>JAKLTH010000190.1:0-1380530 GCA_025175895.1 Wurfbainia villosa | reverse complement strand
TTCTATCGCGGTGGATTTGCTCATATCATTATTGCGTTGAAACTTCACCGCCGTTGTTCCTTCTCGCCGAGAGCTCTCTGCCATTTCTCCTCCTTCCACCGATCGATGACTTTCTCCACTCGATGCCGCTGATCTCCTTGGCGAGAAAGCAGAGCCGGTCGACCGCGGCCATGTGTCTATGTCGGTGGTCGCCTACCCTCACTCGATCCCTCTTTCTCGGATTTCCACCTCCAGCCATCGTCAGCCGCCAGCCAGCTCCTCCGGTCACCCTAATCAACAACTTTGTCTCTGCGACCACTGGCGACACCTCACGCCGAGCGCCCAAGTCGGCCATACCATTTCTGCTCGGCCATTGTTGGCTTATCTCTGGCTATCGGCACCCTTTCACCATCGATGCACTGGACGCCTCCACATCCATTGTGGATAGCTCTGCAGTCAACTGTATTGGTGGCTGTTGGATGAGCCCTTCAACATGCGGTTTGGTTAGTGTGACACCTAGATGGTGACGGAGCAAATGAGATCGAATAAACAATAGTTTATTTGTGCTTCAAGATATGCTGAGTGAAATGGAAACAACGTGAGGTAAGCTTTGATTCAGAAGTGTTGTAGCTCTGCATTGGGTTAGAGCGGCAGGGTTATATATGGATTTGTATTGTTCTTGATTGAGATATGCTGTGAGTACAGGTGATGGCAGTGAGCTGGGGATATGGATTTTGGTAGGCTTCATAAGGTAAGTATACATCTTGGTTCAAATGTTGGTAAGGATTTTGGATTGTTGTTTAGTTTGTTGGATCGAAAGTGTCGCTAGAGGGGGGGGTGAATAGCGATACGGTGTCGTTAAAAACTTTTGCAATAAGTAAAAAGCAAGTAGAGAATGCACAGCGGAAATATAAAGTAGACAAGATATTTTTACGTGGTTCACAATCTTTCGATTGCTAATCCACGGCCCTAGTGATCCTTGATCACGTACGGAGGGCAATTCACTAAAACCACTCCTCTTCGTTGGAAGTAGGAGCAACGATTACAAAAAGAAATCAAGGCAAAGGGACACTCCCCCTTTCCTTGTTACGATTAAAGCACAAAGACAATTTAAAGAAGTAGAACTTAAATAAATATACCGACAACTCTTATAAGTAGAAGATGTAGCTTTCGTTGTCGTGACACTTCGTAGCAAATGTGAGTAGTAGTAGCGGCGTTACGACGGCGTGTTGAGAGCTCTTGAATTCTTGTTCTTTGCTTGGCTTGAACATGTCTATTTATGGATATTGATCTATGAATTTAGACATAGGTAGTGTCCAAGGTGAGGTTCTTATCCCCCAAGACTTGTTCATCCACATCCTTTGCGCCAACTCAAGGATGAGGTGTTTCATCCAACCACCTTGTGCCACCTCCAACCTCCTTGTGCGCCAACTCAAGGATGAGGTGTTTCATCCAACCACCTTGTGCCACCTCCAACCTCCTTGGGCGCCAACTTGAGGATGAGGTGTTTCATCCAACCACCTTGTGCCACCTCCAACCTCCTTGTGCGCCAACTTGTTGGAGCCATTCAACTTGTGCCACATCATGGGAGCCAACTCACCTTATCTTGGGTCCACAAGGAAGCTTGGTGATGGTTTGGATGTCCACCTTGATGCCACATCACCCTTTGTACCAAAACACGAGTCAAGTCCAAATTCACCCCCTTGAAATTGAGCTCTTCTCGAGGTGGAACTTGACTAGCGGTTTGGTATAGTCAAAGGGTTTTGGGCTATGATACAAGTTAGCTTAAAATATAAAGTACGATGGTTCTAACCATTTGATCTCGACCTAGACCTTCCATTGGAGGTATTGGGTCGGATCTACGCTAACGACCTTGCTTGCCGCTTTCACACGAGCTTACCTTGTAGCCTCGCCGGTCTTCACCCGAGTACCTCGGCTTCCTCAAAGTCCCTCTGGCGTTGCCCGACCACCTCGGTTCCCACCGGTGTATGCAGACCTTCCGCTCAACTTTAGCATTTCTGCACACTTAATTGAGCTCGTAAGATAACAAATATACCCTTAACTATTGAGCCTTTTGCCATAATCAAAATACCGGTTCGACTTTGGTGCCCACTGCACCAACAATCTCCCCCTTTTTGATTCATGGCAAACCGACACAAAAGTTAAGGAAAAATTAAGCATAACAGTAAGCTAGCATAATGATTAAGCATGAATGAGCTAGCATAAAGATTAAATATGAATGAGCTAGCATAATGATTAAGTATGAATGAGCTAGCATAAAGATTAAGCATGAGTGAGCTAGCATAAAGATTAAATATGAATGAGCTAGCATAATGATTAAATATGAATGAGCTAGCATAATGATTAAGTATGAATGAGCTAGCATAAAGATTAAGCATGAGTGAGCTAGCATAAAGATTAAGCATGAGTGAGAAATATTATTGTTTCAAGTTCTCCCCTTTGAGGTAACCTCCCCCTTGACCGAAGGTGAGTTCTTGAAAAATAATTTTTACTCCCCCTTAATAGTTGCTTAAGTAAACGGAATTACTTAATATAAAAGGTAATAATTTTGTTTACTTTCTTCCTTACTTTTGTGACTTTCTCCCCCTTTTGCCTTAACTCAAAAAGTTTGTAAATATATTTTAAGGTTTGTAAGTCCAAGCAAGTTCCCAATATAAATATATATATATATTTTTTTTTTAAAAAAATAATAATAAGCTTGAAAATATGTTCATCTAAAATGTAAAACTCGGTTGGACTTGATTGATATAGAATGATCAATAAGTCTTGAAGGAGTTGATTAATTTTAAATAATTATACTCCATGGTTCATGTCGATGCACCAATCTACATCTGGAACCGGAGTAAGGTCCTAACATCTCACGCCTCGTGGCTAAGTACACAAACACATTAGTCCTATGTGTTGTGAGATGTGTTGGCTCCTTAAATCTATAGGTATATGATTTCTAAGGTAAGACTTAGGCTAATTTCATAAAAAGAAGCAAAAGTAGAGTACATATATAGAAAAATTTAAATCCTACTCTATTACGCACATACCTAACTTTCGTCTTAATAATCTAAATTCGGGTAGTGGTTTGGTGAAGATGTCCGCTAGGTTTGATTTGGACTCAACATACTCTAGTTGTATAGTTCCATTAGTTACATGTTCCCTAATGAAGTGGTGTTTAACTTCTATATGTTTTGTCCTAGAATGACATATTGGATTTTTAGTTAAGTTAATTGAACTAATTTTATCTATGTAGGTTTTAATGTTGTTAAAGATTAAGCTAAAGTCTTGGAGAGTGTGCTTCATCCACAGGAGCTGAGAGACACACTCACCCATCGCAACGTATTCGGCTTCGGTGGTAGATAAGGCAACGCAATGCTGCTTCCTACTGCACCAACTTACTAGACTCGAGCCGAGGATTTGACAACAACCACTCGTGCTCTTTCTATCGAGTTTACTACCGGCATAGTCGGAGTCGGAGTAGCCGATTAGATTAAACTCGGTAGATCTAGGGTACCAAATACCTACGTTTAGCGTGACCTTTAGATATCTAAGGATACGCTTGACTAGGGTTAGGTGAGACTCCTTGGCACAGGTTTGTAACCTTGCGCACATACTTACCGCGAATAAAATGTCGAGTCGGCTCGCGGTTAAGTATAGGAGACTTCCTATTGCGCTCCTATAGTATTTTAGGTCAACGGGTTTTCCTTCTACATCTTCGTTTATATTAACATTAGTTGCCATAGGTGTATTGATTATTTTAGCATCTTGCATTCCAAATCGATTTATTAAGTCCTTAGTATATTTTTGTTGATGTAAATATATTCCATCTTTAGTTTGTTTAATTTGTAAACCTAAGAAAAAACTTAACTCTCCCACTAAATTCATTTCAAATTCACTTTCCATAAGTGAGATGAATTCGTTTAGCAGGATCGAGTTGGTAGTTCCAAAAATTATATCATCTACATAGATTTGGGCTATAAAGATTTCTTTTCCTACGGTTTTAACGAATAAGGTTGGGTCGACTAAACCTTGGTTGAATCCTTTGGACTTAAGATAGATCGAAAGCCTTTCGTACCAAGCTCTTGGGGCTTGTTTGAGTCCATATAGGGCTTTCTTAAGTCTAAGGACATGGTCAGGTTTATCTAGATTTTCGAATCCGGGAGGTTGGTAGCGTAAACTTCTTCCTTAATGTATCCATTCAAAAATGCTGACTTGACATCCATTTGAAACAATTTAAAACCTCGATGTGCGGCATATGCTAACAACATTCGGATGGACTCTAGTCGACTACGGGGCGTAGGTCTCATCGTAATCTAAACCTTCGACTTGACTAAACCCTTTGCGACTAACCTAGCTTTATTTCTAACTACTTCACCTTTATCATCAAGTTTATTTGAAATACCCACCTTGTTCCAATAATTGATTTTTCTTTAGGTGGTGGTACTAATTCGGACTTCATTTCTAGTGAATTGAGCTAGCTCTTCTTGCATAGCAATAATCCGATCGGGATCAAGAAGTGCTTGTTCAATAGTTTTGGGTTCGATTTTGAAATTAACTTGAGATTTGACTAAGGTTTCGATATGAAGCTCTAGTTCGAACCCTAAATTTGGATCACCTATAACTTGATTGATAGGATGATTTGTTTGAGTCTTAGTGTGACTCGGGTTAGGGTCATCTATCACTTGGTCGATAGGATGACTTGGGTGAGTTCTAGTTTGACTTGGGTTAGAGTCATCTATCACTTGGTCGATAGGATGACTTGGGTTAGGGGCAGATTCAAGTTCAAGATCAGTCGGGTTCGCTATAAGTTGATTTGCTAGTTGGTTTTGTTAAGGATTGAGCGGGTTCGTGTCCTTCGTCAAAACTATATTAATGGTTTCTTCGACTCTAAGAGTGTCGTGATTGTATACCCTATAAGCTCTCTTGGTGGTTGAGTATCCTAGAAAGGTTCGATGAGGTTTTGGATTTGAATTTCCCTAGGTAATCCTTAGTGTTTAAGATATGTACCTTGCATCCAAATACCCTAAAGTACTTGATGTTCGGTATTTTATCGTGATAAATCTCGTACGAGGTCTTTTGGTGCCTCTTTACCATAAGGATCCTATTTTGGACATAGCAAGCCGTACTAACGGCCTCTGCCCAAAATCTATCGGGTAGGTTATACTCGTTTAACATTGTCCTAGCGGCTTCTTGTAGGGTTCTATTTTTCCGTTCGACTAACCCATTTTGTTGTGGGGTTCTAGGACATGAAAACTCATGGTGGTATCCGTTTAGGTTACAGAGATCTGTAAACCTGTGGTTTTCGAATTCACCACCATGATCGCTTCTAAGTCATTTAATCTTAAGGTTCTTTTGATTTTCGATTAACCTACAAAGATTGATTAGTTGGTCTAGGGTATCATTTTTATGTTTGATAAACCTAACCCAAGTAAATCTAGAATAGTCGTCAATTATGACTAAGCAAAATTGACTACCATTGAGTGACTTAGCTCCATGTGAATCAAATAGATCCATGTGTAGGAGCTCAAGAACACTTTTGGTTCGTTCTTGATTAGTTAATTGATGTTATGTCCTAGATTGTTTACCTTGTTGACAAGCATTACATATTTTATTATCCAAGTTGTTTAGTTTAGGCAAACCTATAACCAAGCCACTCTGACTCATCTTGTGGACGAGTCTTGGGTGCGAGTGTCAGAGTCTTCGGTGCCATAACCAAGATTCCTCTTGCTGTGTCATAAGACACTTGGTTGAGGAGTTGGGTAAATTTATTGTGTAGATGTTGCTACTCCTAGTTCCTTTAAGTATTATTTTAGATGTTGCATTTATTTTGATTACGCATTCATTTTCTAGAAATATGACCTTATAATTGTTATCACACAATTGGCTTACACTAAGTAAATTATATTGAAAGTTTTCTACTAATAAGACATTTTGAATTGTAAAGTTAGAGTTGAGCTCAATATCACCTGATCCGATGATTTTGAGCTTGCCGTTATTTCCGAAGGCTACCGATCCTTGTCGTTTGAATCGTAACTTCGAAAATTTGAGTTGATCCCCGGTCATGTGTCGGGAGCAACCACTGTCCAACATCCATTGATCCCTTAATGATTCTTTTGAACCGGATCGGATACGGATCCGTGGCTTGTCTTGAATGGAAGCTCATCATCGGATTCGGACTCGGACTCTTCTTCGGTTTCGGAGTCGTGCTCGGTCGGCTTGGCCATTAGAGCTTGGATATCGTCTTCTTCCTCCGACAACTCCTCCCAAGTAGCGTTTAGCGCTTTCTTGGTCTTTGATGCGTTATTCTTTAGCTTTGGGCACTCGGACTTGATGTGACCCGAACTCATAGCATCTAAAATTAGAAGTATTTGAATTAGGTTTAGGCTTACCTTGAGTTGTTGGTCGCTTTTCGTCTCTTGATCATCTTAGAACTAGATTGACTAGTTCGGATTCTATTCGAGTCTACTTCGATTCGACTCGCCTTCTTCCTTCGGGGTGGCTTGCTTGCGGGCTTCTTCTTCTTGGAACTGCAACTAACGCAATACTCTTCTCGGCCCGACCACGTGAGTTTGCTCATGTAATTCACGTTCCGAAAACAATTCGTCTAACCTAATTTTAGAAAGGTCCTTGGAGACCTTGTAGGCATCGACCATGGATGCCCACAAGGTGGTCCTAGGAAACGAGTTAAGAGAATACCTGATCAGGTCGCGATTCTCGACCTTTTGTCCGATGGCATGGAGTTGGTTGACGATGTCTTGGATACGAGCATGTAGTTGAGTTGCGGTCTCGCTTTCAAGTTATACAATTTATTTAAAAGTAAATCTCTTTTACATACCTTCGTTGTGCCTTCGCAGCTTGGTCCATAAGTCCTTTGCACTAATGAAGGGCCGACGCGGTTGAGCTCTTCCTTGGACAACCCACATTGCAAGATTTGAGTTGCCTTGGCATCGGCTTCTACTTGTTTTTCATGGAATTTGACCATTGATCGTAACCCAAAGATTCACCATCTTCATTAATAGGAAGTGTGAAACCGGTTTGATTACGATCCACATCTCGATTTGGGTTTTAAGAAAGCATTCCATCCGACCCTTCCAATAACGAAAGTCATTACCGTTGTAAAACGGGTCGTGGCTAAACCCTTCGAGATGGGCCATTTAAAAACAAGAAGAAGAACGATTTAAAAGAATCTTGCAAAACACACACGAAAGAATATTCCAAGACTTTCGCCTTGGATTAGTAAAAGAAGTAAAAAGATATATAAAATGTAACTTGCAAAAAGAAATAAACAATCAAATGCGAATGTCGTTGAAGTTCGGAGGACAACCTTACTCGGGATCTAACCCAGAAGGACAACCTTATCCGATCCTAAAGCCTCTAATGCAATTCTATATGTAGGAGAAGATAAGCAAGTGAAATAATTATACGAAACAGAAATAAATAAATAAAAATCTGTAAAAAAGAAAAACAAAGCTAGATTGGTGGTTTCACCGAATCTTAGCGCCCGACTCGATACCAATTGTTGGATCGAAAGTGTCGCTAGAGGGGGTGAATAGCGATACTGTCGTTAAAAACTTTTGCAATAAGTAAAAGCAAGTAGAGAATGCACATGAAATATAAAGTAGACAAGATATTTTTACGTGGTTCACAATCTTTCGATTGCTAATCCACGGCCCTAGTGATCCTTGATCACGACGGAGGGCAATTCACTAGAACCACTCCTCTTCGTTGGAAGTAGAGCAGACGATTACAAAAGAAATCAAGGCAAAGGACACTCCCTTTCCTTGTTACGATTAAAGCACAAAGACAATTTAAAGAAGTAGAACTTAAATAAATATACCGACAACTCTTATAAGTAGAAGATGTAGCTTTAGTTGTCGTGAGCACTTCGTAGCAAATGTGAGTAGTAGTAGCGGCGTTACGGCGTGTTGAGAGCTCTTGAATTCTTGTTCTTTGCTTGGCTTGAACATGTCTATTTATGGATATTGATCTATGAATTTAGACATAGGTAGTGTCCAAGGTGAGGTTCTTATCCCCCAAGACTTGTTCATCCACATCCTTTGCGCCAACTCAAGGATGAGGTGTTTCATCCAACCACCTTGTGCCACCTCCAACCTCCTTGTGCGCCAACTCAAGGATGAGGTGTTTCATCCAACCACCTTGTGCCACCTCCAACCTCCTTGAGCGCCAACTTGAGGATGAGGTGTTTCATCCAACCACCTTGTGCCACCTCCAACCTCCTTGGGCGCCAACTTGTTGGAGCCATTCAACTTGTGCCACATCATGGGAGCCAACCATCTTGTGCCAACTCACCTTATCTTGGGCGTCCACCACAAGGAAGCTTGGTGATGGTTTGGATGTCCACCTTGATGCCACATCACCCTTTGTACCAAAACACGAGTCAAGTCCAAATTCACCCCCTTGAAATTCGAGCTCTTCTCGATTTGGAACTTGACTAGCAGTTGGCTGTAGTCAAAGGGTTTTGGGCTATGATACAAGTTAGCTTAAAATATAAAATCGATGGTTCTAACCATTTGATCTCGACCTAGACCTTCCATTGGAGGTATTGGGTCGGATCTACGCTACGACCTTGCTTCGCTTTCACGAGCTTACCTTGTAGCCTCGCTTCCGGTCTTCACCCGAGTACCTCGGCTTCCTCCGAAGTCCCTCTGGCGTTGCCCGACCACCTCGGTTCCCACCGGGTGTCGCAGACCTTCCGCTCAACTTTAGCATTTCTGCACACTTCATTGAGCTCGTAAGATAACAAATATACCCTTAACTATTGAGCCTTTTGCCATAATCAAAATACCGGTTCGACTTTGGTGCCCACTGCACCAACATAGTTATGCAGTTGATGAACTGAAATTGATATGTCTGTAGAGGTTATTGGGTTGAAGTTTAATTGGTTGTTTTCAGATTGGATCAAGGAGCTTGAATCTTGATTCGGAATAGTCTTTTGTGTTAGTTATAGCCCTAGAACCAATCATGTGATGGTTGAATAGGGAACATTTTGTATCGTATTCTATAAAGGCAATGGATTGGTTATTATATTTACGTCTTGCTTGTGCCAGCTAAATTAAATATAATAATACCCTAGAAAAGTAGGTTCTTATCTACAGCACATCAATTGGCAGAATTGATTATGAGAGGCTGTAGAGAACACTTTCCTAACTGTTCCTAGTCAAGTATTAATATGCAAGGGCAATATTAATACATAAAGACTAGCATGTAGGTCAATTGATGACTTGATCTCACAAGTCATGGATATATGATATCAAGTTGACACATGGGTATATATTAGAGAATATATACTGAACTGACCCGCCATGAGAAAGTTTCATGGATCGTTATATGAGTGTCATAAACTTTCTCATGTTACTATTGGTATGAATAGTCCTCAAACCTGAAGTCACTACGGTTCACTACATAAGGAGTTATGTACTTTGGTATCGTCAAACGTCACCCGTAACAGGGTGGACCATAAAGGCGATTACTGGGTATATAACAAATTATGCGAAGGGATGTGAGTGATGTAGATGGGATCTATCCCTCCCATATGATGGGAGTGATATCTGTGGGCCCCTTGATTGAGTAGAACTACTAAAACGCATGGCCATGCTCGAATGAGTCAATATGAGATATTGAGCTCATTTGTTTGAGTTAGTTTACTCAGGGATCAAGAAACACATAGATTGATCGAGGATGACACGGTCTATGCCTCATTGGTCAATCTGATATCAAGGATAGAAGGACACGGTCATACATTATAGTAGTCACGGAAAGGTTAGTCGGATCTTGACTTATTTCATAACTTGGGTAGCAATGATGTATTGCTAGATGCCGCTCATTGCTTGTGTATCTAAAAGAGTTTAGATCCACTGCCAACGTTATGAGAGCCTATAGGGTCACACACAAAGAGCATGATGATTAGAAGAATTAGAGTATTCTAGTTTGACTAGAATAATTTGGGAATAAGCTTAAGTACAAAATGGTTTTTGGACTTTAAGCTTAATGAGAATTTTAGCTTATTGATTTAATGAGATTAATTCAATATGTTACCTTATTGATTTAATGAGATTAATTCAATATGATAACATAAGCTTATTGAATTAATAAGATTAATTCAACATGCATGAATGCCACACAAGCATGCCACATAAGCATGCCACCTAAGCTTAATGAAGTGGAAGGAGACAAAGGGTTTTTGACCTTTGGATTGTCTCCTTAAGTGGCCTGCCAAACAAGGAGGCCAACTCCTAGTTTGATTGTGTTTCAATGCAATTGATTGCATTGAATGTGATAGGAGGTGAAAGGTTTTTCCAACCCTATAAAACACCCCATGGAGTGGCCGGCCAAAGTAGATTGGTTGTGTGAAGCTTGAGAGCTTGGTGGAAGCTTTGGTTGTGTGGTTTTGTGAGTGTAGGCTAGCAAGAAGAGTGGTCTTCTTCTTCCTTTCTCCTTTTCCCTCCCTTCCTCTCCTTTAGGGACTTCTCTAGCAAGAAGTAAAGGAGAGCTCTTCTAGTTTTTCTTTTGTGAGACAAGAGCTTGCTCGTGTGGATTCATATAGAGGCACGGACATTTGAACGTGCTAAAGATCCAACAAACAAAAGGAAAAGCGGGATTAACAAGGGCACGCAACAAAGGTAATCCTCTCCTATAAGATAGGTTTGTTTTTAGAGAAATTTATTTTGTACGAGGTTTTCTTTCGCAAGGATCACTAGGAATGGATCCTAATTTTTCTGTTGCGCATATGCTATTTTGCATACGAGACCCCAACAGTGGTATCAGAGCCACTTACGAAAGATCATATAAAATAGTTTTTCTCTATTTTATATATGATATAGAAGTAGGATAAATTTTATTATGAGTTGATAATTGCATTAGCAATTTTTCAAACATAATAAAATATCCGATGTCTTTTAAAAGTTAAAATTGACATGGTGCATGGTTATGGCCTAGTCCCAAAAAGTTTGTGATTGTGTGTTGTAATTCTTAATACGGCCTGCGTGTCGTGCCTTTCTCCTAAAAATTCTTGTTGTAAAATTAGTTTTAGACTCGAATGTAACTCGAGTATTTCTCCTTTTGTAATATACAAAATAAAGATGGAGGGTCTATTGGAAGATGACGTTACAAGGAGGAAGTCAACACACAAGACAACCAAAAGGAAGCACTTGGGAGAAGATGCTATCCCTAGGTTGACCAATCAATCTTTTCATTGGTTTGAGAAGATTGTAGAATAAGGGCCATAACCATGACACGCTTAGTTTAATATGTATGTGATTCATGTTAGTTTAGCTTATATGTGATGTATGCTAATATGTATATGATGCATGTTTAAGTTTAGTTCTTAAATAAGTCAAAAACGATATGCCTACCAAAGTTTGGTACTCACTACTTCCTCGATCATTTGTTATTGGGTTTGCCAAAGCAAAGCAATACATTTTATCTTGGAAGAGTGCGAGTGGACAATCATGATGTCCCACTATCAAACTTGGTTAAGACTTAATTAAGTTTTTCTTAATTAATTAAGAAAGTAGAGGCATATATTAGCTTTGAACATAAGTTTTTTAATTAGTTTTGTGTGATTTCCGAACATCAGCTTTGTCTTAGAAGTGGTCGTTGCTCCGATATCCAAGAAGGCCTCTCAGGCCTCGCCACACCGAAGCTGGTTTAGGAATAAGCACTAAACTAATCTAAACTTAACCAAAGCTATTAAAGAGTTACATCAGATGTAATTGGCAAAAGATTGCCTACCTAATCATACTACGTCTTGGGCGATTAGCCAAAGCTAACTCAAGACGAATTATGATGTGGATCTTTATCCCATATAAATTTATAGCTAAATAGTAGCTAATGATGTAAGCAAAATGTGTTTGCCTACATCAATGATTAGCTCATATCAAAGCTATGAGAATTTAGTGGGAGCCTCATTTAATTAAAGGCCTAATTAAATGACTTAGGTATGATACTTAATTTTGCATTTTATTGTTGTAGATCACCATGTCATCTAACACGACACACCCCCTGAACTTGCGATCTGTCCTTGAGAAAGACAAGCTCAATGGAGCTAACTTTCTAGACTGGTATAGGAACTTGAGGATTATCCTCAAGCAAGAACATAAACTGTATGTCCTAGAGCAGTCTAGCCCTGAAACACCCGCCCCTGCGGCCACTCGTGCTGAAAAAGATGCTTATAAGAAGCATCAAGATGATGCATTAGATGTGTCATGTCTTATGCTTGCCACCATGAACTCTGAGCTTCAGAAGCAACATGAGAACATGGATGCCTATGATATGGTTGAACATTTGAAACAACTATATCAAGGACAAGCTAGGCACGAGCGTTTTGAAGTGTCTAAGGCTCTTTTTGCATGCAAGATACAAGAAGGAACACTTGTAGGAACTCACGTACTTAAAATGATAGGGTACGTTGAGAACCTTGAAAGACTAGGTTTTCCACTGAGCCAAGAATTGGCAACCGATGTTATCCTGCAATCGTTGCCGGAAGCATATAATCAATTCGTCATGAATTATAACATGAATGAAATTGATAAGTCTTTGCCTGAGATTCTCAGCATGTTAAGAACTGCTGAACCAAATCTCAAGAAGAAAGTTAGTAATGTACTAATGGTCAAGAAGGGCAAAGGTAAGCGCAAAGGCAAGGGTAAGACCCAAGCCAAAGGCAAGGCAAATTCATCCACTTCAAAGGGTAAAGGTAAAGTACCTAAGGAAGGGGACTGTTTCCATTACGGTGAGATCGACACCGGAAGCTGCAAAGTCTACCTTGAGGAAGTAAAGAAGAAAGGAAGTGGGACTTCTGCCTCAGGTATACACGTTATAGAAGTTAATCTATCTATTTCTTCTACATGGGTATTAGATACTGGATGTGCATCTCACATTTGTACCAATGTGCAGGGACTGAGAAATAGTAGACTAATGGCAAAGGGCGAAGTGGACATACGAGTAGGCAATGGCGCAAAAGTTGCTGTTGCAACTGTAGGAACATATTCTTTGTCTTTGCCCACTGGGCTTATCTTAGAACTAGAGGAGTGCCTTTATGTACCTGCATTAACGAAGAACATAATTTCTGTATCTTGTTTAGACAAGAAAAACTTTTCTTTTATAATAAAGGACAAATGTTGTTCCATTTATTTAAATGAAATGTTCTATTGTAATGCACCACTTATGAATGGTCTCTATGTTCTAGATTTAGAAAACCCAATTTATAACGTAAATACCAAACGGTTCAAATCGAATGATTTGAACCAGACATATCTCTGGCACTGTCGCCTAGGTCACATAAATGAAAAACGCATATCCCAACTCCATAAAGATGGATTATTGGACTCATTTGATTTTGAATCATATGAGGTATGCGAATCTTGTCTTTTAGGAAAGATGACTAAAACTCCATTTAGTGGACATGGCGAGAGAGCGACGGACTTGTTAGGACTCATACATACTGATGTATGTGGCCCTTTCAATGTCGAAGCCAGAGGAGGCTATAAGTACTTTATTACTTTCACTGATGATATGAGTAGATTTGGCTACTTATATTTGATGAGACATAAGTCAGAATCCTTTGAAAAGTTCAAAGAATTCAAGAATGAAGTACAAAACCAACTTGGTAAGCGTATTAAGCTACGATCGGATCGAGGCGGTGAATACCTTAGTCAAGAGTTTTGTGATCACCGGCTGAGTGTGGGATAATATCCCAACTCACTCCACCTGGAACACCACAATGGAATGGTGTATCTGAGAGGAGAAATCGTACTCTATTAGATATGGTACGATCAATGATGAGCCAGACTGATCTACCTACTTCCTTTTGGGGTTTAGCTCTAGAGACAGCCGCTTTCACACTTAATCGCGTCCCATCAAAAGCCGTAGAAAAGACACCATATACGTTATGGACTGGGAAGAATCCCAAAATGTCTTTTATAAAGATTTGGGGTTGTGAAGCTTATGTTAGACATCAAGTCTCAGATAAACTAGGACCCAAATCAGATAAGTGTTATTTTGTAGGATATCCCAAGGAAACTAAGGGATATTACTTTTACAATCCCACACTTGGCAAGGTATTTGTTGTCAGAAATGCTGTCTTTCTAGAAAGAGAATTTATTTCTAGAAAAACTAGTGGGAGTAAAATTCATCTTGAAGAAATTCAAGATAAAGATAACACTAAGGCTTCGATGGAAAATGAACAGGCACCACAACATGTTGTGGATGAGGAAATTGTTGCCCAAAGAGTTGTGGAGCAAACACCTGTTCAAGTAGACCAACCTCTTCGTAGATCTGATAGGATCCGTCGTCAACCCGAGAGATATTCTTTTCTCTTGGTGACAACGGTGAGGTATTGCTTGTCGATCTTGACGAGCCTACATCCTATCAAGAAGCTATGATGAGCCCAGATTCCGAGAAATTGCTAGAGGCCATGAGATCCGAAATGGAATCCATGTACACTAACCAAGTATGGACTTTGGTTGATCCACCTGAAGGGGTAAAACCCATTGGGTGTAAGTGGGTCTTTAAAGTAAAGACTGACATGGATGGTAATAAGCATACCTATAAAGGTAGATTGGTGGCTAAAGGATTCAAACAAATTCATGGTATTGACTATGATGAAACCTTTTCACCAGTTGCGATGCTTAAATCCATTCGGATCATACTTGCTATTGCAGCCTACCACGATTATTAGATCTGGCAGATGGATGTCAAAACCGCTTTTTTCAATGGAAAGCTACTCGAGGATGTGTACATGACACAGCCTGAGGGTTTTGAAGATCCAAAGCATCCTGGAAAGGTATGCAAACTACAAAGGTCCATTTATGGACTAAAGCAAGCCTCTCGAAGCTGGAATCTTCGATTCGATGATGCAATCATGGAGTTTGGTTTCATCAAGAATGAAGATGAACCTTGTGTCTACAAGAGAAATAGTGGGAGCATAGTTGTATTTCTTGTCTTGTATGTAGATGACATACTTCTCATTGGAAATGATATTCCCTCACTCCAGTCTGTGAAGATGTGGTTAGGGAATTGTTTCTCGATGAAAGACTTAGGTGAAGCTGCCTATATTCTAGGCATCAAGATCTATAGAGATAGATCTAAAAGATTACTTGGCCTAAGTCAGAGTACATACATTGATAAAGTGCTAGATCGTTTTTCTATGAAAAATTCCAAGAAAGGATTCCTGCCTTTATCACATGGTGTGAGTCTTTCGAAGACTCAATGTCCCTCTTCTAAGGAGGAGAGAGATCGCATGGATAAGATCCCTTATGCATTTGCTATAGGGTCTATCATGTACGCCATGCTTTGTACTCGTCCTGACGTCTCGTATGCTTTGAGCATGACGAGTAGATACCAGTCGGATCCAGGTGAAAGTCACTGGATAGCAGTCAAAAATATTCTTAAATACTTACGAAGAATGAAAGAATATTTCCTGATATTTGGAGGCAATGAGGAGCTAACTGTAAAGGGTTACAGTGATGCAAGCTTCCAAACAGACAAGGATGACTATAGATCGCAATCGGGGTACGTGTTTTGCCTGAATGGTGGAGCTATGAGCTGGAAGAGTTCAAAGCAGGACACAGTTACTGATTCTACAACAGAAGCCGAGTATATTGCTGCGTCTGATGCAGCAAAGGAGGCTGTTTGGCTCCGCAAGTTCATCAGTGAACTTGGGGTAGTTCCTAGCATTACAGATCCAATAGACCTCTATTGTGACAACAATGGGGCTATTGCACAGGCTAAGGAACCTCGATCACATCAGCGGACCAAACACATACTGCGGCGCTTCCATCTCATTCGAGAGATCATCGATAGAGGAGATATGAGGATATGCAGAGTACCGACAGAAGCTAACATCGCAGATCCATTGACCAAGGCTTTAGCACAGAGGAAGCATGATGGTCACACTAGGTCACTAGGTATTAGATATCATAGTGATTGGTACTAGTGCTAGTGGGAGATTGTTAGTTATAGCCCTAGAACCAATCATGTGATGGTTGAATAGGGAACATTTTGTATCGTATTCTATAAAGGAAATGGATTGGTTATTATATTTACGTCTTGCTTGTGCCAGCTAAATTAAATATAATAATGCCCTAGAAAAGTAGGTTCTTATCTACAGCACATCAATTGGCAGAATTGATTATGAGAGACTGTAGAGAACACTTTCCTAAATGTTCCTAGGCAAGTATTAATATGCAAGGGCAATAATAATACATAAAGACTAGCATGTAGGTCAATTGATGACTTGATCTCACAAGTCATGGATATATGATATCAAGTTGACACATGGGTATATATTAGAGAATATATACTGAACTGACCCGCCATGAGAAAGTTTCATGGATCGTTATATGAGTGTCATAAACTTTCTCATGTGACTATTGGTATGAATAGTCCTCAAACCTGAAGTCACTACGATTCCCTACATAAGAAGTTATGTACTTTGGTATCGTCAAACGTCACCCGTAACAGGGTGGACCATAAAGGCGATTACTGGGTATATAACAAATTATGCGGAGGGATGTGAGTGATGTAGATGGGATCTATCCCTCCCATATGACGGGAGTGATATCTGTGGGCCCCTTGATTGAGTAGAACTACTAAAATGCATGGCCATGCTCGAATGAGTCAATATGAGATATTGAGCTCATTTGTTTGAGTTAGTTTACTCAGGGATCAAGAAACACATAGATTGATCGAGGATGACACGGTCTATGCCTCATTGGTCAATCTGATATCAAGGATAGAAGGACACGGTCATACATTATAGTAGTCATGGAAAGGTTAGTCGGATCTTGACTTATTTCGTAACTTGGGTAGCAATGATGTATTGCTAGATGCCGCTCATTGCTTGTGTATCTAAAAGAGTTTAGATCCACTGCCAACGTTATGAGAGCCTATAGGGTCACACACAAAGAGCATGATGATTAGAAGAATTAGAGTATTCTAGTTTGACTAGAATAATTTGGGAATAAGCTTAAGTACAAAATGGTTTTTGGACTTTAAGCTTAATGAGAATTTTAGCTTATTGATTTAATGAGATTAATTTAATATGTTACCTTATTGATTTAATGAGATTAATTCAATATGATAACATAAGCTTATTGAATTAATAAGATTAATTCAACATGCATGAATGCCACACAAGCATGCCACATAAGCATGCCACCTAAGCTTGATGAAGTGGAAGGAGACAAAGGGTTTTGACCTTTGGATTGTCTCCTTAGTGGCCGGCCAAAAAAGGAGGCCAACTCCTAGTTTGATTGTGTTTCAATGCAATTGATTGCATTGAATGTGATAGGAGGTGAAGGGTTTTTCCAACCCTATAAAACACCCCATGGAGTGGCCGGCCAAAGTAGATTGGTTGTGTGAAGCTTGAGAGCTTGGTGGAAGCTTTGGTTGTGTGGTTTTGTGAGTGTAGGCTAGCAAGAAGAGTGGTCTTCTTCTTCCTTTCTCCTTTTCCCTCCCTTCCTCTCCTTTAGGGACTTCTCTAGCAAGAAGTAAAGGAGAGCTCTTCTAGTTTTTCTTTTGTGAGACAAGAGCTTGCTCGTGTGGATACATATAGAGGCACGGACATTTGAACGTGCTAAAGATCCAACAAACAAAAGGAAAAGCGGGATTAACAAGGGCACGCAACAAAGGTAATCCTCTCCTATAAGATAGGTTTGTTTTTAGAGAAATTTATTTTGTACGAGGTTTTCTTTCGCAAGGATCACTAGGAAGGGATCCTAATTTTTCCATTGCGCATATGCTATTTTGCATCTGAGATCCCTACATTTTGGATGTGGAGCTTCACATAGAGTCTTGAATTAGGTGGGTAATTTCCTACCTGGTCCTGTAGATGTAATTGCATTCAGATTTAGACATAGATATGAGCATGTTATATGTTCATATTATCTTGACCCTGCTCTTATTATCTTATGCTTGAACTTATCGTTGGCTATTAACTCCATTCTCATGTTTATTTTACCATGATTAGGAGTTATACATATAGGTGATGTAAGTAACTTAGAATTTGTTTAAGTTAAGTGAAAATAGTAAAGTTCGGATGACAACTGATTGTACATTGGGCAAAAGGTCATCCATATTTAGATAATGTCTTGAACCTAGGGTTAGTTCTAGTACCCTTAGGTTACATGTTACCACTAACCATGTATTGTGTAAATGGTCAGGGGAATGATAATTAGTGTGTCGCTACGGACCGGTGGTCCAAGCTTGTTATAATCAGATGAGTATGACTCTCTACAGGATAGAGAGTGCGTCCATCAGTTGAGTATGACTCTCTACAGGATAGAGTGTGCGTCAATTAGATTGGTATGACTCTCTACAGGATAGAGAGTGTTATGATCAATTGAGTACGACTTTCTGCAGGATAGAGAGTGCGTTGATCTGACTAGTATGACTTTCTGTAGAATAGAGAGTCTATGGTGGATGTCTATATGTGAGACATTGCATTCATGTCATTTGCATGCACGCTGGCGACGAGGTCTCCCTTGTGGTTGAGAGTGTCGCCAGTCATCCTGACTCCATGGTTACTCATAGGAGGAGTCACCGGTGTGAGGGCAGAGCATTGTGGTGCCGCACTCTACCACTATAGACGGTGGTAGTTGGATTTACGTGTCGTAGTCCTGCGTGTGTGGCACTCGACCACTCATGGGTAGTGACTGTCGGAGTGGACAACAGCAGGGACCCCCATCATGTAGCTTGCTCTTTATGCTTATATGCTACTCGATCATACTGCCCACTCGGCCACTCGAGAGTAGTGGTTGGTATTGAGTTGGGACAGTTGTCATGCTCGAGCCACCGAGTCTGCTGAGTCGTGGTAGCTTTAGGGTGAGCCGACATGACCATGCATGCTGCATTGTCGACTTATGATATTTTTGCATATTGCCATATATATACATCTATGCATGTATATATATATATGGATGATTGTGATTAGTATACATATATAGATGCAGTCTATATATATATGCTTATTGTGATGTTGCATTTGATTGTATTATGCTTGCTGCATTTGATTGTACATCATATTCATGCATGTTTCTTGCATATGTTATACAGTTGTGTCAGATACTGGTATGTGTTGGACAGACCATTAGATACTTTGACCGGTAGCATGAGTAGATTATGAGTTAGTATTATTCTTCCTATTATATATATATGTTGGATATATGTTCAGGTTGGATCAGAGTAGCGTAGCAGACTTCAGGTATGTCTGCATTTTATGTTGTTCATTTGGTTAGATGGTATATGCTTGTATTTATATACTATGCTGATATACCTGTTATACCTCTAGATTATGTTGTTGAAATACATGTGATATTACATATAATACATGTTTTCTATTACCTGCTGAGTTTTACTCACCCCCCCAATGGACCACAGGTTTTTACATCGCCGTGTAATGTAGTGACTTCGTGATGGACTTGGAGCACCGTTGGCTAGCATCATCTCATCTCAACTCTGAGAGTCCGAATTTTTGGTGTTCTCATTGGTATTCCGTTATGGATTTGTTTTATGTGATGATTGTAGTTGTGACTATTGATGTTGTACCCCTTTCTTCCTTTCTGGTGTTATTATGGTGTCCTGAGTCGGTGTTAGTCATACCGGTATGCATGTGTGTTGTCGTTTGTGAGATTGTAGTATGTTTCCGCTGTGTTTTTTGTAGTTATTGTTTTCATATATATGTATTGTTGTTATTGTAGGCATACGGGCCTTGTATTAACCCGAAATGTTGCCACGTACAGGGGAGATGTCGTCCGTTTGATTTTCGGCTCGGCATGCTCTCGGGGCGTGACAAAACCCAAGCATATCAGCATAGTATATAAATACAAGCATATACCGTCTAACCAAATGAACAACATAAAATGCAGACATACCTGTTGTACATTTAGATTATGTCGTTGAAATACATGTGATATGAGCATAGTATATAAATACAAGCATATATCGTCTAACCAAATGAACAACATAAAATGCAGACATACCTATTGTACATTTAGATTATGTCGTTGAAATACATGTGATATTACATATATATATGTTTTCTATTACCTGCTGAGTTTTACTCACCCCACAATGGACCACAGGTTTTTTCGTCGCCTGTAATGTAGCTGACTTCGTGATGGACTTGGAGCACCGCTGGCTGGCATCGTCTCATCTCAACTCCGAGAGTCCGGATTTTTGGTGTTCTCATTGGTATTCTGTTATGAATTTGTTTTATGTGATGATTGTAGTTGTGACTATTGATGTTGTACCCCTTTCTTCCTTTCTGGTTTTATTATGGTGTCCTGAGTCGGTGTTAGACATACCGGTATGCATGTGTGTTGTTGTTTGTGAGATTGTTGTTGGGATGTATACTGAAAGCCTAGCTCTTTTGTATGAACATCTTTATTTTGAAATAAGAATCACATGATCATTGTTTGCACTTTTATATTTATTATATGTTGTGCATATTGTCTAATACTTTACATTGTAGATAACATGATGCTTGGGTGATGGCACAGAAGATCATGTTATCAGTTCCTTGTAGAGTATAAGTAGAGGCTCACAACCAAGATGGTTCTGGACAAACCATTGGCATGGTTGTAGTGTAGCTTGGTATTTTTTTATCTTGAACATAGAGTTACACTAGTACACCTCGGTGTATTGAGCAGGACCGACATAGAGGTGATTCAATTTATTGCTGACTACATAATTGAATCAGACCTCGGATATTATGTTGTACATGCTCTTAATCCCGATATAATAACGGGCACATGTACTTAATATTTATTTCTTTGATTTACCAGAGGGTGAGATTTCTATAGATTAAATCAATATGCCCGGTAAGTTGGGAAATGATATTATTTACATGGTGTGCCGTTGATTATAGGAGGAATCCGTGTCCTATATATTAGGTTGATGATGTCCCCTTGAGGAGCTCATAAGGTTTATCATGTAAACCCCGCGGGTTGACTTAGTCAACATGATGATAAGGTTGAGTGGTACTACTCGAGGAGTTAGATGTTAATTGATTGATGGTCAGTAAATCAATCGATTGATGGACATTCGATATCTTAAACATGGGGAGATAAATGTACAAATAATATATGGAGCCCATATTGATTTATGGGGGTTGGTGAGGTAGTTCAATGATGATCCTCTAGTGGAATGGAATATCATTGATGGATCGAGTTTGTGTGGTTCCGATCCATCGGGTGGCCAAGACCCAACTCCTCATGGTCCCTATCGTAGCCTTATATAAACCTCATGAAGTCTAGATCAAATGATGGAAAACAAATCTCTAGATCCGACGGTTGGATTAAAATTCCTAGAACCTACGGTTGAAATTAAATCTCTAGATCCGACGGTTGGGATTAAATTCCTAGAACCGACGATTGAGATTAAATCTCTAGATCCGACGGTTGGGATTAAATTCCTAGAACCGACGGTTGAGATTGAATCTCTAGATCTGACGGTTGGGATTAATTCCTAGAACCGACGGTTGAGATTAAATCTCTAAATCCGACGGTTGAGATTAAAACCCTAGAACCGACGGTGGAGATTAAACCAAGGCCTAACCCTAACTCTATAAAAGGATGGCTTTGGGTTGGGCGGCAAGAGGGTTAATGGTTCATGATGGATCCAAAGGAAGCTTGGTTGGCGGCTAGGGTTTGGAAGGTAAGGTAGGTGGCAACTATAGGGGAAGTGTTCTTCTTCTTCCTAGGGTGTTGGCCGGTTCCTATCCTTTTTCCTATACCTTTGGTGGTGGCCAACCTATTCCTCTTTTCCTCTTGTTTTCCTCTTGGCCGGCGGCACAAGGAGCTAGGGTTTGTCCCTAGTTCGGTTGCTTGGTTGTTTCCATTATGTTCTCTCTATTCTTGGGGCCGGCGGCATCAATCCTTTGTGGATTGGTGGTTGGCTCAAGCAAGAAGGGAAAGAGAGTTCTTCTTTCTTTGGATTGAAGAAGATCTAAGAAACTTCGACTTGTGGAGGATCTTCGCCCACATGAAGTCTACAAGGAGGTTAGGACATATGATAGAAGATCAAGAGGTATAAAAGTTTTATAACTTTTATTTATGATCTTTGCATGTTTTTGTTATTATGTGGATGTTTACTTTATGTATGTGTTGATTATACATGTTTATATTCATATGTATTTGTATAATCATGGACCCCGATAAGAAACACAAAAACCGGTGATCCGTCCGTCGTCTCTTCCGCGGCTAACCGACTAGAAGAGTTGGTTGCTTGAACAACTAGTTTGTTCAAGCGATCGCTCGAGTCGTTAGCACGACGACGAATTGGTTGTGCTTAGTAAACTCATCCCATCCGGATTAGTTTTTCATTAGTGAAAATTTTAATCCTGGGACATGGGAGCCAATGAGCATTCCGAGGACTAGCACATCGCCAACAATTGTAGTATGTTTCCGCTGTGTTTTGTGTAGTTGTTGTTTTCATATATATGTATTGTTGTTATTGTGGGCCTACGGGCCTTGTATTAACCCGAAATGTTGCCATGTACAGGGGAGATGTCATCCGTTTGATTTTCAGCTCGGCATGCTCTCGGGGCGTGACATCAACGGCACACTATATAAATAATACCATTTCCCAACTACCGAGCCTATCGATTTTTTCTATAAATCTCGCCCATTGGTAAATCAAAGAAATGAATACTAAGTATATGTGCCCGTTATTATATCGGGATTAAGAGCATGTACAATATAATATTTGAGGTCCGATTCGATTATGTAGTCAGCAATTAATCGAATCACCTCTATGTCGGTCCTGCTCAATACACACAAAGTGTACTAGTGTGATTCTATGGTCAAGACAAACCAATACCAAATCACACTACAACCATTCCAATGGTTTGTCCATAACCATCTCGGTTGTGAGCCTTTACTTATACTTTACAATGAACCGATAACATGATCTCATGTGTGACACTACACACCATGTTATCTACAATGTAATGTATCAGACAAATATGCATAACAATAAATATGCAAACAATGATCATGTGATTCTTATTTCAAAATAAAGATGTTCATACAAAAGATAGACTTTTCAGTATACATCCCAACAATCTCCCACTTATACTAAAAGACTATGCTATCCTCAAACTGTCATACATCTTATTCCCATTCCCTCCACATGCCTATCAAAAGCTCTCGCTAGAAGGGTCTTAGTGAAAGGATCTGTCAGGTTATCCTCTGATGCAATCTTGGCCACAGTAACTTCTCCTCTCTTTATGATTTCTCGTATTAGGTGGTACTTGCACTCTATGTGTTCACTTGCCTTATGGGCTCGTGGTTCCTTCGAGTTTGCAACTACACCACTATTATCACAATAAATTGTGATAGTTCTGGGCAAACCAGGAATCACATCCAAGTCCATCGAGAAGTTTCTAAGCCATACAACATCTTTGGCTGCCTCAGAGGCTGCCACATACTCAGCTTCAATGGTAGAGTCCGCCACGCATTTCTGCTTGACACTCCTCCATACAATGGCTCCACCTCTCAAAGTAAACACAAAACCTGAGGTAGACTTATTATTATCCCTATCTAATTGGAAGTCGGAATCTGTGTAACCCACAGGGAGTAATTGATCTGCCTAGTATACAAGCATATAATCCCTAGTCCTTCTCAGGTACTTCAATATATGCTTTACCACAGTTCAATGTCCCTGTCCTGGATTACTCTGATATCTACTGACCATGCCCACGGCAAAGCAGATATCTGGTCTCGTACATAGCATCGCATACATGAGGCTTCCTACTGCCGAAGCATAAGAAACTGCCTTCATCTCCTCTATCTCCTCAGATGTTCTAGGACACATCTCCTTAGATAAAGGAACTCCATGCCTGAAAGGTAGAAAACTTTTCTTGGAGTTTTGAATGCTAAAATGATCCATAATTGTGTCTATGTATGAAGCTTAAGATAAGCGCAACATCCTTTTCCTGCGATCCCAACCTTGATCCCAAAGATGTGTCCCACTTCTCCCAAGTCCTTCATATCAAACTGTTTGGACAACCATACCCTTACGTCCGATAACACCTTGACATTGTTGCCAATAAACAAAATGTCATCTACGTATAGTACAAGAAATACCACTACGTTTTCGTCACATCTCTTGTATACACAAGACTCATCCGGACTTTGAATAAATCCATAAGACTGGATTACCTCATCAAAGCGGATGTTCCAAGACCTCGAAGCTTGCTTCAATCCATAAATGGACCGATTAAGCTTACACACAAGATGCTCTTTGCCCTTTGCAATGAATCCTTCTGGTTGCTTCATATAGATGTTTTCTTCAAGACTTCCATTAAGGAAAGCTGTCTTGACATCCATCTGCCATACCTCATAATCCATATGAGCAACAATGCATAAGAGAATTCGGATAGACTTAAGCATGGCTACCGGCGAGAAGGTCTCCTCATAATCGATACCCTCTTTCTGAGTATACCCTTTCGCAACAAGCCTTGCTTTGAAGGTCTCAACCTTCCTGTCTATTCCTCTCTTTCTTTTGTAGATCCACTTGCATCCAATGGTTTTTACACCATCGGGTGGTTCTACTAGCTCCCAGACCTGATTTGAATCCATAGATTCAATCTCAGCATTCATTGCACTTTGCCAAGATACCACATCTTTATCTTGGATTACCTCGTCATATGTCCAGTGATCAGGTTCATGTTCGCCAGGGACCAAATCAGAAGATTCTCCCAAGAACATGAATCTATCAGGCTATCTAACAACCCTCCCACTACGACGAAGTATCACCTGTGTATCCTCTATGACATGCGGTGCAGTGACTTGTGGTATATCCTCTTGTACCGGTTGTACTGAAGTAGTGACTTCCCCTTTCAATTCCTCCAGAACAATCTTACTCATGGGCTTGTGGTTCATCACATAGTCTTCCTCTAGAAATCTGATGTTTGTGCTAATGATCACCTTCTGATCTCTAGGACTATAAAACAAACCACCTTTCGTTCCTCTAGGATAGTCAACGAACATGCGCGCTTCTGTACGAGGTTCCAACTTACCAGCATCTGCCTTCAGCACATGTGTTGGACTCCCCCAAATCTGAATATGTCTTAGACTAGACTTTCGCCCAGTCCACAATTCTATGGGAGTAGAAGGCACTGATTTAGATGGAACCAAGTTCAGAATGTATACTGTTGTATCTAGAGCATATCCCCAGAATGAATCTGGCAACTCAGAATAACTCATCATCGATCTAACCATATCCATAAGAGTCCTATTCCTTCGCTCTGCTACACCATTCTGCTGGGGTGTGCCAGGTGCAAACAATTGGGATTGAATCCCAGCCTTTGATAAGTAATTCCTAAACTCTCCCAAGAGGTACTCACCACCATGATCAGATCGTAGTGTCTTGATACTTTTACCTTGACGTTTCTCCACATCAGTCTTGAATTCTTTGAACTTGTCAAAGCATTCAGACTTGCGGCGCATCAAGTAAATGTATCCATACCTTGAATAATCATCTATAAAAGAGACAAAATATTCAAAGCCACCTCTTGCCTGGATAGACATAGGACCACATAAATCAGAATGAACCAATTCCAACACATCTTTGGCTCTATACCCCTTGTCCTTGAAAGGTCTCTTGGTCATTTTACCTTCCAAGCAAGATTCACAAGTTGGGAATTCTTCCACCACTAATGAACTCAGAGGTCCATCAACTATCAACCTTTGAATTCTGCTTAGGTTAATATGACCTAGCCTTAGATGCCAAAGATATGTTTGGTTCATCTTCGAAGGTTCTTTTCTCTTATTGGAATTAGAAGATGAGTTATTAACTTCTATTTGCATCATGAGAGCTTTTGGTTCAAGTGTATAAAAATTTCCTATCAATGCACCAGAACAGATAATCTCCCTATTCCTTTTTATAACAACTCTGTCATTAAAAGAAATAGAATATCCATCCATAAACAATTTAGAAATCGAAATTAGATTCTTTCTAAATAAAGGTACATAAAGGAAATTTTTAAGAACCAAAACTTTATTTCTCTCAAAAGACAAATAAACATCTCCCATCGCAATACTGCAAACTTTGTGGCATCACCCAAGTATACGATAATCTCCCCTCAACCAAATGCTTGGTTTCTGGAACCCCTACAAAGTATTGCGGACATGATCGACTTGACTTCGTATCTACATACTAGGTGCCGTAGATAACATGCTAAACATGTTCCAACGACTAGACCAAAAGATATACCTTTATTCTACTTGCGGTTGGGGTAGTCCTTCTTCCGATGTCGATCACTTACAAGTGAAGCACTTGCCTTTTGGCTTCTTCACTCCTCCGAGTTCCTCCCACCGCTTTGCCCACTTGTTTCTTCTTCTTCTTGCCTTTCGGCTTAGAAGTAGAAACCTTTTGGGCAACCTTGGCTTTTGCCTGAGCACTCTGACGAAAAAGCCCTTCTACCGCCTGAAGTTCTATCAAAAGCTCCGCTAACGAATACAACCTCTTTTTCATGTTGTAGTTCAGGCGAAACTGCTCAAAACTCCTAGGTAGAGACTGGAGAATGATATCGACCGTGGTTTCTCCATCGATCTCAGCTCCAAGGACTTCCAGCTTATTCAAATGAGCCATCATCTTGAGAACATGATCCCTCACGGTGTTCCTCGATCATGGTGGTTGTCATCAAGTTCCTCATGGATTCTGTCAAGCGGCCGATTACGGTGTCAGAAAGCTCTTTGAGATTGAGCATCATGTTATAAGTAGTGGGCATGGCGATCGCGATGTTGCAGTACATTTGACATAGATGCCAAAATGTAACACCGCACCATCTCATTAACCTTGATCCACTTCTTATAACTCTCCTTCTCCTTTTCCCCAGAATCATCTGCAGGCTTAGGAGGGCACTCTTCGAGGAGTACATATTTGTATTCCTCGGAAGACAATGTCAAGATTCCAGATTTCTCTTCCAATCAACATAGTTGGGTCCAGTAAGTTTATTTTCTTTCAGTATCACAGTAAGCGGGTTGAAAGTCATTTTGAAAAAACCTAAGAATCACATAGATAAAAACATTAGATTTCAAAAAATTATTGATTCCTTAAACAATAAAATATTAAAATCAATCAATACCTCAAAACACCGAGAATATCGTATGCCATGATAGTGTGGACGTATACGAATTCTACATTTGTAAGAGGAGGTTTTACCCATTAATTTTACTATCTTGTCAACCTAACTTTCTGACAAATAAAATTAATAGTTGGTTCCTCTTCGGCCCTACAAATAAAAGCAGTGACTCCGATGGGGAGGATACTTATATTTGTATTTAAGTGTTCACCATTACTCGGTACGAAGGTAATTATTTCGGGTTATGTGCCTTCCGATGGGGAAGTACACATGCTCCTTAATAATTTCCTATAACCATATTCGACCTTGTGATCCGCAAACAAACTCATCCAATGGGAAGGAAGGCACTCAGAGCCGACGCGCAAGTTTGTTTGCATCACATGTCAAATCATAATGGAGACCGTGGGAATTTATAAAAATATCCCTCCTCCCACTTAGTAATTTAAAATTGAGGAATTTTCTAACCTACGACATGCATATCAAACAATAAGCAATAAATATGAAAAAGAAATATTTTCCAACTATTATGGCTTTTGTCTCCAATATGCCTCCCGTCGTATCGCCATCTCGTCCGCTCCTCCCTACACCATGTATGAGCCATCCGGAGATCCGAGCCGAGACTAACTATTTTAATTTACATCCATTGATCTTATACTCCACGAAGGAGTGTACATGAAATCTAGATCGAAAGTAAACTAAAATAAAAGGAGTGGCTAAACAATTTCGTATTTAAATATAAAATTAAATACTAGCCTCGTCAACCCCGAGGATTCAAATAATATACAATTACACACATACAATCACATACACACATATGGCCATAATAGTTGGATCCTATGCATGCAACCAAAAAGTTAACCTACGCACATCCTACTATTATCCGACACATATAATATATGAAATTGTGTATAAAAGTAACCTAATCCTATACACAAAATATTGAAAACTGTGGCTCTGATACCACTTGCTGGGAGGGGAAACTTTGCTTCCCACTTCAACTCAGTCGATTGTTCATGGTGATCCCTTCTACGTCCCGGATAAAAATTTTATCCTTGACAAGAGGATTACCCAAGCTACCATTTCATCGTCGTGCTATTCGATTAGAGTGGTCACTTGAACAAACTTGTTGTTCAAGCAACCAACCTCTATTCTACGATTAGCCGCGGAATAGACAATGTCGATCACCGGTTTTGTGTTTGCATTCGGGGTCCAAGTTAATTTAGCCATATACAAAACATACAACATGCATATAATTGAAAAACAATTATAGACATAATACAAAAGAATATAAACAAATGTTATACCTCTCGATCCTCTATTGTATGTCCTTCCTCCTTTTGGACGTCGTGTAGGCGATGATCTTTCAAAAGTCGAAGCCTCCAAGATCACCAATCTTCCTTCCTTGCTCGCTCCGAACAAGAGGAAGCATAGAAACAAAACTCTTCTCCTTCCATTAACCAACCACCAAGAACCAACCTTGATGCTTGCCGCCGGCCAAGAGGAGAAGAAGGATGGTGGACGCCGGCTAAAACTCCAAGGGAAGAGACCCTAGGCTGTTTTTCCCACCGGCCAAGGAGAAGATGATGAAGGGGTTGGACGCCGCAAAGGAAGAGGAGAGGCTAGTTGGGCGCCGGCCAAGGAAGAAGAAGAAAAAAGGAAAAACTTTCCTTAATTGTGGCCGCCCAAGCCTCCAAGCTCTAGCCACCCAAACCCTAATCCTATCTTATTCTCCTTGATGCCCACCCTAATCCCTCCTTTTATAGAGTTAGGCTAAAGCCTTGTTTTAATCTCCACCGTCGGTTCTAGGGATTTAATCTCAACCGTCGGATCTAGAGATTTAATCTCAACCGTCGGATCTAGAGATTTAATCTCAACCGTCGGATCTAGAGATTTAATCTTCACTATCGGATCTAGAGTTTTGTTTTCAACCATTGGATCTAGGCTTCATGAGGTTTTAATAGGCTACAATAGGGACCATGAGGAGGAGTTGGATCTTGGCCACCCAATGGATCAAGCCCACATAAAGTCCGATCCATTAATGATAATCCAATCCACTAGAGGATTATCATTGATCTACATCACCAACCCCCATAAGTTAATATGGGCTCCATATATTATTTGTACATTTTTATCCCCGTGTTTAAGATCTCGAATGTCCGTCGATTAATTAATTTACTGACAATTAATTAATCAACATCTAACTCCATGAGTAGTACCACTCAACCTTATCATCATTCCGGACCAAGTCCACTTGCGGTGGTTTACATGATGAACCTTATGAGCTCCTCGAGGGACATCATCATCCTAATATATAGGACACGGTTTCCTCCTATAATCAACGGCACACCATATAAATAATACCATTTTCCAACTTACAGCCTATCAATTTATTCTATAAATCTCATCATTGGTAAATCAAAGAAATGAATACTAAGTATATGTGCCCATTATTATATCGGGATTAAGAGCATGTACAATATAATATCTGAGGTCCGATTTGATTATGTAGTCAGTAATAAATCGAATCACCTCTATGTCGGTCTTGCTCAATACACACAAAGTGTACTAGTGTGATTCTATGGTCAAGACAAACCAATACCAAATCACACTACAACTATTCCAATGGTTTGTCCATAACCATCTCGGTTGTGAGCCTTTACTTATACTTTACAATGAACCGATAACATGATCTCCTGTGTGACACTACACACCATATTATCTACAATGTAATGTATCAGACAAATATGCATAACAATAAATATGCAAACAATGATCATGTGATTCTTATTTCAAAATAAAGATGTTCATACAAAAGATAGACTTTTCAGTATACATCCCAACACCTCTCCCATGTGCAACCCCCATCGCCAGCTTCTTCCTCTCTTTGCCGATCAAAGGTGCTCGGTGACCTTCTTCCGAAACTCCATTGCTCTAGCTCGTATTGCCTTCCCTGTGCCATTCATTGTCACCTCGCTCGATCGATGTTGTCCCATTACCGATGGCCAATCCAGCTACACCGCGAGCTATACTTTTCAGCGAGCATTGGCGAAGGAGTGCTCTATTCATCGACCCTCCACACGATGTGTGCCTCTGCCATCCGTCATAGGCTTGATTCTGCCGCCTGCTACTAGCTCCTCCGACCGCCAATTTTGTCGCATGCAGAGTAGGCTGATTGTTGTCGATTCATTTGTCAGTTGGTCGTTGCCCCATCACCAGGCACCTAGATCTCCATCGTTGCATCTGCTCAGGCTGTAAAGGGCTTGCCTCCAGTCATTGTAGTTGTTAGGGAAATCAACCCGTGATATGGTTTTGATGTGTGTGGCAAAGGGTTTAAGTTAGGTTGTTAGTGTGATTTGATATGTGCGTTGGAGTCTTGCAGGACATAGTAATTCACACATGAAGCCTTGCCGAGTTTCACATCTCATGACTCGGTCCTTGAGTCGGTGAAGGATGGCTTTGCGGAAGCCGTGCGCTTGGAGCATCTGAGGGACCGCCAGACGAGGAGCTTGGAGTGAAGCCGGAGGAAGTAGACTTCAAAGCGAGACGCGAAGGATGGCGCTGCAGAGCCATGCACTTGGCACATCCGAAGGATGTGGTCGGACGAAGACAACTTCTAAGGCGAGGGACTCCAAGGGATGAGAGTGAGCGAACGTAACCCGGGAAGGGGTAATGCTCTTAGGTGAAACTTGGCCATTTGGCTAAGTGTCGGATGAGATTTCCCGACATCAGTCGACTGCCATGGAATGACAGTCGACTGCTCTGAGTCGAACGAGGTTCGACTGGTATCCAACTGATGGGTTTTTGGCCCAGCAGTCGACTGCCATATGTTGGCAGTCGACTGCCAAGACCATCAGTCGACTGCTGATGGCAGCAGTCGACTGGTCGAGAGGGTTTGGGCCACAAAACCTCTCGTAGCCGACTGGGCAGTCGACTACGAGGCATCAGTCGACTGATGGATACATCAGTCGACTGCCAAGGGTTCCGTTGGACTACAACGGTCGAGATCTGACGTGTTTAGAGGCCATTGTAGTGGCGATAGTCGACTGCCAAGGGCAGCAGTCGACTGGTGGCGGCCAACGGGAAGAAATCAGCCCTCTCTATAAAAAGAGAGGGTGTTGGGCTTTGGGAGGCTAATGCTTCTATTCTAAACATCTCCCAAAGTGCCCAAACGAATTTCCTCCTCTTCCTTGTGCTTATATTCATCTTATTGCAAGAGGAGTGATTTTGTAAGAAAAGGTTACCTCCACCTAGCTTTGTGCAAAGGAGAGAATAGTGAAAGCTTGCGGAGTGATTCACCGTGGACGAATCGGACCGTGGACTAGCGGCGCAGCCGTGAACCACGTTATATTCTCTTGTTAGCGTTTGTATTCTTATTTCTATTTGCTTGTCTTTTTTTGTTTCCGTTGCGCTAATATTCTTTGTAGACGAGCAAATTCCACCATCGAACAAAAGAGGGCTATTCACCCCCCTCTAGCCGGCCAACACACACCGATCGATCCCCTACAAGTAGTATCAGAGCTGAGGAAAGCTTGTCGAGGACTAACCACCACAACAAGTACATTCAAGAATGACCGGCTCCAACATTCACCCACCGAAATTTGAAGGAGAATTCTCTTGGTGGAAGAAGCGAATGGAGGCATTCTTTGAAATCGATTTCGATATTATGCTTATAATGGAGAACAGTTTTGAGATGCCTAGGGATGAAGAGGGGAGAATACTAGACAAGTCAAGGTGGACTAAAAAGCAAAGAGAGGAACACCTTGCAAATTCAAAGGCTAAACATCATCTCCTCAACGCATTTCCCCAACAAGAGATCAACCAATTGGGATTGCTCTAGTGCCAAAGAGATGTGGGAGAAGCTAGTGGAGCTTCATGAAGGCACATCCGAGGCAAAGCTAGCAAGGAGAGATGTCCTTCGCTCCCAACTCAACAATATCAAACTCGATAAAAGGGAGAAGGTAACATCTCTACATTCAAGATTTAAAGAAATCCTTAACGGTTTATCTAGTGTAGGGGAGAAGCTCTCCAATAGGGACATGCTCATGAAGGCAATAAATGCTTTTCCCCGATCATCCAAGTGGAGTTCGATGGTGGACTCATTCTATATTTCAAAGAATCTAGAGGTAAGTACTCTAGATGAATTTTTCTCCACTATGGAATTGCATGAATCAAGGCTTGAAGGAATAATAGAAGAGCCAAGAATTCAACCTTCAAGAGGAGTGGCACTTTTGGCCAACAAGGGGAAGAAGAAGATGGAGACCCCCTCCTCCTTCGATGAAGTATCCTCCTCCTCCTCCATGGATAGCACGGAAGAATCCTATATGGTAAGGAGGGTAAGGCGTGCATTAAAAGATTTTAAATTTAATAAATCTAATGATAGGAGGAGAAGACCAAGGGGGAAAATTATTTGCTACAATTTCCAAGGGGAGGGACATATAAGGGATAATTATCCCCTCTTGAACAAGAGCAAGGAGGAGAAGAGAAAGAAAGAAGAAAAGAAGAAGAAGAAGGGAGCAAGAAGAAGAAAGAAGAAGAGAAGAAGGCCAAAGAAAAGGAAGGCCAAAGCACTCAAGGCAAGGACATGGGATGATCCTTCCTCTTTATCATCCTCATCCAAGGAGAAGAAGAACATCTCTACTCCAATCTAGCCTTGATGGCATTTGATGACCTAGACTCCACTTCCTCCTCGAGGAAGAAGAAAGATCAAGCACAAGTGAGGAAAGCTCTAGTGAAGGGGAGCTTCATCATCCTCCTCATCCGAAGAAGAGGACATGGAAACTATGGTAACGAACCTTTCACCAAGTAAAATAGTTTCCATGATTTCTAGTCTTACTAAGGATCTATTTAGAGTCAAAAAGAAAAATAAAAGCATGCTAGATCAAATTAAGGACTTAGAAGAAAAATTAGTAGGCTTAAATGTAAATGATAATATTTCTTCTAGCTTAAATGATGCATGCTCACATGAATATATGCCTTTCAATGTTAGTGATGCATGTATGGATGAAAATAGGGCTTTAAGGGAAAAGGTAGATCATTTGACCAAAGCCCTAGAAAAATTCACCATTGGCTCCAACACTCTTAACATGATCATAGGGAGCCAAAGGGCAAGCTTCAACAAGAAAGGCCTAGGATATAAAGAAAACAAAATGAAAAGGCCTATAAATGCTTAATTGCTAGGGTCAAGACAAAAAGAAGACAATTGCTAGAAAATGGATCCCTAAGGAGTGTTTAGTGAACCCCATAGGAAAGAACTTATTTTGGGTTCCTAAATCCATCCTTAAGGGTTAGGAAAACCCTAGGATAGTCAACCATAAGGATTTCATCTATATCATATTTTGGTTGACTTAGGATGGTGGGACTTCATTTTTAGAAATAGTGTTAGGTGATGATAATGCACTCATAGAAAATTTAAATCATGCTTTGTGTGATACTTAGCTTATTATCATGATGTTATACCTAATGCATGATTATTATTTGATGAATACATTTGTTTCATGATCATAATGTGGAAACAATTCATATATGTCTTTATGATCATGTGGATTGTTAGGGTGATACTTAACCTTGTATATAATTGCATGAAAATAATGGTTAAGTATATACAAATACCTTTAGTATACATCTCACACTCACCATAGGCTACCTTGATTGAGAACTTAGCATGAGTGAGATGTTAGGATGATACAAATGTCCACTAATGCCTATGGCATTTAGATGGTCATTTAAGGTATCAAAATAGCAATAATAGACCAATCATGGGGAAGGCTTATGTTTAATTCATAAACATATTGCCCAAAGATCATGGTTGGATATTTCATATATTTTCAAAACAATTTCTTACTTTAAAATATGCATGTCCATGTTTTGAAACAATTTAAAGCAAAACTAGGTGTTAAACTTGATACTAACTTAATCAAAAACCTAGTTACTTTTGAAACTTTTGGATTTTTGGCAAATACTTGAAAATATAATGATTTTTCATGGACAACTATTTTTCATTGATAAATATACTTACAAGAAATATGTTCCCCAAATTTCATGATTTTTCGAATTTTATAAAATTTTTAATGCATTTCTGAAATCCACACTGAAAACCTGAAAACCCCGAAATGCATGTGCCAGTCGACTGGTCGTCTGATAACATGCCCAATAACCTTTTGTATCCGATTTTAAGGCATGTTTTGGCTTTTGTTTCCCTCTAAACTTGATGCCATGCTTGTATAAACTTTGTTTAATATTTTTGATGGTGTCAAAGGGGGAGAAATGTATATGTTTAAGTAAGGGGGAATTATATTTAGGGGGAGTTTCATGTATTAAGGGGGAGAGTTGCTAATCATGGTATTCACATGCTTTCTTTCCTTAATTTTTTATTAAATGTTTTTACCTAACTTAAACGGATTGTCACATATCAAAAAGTGTGAGATTGTTAGGGCAATCAACCCGTGATATGGTTTTGATGTGTGTGACAAAGGGTTTAAGTTAGGCTGTTAGTGTGATTTGATATGTGCGTTGGAGTCTTGTAGGACTTAGTAATTCACACATGGAGCCTTAGCGAGTTTCACATCTCATGACTCGGTCCTTGAGTTAGTGAAGTATGGCTTTGCGGAAGCCGTACGCTTAGAGCATCCGAGGGACCGTCGGACGAGGAGCTTGGAGTGAAGCTGGAGGAAGTAGACTTCAGGGCGAGACGCGAAGGATGGCGCTGCAGAGCCGTGCGCTTGGCGCATCCGAGGGACGTGGCCGGATGAAGACAACTTCGAAGGCGAGAGACTCCAAGGGATGAGAGTGAGCGAATGTAACCCAGGAAGGGGTAGTGCTCTTAGGTGAAACTTGGCCATTTGGCTAAGTGTCGGATGAGATTTCCCGACATCAGTCGACTGCTATGGAATGACAGTGGACTTCTCTTAGTCGAACGGGGTTCGACTGGTATCCAATTGATAGGGTTTTGGCCCGGTGACTATCATATGTTGGCGATCATCGCCAAGACCATCACGATCGGCTGGCGATGGCGGACCGATCGTCGAGAGGGTTTGGGCCACGGAACCTCTCGTAGCCGACTGGGCAGTCGACTACGAGGCATCAGTCGACTGATGGATACATCAGTCGACTGCCAAGGGTTCCGTTGGACTATAACGGTCGAGATCTGACGTGTTCAGAGGTCGTTGTAGTGGCGACAGTCGACTGCCAAGGGCAGAAGTCGACTGGTGGCGGCCAATGGGAAGAAATCAACCCTCTCTATAAAAAAGAGAGGGTGTTGGGCTTTGGGAGGCTAATGCTTCTATTTTAAACATCTCCTAAAGTGCCCAAACGAATTTCCTCGTCTTCCTTGTGCTTATATTCATCTTATTGCAAGAGGAGTGATTTTGTAAGAAAAGGTTACCTCCACCTAGCTTTGTGCAAAGGAGAGAATAGTGAAAGCTTGCGGAGTGATTCACCGTGGACGAAGCAGACCGTGGACTAGCAGCGCAGCCGTGAACCACATTATATTCTCTTGTTAGTGTTTGTATTCTTATATCTATTTGCTTGTCTTGTTTTGTTTCCGTTGCACTAATATTCTTTGTAGACGAGCAAATTCCACAATCGAACGAAAGAGGGCTATTCACCCCCCTCTAGCCGGCCAACACACACCGATCGATCCCCTACAGTAGTCACCTACCAGAGACATTGTCGAGCTTGCAAGCATAGCATGACAAGATCTGCATCGCCGCCTCTTTACCATGCTATGCCGAACTAGTCGAGGATCTCCACTGAAGCTTATGATGGATATACTTACAGGTTTAAGTGTTGATTTTGTGTATCAGCCTGTGAAGTTCTTATAACCTAATCATCCGATTTTAGTAATGTCTCTGTGATGTGTTGTTTTGTTTAAGGGGGTGGAGATTGACAGTGGATGTGGACTTTGGATAAGCTATGGTTGATTGTATCAAACTAGGTAAGCTTCGGTTTGGTTATGTTATGGTAGTGAACTATGTTGTGACAACAGAATAGTTTATGGACTTTTACATTGGATTAAGATTGGATTTAATCATGTGGAGTTAATTAGTAATTAGTGATTAATATGGAAGTGTATGGAGCTACCTTTGTAGATTGTAGTTAATCAACCAAAGAGTTAGGTTAGACTAGATTTCTATTCCTACAGTTTAATTATGTTGGCATTTGTTTATGTATGTTTATTCACAGGACTTGGATTTGGGACAGACACTCGAATACGAAGACAGTTAATGTTCTACATATCAGGTGGGTAATAGTCTACCCTGGTCAGGTAGTTGATTATTCTTAGTGCATGATATTTATGTTGATGATACCTTTACCTTGACTCCACTCTTATTTAATCATGTGCTTGATACTTAGTCATTGCACTTTGAGATATACTATTGTTGTTATCTATCGTTCATCGTTGTTATAAATTACCAATGCTATGGTAGGTGGATCATTAGATGCTTAACCATGGGGATGTAGTTGAGTATGGTTGTAGTCTTGACTTGTGTCATCAGGATTAATCATCCGGGGTTGGGTGATGTCCTTAAGGTAGAGTGATGGTCGTTTCATATTCCTTTTTGTTGTTTATATACCTACTACGGATTATGTAGTCGTGTATGGACATGTGGTTTTTCGATAGAGTGTCTCTACGGACTGGAGGTCCTAGCTTGGTTGTTGTTAGTTGTATATGCCTCTATAGAATAGAGAGTGTGTTGGGGACATATGTATGTGCTATCGTGCATTGATTTCATCTACATGCATGCTGGCGACTTGGTCTCCCTTGTGGTTGAGAGGATCTTCAGTCATCCTGCCTCCCAGGTTACTCGTGGAGGAGTAATTGGTGTGAGGACAGAGCATTTGTTGTGCTACACTCGCCTCACTATTGACAGTGGTTGTTGGAGTAGCGTGCAATTGTCCTGGGTGCGTGGTACTCGACCACTCATAGGTAGTGACAATCGGAGTGGCTAGCAACAGGGACCCCCGTTGTGTAGCTTATAGCTCTTTACGCTTATATGCTAGTTGTTCATACTGCCCACTCAGCCACTCGAGAGCAGTGGTTGTTGTTGAGTTGAGACAGTTATCATGTCGTGCCACCTAGGCCACACTGGGGTTGTGGTAGCGAGTGGGGTGTGTAGGCATGACCATGCATTTGTATTGTCATGTGTAAGGGCATTTGTATATATATATATATATATATATATATATATATATATATATATATATATATATATATATATATATATATATATATATATATATATATATATATATATATATACATATATTTATGTATATATATATGTGTGTGAGTGTGAGCAGTATATATAAATATTGTCTATATATATATGCTTGTTGTATTGTTGCATTTGTTTGTGCTATGTTTTGCATTTGATTGTACATCATCTACGCATGTTATTTGCATGATCTATCTTATTGTGTGTGGGATATCAGGTATGACCTTGACCGATTTGCCGGTTGTATGCATTTGACCTGATGTTGAGTAGGTTGGATCAAGTATGTTATTGTATTTGTTGTAGTATGTTCGCAAGACCGTATTAAATCTGAGGTAGTTTTACTCTATCCTTTAAATGACGGGCTATATTGTTGTATATCTATTCAGTTGTGTAGGTTGTGTTGTTGCGCACTATTGGTATGTCAAGACATTACATTATGTACATTGATCTGGGTGGTTTATGCTCTGCTTATATTTACACCGATAGTTGTTTGTTATCACCTTTATGATCAGATACCGTTGATCTCCATCTATATATATTTGTTCATCTCCATTTTTATATCGATTGCTCTTTATGTATTAGTTGTTGATCATGTACTATCTTACATATTACCGCTGAGTTTTATACTCACCATCATAGACCCTGAGTTTTAGTCGCCTGTAATGTGAAGTTTCCTTGAGTGCTCGGAGCTTCACTAGCGATCGATCTCACACCAAGGGCATGGATGGTATTCTATACTTTTGTATATTTTTGGATAGTTTGTTTTGGGATTGTATCCTATGTGGTCCTCGCATTTGGAGTTTATGTTTGTGTTGTACGTATTTGGCCTTGACTATGGATTTTGATTGGATGTTGGTTTCAATCAGTATTTTCGGTTATGTCAAAGTCATACGCAGACGCATGTATTTGAGTCGTTATATTTTTATTATTGTTGGTGTATTCTGCTGTGATTTTGGTTATATACTTCATTATGGTGTGTGGTTGTGGCTGATAGACTTTGTATCAACAGGGAATTGTATCACGTATAGGGGAGATGCTATCCAATTTTCGGGCTCGGCATACTCTCGGGGCGTGATAATGCATATAAATGAATAGCTTCATTATCTAGTATATTTATCTAATCCTATCAAGTGGTGCTACTGTTAAAACAAATAAACAAGTTTTCCAAGTCGATAAAAAAAGTTTTTCAAGCAAGTGTAAAATTTTATCCTAGTGTTTTCAAATTACATATTAAGTCAAGTTGCGATCTCATTGTATTCCTAAGGTTTCCAGCTTTGGTAACTTACTGCCCTAAGCGAGGATCACCCCCCCCCCCTCCCAAAACTAACACAAAGTCTAAAAGGCGTGCTCAGTATTGAGAGAAATTGGTGGGTATTTCCCAAGTAACCTAACTCGATCTCAAATGGGCACCAAACCATTTCCACCTATGACAACTATTTTTAACTCTCTTTTTTTCACTTTTTTTTCAAAGAACTTTTGTTCCCCTTATGCTCACAGGGATTTTGATTTACCCAAATGGGCTTACATAATTCGAGAATCTCTAGTAACTAAAATGATAATTGAAAGTTACCTATGGATTCCAAAGTACTAGTCCAACGACATGAATCATGACTAATTATGTACTAGATCAACTTTTCATAATTCAGTTTAAGTGTAAGTGAAAAATAAAAACTAGCTAGTAGAACTTGGTAAATACTCATGTAACTTTTATAAAATTTGCACCACAAGATAGAATAATATAAAATACTAAAAATAATTAAGCATATCAATATGATGCTATCAAAATAGTACACATTGAAGCCTACTTAAAGGACAAGTGGATTCTAGAACTAAAAACAAAATTGCCAATGCATGGATATGAAAAGAAAGCAAGTAACCATATGAAGAAATAATGAACTAGACCTAAAAGTTGTAAAAGCGAATAACTAAACTACTTAAGTAAGATAACTAAATGTGAAAATGTCCAATTAAATCAAAATGATATTTCTTCCCCAGTTACATTGAAGTAGACTTCTTGTGAAGCAATTAAAGTGGTCTGGAGGAAGATAAGACATAAATTGTGTATTCATGCGCACTATTAGTCACCTAAAATGAAATAAAATAAAGTAGTAAAATAGATAAAAATTGCAATGATAATTGAAATAGACAAAAATAGAAAAGTCGATACTAGAAAAAGTAGAACAATGAAAACTAATAATAAAGTGGTCTAATCCTATCAATTCACCTTTCAAACAATATCAATTTAAATTAGTCCCCAACAACGGCACTAAAAACATGATGCACGCGAGCATGACCTCAAATCTTCAGAGATCGCCAAGGCATTGAAGCACGTGCTCGTGCACAATGCTAAGTGCTTATCGTAAGTAATAAAATATCGATCCCACAGGGACTAGTAATTGAGTACAAGTTTACTAAGAGAATATAGATTGTTTTGACCGAATTAGTTAGTTGATACACAAAAAGAGTTGAAAGGAAGACAAGAGGACCGGGAGATCACTTTTACAGGGACACCACTGTAGCTGGGTCCTTGTTATGATCGACGAAATAATTCTATGTTTTCGGTTTCACCTAAATGATTGTAAACATATGTCTTACTCTTAATTCTCAATGGTTGTTCATGTAGGTAGGATATCTATTTTATCCGACGTGATCTTTTGAAACTACATCGGATTACACTATTCCTAGCCAAGTTTCCCATTCAAATCGCCGAGCTCGGAGGTTGCAATCCTTGGGAAGCCCCTTTCAGGGTCCCACAACCCTTCTAGAGTTGATTTCTCCTACTTTGGGCATTATGCTAGAATAGGTTCATTGCATTCGATACCTATGGGTCCTTGTGGTGAATCAATCTACTTGAGTGGTAACCTTAGTCGCATTGGGAACCTATCACGAGAACCCCTGCAGATTAACTCTTCACTCATAGTCGATTCCCCCACGTCTTGATTCTCTATGGTTCGGAGGATTGGTTTATCCTTTCGGTCCTTCCCCATACCTTTAAAATACGACTTAATGCTTTTGGCATCTAAATCGGATTAACACAATAAAGTCAGACCATGAACAATCATATCATAGAATAAAAAGCAAGCATATATAATGAAAGCGATGTAAGATAACATGAATTCATTGCATATGTATATTTACAAATCAAGATAGGCTACTCCCTAATCAAAGAATCATAGAAACTACATAAATAGAAATACAACCATAAGACGTCAAATAAACAAGATTCAACCCACATAAATTGTAAATTAGGAGAGAGAAGGGCTTAGGCTTGATCGAAGAGAGTCTTTGGCTGCAACTTGCATTAGGATATGGAGTAGCGGCGTCGAGATCTCCTACTCTGGTGGTTTGGGGTGCCCTTAGACGACCACCTTTCGGGCCTTGGGATCCCTAGGGTGACTCCCCTCATGATCCTCGCGATACTCTGTGATCCCCAGCCTCTTAGATGAGTTTCCTATATATAGAGGCGGCTCCGACTTTTTCATAAATGCTCAAAAAATCCTATTTCCTCAAATTTACGGCATCGCCACATGACTGTGTGAATTTCACACAGCCAACTATGTTCAAGCTTGGAAACTACTGAAATCTAGGTTGAAAATTGGGCTAGAAAAAACACACGACCATGTGAAATTCACACAGCTGACCGTGTGTCACTATGGAGCCTCCGTTTTGATTCGTTTCGCTTCAGGAACATGCTCGTGTCTTGGGACACGACCAAAGCGTGTTCCCTAAAGTCCGTGCTCCATAAAATGCTTCATTTTTGCTTCAAAAATGTCATCCTACACATAAAATTAACAAAACCAGATCTCCGAATCAAGAAAATAGAAAAGTGGAGTAAACAAAGAAAATATGTAAAGAATATCCTAAAAAGGAGGTAAGATGTGCACTAAAATGATAGCTAAAACCCTATATAAAATGTGCACATCAAGTGGGTAGTTCCTTCTTTGAATTTTATAGATTATTGATCTTAGTGCATGAACTTTGTTAATTATTAGTATCACTATCTTGACTCCACTCTGCATAGTATTCGAATTTGATACTTACTTGCTTGATCTTAGAGATGATCTACTCGAAATATATACAGTCTCTTTTTTTATCCATGCCATTCGGTATTGTTTGTACTGGTTATTTTTGACCTTGTTTACAGTGCATACTTTAGATTATAATTATAGCACTGTGGTATAAAGTGTAGGGATCTTAATGCGAAAAATGACATACATGCAACGAAAAAATCGGATCCCTTGCAAATGATCCATGCGAAAGTTCGTAGAAAGTTTTACAAAGTTAGATCTAATGTTCTAACTTATAGGTATACCTTTGCAGTGTGTCATTAGCTTATCCTGCTCGTCCAAGATTCGCCGAATCTCTTGCACGTTCAAGTTTTCGTGCCTCTATGCGTATCCACACTGACACTCACTCAAGAAGGAGAATCTATGGTTGTGCTAGCAACCTTTTAGAAAAATTCGTCCAAGCCACCAAGAGCAAGAAGATGAAGAAAAAAAAACATCCATCCAAGTCTCATGGAAGAAGAAAACCTTTATACCCAAGCCATGAATACCAAAGGTTCTTAGGCTTTTGGTATTCCCTCATCAATGCATGATTAATCCTTATTAATCATGCATGATGCATTTTGGCTCTTGGCATCCCTCATCAATGCATGATTAATCCTTATTAATCATGCATGATGCATTTAACTTCATTAATCCACTTGGTTTAATTTAAGCCTAACTCAAATTCAACTTGAGTCTAACTCAAGTCTCAACCATCCAATATGCTTAATTGTTCCTTTAGTTAAACTAAAATGAACCCATCTCCAAATTTCCAAAATAGAATGTCATTTGTGTGTGACCCAATAGGTTCTTATAGCGTTGACAATGTGTCTAAACCACTTTAGACACAGCGAATGAAGTGACATCTAGCGATGCATCATTGCTACCCAGTTATGAGTAGTCGAGATCCAACCTAACCTTTCCGTGACTACTATAATGTATGATCTTGTCCTTCTATCCTTGATATCTAGATCGATCAATGAGGCATAGATCGTGTCATCCTCTAATCAATCTTTATGTTTCTTGATCCCTAAGTAGACTCACTCAAACAAATGAGCTCAATATCTCATATTGACTCATTTGAGCATGACCATGCATTTCGTAGTCATACTCTATCAAGAGGTCTAAAGATATCACTCCCATCATATGGGAGAGATAGATCCTATTTATATCATTCACATCCCTCCACATAATTTGTTACATACCCAGTGATTGCCTTTATAGTCCACCCGATTACGGGTGACATTTTGACGATACCAAAGTACATAACTCCTTATGTAGGGAACCATAGTGATTTTTGGTCTAAGGACTATTCATACTAATAGTCATATGAGAAAGTTTATGACACTCATATAACGATCTATGAAACTTTCTCATGGCGGGTCAATTCAGTATATATTCTCTAATATATATCCATGTGCAATGTGATATCACATATCCATGACCTGTGAGATCAAGTCATCAATTGACCTACATGCTAGTCTCAATGCATTAATATTGCCCTTGTATATTAATACTTGACTAGGAATATTTAAGAATAGTGTTCTCCAAAGCTTCTCACAATCAATTCTACCAATTGATATACTATAGAATAGAACCATCTTTCTAGGGCATTATTATATCTATTCGGCTCACACAAGTATGAAATAAATATAATAACCCACCTTGGCCTTTATTAATAAAATATGATATAAAAATTCCCTAGTTAATCATCACATAATTGGCTCTAGGGCTTATTACTAACAATCTTCCACTAGCACTAGGGTCAATCACTGTAATACCTAATACCTAGTGACCTAGTATGACCATCATGCTTTCTCTGTGCCAAAGCCTTGGTCAAAGGATCTGCAATGTTTGCATCCATCGGTACTCTACATATCCTCATATCTCCTTTATTGATGATCTCTCGAATGAGATAGAAGCATCGTAGTATGTGTTTGGTCTGTTGTGAAGGGTTTTGCTTATCATTGATCCGTGAGAGGAAACTTCGCTTCCTACTGTTAAGGCAATCTCTTGCCGTAATATGGTTTTGATGGTGTGGCAAAGGGTTTAAGTTAGGTTGGTATGTTTATTTGATATGTGCGTTGGAGTCTTGCAGGGACTTAGTAATTCGCACATGGAGCCTTGGCGGGTTCACCCTCACAACCTCGGTCTTTGAGTCGGAGAAGGATGACTTTGCGGAAGCCGTGCGCTTGGAGCATCCGAGGGACCGCCGGACGAGATGACTTGAAGTGAAGCCAAGGAAGCAGACTTCGGAGGCAAGAGACGCGAAGGAGCATTGCAGAGTCGTGCGCTGATCTGAGAGGGCGTGGCGAACGAAGAGAGCTTCGGCGAGGGACTTCGAGTGAGATGAGAGAATGAGTGAAATGTAAGTAGCTCATTAGGTGAACTTGGCCGAATGGCTGAGTGTCGAAGACTTGACCGCAAGGGTTAAGGTTTACCCGACCGCCGGAAGCTCAAACTTATGTTAAGTTATCGCATGTAGCTCGCCCGAGTCGAGTGGGTTCTGACCGTATCCGATCGATGGGTTTATGCCCGGTGATGATCGCCATGGAATGGCGATCGCCGAGAGGATATCATGGGCACGAGAACCGCTTCGTAGCCGATCTAGACGATCGACTACGGTCAAGTCAGCGATCGGTGAGGTCCATCAGTCGACTGCCAAGAGTTCCGTTGGACTACAACGGTCGGGATCCGACGTGTTCGGAGGCCGTTGTAGTGACGGCAGTCGACTGCCAAGGGCAGCAGTCGACTGGTGGCGGCCAACAAGAAGAAACCAGCCCTCTCTATAAAAAGAGAGGGTGTGAGCCTTTGAGAGGCTAATGCTTAAGTTCCAAACGATCTTCCTAGTGCCCCACAAGCTTTAAACTCTTCTTACTTGTCTTTACTTCAATCCTATTGTAAGAAGAGTGATCTTGGTTGTAAAGGTTACCTCCACCTAGCTTTGTGCAAAGGAGAGACCGATAGTGATTGGTTTTGGCAGAGTGATTCACCGTGGACGAATCGGACCGTGGATTAGCGGCGTAGCCGTGAACCACGTTATATCTCGGTGTTTGTATTGCTTGTTTTTATTTTGCTTGTCTTTATTTATATTTGTATATTCCGCTTGCGCTAACATTTTGTAGACGAGCAAAATACGACATCCAACTAACGAGGGCTATTCACCCCCCTCTAGCCGGCCATCCGATCCCCTACAAGTGGTATCAGAGCCAAGGAAAGCTTGTCGAGGACTAACCGCCACAACAAGCAACATTCAAAATGACCGGCTCCAACATCCATCCTCCGAAGTTTGAAGGAGAATTCGCTTGGTGGAAGAAGCGAATGGAGGTATTTTTCGAAACGGATTTTGATATAATGATTACAATGGAATCCGGTTTCGTCTTGCCTAGGGATGAAGAAGGGAAGCCAATAGAGAAATCTAGGTGGACCAAAAGGCAAAGGGAAGAGCACCTTGCAAATTCAAAAGCCAAGCATCATCTTTTCAATGTGCTTCCTCAACAAGAGATCAACTGAATAGGAGAATGCCTAAGCGCCAAGGAGATGTGGGAGAAGCTAATTGAACTTCATGAAGGCACCTCCGAGGCAAAGTTAGCAAGGAGAGATCTCCTCCGCTCCCAACTATCCAACATTAAATTAGAAAAGGGAGAAAAGGTAATCTCTTTGCATTCTAGATTCAAAGAAATTTTAAATGGACTAACAAGTGTAGGAGAAAGGCTCTCCAATCGCGATATGATAATGAAGGCCATAGATGCTTTCCCCCGATCATCCAAGTGGAGTTCAATGGTGGACTCATTTTATATTTCAAAGAATCTAGAGGTAAGTACTCTAGATGAATTTTTCTCCACTATGGAATTACATGAATCTAGGCTTGAAGGAATACAAGAAGAGCCAAAAATACAACCTTCAAGGGGAGTAGCATTGATGGCCAACAAAGGGAAGAAGAAAATAGAGATCTCCTCCTCCTCCGATGATGAAGCTTCTTCCTCCTCCATGGATAGCACGGATGAAGCCTACATGGTAAGGAAGGTAAGGCGTGCATTTAAGAATTTTAGATTTGATAAATCTCATGATAGGAATAGAAGACCAAGGGGGAAGGTCATATGCTACAATTGTCAAGGGGAAGGACACATAAGGGATAATTGTCCCCTCCTAAACAAGAGCAAAGAAGAAAAGAAAAAGAAGGAAGAAAAGAAGAAGAAAAAGGGGAGCAAGAAGAAAAAGGAAGAGGAGAAGAAGACAAAGGAAAAGGGAAAGGTCAAAGCCCTAAAGGCAAGGACTTGGGATGACCCATCCTCATCCTCCTCCTCATCATCGGATGAGGAGAATGCCTTGTCACCAATGTGGCCTGGATGGCCTTTGATGACTTGGATTGCTCTTCCTCCGAAAATGAAGGATCAAGCTCAAGAGGAGAGAGCTCAAGTGAAGGGGGAGCTTCTACATCCTCCTCATCCGAAGAAGAAGAAGAAGATATGGAAACTATGGTAACGAAAGCTTCTCCTAAGAAAATAGTTTCCATAATTTCTAGTTTAACTAAGGACTTATTTGGAATGAAAAAGAAAAATAAATGCATGCTTGAACAAATTAAGGACTTAGAAAATAAGTTAGAAAATGCATGCTTAAATGAAAATGATAATATTTCTTCTTGCCATGATGATGCATGCTCACATGATTATATGCCTTTGGATGTTAATGATGCATGCATAGAGGAAAATAGGGCATTAAGGGAAAAGGTAGATTATTTAACCAAAGCCCTAGAGAAATTCACAATTGGCTCCAACACATTAAATATGATCTTAGGGAGCCAAAGAGCTAGCTTTAATAAGAAAGGCCTAGGATATAAGGAAAAGAAAAATGAAAAGGCCTACAAATGCTTAATAGCTAGGGGACAAGATAAAAAGAAGGTAATAGCTAGAAAATGGATCCCCAAGGAATACTTAGTGAACCCAATAGGAAAGAATTTATTTTGGGTTCCAAAATCCATCCTTAAGGGTTAGAAAACCCCTAGGGTAGTCAACCATATGAACTTGACCTATATCACATTTTGGTTGACTTAGGATGACGGGACAACATTTTTCAGATAGTGTTGGGTGATGATAACGTGCCCATAAATAGATAATATTGCTTAAATCATGATGATTAATGTAATTTCTATGCATATGTGTAATCATGATTTATGATTTTGATATTTGGCACATCATCATGAGAAATAGGTTTAAATCATGCTTTAGGTGATACTTTGTTTATTATTATGATATAATACCTAATGCATGATTATTATTTGATGAATACATGTATTTGATGATCATAATGTGAAATCAAATCATATATGTCATTATGATCATGTAGGTTGTTAGGTTGATACTTAACCAAAATAGAATTGCATGAATATATTGGTTAAGTATATACAAATACCCCCTAGGATGCATCTCACACTCACTATAGGCTAACTTGATTGCAAACTTAGCATGGGTGAGATATTAGGATGATACAAATGTCCACTAATGCCTATGGCATTTAGATGGTCATTTAGAGTATCAAAATAGCAATAATAGACCAATCATGGGGAAGGCTTATGTTTAATTCATAGACATATTGCCCAAAGATCATGGTTGGATATTTCATATGTTTTCAAAACAAGTCCTTAATCTAAAATCTATGTATTCATGTTTTGGAACAATTCAAAGCAAGACTAGGTGTTAAAATGGATACTAACATGCTCAAAAACTAATGGTTTTTCAAGTGTTTGGATTTTTGGCAAATCTCGGAAAATATAATGATTTTTCATGAAAAACTATTTTTCCTTGATAGATATACTTAAGAGAAATATGCTCCTAAAATTTCATGATTTTTCGAATTTTCTAGAATTTTTAATGCATTTCTGAAATTCGCCCAGAAAATCAGAATTTCGGAATTAATTGTGCTAGTCGACTGCCATACTGATAGCAGTCGACTGCTCACCTGAAAATCAGCCTACAATTTTCTGATTTTAGACTTTAATCATGTTTTTGGTATTTCCCTTCATTATACTTAATGCCATGAGCTTATAACTTCGTGATAATCTTTTTGATGGTGTCAAAGGGGGAGAAATAAGTATGTTTAAGTTAATTATTTTAGGGGGAGAAATATATGAAAATTTTTATGTAAAGTTTCATGGATTAAGGGGGAGTTGCATGTTGTTATATCATGTTTATGTTTACATGCTTTCTTACCTTAGAAATTTATATCAAATGTTTTTACCTAACTTAAACGGATTGTCACACATCAAAAAGGGGGAGATTGTTAGGGCAATCTCTTGCCGTAATATGGTTTTGATGGTGTGGCAAAGGGTTTAAGTTAGGTTGGTATGTTTATTTGATATGTGCGTTGGAGTCTTGCAGGACTTAGTAATTCGCACATGCACATGGAGCGGGTTCACCCTCACAACCTCGGTCTTTGAGTCGGAGAGAAGGATGACTTTGCAGGCGCTTGGAGCATCAGGGACCGCGGACGAGATGACTTGAAGTGAAGCCAAGGAAGCGGACCGGAGGCAAGAGACGCGAAGGAGCATTGCAGTCGTCACCGATCTTTGGAGGGAGGACATGGCATGAAGAGAGCTTGGCGAGGACTTCGAGTGAGATGAGAGAATGAGTGAAATGTAAGTAGCTCATTAGGTGAACTTGGCCGAATGGCTGAGTGTCGGAGACTTGACCGCAAGGGTTAAGGTTTACCCGACCGCCGGAAGCTCAAACTTATGTTAAGTTTGAGTTTCACACGGCACCAGTCGACTGCCATGTAACGGCAGTCGATTGCTCTGAGTCGAGTGGGTTCGACTGGTATCCGACTGATGGGTTTATGCCCTGCAGTCGACTGCCATGGAATGGCAGTCGACTTCCAGAGGATATCGCGGCATAACCGCCAGAGCCGATCGGATGGGCCGATTACGGGTCGCCGATCGGTGAGGTCCATCAGTCGACTGCCAAGAGTTCCGTTGGACTACAACGGTCGGGATCCGACGTGTTCGGAGGCCATTGTAGTGACAGCAGTCGACTGCCAAGGGCAGCAGTCACCTGGTGGCGGCCAACCGGAAGAAACCAGCCCTCTCTATAAAAAGAGAGGGTGTGAGCCTTTGAGAGGCTAATGCTTAAGTTCCAAACGATCTTCCTAGGGCCCCACAAGCTTTAAACTCTTCTTACTTGTCTTTACTTCAATCCTATTGTAAGAAGAGTGATCTTGGTTGTAAAGGTTACCTCCACCTAGCTTTGTGCAAAGGAGAGACCGATAGTGATTGGTTTTAGCGGAGTGATTCACCGTGGACGAATTGGACCGTGGATTAGCGGCGTAGCCGTGAACCACGTTATATCTCGGTGTTTGTATTGCTTGTTTTTATTTTGCTTGTCTTTATTTATATTTGTATATTCCGCTTGCGCTAACGTTTTGTAGACGAGCAAAATATGACATCCAACTAACGAGGGCTATTCACCCCCCTCTAGCCGGCCATCCGATCCCCTACACCTACTTCACCTTGGTCATTTGTTCATGGTGATCCCATCGATGTCCCCGGATTAAAAAAAAATTAATCCTAGACAAAAGGGATTGCCCAAACAACCAAGTCATCGTCGTGCTATTCATTTAGAGAGGTCACTTGAACAACCAAGTTGTTCAAGCGACCAACCTCTATTCTACGAGTAGCCGCGGAATAGACGATGTCCGTGTTGGTGCAGTAGGCACATAAATCGAACCTGAGTTTTGATTATAGCAAACGATACAAAGTTAAGCTCATATCGTTATCTCACGAGCTGAATCGAGTGTGCAGAAGATTGCTATAGCTGGAGCTGAAGGCTAGCGACACCCGGAGGAAGCCGCGGTGGTCGGGTGACACTCGAGTGACTTCGGAGGGAGCCGAAGGAATCGAGTGGAAGGCCGGAAGCAAAAGCGACATAGTAAGTATCGAGGTAAGCTCGTGTGTGCGAGCGTAAGTGAGGTCGTATCCTCTTTACGGGGATGATCTTAAGCGTAGATCCGACCAAAGACATCCTATAGATGGTCTAGGTCGAGATCGGACGGTCGACGACCGTCGAAAGTATGTTTTTGTTGAGCTAACTTTGACTTGCAGCAAGCATCAGTCGACTGCCAGCTTGGAGGACTCGACTGCCGTCAATCAGTCGACTGTCGGAGGTCAGCACTCGACTAATGCTACCATCAGTTGACTGATGATGGCCATCAGTCGACTGATGGTCAATGATCAGATTCGAGGAGTCAAGGCTTATCACCCCATTTCAAGGAGATTGGTGCTCAATTGTGATTGGCTAGGGTTCCTCTCGAAAAGGGGCTCAAAGGCTATAAAAGGAGGTCCTAACCTAGGGTTTCTTCATCAATTCTAAGCTTCCAAGAGCCTCCGCAAAGCTACAACTCTCCGACAACGAAGTTCTTCTTCTCCGACGCTAGGTTTAATTTTCCTTTAATTTTTTGTATGCCGGTTTTAGATTTATTCGTTGTTCATTTACTTTTTCGAAGCTCTCTTTTTATCATAACGAGGAGAGGGGGAGTGTCCCTCTACCTCAAGTCTTTGTTCTTGTATCGATTAACTCCTACCTCCAACGAGGAGGAGTTTGCTTAGTGTTTTTGCCCTCCGTGCGTGGTCAAGGATCACTAGGGCCTTGGAGTAGTAGCTGAAGGCTACGAACCAAGTAAAAATAATTGTCTCTTTGATTTATTTATTGTTTATATTTCCTCTGCAAATTATCTACTCGACTTTAAAAGAACGATTTCGCAAAAAAAGCTTTTGTTTCGCTATTCACCCCCCCTCTAGCGAACCGCCTCGATCCAACAGTCCGGATTGCCAATTTTTGTATTTATGTTCGGGATCCAAGTATTATTTATCCATTTACAGAAATATAACATGCTTATATTTGCAAAACAAAACCAAGTAAGAAACAAAAGAGAAAAGAGAATAGATATACCTCTTGATCTTCTAATGTATGACCTTCTTCCTTTTGGACGTCGTGTGGGCGACGATCCACCAAAAGTCAAAGCTCCTAGATCGCAAATCTTCCTTCCTTGCTCTTCCAAAGCAAGAGGAAGAATAGAAACAAGGTTTTTCTCCTCCCTAAAACCAACCAACAAGGATCACACCAAATCCTTGCCGCCGACCAACTAGAAGGAGGGGAAGATGGTGGAAAATAACCAAGACACCAAGGGAAACCCTATATCTTGTTTCCACCACCTAAGGAGAAGGAGAAGGGAGCTTTTGGGTGCCGGCCAAGGCTGGAAAAGGGGTTGGAGAGGTGCTGGACATTGGCCAAAAGAGGAAGAAGAAGAGAAGAATACCTTCCTTATTTGGTGCCACCCTTGCCTCCAAACCCTAATCCTAATCCTATCACAACTAGGATTCCTCTTCCTTGCCGCCCAAAAACCCTAGCTCTCATCAATGTAGTTCACGCCAACTCCCATGCCCTCCTTTTATAGAGTTAGGGATAAGTCATGAATTAATCTCCTCCATTGGTTCTAGGGATTTAATCTCAACCGTCGGATCTAGAGATTTAATCTCAACCGTCGGATCTTAGAGATTTAATCTCTACCTATGGATCTTAGAGTTTTGTTTCTATCCATTGGATCTAAGCATCATGAGGTGTTAATAGGCTACATTAGGGACCATGAGGAGGAGTTGGATCTTGGCCACCCATGGATCAAGCCCACATAAAGTCCGATCCACTAATGATGATCCAATCCACTAAAGGATCATCATTGATCTACCTCACCAACCCCCATATGATAATATGGGCTCCATATATTATTTGTACATTTCCTCCCCGTATTTAAGATCTCGAATGTCCGTCGATTAATTAATTTACTGACCATTAATTAATCGACATCTAACTCCATGAGTAGTACCACTCAACCTTTTCATCATGCCGGACCAAGTCCACTTGCAGGGTTTACATGATGAACCTTATGAGCTCCTCAAGGGGACATCATCATCCTAATATATAGGACACGGTTTCCTCCTATAATCAACGTCACACCATATAAATAATATCATCTCCCAACTTATCGAGCCTATCGATTTAATCTATAAATCTCGCCCATTGGTAAATCAAAGAGATGAATACTAAGTGTATGTGCCCATTATTATATCAGGATTAAGAGTATGTACAATATAATATCCAAGGTCCGATTCGATTATGTAGTCAGCAATAAATCGAATCACCCCTAAGTCGGTCCTGCTCAATACACACAAAGTGCACTAGTGTGATTCTACGGTTAAGACAAACCAATACCAAATCACACTACAACCATTCCGATGGTTTGTCCAAAGCCATCTCGGTTGTGAGCCTTTACTTATACTTTTCAAGGGGCCGATAACATGATCTCCCGTGTGACACCACACACCATGTTATCTACAATGAAAAGTATTAGACAATATTGCATAACCATAAAAATATGCAAACAATGATCATGTGATTCTTATTTCAAAATAAAGATGTTCATACAAAAAATAGACTTTTAAGTATACATCCCTACATGCTGATGAGAGCGAGGTTCCTTATCTTGTGCAATAGCTCCATTGCTGTCACAATAGAGGTCTATAGGGTCCGCTATGCTAGGAACCACCCGAAGTTCAGTGATGAACTTCCATATCCAAACATCCTCCTTTGTCGCATCAGATGCAAAGAATATAGTTCTATTGTAGAATCTGCGACTGTGTCTTGCTTTGAACTCTTCTAGCTCATAGCGCCACCATTTAGGCAAAATACATACCCTGACTATGATCTGAAATCATCCCTATCAGTTTGGAAGCATGCATCACTATAACCCTTTACGACTAGCCCTTCATCACCTCCAAATATTAACAAATGTTCTTTTGTCCTTCATAAGTACTTAAGAATATTCTTGAAAGATGTCTAGTGACTTTCACCTTGATTTGACTGGTATCTTCTTGTCATGCTTAATGCATACGAGACATCGGGACAAGTACAAAGCATGGTGTACATGATAGACCCTATCCCTTTCTTCCTTAGAATAAGGGCATTGAGTATTCGAAAGGCGTACACCATGTGACATCGGCATGAATCCATTCTTGGAATTCTGCATGGCAAAATGATTAAGCACTTGTCAACATTTGTACTCTGACTTAGGCCAAGCAATCTTTTAGATCTATCTCTATAGATGCGGATGTCTAGAATATAGGCTGCTTCACCTAAGTATTTCATTGAAAAATAATTCCCAAGCCAAGTCTTCACAGACTACAACATAGGGATATCATTTCCAATGAGAAGTATGTCATCTACATACAAGATGAGAAAAATAACTGTTCTCTCACTAACCCTCTTGTAGATACAAGGTTCATCTTCGTTCTGTATGAAACCAAATATTTTGATCGTATCATCAAATCAAAGATTCTAGCTTCGAGAAGATTGCTTTAAACCATAAATGGACCTATGCAACTTACATACCTTTCGACCATCCTTTGGATCTATAAAATCCTCAGATTGTGTCATGTACACATCCTCAAGTAGATTTCCAATAAGAAATGCAGTTTTGACATCCGTCTGCTAGATTTCATAATCATGGAAAGCTGCAATAGCAAGCATGATCCGAATAGATTTAAGCATCGCAACTGGTGAAAAGGTTTCATCATAGTTAATACCATGAATCTTCTTGAATTCTTGGGCTATCAATCACCCTTTATAGGTATGCATATGACCATCTATGTCAGTCTTTCTTTTAAAGACCCACTTGTACCCAATGGTTTTGACCCCTTCAGGTGGATCATTCAAAGTCCATACTTGATTAGTGTACATGGATTCCATTTCGGACCTCATGACCTCTAGCCATTTCTCAGAATCTGGGCACATTACAGCTTCTTGATAGGTTGTAGGCTCATTGAAATCAACAAGCATTACATCACCATGGTCACATAAGAGAAAAGAATATCTCTTAGGTTGATGTCGTATCCTATCAAATCTGCACAGAGCATGGTCTACTCGAACAGGTTATACCACAACTTCATGCGGTGTTATAGATTCATAATCTTCACTACCTTGTGGTGCTTGTTCGATTTCCATTAAGGCTTTAGGGCTATCTTGTGTATCTCGAATTTCTTCAAGATCAACTTTACTCCCACTTATTCCTTTAGGAATAAATTCTCTTTCCAGAAAAACACCATTTCTGGCAATAAACACTTTGCCTTGTATGGGATTATAAAAGTAATATCCCTTAATCTCCTTGGAATATAAAACAAAAATAACACTTATCTGATTTGGGTCCTAATTTATCTAAGACTTGCCGTCTAACATAAGCCTCACAACCCTAAATATCATAAAAAGACATCTTGGGACTCTTCCCAGTCCATATCATATATGGTGTCTTTATGATTGGCTTAGATGGAACACGGTTAAAAGTGAAAGCAGCAGTCTCTAGAGTATATCCCCAGAAGGAAGAAGGAAGATCTGTCTGACTCATCAATGATCGTACCATATCTAATAAAGTAAGATTTCTCCTTTCTGATACACCATTCCACTATGGTGTTCCAGGTGGAGTGAGTTTGGATATAATCCCACACTCAGCTAGATGATCACGAAACTCTTGGCTAAGGTATTCACCACGTCAATCCGATTGAAGCATCTTAATACTTTTGCCAAGTTGGTTTTGTACTTCACTCTTGAAATCTTTAAACTTTTCAAAGGCTTCTGATTTGTATTTCGCAGATACAAAAAGCCATATCTACTACCATCATCAATAAAAGTGATGAAGTCTTGATAGCCACCTCTAGTGGTGACATTAAAAGGGATACATACATCAGTATGTATGAGTCCTAACAAGTCCGTCGCTCGTTAACCATGTCCACTAAATGGAGTTTTAGTCATCTTGCCTAGAAGACAAGATTCGCATGTCTCATATGATTCAAAATCAAATGAGTCCAATATTCCATCCTTATAGAGCTGGGATATGCGACTCTCATTTATGTGACCTAAGGCGACAATGCTAGATATATGTTTGTAACAAATCATTAAATTTGAACTGTTTGGTATTTATGTTATAGATTGGGTTTTCAAAGTCCAGAACATAGAATCCATTAATAAGAAAAGCACTGCAATAGAACATATCATTTAAATGAATAGAACAACATTTGTCCTTTATCACAAACAAGAAACCTTTCTTGTCCAAACAAGAAACAGAGATAATGATCTTAGTTAAAGCAGAAACAAAATAGTAGTCTTCTAGTTCCAAAACAAACCTAGTGGGCAAAGATAAAGAGTATGTAACTACAACTATGACAGTAACTCTTGCACCATTGCCTACTTGTAGGTCCACTTCGCCCTTTGTCAATGATCTTGTCTTTCTTAGGCCCTGCACATTAGTACAAAGGTGTGATTCATAGTCGGTATCTAATACCCATGAAGAAGAAATAGATAAATTGACTTCTATAACATATATACCTGAGGCAAAAGTCTCACTTCTTTTCTTTTTAACTTCCTCCAGGTATATCTTGTAGTTCCTCTTCCAATGCCCGGTCTCACCGTAGTGGAAGTAGTCCCCTTCCTTAGACACCCTGCCTTTAGCCTTTGTTGTATTAGAATTGGTTTTCCCTTTTGCTTGGGTCTTACCCTTGCCCTTGGACTTCTTTTTACCTTTACCTTTTTTTACCATCAGTACATTATGAGTCTTGACCTTTTTGAGATTGGGTTCAACAATTTTCAACATGATGAGCATCTCAGCCAGAGGCTTGTTAATTTCGTTCATGTTATAGTTCATGACAAATTGACTATATCCTTTTGGCAACGATTGCAGGATAAGGTCAGTAGCCAATTCTTGGCCTAGTAGAAATCCTAGTCTTTCAAGGTTCTCAACATACCCAATCATCTTGAGTATGTGAGTTCCTACAGGAGTTCCTTCTTGCATTTTTCATGCAAATAGGGCCTTAGACACCCCAAAACACTCATGCCTATCTTGCCCTTGATATAGTTGTTTCAAGTGTGACACCATAGCAAAAGTATCCATGTTCTCATATTGCTTCTGAAGCTCAGAGTTCATATTCAATGTATAAACTGCTTTTGGTTTTGGTCCCCTACTATTTTCATCAACATCAAGGGTGGATCATTTACAAATGAGACACATATCTTTTCTTGCATTCAGATTGTCTTTTGTTTTTCCAGTAATATCCATCACTGTATTTATCATATTTTCAAAAACATTCTTCTCAATATGTGTTACATCAAGATTGTGATGAATCAAATTACTCTGCCAATACGGTAAATCCCAAAATATACTCCGTTTAGTCCATTTATGCGTACTTCTATAGTCATATGTTGTAACATTTGGTTCTTCAATTACAGATGGAAAGTTAAGCACTTATGCCATAAGAATTGACTGGTTAATCTCAATGGGGGAGGTGTTCTTTAAATTCTATTCTTAGTGAATTCTTCTTTATTTCTTATGAATTTATGATTTGGCGGAAAAAATTATCTATGACAATCAAAATAACTCAGTTTCTTTCCATGTTTCAATCTGAATGACTTTGATCTCTCCATACATATTGGACATCCTAAAATTGCAGTGGTACTCCATCCCGATAACATACCATAAGTAGGAAATCATTTACGGTACAAAGAAGCGCATCTCTTATTGTGAACATCTAATTAGTATGGACCTCATATGTAGAAACACCCTCATCCCATAATTGTTTCAGCTCGGCAATCAGTGGTTGCATGTAAACATTTATTAACTTCTTGAAATTATGAGGGTCAGAAACAATCAATGTTAAAAACATATACGATGTTTTCATACACATACTGGGTGGAAGATTATACAGAGTTAAGATAATTGGCCAACAAGAATAAGTTCTTCCTGATTTGTCAAATGGAGCAAATCCATTAGCACATAGACCAGACCTGATGTTTTGAGTCTCATTCACAAACTCAGGATATGTTCTATCAAAATTTGTCCATGCCTCTGCATCTGATGGATGACACATTAGCCCTTCCTCTATTTCATGATTTACATGCCAAGTCATGTGTTCAGCAGTGACCTTTGATGCATAAAGCCTTTGCAATCTAGGAGTTAAAGGCAGATAGAACATCGCTTATTACAATTCAATCTCATGGTACTCTTGTACCTACATTGATTATAGAATTTATAAATCTCTGCATCTGCATTATCTCCCCAATATATTATACAACCATCTCTGCAAACATCAATTCTTTGCACCAGAAGACCTAAATATTTCACAAGTTTTTTTGATACTATAAAAATCATTAGGCATTATGTGATCACGCAGCAATACTTCTCCAATAACTTGAATGAAATCATTAAAACAATCATTGAACACATTATGCTCAGCTTTAACATTCAACAATCTTGTGGTTAGAGATAATATAGTGTGACTGTCACAACCAGACCATACAGGTTCATCTGTAGCTCTCAACACTTCTTGAAATTTGAGATATGGTTCATTGTATACATTTTCATGAACACATGTTACTTCTACCTCCTCCAACGGCGATGAATAACTAGTATACATGTGTTCAAAAATTTGAGGATAACTAGAACTTGTAGCGTTCGATTCGGAATTCAAATTATGACCAACTGCATCAACTATCATCCTCTGATATGGATTGAATTGATCACAATATATTTGATCTCCACTAACTGTCCTTTATATGTTTTGTCCAACCTCTTCATCGGATATGAACAGTTCACCATGACATGTCCAATTATAATAATTTGAGGTAAAATCAAATCTACAAAGATGTTCTCGAACTTTATCGCATTGAAAAAATTTACCAAAGGTGCAAGGTTCACCTCTTTATTGTAGTTTCTATGGATTCGAGAAGAATGTCAAAGGTACAATGCTTGTCTCCTCCTTTTCTTTTATTGTGATTATGTCAAAGCAAGAGATCTTGTCCCCTAGGGGATGTCTGGGACAAAATAAATTTTTTTATTTACACTTTTCCACTGCTCGTGCTGCTAGAATCACCAACAGATACTTACTTAACAAAGTTAAATGGACAATACAGAGCCTCACACGATCGTGACTAGATCTAGCAAAAAAATGACCAAAGTTGAGGTCGTGCCCAGAGGGACACATGACCTGGCCATGTGTCCAGGCATGATCGTGCCCAAGACCCACAGTCATATTGCGTGGCTACAAGTTTTGGTGTGTTCTTGTATGGAAATTTCCTTGGTTTTCTTACCTTAATTATGAGATAATTATGGTAATATAGGTTCTGTTTAAGCCTCCTATGATGCCCTAATCAAGATATCTATAAATAGATTCTTGATAATCTTTGGAGGAGAATCGATCTAAGTATTCTTCATAGTCATCTTCTTCCTCTCTCGCTCTCTTGTCTCCACCGATTGGCTAGCACCAACTAGAGATGAAGACTTGCTGCTCGTGGAGTTATCTCAGGTGATCCCGGCATGGATACTAATAGAGGCAAGGCTCGTTTGTCTTTATCGCAGTTTCTACGGATTCGAGAAGAATGTCAAAGGTACAATGGTTGTCTCCTCCTTTCTTTTATTGTGATTATGTCAAAGCAAGAGATCTTGGCCCCTAGGGGATGTTTGGGACAAAATAATTTTTTTTTATTTACACTTTTCCACTGCCCGTGCTGTTAGAATCACCAACAGATACTTACTTTCTTGATCATGTAAATGATCTACTTGTTGTGTATATAGTCTCTTTTGTTATCATGCAATTGAGTATTGTTGTATTGGTCATTTTGAACATTGTTTATAGTGCATACTTTAGATTATGATAAGGAAACTATGCTATAAAGATGAGTATACCTATGTGGACGATTACTTATTTTCTATTTTTCATTGCATTTTATGTACACTATCGACTATGTCTCCCTTGTGGTTGAAAGAGTCGTGAGTTATATTTGTCCACTCAGCCACTCAGGATAGTGGTAGCGGGAAGTATGGGTATCCGATCATGTCGTGCCACTCAACCACTCAGAGTAGTGGTAGCTGGATTTTTGTGTCGGCATGAGACACCTTGAATGTAACTAGATAGCTACTTTGTATATTACCACTCGGCCACTTGAGAGTAGTGGTAAGCGGGAGTTCGGTGCAGTTGTCACATGCACACTCACTCAGCCACACATGTGTCATGGTAGATGGAGTGAAGTGTAGGCAATGACCATGCATATGCATGTTTTGTATGTTGCATTTTGCTTATGATTGTTGCATATGTTTGATATATGGATGTTGCATAGGTGTGACACTGGCATACATGTTATTGCATGTTATATGTTGTTATATGTTGCTCATGTGGTTACAAGCAATATCATTGCAGATCCCTGTTTAGTATGATTATTATACTTGGTGGATCAGGTTGGTATATCCACATATTATGTTCTTACTGCTGTTTAGTATGACTATTATACTTGGTGGATCAGGTTGGTATATGCACATATTAAGATCTTACTGATGTTTAGTATGATTATTATACTTAGTGGTTTAGGTTGGTATGTGTACATATTATGTTCTTACTATTGTTTAGTATGATTATTATACTCAGTGGATCAGGTTGGTATATGCACATATGATACTCATAATGTATTTAGTTCATGCACTATCTTCCTTATACCCATTGAGTATTTTACTCAATACCTCGTCTACTTTCTTCCTCCCAGCTATCGAGTAGAGGATATTGTATGATGCTTGGAGTCCTGCCAACCGATCCCATCTCACATTGTGTGGTTTAAGTTTTATTCTCCAACATTGGTGCTCATCATCATCAACCAATCATCCTTTGTTTCGTCCTTGGGAAAGAGATTAAGCAATGTCTCATGTCCATCTTCACAAAGTACTTCGTCATCGTCATACTCATTGTAGATTGGGTCACCCAAGACCTCGTCAATGTTATCATCGTTGTAGACGGGGTCTTCCATGTTTTCTCCAATATCCTCATTATAGACAGAATCTTCCATGTCTTCATCATCATCATTGACAGGGTCTTCAATTTCCATGTAGTAGATAGAATCTTCCATATCTCATCATCATCAGAGACAAGGTCTTCAATTTTCCCATCGTAGATAGAGTCTTCCACATCTTTATCATCATCGTAGATGGGATCTCTATACCATTCTTTGCTACCACAGTGTTCATGATGAAGTACACGTTTAGAATGTGGAAGAGATACCTCAAGTTCTCATAGTGTTACGACCGAGTTAACGGTCTTGGAAACTTCGGTCCTGCAGTGCGGATTTCTCAATTGGAACCTGCATGTCACATCCATGATCACAACCATGATGACCATCCATGAATCGCTGATATAACTTCATGATTTGTCTCTGTGGATAGATGAGCTCATTGGTACTTTGATCTTAAGGTGAGGCTTTCTCAATCGGAACCTTCTTGTCACGTCTATGACCATGAACACAACGCTCCCCATGGATTTATGGCTCTGATACCAACTAATGCTAGCAGGGTAGCGGGGTGAGTGAATCCTTCAACATGCGACGACGCTAGAAGCGAGGTGGGCAGAGAGAATCGAAGGTGGGGAGAATTCGGAAACAAAAGAGGGTCAACCTCTAGGTTTAAACAAAACCAAATAACTTTCATTAATCCAAAACTAAACTTTCTATTACAAGAGCCTAAGCCCATGTTTAAATATGCTAGAGAAAGGAAAAATTTCAAACAAAAGAAATAATAAAAATTTCTTAACGAAACAGAAAAAGTAAATATAAAAATTTTAAAACTAAAATTTTAAAATTAAACAAAAATATCAAACCAAAAAATAATAATAATAAAATATTAATAAAATCCTAAATAGCGGTGGTGGCACGCCATGGTCGTGGAGGGATCCACGGCCAAGCCATGGTCTAGACCACAGTCTTATTTTGATGACTAAGTGAGGTGAGCAATCTCACCTTGAAAGAATTTTAAGATACAATCTTTATTTTAACTAGGCCTATGAATAAGGCTAAAAGGACAATGTGCAACTTAAAATGCTTGTTGGAAATTTAAAAAAAAAATGATTCTACATGTGATAAAATGAAATAATTTGAAGTAGAAAATGGGAATTTTAAAGAACAAATTTAAACATAGAAAAAAGTATTAGATATACTTATGACAAGCTCAAAATTATGACAATAAAGATTGTGAGTCAAAGGGTTAGTTTCAATAAAAGATAGATTTTTTACAAGGAAACAAATGAAACAAATGGTTTATCTTAGAGTATTTGAATGGGCAATCAAATAAAAGTTTGTTTGAGGAATGAGTTCTTACAGTGTACTTGCTAATACAGTTAGGTCAAAACAAAATTTATTTCCCAAATACCTCACGACTCCTTGGAATATTTTAGAAAAATCAACCATCTTGAATTCCAACCAATATCTTTATATTATGGTTGTCTCATTACCTTGAAAGGTTAGATTTGCATGATCACAAGATTCATTAAAAACTTTGTGTTGAGCTTAATATTTGTTTAGAGACACCTAGATATTAAGTGAGATGTGTTGGGGATCTTTGGAAGGCTGGAGGGGGTTGAAAAGCCTCTCTTGAATTCTATAATTGCGATTAGCGGAAGCAAATACAAATACTAAAGAAAAACAAGAGTTTAAAAATCAATCGCTAACAAGAAGAATTTTACGTGGTTCAGAGATTAAGATCCTACTCCACGGTGATCCTTAAGGTGGATCAATCCAAGCAAATCTCCACTAAGAAAGCTTTCTCTTACAAGACAGTCCTCTTCTTACAAATGATGAAGATGAAGATTAGAGAAGAGGAGGATTAAAAGCACTTAGAAAGCTTAAGAAAAACGTGGGAGCTTGAGAGTATGTTAGGAATATGAGCACTAGCCTCCTCAAAGACCCCATGCCCTCTCTTTATAGAGAGAGGGCTGATTTTCCTGTTGAGCCTCGATCTGTCGACTAATGTACAACATCAGTCGACTGCTACTGTAGTTGTCGCCATCCAACAACTTCTGACGAGCCGGATACGCGATCGTCACTCCCAAATGGAACTCTGATCAGTCGACTGATTGAGTAACCAGTCGAGTGCCCGAAGTGATCACTCGACTGGAGAACCTTCTGTGCTGATGTTCACTTATAACAATCGACTAATGGGGCATAGCAGTCGACTGATGGTGAACCAGTCAACTACCAAACCCTAGTAGTCGACTGATGGCCATAGAACTCAACCAACTTCAGTTGAGTGACTGATCAGTCGACTAAGACAAAAGCTTCAGTTGACTGATACTTCAAGTATGATTAAATCATACTTGAAATCAACTCCCTAGACCTAAACTCAACCTTCTAGCTCTTCCTTCAGCCTTGCGCCTCCAGGATCCCTCCGAGTCTGTGACTCCTTCATCCTTGTGCTTGCTTCCAAGAGCTTCCCTCGGTTTCGTCATGTCTTGGGTTTATCTTTTGCCAAAGGACCGCTTGGATTTTATGCCTCCAAGACTACATGCTTAGACTTACGCTGCCAAGACCTTGCCTTTGGTCTTCCTTTGCCAAGGTCCGCTTGGACTTTACGCCGCCAAGACTACATGCTTGGTCTTACACCACCAATACCTTCCTTTGGACTTCCCTTGCCAAGTTCATACTTGGACTTTCTTTTACCAAGTCTTCACACTTGGATTTTCCTGTCACTTGACATATTCATAGTTAGATCATAAAAAATTGCCTAACTATAAATGATTATCTAAATATCAAAAGACATAAATGCTTGGGGTATTGTTGCACCAACAATCTCCCCCTTTTTGATGTTTGACAATCATTTAAGTTAGGTCTTAACATATGCACATAATGAAAAACATCATATTTCCAATATGAATTCTAACTTAAATTTTCCTTCTCCCCCTTTTGACATACATCAAAAAGAGAAGGATTCATACAAGATAAGTTCATGAAAGAATTAAATTGGTTATGTCTTGAACTAAAGTATAAGATAGATATGGGGCTCCCCCTTAATCCAAGACATGGTTTATGATGTGTAAAGATCATGTTCAGCAAAGCATGAAACAAGAAGTATGAAAATATGACCTAACTTTGCACCAACAATATAGATTTTAGGGATAAAAAGATTAACTCATGAAGCTCCCCCTAAAACAATGCATCAACTAGTCCTACACCCTCTTAATTACTAGGATTATCATACCATAGGGTTAGGATACTTAAGATTACACTTAAGACAAATGATATGAGCAAAACATATAAGGTTTTAGGAGTAGTTTTCGCTCACATCTCATTTCGTTTTATGTTTGTTTCATGCATATTCTACTTTATTTTGCATGCATTTCCTGTTTTCTAGTTTGGAGATTTGCTCTTTGTACTTTTGTGTGTAGGATAGCATTCCATGGGGAAAATGGCGCGCTTTCAGAGCAAAAAGGAGGCATTTGGTAGCTGGACACATAGTGGGACATGGCTTGGGCGTGTGGCTACACACGGCCATGTCCAGGGTTTGAAAATGGTTGCCACAGCCTTACACACGGCTTGGCTTTGTGTTTTCACATGGTCGTGTGGTGGCCAAGCAACTTGACGCGACCAAGGGTTTTTCTGTTGGAATGTATACTGAAAACCTAGCTCTTTTTGTATGAACATTTTATTTTGAAATAAGAATCACATGATCATTGTTTGTACTTTATATATTTATTATATGTGTGTGCATATTGTCTAATATTTTACATTGTAGATAACATGGTGCTTGGTGTGGCACAGAAGATCATGTTATCAGTCACTTGTAAAATATAAGTAGAGGCTCACAACCAAGATGGTTTTGGAAAAACCATTGGCATGGTTGTAGTGTAGCTTGGTATTGTTTTGTCTTAAACATAGAGTTACACTAGTACACTTAGGTGTATTGAGCAGGACCGACATAAAGGTGATTCAATTTAGTACTGACTACATAATTGAATCGGACCTCGGATATTATGTTGTACATGCTCTTAATCCCGATATAATAACGGACACATGTACTTAGTATTTATTTCTTTGATTTACCAGTGGGTGAGATTTAGATGGATTAAATCAATATGCCCGGTAAGTTGGGAAATAATATTATTTACATGGTGTGTCGTTGATTATAGGAGGAAACTGTGTCCTATATATTAGGTTGATAATGTCCCCTTGAGGAGCTCATAAGGTTCATCATGTAAACCCAGCTGGTTGACTTAGTCAACATGATGATAAGGTTGAGTGGTACTACTCGAGGAACTAGATGTTAATTAATTGATGGTCAGTAAATCAATTAATTGACGGACATTCGATATCTTAAACACGGGGAGATAAATGTACAAATAATATATGGAGCCCATATTAATTTATGGGGGTTGGTGAGGTAGTTCAATGATGATCCTCTAGTGGAATGGAACATCATTGATGGATCAAGTTTGTGTGGTTCCGATCCATCGGGTGGCCAAGATCCAACTCCTCCTTATGGTCCCTATCGTAGCCTAATATAATCCTTGTGAAGTCTAGATCCAAGAATGTAAAACAAAACCTAGAACCAACGGTTGGGATTAAATCCCTAGATCCGATGGTTAGGATGAAACCCTAGAACCAACGGTTGGGATTAAATCCCTAGATCCGATGGTTAGGATGAAACCCTAGAATCGACGGTTGGGATTAAATCCCTAGATCCGATGATTGGGATAAAACCCTAGATCCGACGGTTGGGATGAAACCCTAGATCCGACGGTTAGGATGAAATCCTAGATCCGACAGTTGGGATGAAACCCTAGATCCGACGGTTGGGATAAAACCCTAGATCCGACGGTGGAGATTAAATCCCTAGATCCGACGGTGGAGATTAAAGGAGGCTTAATCCTAATTCTATAAATAGGAGGCTTAGGCTTGGGCGGCAAGGACATGACAATTGAATAGAGAATTAGGGTTTGGCTCTTCTACAAGTGGGCGGCTAGGGTTTTTGGGCGGCTAGGGTTTGGAGCAAAGTGGGCGGCAACCTTCTTCCTTCTAGTTGATTGCCGGCGCCCATCCTCCTCCATCTACACTTGGCCGACGCCCATCCTAGAGGCCTCTCCCTTCTTCCTTAGCCGGCGGTTCTCCTTTCATTGGTGGCCGGCGTTCATCATCCTCCCTTTCTCCTTGGTGGTCGGCGACAACCTTTCTTCAAGTTGGCCGGCGCTTCATCCATTTGATCCTTGGCCGGTGGTTGCACCAAATTCCCTAATTTGGTGGCCGGTTCTAGAAAGGATAGGTATTTGTTGGTTCTTCTCTTTGTTCGCAGCGAACAAGGTAGAGGAGAACGCGATCTAGAAGGCTTCTACTCGTGGAGGATCTTCGTCCACACGTCGTCCACGAGAAGGATAGGACATACGGTAGAAGATCGTAAGGTATAAAGTTTTTTTTAACTTTACTTACAGATCTGAGCATTATGTTTTATTTGTAGATTATACATGTATGAATTAGTAAATATTTTGTATAATCATGGACCCCGAAGACAAACACAAAAACCGGCGATCCGTCCGTCGTCTCTTCCGCGACTAACCAACTAGAAGAGTTGTGTTGCTTGAACAACTAGTTTGTTCAAGCGACCACTCGAGTTGTTAGCACGACGACGAATTGGTTGTGCTAAGGATACTCATCCCATCCGGATTAATTCTTTCATTAGTGAAAATTTTAATCCGGGGACATGGGAGCCAATGAGCCTCCGAAGCAACTCCCTTCATTTTCCAGATTTCGCGAGGATCCGGCGTGATGTCTATATAAGGAAGGCTACGCCCAAACCCTAGGGGGAGGCACGATGACTGGGACGACACTCCGAAGCCCTAAAAAGTTTCGAGAACTCGCAAAAGGGAGGAGGAAGTTCGTTGGAGATCCAAGTTTTGCACTTCAATGCCGGAGAGAAGACCATATTGCATTGTAATTTCCATTCTTTTCATGTTATCTATTGTTTATTCGAATATGAACGTGCTTTGTGTTTCTCCTCTCATATTTATGGAGTAGTTTCTTCGATTCTAGGATTATGGAGTAGTTTGTGTGCGTAGAACATGTTATTCCAAATTAAATTCTGTTCTTGAGTTTGTATTTGCAATTGGTATTAGTTTAGATCGATATCTATGTGTTTTGGTTTTCTATCTGTTGGTAATCGCCGAGAAGCTCATTGGCTCCCATGTCCCCGGATTAAAATTTTCACTAATGAAAACTAATCCGGATGGGATGAGTTTCCTAAGCACAACCAATTCGTCGTTGTGCCAACGACTCGAGCGATCGCTTGAACAAACTAGTTGTTCAAGCGATCAACTCTCCTAGTCGGTTAGCCGCGGAAGAGACGACGGACGGATCGCCGATTTTTGTGTTTCTTATCGGGGTCCATGATTATACAAATACATATGAATATAGATATGTATAATCAACACATACATAAAGAACATTTCCACATAATAATAAAAACATGCAAAGATCATAAATAAAAGTTATAAAACTTTTATACCTCTTGATCTTCTATCGTATGTCCTAACCTCCTTGTAGACTTCGTGTGGGCGAAGATCCTCCACAAGTTGAAGCTTCTTAGATCTTCTTCAATCCAAAGAAAGAAGAACTCTCTTTCCCTTCTTGCTTGAGCCAACCACCAATCCACAAAGGATTGATGCCGCCGACCCCAAGAATAGAGAGAACAAAATGGAAACATAACTCATCTCTTATCTAGGACCAACCATCAAGCTCCAAGCATAATGTTTTCCGCCGGCCCAAAGAGAATAAAGGGAATAGCCGACCAACCTTGAAGAAGGTTGGCGCCGGCCAACCTTGATAGAGAAGAGGAGAGGGTGCTCCGGCCAAGAGAAGAAGATGAGTAGCTACCTTCTTGCCGCCGGCCACACTCCATAGACCAAGGGCGCCGCCCAATCCTTAGGGTTCTAAACCCTAATGGTGCCGCCCATTCATTAGAGTTCTAAACCCTAATCTTGCCGCCCAAGTATTAGGGTTCTAAACCCTAATCCTTAGCTGCCCATGGTCTCTCCAAAACCCTAATCTTAAGCATTAGGTTGCCGCCCAAGCCAATGCCCTCTATTTATAGAGTTAGGCTTAAGCCTCCTTTAATCTCCACCGCCGGATCTAGGGTTTTCATCCCAACCGTCGGATCTAGGGTTTCATCCCAACCGTCGGATCTAGGGTTTCATCCCAACCGTCGGATCTAGGGTTTCATCCCAACCGTCGGATCTAGAGATTTAATCTCAACCATCGGTTCTAGGGTTTTAATCCCAACCGTTGGATCTAGAGATTTAATCTCAACCGTCGGTTCTAGAGATTTAATCTCAACCGTCGGTTCTAGGGATTTAATCCCAACCATCGGATCTAGAGATTTAATCTCAACCGTCGGTTCTAGAGATTTAATCTCAACCGTCGGTTCTAAGATTTTAATCCCAACCGTCGGTTCTAGGGATTTAATCCCAACCGTTGGATCTAGAGCTTTAATCTCAACCGTCGGTTCTAGAGATTTAATCTCAACCGTCGGTTCTAGGGTTTTAATCCCAACCGTCGATTCTAGGGATTTAATCCCAACCGTTGGATCTAGAGATTTAATCTCAACCGTCAGTTCTAGAGATTTGTTTTCCATCATTTGATCTAGACTTCATGAGGTTTATATTAGGCTACGATAGGGACCATGAGGAGGAGTTGGGTCTTGGCCACCCGATGGATTGGAACCACATAAGCTTGATCCATCAATGATGTTCCATTCCACTAGAGGATCATCATCGAACTACCTCACCAACCCCCATAAATCAATATGGGCTCCATATATTATTTGTACATCTATCTCCCCGTGTTTAAGATATCGAATGTCCATCAATTAATTGATTTACTGACCATCAATTAATTAACATCTAACTCCTCGAATAGTACCACTCAACCTTATCATCATGTTGACTAAGTCAACCTGCAGGGTTTACATGATGAACCTTATGAGCTCCTCAAGGGGACATCATCAACCTAATATATAGGACACGGTTTCCTCCTATAATCAACGGCACACCATGTAAATAATATCATTTCCCAACTTACCGGGCATATTGATTTAATCCATAGAAATCTCACCCTCTGGTAAATCAAAGAAATAAATATTAAGTACATGTGCCCGTTATTATATCGGGATTAAGAGCATGTACAACATAATATCCGAGGTCCGATTCAATTATGTAGTCAGCAATAAATTGAATCACCTCTATGCTCATCCCGCTCAATACACCTAAGTGTACTAGTGTAACTCTATGTTCAAGACAAAACAATACCAAGCTACACTACAACCATGCCAATGGTTTGTCCAAAACCATCTTGGTTGTGAGCCTCTACTTATATTCTACAAGGGACTGATAACATGATCTTCTGTGCCACACCAAGCACCATGTTATCTACAATGTAAAATATTAGACAATATGCACACATATAATAAATATAAAAGTGCAAACAATGATCATGTGATTCTTATTTCAAAATAAAGATGTTCATACAAAAGAGCTAGGCTTTCAGTATACATCCCAACAATCTCCCACTTATACTAAAAGACTATGCTGTCATCATACTGCCATACATCTGATTCCCCTTCCCTCCACATGCCTATCAAAGCTCTCGCTAGAAGGGCCTTAGTGAAAAGGGTCTACCAGGTCATCCTCTGATGCAATCTAGGCAACAGCCACTTCTACCTCCTTTACAATTTCTCGTATCAGGTGGTACTTGCGCTCAATGTGTTTACTAGCCTTATGGGCTCGTGGTTCCTTCGAGTTTGCAACTGCACCATTATTATCACAATAAATTGTGATAGTTCTGGGCAAACCAGGAATCACATCCAAGTCCATCAGGAAGTTCCTGAACCACACAGCTTCTTTGGCCGCCACAGGGGCTGCCACATACCCAGCTGCCATGGTAGAGTCCGCCACGCATTTCTGCTCGACACTCTTCCATACTATGGCTCCACCTCCAAAACTAAACACAAAACCTGAGGTAGACTTACTGTTATCACTATATGATTGGAAATCAGAATCCGTGTAACCCACAGGGAATAATTGTCCGCCTAAACTAGCATATCATCCCTAGTCCTTCTCAGGCACTACAATATATGCTTTACCGCAGTCCAATATCCCAGTCTTGGATTACTCTGATATCTGCTGACCATGCCCACGGCAAAGCAGATACCTGGTCTCGTACAGAGCATTGCATGCATGAGGCTTCCTACTGCCGAAGCATAAGGAACCGCCTTCATCTCCTCTATCTCCTCAGATGATCTAGGACACATCTCCTTTGATAAAGGAACTCCATGCCTGAAAGGTAGAAAAACCCTTCTTGGAGTTTTGCATGCTAAAACGCTCTATAATCGTGTCTATGTATGAAGCTTGGGATAAGCACAACATCCTTTTCCAGCGATCCCTTGATCCTAAGGGTGTGTCTCACCTCTCCCAAGTCCTTCATATCTAACTATTTGGACAACCATACCCTTACGTCCGATAACACCTCAATGTTGTCGCCAACCACCAAAATGTCATCTACGTATAGTACAAGAAATACCACTACGTTTCTGTCACATCTCTTGTATACACAAGACTCATCCGGACTTTGAATAAATCCATAAGACTGGATTACCACATCAAAGCGGATATTCCAAGATCTTGAAGCTTGCTTCAATCCATAAATGGACCGATTAAGCTTACATACAAGATACTCTTTGCCCTTAGCAATGAATCCCTTTGGTCGCTTTATGTAGATGTTTTCCTCAAGACTTCCATTAAAGAAAGCTGTCTTGACATCCATATGCCACACCTCATAATCCATATGAGCTGCTATGCATAAGAGCTCTCAGAGCTGACTTGAATCCATAGATTCAATCTTAGTATTCATTACACTTTGCCAAGATGCTGCATCTATATCTTGGATTGCCTCGTCATATGTCTAGGGATCAGGTTCATGTTCGCCAGGGACCAAATCAGAAGATTCTCCTAAGAACATGAATCTCTCAGGTTGTCTAACAACCCTCCCACTACGATGAGGTATCACCTGTGTATCCTCTGTGACACGCGGTGCAGTGACATGTGGTATATCCTCTTGTACCGGTGGTACTAAAGAAGTGACTTCCCCTTTTAACTCCTCCAGAACAATTTTACTCTTGGGCTTGTGGCTCATCACATAGTCTTCCTCTAGAAATCTGACGTTCGTGCTAACGATCACCCTCTGATCTCTAGGACTATAAAACAATCCACCCTTCATTCCCTTGGGATAGCCAACGAACATGCATACTTCTGTACGAGGTTCCAACTTATCATCATCTGCCTTCAGCACATGTGCTGAACTCCCCATATCCGAATATGTCTTAGACTAGGCTTTCGCCCAGTCCACAACTCTGTGGGAGTAGAAGGCACTGATTTAGATGGAACCAAGTTCAGAATGTATACCGCCGTATCTAGAGCATATCCCAAGAACGAATCTGGCAAGTCAGAATAACTCATCATCGATCTAACCATCTTCATAAGAGTCCTATTCCTTCGCTCTGCTACACCGTTCTGCTGGGGTGTGCCAGGTGTAGTCAATTGGGATTAAATCCTAGCCTCTGATAAGTAGTTCCTAAACTCTCCCAAGAGGTACTTACCGCCACGATCAGATCGTAGTGTCATCCATATTTTGAACAATCATCTACGAAAAAGATGAAATGTTCAAAACTACCTCTTGTCTGGATAGACATAGGACCATACGAATCAGAATGAACCAATTCCAACACACCTTTGTATCTATACCCCTTGGCCTTGAGAGGCCTCTTGGTCATCTTACCCTCCAAGCAAGATTCACAGGTTGGGAGATCCTCCACCACTAATGAACCCAAAGGTCCATCAGCTATCAACCTATTGAATTCTGCTTAGGTTAATGTGACCAAGCCTAAGATGCCAAAGTTATGTTTGGTTCATTTTCGAAGGTTCTTTTCTCTTATTAGACTTAGAAGATGAGTTAATAACTTCTATTTGCATCGCGGGAGCTTGTGGTTCAAATTATAAATTTCCTATCTATGTACCTGAATAGATAATGTCCCTATTCCTTTTATAACAAATCTGTCATTAAAAGAAATAGATTATCCATCCATAATTTAGAAACCGAAATCAATTCTTTCTAAATATAGGTACATAAAGGGAATTTTTCAGAACCTAAGTTTTATTTTTCTCAAAAGATAAATAAAACATCTCCCACTGTAATAGCCGCCATCTTCATGGCATTGCCCAAGTAAATGGTAATATCCCCTTTATCTAGTCGTCGGGTTTCTTGGAACCCCTGCAAAGTATTGCAGACATGATTAGAGGCTCCCGTATCTACCCACCAGGTACCGATAGATAACACCGCTAATCATGTTTCAACGACTAGACCAAAGGATATACCTTTATTCTATTTTGGATTGGGACAGTCCTTCTTCCAATGTCCATCCTGCTTGTAAGTGAAGTACCTGCCTTTCGGCTTCTTCACTCCTCACTGAGATCCTCCCACCACCTTTGCTCTACCTTGTTTCTCCTTCTTCTTGCCTTTCGGCTTAGAAGTAGAAACCTTTTTGAGCAACCATGGCTTGAGGACACTCTTTGAAGAGTGCATACTTGTACTCCTTAGCAGATAAGACAATATATGGATTCTTTTCCAATCAACATTATTTGGGTACAGTAAGTTTATTTCCTTTAGTATCACAATAAGTGGACTGAAAGTCATTTTGAAAATCCTAAGAATCACAATGATCAAAATATTAGATTTCAAATATTATTGATTCCTCAAAACAATAAAATTCCGAAATCAACCAACACCTCAAAACACCGAGAATATCGCATGCCACGATAGTGTGGACGTATACGAATTCTACATTTGTAAGAGGAGGTTTTACCTATTAATTTTATTATCTTGTCAACCTTACTTTTTGACAAATAAAATTAATAGTTGGTTCCTCTTTGGCCCTACAAATAAAAGCAGTGACTCCGATGGGGAGGATACTTTTTATTTGCATCTAAGTGTGCACCATTACATGACTAAGGGAATTATTTCAATTATGTGCCTTACCGATGGGGAAGTACACACGCTCCTAGATAATTTCCTATAACCATTATTTGACCTAGTGATCCGTAAACAAACTCATCCGATGGGGAGGAAGGCACTGAGCCGACATGCAAGTTTGTTGCATCACACGTCAAATTGTAATGGAGGCCGCGGGAATTAATTAAAATATCCCTCTCCCACTTAGTAAATTGAAAATGAGGAATTTTCAAGCACACACAACATGCATATAAAACAAATCAGCAATAAATATGGAAAAAACAGAATTTTTCCAACTATTATGGCATTGTTCTCCAATATGCTTCCCGTCGTGTCGCCACCTCGTCCGCTCCATCTTTTCCCGTGCGCAAGTCACCAAAGAGATCCGAGCCGAGATAAACTATTTTAATTTACATCCATCGATCCTATACTCCACGAAGGAGTGTACAAATAATCTAGATCGAAAGTAAACTAAAATGAGCGGCTAAACAATGCCGTATTTAATTACAAAAATTAAATACTAATCTAGCCTCACAACCCCGAGGATTCAAATAATATACAATCACACACACATGCAATCACATACACATATATAACCATAATAGTTAGATCTTATGCCTGCAACCAAAAAGTTAGCCTATGCACATCCTACTATTATCCGGCATACACAATATATGATAAGTGCGTGAAAGTAACCGAATCCAAAACACACAAAATCGTAAACCGATGCTCTTATACAAATTGTTGGTAATAGCCGAGAAGTTCATTGGCTACCATGTCACCGGATTAAAATTTTCACTAATGAAAACTGATCCGGATGGGATGAGTTTCCTAAGCACAACCAATTCGTCGTCGTGCTAACGACTCGAGCGATCGCTTCAACAAACTAGTTGTTCAAGCAATCAACTCTCTAGTCGATTAGCAGCTGAAGAGATGACGGACGGATCTCATATTTTTGTGTTTCTTATCGGGGTCCATGATTATACAAATACATATTAATATAGATATGTATAATCAACACATACATAAAGAACATTTCCACATAATAATAAAAACATGCAAAGATCATAAATAAAAGTTATAAAACTTTTATACCTCTTGATCTTCTATCGTATGTCCTAACCTCCTTGTAGACTTCGTGTGGGCGAAGATCCTCCACAAGTTGAAGCTTCTTAGATCTTCTTCAATCCAAAGAAAGAAGAACTCTCTTCCCTTCTTGCTTGAGCCAACCACCAATCCACAAAGGATGATGCCGCCCCAAGAATAGAGAGAACAAAATGGAAACATAACTCATCTCTTATCTAGGACCACCAACCTTGAAGAAGGTTGCCAACCTTGATAGAGAAGAGGAGAGGGTGCTCCGGCCAAGAGAAGAAGATGAGTAGCTACCTTCTTGCCGCCACACTCCATGGACCAAGGGCGCCTAATCCTTAGGGTTCTAAACCCTAATGGTGCCATTCATTAGAGTTCTAAACCCTAATCTTGCCGCCCAAGTATTAGGGTTCTAAACCCTAATCCTTAGCCGCCCATGGTCTCTCCAAAACCCTAATCTTAAGCATTAGGTTGCCACCCAAGCCAATGCCCTCTATTTATAGAGTTAGGCTTAAGCCTCCTTTGATCTCCACCGTCGGATCTAGGGTTTTCATCCCAACCGTCGGATCTAGGGTTTCATCCCAACCATCGGATCTAGGGTTTCATCCCAACCGTCGGATCTAGGGTTTCATCCCAACCGTCGGATCTAGAGATTTAATCTCAACCATCGGTTCTAGGGTTTTAATCCCAACCGTTGGATCTAGAGATTTAATCTCAACCGTCGGTTCTAGAGATTTAATCTCAACCGTCGGTTCTAGGGATTTAATCCCAACCATCGGATCTAGAGATTTAATCTCAACCGTCGGTTCTAGAGATTTAATCTCAACCATCGGTTCTAGGGTTTTAATCCCAACCGTCGGTTCTAGGGATTTAATCCCAACCGTTGGATCTAGAGATTTAATCTCAACCGTCGGTTCTAGAGATTTAATCTCAACCGTCGGTTCTAGGGTTTTAATCCCAACCGTCGGTTCAAGGGATTTAATCCCAACCGTTGGATCTAGAGATTTAATCTCAACCGTTGGTTCTAGAGATTTGTTTTCCATCATTTGATCTAGACTTCATGAGGTTTATATTAGGCTACGATAGGGACCATGAGGAGGAGTTGGGTCTTGGCCACCCGATGGATCGGAACCACACAAGCTTGATCCATCAATGATCTTCCATTCCACTAGAGGATCATCATTGAACTACCTCACCAACCCCCATAAATCAATATGGGCTCCATATATTATTTGTACATCTATCTCCCCGTGTTTAAGATATCGAATGTCTGTCAATTAATTGATTTACTGACCATCAATTAATTAACATCTAACTCCTCGAGTAGTACCACTCAACCTTATCATCATGTTGACTAAGTCAACCTGCAGGGTTTACATGATGAACCTTATGAGCTCCTCAAGGGGACATCATCAACCTAATATATAGGACACGATTTCCTCCTATAATCAACGGCACACCATGTAAATAATATCATTTCCCAACTTACCGGGCATATTGATTTAATCCATAGAAATCTCACCCTCTGGTAAATCAAAGAAATAAATATTAAGTACATGTGCCCGTTATTATATCGGGATTAAGAGCATGTACAACATAATATCCGAGGTCCGATTCAATTATGTAGTCAGCAATAAATTGAATCACCTCTATGTCGGTCCTGCTCAATACACCTAAGTGTACTAGTGTAACTCTATGTTCAAGACAAAACAATACCAAGCTACACTACAACCATGCCAATGGTTTGTCCAAAACCATCTTGGTTGTGAGCCTCTACTTATATTCTACAAGGGACTGATAACATTATCTTCTGTGCCACACCAAGCACCATGTTATCTACAATGTAAAATATTAGACAATATGCACACATATAATAAATATAAAAGTGCAAACAATGATCATGTGATTCTTATTTCAAAATAAAGATGTTCATACAAAAGAGCTAGGCTTTCAGTATACATCCCAACACTATCTACTTTGCTTAGCCGATATGAGGGGTGACAACCCTCGTATCTAAGACTTAGGGGAATTAAAGAGGAACCTAGGGGTTGGCCTCATCTCCTATAACTGTGGATAGAAGGGTGCGATAGAATTGGAAATGATTCGTCGCAGGGATTGATTCGACATCCTCGTACCACCTATCCCATCCTTGTAAGGCAGAGATAGCTCCCGATAGATGCGAAGGCTCATCGGGGGAGTGTATGATGTCCCTTCCACAAGGCCATAGTTATACGTTTAGACAATACTCAATTGATAGCATGTTTTGCGACACACAAACGAAATCAAAATCCTAGAATCACTTCCAAAGACTCGCAGCAAGCTTTTTCTTCTTCCGTGTGACACCGTATTGAGTTAGGACCGCTGACAACCCTCGCAATCACAAACATTAGATTTAACTTCCGAACAATAACGTCCACTGAATAGATCGGTACTCGAAGCTCAGTCCCTATGGGATCGATAAATCTTTTTATTACTTGACGACATCCGTGCACTTGCAGGCATTGAGCGTGAGTGTGAGATTCGAGTCCTCGATGGTCTCCGTCACGAGATTTGAGGTCGTGTTCGCGTGCATTAAGTTTTTGGCGCCATTGCTGGGGACTGATTGATTCAATATCGAACCAAGAAGTGGATAATTGGATTGGACTTAGGTTTAGATTTATTTACTTGCTTTACTTTCTTTTTATTTTACTTTATTTACTTCAGTTTTATATTTTCCATATCTAGATTTAGTTTTTATTTTATTTTAGCAGTAGTTCTACATTTTCTTATTGGCTATTTGATTTAGTTATCTAGATTAGTTTATTTCTTATTTCTAAACATTAGGTAAATACTCCTAATTTTGTGGCTCGGTTCTTCATATGCTTAGACGCCTAGGATCGGAAGGTCTGATTCCGATCGATCTAGAAATCGAACGAACCTATCATCGCCGGAGAGCTGAATAGAAGAGGATGGAGGACCAAGCTACATCCGAAGTGATTATAGGTAGCTGACCATTGCGGGATTATGCAACCCCTAATGCTAGAGGATTTAGGTCGAGCATAGCTGGACCGTCCATTTTGGCAAACAACTTTGAGCTGAAACTGACACTCATACACATGGTTCAATAGAGTCAATTTGGGGGACCTGAGACTGAAGACCCAAATCGGCACCTGGAGACATTTTTGGAAATCTACTCGGTGATGAAGATAAATGGAGTCCCTGCAGATGCGATCCGCCTGAGCCTATTCCCATTCTCATTTCGGGATAAGGCTAAGGCATGGCTTCACTCCTTGCCTTCGGGAAGCATTACTACATGGGAGCAATGTGAGCAGCAGTTCTTGAATAAATACTTCCCACCAAGCAAGACTGCTTACATGCGCCATCTAATCACAAGCTTCCGTCAGAAGGAAGGGGAGTCCCTATTTGAAGCTTGGGATCGCTACAAGGGGTTACTTTACCAATGCCCCCACCATGGACTGGAAAGGTGGCTGGTGATCCACATCTTCTATAATGGGATCACGTATGCCACAAAGATTTCAATCGCCATGAAGGAGCACTTATGAACAAGACTATCGAGGAAGTAGAGGAGTTGATAGAAGAGGTGGCCAAGAACCACCATCAATGGGCTTTCGAACGTAGTCACCCAGCTCCTGATGTGGGACGATATGTTGTCAACTCAGTGGACCACCTAGCAGCGAGGATGGACATGCTTAACAGATGGTTCGACCCTATAAATCCTGAATCTGCATGTGCAACCATTGACTTTGGAGAAGGAGCAACAGCGTATCGGGACAACTACTATGGAGGGCAGAGTGGCTCAAAAGAGAAGATTGAGCATTGCGATGCAGTTGGGGATTATAATCAAAGGCCCAACACCCCATACTCCAAAGATCTACAATCCCAAATGGAGGAACCACCCGAATTTTTCCTATAGGAATAACTCGGGAAACTTCCAACCATCAAGAGGGTATGGGCAGTAGTAATCACAGAAGTCTAAGTTAGAATTGATGATGGAAGACTTCATTGCTACCAAAACGAAGGCCAATGAAGAGTTCCGCCGCCAACATCAGAAAATAGAGGAGTCACTCAGAGACTTGAGGTCCACCGTTGACGGTCTTGCAAGTCACACCAAGATGTTGGAGACACAGGTGGCCCAGATAACCCAAACTGTGTCACAACCTATAGAGAGCTCTCTAGCATTACCCGAGCCAAGTCATGTTAAGGAAGAAGGAGTGTGCAGTGAGAGAGTAGCACAGAGAACCAGATTCACCAAGGGGTGTGTAGCCATGGTTTCCACCCTACTCGACGAAGCCGAAATTGAAGATAAAATTCCACCCCAGCTTGAGGATCCAGGTGAATTTGTTATCCCCTGCTCGATTTATGGGGAAAGCTTCGATGAAACGTTGTGTGACTTTGGGTCATCAGTAAGTGTGATGCCCTATGCATACTATTTGAAGATGGGAAAGAATGGGCTCCAACCAGCGAACCTTGGTATTTGTGTGGGGGACGACTCAGTCAAGGAACCCGTCGGCATGCTAGCACATGTGCCTGTGGTCGTTGAGAACTTCGTGATACATATGGATTTTATTATACTCGACATAGGACCAGATCCCTAGAATCCCATCATCTTGGGAAGGCCCTTTCTGGCGACTGTGGGGGCGTGCATAGACATAAAAGCGCACAAGATCTCATTGGAGGTAGATGGGGAGATCATCCTCTTCAATCTATCAGAGTGTAGAATTCCCTTCCTAGACGGCTTCACTTTCAGCAGGGTAAAGCCGAGCCCACCGGATGTCAATCCCGAGACAGATGAATGGAGGTTTACAGAACCCCCAGAGCCAAGTTGATAATGGAGTGTGGTTGAGCTAAAAGACCTTAAACAAAGCGCTTCTTAGGAGGCAACCCATGTTTAGTTTTTAGGTTTCCTTTTCATTGTATTGCATTCATTTGGTTAATTTGAACTTTAATTTCCATTTCGTTTAGCATTAGAACCAGAAAGAACTTGATAGGTAAAAATAAAAATCAATTTTAGCTTACACAGCAAGGTGTGTGAGAAATTTAGACCGTTGTGCACGAAAGGAGAAAAATGGGGGGCACACGGCCTAGCCGTGTATTTTCACACCATCATACCAGACTAACCCAAGGCACCCATGACTTGGCTGTGTATTTTTACATGGTCGTGGCGCGCGAGGTTAAGTAGTGCACGCCGTGCGTTTCCACCCCAAATGCTGTTAGTAATATATGAGAGATGTCCTAAGGCAATCGCCTTATGTATGAACCATTTATATGATAAATGAAGATTCACTATTTGAGTATACATATTTTATGTATTTGATTGGATCTTAAACTCATTTACTGAATGTCCACGATACGATTCACAGCATGAGAGAATTTGTGATTGGATCACAACTAGTGAGTATCTCTACATGTGTAATTGTGATGTATCGGAATTATCCCTAGTCGATGAATTGATGGATTTGGACACCATCAATTCGCCGAGACTAGCACGAGGTATACTCCTTGGTGTATCCAAGCAGCTGATTCTCACTGGCTGGAGACATAGTGATGTCCGGAGTTAATCGTGGATGCTAGTTATGGTAACTAGTTCATTGGAGTGACCAACCGTAAGACTTCATATGGTTTTCTGCATATATAGATATGTCAATGAAGTTCTTACTGTGGCTTAAGTGCGATGTTCCTTTGACTTGCGTTATTCAAGTCATCTTGATCATGGAGACTTATGCTTTGACATCTTAAGCAAACATCTCTAAGGAGATGTGGACCCGGGATGATTGGGTATAAGTCGAAGTGATCGAAGGTGTTTGAATAGCCTATAAAGGATTCACCACTCCTTGCGAGGAGATGTATACCTATGGCCTCTCGCTTGGATTGTTACTAAAGTCTTTGGCCAAAGCATTACATGTTTAGAGTAAGGTACTCTTCGATACATGTGGAGTAACTAGAACTGCAGAGGGACGAGAAATGATACTTGGGCTAGGTGACGAGTCACCTAGTGGGGATCGACACTATAGACCATGTCCCGAACCAAGTGGGTATAAGATGAGTGAAGGGAATGGGGCACGATTCATTCGAGCATCAAGGGTTTCGTAAATAGTTCTCGATCAACCGTTGATCTTTTCGGTTAATTGGGGATCATGATGTACTACTAGGTGCCACTCATGATCGCTCTATAATTAATGGTTAATTATAGACCAACATAAACCGAGAACCTATTTGGTCACACGCACAACGAGTGTAATCCAAAGGATTTAAAACGAGCTTGAGAATGGGATTCTCGATCGAGAGAAACTATGTTTGGTTGGACCAAACATAAAGCGAGCATGAAATTGTTTCAGTCGCAATGGAAGCGTGGATGGGCCGTGTCTTATGAAGACATAATGGATGGACCAAAATGGTTTGGTCCTAATCCAATGGATGAGAATAAACCAAAGGGTTTGGTTTATATTAAACGAATGAACCAAAGGTTGGTTCGGTTCGTTTTAACTTAAAATAAACCATCATGGTTTGGTTTATTTTAACTTATCTTAATGGAGCGGGTTAACGGGCTTTATGGATATGATCCATTAACCACTAAGAGAATTAGTTCATTAAACCCTAACCCTAAACCTAATACCTCTCCTCTCCTATTCGGCGCCTAACTCCAAGCCTGCCGCCTGCCCAAATCCTCCAACCGGGCCCGAAGGTTGCTTCCTTCCTCCTCGCGCCGAGAGCTCGCCGGAAGAGTTCCGGTCATCCTCCTAGGTTTGGCATCAAGGTGAGCACTTAGCTTCCTTGGTTTTGGCCGGCGCCTACTTCCACCAAGCTGTCCAGTTTTCTGACAGCTTCTCCTCCGCGAGCGCCGCTTAGACGACGGTTAGTGCCCGACAGCGCTAACATACCGGGATTTGATCTCCGGTAATCCTCTGAGGTGGAGGACGGCGATCGCCAATCGGTTGACGAATACCTCTCCGGAGAAGCAAGTCTTGAGGACTTGTCTTTAGGTCCGAATTTGATTCGATCGTGATCATCTCTCGATCACGCCGCCTTCAACACGAGGCTAGTAACCCGCACGTAAGACGGCTCGTGGCTTAGGCGGTCATCCCGAGGAGCTCGGGCGTGGATACGGATAGAGACGATTCTACGAGAATCGCTCCGCTGATGCCGTTTCGCTACACGCCATACGGAAGGTATAACGAGTTTAATTTCTTTATTGCAATTTTAATTTACGGTTATGTCTACACTTGTTGTAATAGCATGCGCGGTGTTGTGTGTGTTGTAATAAATAGGAGTATTTATTATTTTTATTGCTTCCGCTGTGCTCATGTTTACGAAACATGATCGAACACACACACGCCGCGGTGCCGGAAACCCAACAGTGGTATCAGAGCCCAGGTTGTGTTTCGACATAATCGTAAATTGGTTTTGCGATAGTCATAATGTATTTCTGGAAATTTTCTAAATTTTGGAAATTTAGAAGTATTTATGGAAATTTTTCAATTTTGGAAAGTCTAGAAGTATTTATGGAAATCTTCCACTTTTGGAAAGTTGGAAGTATTTATGGAAATTGATACTTTCCATAAATAAAATATTTGATTAGATTCTGGAAATTTGTTTCCTAATTTAATCTTGATTTGATTTGGGAAATCAAATCTTTAAAATATTTTATTTCCATAAGTAGTTTTGAAGATTTAGGAAATTGGTTTCCTAAATAGATTTTCCTTAATCAAATAATTCCATGAATAAAATATGTAATTAGATTTGGAAATTTGTTTCCTAATTTAATTATGATTTGATTTGGAGAATCAAATCTTAAACATATTTTATTTCCATAAATAGTTATGACATATAAGGAAATATTGTACATGACATAATTGTATGACATGTAGTTGCATTAGATGCATAACATAATGCCATGTGTGTCGTGACATGTAGATGTATGCCATGTATGCCATGCCATGTAGATAATAGTTATTTGCATGCAAAGAGGATGAGACATAAAAACCTTTAAACAATATTAAAGCCTACACCTTCCATTAATATGGTTTGAACCAGAGTTCCGTTTCTTGTTTGGGTTGTTGGACTCTCTCCAAGCCCGGCTCGAACCCGAACATGTTCAAACCATGGAATAGTTTAATACTAATATGGTAAGAGTCAGAGGTCAATCGTTTGCTTTGGTTGTTGGACTCTCTCCAAGCTGGGCTAATTGGTTGAATGCGCTCTAACCATATTAAAACTATTTCTCGATTAATGGGTTGGCTTTAACCTGGAGCATCGGCTTGTTGGACTCTCTCCAAGGTCGATGTAAAGGGAGGTGAAGTTGGGTGCTATGCATATGATGCATACTTGTTAAGGTGTTAACAACCCGATGTATGTGTGAACATTCAATTAGTTGATAGCACATTGTGATAGTTGCATATACGTGATATGCAATCGGTATAGATGATACCTACCGTCGTAGCTATGAATGGCTTGTTGGACTCTCTCCAAGGTTATTCATAACTATGATGGATATCAACCCATTCGGAGATGAACCTACAATCTCCCGAAGTGATTTTGGGGTTTTTGAAATTCAAAAAATGAATGGGATTTATAAATGTATATTGATGCATTTTAAAATCATTTTCTCATATATGCTCGTTTTATATTTCTAGGTCAATAAATTGATCATGACGTCTTTGAATTTGTGCACTATTTTGGATTCGAACAAAGATTAGGGCCTAACTTCTGGGTGGCTTAGAAACCTGAGAATTGTTCTCAAGGTGGAAAAGCTTGCATATGTCCTTGAAGAGCCTCTTCCTAACCGTCCTAAGGACAATGCAACTCCAGACCAAATGTTGGTCTATCAGAAGCATGTGGCAGATTATGAGCTGGCGAGTTGCATCATGCTAGCGGCGATGGTACACTGCAGCGGCATGAGCATATGGATGCTAACACTATGGTCTTCCATCTTCATGAGTTGTTCGATGAGCAAGCGAGATCCGAAAGGTTCGAGGTCTCTAGGCTCCTCTTCACCACGAAGATGCAAGAAGGTTACTCAGTGCGGTTTGTGCTAAAGATGAACGGGTACATCGTGACTAGCTACCCTCGGTTTTGTGATGGATCATGAGTTAAGTATTGACTTAATTCTGCATTGTTTGCCCAAGAGTTTCTCGCAATTTGTGATGAACTATCGGATGAACAAATTGGAATCCACCATTCGAGCTCCTCAATATGTCAAGACTGTGGAGCCTTCATGAAGCATGAGGAGAAGGCGGTTCATTAGTTGATTCCTCAAAGAAAGGTTCTAAGAGGAAGGCAAAGAGAACAAGAAAGGAAAGAAAAGGCAAAGAAGGCGGAACCAAGAAAGGGCACTTACTTGCCATCATTGTGGCAAGGAAGGCCATGGCGAAGAAAGCAAGATTTATCTTGAGTCCATGAAGAAGAAGAAGGCATCGGATGCCCCATCCTCTTCGTATCTTCGTTATTGATTGTCATTCTATTTCCTTAGACACTTGGGTATTGGATCTTGGGTGTGGCTCACATATATGTAATGACATACATGGGCTAAGGAATAGAAGAAGACTTGTCGAGGGAGTCAAATTTGCGAGTTGGCAATGGAGCAAAGGTTCTTTGCTGCGATCGCCATCGGAACTTATTCTTTGAAGCTCCTAGTGGACTAGTCTTGGGACAATTGCTATTATGTTCCTTCTCTAATAAAGAACATTGTTTCTATTTCACCTTAAATAGAAATGGTTTCCATTTAACGTTTAGTAACAATTGTTGTTATATAACTTTGAATGGCGTACTTTATGGAACTAGAACTTTGAGTAATGGCATTTATACGTTGGACGTATCCAGTGACATCTTCAATATCGAAGCGAGCAACACGCGTGCTCGAAAGGATAATCACATAGACTCCTATATGTGGCATTGTCGTCTTGGCCATATAAGCAAGAAACGCATGTCCGAATTACACCGATGTGGAATTCTGGAATCGTTTGAATTGGATTCATACGATACATGCGAATCATGCTTAAAAGGCAAGATGACTAAGTTACCTTTACGGAAAAGGTGAGCAGTGGGAGAGTTACTAGGTTTAGTACATGCGATGTATGTGGACCTATGTCAACTCAAGCATTAGGAGGCTATAGCTACTTCATTACCTTCACCGATGATCACTCACGGTTTGGGTATGTGTTCTTGATGAAACACAAGTCTGAAGCCTTTGAAAGGTTCAAAGAATTCAGAAATGAAGTAGAGAAACAACATGACAAAAGTATTAAAATACTTCGATCGGATCGAGGTGGTGAATACTTAAGTCAAGAGTTTCTTGATTATCTAAGAGACAATGGCATATTGTCTCAATGGACTCCGCCCTATACACCACAGCATAATGGTGTATCTGAGAGGCGTAACCGGACCTTGTTGGACATGGTCAGGTCAATGATGAATCATGCGACTCTTCCCAAGTCCTTTTGGGGTTATGCACTTGCATATTTGTTTACTTGTTAAACAGAATGCCTACCAAGGTAGTCTCAACTACTCCATATGAGATATGGAATGGTAAGAAACCTCATGTATCTTACTTGAAGATATGGGGTTGTCCTGCTTATGTGAAGCGGACTGTATCAGACAAACTGGATGCTAAGTCTGATAAATGTCTATTTGTTGGATACCCTAAGGAAACAAGGGGTTACCAATTCTATCATCCTGTGGAACAAAAGGTGTTTGTTTCAAGGCATGCTGTGTTTCTAGAGAAAGAGTTTCTCTTGCAAGAAAACAGTGGGAGTGTCGTCGAGCTTGAGGAAACTCGAGATACTCAAATAGACATTGATGAGATACCTGGTGAAGCACAACAGCCGATAACTCATAGTGATGAGCAATCGGCTGGACCTATTGTAACACCACATCTTCGTAGATCACGGTAGAACGCACATATTCACGAGAGATATGGATTTCTCGTAAGTGAATCGAACGACGTGTTACTCATTGATGATGAGGAGCCTACCAGTTATGAAGAAGTGCTGACAAGTTCAGAAAGGGATAAATGGCTTGATGCCATGAAGTCGGAAATGGATTCCATGTATGAAAACCAAGTTTGGAACTTGGTTGACCCACCTGAAGGCATCAAGCCTATAGGGTGCAAGTGGGTTTTCAAGAGGAAAACCGACATGGATGGTAATGTGATTACCTATAAGGCTAGATTGGTGGCAAAAGGATATCGTCAAAAGCAAGGTGTTGATTATGACGAAACCTATTCGCCTGTAGCTATGCTTAAATCCATTCGGATGCTCCTGGCCATAGCGGCTCATTATGATTATGAGATATGGCAGATGGATGTGAAAAACAGCTTTCCTTAATGGAAACCTGCTCGAGGACGTGTATATGATACAGCCTGAGGGTTTCACATCGGTTGATAAAACCAAGGTATGCAAATTGCGACGATCCATTTATGGATTGAAGCAAGCATCCAGGAGCTGGAATATCCGTTTTGATGAGACGATCAAAAAGTTTGATTTCTCACAAAATCCAGACGAACCTTGTGTGTACAAGAAGGTTAGTGGGAGTGCAGTCGTGTTCCTAGTATTGTATGTCGATGACCTATTACTTATAGGAAACGATGTGTCAATCTTACAGTCAGTTAAGGTTTGGTTATCCAAGACATTCTCCATGAAAGACCTGGGAGAAGCAACCTACATCCTTGGGATTAAGATCTATAGAGATAGATCGAAACGGTTGCTTGGTCTTTCGCAGTCTACATATAGGCAGTGCTAAAGAGGTTTAGCATGTCGGAATCCAAGAAAGGTTATCTGCCCATCAGGCATGGGGTACACCTTTCAAAGTCTATGTGTCCGCGCACAGAAGACGAGAGGATTTGCATGAGTAAGATTCCTTATGCATCCGCAATAGGATCTATCACGTATGCTCTGAGTGTCACGAGCATATACCAGTCTGATCCAGGAATGGATCATTGGGCGGCTGTTAAGACGATCCTTAAGTACTTAAGAAGAACTAAGGATGTGTTCCTAATATATGGAGAAGGGGACATGGTGATACGCGGGTATCACGGATGCGGCTTCGAATGGACAAGGATGATTCGAGTCTCGATGCGGATCGTGTTCACCTTGAATGGCGCGATGAGTTGGAAAAGTTCCAAACAAGAGGCATGAGCGGATTCTACCACGAGGTAGAATATATTGCGGCTTAGCGTGAAGGCGGTTTGGATCAAAGTTCGTTCATGAACTTGGTGTGATTCGGCCATTGTTGAAGCAATACCGGTCTCTTCTGCGACAACAATGGAGCAATTACGCGGCGAAAGAGCCAAGGTCTCATCAACGATCCAAACATGTGCTTCGCCGCTATCATCTTATCGGAGAGATCATCGGTAGGGCGAAATACAAATCGAAAATTCCCCTTTGAAAGGAACTTAGCGGATCCTTTGACTAGCATTACCTCAAAGCAAGTTTGAGGGTCATGTTAGAGCTTATGGTATTGGATCTGTGGCGATTAGCATTAGGCCAAGTGGGAGTCTGTTAGTAATATATGAGAGATGTCCTAAGGCAATCGCCTTATGTATGAACCATTTATATGATAAATGAAGATTCACTATTTGAGTATACATATTTTATGTATTTGATTGGATCTTAAACTCATTTACTGAATGTTCACGATACGATTCACAGCATGAGAGAATTTGTGATTGGATCACAACTAGTGAGTATCTCTACATGTGTAATTGTGATGTATCGGAATTATCCCTAGTCGATGAATTGATGGATTTGGACACCATCAATTCTCGAGACTAACGCAGGTATACTCCTTGGTGTATCCAAGCAGCTGATTCTCACTGGCTGGAGACATAGTGATGTCCGGAGTTAATCGTGGATGCTAGTTATGGTAACTAGTTCATTGGAGTGACCAACCGTAAGACTTCATATGGTTTTCTGCATATATAGATATGTCAATGAAGTTCTTACTGTGGCTTAAGTGCGATGTTCCTTTGACTTGCGGTATTCAAGTCATCTTGATCATAGAGACTTATGCTTTGACATCTTAAGCAAACATCTCTAAGGAGATGTGGACCCGGGATGATTGGGTATAAGTCGAAGTGATCGAAGGTGTTTGAATAGCCTATAAAGGATTCACCACTCCTTGCGAGGAGATGTATACCTATGGCCTCTCGTCGGATTGTTACTAAAGTCTTTGGCCAAAGAATTACATGTTTAGAGTAAGGTACTCTTCGATACATGTGGAGTAACTAGAATCCGTAGGACGAGGAAATGATACTTGGGCTAGGTGTGACGTAGTCAGCCTAGTGGGGACTGACACTATAGACCATGTCCTGAACCAAGTGGGTATAAGATGAGTGAAGGGAATGGGGCACGAATCATTCGAGCTGCTGAAGGGTTTTAGAAATAGTTCTGGATCAACCGTTGATCTTTTCGGTTAATTGGGGATCATGATGTACTACTAGGTGCCACTCATGATCGTTCTATAATTAATGGTTAATTATAGACGGCCAACATAAACCGAGAACCTATTTGGTCACACGCGAGTGTAATCCAAAGGATTTAAAGCGAGCTTGAGAATGGGATTCTCGGGCCAGGAGAAACTATGTTTGGTTGGACCAAACATAAGCGAGCATGAAATTGTTTGATCGCAATGGGCGTGGATGGGCCGTGTCTTATGAAGACATAATGGATGGACCAAAATGGTTTGGTCTAATCCAATGGATGAGAATAAACCAAAGGGTTTGGTTTATATTAAGCGAATGAACCAAAAGTTGGTTCGGTTCGTTTTAACTTAAAATAAACCATCATGGTTTGGTTTATTTTAACTTATCTTAATGGAGCGGGTTAACGGGCTTTATGGATATGATCCATTAACCACTAAGAGAATTAGTTCTCTATAAAATAGGGATTAAACCCTAACCCTAAACCTAATAAAACTTGGCCACCCAACCCCTCCCTCTCCTATTCGGCGCCCAACTCCAAGCTGCCGCCCGCCCAAAGGTCCTCCAACCGGCGTCCAGAAGGTTGCTTCCTTCCTCCTCGCCGTCGAGCTGCTGCCGGAAGAGTTCCGGTCATCCTCCTTAGGTTTGGCATCAAGGTGAGCACTTAGCTTCCTTGGTTTTGGCCGGCGCCTACTCCTCCACCAAGCTGTCCAGTTTTCTGGACAGCTTCTTCTCCTCTCGTCGGAGCGTCGTTTAGACGACGGTTAGTGCTCCGACAGCGGCTAACATACTGGGGATTTGATCTCCGGTAATCCTCTGAGGTGGAGGACGAAGGATTCGTCAATCGGTTGACGAATACCTCTCCGGAGAAGCAAGTCTTGAGGACTTGTCTTTAGGTCCGAATTTGGATTCGGACCGTGATCATCTCTCGATCACATCGTCTTCAACACGAGGCTAGTAACCCGTACGAAGACGAAGCTCGTGGCTTGGCGAAGTCATCCCGAGGAGCTCGGCGTGGATACGGATAGAGACGATTCTTACGAGAATCGTTCCGGTTGATGCCGTTCCCGCTACACGTCATACGGAAGGTATAACGTAGTTTAATTTCTTTTATTGCAATTTTAATTTACGGTTATGTCTACACTTGTTGTAATAGCATGCGTGTGTTGTGTGTGTTGTAATAAATAGGAGTATTTATTATTTTTGTTGCTTCCGCTGTGCTCATGTTTACGAAACATGATCGAACACACACACGCCGCGGTGCCGGAAACCCAACAAATGCACTGTGTGTTTTGATTTCTCTTGCCCTAGCCATGTGGATGCTTCTTCCACACCACCTAGAAGCCTTTCCAACCCTCAAGGGAGCCCAAAAGAAGTAAGGATGAGGAGGACCAAGCAAGTGGCATCTCGATCCCGAGCTTCGGAGCGAAGGACAAGGAGAATGGAAGCCCCTCAAGCTCCGAAGGAAGGTAACGCCTTTCCAACCCTTCTCTTTCGCAATAATGAGCATAGGGAAAGATTTGATATGCTCTCTACTAGAAGAATCACCGCTACTAGGTACCTTGATGAAGATATCTTAGAATCCCTAGGTTTGTTTGGTGACATTCAAGCCCTATTTGCAAAAATGGGATGAGAAGAGATAATGGGAATAAGACACCCCACATACCCTAGGATAGTTTTAGAATTCTTGAGTTCTTTGGAAGTGGAAATCTTAATGGGAAGAGAGAGCGAAGAGGGTAGTATTACCTTTAGAATATTTAACATTGAGCATGAATGGACACTACACCAATGGAACACATGCTTTGGCTTGCCTTGTGGGGGAGAGAAAAGAACCCCTCTTGGGTTTAACTCTCGGATATTTTGGACCGAATTGATAGGAGATCACGCTTACGACCCTTCTAAGGCCAAAGCATTGTGCCTCCAAAACCCTATTTTTTGATACCTGCACTGAATCATGGCAAGTACTATTTTTGGTCATGGGGAGAGTGATGGTGTAGTGAGAGCTAGTGAGTTGCTTTGCTTATGGGACATGCTACAAGAAAGGAGTAACATTGATGTAGGGTCCCATTTCTTTAGGCACTTAGTGAAAATGGGCAAAGCGGCGAGAGGAGAGATTAATATGGGGGGCCTACTTACCCACATTTGCCATAGGATGGGGTACGCCTACACCACGCTAGATAGCATAGAGGGGAGCCTTAGGATCGACCTGGGAGTGTGTAAGGCCATGAAGATGATTGTAAGAGAGGGACACTCCCTATGCTTTGTAAGGAAAAAGCCTGACAACCCTTAGGCTCCCCGACCCCGATCGTACCACCATCACCACACGCGCTAACTAGCGCTTAGACCTAATAGTGGAGTCCCCGCCATATGAGGGACCATCCATAGCGACACCCATCTCTCCCCCTTTACATCACTCTCCCTCTAGTCCACGCATACACAGGAGCCCACCTAGTCCATGTCAACATGAGCCTGCACCTGCACCACCACCTTTTTCTACTTTTGAGTAGGATGCAGGTACATCTGCCTATGATTTTTTAGAGTTCCGATAGCGCCTCGACGACATATACGCCGAGCAGCAGACGCAGAGGCAGCGATGGGAGGAGTAGAGTGCCTACACATAGGCAGAGTTTCAGGATTTCTGAGAGCACTTCTAGCGGTGAGGAGTTCTCTGGTGAGGCCACGTCTACTTCAAGAAGGAGGCTACCCGTCGCCAGGAGATACGACAACATATGCGAGCCCAGCAGACACAGTGAGCTAAGGAGGAGAAGAACCGAGTAGCCACTGCATCCACCAGCTCTCAGATCGACCACATGTACATGTGGCATTAGCGGCTCAACAGCAAGTTCTCCCAGGATCCCGAGATGCCGAGGCTACCAAACTTTCCACCTCGTCCACCATACTAGAGGTATGCTTCGCTTAAGTCTGAGGGGGACCCCAAGTTTTTTTTTATTTTGTTTCTAGCAGTAGTTTCTTTCGTGATATTTGCATTGTAGTTAGCATTCATTTATTCATGCATTGGTTGTTTAGTTTCTTTCAGCACTTAGTTTTTGCTATCTATAAGCTACCTCAGTAGTATTTTTAAAAGTTTTCTTTATGAGTTATTTCCATGGGTAGCTTAACATCATTTACCTCGTGATATTTTATTTTATTTGCTCTGAATGAATGTTCTAGACTTACACTGGTTAGCTTTTATTTTACACATACACATGATGAACTTTCTGAAAGGGAGAGCCCAGTACATACCTAGTTATGATTCATCTCAGTAGTCTAGTACTTTGGAATCCACAGGTGACCCTAAGTTTAGCATTTTAGTTACTAGAGATGCTTGAATTGTGTAAGCCCATTCGGAAAAATCAAAATCTCAGCGAGCAAAAAAAAGAGAGGGAAAAAGAAATGAAAAAGAAAAGAAAGAAGAAAAAGAGATTATGAGGGATAAAAAATAGTTGTCGTGGGTGAAAATGGTTAGGTGCCCCTTTGAGACCGAGTTAGGTTACTGGGGAAAAACCTACTAATTTCTCTCAATACCGAGCATGCCTTTGAGACTTTGTGCTATATCTAGGGAATGACCCTCACTTTGGGCAGGTAAGTGCCTAAGAGCCGGAGACCTTAGGAAAGCTATAGGATGATGACTTAACTTATCATGGAATGAGTATCCCCTAAGAAGATTTGCTTGGCACGAGCACGAGGAGCTAACTTAGTGAATTTCTAGAACATATCTATTTTTCTTTGAATGCAAATACCACTTGATAAATCTAGTTAACATGCTAAGTATGAAACAATACCTTTTTAAAATTTCATGGCACTAAGGTTTGCTTGAGGACAAGCAAAGATCTACGTCTGGGGGAATTGATGTGAGCAAAACATATAGGATTTTAGGAGTAGTTTTCGCTCACATTTCATTTTGTTTTATATTTGTTTCATGCATATTCTACTTTATTTTGCATGAATTTCTTGTTTTCTGGTTCAGAGATATGCTCTTTGTACTTTTGTGTGCAGGATAGCATTTCATTGGGAAAACGGTGCACTTTCGAAGCAAAAAGGAGGCATTTGGCAGCTGGACACAGAGTGGTGTTGGTGAAACAATGCCCCAAGCATTTATATGTTTTGATGTTTGGATAATCATCTAAGTTAGGCAACAATTTGTGATCTAAATTGTGATGATGTTTAAGTGACAGGGAAATTCAAGTATGAAGACTTGGTGAAAGAAAAGTCCAAGGTAAAGGTTTGGCGGCATAAGACCAAGCATGTTGTCTTGGCAGCATTAAGTCCAAACGGACCTTGGCAAAGGGAGTCCAAAGGCAAGTCTTGGCAGCATAAGTCCAAGCATGTAGACTTGGCGGCGTAAAGTCCAAGCACGCTTTGGCAAAGGAAAACTCTAGACATGACAAAACCAAAGGAAGCTCTTGGAAGCAAAGCGCAAAGGATGAACAAGTCGCGGACTCGGAGGGATCCTGGAGGCGCAAGGCTTAAGGAAGAGCTAGGAGGTTAAGTCTAGGTCTAGGGGGTGAAATCAAGTGTGAATTACTCACACTTGATGAGTATCAGTCGACTGATACATCGTGTCGATTTGATCAGTCGTGCTCGATGAAACCGACCATCGAAATCCGACCATCGCGATCGGCGATGTAGCGATCGATAGACCGGCCGATCGCCAGCGATCGATCAAGGCAAAAACGAGCACAGAGTGGAGTCTCACTCGACTGCGGCTGTGATCACTCGACTGATCACTACATCAGTCGACTGATGGATGGATCAGTCGACTGATGAGAATTCCGTTGGACGAAACGACTCGGAATCCCACGAATCCGGCTGTTCAGAAGCCGTTTATCACGCCAGCAGTCGACTGATGTTGTGCATCAGTCGATTGATCGTGCTCCAACGGGAAAATCATCCCTCTCTCTATAAAAAGAGGGCTGGTGGAGGTTTTTGGGGTAAATGCTCATTCTCTAATCCTTCTCAAAAGCCTCCACGAATTCTCTAGCTTTCTAAGTGATTTAAATCTCCTCCTCTTCTCTCTAAGCTTAGATCTTCATCTTTTGTAAAGAAGAGGAGTTGTATTGTAAAGAAAGCTTCTTAGTGGATTTGCTTGGATTGATCCACCTTAAGGATCGCCGTGGAGTAGGAGCGTTATCTCCGAACCACGTAAAAGGCTTTGTTTGCATTGTTATTGTTTTTACATTTATTATTTGTATTTGCTTCCGCTAATCATTTTTGTAGAAATCAAAAAATGCTATTCACCCCCCCTCTAGCTTCCAAACGATCTCCAACAAGTGGTATTAGAGCCTGGATCGCATCGGAAGATCTAGCAATCAACTGGAGCAAAGATGGCATTTCAAGAGGGGTATAGCATGGCGAGGCCTCCTTTCTTCGACGACAACGACTTCGGATATTGGAAAGGTAGGATGGAGTATTACTTAATGAACGATATTGAGAATTGGTTTAGTGTTGTAGATGGTTTCGAGAAGCCGGTCGACGAATTTGGAGCACCACTACCAACAAAAGATTGGACAAGAGAGATGGCCAAGAAAGCACAAGCAAATGCAAAAGCAATGACCACACTTCAATGTGGTCTATCCAAGGAGCAACTCTCTAAAGTCGGGCCCTTCGACTCCGCAAAAGAACTTTGGGAGAAGCTCATTGAACTCAACGAAGGATCCAAAGAAACAAGAAGGGCCAAGAGGGATCTTTTGATTGGCCAACTCCAAAGCTTCACTATGAAGACAAACGAGACCGTGAGCCAAATGCACGAGCGTTTCAAGAAGTAGTCAAGCGGACTACGTTATAGGTGAAAAGGTTGACAATCGAGACCTTGTAAGGTATGTGTTACAAGCCTTCCCTAGAACCACCTTATGGGCTTCAATGGTAGATGCCTATAAGGTCTCTAGGGATCTTTCATTAGTCAAGTTAGATGAACTTCTTTGTGAATTTCAATTACATGAACAAGCTAACACTTCATCCAAAGAGAAGGGTATAGCTCTTTTTGTAGGAAAGAAGGAGAAGAAGAAGAAGGAGAAGAAGGAAGTGTCCTCCTCATCCGAATCCGATGAAGAGTCATCAAGTAGTGAAGATGAGTTATCGGCAAGCGAGGTGGCACATTACGTCAAGAAGTTCGGTGGGAAGTCAAGGAGACTTACTAAGAAAGACGTGAAGAGGATGTTCCAATCCTCAAGAGGTAAATCTTCAAGTAATTCAAATTCTATCTCTAACGTGACTTGTTTTGGTTGCAACAAGAAAGGGCATATAAAGCCAAATTGCCCGGAACTAAAGAAGAAGGAGGAGAAGGAAAAGAAAAAGAAGGAAAAGAAGGAGAAGAAGAAGAAGGAGGCAATGGTGGCACAAACATGGGACACTCTAAGTATGGAGGAGTCTTCCGACGATGAGGAAGTATGCCATGCCACCCGGAACCTAGCCCTTATGGCATTAGAGGAAGAAGCCGGGAGCTCAAGCGAGGAGTCCTCTTCCTCTTCAAGTGATGAATCATCATCAAGTGATGATGATGAGGTAGAAGAACCAAGCTTGTGGATAGTTGATAGTGGGTGCTCAAAGCATATGACCGGGGATGAGAGAAAATTCTCCACTATCAACCACACTAGCAAAGGAAAAGTGTCATTTGGTAATAGCGGCAAACTTAAAATTCTAGGAAAGGGCACCATTGAGGTATCTCCCAATCTTGCCATTCATAAAGTGCTATTAGTCCCCCCTCTATAATTTGATTGCCATAGTACCCCCTCTATAATTGGTAGTAAATATTGCTTGGTAATAGTAGATGATTTCTCTAGGTTTACTTGGGTGTTTTTCTTGAAAAATAAAGATGAAACCTTAGGAATAATCATAGGATTTAGCAAAAGAGTAGAAAATGAAAGAAAACTCAAAATCAACCGGATCCATAGTGATCATGGTGGAGAATTTGAGAATTCAAATTTTTCAAATTTTTGCTTAGAACAAGGGTACAAGCATGAATTCTCTTGTCCTAGAACACCCCAACAAAATGGGGTTGTGGAAAGGAAAAATCGTGCCCTACAAGAAGCGGCTAGGACAATGCTTAATGCATATTCCTTACCTAGCTACTTATGGGCGGAAGCGGTTAATACCGCTTGCTATATCCAAAATAATTCATTAGGTTTTAGGAAAAACTCCATTTGAATTATGGAATGGTACAATTCCGACAATTCATTATTTTAAGGTCTTTAGATGTAAAGTTTATATCTTAAATACCAAAGACAACCTAAGTAAGTTTGAGTCCAAAGCGGATGAGGGAATCCTAGTTGGATACTCATCCACTAGTGTAGGATATAGAGTTTACAATAAAAGGACTCAAAAGATTGAAGAATCTTCAAATGTTCAATTTGATGAAACTTCAAATACATACCCTAGGAAATCCCCTATTGATGATGACATAAATAATGAAAATCAAGAAATTACCAAACAATTTCAAGATTTAAACTTAGGGGGTAATAATCAAGGGGGAGGATTGAATCAAGGGGGAATAAGGGATGATTCCGATGATGAGCATAGGATTGAGGTTGATCATGATCAAAACCAAATTAGTACACCTCCTAGAACCATAAGAATTCACCAAAGTCACCCCTTAGATCAAATTTTCGGTGAATTATCTCAAGGAGTTAGGACTAGGTCATTCCATAGGGATCCAACTAGTCATATAGCTCTAATTTCTCAAATTGAGCCCAAAACAATTAAAGATGCATTACTTGATCCGGATTGGATCTTAGCAATGCAAGATGAATTGGCTCAATTTGAAAGGAGCCAAGTATGGGAGTTAGTTCCTAGACCAAGTGAAAACACCATTATTACTACAAGATGGGTTTTTAGGAACAAACTAGATGATCAAGGAAATATCACTAGAAATAAAGCAAGATTAGTTGCAAGGGGCTTTAATCAAGTTGAAGGAATTGATTATGATGAAACATATGCCCCGGTTGCTAGGCTAGAGTCCATTAGAATACTTTTAGCATATGCCTCCTATATGGGTTTCAAACTCCATCAAATGGATGTCAAATCGGCATTCCTAAATGGGTTTATTAAGGAGGAGGTATATGTAGAACAACCTCCCGGGTTTGAAAATATGGACTACCCAAACCATGTATACAAGCTTAGGAAAGCCTTATATGGTTTGAAACAAGCTCCCCGGGCTTGGTATGAAATATTATCATCTTTCTTAATTTCTAAGGATTTTAAAAGGGGTAGTATAGATCAAACTCTCTTTATAAAGTCAACATCTAAGGACATCTTTGTAGCCCAAGTATATGTTGATGACATTATCTTTGGGTCAACAAATGATGAACTCCTTCAAGACTTTATTCAAAATATGGAAAAAGAGTTTGAAATGAGTCTAGTTGGGGAATTAAATTTCTTCCTAGGATTGCAAGTCAAACAAACTAGTGAAGGTATTTACATTTATCAAACCAAATATGCTAAGGAAATGATTAAGAAATTTGGTTTGGAAAATGCTAAGGTAGTTTCAACTCCAATGGCAACCAACACTAAAATAGATAGTGATAGTGAAGGAAAGCAAATAGATCTTACACTTTATAGGAGCATGATTGGTATCCTATTGTACTTAACCGCTAGTAGACCCGACATATTATTTGCGGTTGGTATGTGTGCTAGGTATCAATCATGTGCAAAAGAATCCCATTTAGTTGTCGTTAAAAGAATTTTAAGATATATTAAAGGCACACTAAATGTAGGATTATGGTACCCTAGGACTAGGTCTTTTGAATTAATTGGGTACACCGATTCCGATTATGCCGGTTGCAAATTGGATCGGAAGAGTACTAGTGGTGGATGCCAATTCCTTGGATCCTCCCTAGTTAGTTGGAGTAGTAGGAAGCAACCTTGTGTTGCTTTATCCACCATGTGGCTATGGGTGGTTGTGTAGCTCAACTACTATGGATGAAACATACCTTGGAAGACTATGAGCTATCCTATTCCAACATGAAAGTATTTTGTGATAATGTGAGCACCATTAACTTGACCAAAAACCCGGTGCATCACTCTAAGACCAAGCACAATGAAGTGAAACATCACTTCATTAGAGATCATGTGGCAAAGGGGGACATTGAGCTAAATTATATTGAATCCAAGTCCAACCTAGCTGATATATTTACCAAGGCTCTCCCCAAAGTAGAATTTTTATCACTTAGGAGAGAACTTGGAATGTGCTTGGTTGAGTGAAGGTGTAGGTTTGCATGATCCCATAGAAATACTAGGAACTATACCTTTGAGCATCTCACAAAATACCTAAGAAACCATGATTTTTGTATTGAGCAACTTAGACAACATGTGAGATGTTAGAAAGATGCACTTGGTTCATCATGCTTGTTATGATGCATTACTATGGGCCAAAGTGTCATCTAGAGACATTGATCCTTCATTGGACCAATCATTGCGAAAGCTTATACACAATTGATGTGTATATAGCTCTAAGAACATGATTGGAAATGTCAAATAAAACATATTTTAAACTATGTTTATCATATTTTGAAAAACAGTTTTCAAGTGAAACACAAAAGTGATACAAAGTTTGCAAATACATTAGAACTTTTGTTAGTTTCCAAGTTTGTATCAACCTCAAAATCTGGGAAACATATATTTTTCAAAATATTTTTCCTTGATTAAGTATGATTTCAGAAATGTGTACGCAAAATTTCGTGATTTTTCGAGACTTCTGGAATTTTTAACGCATTTCTGAATTTGGCCTGAAAAGGCTAAATTTCGGACTACAAGCGTAGCAGTCGACTGGTTCAGAAACCAGTCGACTGATACACTGCATTTTCTGAAAGATAGCCCCATTTTCTGATAATTAGTGTATCTATGATATCCCAAAACAATAGCATGATGAAATTAAGTATAAACAACGTGTATAGCTGTTTAATGTGATGTTTTAGGGGGAGTTTTCACAAAATATATCTTTTCATCCAAAATTTACATTGTTGGTGCATAGTTAGGATTTAAACTTTCATATTGTTGATGGCTTTAGCTCCACATGTATTTTATTCATCGTAACCTATATCTTGGATTAAGGGGGAGTTAATTTTAAATCTATACCTTAGTTCAAGATTGTTAAACACTCAATCCTTTCATGAAATATATGCTTTTATCTTTCTTCTCTTTTTGATGTATGTCAAAGGGGGAGAAGAAATGTTTAAGTTAGAATTGGAATTGGTTATATGATGTGATGATATGTGTATCTTTAAAAGACCTAACTTAAATGATTGCCAAACATCAAAAAGGGGGAGATTGTTGGTGCAACAATGCCCCAAGCATTTATATGTTTTGATGTTTAGATAATCATCTAAGTTAGGCAACAATTTGTGATCTAAATTGTGATGATGTTTAAGTGACAAGGAAATCCAAGTATGAAGACTTGGTGAAAGAAAAGTCCAAGGTAAAGGTTTGGCGGCATAAGACCAAGCATGTTGTCTTGGCAGCATTAAGTCCAAACGGACCTTGGCAAAGGGAGTCCAAAGGCAAGTCTTGGCAGCGTAAGTCCAAGCATGTAGACTTGGCGGCGTAAAGTCCAAGCACGCTTTGGCAAAGGAAAACTCTAGACATGACAAAACCAAAGGAAGCTCTTGGAAGCAAAGCGCAAAGGATGAACAAGTCGCGGACTCGGAGGGATCCTGGAGGTGCAAGGCTTAAGGAAGAGCTAGGAGGTTAAGTCTAGGTCTAGGGGGTGAAATCAAGTGTGAATTACTCACACTTGATGAGTATCAGCCGACTGATACGATGTATCACGATCGGTCGTGTGCTCGATCGTCGGGATGAAACCACGACCATCACCGATCATTGCCTTGCAAAGCGTGATCGATATCGATCATTGCGACCGCGGCGATCAATGATCGATCAAGGCAAAAACGAGCACAGAGTGGAGTCTCACTCGACTGCGGCTGTGATCACTCGACTGATCACTACATCAGTCGACTGATGGATGGATCAGTCGAATGATGAGAATGCCGTTGGATGAAACGACTCGGAATCCCACAAATCCGGCTGTTCAAAAGCCGTTTATCGCACCAGCAGTCGACTGATGCTGTGCATCAGTCCACTGATCGTGCTCCAATGGGAAAATCAGCCCTCTCTCTATAAAAAGAGGGCTGGTGGAGGTTTTTGGGGTAAGTGCTCATTCTCTAATCCTTCTCAAAAGCCTCCACGAATTCTCTAGCTTTCTAAGTGATTTAAATCTCCTCCTCTTCTCTCTAAGCTTAGATCTTCATCTTTTGTAAAGAAGAGGAGTTGTATTGTAAAGAAAGCTTCTTAGTGGATTTGCTTGGATTGATCCACCTTAAGGATCGCCGTGGAGTAGGAGCGCTATCTCCGAACCACGTAAAAGGCTTTGTTTGCATTGTTATTGTTTTTACATATATTATTTGTATTTGTTTCCGCTAATCATTTTTATAGAAACCGAAAAATGCTATTCACCCCCCCTCTAACTTCCAAACGATCTCCAACAAGTGGGACATGGCTTGGGCGTGTGGCTACACACGGCCATGTCCAGGGTTCAAAAATGGCCACCACAGCCTTACACATGGCCTAGCCGTGTGTTTTCACACGGCCATGTGGTGGCCATGCAACTTGACACGACCAGGGTTTTTTCCTGATTTCGTGAGGATCCGGCATGAAGTCTATATAAGGAAAGCTACGCTCAAATCCTAGGGGGAGGCACGATGGCCAGGACGACACTCTAAAGCCCTAAAAAGCATTGGGAACTCGCAACGGGGAGGAGGAAGGCCGCCGGAGATCCATGTTCTGCACTTCAACGCCGGAGAGAAGACCATATTGCATTGTAATTTTCATTCTTTGCATGATATCTATTGTTTATTCGAATATGAATGTGCTTTGTGTTTCTCCTCTCATATTTATGGAGTAGTTTCTTCGATTCTAGGATTAGAGAGTAGTTTGTGTGCATAGAACATGTTATTCTAAATTAAATTCTATTCTTGAGTTTGTATTTGCAATTAGTATTAGTTTAGACCGATATCTATGTGTTTTGGTTTTCTATCTACTATGCTTAGCCGATACAAGGGGTGACAGGCCTCATATCTAAGACTTAGAGGAATTAAAGAGGAACCTAGGGGTTGGCCTCATATCCTGTAACTGTGGATAGAAGGGTGCGATAAAAATGGAAATGATTTGTCGCAGGGATTGATTCGACATCCTCATACCGCCTATTCCATCCTTGTAAGACAGAGATAGCTCCCGATAGATGCAAAGGCTCATCGGGGTAGTGTATGATGTCCCTTCCACAAGGCCATAGTTAGACGTTTAGACAATACTTAATTGATAGCATGTTTTGTGACACACAAGCGAAACTAAAATCCTAGAATCCCTTCCAAAGACTCGCAACATGTCTTTTCTTCTTCTGTGTGACACCGTATTGAGTTAGGACCGTCGACAACCCTCACAATCACAAACATTAGATTTGACTTCCGAACAATAACGTCCACCGAATTTATCGGTACTCGAATCTCAGTCCCTGTGGGATCGATAAATATTTTTATTACTTGATGACATCTATGCACTTGCGAGCGTTGGTGCGAGCGTGCGATTCGAGTCCTCGACGGTCTCCGTCGCGAGATTTGAGGTCATGTTTGTGTGCATCAACAAAGAAGTAAGACTGATTTGCAGAAATATAAAAGTGGTAGTCGACTGAATATTGAATCAGTCGACTGACACACCTGAAACGCCATTTACAAGGTTTTCAGCCTAACTTCAGAAATGCATCAAAAATTTAAGAAACATAAAAAAATCACGAGATTTTGTATACACATTTTTGAAATAATTTTCTATCAAGGAAAAATAATTTGAAAAATATATGTTTTCCAGATTTTGAAAATGATACAATTTTGAGAACTAGCAAAAGCTTTAAGGATTTTGCAAACTTTGTATCACTTTTGATTAACAATTGAAAACTGTTTTTCAAAGTATGATAAACATAGTTTAAATTATGTGTTGTTTGACATTTCCAATCATGTTCTTAGAGCTATATGCACATCAATTGTACATAATCTTTCCCAATGATTGGCCCAATTAAGGATCAATGTCTCTAGATGACACATTGGTTCATAGTAATGCATCATAACAAGTATGATGAACTAAGTGCATCTTCCTAACATCTCACATGATGTTGAAGTGGCTCAATACAAAAATCATGGTTTCTTAGGTATTTTGTGAGATGCTTAGAGGTATAGTCCTAGATTTTCTATAGGATAATGCAAGACTAAACCTCTACTCTACCAAGCACATTCCAAGTTCTCTCCTCAGTGATGAATAATCCGATTCATGGAGAGCCTTATTGAAATTGTCGGCTAAGTTTGACTTGTATTATATGTTATTGAGTTCAATGTCACCCTTGTACATGATCTTCTAATGAAGTGATGCTTCACTTCAATGTGCTTTGTCCTAGAGTGATGTACTGGATTTTTGGTCAAATTTATGGTACTCACATTATCACAATAAACATTGACATTGGAGTACACCCATAGCCACATATTCGCCCTCGGTGGTGGACAAAGAAACACAAGGTTGCTTTCTACTACTCCAACTAACTAGGGAGGATCCAAGAAATTGACATCCACCACTAGTGCTCTTCTGATCCAACTTGTAACCCGCATAGTCGGAATCGGTGTACCCAATCAAATCAAAAGATTTTGTCCTAGGGTACCAAAGTCCTACATTTAGTGTGCCTTTGATATATCTTAAAATTCTCTTAACGGCCACTAAATTGGATTCTTTGGGACATGATTGGTATCTAGCACACATACCTACTACAAATAAAATGTCGGGTCTACTAGTGGTTAAGTATAAAAGGCTACCAATCATGCTTCTATAAAGCTTTAAGTCAATTGATTTACCTTCTTGATCATTATCTATCTTTGTGTTGGTTGCCATAGGAGTTGATACTACCTTAGCATTTTCCAAACCAAATTTCTTAATCATTTTTGTAGCATATTTGGTTTGGTATACATAAATTCCTTCATTTGTTTGTTTGACTTGTAAACCTCGGAAGAAATTTAATTCTCCAACTAAACTCATTTCAAAATCATTCTCCATATTATTTATGAAGTCTTAAAGGAGCTCATCATTTGTTGACCCAAAAATAATGTCATCAACATATATTTGGGCTACAAATATATCCTTTGATTTTGACTTTATGAAGAGAGTTTGATCTACTTGACCTCTTCTAAAACCCTTAGAGACTAAAAAAGATGATAATCTTTCATACCAAGCCCGAGGAGCTTGTTTTAACTTGTATAATGCTTTTCTAAGCTTGTATACATAGTTTGGATAGTCTATATTCTCAAACCCGGGAGGTTGTTCTACATATATCTCTTCCTTAATGAACCCATTTAGGAATGCCAATTTTACATCCATTTGATGGAGTTTAAAATCCATGTAGGAGGCATATCCTAATAGGATTCTAATCGATTCTAACATAGCAATTGGGGCATAAGTTTCATCATAGTCAAGTCCTTCAACTTGATTAAAGCCCCTTGCAACTAACCTAACCTTATTTCTTGTTATATTTCCTTGATCATCTAATTTGTTTCTAAAGACCTATCTCGTAGTAATAATGGTGCTATCATTGGGTCTAGGGACTAGCTCCTAAACTCGACTCCTCTCAAATTGAGCGAATTCATCTTGCATTGCTAAAATCGAATCTGGATCAAGTAATGCATCATTGATTGATTTGGGCTTAATTTGGGAGATGAGAGTTATTTGACTAGAGGGAGCTCTATGAAAAGACCTAGTTCTAACACCTTGAGATAATTCTCCTACAACTTGATCTAGAGGATGATTTTGATGAACTCTTATTGTTCTAGGAGGTGTATCAAGTTGATTTTGATCATGACTATCCTCAATCCTCCTCTCATCATCAGAATCTCCTCTTACTCCCTCTTGATTATTACTCACTAATCCTCCCCCTTGATCATTACCCCCTAAGGTCAAGGTTTGAAGCTTATGGGTAATGTCTTGATTTTTGTCATTGATATCATTATCAATGGGGGATTTCCTAGGGTAAGTAGTAGAGTTTTCATCAAATTGAACATTTGAAGATTCCTCAACTATTTGTGTTCTCTTGTTGTAGACTCTATAGTCTCTACTAGTGGATGAGTATCCAACTAGGATTCCCTCATTGGCTTTGGACTCAAATTTTCCTAAATTGTCCTTGGTGTTTAAGATGTAAGCTTTTCATCCAAAGACTTTAAAGTAGTGAATTGTAGGAATTGTGTCATTCCATAATTCAAATGGAGTTTTACCTAGAAACCTATAGATTTGGACTCTATTTTGGATATAGCAAGCGGTATTAATCGCTTCCGCCCACAAGTAGCTAAGTAATGAGTATGCATTAAGCATAGTCCTAGCAGCCTCTTGTAGGGAATGATTTCTCCTTTCCACCATCCCATTTTGTTGGGGTGTTCTAGGACAAAAGAATTCATGCTTGTACCCTTGTTCTAAGCAAATTTGGAGAAATTAGAATTCTCAAATTCTCCACCATGATCACTACGGATCCGGTTGATTTTGAGATTTCTTTCATTCTCTACTCTTTTGATAAAACCTATGATTATTTCTAGGGTATTGTCTTTATGTTTCATAAAATACACCAAAGTGTATCTAGAAAAATCATCAACTATAACTAAGCAATATTTACTACCATTCAAGGAAGGAGTACTATGACAATCAAATAAATCTAAATGAATAAACTCTAATGGTAAGGAAGTGCTAGTTAAAGTATTACCCTTGTGTGATGACTTTGATCGTTTTCCTTCTTAGCATGCATCACACATCTTGTCTTTGATGTACTTCACTTTAGACAATCCCTTTACTAGCTCCAAATTAGCTACCTTGGCTATGTTTTTCATGTTGATATGCCCTAATCTCCTATGTCATAGCCAACTTTCTTCTTCTTTTGCCATAAGACACTTAGAAATGTTAGAAGCATAGGATAAATCAACATAATAAATATTTGATTTCCTATATGCTACTAACATGCAATCATTTAATTCCTTGTGTCTTATAAGACATTTAGTAGAAGTAAATTAAACACTAAAGTTGGTATCACATAATTGGCTAACACTAAGCAAGTTGAATTTCATATTTTTGACTAAAAATACTTTATGAATAGAAAGCTTTGGGGAAACCTCAATTGTGCCTTTACCTAGGATTTTGAGTTTACCACTATTCCCAAAAGACACGGTCCCCTTGTTAATGTAGTTGATTGTGGAAAACTTGCTCACATCTCCGGTCATATGTCTTGAGCATCCGCTATCCACAATCCACATACCCGATCCACCTACCTATACAACATGAAAAACACAAGCCTTAGGTACCCAAATTTTAGGACTGGTAGCATCAACTAGAAATTTCTTTGGAACCCAAGCCTTTCTAACCTTACTCCTAAGTGTTGATTTTCTACTAATAAAGGATGATGCGGCAGGGATTTTTCGTTACCCCCCTTTGAAGCAAATAAGCGGATGGGAGGTCTCCGGGGTTCTTTCCGGCTGGAACACAGACACATAGAGACACAGGATTTAACGTGGTTCGGAATTCCAATTCCTACTCCACGGGGTCAGCTCTCTTTGGAGCCGGAGTGCCAAAGCACATTCACTATATAAGCTCTCCTTTTTGGAAGTATATCCAAAGGTGGAGGAAAACCCCTTACAGTAGGTTGAATTACATGGCAAATGAAGAAGATAGAATCCACGGTGGTCACTCTCCTTCCTCCTCCTCCCTCGATGCCAGCCTCCCTCTTTTTCTTCCTCCTCCCTCGATGCCAGCGTCCCTCTTTTTCCTCCTCCTCCCCTTTCCCTTTTTCAGTATATGTGAGCAGTTATTATATTCCAGGCTTCTTCCCTCGTCGTGCATTAACAAACTACCTCCATCACTGTCCACGTGTAAGGCTCCCTTTCCCAGAGAATCATTCTGTTAGCAAGATTATATATAGAAATGCCTTTACCTCCTACGTGGGGACCCAGTTTGTTATAACAACCTCCCCTAGCCTTCAACATTGAGAAAATGTCTCATCCTTACTTCATTCCCTTTCCCTTTAATATGACCCTTTTAACTTACCAGAGTCATAATGCCTATTATACCTTTCTAAGGGTCTGGGGAGCTTTCTTTGAAGAGCAGACCCCTTTTTACATACCTTCGGTAATTGCCCGAACCGGTACCCTTACCACTTCCCGAGCCACTTATCGAGTCAATATCTGGACCACTTATATGATCTTCTTTAGGGTCAAGCCTTCATCCGACCCATTTTACCTTCCCTCTTTAACAGCTTGGACACCTTCCCTGAACCATATCTGGTTCGATTTGACCAGTGTTTTACGTTTAAACCCTTTCTGCATAAATCAGGTTCATAGAAGTATCATTAGCCACCCCTTTAAAATAGTCAAACGATGCATCGAGTTTGACTTTCCAAGTGAAACACTATATTTTCTCTCATTTCTTCACTAATTTTAGAAGACCTAAACGATCTCTCCTTTTTCCACCTCATCCTTAAGGGCCTAAAGCGGTTCATTGGGCCCTTGGGCCCCGCTTTTTTCCTTTATTGAAGGAAAACTTAAAACTTACACCTCGACTAAACCACTGCTCCTGCAATGATTCTGCTTCCCAGGTCCGACACTTCTTCTTCCTTGCTGACTCTCACCGGCGAATGCTCTACAACCCTAGATTTTAGTCTCTAAGTACCAGTTTCTTCCGACAAGCATTTCTCCCACGTCTTGAGTAAGCATTCTTCCAACTTCAACTATGGCCCCAAAGAACCCTAGTTCTGCTCCTTGGTATGATACGACGATCACCCATTTGGACCCCCCAACATTTCTTTTTTAACATTAAAGATCGATACATTGACCCTTCCATACCATGCCGATTTCGCGCCATCTCTCATGACCCTAGTCGCCCCACGAGGGTTTCTATTGCTTCTTCTCCGAGTAGATGCTTAATGGCCTACGACTGCCCATCCCCTCAGCATACACAAGCATATTAGACTTCTACCAACTTCCTATCCACCAATTAGCTCCTAACGCTTTTCGTATTTTATCAGGAACAGTGATAATCTTTAAACATCTAGGTCTTACCCTATCCCCCCTACTGTTCCATTGCCTTTTTCAATTAAAATCCTCCAAACCTGGTATTTTTTATTTTGCTAGCCGGTCTGATTGCCAATTCCTCTTCAACATGCCCTCTTCTCACAAGGGTTGGGAAGACTTGTTCTTTTTTGCTCAGCTTCCCACTCCTTTACCTCATTTAGGGGAATGGAAAGCTTCTCTTCCAGACCTACCCCCTTTCAAAGATAGCAGGACCCAATGCCCTTTTCAAGAGATCTATTCAGTACTAAAAGAGTGCCACTACGACTCTGAATATCTCTTAAAGCCTCCCCTCCTGAGTCGTTACGAGTTATCTCCATTCCCCCTGGAAGACCCAAATGCTATAGGTATGCTTTCATTCTCTGAATTGACTTAACGTTTTACGTTACTACCTGATTTTAACTTCACTAATTTTCCTAGCAGATGACTTAATACAAACAGCCAGGGTCAATGGGGAAATTATTGATGCTACCTAGAAGAAAAAATCTTCTAAAAAGCTCGTGGGGTAAATCCCTTGTTCTCTCCTTTTCCCCCCATAGAAGACATTCTTCTCAAGGAGATGAAGGCCCCAGCTCCACAACCCAACCAGCTTCCTCTCCTTCCTATCGTACTTCACCCTCTCCTCCCCCTCTCAAGTTGAATCGAAATCATAGGCTTAGAATTCCTGAGCCTGTAGAGGGGGAGACTTCCTAACTTATTCTCCCCCCTATCTCTTCAGAGGAAATTACTCCTCCTTCTCATTCTTCACCTTCCCCACAATTCTCCAGGGAAATCCCATTTCCTGATCCTATATTTTTCCCTCTCCCTCTCACAGAACTACCTCCTCCTTCCTTCTCTATTCCTACTGTAAATCCTTCTCATTCCTTATCCTCCCCGACACTTGACAAGGACACGGATCCTCCTCATTCCTCTCTCTCTCTCCCCTTTCACTCATGTAGAATTACCATCTCCTTCTTCTCAGATCCCTACGGCTAATCCTTTAGCTTCTGAAGGGCTCGCTGAGGAGCTAGTTTTGATAAAGGGAGAAGTTCTCCCCATAAATCCTCCTTCAACTTCCCTAGGATCTTGCATGAGGATCCAAAATACTGAAGAGTTAAGGATCTTTAATCAGTCCAATCTACATGGTCCCCACGAGCTACTTTGAAAATGTCTAGCAGAGGTACCTCCTTGTTACCCTTAATTTAACAACAATCCTTAAAGTTGATTTTCATAATATCCCTTTTCCTCTTCTCAGGCGACCATCCTTTTTGACAAAACCACCCAGGGAATATGGAATACCAAACTGCTATGACTGCCCGACAAAATGCTTCCCTGGCCAAACAAAAAACTCTAGCTTGACAATTAGTTGAAAGCAAACAAAGGGAAGCCACTCTGACAAGCCAGTGCGAGGACTATATGACACAGCTAGCTACGGCTCAGTGTGAAAAATATGAAGCCCTTCAATAGGTTGCAGATCTGAAACACCAATTATCCGAGGCAAAGATCGAACGCTAATCCTCCACAGCTCTCCTTCAAGAGCAGGAAAAGAATCAATCTTTGGAGGCACTCCTTCAATAGCAACAAGAACTCCAAAAAGCTCATTCTGAAGCTATAGCTACACTGAGCCAACAAACTACCACTGTTGTTGAAGGCTAGGATACTACGACTACCCAACTAGTGGAACGCCAAGCCCAGTGGGAGGCCAGAGAAAAAGATTTGAAACTACAATTCAGTAGGAAGAGAATACAATTGTTTGTGCTGGGATTTAAAGAATCCTCCAAGAAAAATGCAGCTAAGGGTTATCCTCCGCCAGACGCTGATACGAGTCATTTGGATCCGGCTGCGGCCTTAGCTGATTATTCCCCAGAAATTTTTGAGTTTTAAGTTATATCCCTCTTTGAGATTATATGTAAAATATTGATTAAGAATATAATTGGTTTTGAGACCAAGTTGATTTTCAAGTCTATTCTTTCTATGGTTAAGAATCATTCATTCCTTACAACACCAGTCAACTGATACAAACCTTCGCTCGAGTATTCACTCGGGTTGTCGTGGCCACCCCCCGGAGTTGTTTTGCATGTACTAAGTCTAACCCCTCTTTTCTTAAGAAATGAAAGTCTTATCCCTTCGCTTCGAGATCATGACCCTTGCCATTTTCCCCGCCATCTTGGCTATTACTCCCTTTGTCTCTTCGTTATCCCTCCTTTTTCCCATGGAGAAATGCAAATCTTCTTTCTGTCTATAAATGGCTCTTAGCTGCACTAGCGACCCTCACACCTTCTTCACGATGTCTAACGAATCTCCTATCACTATCAGCTCCAGCCATAATCCTCCTGATCCCTATACTTCGGATACTTATTCACAGGGCAATCCGACCATACACTCAATAGCCACTTCTGCATATCGGCCTCCTCCTTCCCCTATTCTGACAGATACATCCCCAACTCCCGGGGCTCGAAGATCCTTTCGATCCCCTTTCCCCTATTTTGGCAACAGGGTGTGGAATCCTCCACCCCCTAGGGAGCACCATCCAGAGGGTCCTCAATTTTCAACCCCCACCAGAAGACTCACTGAAGAGGATCCCCAGCATTCACCTTCAGCTAGAAAGCCAGCAGTGACAGAACCATCTCCTCTGCCTGTACACCCCCATATTCCTTTGCGGGCCTCTTTTCTTCCCATCCCATCAACGGAAATTCCCCCTTCCCATCGACATGCTGCCAGTTCTTCCTTTCGACCCTGCTATATGGTGGTTCTGCACTCTGACTTGGATGTTGAGTCGGATGCTGTCTCTTCAAATAACGACTCGGATGCTGTCTCTTCAAATAACTCAAAACCTGCGTAGTTAAGTTTTTTTAATAAAGGTATCTATTATTTTCCTTAGTGTACCAGAAAGGAATGTTTCAGAAAACAACCTGATGTAACTTTTCTCAATTTACCCCTTATGTCTTCTATCTAATAAATTATGACTAATGAATCATTCACTTTATAAAAAATAAACCTGCATAATAAGAATTATGGATACTGCTTATGGATAATCACCTTAGCATCATTAAGTTTTCTCCTTCAGCTATTTTCTTCACAGACGAAGAGTCCTTTTGACATTTAATACTTCTATTGATCTTCCTATCCACCCAACATTTATGATTATCACTTCCCTCCGAAGAGGGCTCATTAATATCATCCTTTTCTTTATAAAAACACTTTACAACCCTCTCCGACCCACACACTTCTGCGTTTCCTTATCTTTGCCAACACACTCCTCTTCCCCCTATTTCTCCATGGTGGACGTTTCAGCCCAGAGTAGCAATTCCCCTTCTCCTGAGAGACCGACCGAAGAACAACTCTACATAGAAAAGCTAGAGGAACATATTTGAGAGCTCCGCCGAAGTCTACAGATAACCTCCAACCACAACTACTTTTTGAACTAGGAATTGAAGATAGCCAAGGAAACTCTGTCCAAAGACTTCCTCTTAGAGCAGTCTTACCTTAGTCAGCTGTGCGACATTCGAGGGATAAGGAAACAAGCTCCTTCCAAGTCCCAGAAAAAATAACTCCCCCACCCTCTTCGGGTGGTCTTCTGTTGTTATTTTATCTAAGGCAACGTACCATGTACCCCTTTCTATTTATAAATTGAAACTTTCTTTTAAGGGTGATGTACACCCTCTCCCCTTACTCTTCTAACATGATTCTTTCTTTATATTTTCTTTGGGGTGCAATAAATTGGTTCGGCAAACAAAAAAGAGATATTGGGTCTTCCCCCCGTATCTTTATTTTAAGCCAAGCTCTTTTTCCCCCTTATCTTCTTGGGGTGATATATTAACCCCACAGTTATTTGCAATAACTATACTCGTCTGCTCTCACCGGCGTCTTCACATCTTCCCCACCTACCTGCCTTTATGATCCTCAACTCCCAAGGAAATTTATTAAAATTCCCTTTTCTTTATATAAAAGAGGGATATCCCGTATCACCTTTCTTCACTGTACCCTCTCACCTTCCAGCCTTCATCAGTGCGCTTCTTCACTTTCATGGCAGAGCAAACTCTCCCTCCTTCTTCTGTCAAGCCGACGGTGGAACGTCGCCATATTGAGGAATTAGAAATGCAGTGGAAGAATCAAGTAATGCTCATGGATCATTTCCACCTACAACTACACATTGCGCCAAGAGCTAGCAGTAGCCCAGCGGGCTTTGTTGAAATACCGACAATCTGGTTCTTTGTGATTCCATAGAGTCTATGTCAAGCGCGAGGACCTCCATCCTCCTCTTCCTCCCGAAAAGACCATCTACGAAGCTCCTTAATTGATCATAAGAGAAGATTTTGATTTTTGTGCCTATACGGCATATGTAATGTGTCATCCCTTCGTAGATTAATGAAAAAGCCCGCTTATCAAGGATCTATCTATCTTGATAAACTGTTATATACTGTGTATTCTTATTCTCTATATCATATAGGATTTCTGAGAGAAATCAGATCCTCTGTAATTTAATAGGGATATGAAGCACGACATATTCATGATATCACACTCCTCAAAACAATACTAATGACTCATCTACTTGACTCTCTTCTATTTCAGATATGATCTCATCTAAAAAGAAATCCTTTTGCAATAAAGAAAAGGAAAGAAACTACAATGCACATACCTGCTTTTAGGTATGTTAAAATGGAGATAAATCCCTTCACCATCTCCCACCAGCATTCCCCATCCTTCTCTTCATAACAGACCAAGGCCCGCTACGCCCAAGCTGTAGCATCATAAGTAATTATAGGCACTCCATAAAAGCATTTTTACTCCGTCGTTCCCATATGGGAGTATCAACCTGGCTCAAAGGCCGTTCAAGAAGAGGCAACCAAGTGGCGTAAAATTTTTATTTCCGAAACCATTCCCCTGTTCACCTCCCCACATAGATGATAAATTGACTTAACAGTCATTTAAAAAGAAGAAACAGAATAACAACTCTTCATCAAAATATCTACCTTAAACCCAACTCCTCCATTCCACCACCATATGGGGATGACGGCTTCGGCTTATAATGCCGTACAAAAAGTGTAACTGACAGTTGAGGGCTTTGCCCTATCAGGTTAGAATAATTTTTACTCTGCCGTATGTATATCTTCAGTGCATCTACCTTAAACCCAACTCCTCCGTTCCACCACCATATGGGGATGACGGCTTTGGCTAATGTCGTGCCACAAAAAGTGTGACGGCCGGATTGAGGGCTTTGCCCTATCAGGTCGGAATAATTTTTTACTCCGTCGTATGTATATCTTCAGTGCATCTACCTTGAACCCAACTCCTCCGTTCCCCAACCATACGGGGATGACGGCTTCGGCTAATGCTGTGCCACAAAAAGTGTGACGATCGGATTGAGGGCTTTGCCCTATCAGGTTAGAATAATTTTTTAATCCGCCGTATGTATATCTTCAGTGCATCTAGCTTGAACCCAACTCCTCCGTTCCACCACCATATGAGGATGACGACTTCGGCTAACACCATGCCACAAAAAGTTTGATGACCTTATTGAAGGTTTCTCCCCATCAGGTCAGAATAAATGTTTTACTAGGCCATTCATGACAAAGTGTAATTTACCTCAAATCCAACTCCTCCGTTCCACCACCTTACGGGGACGACGGCTTCGGCCAACGCCGTGCCATAAAAAGTGTGACGACCTGATTGGGGGCTTTGCCCTATCAGGTCGGAATAATTTTTTACTCTGCCATTCTTCACAAAGTGTAATTTACCTTAAACCCAACTTCTCTGTTCCCCCACCGCACGGGGATGACGGCTTCGGCCAACGTCATGCCATAAAAAAGTGTGACGACCAGATTGAGGGCTTTGCCCTATTAGATCAGAATAAATTTTTACTCCGTCGTATGTATATCTTCAGTGCATTTAAACCCAACTCCTCCGTTCCACCACCACATGGGGATAGACGGCTTCGGCTAACGCCGTGCCCTAAAAAAGTGTGATGACCCGATCTAGGGCTTTACCCCATCAGGTCGGAATAATTTTTTACTCCGTCGATCTTCCTTGGTGTTTTTACCTTAAACCCAACTCCTCCGTTCCACCACCGCACGGGGATGCGACTCTGGCTAATACCAAGCCATAAAGAATGTGACGACCAGATCTAGAGCTTTGCCCCGTCGGGTCGGAATAAATGTTTTACTCCGCCGAATGATATTCTTCACTGGTGTTTTTACCTTAAACCTAACTCCTCCGCTCCACCACCACACGGGGATGCCGACTCTGGCTAATACCAGGCCATAAAGAATGTGATGACCCGATCTAGAGCTTCGCCCTGTCGGGTCAAAATAAATGTTTTACTCCGCCGAATGATATTCTTCATTGGTGTTTTTACCTTAAATCCAACTCCTCCGTTCCACCACCACACGAGGATGCCGACTCTGGCTAATACTAGGCCATAAAGAATGTGACAACCCGATCCAGAGCTTCGCCCCATCGGGTCGGAATAAATGTTTTACTCCGCCGAATGATATTCTTCACTGGTGTTTTTACCTTAAACCCAACTCCTCCATTCCACCATTGCACGGGGATGCCGGCTCTGGCTAATACTAGGCCATAAAGAATGTGATGACCCAATCAAGAGTTTCGCCTCGTCGGGACGGAATAAATGTTTTACTCCGCCGAATGATATTCTTCACTGGTGTTTTTACCTTAAACCCAACTCCTCCATTCCACCACTGCACGGGGATGCCGACTCTGGCTAATACCAGGCCATAAAGAATGTGACGACCCAATTGCAGGGAGTTGCTTCGGAGGCTCATTGGCTCCCATGTCCCCGGATTAAAATTTTCACTAATGAAAGAATTAATCCGGATGGGATGAGCTTCCTTAGCACAACCAATTCATCGTCGTGCTAACAACTCGAGTGGTCGCTTGAACAATCAAGTTGTTCAAGCAACACAACTCTTCTAGCTGGTTAACCGCGGAAGAGACGACGGACGGATCGCCGATTTTTGTGTTTGTCTTCGGGGTCCATGATTATACAAAATATTTACTAATTCATACATGTATAATCTACAAATAAAACATAATGCTCAGATATCTAAATAAAGTTAAAAAAACTTTATACCTTACGATCTTCTACCGTATGTCCTATCCTTCTCGTGGAGGACGTGTGGACGAAAATCCTCCACGAGTAGAAGCCTTCTAGATCGCGTTCTCCTATACCTTGTTCGCTGTGAACAAAGAGAAGAACCAACAAATACCTATCCTTTCTAGAACCGGACACCAAATTAGGGAATTTGGTGCAACCGCCGGCCAAGGATCAAATGGATGAAGTGCCGGCCAACTTGAAGAAAGGTTGCCGCCGGCCACCAAGGAGAAAGGGAGGAAGATGAACGCTGGCCACCAATGGAAGGAGAACCGCCGGCTAAGGAAGAAGAGAGAGGCCTCTAGGATGGGCTCCGGCCAAGTGTAGATGGAGGAGGATGGGCGCCGGCAATCAACTAGAAGGAAGAAGGTTGCCGCCCACTTTGCTCCAAACCCTAGCCGCCCAAAAAACCCTAGCCGCCCACTTGTGGAAGAGACAAACCCTAATTCTCTATTTCAATTGTTCTTGCCGCCCAAGCCTAAGCCTCCTATTTATAGAATTAGGCTTAAGCCTCCTTTAATCTCCACTGTCGGATCTAGGGATTTAATCTCCACCGTCGGATCTAGGGTTTTATCCCAACCGTCGGATCTAGGGTTTCATCCCAACCGTCGGATCTAGGATTTGATCCCAACCGTCGGATCTAGGGTTTCATCCCAACCGTCGGATCTAGGGTTTTATCCCAACCGTCGGATCTAGGGATTTAATCCCAACCGTCGATTCTAGGGTTTCATCCTAACCATCGGATCTAGGGATTTAATCCCAACCGTTGGTTCTAGGGTTTCATCCTAACCATCGGATCTAGGGATTTAATCCCAACCAATGGTTCTAGGTTTTGTTTTACATTCTTGGATCTAGACTTCACAAGGATTATATTAGGCTACGATAGGGACCATAAGGAGGAGTTGGATCTTGGCCACCCGATGGATCGGAACCACACAAACTTGATCCATCAATGATGTTCCATTCCAATAGAGGATCATCATTGAACTACCTCACCAACCCCCATAAATTAATATGGGCTCCATATATTATTTGTACATTTATCTCCCCGTGTTTAAGATATCGAATGTCCATCAATTAATTGATTTACTGACCATCAATTAATTAACATCTAGTTCCTCGAGTAGTACCACTCAACCTTATCATCATGTTGACTAAGTCAACCAGCTGGGTTTACATGATGAACCTTATGAGCTCCTCAAGGGGACATCATCAACCTAATATATAGGACACAATTTCCTCCTATAATCAACGACACACCATGTAAATAATATTATTTCCCAACTTACCGGGCATATTGATTTAATCCATCTAAATCTCACCCACTGGTAAATCAAAGAAATAAATACTAAGTACATGTGCCCATTATTATATCGGGATTAAGAGCATGTACAACATAATATTCGAGGTCCGATTTAATTATGTAGTCAGTACTAAATTGAATAACCTCTATGTCGGTCCTGCTCAATACACCTAAGTGTACTAGTGTAACTCTATGTTCAAGATAAAACAATACCAAGCTACACAACAACCATGCCAATGGTTTGTCCAAAACCATCTTGGTTGTGAGCCTCTACTTATATTTTACAAGGGACTGATAACATGATCTTCTGTGCCACACCAAGCACCATGTTATCTACAATGTAAAATATTAGACAATATGCACACACATATAATAAATATATAAAGTGCAAACAATGATCATGTGATTCTTATTTCAAAATAAAATGTTCATACAAAAAGAGCTAGGCTTTCAGTATACATTCCAACAATCTCCCACTTATACTAAAAGACTATGCCGTCATCACAATGCCATACATCTGATCCCTATGTCCTCCACTCTATCAAACGCTACCGAAAGGGCCTTAGTGAATGGATCTGCCAGGTTATCCTCTGATGCAATCTTGGCGACAGCAACTTCTCCTCGCTTTACGATCTCTCGTATGAGGTGGTACTTGCGCTCTATGTGTTTACTCACTTATGGGTGTAGGGATGTATACTTGAAAAGTCTATCTTTATATGAACATCTTTATTTTGAAATAAGAATCACATGATCATTGTTTGCATATTTTTATGGTTATAATATTGTCTCATACTTTACATTGTAGATAACATGGTGTGTGGTGTCACACGAGATCATGTTATCGAATTGAAAAGTATAAGTAAAGGCTCACACGAGATGGCTTTGGACAAACCATCGAAATGGTTGTAGTGTGATTTCGTATTGGTTTGTCTTGGCCATAGAATCACACTAGTGCACTTTGTGTGTATTGAGACCAACAGAGGTGATTCGATTTATTGCGACTACATAATCAAATTGGACCTCGATATTATTTAGTACATGCTCTTAATCCCGATATAATAACTGCACATATACTTGGTACTCATCTCTTTGATTTACCAATGGCGATTTATAGATTAAATCGATAGACTCGTAAGTTGGGAGATGATATTATTTATATGGTGTTGATTATAGGAGGAAACCGTGTCCTATATATTAGGATGATGATGTCCCCTTGAGGAGCTCATAAGGTTCATCATGTAAACCCCGCAGTGGACTTGGTCCGCATGATGAAAAGGTTGAGTGGTACTACTCAAGGAGTTAGATGTTGATTAATTAGAAATTAATTAATCGACGGACATTCGAGATCTTAAACACGGGGAGAAAATGTACAAATAATATATGGAGCCCATATTATCATATGGGGGTTGGTGAGGTAGATCAATGATGGACCTTTAGTGGATTGGATCATCATTAGTGGATCGGACTTTATGTGGGCTTGATCCATGGGTGGCCAAGACCCAACTCCTCATGGTCCATAATGTAGCCCATTAACACCTCAAGATGCTTAGATCCAATGGATAGAAACAAAACTCTAAGATCCATTGGTAGAGATCAAATCTCTAAGATCCGACGGTTGAGATTAAATCTCTAGATCCGACGGTTGAGATAAAATCCCTAGAACCAATGGAGGAGATTAATTCATGACTTATCCCTAACTCTATAAAAGGAGGGCATGGGGAGTGGTCGTGGATTACATGAATCATAGAGAGGGAGCAAGGCTTGGGCGGCAAGAATAGGGCAATCCTAGTTGAGATAGGATTGGAATTAGGGTTAGGGTTTGGAAGCAAGGGTGGCACCAAATAAGGCAAGTTTTCCTTCTTCTTCCTTGCCTTGTGGCCAACGTCTAGCAGCTATTCCAGCCCTTCCCAGCCCTTGGCTACGCCCAAAAAAAACACTCCCCTCTCTTCTCCTTAGGTGGTGGAAACAAGATATAGGGTTTCCCTTGGTGTCTTGGTAGTTTTCCATCATCTTCTTCTCCTTCTAGTTGGCCGGCGGCAAGAACTTCTATAGTTCTTTGTTGGTTGAGTTTTTGAAGGAGAAAAACATTGTTTCTCTTCTTCCTCTTGCTTGGGAAAAGCAAGGAAGGAAGTTTTGCGATCTAGGAGCTTCGACTTTTGGTGGATCGTCGCCCACACGACGTCCAAAAGGAGGAGGGTCATACATTAGAAGACCAAGAGGTATAACTATTCTTCTATCTCTTTTATTCATTGCTTGTGTTTGTTTTTCAAAATATAAGCATGTTATATTTCTGTAAATAGGCTAAATAATACTTGAATCCCGAGTATAAACACAAAAACCGGCGATCCGGACATCATCTATTCCGCGGCTACTCGTAGAATAGAGGATGGTCGCTTGAACAACTAGTTTGTTCAAGTGACCTCTCTAAACGAATAGCACTACGATGACTTGGTTGCTTTGGGAATCCCTTTTGTCAACGATTAAATTTTTTAATCAGGGGACATCGAAGGGATCACCATGGTCAAGCAACCGAGGTGAAGGGGAAGCGAAGTTTCCCCTCATGGACTCGACAAGGGAAATCCCTTCAATTGGTATCAGAGCTTCTGGGCAAAACCTACAAAATGGTATCAGAGAAAAGGTTTCCGGTTTTGTGTGTTTAGGATTCGGTTAATTTTTATGCACTTTTTCATATATTAAATGTGCCGGATAATAGTAGGATATGCGTAGTTTAACTCTTTTGGTTGGGTGCATAAGATCCGACTATTATGCCATATGTGTGTATGTGATTGTATGTGTGTAAATATTTATTTTGTTGAATCCTCGGGGTTGACGAGGCTAGTATTTAGTTTTTGGTAAATTAAATATGGCATTGTTTAGCCGCTCTTTGTTTTATTTTACTTTCGATCTAGATTTCATGTACACTCCCTCGTGGAGTATAGGATCGATGGATGTAAATTAAAATAGGTTTTAGTCTCGGCTCGGATCTCCGGAGGGCTTGTACATGGCATAGGAGGAGCGGACGAGATGACGATGCGACGGGAGACGTATTGAAGATAAAAGCCATAATAGTTGAAAATTTTTATTTTTCATATTTATTGCTTTTTGTTTGATATGCATGTCGTAGGAAAATTCCTCAATTTCAAATTACTAAGTGGGAGAGGGAAATTTTTATTAATTCCCACGGCCTCCATTACGATTTGACATGTGATGCAAACAAACTTGCGCGTCGGCTCTGAGTGCCTTCCTCCCCATCGGATGGGTTTGTTTGCGGATCACAAGGTCGAATATGGTTATAGGAAATAATCAAGGAGCATGTGTACTTGCCCATCGTAAGGCACATAACCCGAGATAATTATCTTAGTACCGAGTAATGGTGAACACTTAGATGCAAATAAAAAGTGTCCTCCCCATCGGAGTCACTTCTTTTATTTGTAGGGCCAAAGAGGAACCAACTATTAATTTTATTTGTCAAAAAGTAAGGTTGACAAGATAATAAAATTAATAGGTAAAACCTCCTCTTACAAATGTAGAATTCGTATACGTCCACACTATCGTGGCATGCGATATTCTCGGTGTTTTGAGGCGTTGGTTGATTTTGAAATTTTATTGTTTGAGGAATCAATAATTTTTATTGAAATCTACAGTAATAATATGCATGTTGTGTGTGCTTGAAAATTCCTCACTGTCAATTTACTAAGTGGGAGAGGGACATTTTAATTAATTCCCGCGGCCTTTACAATTTGACGTGTGATGCAACAAACTTGCGCATCGGCTCTGAGTGCCTTCCTCCCCATCGGATGAGTTTGTTTGCGGATCACTAGGTCAAATAATGGTTATAGGAAATTATTTAGGAGCGTGTGTACTTCCACATCGGTAAGGCACATAATCCGAGATAATTCCCTTAGTATCGTGTAATGGTGAAGACTTAGATGCAAATATAAGTATCCTCCCCATCGGAGTCACTGCTTTTATTTGTAGGGCCGAAGAGAAACCAACTATTAATTTTACTTGTCAAAAAGTTAGGTTGACAAGATAATAAAACTAATGGGTAAAACCTCCTCTTACAAATGTAGAATTCGTATACGTCCACACGATCGTGGCATGCGATATTCCCGGTGTTTAGAGGTGTTGGTTGATTTTGAAATTTTATTGTTTGAGGAATCAATAATTTTTTGAAATCTACAGTAATGATCTATGTGATTCTTAGGATTTTCAAAAATGACTTTCAGTCCACTTACTATGATACTAAATGAAATAAACTTACTGTACCCAAATAATGTTGATTGGAAAAGAATCTAGATATTGTCTTATCTGCTAAGGAGTACAAGTATGCACTCTTCAAAGAGTGACCTCAAACCATGGTTGCTCAAAAATGTTTCTACTTCTAAGCCGAAAGGCAAGAAGAAGAAAAAATAAGGTGGAGCAAAGGTGGTGGGAGGATCTCAGGGAAGAGTGAAGAAGCCGAAAGGCAAGTACTTTACTTATAAGCAGGATGGACATTGGAAGAAGGACTGTCCCAGTTCAAAACAGAACAAAGGTATATCCTTTGGACTAGTCGTTGAAACATGATTAGCGGTGTTATCTACCGGCACATGGTTTGTAGATATGAGAGCCACTAATCATGTCTGCAACACTTTGCAGGGGTTCCAGGAAACCCGACGACTAGCTAAAGGGGAGATTACCATTTTGGGCAATGCCATGAAGGTGGCGGCTATTGCAGTGGGAGAAGTTTTATTTATCTCTTGAGAAAAATAAAACTTAGGTTCTGGAAAATTCCCTTTATGTACCTTTATTTAGAAAGAATTTAGTTTCAGTTTCTAAATTATTATGGATGGATATTCTATTTCTTTTAATGACAGAGTTGTTATAAAAAGGAATAGGGAGAATATCTGTTCAGGTACATTGAAAGGAAATTTGTATACAAAACCTCCCACGATGCAAATTGAAGTTAATAACTCATCTTCTAATTCCAAAAGGAGAAAAGAACCTTCGAAGATGAACCAAACATATCTTTGGCTTCTTAGGCTTGGTCACATTAACCTAAGCAGAATTCAAAGGTTGATAGCTGATGGACCTTTGGGTTCATTAGTGGTGGAGGATCTCCCAACCTACGTATCTTGCTTGGAGGGTAAGATGACCAAGAGGCCTTTTTAGGGCCAAGGGGTATAGAGCCAAAGATGTGTTAGGAATGGTTCATTCTGATTTGTGTGGTCCTATGACTATCCAGGCAAGAGGTGGTCTTGAATATTTCGTCTCTTTTATAGAACAATTATTCAAGATATGGATGACACAACGATCTGATCGTGGTGGAGAGAACCTCTTGGGAGAGTTTAGGAACTACTTATCAGAGGCTGGGATTCAATCCCAATTGACTGCACCTGGCACACCCCAGCAGAATGGTTTAGCAGAGCGAAGGAATAGGACTCTTATGGAGATGGTTAGATTGATGATGAGTTATTCTGACTTGCCAGATTCGTTCTAGGGATATGCTCTAGATACGGTGGTGTACATTCTGAACTTGGTTCCATCTAAATCAGTGTCTTCTACTCCCACAGAGTTGTGGACCGGGCGAAAGCCTAGTCTAAGACATATTCAGATATGGGAGAGTCCAGCACATGTGCTGAAGGCAGATGATGGTAAGTTGGAACCTCGTACAAAAGTGTGCTTGTTCGTTGGCTATCCTAGATGAACGAAGGGTGGATTGTTTTATAGTACTAGAGATCAGAGGGTGATCGTTAGCACGAACACCAGATTTCTAGAGGAAGACTATATGATGAGCCACAAGCCCAAGAGTAAAATTGTTCTGGAGGAGTTAAAAGGGGAAGTCACTTCTTTAGTACCACCGGTACAAGAGGATGTACCACGTGTCACTGCACCGCGTGTCACAGAAGGATACAAAGGTGATACCTCGTCGTAGTGGGAGGGTTGTGAGACAGCCTTTTAGATTCATGTTCTTGGGTGAATCTTCTGATTTAGTCCCTGGCAAACATGAACCTCATCCCTAGACATACGATGAGGCAATCCAAGATATAGATACAACATCTTGGCAAAGTGCAATGAATACTGAGATTGAATCTATGGATTCAAGTCAGGTCTGGGAGCTCTTATGCATAGCAGCCCATATGGATTATGAGGTGCGGTAGGTGGATGTCAAGACAGCTTTCCTTAATGGAAGTCTTGAGGAAAACATCTATATGAAGCAAACAGAGGGATTCATTGCTAAGGGCAAAGAGCGTCTTGTATGTAAGCTTAATCGGTCCGTTTATGGATTGAAGCAAGCTTCGAGGTCTTGGAACATCCACTTTAATGAGGTAAATCCAGTCTTATGGATTTATTCAAAGTCCGGATGAGTCTTGTGTATACAAGAGATGTGACGGAAACGTAGTGGTATTTCTTGTACTATACGTAGATAATATTTTGGTGATTGGCAACAATATCAAAGTGTTATCGGGCGTAAGGGTATGGTTGTCCAAACAGTTTGATATGAAGGACTTGGGAGAAGCAGGACACATCCTTGGGATCAAGGTTATAAGATATCGCAGGAAAAGGATGTGGTGCTTATCCCAAGCTTCATAGATAGACACAATCTTGCTCGTTTTAGCATGCAGAACTCAAAAAAAAAAAAAGGTTTTCTACCTTTTATGAATGGAGTTCCTTTATCTAAGGAGATGTGTCCTAGATCATCTGAGGAGATAGAGGAGATGAAGGCGGTTCCTTATGCTTCGGCAGTAAGAAGCCTCATGTATGACATGCTATGTACGAGACCCGATATCTGCTTTGCTATGGGCATGGTTAGTAGATATCAGAGTAATCCAGGACAGGGACATTGGACTGCGGTAAAGCATATATTGAAGTACCTGAGAAGGACTAGGGATTATATGCTGGTTTACCGGGCAGACCAATTACTCCCTGTGGGTTACACGGATTCCGATTTCCAATCTGATAGGGATAACAGTAAGTCTACCTCAGGTTTTGTGTTTACTTTTGGAGGTGGAGCCATAGTATGGAAGAGTGTCAAGCAGAAATGCATGGCGGACTCTACCATGGAAGCTAGGTATGTGGCAGCCTATGAGGCAGCCAAGGAAGTTGTGTGGCTCAGGAACTTCCTGATGGACTTGGATGTGATTCCTGGTTTGCCCAGAACCATCACAATTTATTGTGATAATAATGGTGCAATTGCAAATTCGAGGGAACCACGAGCCCATAAGGTAAGTAAATGCATAGAGCGCAAGTACCACCTGATACGAGAAATCGCAATGGAGGTAGAAGTTGTTGTCGCCTAGATTGCATCAGAGGATGACCTGGTAGACCCTTTCACTAAGGCCCTTCTAGCGAGAGCTTTGATAGGCATGTGGAGGGAAGGGGAATCAGATGTATGGCAGTATGAGAACAGCATAGTCTTTTAGTATAAGTGGGAGATTGTAGGGATGTATACTGAAAAGTCTATCTTTTATATGAACATCTTTATTTTGAAATAAGAATCACATGATCATTGTTTGCATATTTTTATGGTTATGCAATATTGTCTCATACTTTACATTGTAGATAACATGGTGTGTGGTGTCACACAGGAGATCATGTTATCGGCCCCTTGAAAAGTATAAGTAAAGGCTCACAACCGAGATGGCTTTGGACAAACCATCGGAATGGTTGTAGTGTGATTTGGTATTGGTTTGTCTTGACCATAGAATCACACTAGTGCACTTTGTGTGTATTGAGCAGACGAAGCAGGTGATTCGATTTATTGCTGACTACATAATCGAATCAGACCTCAGATATTATTTAGTACATGCTCTTAATCCCAATATAATAACGGGCACATATAATTGGTACTCATCTCTTTGATTTACCAATGGGCGAGATTTATAGATTAAATCGATAGACTCGGTAAGTTGGGAGATGATATTATTTATATGGTGTGCCGTTGATTATAGGAGGAAACCGTGTCCTATATATTAGGATGATGATGTCCCCTTGAGGAGCTCATAAGGTTCATCATGTAAACCCTGCAGTGATCATGATGAAAAGGTTGAGTGGTACTACTCAAGGAGTTAGATGTTGATTAATTAATTGTCAGTAAATTAATTAATCGATGGACATTCGAGATCTTAAACACGGGGAGAAAATGTACAAATAATATATGGAGCCCATATTATCATATGGGGGTTGGTGAGGTAGATCAATGATGGACCTTTAGTGGATTGGATCATCATTAGTGGATCGGACTTTATGTGGGCTTGATCCATGGGTGGCCAAGACCCAACTCCTCCTCATGGTCCCTAATGTAGCCCATTAACACCTCAAGAAGCTTAGATCCAATGGATAGAAACAAAACTCTAAGATCCATTGGTAGAGATCAAATCTCTAAGATCCGACGGTTGAGATTAAATCTCTTGATCCGACGGTTGAGATAAAATCCCTAGAACCAATGAAGGAGATTAATTCATGACTTATCCCTAACTCTATAAAAGGAGGGCATGGGGAGTGGTCGTGGATTACATGAATCATAGAGAGGGAGCAAGGCTTGGGCGGCAAGAATAGGGCAATCCTAGTTGAGATAGGATTGGAATTAGGGTTAGGGTTTGGAAGCAAGGGTGGCACCAAATAAGGCAAGTTTTCCTTCTTCTTCCTTGCCTTGTGGCCAACGTCCAGCAGCTATTCCAGCCCTTCCCAGCCCTTGGCCGGCGCCCAAAACACTCCCCTCTCTTCTCCTTAGGTGGTGGAAACAAGATATAGGGTTTCCCTTGGTGTCTTGGTAGTTTTCCATCATCTTCTTCTCCTTCTAGTTGGCCGGCGGCAAGAACTTCTATAGTTCTTTGTTGGTTGAGTTTTTGAAGGAGAAAAACATTGTTTCTCTTCTTCCTCTTGCTTGGGAAAAGCAAGGAAGGAAGTTTTGTGATCTAGGAGCTTCGACTTTTGGTGGATCGTCGCCCACACGACGTCCAAAAGGAGGAGGGTCATACATTAGAAGACCAAGAGGTATAACTATTCTTCTATCTCTTTTATTCATTGCTTGTGTTTGTTTTTCAAAATATAAGCATGTTATATTTCTGTAAATAGGCTAAATAATACTTGGATCCCGAGTATAAACACAAAAACCGGTGATCCGGACATCGTCTATTCCGCGGCTACTCGTAGAATAGAGGATGGTCGCTTGAACAACTAGTTTGTTCAAGTGACCTCTCTAAACGAATAGCACGACGATGACTTGGTTGCTTTGGGAATCCCTTTTGTCAATGATTAAATTTTTTAATCCGGGGACATCGAAGGGATCACCATGGTCAAGCAACCGAGGTGAAGGGGAAGTGAAGTTTCCCCTCACGGACTCGACAAGGGAAATCCCTTCAATTGGTATCAGAGCTTCCGGGCAAAACCTACAATGGGCTCGTGGTTCCTTCGAGTTTGCAACTGCACCATTGTTATCATAATAAATTGTGATAGTTCTGGGCAAACCAGGAATCACATCCAAGTCCATCAAGAAGTTCCTAAGCCATACAGCTTCCTTGGCTGCCTCAATGGCTGCCACATACTCAGCTTCCATGGTAGAGTCCGTCACGCATTTCTGCTTGACACTCCTCCATACTATGGCTCCACCTCCAAAAGTAAACACAAACCCCGAGGTAGACTTACTCTTGTCCCTATCTGATTGGAAATCCGAATCCGTGTAACCCACAGGGACTAATTGATCTGCCCGGTAAACCAGCATATAATCCCTAGTCCTTCTCAGGTACTTCAATATATGCTTTACATAGTCCAATGTCCTGTCAGATTACTCTGATATCTGCTAATCATGCCCACAACAAAGAAGATATCTGGTCTCGTACATAGCATAGCATACATGAGGCTTCCTACTGCCGAAGCATAAGGAACCGCCTTCATGTCCTCTATCTCCTTTGATGTTTTGGGACACATCTCTTTAGATAAAGGAACTCCATGCCTAAAAGGTAGAAAACCTTTCTTGGAGTTCTGCATGCTAAAACGAGCAAGGATAGTGTCAATGTATGAAGCTTGAGATAAGCACAACATCCTTTTCTTGCGATCCCTTATAACTTTGATCCCAAGGATGTGTCCCACTTCTCCCAAGTCCTTCATGTCAAACTGCTTTGGACAACCATACTTACGTCGATAACACTTTGATATTGTTGCCAACTAACAAAATGTCATCTACGATAGTACAAGAAATACCACTACGTTTGGCCACATCTCTTGTATACACAAGGCTCATCCGGACTTTGAATAAATCGATATGACTGGATTACCTAATCAAAGCGGATGTTCCAAGATCTAGAAGCTTGCTTCAATCCATAAATGGACCGATTAAGCTTACATACAAGATGCTCTTTGCCTTTAGCAACGAATCCCTTTGGTTGCCGCATATAGATGTTCTCCTCAAGACGTCCATTAAGGAAAGCTGTCTTGACATCCATCTGCCAAATCTCATAATCTATATGAGCAGCTATAGATAAGAGAATCCGGATAGACTTAAGCATAGCTACCGGTGAAAAGGTCTCCTCATAATCGATACCCTCTTTCTGAGTATACCCTTTCGCAACAAGCCTAGCTTTGAAGGTTTCAACCTTCTCGTCTACTCCTCTCTTTCTCTTGTAGATCCACTTGCATCCAATGGCTTTTACACCATCGGGTGGTTCTACTAGCTCCCAGACCTGATTAGAATCCATAGATTCTATCTCTGAATTCATCGCACTTTGCCAAGATACTGCATCTCTATCTTTGAGTGCCTCATCATATGTCCAAGGATCAGGTTCATGTTCACCAGGGACTAAGTCCGAAGACTCTCCCAAAAACATGAATCTGTCGGGTTGTCTAACAACCCTCCCACTACGACGAGGTGCCTCCTGTGTATGCTCTGTGACACGCAGTGCAGTGACTTGTGGTGTCTCCTCTTGTACCGGTGGGTATCAAGCCTGACTTCGTCCAACTCCTCCAGAACAATCCTACTCGTGGGCTTATGGTTCATCACATAGTCCTCCTCTAGAAATCTGGCATTCGTACTCACGATCACCTTCTGATCTCTAGGACTATAGAACAAACCACCCTTCGTTCCCTTGGGGTAGCCAACAAACAAGCATACTTCTGTACGAGATTCCAACTTACCAACATCTCCCTTCAGCACATGTGCTGGACTACCCCAAATCCGAATATGTCTTAGACTAGGCTTTCGCCACCCACAATTCAGCATGGGAGTAGGGTACCGACTTAGATGGAACCAAGTTCGTAATGTGTCCGCCGTTTCAGAGCAAACCCCGTAACTAATCCGTAACTCAGAATAACTCATCATCGATCTGACCATCTCCATAAGAATTCTATTCCTTCGCTCCGCCACACCATTCTGCTAGGGTGTTCCAGGTGCGGACAATTGGGATTGAATCCCAGCCTCTGATAAGTAACTCCTAAACTCTCCCAAGAGGTACTCGCCACCACGATCAGATCGCAATGTCTTGATACTTTTACCTTGACGATTCTCCACATCAGCCTTGAATTCTTTGAACCTGTCAAAGCATTCAGACTTGCAGCGCATCAAGTAAATGTATCCATACCTTGAATAATCGTCTATAAAAGAGATGAAGTATTCAAAGCCACCTCTTACCTGGATAGACATAGGACCGCACAAATCAGAATGAACCAATTCTAACACATCTTTGGCTATATACCCCTTGGCCTTGAAAGGCCTCTTAGTCATTTTACCTTCTAAGCAAGATTCGCAGGTTGGGAGATCCTCCACCACTAATGAACCCAAAGGTCCATCAGCTATCAACCTTTGAATTATACTTAGGTTAATATGACCAAGTCTTAGATGCCAAAGATATGTCTGGTTCATTTGCGAAGGTTCTTTTCTCTTATTAGACTTAGACGATGAGTTATTGACTTCTATATACATCATGGGAGTTTTCGGTTCAAGAGTATATAAATTGCCAACCAATGTACCATAACAGATAATCTCCCTATTCCTTTTTATAACCACTTTGTCATTAAAAGAAATAGAATATCCATCCATAAACAATTTAGAAACTGAAATTAAATTCTTTCTAAAAGTAGGTACATAAAGATAATTTCTTAAAACTAAAACTTTATTCCTATCAAAAGATAAATAAACGTCTCCCACTGCAATAGCTGCCACCTTTGAAGCATTGCCCATGAAGACGGTAATCTCTCCCTCAGCTAGTCGTCGGGTTTCCTGGAACCCCTACAAAGTATTGCAGACATGATCAGTGGCTCCTGTATCTACACACCAGGCACTGGTAAATAATACCGCTAAACATGTTTCAACAACTAAACAAGAAGATATACCTTTGTTCTTTCGGCGAGGACAGTCCGCCTTCCAATGTCCAGTCTGCTTGCAAGTGAAGCACTTGCCTTTCGGCTTCTTCACTCCTGCCTGAGGTCCCACTGCCACTTTCTTCGCTCCACCTTGCTTCTTCTTCTTCTTACCTTTCGGTTTAGAGGAAGAAACCTTCTGAGCGACCATGGCTTGAGCACTTTGACGAAAAAGCCCCTCTGCCGCCTGGAGTTCTGTCAGAAGCTCCGCCAACGAATACAACCTCTTGTTCATGTTGTAGTTGAGGCAGAACTGCTCAAAACTCCTAGGCAGAGACTGGAGAATGATATCGACCTGGGTTTCCCCATTGATCTCAGCTCCGAGGACTTCCATCTCATTAAGATGAGCCATCATCTTGAGAACATGATCCCTAACGGGTGTTCCCTCGATCATGGTGGTCGTCATCAAGTTTCTCATTGCCTCCTGTCTAGCCGCCCTACTCTGATGTCCAAAAAGTTCCTTGAGATTGAACATCATGTCATAAGCTATGGCACGATGTTGCAGCACATTTGACATAGATGCCAAAATGTAACACCGCGCCATCTCATCCGCCTTAATCCATTTCTTATAATGTTCTTTCTCCTTTTCATCAGAGTCATCGGTGGGCTTAGGAGGACAGACCTCGAAGAGTACAAATTTGTACTCCTCCACAGTTAAGACAATATCCAAGTTTCTTTTCCAATCAATGTAGTTGGGACCAGTAAGCTTATTTTCTTTTAAAATCACAGCAAGTGGGTTGAAAGCCATTTGAAAAACCTAAGAATCACAATGATCAAAATATTAGATTTCAAATATTATTGATTCCTCAAAACAATAAAATTCCGAAATCAACCGAAACCTCAAAACACCGAGAATATCGCATGCCACAATAGTGTGGACGTATACGAATTCATCATTTGTAAGAGGAGGTTTTACCCATTAATTTTATTATCTTGTCAACCTTACTTTTTGACAAATAAAATTAATAGTTGGTTCCTCTTTAGCCCTACAAATAAAAGCAAAAGCTGACTCGATGGGAGGATACTTTTATTTGCATCTAAGTGTGCACCATTACACGATACTAAGAGAATTATTTCGGATTATGTGCCTTACCGATGGGGAAGTACACACGCTCCTAAATAATTTCCTATAACCATTATTTGACCTAGTGATTTGCAAACAAACTCATCCGATGGGGAGGAAGGCACTCAGAGCCAACGCGCAAGTTTGTTGCATCACACATCAAATTGTAATGGAGGCCGCGGGAATTATTTAAAATGTCCCTCTCCCACTTAGTAAATTGACAATGAGGAATTTTTAAAGCAAACACAACATGCATATAAAACAAATAAGCAATAAATATGGAAAAACAGAATTTTTTCCAACTATTATGGCATTGTCCTCCAACGCATCCCGTCGTGTCACCACCTCGTCCACTCCATCTTTTCCCGTGCGCAAGTCACCAAAGAGATCCGAGCCGAGATTAAACTATTTTAATTTACATCCATCGATCCTATACTCTACGAAGGAGTGTACAAATAATTTAGATCGAAAGTAAACTAAAATGAGCGGCTAAACAATGTCGTATTTAATTACAAAAATTAAATACTAATCTAGCCTCGTCAACCCCGAGGATTCAAATAATAAATTTTTACACACATCCATTCACATACACACACATGACCATAATAGTGGATCTTATGCCCGCAACCAAAGAGTTAAACTACGCATATCCTACTATTATCCGACACATATAATATATGAATAAGTGCATAAAAATTAACCGAATCCTAAACACACAAAACCGGAAACCGTGGCTCTGATACCACTTGTAGGTAGTTGTTTCGGAGGCTCATTAGCTCCCATGTCCCCGGATTAAAATTTTCACTAATGAAAGAATTAATCCGGATGGGATGAGCTTCTTTAGCACAACCAATTCATCGTCGTGCTAACAACTCGAGTGGTCGCTTGAACAAACAAGTTGTGTTAAGACAATCTCTTGCCATGATAAGGTTTTGATGTGTGTGGCAAAGGGTTTAAGTTAGGATGATATTGTTTATTTGATATGTGCGTTGGAGTCTTGCAGGACTTAGTAATTCGCACATAGAGCCTTGGCGGGTTCACCACTCACAACCTCGGTTCTTGAGTCGGTGAAGGAGTGCTTTGCGGAAGCTGTGCACTTGGAGCATTCGAGAGACCGCCGGACAAGATGACTTGAAGTGAAGCCAAGGAAGCAGACTTCGGAGGCAAGAGACGCGAAGGAGCATTGCAGAGCCGTGCGCCTGATGCTGCCGAGGGACGTGGCCGCAAACGAAGAGAGCTTCGGCGAGGGACTTCGAGTGAGATGAGAGAATGAGTGAAATGTAAGTAGCTCATTAGGTGAACTTGGCCGAATGGCTAAGTGTCGGAAACTTGACCGCAAGGGTTAAGGTTTACCCGACCGTCGGAAGCTCAAACTAATGTTAAGTTTGAATGGGTTCATTGGTATCCGGCGGGCAATGATCGCACCATATAATCGTGGTCGGTAGTCAAGGTTTAGCCCGCCAGAACCGTTCGTAGCCGACTGGGCAGTCGACTACGGAGGAGACAGTCGACTGGTGAGGTCCATCAGTCGACTGCCAAGTGTGCCGTTGGACTACAACAGTCGGGATCCGACATGTTCGGAGGCCATTTGAGTGACGACGATCGCTGCCGTGAATGATCGGGTGGCGGCCAATGGGAAGAAAATCTTCCTCTCTATAAAAAGAGAGGGAGTGAAGCCTTGAGAGGCTAATGCTTATGCTCCAAGTGATCTTCCAAGTGCCCCACAAGCTCTAAACTCTTCTTACTTGTTTTTACTCTATTTCTTTTGTAAGAAGAGTGATCTTGATTGTAAAGGTTACCTCCACCTAGCTTGGTGCAAAGGAGAGACCAATAGTGATTGGCTTTGGCGGAGTGATTCACCGAGGACGAATCGGGACCGTGGATTAGCGGCGTAGCCGTGAACCACGTTACATCTTCTTGTTAGCGTTTGTTTTCTTGTAATCTCTATTTGCTTGTCCTTATTTGCATATTCCGCTTGCGCTAATCTTTTGTAGACGAGCAAATACCGACATCCAATGAAAGAGGGCTATTCACCCCCCCTCTAGCCGACCAATCAATCACCAAAAAGTGGTATCAGAGCAAGGAAAGCTTCCCAAGGACTAACCGCCAAAACAAGAAACATTCAAAATGGCCGGCTCGAACATTCATCCGCCGAAGTTCAAAGGGGAATTCGCTTGGTGGAAGAAGCGAATGGAGGTATTCTTCGAAACCGACTTTGAAGTTTCATTAATAATGGAAAACGGTTTAGTGTTGCCTAGGAATGAAGATGGGGAGCCGTTGGAGAAATTAAGGTGGAACAAAAGGCAAAGAGAGGAGCATCTTGCAAACTCAAAAGCCAAGCACCATCTCTACAATGTGCTTCCTCAACAAGAAATAAATAGAATTGGAGAATGCGAGCAATACGTAAACTGAAGGAGAAGCTAGTAGAGCTTCATGAAGGCACTTCGGAGGCCAAGCTTGCAAGGAGAGACCTCCTCCGCTCTCAACTATCAAATATTAAGCTTGAAAAGGGAGAACAGGTAACCTCCTTACATTCTAGATTTAAAGAAATATTAATTGGGCTAACAAGTGTAGGAGAAAAGCTTTCCAACCGGGATATGGTAATGAAGGCCATAGATGCCTTTCCCCGGTCCTCAAAGTGGAGCTCCATGGTGGACTCATTTTATATCTCCAAGAACTTAGAAGTAAGCACCTTGGAGGAATTCTTCTCAACCATGGAGATTCATGAAACAAGGCTTGAAGGTATACAAGAAGAGCCTAGAATCCAACCTTCAAGGGGAGTAGCTTTGATGGCAAACAAGGGGAAGAAGAAGATGGAAATCCCCTCCTCCTCCGATGATGAAGCGTCTTCCTCTTCCTCCATGGATAGCACGGAAGAAGCATATATGGTAAGGAGGGTAAGACGTGCTTTAAAAGGTTTTAGATTTAACAAATCAAATGATAGGAATAGAAGACCAAGGGGCAAAATTATTTGCTACAATTGCCAAGGAGAAGGACACATAAGGGATAATTGTCCCCTCCTAAACAAGAGCAAAGAAGAAAGGAAGAAGAAAGAAGAAAAGAAGAAGAAAAAGGGGAGCAAGAAGAAAAAGGAAGAGGAGAAGAAAGCAAAGGAAAAGGGGAAGGACAAAGCTCTCAAGGCAAGGACTTGGGATGATCCCTCCTCATCCTCCTCATCATCATCGGATGAGGAGAATGCCTTTGTCACCAATTTGGCCTTGATGGCCTTTGATGACTTGGATTGCTCCTCCACCGAAAATGAAGGATCAAGCTCAAGTGGAGAGAGCTCAAGTGAAGGGGGAGCCTCCTCTACATCCTCATCCGAAGAAGAGGACTTGGTAAGTGAGGTAACGAATCTACCCCCTAAGCAAATAATGTCTATGATTTCTGGCCTCACTAAGGATTTATTTAGGGCAAAGAAATAAATGCATGCTTGAACAAATTAAGGAATTAGAAAATAAACTAGAAAAAGCATGCTTAAATCAAAATGAAAATATTTCTTCTTGCCATGATGATGCATGCTCACATGAATATATGCCATTTAATGTTAGTGATGCATGTATAGATGAAAATAGGGCTTTAAGGGAAAAGGTAGACTATTTAACAAAAGACCTAGAAAAATTCACAATAGGCTCCAACACCTTGAACATGATAATTGGGAGCCAAAGGGTAAGTTTCAATAAAAAAGGCCTAGGATTTAAGGAAAAGAAAAATGAAAAGGCCTATAAATGCTTAATAGCTAGGGGACAAGATAAGAAGAAAGTAATAGCTAGGAAATGGATCCCCAAGGAATATCTAGTGAACCCAATAGGAAAGAATCTATTTTGGGTTCCAAAATCCATCCTTAAGGGTTAGGAAAACCCTAGGATAGTCAACCATATGAAATTGACCTAAATCATATGGTGGTTGACTTAGGATAGTGGGACCTTATTTTTGAAATAGTGTTGGGTGATGATAATGTGCCCATAAATAGATAATAATACTTAAATCATGATGTTTGATGTAATTGTTATATATGTTTGCAATCATGATTTACAATTTTGATATTTGGCACATGTCACGCCCCGAGAGCATGCCGAGCCGAAAATCAAACGGACGGCACCTCCCCTGTATGTGGCAACATTTGAGTTAATACAAGGCCCGTAGGCCCACAACAACAATATAATAAGCAGATATAAATATATATCACACACAGTGAAATAAATACATACCCACAACAAAATATATCTCAAAACATACAGTGTACACCACGACAAGATCACTGATACTAAAACCGTAAATAAAACAACAAGTCCATAATCAAAACAAGGGTCCATGACATAGGACCAAAATCCATAACACATAAACAAATCCATAAATCCTCGGAGACTCAAAATGTGGAGATGGGATGGATCGCGTAGACTCCAAGTAAATCACGAAGACTTCTACATTACAGGCGGCAGAAAAACCCGAGTCGGAGGTGGTGAGTAAAACTCAGCAGGTAATCAGAGATAACATGTAAATATATATACATCAATATTACATGTCATTCAACAGTCTAAATCTACTCGAACAGCGGGTATACATCAGCATAAAAGGTATATATGCATGCATACACTAAATAAACTGAACAACCACGATCTTGACATACAGCGATTGGCTACCCTATCTGATGGCACTGGACATATCATCACATCATAGGGTATAAGCGTATAGTACTAATACAATATCCTAACGACGAGTCAAGGTATCAGTAAATATCCGATAGGTATACCAATATCAACCTACTATCATACAGGAATATGTAATAGCATGTATGAATATGTACAAACAAATGCAACAGGCATAGTACATACAAATGCATCATCAAAGTGAGCATACATATATACTGTATCCGTATGTATACTAATCGCTATCATCCATGTATATATGTATATACCAGTAGGTATATATATATATATAATCATATGCAAAACACCGTATGATACGGCAGTGCAACATGCATGGTCATGCCTGCTCACCCCTACTCGCTACCACGACCCGGTGTGGCCTGGGTGGCCGCGACATGACAACTATCCCGACTCCAGCTGCCACCACTCTCGAGTGACCGAGTTGGGCAGTATGATCAAGTAGCATATGGCGTAAGTAGCTCGCTACATAGCAGGGTCCTGCTGGCTCTCTCCGGCTAACACTACTAATGAGTGGTCGAGTACCCGCAGGGACAAGCGCGCAACTCCAACTACCATCGTCTATAATGGTAGAGTGCGGCACAACAAATGCTATGCCCTCACACCAGTTACTCCTCCGGGAGTAACCTGGGAGGCAGGATGACTGACGACTCTCTCTCAACCCCAAGGGGAGACGATGTCGTCAGTATGCATGTAATGACATGAGGGTACTGTCTCACATACAGGACATCTACCCTAGACTCTCTGTTCAACAAAGAGTCACACCCAATTGATCAGTACACTCTCTACCCTGTAGAGAGTCACTCATCTGATCAGGACAAGCTAGGACCATCGGTCGTGTAGCGACACACTGTCCACGACTCACATGACCATTCACACAACCCGTGGTTGGTGAATAAATGTGCAACATACAGATATGGAATAAGTTCTACATCTAGGGCCATACGTATCCACAGAGGACCTTTTTTTTTGTCAAATTTACAACTTAGGTCATCCTCCGTACTCTAACATCTACACCCTACTAAACAGTAAGACCTACTTACATCACATCTGTAACTTCTAGATTATGCTAGGGAATATGTGTTATCAATAATCGAGCACACATATATATCAACGGTACGTGCAAGCATACGATAAGCGAGCATGATCAAGGTAATATGAACACCTAACATGTTCATATCTATGTCTAAATGAAATCATTACATCTACCCGACCGAGGAAATTACCTACTTGATATGTAATCCGTGCTATCCATCTTCACGTCCATGTATCTATCGCAAATCAAGGTCCTGTGACAATAGGATACAGTTAAGTACCATCACATATCCAATGATCAATTCAAATCCTACATCAACCTTGTATCTCGATCAACTAACTGAATATCTTCTACCATTAGCTCTTAAATCACACCTTACCTAGCTTAGCTTCCGTTTCAAAGCATCATGATCCATCATTGTAGTAGCAATCTATATCCACCAAATAGATTCGACCACAACAGCCACCTACCATCACAACCACAACACACAAACGAGCTGCATCAACATATATCTATTTTTATATATCGATAAAGTTTTCAAATCTCAACTTACCCAGCCCGGCTTTAATTCCAAAGCTTCTGATCAGCGATCTTAGATTTAAATCCAAATAGCTTCTTGATACCTCTACACGTATATGATCCAAATGAATCAGTTAAACTGCAACCTATACCCAATTTCAATAACTCTAATCACCTGCAATCACAGTATCCACTACACAATTTAACCATTCATTTATCCAAATCTAAGCTTACCTAACACCGTTCACATCCTCTTCTTCTTGATCTGAAAAAGGATTTCAACCTCAACGGCAACAGCAAGATCCCTAATCACTGCCCAAATCAGATCGAGCTTAGCCACAGCAATCACACAACCCACACAGAATCGAAATAGACTGCAAATATACAAAGGTAATCAAGATCTATACCGGCAATAGAACCTCCCAGCTCTCCTCTCCACTGCTCTGTTCGCCGACCACAGCTCCACCTCCGGCCGGAACAACCAATCGCAGTGATGCGATCACCCTGCTTGCTCCGGCGACAACCGTGAAAACCTCCAGTCGAATTGCTGCCGACGGAAAACTCCTAGCCCTAGCAACTCCACCTACGCAAATCTCCTCCTGCTCCGCTGTTCCTCGGAGCAAATCCACACTCCTAAATCGGAATCGATCAAGCTGTGAGACAAAGGAAACGACCGACGAAGGTTGGCTCACCAGATGGAGGGCAGCGGTTGAGCAAGGTGAGGAGGGCAGCGTTGGGCTCGAGCGACAGCGTTCGCGTCGGCTGGAGGAGGAAACGTTGCTCGCGTCGGCTTTCCTTCCCTCCCACCGGCTAAGCACCAGCCACAGGGCAGAGAGTGGATGGCAGACTTATAAGAAGGCGCTCCGCAGTGAGCACGGGGTGGAGATCGGCGCCGGCGACTCTCACTCGGCGAGGCAAGCGGCGACGGCGAGTGTCACGGCGGCAACGAGTGATGCGGTGTGGAGGAGGAAGGTCGCTGCGCGTGAGGAAGGAGAGGAAGTGAGGCTTGGGAAAGGGCATGAGGCTTGGGAAAAGAAGGAACGCCTTTGATCAGCGGCGACGCCGATTTAGCAGTTGGGATTTAAACAATGCTTATTGGGTTCTTACCCTATAAGACCCAATCTAGGTTTGATTAACCACCTCCAAATTAATTCCTAGTTTAGGTATTAATTAGAGTCAATATATATCTATATAATTTTAATTTAATTTTTTTTTTTTCTGCGGTATTTTACATTCTCCCCCACTTAATAAAATTTGGTCCCCAAATTTCGTACTAGCATGCCAAGAGTTACTTCAGGCAAGTTTCCGAAAGGACTACATACACACCTCAAGTGCACAGATGAGAGTATCGAACTCGGATAGTATCTTTTTGCTCCCACATAACCTCCTTATCCGTATGATGTCTCCATCCAACCTTCTGAGTCGGATGGTTTTTATTCCCTCATTGGCTCCAAGAAATCCATACTGGAATCTCCTTGTAAGTCGCATTAACGAGGTAGAATCGAACCTCTTTGAGCATGATCGACATGTGACACGTATTTCCTCGGTATAAAAACAGAAATACGTTGTGAGCACCATCAAGTGCCGGAGGTAAAGACAACCGATAAACTACACCTCCATAATCAATGACACATGCTCGAATAGATCCTCCAACGTTTGAATGTCATGCTCAGACAGTCCATCAGTCTGCGGATGAAATGTTGCACCAAGCCGAAGCTCTGTGCCCATAGTCTGGTGCAGACCCTATCAAAATCGCGTGGTAAATCGCGAATCTCTATCCACTATGGTACTTAAAAGTATCCCACACAATCTAATAATCTTTCGGTAATACAACTCTACCGAATGATCCAACAAGTACAACCCACGAATAGGAAGGAAGTGAGTGGTGATTTGGTCGATCCATAATCACCCAAATCGCATCACGTCCTTTATGGGTCCTAGGCAATCCCGTAACGCAATCAATCGTGACATGCTCCCAGTTCATTCCGGAATCGAAATTTTCTAGAGCAATCCAGCGAGTTTCTGATGTTCAGCTTTCACCTGCTGGCATACTAAACATCGAGCAGCAACATCTGCTATAACCCTCTTCATACCGTTCCACCAGTATAAACGTCTCCAATCTCGGTACATCCGAGTACCGCTAAGGTACATAATCCATCTTGAATGATGTGCTTTTTGTAGCAACTCTTCCTTAAATACTACAACTCTGGAACCCACTATCCTCATCAGAGATGGGGAAAATTGTCTTCTCAAAGGAGAAGTCCATCTTTCGTCCAAAAATTCCACTCCACCACATACTCTGTAAGTGCATGGGAGACTATAGCGACGAATCTCACTTGTTGCAATTTTTTTTTTTTGCAACTGTTCGCGCATCAGCAACTCTATAGTAGCTACCGAGTAGTTAGTTAAAATCCCATGAGCATTCATGCTCCATATATCCTTAAATCCAGATAATAACTACTAAAGTCACGTCCTGTATATGACAGACTATCTCGTGATTTCTTAAGCAGATATGCCTCATTCATCTACATCGGAATCTTCGATCCTCGAAACGACGATGCGGTACATCATCCTTTATCCACTCCGAAGGATTAACTAATACTCGTGTAAAGTTAAGCCGTCTAGGTCTTATAACCTGGTTTCACCTTCGACTAAATGATTTCCATCATCACCTTTATCAAACAAGTCCGTGGTATAGTAATGGCAAGCATTCTATCCACATCAACGGAATTAACCAAAACATACAAGGCAAACCACCATCTACGGTGGTCGAGTGCGCAACTCCAACTACCACAATCAACAGTGGCCAAATTACGCAACTCCAACAACTACAAAAGGATCCAATCGTGTTCAGGATACACGATTCTCAAATTCCATGACGACTAAATCATTGTTTAGTCTAACAACTTAATAACAACTCATAAAGTTCTACTAAATATGAAATTGTCATCTCCACACACCTGCATCTCCTTTACTCTACGCTGATGATATATATTAATCATCACAACGACAATGATAATGGTATGACGTCATGTCAATACAATATCAACACTCCAGTCGTAAACCAACCCTAGAGTATACACAGGTGTCTTTAGCTGATCTAAGTAGATCATTCATCCTCAACGAAGGATACTTATTTTCAACAACTATCGCATCCCATCATCGATAATCGATCCATAATCTCAAAGGTTCATCTCTCTTTCAACAAAGAGTTCCGGATCTTCTCAAGGAGGAATACTGGGATGGATAAATATCCCTCCCATCATCTCCTATGATCACAACTCTCATTCTTCTACTTCTTTTATAGTGTTTAACAACACTGATACCAACAAACTATCACCCAGTCTGTGACCTTCGATATCAGAACTATTTCCGCAATCATTTCGATCGCCTACTCCACTTGCCTAAGCAACAACAAGGCTAGGAGTTCATCCGAAACTACATCCGATTGCTCTCGGATTATACGCACAACTGAGAGACATAATCATACTATAATCTCAACAACTTGACCATCCATAAGGATATGTCTACAATAAAGATATGTCTATCCGAGTCTAAGGGCATCCCTTGACTTCTTAATTGTTGGTCCACTTCTCACCTGACGGTAGAGATACCATCGACCCACAAGTCGATGTAAAGGACCCTTCTAATCCAACTGAGAACGTTCTAGATACAGATACCTGTAACCACAAGTATCTCTCAACATATTAACCCAGAGGGTAAAACTAGAGTAATACCCGGAACGATCAAATATCTGTTGATCCGATCCAAAAGGCTCCACACAGGTCTCGGCCTTTCTCCGAAGAGAAAAGATCAGATTCAACAGTCCGCGACAAAACGGTCGCATTTCTGCGACGAATGTCTCGGGGATTTTTCCCTAGATCATCTGATCTATCCCTTAATCCTACAAGCTGCAACTATAGAATACTGAATAAATACGACCATCGTCGTATACTCTCTCCTCTGTACTAATCAAATCACATCCGAGGTAATTTGTTGTTGTCTGAATCTTCTAAGATGTCTTCTCATCTTTGCTTCGCCGATCTCTCAAGGGAGTATCAAGGAACTCCAACCACGCCTGAGGTAATAGGTTGTTGTTGTTGAGATAACCCAATCTTCTGTGTTGATCTCTGCTGTCGAGACGATGCATCTTCCTCCCGGAACACCATCGATAGTCTTCAACTGAGTCCTCAAAGTACACCTCCCCCACTGTACTGGTTGCTCACAATAGCAACAGATGACCTGATCCAATGGATTATCTGACTTCGCGTGTCTTCGTGATCCGCACTGCACGCACACTATCCCTTCGAAGTCTTTGTTCTGATTGTGCTGATATCCACGAGAACATCTTGATGATCTGCGATTGGTCTTCTATAATCAGAAAGTAGCCCAAGGCCTATGACCTTGATCTTACTCCTTTTATCCAACAGTTGAAGACTTCTAACTCTATTAAGTTGACCTACATTATCTGCTTATCGGTCTCCAACTCTTAAACACTTGTACGGAGTCATTTCTAAACTCCTGTCTCAATCCAACGTCTTCCGGTAGGATCTGATAGAAGATCTCGGCTTCCTAATCCAACTATAAGCCAATAACTCTGGGTGGCTTAAATCATCCACTCATCTTCTTGAGCTATTAGGTGGTAGTAACCTCTGCAAGTCTCACGACTCTGCGCAATACATTATTACTGATCGATCACCCTTTCTTGAAGCTCAAGAATTCCTTATAATGTGTCACTAAAAGTGAGACGGAGAAATACTCTCTTTCAACATCACTAATCCATGATCAAGTGATATATTATTTCCCGATAGTCATTTTCTGCATTTATCACCAAATACCGGCTTGATCCCGATAATGGTATGCAAATAACTCTACTTTCTCGGTATAACATGAGTTAAGTACTTAAAAGTACTCTCAAAGTTATACAACTCAGTACGAACAACTCAGGGATAAAATCCCTATGAAACTCCATAACCTAGCCTTCCGCTATCTGCATCCACAATAGTCAACAAATCTGTTCATTACCCACAGGTAATGATCTGACTAGCACAGTTAGTGAAAATCTCTAAGGTTGAAATCTCTGATTTCAACCAAAAATGTGATGACTTGACCCATGTTTTTCCGACTCGGTATCAGTCGGCTCCCAAAGGTAAATCACCTTTTCGACACGGGTTCAAAACTCACAGACTCAACAGGTCATTCCCGTGGTCAACTCATACCACGGTTACGAATGATAACCAACACACTACAGGTTATTCCCTGGTATAAGCATCTAAATATACAGCCAACATAACCGGGAGTATAAACCCTAAAGGTCACTCCGGTTGGTCGCCTCGATGGACGACCACTACTACAAGTCTACATAGGTGTCATAACTCTATTGTATACACCTACTGATCAAGTTTATATAAACATCTACTAAACCATAAGTTATTAGGAATTCTTACCTCGTGCTGCTTGGAGCTCAGGCCGCTGTCAATCCCATCTCACAAAAACCAAATCCGAAAAAATATACTGACTCCCGAGAATCCAAGACTCAAAAACAAAATCATAATATGGCATCGCAGAACCTTCGGCTCTGATACCAATAAAGTTGTCACGCCCCCGGGAGCATGCCGAGCCGAAAATCAAACGGACGGCATCTCCCCTGTACGTGGCAACATTTCGGGTTAATACAAGGCCCGTAGGCCCACAACAAAAACATAATAAACAGATATAAGTATATCAAACACACAGCGGAAACATAAACACATACCCACAACAAAATATACCAAAACATACGGGTGTACACCCCCCTGACAAGACCACAGTACTAAAACGTACATAAAACATCGACACCGAATAAAGTCCACAATATAATGACAAAGTCCATACATAGAACAAAATCCATAACACGGACACAAATCATAAATCCTCGGGAGACTCAAAATGTGGAGATGGGATGGATCGCCGGCGCAGCTCCAAGTCGTCACGAAGACTTCTACCTGTTACCTGGGCGACAGAAAAACCCAGGGTCGGAGGTGGTGAGTAAAACTCAGCAGGTAATCAGAGATAACATGTAAATATATATACATCAATATTACATGTCATTCAACAGTCTAAATCTACTCGAACAACGGGTATACATCAGCATAAAAGGTATATATGCATGCATACACTAAATAAACTGAACAACCACGATGCTGACATACCTGGCAGTCAGCTACCCTATCCTGATGGCACCTGGACATATCATCACATCATAGGGTATAAACGTATAGTACTAACACAATATCCTAACCTGAGTCAAGGGTATCACTGTAAATATCCGATAGGTATACCAATATCAACCTACTATCATACAGGAATATATAATAGCATGTATGAATATGTACAAACAAATGCAACAGGCATAGTACATACAAATGCATCATCAAAGTGAGTATACATATAGACTGTATCCGTATATATACTAATCACTATCATCCATGTATATATGTATATACCAGTAGGTATATATATATATAATCATATGCGAAACACCGTATGATACGGCAATGCAACATGCATGGTCATGCCTGCTCACCCCTACTCGCTACCACGACCCCAGTGTGGCCTAGGTGGCACGACATGACAACTATCCCGACTCCAGCCGCCACCACTCTCGAGTGACCGAGTTGGGTAGTATGATCAAGTAGCATATGAGCGTAAGTAGCTCGCTACGCAACGGGGGTCCCTGCTGCTGGCCACTCCGACTAACACTACCAATGAGTGGTCGAGTACCACGCACCCAGGACAACTGCACGCAACTCCAACTACCACCGTCTATAATGGTAGAGTGCGGCACAACAAATGCTATGCCCTCACACCGCCATTACTCCTCCGGGAGTAACTGGGAGGCGGGATATGACGACGACTCTCTCTCAACCCCAAGGGGAGACGATGTCGCCGATGCATGTAATGACATGAGTACTTGTCTCACATACAGACATCTACCCTAGACTCTCTGCTCAACAAAGAGTCACACCCAATTGATCGCACACTCTCACCTCAGAGAGTCACTCATCTGATCAGGACAAGCTAGGACCATCGGTCCGTAGCGACACACTGTCCACGACTCACATGACCATTCACACAACCCGTGGTTGGTGAATAAATGTGCAACATACAGATATGGAATAAGTTCTACATCTAGGGCCATACGTATCCACAGAGGACCTTTTTGTGTCAAATTTACAACTTAGGTCATCCTCCGTACTCTAACATCTACACCCTACTAAACAGTAAGACCTACTTACATCACATCTGTAACTTCTAGATTATGCTAGGGAATATGTGTTATCAATAATCGAGCACACATATATATCAACGGTAAGTTCAAGCATACGATAAACAGAGCATGATCAAGGTAATATGAACACCTAACATGTTCATATCTATGTCTAAATCTGGAAATCATTACATCTACCCGACCAGTAGGAAATTACCTACTTGATATGTAATCCGTGCTATCCATCTTCACGTCCATGTATCTATCGCAAATCAAGGTCCTGTGACAATAGGATACAGTTAAGTACCATCACATATCCAATGATCAATTCAAATCCTACATCAACCTTGTATCTCGATCAACTAACTGAATATCTTCTACCATTAGCTCTTAAATCACACCTTACCTAGCTTAGCTTCCGTTTCAAAGCATCATGATCCATCATTGTAGTAGCAATCTATATCCACCAAATAGATTCGACCACAACAGCCACCTACCATCACAACCACAACACACAAACGAGCTGCATCAACATATATCTATTTTTATATATCGATAAAGTTTTCAAATCTCAACTTACCCAGCCCGGCTTTAATTCCAAAGCTTACGATCGTGATCTTAGATTTAAATCCAAATAGCTTCTTGATACCTCTACACGATATGATCCAAATGAATCGCTTAAACCGCAACCTATACCCAATTTCAATAACTCTAATCACCTGCAATCACAGTATCCACTACACAATTTAACCATTCATTTATCCAAATCTAAGCTTACCTAACACCGTTCACATCCTCTTCTTCTTGATCTCAAAAGGATTTCAACCTCAGCAGCAGAAGATCCCTAATCACGCCCAAATCGGATCGAGCTTAGCCACAAGAATCACACAACCCACACGAGAATCGAAATAGATCGCAAATATACAAAGGTAATCAAGATCTATACCGACAATAGAACCTCCCAGCTCTCCTCTCCATCTTTGCTCGTCACGACCACACGGCTCCACCTCCGTAGGAACAACCAATCGCGCATGATGCGATCACCCTGCTTGCTCCGGCGACAACCGTGAAAACTTCCAGTCGAATTGCTGCCGACGGAAAACTCCTAGCCCTAGCAACTCCACCTACGCAAATCTCCTCCTGCTCCGCTGTTCCTCGGAGCAAATCCACACTCCTAAATCGGAATCGATCAAGCTGTGAGACAAAGGAAACGACCGACGAAGGTTGGCTCACCAGATGGAGGGCAGCGGTTGAGCAAGGTGAGGAGGGCAACGCTGCTGGGCTCGAGCGACAGCGTTCGCGTCGGCTGGAGGAGGAAACGTTGCTCGCGTCGGCTTTCCTTCCCTCCCACCGGCTAAGCACCAGCCACAGGGCAGAGAGTGGATGGCAGACTTATAAGAAGGCGCTCCGCAGTGAGCACGGGGTGGAGATCGGCACCGGCGACAGCACTCTCTCACGGCGGCGAGGCAAGCGGTGACGGCGAGTGTCACGGCGGCAACGAGTGATGCGGTGTGGAGGAGGAAGGTCGCTGCGCGTGAGGAAGGAGAGGAAGTGAGGCTTGGGAAAAGGGCAGCGCCGTGTCGCGAGAACTGCTTTGGCGTCTGTGGCGAAACGCTTCGACGAGGCGCCTTCGAATCGAGAATCGGAAAGGAATAAGCGGCTGCCTTTATTCGTTTAACGGATTGGGTGGATTTTAACGGATTGGGATTTAAACAATGCTTATTGGGTTCTTACCCTATAAGACCCAATCTAGGTTTGATTAACCACCTCCAAATTAATTCCTAGTTTAGGTATTAATTAGAGTCAATATATATCTATATAATTTTAATTTATTTATTTTTTTTTTCTGCGGTATTTTACAGTGGTCGATTTGGGTCTGATTCTGGTGTTATTCGGTTGATCGGTATGGTATTCGGAGGATATGGGATTTGGATGATATTGTTTGGTTTTGAGAATTTTTGAAGGTGATGAATTAGGTTAGGTGATTAGGAATTTATTTGGGTACATTGGTTGGAACAATAGTTGGATAAATTAAAAGCCAGTAAATTTTATTTATTTGGCTTAGGTTGTTAAAATGTAGGTTAAACCAGGTTTAATTGATTAATTAGCTTATCATTAATTAATTAAAAAATTTATCAATTGATTTAGTGGGCTAAATTAATTGTATGGATATTTGTGGACAAGGAAAATTGTAAATTTGATTTGGGTTAATCGGGTTATGAAGGAAATCGATTAATTATTCGATTTGTCGGTGAATTGCATTTTTGTGCTTAACAAAGGTTATGCTATATGCAGATTTCGATCACGAGGCAGGTCCCCAGTCGTGACGATTTGGTTCTTTTTGCGGATATATATTCAGGCAGGTATTTTGACTTATCTTTCAGATACAGTCATTGTTGATATGCTAGTTAGAATAGCTTACAATAATTTTTCATGTTTATATACCTAGTATGCTTTTGGTGCCTACTTGATACATCCATGTGATAGGATATGATTTTATCTTCCCTGTTTTATTTGGATCATAGTACTTGGATTAGGGATATATACATATTGATTGTACATATTATTCGGACAGGTATTTTGAGTAGGATTTACATGCTTTAGTATCATGCATCATATTTGCATGATTGCATGCTGGCTGGACGGGATTCCATTATTGTTGAGCCCGCAGCTAGTTACATGGCCTGCACACACTGCCACTCATGGGTTAGTGGTACATCAGGAGGGTGTGCAGCTGCTCACACAGTTCTCTGTCCGCCATTGGTAGCGATGAGGAGGCAGTGTGGTAGCGGCAGGATCCCTCCTCCGTCGATGACACCGGAGATGAGAGCTTAGCTCCCACTGCTTGGGGGCAGGAGGATAGGTGTACTCCGACAGCATCCTGTCCACTCGGTCACTCAGGAGCAGTGATGGCAGAGTGCACAGTTGTCATAGCCCTACCCACTCGGCTTCACCATCGCGTGTGAGGCGGCTGACTGGCGTCAGGGGTGACCATGTCATTTGCACGACATGCACTTTGCACGGATCGCATTTGTATTGTGTTTGTTGCATTTTTACTTATGCCTTGGATGTTGCATATGATTGCCATGCATACAGGATACATGTTTGTATATGGTGATGACTTTTATAGTAGGGCACATGCTCCTATATCAGGGTAGGAGATTCAGGTGAGTACAGTCCTTTTGCATTTATTTCTTGCTTACCCTTTATGTGAGACTGTACTGACATGATTTTTATTGTTAGCTATATCTTACTTGCATATCGACTATACCCGCTGAGTTCTTTGAACTTACCCCGTTGATTTATATCTATTTCAGGATGAAGCTGTCAGGAGAGTGCAGCTGCCGGACCCCACTCGTCGTAAATTTTTGATTCGGATATTTGTTTTTATGGTATTTGGATTTTGATTAGAGGACATGTATAGGATTGGAGATTGATGTTTGTATTCGTGGATTTTTGGTGTTCTTATGGATCTTATTCGGATTTTGGTTTGATTGGATTTTATCTAGTATTCCTGCACAGATGGCAGAAGGGGTAAGTCTATTTATTTTAGACTGTTTATCATTAAATTTGGTTGATGGCCTGAGGCCAAATTATATAACTGCGTGTGTGTTTGGATTCCGGTCGTGTTGACCGATGTATTGTGGCTGTGTAGGCCTTGTATGTAAATTGAGATTGTCACCCGTACAGGGGAGATGCTGTCGGATTTTCGTCTGGCGGGGTCTCCTTCGGGGCGTGACACACTAAGCTCCTTAACCTTGCTCCATGTCACTCGACTAATGATTAGAGCTATAAATGAACCAAGTTTTATGTTGTTCAAGCTTATTTAATAAAGTAACTGGTCAAGTCTAAAATATGAACTAAGTCATTGAAATGATTATTCACGCTTGATTTGGTTTCTATTTTACAAGCTTGGGCTTAGTTCATTTAAATGTTATCAAACTCTTAATTTAAGCTTATTTGATTGTTTGAAATTTGTATATATTAATTAGTTGGTTAGTGAGATTGATTTTTAGAGCTTATTTATTTATTTATCATATTCATAAGAATTTTATTGATAAACATAGTTTACAAACAAAACTTTGTGAAGATTGTTTATGAATATTAATAAGCTATATATATATATATATATATATATATATATATATATATATACACACACACACACACGCACACACACTCTTACCAAACTGAATACCAAATTTACTCGTGAATATTTTGTCACGCCCCGAGAGCATGCCGAGCCGAAAATCAAACGGACGGCATCTCCCCTGTACGTGACAATATTTCGGGTTAATACAAGTCCCGTAGGCCCACAATAACAACAATATATATATGAAAACAAAAACTACACAAGACACAGAGGAAACATACTACAATCTCACAAACGACAACACACAGCATACCAGTATGACTAACACCGACTCAGGACACCATAATAAAACCATAAAGGAAGAAAAGGGGTACAACGTCAATAGTCACAACTACAATCATCACATAAAACAAATCCATAACGGAATACAAATGAGAACACCAAAAATCCGGACTCTCGGAGTTGAGATGAGATGATGCTAGCTAGCGGTGCTCCAAGTCCATCACGAAGTCGGCTACCTGTTACCTGGGTGACAGAAAACCCAGGGTCCGCGGGGGTGGTGAGTAAAACTCAGTAGGTAATAGAAAACATGTATATATGTAATATCACATGTATTTCGACAACATAATCTAGATGTACAACAGGTATATCAGCATAGTATATAAATACAAGCATATACCGTCTAACTGAATGAACAATATAAAAATGCAGACATACCTGTAGTCTGCTACGCTACTCTGATCCAACCTGAATATATATCCAGCACATATATATATATATATATATAACAGGAAGAGTAGATCAACCCACAATATACTCTAGCTACAGGTCAAGGTATCTATGGTTTGTCCAACACATACCAGTATCCGACACAACTGTATAACATATGCAAGAAACATGCATGAATATGATATCCACCCAAATGCAGCAAGCATAGTACAAATAAATGCAACATCACAATAATCATATATATATAGACTGTATCCATATATATATTAATCTCAACCATCCATATATATATATATATACATGCATATATGTATACATATATGGTAATATGCAAAGCGCCATCAGATACGGCAATGCAGCATGCATGGTCATGTCGGCTCACCCTAAAGCTACCACGACCCCAGTGTTGCCTCGGTGGCTCGAGCATGACAACTGTCCCAACTCAACACCAACCACTACTCTCGAGTGGCCGAGTGGGCAGTATGATCGAGTAGCATATAAGCGTAAAGAGCAAGCTACACGATGGGGGTCCTTGCTGTTGGCCACTCCGACAGTCAATACCCATGAGTGGTCGAGTGTCACACACGCAGGACTACGACACGCAAATCCAACTACCACCGTCTATAGTGGTAGAGTGCGGCACCACAATGCTCTGCCCTCACACGGGTGACTCCTCCTATGAGTAACCGTGGAGGCAGGATGACTGGCGACACTCTCAACCACAAGGGAGACCTCGTCGCCAACATGCATGCAAATGCATGAATGCAATGTCTCACATACAAACATCCACAATAGACTCTCTATTCTACAGAGAATCATACTAACCAGATCAATGCACTCTCTATCCTGCAGAGAGCCGACTAATCGATCATAATACTCTCATCCGTAGAGAGTCATACCAATCTAATCGACGCACTCTCTATCCTATAGAGAGTCATACCAATCTAATCGACGCACTCTCTATCCTGTAGAGAGTCGTACTCAACTGATGGACACACTCTCTATCTTGTAGAGAGTCGTACTCATCTGATTATAACAAACTAGGACCACCGATCCGCAGCGATACCCTAAGTATCATTCCTCTGACCATTTACACAATACATGTCGGTGGTAACATACAACCTAAGGGTACTAGAACTAACCCTAGGTTAAAGACATTATCTACCTACGAATGACCTTTTTGCCCAATGTACAATCAGGTTGTCATCCGGACTTTACTATTTGCACTTAACTTAAACAAATTCTAAGTTACTTGCATCACCTATATGTATAACTCCTAATCATGATAAAATAAACATGATATCAGCAATGGAGTTAATAGCCAACGGTAAAGGATCAAGCATACGATAAAAAGAGCAGGGTCAAGATAATATGAACACCTAACATGCTCATATCTATGACTAAATCTGAATGCAATACATCTACCCGGACCAGGTAGGAAATTACCCACCTGTTGAGAAGCTCGTATCAAGGGTCTTCGCGTTCACGTCTCTATCTCAAATCCAGGTCCTGTAAATATAACATACATAAACAAATGGCAGCGTAATCAAACTGTAGGTATAAATATCTAATCCAACCTAAATCTTTGGCTGATTCGCTACTATCTGCAAGGGTAGTTCCATACCCTTCCATACTAATCCCTGTTTATATTCTAACTCTCGATTAGTCAATTCAATCATGTAGTAGTGTAATCCTTTACACTTCATTTACTAATCATATTTGATCTATGATTACTTCACAAATAATACTACTGTAACATATCACCTCAAATCAATAACCATATCCAAATCCAGTTTACAACCATACCTATTAGGTAGTTCGTGATTGTATTCAATCGCTGACCGCTTATATCAAAATCCTGAAATCGTAGAATACCAATATAATCAAAATATCTCTAGTCGCCACTTACCACCCATATAATCCAATAATAACACATCTAGATTAGTTTACTAACAAAACTGATATACAACTATGATCAATTAAATCCTACTTACCCAGCCGAGCTTCCAATGTACTGCTTCTTGATCTCAACTCTTCCGTAATTGAACTAAATCCATCACATATGTACCTAAATTGTGATTCAGCCAACCTACCACATTTAGCTCGTCCACAAATAATTTAACATATCAATCCACAATATTAGCTGTGAATATACCAATTAATACTTACTGGACTAGCTCAAATTCCAGATTTCACCTTCACTGCCTATAAATCTGCAAGGTGTCATAGCAATAATAATCTTCATCAATCCTCCACATCTATTCACCTGCACGGTTACTCATCCCAACGAAATCAGAAATCATGTGTGAAGCTATAGCAAACACCATGGTGGATTCATCGATCTGGCCTTTAACCCACCACCAACTGTAGTGGTAGGGGCTACCGACGGCATTGGAAAATAGGTGATCGACTTGAGCGCACATGCAGGGATCATAGTTAGGACCGAGGCGAACAACTGCTGGAATCACAGTGAGGTGTCAACATAGGGCAGTGGAGCTTCAACTGCAACCAGTGACAACCGGATCAAATTCACAGCGATGGAGTAGAGGCCGACGACACTGGCTATTGTCGGTAGAGCGGAGGGGCCGGAGGAGGTGTGGCGGCCGCGATGTGGCGACGGTGGCGCGGTGTGATGGCTGCGAAGCGGCAACAATCGGCCGGCTGGGCAAGGGGGAATCAAGGCGGCGACAACCGATGACAGAGCGAACTTGCTCAGCAGCCATAGTGGAGAGGGGAAAAATCGCGCAGGGGGAGCGCCATCGGGAGGAGGAGGAGAAACGGCGGCGGAGATGGGCTGGATTGGCACCGGCGGTAGTGAAGGGTCGGCCATCAGCGCCGGCACAGATCGCTCCAGCAGCAACAGGTCTCTCTCGCGACGACGAGGCAAGTGGCGCGATGACGACGACGCGCGAGCTCGAGCGTGGGCGGCGCGCGGAGAGAAGAGGCATGGCGTCGGGGCAGTGCCGAGTGCTGCGGCGAGCGGTGTGGAGGCGGAACATTTGGGTAGAGAAGAGGAAAAGATCGTGAATGGGAAGAGGAGAAACGACCGATCGGGAGAAAGGGGAAAGGTCGCGCGGTGAAAAGGAAAATTGACGAAAAGAAACGGAAGGAATCGATTAATTAAACCATTTAATACATTAGAAGATAATCTAAACAGGCTTTACAAAAGCCTGTTCGCTTTATCCCCATAAAACTTCCGTTTAAATCCAAAAAAATTTCTAAAAATTCCTGGAAAATTTTATAGGGTATTTTCCCAATTATCCAACGTTTTATTATATTTTGTTTTATTTTTTTTTTCTGCGGTATTTTACATTCTCCCCCACTTATAAAAATTTGGTCCCCAAATTTCGTACTAACATGCAAAAATTACTTCAAGCAAGTTTTCGAAAGGACCACATACCTTCCTCAAGTGAACAGATGAGACTATCGAGCCCGGATAGTATCTTCCAGCTCCCACATAGCCTCCTCATCGGTATGATGTTGTCATCCAACCTTTACGAGTCAAATGGTCTTCATCCCACTACTATCGCTCCTTGCGACCCAGGCTCCCACCTGGAATCACCTCGTAAGTTGCATTAGACTGAGGTAGAATCGGAACCTCTTACAGAACATGGTCAAATTACGGCACGTATTTCCTCAGCATATAAACATGAAATACGTTATGAACACCCACAAGTGTCTGAGGTAAAGCCAATCGATAAGCTACACCTTCATAATCCACGACACAAGATCTGAATAGATCCTCCAACGTCTAAATGATACACTCAGACTGTTCATCTGTTTGAGGACAAAACGTTGCACTAAGCCGAAGCTCTGTGCCCATAGTCTGGTGCAGACTCTTTCAAAATCACGAGGTAAATCGCGAATCTCTATCCGATATGGTACTTAAGAGTACCCCATGCACTCTGATAATCTTTCAGTAATACAACTCTACTGAATGATCCAACAAGTACGACCCACGAATAGAAAGGAAATGAGCTGATTTGGTCAGTCGATCCACACTCACCCAAATCGCATCATGCCCTTTACAGGTCCTAGCCAATCCCGTAATGCAATCAATCTCTCAAGTTGCAACTGTTCGCATTCCAGCAACTCCATAGTAGCTACCCAGTAGCTAGTAAAAACTCCATGAGAACTTCTGCTTCATATCACTACAAATTCAGATAATAACTACTAAAGTCACGTCATATATATGACAGACTATCCTGTAGTTTCTTAACTGACGTAGACATACGATATGCCTCATTCACTGCATCAGAATCGTTCCGATCCCTGAAACGATGCATTTGCGTACAACCTCCTTTTTTTATCCACTCCGGAAGGATTAACTAATACTCTTGTAAAAGTTAACCGTCCTCTAAGTCCTGTAACTGGTTTCACCAGCTTTCGACTAAATGATTTCCAACATCACTTTTGTCAAACAAATCTGTGGTATAGTAATGCTAAAACATTCTATCCACATCTACAGTAATATCCAAGCCATACAAGGCAAACCACCATCTACGGTGGTCGAGTGTGCAACTCCAACTACCACAATCAACAGTGGCCAGGTTACGCAACTCCAACAACTACCAATTGATCCAATCGTGTCCAGATACACGATTCTCAAATCCAGTGACGACTAAATCGTTAATTAATCTAACAACTTAATCAAAACTCATAAAATTCATACCAAGTATGAAATTGTCGTCTCTACACACCTGCATCCCCTTTACTCTAGGCTGATGATATATCAATCATCACGACAACGACTATGATAATTGTATGACACCATGTCACTACAATATCAACACTCCAGTCGTAAACCAATCCTAGAGTATACACAGGTGTCTTTAACTGATCTAAATAGATCATTTATCCACAACGAAGGATATTCTTCACAATAACTACTGTATTCCATCATCGATAATCGATGCATACTTTCAAAGGTCCATCTCTCTTTCAACAAGGAGTTTCGGATCTTCTCAAGGAGGAATACTGGGATAGATAAATATCCCTCCCAACATCTCCTATAATCGCAACTCACGTTATTCCGATTCTTTTTATAGTGTTTAACAACACTGATACCAACAAAAATATCACTCGTTATGTGATCTTCGATACCGAACTATTTCCGCAATCGTTTCGAATGCCTACTCCACTTGCCTAAGCAACGACAAGGCTAGGAGTTCATCCGAATACTCTCGGATTATTCGCACCTCTTAGATACATAATCATACCATACTCTCAACAATTTGACCATCCGTAAGGATATGTCTATAGTAAAGGTATGTCTATCCAAATCTAAGGGCATCCCTTAACTTCTTAATTGTTAGTCCACATCTCACCTGCCGGTAGAGATACCACCGACCCACAAGTCGATGTATAGGACCCCTTTTAATCCAACTGAGAATGTTCTAGATACAGATACCTGTAACTACAAGCATCTCTCAACATATTAACCCAGAGGGTAAAACTGGAGTAATACCCTGAACAATGAAATATCTGTCGATCTAATCCCAAAGGCTCCACGTAGGTCTCGATCTTTCTCCGAAGAGAATAAGATCAGATCCAACAGTCCGCGACAAAACGGTCGCATTTCCACGATGAATGATCCGAGGATCATGCTAGATCATCTGATCACATTACTTAATCCTACGAGCTGCAACTGAAGATTACTGAGTAGATACGACCATCGTTGTATACTCTATCCTCTGTACAAAGTCAATCCACATCTGGAGGTAACTGTTGTTGTCTGCATGAGTCTTCTACGATGTCTTTTGCTGATACTGTTTCTGTGCTGATCTCTGCTGAAGAGAAGTATCAAGAACCTTCAACCACACCTGAGGTAGTAGGTTGCTACTGTTGAGATAACTCAATCTTCTGTGTTGATCTCTGCTGTCGAGTTGATACATCATCCTCCCGGAACACCATTGGTAGTCTTCAACTGAGTCTTCAAAGTACACCACCTCCACTGTACTGGTTGCTCAACAATAGCAGCAGCTGAACTACTCCAATGGATAATCTGGCTTCGTGTGTCTTCGTGATATGCACTGCACGCACATAATCCCTTCGAAGTCTTTGTTCTGATTGTGCTGATATCCACGAGAACATCTTGATGATCTGCAGTTGGTCTTCTATAATCAAAAAATAGTTCAAAGTCTATGACTTCGATCTTGCTCCTTTATCCAACAATCGGAGACTTCTGACTCTATTAAGTTGACCTGCAATATTTGCTTACCGGTCTCCAACTCTTAAACTCTTGTACGGAATCATCTTTAAACTCCTGTCTCATTCAATGTCTTTCGGCAGGATCTGGTAGAAGATCCCGACATCCTAATCCAACTATAAGCCAAACTCTGGGTGGCTTAAATCATCCATCCATCTTCTTGAGCTATTAGGTGGTCGTAACCTCTGCAAGTCTCACGACTCTGCACCGTACACTATTACTGACCGATCATCCTTTCTTGAAGCTCAAGAATTCCTTACAATGCGTCACTAAAAGTGACACGGGGAAATACTCTCTTTCAACATCACTAAACCATGATCAAGTGATATATTATTTCCCCGAAGATTATTTTTTATATTTATCACCAAATACCGGCTTAACCCCGATAATGGTATGCAAATAACTCTACTTTCTCGGTATAACATGAGTTAAGTACTTAAAAGTACTCTCAAAGTTATACAACTCAGGGATAAAATCCCTATGAAACTCCATAACCTAGCCTTCCGCTATCTGCATCACAATAGTCTACAAGTCTGTTCATTACCCACAGGTAATGATCTGACTAGCACAGTTAGTGAAAATCTCTAAGACTGTAGTCTCTGATTTCCATAATAAATGTGACGACTTGACCCATATTTTCCGACTCGGTATCAGTCGGCTCTCAAAGGTAAATCACCTTCTCGACACAGGTTCAAGACTCACAAACTTAATAGGTCATTCCCATGGTCAACTCATACCACGGTTACGAATAATAACCAACACACTACAGGTCATTCCTTGGTATAAGCATCTAAATGCATAGCCAACATAACCGGGAGTATAAACCCTAAAGGTCACTCCGGTTGATCGCCTCGATGGACGACCCCTACTACAAGTCTACACAAGTGTCATAACTCTATTGTATACACCTACTGATCAAGTTTAGATAGATATCTACTAAACCATAAGTTATCAGGACTTCTTACCTCGTGCTGCTTGGAGCTCAGGCTGCTGTCCATCTCATCTCAGAAAACCAAAACCGAAATAAATCGACTCCCGAGAATCCAAGACTCGACACAAAAAACAAATTGTATGGCATCGCAGAACCTTGGGCTCTGATACCACTAAAGTTGTCACGCCCCGAGAGCATGCTGAACCGAAAATCAAACGGACGGCATCTCCCCTGTACGTGGCAACATTTCGGGTTAATACAAGGCCCGTAGGCCCACAATAACAACAATATATATATGAAAACAAAAACTACACAAGACACAGCGGAAACATACTATAATCTCACAAACGACAACACACAGCATACCGGTATGACTAACACCGACTCAGGACACCATAATAAAACCAGAAAGGAAGAAAAGGGGTACAACGTCAATAGTCACAACTACAATCATCACATAAAACAAATCCATAACGGAATACAAATGAGAACACTAAAAATCCGGACTCTCGGAGTTGAGATGAGATGATGCCAGCCAGCAGTGCTCCAAGTCCATCACGAAGTCGGCTACCTGTTACCTGGGCGACAGAAAACCCAGGGTCCACGGGGGTGGTGAGTAAAACTGAGCAGGTAATAGAAAATATGTATATATGTAATATCACATGTATTTCGACAACATAATCAAGATGTACAACAGGTATATCAGCATAGTATATAAATACAAGCATATACCGTCTAACTGAATGAACAATATAAAAATGCAGACATACCTGAAGTCTGCTACGCTACTCTGATCCAACCTGAATATATATCCAACACACACACACACACACACACACACACACACACACACACATATATATATATATATATATAACAGGAAGAGTAGATCAACCCACAATATACTCTAGCTACAGGTCAAAGTATCTATGGTCTGTCCAACACATACCAGTATCCGACACAACTGTATAACATATGCAAGAAACATGCATGAATATGATATCCACTCAAATGCAGCAAGCATAGTACAAACAAATGCAACATCACAATAATCATATATATATAGACTGTATCCATATATATATTAATCTCAACCATATATATATATATATATATATATATATATATATATATATATATATATATATATATACATGCATATATGTATACATATATGGTAATATGCAAAGCGTCATCAGATACGGCAATGCAGCATGCATGGTCATGTCGACTCACCCTAAAGCTACCACGACACCAGTGTGGCCTCGGTGGCTCGAGCATGACAACTGTCCCAACTCAACACCAACCACTACTCTCGAGTGGTCGAGTGAGCAGTATGATCGAGTAGCATATAAGCGTAAAGAGCAAGCTACACGATGGGGGTCCCTGCTGTTGGCCACTCCGACAATCAATACCCATGAGTGGTCGAGTGCCACACACGCAGGACTACGGCACGCAAATCCAACTACCACCATCTATAGTGGTAGAGTGCGGCACCACAATGCTCTGCCCTCACACGGGTGACTCCTCTTATGAGTAACCGTAGAGGCAGGATGACTGGCGACACTCTCAACCACAAGGGAGACCTCGTCGCCAGCGTGCATGCAAATGCATGAATGCAATGTCTCACATACAGACATCCACCATAGACTCTCTATTCTACAGAGAATCATACTAACCAGATCAATGCACTCTCTATCCAGCAGAGAGTCGTACTCAACTGATCATAATACTCTCTATCCTGTAGAGAGTCATACCAATCTAATCGACGCACTCTCTATCCTGTAGAGAGTCGTACTCAACTGATGGACACACTCTCTATCCTGTAGAGAGTCGTACTCATCTGATTATAACAAGCTAGGACCACCGGTCCGCAGCGATACCCTAAGTATCATTCCTCTGACCATTTACACAATACATGTTCGGTGGTAACATACAACCTAAGGGTACTAGAACTAACCCTAGGTTAAAGACATTATCTACCTACGAATGACCTTTTTGCCCAATGTACAATCAGGTTGTCATCCGGACTTTACTATTTGCACTTAACTTAAACAAATTCTAAGTTACTTGCATCACCTATATGTATAACTCCTAATCATGATAAAATAAACATGATATCAGCAATGGAGTTAATAACCAACGGTAAAGGATCAAGCATACGATAAAAAGAGCAGGGTCAAGATAATATGAACACCTAACATGCTCATATCTATGACTAAATCTGAATGCAATACATTTACCCGGACCAGGTAGGAAATTACCCACCTGTTGAGAAGCTCGTATCAAGGGTCTTCGCGTTCACGTCTCTATCTCAAATCCAGGTCCTGTAAATATAACATACATAAACAAATGGCAGCGTAATCAAACTGTAGGTATAAATATCTAATCCAACCTAAATCTTTGGCTGATTCGCTACTATCTGCAAGGGTAGTTCCATACCCTTCCATACTAATCCCTGTTTATATTCTAACTCTCGATTAGTCAATTTAATCATGTAGTAGTGTAATCCTTTACACTTCATTTACTAATCATATTTGATCTATGATTACTTCACAAATAATACTACTGTAACATATCACCTCAAATCAATAACCATATCCAAATCCAGTTTACAACCATACCTATTAGGTAGTTCGTGCTGATTGTATTCGCGCCCGCGAATCTGCCTTGTATCAAAATCCTGAAATCGTAGAATACCAATATAATCAAAATATCTCTAGTCGCCACTTACCACCCATATAATCCAATAATAACACATCTAGATTAGTTTACTAACAAAACTGATATACAACTATGATCAATTAAATCCTACTTACCCAGCCGAGCTTCCAATGTACTGCTTCTTGATCTCAACTCTTCCGTAATTGAACTAAATCCATCACATATGTACCTAAATTGTGATTCAGCCAACCTACCACATTTAGCTCGTCCACAAATAATTTAACATATCAATCCACAATATTAGCTGTGAATATACCAATTAATACTTACTGGACTAGCTCAAATTCCAGATTTCACCTTCACTGCCTATAAATCTGCAAGGTGTCACAGCAATAATAATCTTCATCAATCCTTCACATCTATTCACCTGCACGGTTACTCATCCCAACGAAATCAGAAATCATGTGTGAAGCTATAGCAAACACCATGGTGGATTCATCGATCTGGCCTTTAACCCACCACCAGCTGCAGTGGTAGGGGCTACCGACGGCATCGGAAAATAGGTGATCGACTTGAGCGCACATGCAGGGATCATAGTTAGGACCGAGGCGAACAACTGCTGGAATCACAGTGAGGTTTCAACATAGGGCAGTGGAGCTTCAACTACAACGAGTGACAACCGGATCAAATTCACAGCGGTGGAGTAGAGGCTGACGGCACTGGCTATTGTCGGTAGAACGGAGGGGTCGGAGGAGATGTGGTGGCCGCGGCATGGCGACGATGGCTGGCACGACGGTGGTGCGGTGTGATGGCTGCGAAACGGCAACAACCGGCCGGCTGGGCAAGGGGGAATCAAGGCGGCGACAACCGGCGACAGGGCGAGCTCGCTCAACAGCCATAGTGGAGAGGGGAAAAATCACGCAGGGGGAGCGCCATTGGGCGGAGGAGGAGAAACGACGCGCAGAGACGGGTTGGATCGGCACCAGCGACAGTGAAGGGTCGGCCATCAGCGCCGGCACAGATCGCTCCGGCAGCAACAGGTCTCTCTCGCGACGACGAGGCAAGCAGCGCGACGACGGCGGCGGGCGAGCTCGAGCATGGGCGGCGCGCGGAGAGAAGAGGCATGGCGTCGGGGCAGCGCCGAGTGCTGCGGCGAGCGACGTGGAGGCGGAACATTTGGGCTGAGAAGAGGAAAAGATCGTGAATGGGAAGAGGAGAAACGACCGATCGGGAGAAAGGGGAAAGGTCGCGCGGTGAAAAGGAAAATTGACGAAAAGAAACGGAAGGAATCGATTAATTAAACCATTTAATACATTAGAAGATAATCTAAACAGGCTTTACAAAAGTTTGTTCGCTTTATCCCCATGAAACATACATAAAACTTCCGTTTAAATCCAAAAAAATTTCTAAAAATTCCTGGAAAATTTTATAGGGTATTTTCCCAATTATCCAATGTTTTATTATATTTTGTTTTATTTTTTTTTCTACGGTATTTTACATATTTAGTACATTTTACAACCCTACTAATGATCCATGTTATCATGCCAAACCATTTGATTTAAGGTTCATGCCCTAAAATCTCCAAGCTTCACTAAATCTCCATCACAACTCATTGTTGCCCACTCAACTACCAATCACATGATCTCTAGGATTATCAAATCTATAACTTGATCTTACATTTGTGAACTTAATATGCATTATCTAAGTCATTAATTGTATTGTATCGTTTGATGCACATATATAAAAAACATTAAAATATAACTAACTTAAATCATATAATTAACCAATGTATTCAAATAACATGTAAAATAAGAGTCAACCACAAAATAAGAATCATTTTCCCAACACATTATCCTTGTGACATTGTAAAATGCGATATTAAATCAATTTCCCATGATTTTACATGAATAGGACTTATGTCAACACTAACAATCTTATGAGTAGCTTGATCACAGTTATGGCAGAAGTCTAGCATAAATGCTTACTAGTTAAATTAGCAAACGATAACTACAATTTAAGCCAAAATATCATAAACAAATCGCTAAAAACTTTTGAATATCAGTAAAAAATTCTTGATAGTTACATATGGTTCATAAAGTATTTTTTATGAAATTGATTTGATTTTATGTAACAAATCTACTATAACATGACTGCTTGTTTTAAGGCAATTGTAACCAGAATATTGTCATTGTGAAATGGGATGAAATTGCAATGGCTTTGAAGACTATTGTAGATTTATTTGCAATCACAATGGAAATGTGAGAAATTAATGCAATCATTGCAAGTAAATCATGTAAATCCAAAGCATAACTTATTCAAATTCAAAATTTGATCTTCAAAATATTCATCTCCAGTGAGTTATATAACTATTCTAGTAATAGCTAAATGTAATATTATTTGTAATAATTATAATTTGATGGTAATGCATCAATGCTTTCCTGACTAACTAGCCATCATAAAAAGTGCGACAACTAAATAGTTTGCTCCTCAATCTAGATAAATTTTTTTAGGATCATCAAAAGACATAAAAAAAGAAGAGAGAGACTGATTTATCAATAATCAAAAGACATAGAAAAATGGTCACTTTTGACTTATCATCCATTTTGGTTTTGGTTAAGGAGGTGTTCTTTCTCTTTTTCAGTGACAAGTAGAATTAATGGAGAATTTCTTCAACATTTGTGAGATCAATACACTAACTTTGATAATTTATGAATATTAGGTTTTAAATAAATCGTTAACTATTTTCATGATCTAAACTTGGAGATGTCCTAAAACCAATGAAAAGAAGTCTACTGTTATTAACGATATTAACAAACTAGCTATTTTATTTGAAAGTCGTCATAAGTCATAATATTAAAAATTGTCTTTATACACCATTCTACTATATGATATTTGTCACTAAATTACCACATAATAAATTGCACCAGCTGCCAGAGACAGAGCCGGCCCTGGCGCAGGGCAAATGGGGCGCCCGCCCAGAGCCCTAAAAATATTCCCTAAAATATCATAGGTAAAAGGGCCCAAAATTTATCAAATTTTTTTTTCTTTATAAGAGGGCCCAATTTATATTGGTTCGCCCAGGGCCTCTATATACTCCGGGCCGGCTCTGGCCCGCCAGAGATAATCGTTACTTCAAAGCTGAAGTTATAGATAGCATTAATTAGTTAAAATATCAGAAATCTCAACATCTTTAACGATATATTCTCGAGAATGCCATGGCATTGAATGCTTTTTTCCCCTTGCGATATGATTCAATATAAGATATTGTTTTTCTATTAAAAAAATTTATTAGTTAGTGTTGAATGTTGAATTTTCCTCTAAATGAGAGCTAATAATAATTAATAAACTAAGTTTGCGCTTTTAATGAAAATTGGGCTCAATAATGGGTGTAATAGTCTGAAGAGAGGACACATACGGTGTGATCGAATTGGGTTTGCATATTATCCTCTCTTCTCTCTTAGTGCGTTGTGTGAGGAAGACAAAGCCTCCTCATGATGAGAGAAGGCACAAAACATGCATAGCAAACAAAGCTATTGTTTTAATTTAAGCCCTATCCATTTTAATCTTGTTCTATGGTCGAACCTGTTATTTTGGATGGAAAGTTTGTCCTTCAAAATTTTGTCGCTAATATGAATAATAAATATTTATTCATATTAGCATTATAATATTTATTAATGAAAGCGCTAGCTTAAGCTCTCATTATTTTGATAATTTAAAAAATGAGCAAGATTTTGTCGACTACTCAATATCATTCACCTTTTATATTGGTCCTTGTTGAGCTGCCAAACTGTAGCATAAATATGTACATCTCTAACAGTTCTTCCTTAGAATTAATTGACTAGGCTCGGTCAGATAAAGAGTCCCATCATTAATTGCTTAGGAATGTATTGTTATTATGATAATATGGTTAATTTTCAAACTAAAAAATAATTTTACAATTTTATAAAATCTTTAACAATATGAAAATAACCACGTTGGTAAGTGTAAATATAAATATAAATCCTTATAAGAATAATTTTTTGTTTCTCTAAAATATTGACATAATAAAAAATAATCACAATTATGATTATAAAATTTAAATTCAAATTTGTAAGAAAATAATTCTATAATCTATGCTAATGGTTAGATTAGTTAAAATAATTTTATATTTATAAAATAAAAGACAATCATGTGTAGATGATTTAAAAGTTTAAACTTGAATTTATAAAAAATAATTTTATATGTTTTTATAAAGTATATAACAAGAATAAGAAGATAATTATTTCATTTAATAAGTATATTTTCTTTAAAAGAAATGCAGTATCTTTTGATAAAATAGAAAAAAGAGGATTTTGAAAACTAGAAATTGCTAAATTAAAATTTTCTGAATACTAAATGTAAAAATAAAAACGTCTGAGGTCGTCATATGCCTTCATCATCCATTGACAGAGAGGGAAGTTTAATATATACTGTTTCTTGTTCGACTGAATTATTTACCAGCGATTAAACTATCATCAACTACCAAATACAAATATATTTTAAAAAAATAGCATGCATTAACATTCATAGAGGACACTCACCGAATGACATGAAATTAAATTTAGTTAAATGAAATCCAGCAGGTAAGTGCAATAATTAATATCACATAGATTTAAATTGGACACGATTTATATTTCTTTGAGTAAGTTTAGAGCCAAACTAAATTCTTACTAAGAGAATAGCGTGATATGAGGATAGCTTTATTTAGTCATCATGGGAGAATTAAGAGATTATTTTAAAGAGTTAGGAACTTACTATATATTTCTCTGCTCACACGTTCTTTCTCCAAGCATTCACCCATGAAGTTCCAAAAAAACATTTTACAATTCTAAAAAAATCTTCTCCATAATGTAAAAAAAATAAACTAGAATATTATAAGTGGTAATGTAAATGCTAAAAATATAAAAGTTATGCATAATTCATACCAAAGCCAACTCAAGGCCTAGGGCCCCTATTTTATTGGGGTCCCAAATTATAAATTTATTTTAGAAACATGAAAAAGTTGACTTTTATTATAATTCTAAAAAGACTAGATTATTGATTAATTTTTTGGTCCAAAATAAATTTGACTAATAAATATTTAAAATGCTAATATGAATAGCCATTGAACAATTATAATTACTTATTAAAATTTATTTTGGCAAGTAATTTTAATTTTTTACTAGCCAAAGCTAGATTTGATGGATAATTTTTAATTTTTTATTAGCAAATTTAGATTTGAATGATAATTTTTTATTTTTTCATAGGTTAAAGTTAAATTTGACAGGTAGTTTTAAATTTGTTATTGACTAAAGTAAAGTTAGATTATTTTTAATTTTTGACTACCAAAATTAGATTTGACCAATGATTTTTTAATTTTTATTATCTAAATTTAGGTTTAACTAATAATTTTTAATTTTTTACTAGTCAAAGTTAAATTTGGCCAATAATCTTAATTTTTTACTAGCCAAAGTTAAATTTGAGTCATAATTTATAATCATTTTGTTGGTCAAAATTAGGTTTGGTTATTAATTTTTAATTTTTTAATAGTTAAAGTTTAATTTATAGGCTAAAATTAGGTTTGATTAGTAAATTAAAAATATTTATTGGTCAAACTTATTAATAATTAATATTTTTTTGTAAAATTACTTTTAAAAGATCGACATGTGAGACATTTTTATTTTTATTTTTTATTTAAAAAAACATATTTAATTTGCACTAGATTATTTTTCTTTAAATTTTATTTCTTTCTCTATTTTTCTTCTTTTTCATTGTCATTTTTACACTGTTATTGTGTGCCCTTGCTCCTCTAAGTTCTTATCACCTTTTTCTAATTCGCCATCGATGCCAAGAAAGGATTATTAGCTAGATATTTTTGACTAAATAAATTTGATTGATAATTTATCGAAGTTAAAATTAATAAAAAAATTTAAAAAAGCTTAAAATGTATATTAACTAGTTTTATAATGATTTATCACACATTGTCAAATTTACTAGTATTTTTAAAATTGTATTGGTCAAATTCAACTTTATTTAGTTAATTAAAAAAATTATCAGCCAAATATATATATATATATATATATATTTGAAAATTTATTAGAAAAGGATTTTATTTTTTTACATTTTACTAATAAAATTTGATTAAAAATACCATAAAAAATTTAATTGGTAATTTTAATAAATAGAATTAAATGTCTTTAACAATATTTTATAAGTAATTATATTAAATTTTGCCAAGTAAAAGTTTAAATCGATTAGTCTTGATTTTTTTTTTTCGTTTAACCTAGTTGATTTCTTCTTTATTTTGCATTTCAAAAGTCAGAAAATATTTTCTAAATTTTATGTAAAAATTTATTTTTCTAAAATCTCATATATATATATACATATATAAGGATACTAGTTTCATAAACTTAAGAATTCATTTATATGAATTTACAGAGACAAGATAGGATTAAAATGGTACAATATGCATACATCAATGTTTACAAACTTATTTGTACCAAGTTAAAGATGATAACAAACATAAGCAAATTTCATACCTGCATATACATAAAACAAATCAGCGAGGGCAATTTTGTGACCACATTAATTCCTTTTCGAAGCTATAATTTCTAGAATTTTCTTGATCTACCAATTCTGAGGATGAGTAAGATGGCATAGTAAGTAAACTTTCAGTTTCCTCATTACCTTCTGGAATACAAACTTTTTTATTTTTCATTCTAGCCTTTCTCATACCTTGCAATTTATACTCAACTTCCTTCATCGTAGGTCTTTCCACACCTTTTAAACTCAAACATATTCTTATCAAATTACTGATTTCCAGAAGCTCTTTTTCTGTTCCTTCTTCCAAAATACAATCTTCTACAAGATCAAATAACATGTTCTCTCTTATTGCTTGAAGAAAATTCAATGTTAGATTTTGTTGCAAACCACTTTCGGTTAAGTAAGAAGGTTTTTTCCCAGTTAAAATCTCGAGAAGGATAACTCCAAAACTATAGACATCACTCTTCTCAGTCAATTGACTAGTTTGATAATACTCTGGATCCAAATATCCAAAAGTACCATGTATGGCAGTAACAACATGTGTTTGATCAAGAGGAATAAATCTCGATGCTTCAAAATCTGATACTTTTGCCCTAAAAGTATCATCCAAAAGAATATTTGATGACTTAACATCTCTATGAAAAATAGAAATAGAAGCAGCTGAATGTAGATAGGCAAGTGCTCCTGCAAATTCAGTGGCAATCCTAAGGCGATCATCCCAAGATAATCTAGATTCACCTTGCGGTACATAAAGATGATCTGAAAGAGTTCCATTGGAGATAAATTCATAAATCAACAAGGGAACATCGGCTTCGAGGCAACACCCTAAAAGCTTGACTACATTCCTATGATTAATCTGAGAAAGAATTGTAACCTCATTTATGAATTGATCAATCTCACTCTTTTAACAATCTTTGATTTTTTATGGCAACAACCCTTTGATCGGATAAAATTCCTTTGTAAGTTCCATGTCCTCCTTCCAAGTATTCTATTTTCATCAAAATTATTTGTTGCCTTTTCTATTTCTTCTAAAGAAAATATATTTATGTTCTCATTGGCATCCTCATTGGTCAAGATTAGTTGTTGAAGCAATAAACCATGATTCTGACAGAAGTTCCTTTGTCTTATTTTCTTTTGATTCCAGGACTTCCATTTTCTGCGTAGGATGAACCATGTTATGCATAAAAGCAAGAAGCTTATTCCAACGCTCGCACCAAGAAGGACCCCTGCATGATATATATATATCAATATAGACTTCATAATTTCTCTGTCAACTATAAAAGCCTTTTTCTCTATTGATGTTTAATCACATATATCAATGTATTCATTTATTTTTTATGTTGAATTTTATTTTAATTTATTTATCACAAAATGACATAAAATATCAATAAAAAATTAATACATTCTACTTAGTTGAAGTCTTACCTAATAAAAGAATCTTCTTTCTGCTCCCCGAGGATGCTTTATATTGTGGATCTTCTGATGGTACCAAGCATAAAAAGTGTCAATTCTCACATCTAAGTTATATATCATTATATTATTAAATTTGCACATGTAAAAAATAACTCAAAATTTGTTGCAAGAAAGGTTAATACAAAAGTAATTAATTCAAATAGTACTGAGGACTATATATATTTGAAACAAGCAGGGACAATGGTCAATTCTACATGCTTCTAATTTATTATACTTGTGTAAATATTACATATGCTATTTAATATCTATATTTTGTTCTTTCTCGTACCTAAAATTCACATAACATGGGTGTCTTAGAAATAGTTGAAAAGGATGCTTTCAAGTAATACCTTTGCATCTGTTAAGTTTGAAATAAAATATCCTCTTCTCTCCCCTCCCCTCTACTCCCCCTCACACCCAGCCATTCTCGAGCCCATACTAAAGCACATACAACCCATGCGCCTCGATCCTCGTGCACCCCTTTCTTCTTATTCTTCTTCCTTCTTTGTTTTGATTTTTCCGGCCGCAACTAGCTGCTGCCCTCTCCTCTTCCACCCTTTTCAGCGACCAACACAGCTCCTCTTCTAGGGTTTTGCTTACCAAACGCAGCAGCCTTCCCTATCGTCTGCTTTCACCAGGAAGAAGCGAGGTGGATAAGGTTTTCTTCTTCCCTTATCTCCGTTTACATTTTTCTAGACGCTGTCTCCATTCCTTCCTCTTCTCTTCTTTCTCTTTTCTCCGATTCATCCCCAGCCACTGCCTTAGTTGTTTTCCTCCTTCCGACCACAATAGCAATAACTTTCGCCCATTTTGTGCTCTCCTAGGGTTGCTATAGGAGTCGTCGGAATTTGTTGACGCTAACGAGGGTTGATAACGAAGACGGTAAGGTTTATTTTCCATAAATGTTGCTGTTTTCAACAATATAAACAGACAACTATAATAGGATATTGTCTTCCAGCGTTTGTTTTGTTGATTGAAGGAGTAGTAGGTCCTATGTAGTAAATGATAATAAGCCGATATAATGAGACTACGATTCAGTCCGTATGATTCAGTTTGTCGAGTTCAAATATTGGTCAATTATTATGATAATTACGTTATTATTTTTATTGGATATTATATTGAGTTTTGAATCATTTTCATATTGTATTTGTAGATACTAGTTTGAGTGGAGCTCGGTGATCGACCGAGAATCAACGACTTTTGCTGTATATAGAGGCGGGTACATTCGATCCTTGGACTCTTTATGTTCCTTGTGCATGAATAAATGAGATAATTGATTTATTTATATTTGTATAATTATTTTCAAAATTAGGGATAAAAATGGTATTTAAAAATAGCGAAATGGGTAATAAATAATTAAACTAATAGAGGGTAAATAATTGATATTACTTCCTATTCATATACGGGTTTTATATGGGGTGAACATGGGATGAGTTATTTTAAAAATTTAAATGGATATTCTGACCTACTCTTCCGTTGATACTTGTCTGTTTATATTGCTTGACCTTCCTTACTCATGATTATTTCATCTGTTGATACTTGTACCTTTTAATGATACAACATGTACATATAAATATTATGTTGGTGCTTAAATAACTTAAACTAAGTTGATTATTCAGATTTATCATAAGATGTACACATATAGTTGAACAAGGGTGAAAAAGAATTAAAGTTGAATATTAAAGAAATGAATGAGAAAACTAAAAGTGAAACCCTGAGCCTAGCCTTATATCAGAGTACCTGACCCCCACTTGAGTAGTGGTAGCATGAGTTGTGTGTGGTCAGATTTTGCTTGCGCTTCGACGCCTTATTGTTATTTCTTGTTGTATTCCACCGGTGATGTGGCTTTTAGCCTATACGTCAGATGACGTTATATACACTCTGATGATATTGACTCTAGTTATTCACTATTTAGTTGATTTATCAGATTATTGTTGATCTATCAGATTGTACTTGATTTATCAGATTCACATTATTGATAATGTTTATAAAGATGATATATACATATTTATGTATGTATAAGAACTTGGAACAAATTAAAAGACTTGAAATAGAATGAAAAGAAGAAATTGAAATTTTACAAGCTCCTTTGACCTCTTAAACAAGATTAAATTCATGCACATCTTTCCTTATTACCCGCTTAGCAATTTGTGCTAATGTCTGCTTTCTTTGGCCTCCAGTTTTGCAGGCTCGAGCACCCTTTTGATATCTCACTGATTTTGATGTACATAGAGTCGCTCAGAGATATCGATCTACTGTCTTCCCGGTTTGGTTTCTATTTCGATGTACATTGTTTTGTTTCGTCGATTTTCTATTTAGATGTATTTCTAGCTTATGCTAAATCTATCTTCATTAATATAGACATTTTATGAAATTTTTGGAGTTACTTGTATTATATGGGCCCTTAGATTTTCTTATTCATACACTGTCACCGAGCAGGGTACCGAACTGGCACCCTCGGGGCGTGACAACATCCATCGTGGACGTAAGGATTTCCAATGTAGCCATTTGAGCAGTTGCATCGATAACCCATATCTTCATTATTTCCTGTGCCATTCACATCTGAACATATGGTGTGTTCATGGATACATGCGAAAGTGTTCATTTCTTTTGCAGCATCTTTGCAGGACTCGTGGGCTACTACCCAATTAATGATCATATTCCCTTTCGAGGAAGTGAAAGGTGAATGTCTATATGAATTAAAACCAGGAGGAACATAGTACTCCAGCTGCCCTTCCTGCACTGAAATTTTGCTCACTATATAATAGTCTTCGAATAGGAGAGTTGGAGGGTGGGAGGTCTCGTTACATGTTAGAGCAAAACCTTCGCTTCGGTAACAACTCTTTTCTATCCCAAAGGGAAAGAAAATTTCAATGTCTCCGCATTTTGTTTGGCAATTTTTTGCTGGAGCTAATGTAAAATCTTTACCTGACACACACACAAGTGATTTCTAACATCTATGAATTTTGTAACATTATACATCATTAATTAAGTTATTTAGTTCAATTAATTAGCATGTATACTTGCACGAGAAAATATCAATGAGATTTAGAAACATCACCTAATTGGCAGCCGTTGAGTAGATAGGGATTGCCAATATAATCTAAAGAACATCGACAATTATAACCAATGATTTCGTTCAAGTCGATTGAATCTTCAAGAATGACATTGTAGCATTCACTTTTTTGACTACGGCATGCATAAGTGTCTTTGCTCTTCATAGCCTCCTTGCATGTGGAATTATCATTGATGTACCAGGCAAGAGAGGCCATCATTCCAGTTCTATTCTTATCACTTGCAAAGTTGTGGAAGTCATCAAAATTATAAGAGTGCCCATCGTATATGAAAGCTATGGTGCTAGAGGTACTATTGTTCATCATAGTATCCTCATTCTCATGGAGTCGAGTTAAGTTAATAGCCAATGAAATCTGGTTAGGTTTCATATTATGCAAAGGAATTGTACAATATTCATTGCCGGGCTTATATCCATGGCCGATAGTTGAAGTATTGCTACTAGAGCATGTTGTAGAACAACCACCTATGTCACTAGTGGAAACAACATCAACAATATTGGCAGTAGCATAACAACCAACCACAGACAAATTGTTAGAGCTCACAGATGCGTATACTCTTTCTGGGTAAATAGAATATAAGTTAAAAGAGAGAGGCAAATTCTTAAGATTGATCATTGTTGTATTGATGTGTGAATCCTCATTCAATGTGACAAATGGTGACTCTATGTAAACTACACTCTTCTCTGTGTCAAAATTCTTTACTTGAATAGTGCCATCCCCTAAGAGTAGCCTGGGAGGACTAAAGTTAGATGCACATGTAAGATTAAACCCAACAGCATAGAAACAACCATTGCCAATACCGAAAGGATACTCGATCTTTATATCACCGCATATATTTGAACAGTTGGAAGGAAGAGTAAAATTCTCATTTTCCCTTGTCCAACTATTGGAACCTTCCAATAGTATCAATAACGTAGTTACTAGCAGCTACTCCCGTTACACCCCAATTAGGGATCTAACACCCTAATTGGAACACCCTACTCCATATCAATCCCTTCTCACTAAACTACAGTCGAGCAACCCTCCAAATCACAGTTAAAACCCTTCATAGTCTCACACAACCAACGCTCCTTGCTCACAGCCGACTCAACTTCATAGCCCCTCTGTTCACGCACAACCGGCACATCTCCCTCTCACAGCCGCATACCAGAAGACCTCCCGCAGCCGTTCACCCAACAGACCACTATCTCCGGGGACCACCGGCAGCGCCATCCATAGAACCGATAACCTCCGTCTCGTCTCCCCTGTTCACAACTGCATAACACTTCGACAAAACCACCCTCCAGCTCGCTCCACCGCTTGATTCACAGCCAACATCAACACATCGGCATAGCTTCACAGCCCCTCCCCATCTCCACAGCACATGCACAGGACATACACATCTCGGATCAAATCCCAGCCACAGACAACCAGGATTAACAACATCAACGAAAGAAAAATCGAAACAGATCGACTTACCAGCGGTTGGAACCTCCACCGGCGCCTTCCTATCCCGATTACGCTCGCGGAACATGCCGCTTGCCGCGATCACCGTGAAGAAGCGGCTTCCAATCGAACCGTGAAGCGCGACTCCCGACTCTGGCGCCCCTTCACCGTCGGCGCGTCAGTGGCATCGTCAAGGCGGGTCATCGCCGCTTGCCGCAGGGAGAAAGATAGCGAGAAGAAGGGGAGTTCAAGATGCTATGCTCTGGCAGGCGCAGGTGAGGAGGTGAGGAGGCGTGGAGATTCCGAGATGGAGGAGAAGAAAGGTTTGCGGCAGCAAGATTGGGGGAACTGTGGAGTCGCGCGATGGATAAGGAGAGAACGCGATTTGGGAACTAGAGAGAACGGCGAACGGCGTGCGTTAAAGGGAGAGGAAGTGGATCGGGTTTTTGAGGGTTAGTGGGTTGGGTTTAATCCTATAAGCCATTAACCCAAAAATTCAGTTAACCCTAGGTTAATTTAACCCTAAGCTCCATTTAATTAAACCCATACCATTTAAATCTAAGTTAGGTCTAAGTATATCCCTAACCAGGCATCACCAACCAATTTTTTTTTTTTTCTGTGGTATTTTACAAGCCGGCCGAGAGGCGACCGCGGAGGGAAGTTGCGCGAGGGGAACTGCCGAAGGAGGAAAAATCACGGCGGGGAAAAAGAAAAAGAAAATAGAAAAAACTTAGGTTACATCGCGTATTAATCCCCTTTAAATAGATTCCTTCGAAGCTTATTTATTTTATCCCCGTAATTATCTCGTACGGACTCTGTTTAAATCCAGAAAAATTCTGAAAAAATTCCTAAAATTTCCTAAAAATTTCCAGGATTATTTCCTTAACTCTTTTGCCATTTAATTTAACTATTTTAATTTTCCGTATTTAACAAGATTACTCATGTCATATATTTTTCTAGAATTAATATGTCATAAGACGAAAATGTCACAATTAAATGAGTCAACTATATAAGCAAAAACAATAGTTTTTTTTATATTCATCTTGAACATTCCATCGTACACAAATCTTCTGCCAACAAATGCACCTCCTTTAAGGATGATTACAAAATCAAATTCAATGACAATTTTGAAGCCACACTTGCTAAGCATGCTTCTAGAAATAAGGTTCTTCCTAACTTCAAGAACATGATACACATTAGTCAACGTAAGTGTCTTCCTTGAAGTGAACTCCAATTTGATTGTGTCAATTTCGTTGACTGTTGCCATATAATGGTTCCCCATATAGATAATTATCTCTTCTTTTACCGGTGAATAGATAGAGAATTAGTTTCAATTGATACAAATGTGCTTTAATTTGTAGCACCAGTATCAATCCACCAATCTTGTGAATCCTCAACCAAACATGTCTCTATGATTATAGCCACATATTTAGGCTTTTCTATCTTATTTTGTTTCATCAGGATATGACATTCTCTTTTATAGTGCCTTGTTTTACTACAATGATAGCAACTGTCTTTTCTCTTTTGGTTCCTAGAGTTCTGTTTGTTGTCATTAACATTCCTCTTGTTATTTTTAGAGGACTTACCCTTATTATTGTTCCTTGGGTTTTTGCCTTCCTCCACCATAAGCATCTTAGAGGACTATTCCTCCGAATTGTTAGCATGAAAATCTTCCTCAATACAAAGATGGCTAACCAATTCTTCTAGAGACAAATCTTATGCTTGAGATTATTTTTATAATCTTTCCATGAATTAAAAAGTTTGCCAATCACCAAAGACATGACAATAGATTCATCCTTATGCATTCCATGTTGTGCAAATTAGTTATAAATGTGTATGACTTTATGGAATTGCTCAATAATTTTTCTAGTGTTGACCATGTGATATTAAAAAAAAAATTGGAAAATAAAAACTTTCTTACTTGTAGAATCTTCAGATTGATACTTAGCTTCAAGTGAGTCTCCGGTTTCCTCCTTATTGTAGTATTGGTCGAACAAAGCATCAGACATTGCATCACAAATATGCCCCTTGGACACATAGTCGTCTTGATTCTATTTTTGCCTCGCCCTTGTATGTAACAGTTTCATTATCTACTTCCGTCGGTTTCGGTGTGGTAGTAGGAAATGTAATTTCTTTTGCCAATGTCAAATGTTTTCTCCACCGAACCTTTTCAATTTGATAAAATTTACAGCAAAATTCTGAAGCGATTTTTCTACAGATAGTTTCTTAAGATTGTTGGAGGAATTTAGGGAATTCTCATTTTAAATTGTTGCTATCGAGAAACCCCGTAAATCCTACAATAAATCAAAGAACAAATCAAAGGTGCATACACTCACTTTCCTTAAGAAACTATTTGCTCCCACCAAGATGATGCTCTCAAACTAAGCAAATGTTCCTTCAGGAAACAATGGATTCCTAATAATGTTGTTTCCAAAGTGCATGCTTGAAAATAACATCGAATGCTTTTGATTTATTTAAATTTGATAATTGAATATTTGTATATTATTCCTGCAGTATATCAATATCCAAACAACACTTTGAAAGTAAGAGATAAAAGATTTTTGTATTCAAGATAAGTTAGAGATTGTGCGGAATAGAGTTTTTATTGTTATTATCGTAACCATCCAATTGTACCATTTTGATTCGAAGCTGATCAAGTGATCTACTTATTGGTTTAGGGTTTGCAGGTTTTCGTTTATTGGATGTGGGTTAATGTGTAAAATTCGTTAGTCCAAATCTGTTATTGGTGATGGGTTGATAACAGATCCGACCTGATCTCTATATATAGGGTGTGGTTCCCATAAGGGTTGAATAACCTGATAATCTCCTTGTATCCTATCGACAAGGAGAGTTTTACAATGCCATCACCCTAGAACCCTATGCAAGACCCGCCTTAATTCTTTGCAGGAATTCTGGATCAGATTAACTATACGAGATCGATGGCCACTCTTGTAACGATCGGGCCCCTATTGGCGGAAATTCGGCGACCCCTATTGGTCGACAACCGTCGCCCCTGTTGGCGGAATTCGATGACCCCTATTGGTCAACGACCATCGCCCCTGTTGGCCCGTCGTTACTCACCTGGACTTCCCACCCCTGGAAGTGGGTTTTTGCCTTCCCCAGGATTCGAACTCTAGACCTCCAGGCTAAGTACTAAAGTTTATGAATCCTGGTAACCAAGTGATCCACGCCCCGAGGGAGTCTCCGCCAGACGAAAATCCGGCAGCACCTCCCCTGTACGGGTGACAATACCAATTTTATACAAGGCCTACACGGCCACTATACATCGGTCAACACGACCGGAATCCAATCAAACACACGCAGATAATAATAAGGCCTCAGGCCAACAAATCTAGGTAAACAAAAGTCTACACTAACTAGACTTACCCCTTCTGCCATCTGGGCAGGAATACCCAACCGAACAAATCAAAATAAGATCCGACCAATGGTCCACAAGAACCCCAAAAATCCACGAGTACATAAATCCATTTCCAAGCCTAAACATATCTTCTATACAAAATTCAAACCAAAACTCAAACAACTAAGAAACTGTCACTACGAGGGGGGGGATATGACAACTGGACTCTCCTGACAGCTTCATCCTGAAATAAAAAATAAAACCACGGGGTAAGTTCAAAGAACTTAGCGGATATTTGTCGATATAAATAGCAAGATATAGCTAACAATACTAATCATGTCAAGATCTGATCTCATATATATGGTAAGCAAGAAATAAATGCAAAAGGACTGTACTCACCTGAATCTCCTACTCTGATATAGGAGCATGTGCCCTACTATAAGAGATAAAGTCATCACCATAAATGAATATGAATCCTGTATGCATGACAATCATATGCAACATCCAAGGCATCAATACAATAATGCAGCAAACACAATACAAATGCAATCCGTGCAAAAATGCATGTCGTGCATATGACATGGTCACCCCTGACGCCAGTCAGCCACCTCACACGCAATGGTGAAGCCGAGTGGGTAGGGCTATGACAACTGTGCACTCTGCCATCACTGCTCCTGAGTGACCGAGTGGACAGGATGCTGTCGGAGTACACCTATCCTCCTGCCCCAAACATAGTGGGGGAGCTAAGCTCTCATCTCCCGGTGTCATAGACTGTAGGAGAGGATCCTGTCTACCCACGCTGCCTCATCGCTACCCATGAGCGGACCAGCGGAGCCTGACAGAGTAACTGCACACACCCTCCTGATGTACCACTAACCCATGAGTGACAGTGTGTGCAGGCCATGTAACTGGCTGCGGGCTCAACAATAATGGAACCCCGTCCAGCCAGCATGCAATCATGCAAGATGGTGCATGACACTAAAGCATGTAATACCAACTAACATACGTATCCGAATAATATGCACAATAAAAAAGGTACATATACATGATCCAAGTAAAACAGGGAAAGTATAACTATAAACTGATCAAATGCATGTGTCAAATAGGCATAATAACATGCAAGGTAGATAAACATGAAAACTATTGCAAGCTATAACTATCTAGCATATCAACATGACTATATCAAAAGACAAGTCAAAATACCCGCCTTATATAATGCTCGTGATAACTATCTTCACGTCCGTGGACCTGTCCCGTGACCGAAATCTGCATACAATATAATATACTCAGATTATATTGCCAACCTCAATATCAAGTCCAAACCCTAATGGATTAAGCTATCCACTTAACCGATCACTCGCTGTCGTATCTAAATATAATTCATCCTAACCAGCTTAGGTAATCAACTTTATTAACCCCAAGTTTAATTACCACTTGATCAATATCAGTTTACCCCCAAAAACCCAACCGTACTATTTGATTAAACTTATTAATTAAATCCAAATTCATCCAATTACTCCTAATAACAGATTAATCAGATTACTCCATTATTTTTAAATGATTAATTCCTTACTTTAATTAACCAAATTAGTTAATTAGCTAAACTGACTAATTAACATACAACAACAACCATAGATTAACCAAACAACCGATTCTTCCCTTACCTCCTTCATTGTTCGGAACAAATTGGGGTCGACGAGTCGGCGGACTCTGATCGTGGTTGGGCGTGAGGCCGACAATGTCGAGGCGATGTCAAGATCGGATCGCTATGACGGAGTGGGTCAGTCTTGCGGCGGAGGGAGGATAACACGCGACGGCAGGTCGGGTCGGGTGACGATCGACCAAGGCGGCGAGCGTGGGTAGCGAGTAAGGGTGCCGACCAGATCGGGTGGCGACAGCGAGCAAGCGGCCGGCGACGGCGGCTCAGCGTGGTGACCCTTCCGAGAGTGACGGGTAGCGGTCAGTGGTCGTTGTTGATGTCTACGGCGCTGGTCGAAGCTATGCACGAGTGGCGTGGCGATGAGGCAAAAAGGGGCAGCGGTGCTCGGGGAAAAAGGCGGCGGCGTTGGCTGCCTGCGGGTGTCACCGACGACCTAGCCAAAGGAAAAAGGAGGCGACGGCGGTAGCCTGTGGACCATCGGCGACATGAACGACGGAGAGGAGACGGCGCTGTCGGCGGTGCTCATGAGGAGAAGAGCTACGCCGAAGACGAAATCGCCGCGGAGAAGAAGTGCCGACGAAGGTAGCTCGCGATCGGAAACTGTCGAAGGGAAAGTGTCACGGCGGGGGAAAAAAAAAGAAAAACAAAACCTAAAATAGATTTAGGTTTTCTGTCGCATATTAATCCCCTTTAAATAGACTCTTCCAAAGCCTATTTGTTTTATCCCCGTAAAAATCTCGTACGGAGTCCGTTTAAATCCAGAAAAATTCCGGAAAAATTCCTAAAATTCCCTAAAAATCTCGAAAAATTTCCAGGATTATTTCCTTAATTATTTGGCCATTAAATTTACATGTTTAAATTTTCCAGTATTTAACATTCTCCCCCACTAATAAAAATTTGGTCCCCAAATTTCCTACTCAGATGCACGAGTAAGAAATACCACAAGTACTGAAAATATACCTCACGTACCTTAAGTAAACAAGTGAGAGTATTGAGCTCGGATCTTTTCCTCGAGCTCCCAAGTAGCCTCCTCGTCGGTGTGGTGACTCCACCCGACCTTGACAAGTCACAAAATCTTATTTCAAGAATCGCTGTTCCTTGTGATCCGAATCCGTGATCGGAACCTCTTAAGTAACATCAGTTGAATGTAACTTGACATATCGATAGAATATGTGTAAAATCGACACATACTTCCTCGGCATGAACACATGAAACACATCCTCGGATACCACCAAAGCGGTGGTAGCCCTGGGCGATGGCGACTACTCGATCCTCTCAAAAATCTCGAAAGGCCCAATGTACCTTGGAGCTAACTTACCACGGAGGTCAAATCTCTTCACCCCTTCCGTGGGTGAGACTCGCAAGAAAACATGATCACCAATAGAGAACTCCCGAGGTCTCCGTCTCCAATCTGCATAATTCTTTTGGCGATCCTGCGCCTCGCCATCCTACGTCCGATAGTACGGACCAACCTGTCTCATCATCGAGCTCTATGGGTCCCAAAGAACTAGTCCTCCCTTGCCCCCGAAATCCATTACACAGGACCTTAGCAAGTCCTCGAGTGTCTAAATGGCCCGCTCCGACTGTCCATCTGTCTGCGGATGGAATGCAATACTAAAACGAAGCTGCGTGCCTAAGGCCTGCTGCAGATTCTGCCAGAACCGGGACGTGAACCGGGGATCTCTATTTGATATAATGCTCAAAGGAACACCATGCAATCTGATGATCTCCCGACAATATAGCTCTGCCAAACGATCCAGAGAGTCGGGCTTCCGAATCGCTAAGTGCGCGGATTTGGTTAGTCGGTCAACAACTACCCAAATCGTGTCATGACCTTGACGCGTGTCCTAAGCAAACCCACCACAACATCTATAATAATATGCTTCCACTTCCATTCCGAAATCAGAATTTCTTGAAGCATCTGTTCCTTAAACTAAAGCAACTCCGGAAACCATTATCCTCCTCGGAGTCAGAGACAGTAATCCATCTACTGTCCAAAATCCACTCCACACACTCTATAAGTGCATGGGAGGCTATCGTGACGGACTTCCTTGTTACAACCATTCGTGTTTCTACTCTATAGTAATTATCCCGTAGCTAGCCAAAATCCCATGAGCATTCTGCTCTTCACCTCTACAATACAACCTAATCATCGCTAAGTCCACGTCGATATATATGACTTATCTCGCGATTCTTTAAGCTGCGTAAGCTTAGGATACGTCGTATTCTATAGCATCGGAATTGCTCCGATCCCCGAAAGGTTGCATCCATATACACTACCCTTCCATCCACACCAGAATAATTAATTAACACTGGCGTAAAAGTCAACCATCGTCTGAGCCCTGAAACTAGTTTCACAAGCTGCAGACCAAGTAAATTTCATCCCTTCGATCTAACCGAATGATGTAGTACCGCTAGAGCATCCTATCCATGTCTATGGTAATAATCAAATCAATACCGGAAAACTACCATCAAGCGGTGGCCAGTCGCAACTCCAAATATCACCCTCAACAGTGGCCAAGGTACGCAATCCAACGACCATGATAATTGTATGACACCATGTCACTACAATATCAACCCATCAATCATAAATCAATCCTAGAGCATACACCGATGCCCTATAGTTGATCTAAATAGATCCTCTATCCATAATGAAGGATATTCATTTCCTTCCACAACTCCCGCATTCTATCATCGAAAATCGACACATAAATCTAAAGGTCTATCTCTCTTTTAACAAAGAGTTAGGATCTTCTCTGGAAGAAATCTTTGGGACGGATAAATATCCCATCCAACACCTCCTATAATAAAGTAAAACGATCTTTCATCGTCTTAACCAGTGTAGGCATACACACCTTATCCATAACCAAATCACTAATAGCAGGGACTGATATTCTCTGAGGGTTTACTCCTTGACCTTCAAATGGATGACTAGCAGGTCATATTCCTAGCTTCCTAATTCGACATCAGTCGACACCTCTAAAGAATCCATACCTCTGAAATCATCATTAGATTTCTCAAGATCAATACGTCGTCGAACTCGTCCACGACCATGAGTAGGGGCAATTTCACTAAGTCAATACTTTTCCTAACCATTAAAGTACAGTAACCACTAAAGACAATATTTTTCCTATAGCTCAGAGATATCCTTCAGCTCGCCTGGTCCCAAAACCCGAGAACTCCCAAAAATCTAAGGAAATCAAATCCTCGAAACACAAAACCCACAAACCAAAACCGTAAACCAATAAAATTGTCACGTCCTGGGGGCATAGTCGTCATCCAAATGACAAAAGAGCCCCTTAGTGACAATATTCCGAAATCCATGGACCAAATCTGGTAAAAACCTCGAAATAATTATAGAAATATAAGTATTTCAATAACTGCATGCATGCACGACTAAACATATATCAAACAAAGTAAAATAGTTTTGTGACACCAAATCAAATTATGACCTAAAAATTCAAAGTGCATAATCAAAATGCAACACCGATAAAGTAAACAAAGCGGCATCCCGACGATGCAGGAGACAAGCACTGAAAGAACTCTCTGGCGACACCAAGGTAGGTCATCAGACACATCCTCCATCTTAACCTAGAGGATAAGTGAGGAGGGGGTGAGTACAACCACTGTGGATGTATAGACAACGATGCATAATCATAATGCACATAATGGAAGTCACAGAGAACAAGCTAGAGTAACTCAACCCTTAGAGTACCAATATCGATGCAGACTAATCTAATCGTGTATAATAAATATACCGCAACATACACACCCGCAACAAGCGGTGCATCGTCGAATACCACGATAAAGTCTCGTGGCTCTCACACAAAGGAAACTATCTATGAGCTACCTCGAGCGTAACCCATGGACCGACAATCAATATAGCGCACGGTCGTGCAACTATATGCTACCACGAATGAGACTCGTGAATAGAGCGGGTTGTATATAAATATCTAATTATCATTGCGGGCATTAGCATACTATCACCAATAGGTCGCGTGAGCAGTCGATTATCCTAGGTTGTTAAACCTAGGGTTATCCAATATATCTAGCATAGAACATCTATCAAAATCGATAAGGATCATCGATCTACAATTAAGCCCATTGAGGCGATCAAGCGAGGGTTTCAACACCTCTAATACCAAATGTTTACCAAAGTCGGTAAAGATCATCGACTAATAAATAAATTCCTCCAGATGGTTAGTCTAAGGTTCTAACCCTTCTCCTATAAACGGTTATCAAGGTCGATAAAAGTCATATGTCCACTAATAAACTCGTCGAGACGAGTAATCATAGGGTTTCATCCCAACTAACAGGAAACGCCTTTCAAGGCTAATAAAGACCACAAATCTACTATCAAGCCCGTCAAGAGGGTTAAGCCTAAATTATACCGTTCTACCAGTGCAATCATGCATGCTACAACATGCTACCACGAATAAATCTCGTGGGTACTTAAGATGTAAAGTAGCTATCTAGCTATAGGCGTCATACGAATCCGATTATCACCAACTCCGAACGAATAACACAAAAATATAACCTTACAGTAGGTCATCTCAACCATGATTGGGAGATATAGTAAGGATTAATTGCATCCTAACCATACAAACTCTACTAGTCCGATCACCATATCACTGAAATAGTAAATGGATAAACATATACCAATATGCACATCCGGGTTATTACACCTAGGGTTTCCACACCTAGGGTTCTACTAATATTGTTTCATTCCTAAGATCTGCTCCTACCGAATAACCTTATCTAAGTTATTTTATCTCTACTAGTCTTAATCATGGTGTCCACCGCAAAACACAATCATATAAACATATAACAAGTCTAATAAAGCGACAAGATAGTCCTACTAATGGGAATCAATGGTCAAATTAATTAGGGTATAACTAAAGAGTCATGCCAGATCAAAGTCAAGGCAATACTAAATAAAGCATCAGATGCTTATATATACTCTAAACTACATAAGCTATGTAATCATGTCCTCATGCCTTCTACGAATTTATCCATCTTAGTCATATTATTCAACTAGCCTAATAATCCTAATACTAGTTAAATCCTAAGTGGTAAACATCTACCAATAATATCTTATCATTTATATCACAATGATAACTAGCTACGTATAGCAGTAATAGCAATTTATAACCAAATGCTATCTATAAACCAGCAACCTAAAAATCTAACAGTCAAATAGATATCAGGTTAAAACAATACCAGACAAAACATGATATCACCGCATAACCAATATAAATATGTACTAAATCTAGAAAATTTTCTAGAATGTATTTACCTGTTAGCTGTCTGGAGATGTCCTGTTGCCGCCAAATCCCCCATATTGACCTCGTCAATAATACCTCGAATTTCCGAAACATAAAAATCGTCGAAAATCCATAACTCGAAAATACCCAGTTAACCTACCAAACTTGGCGAACTCCATAAACCCAAAGACCCTAAGGAACTCGGAAACCTACGCTCTGATACCAAATAAATTGTCACGCCCCGAGGGAGTCTCCGCCAGACGAAAATCCGGCAGCACCTCCCTTGTACGGGTGACAATACCAATTTTATACAAGGCCTACACGGCCACTATACATCGGTCAACACGACCGGAATCCAATCAAACACACGCAGATAATAATAAGGCCTCAGGCCAACAAATCTAGGTAAACAAAAGTCTACACTAACTAGACTTACCCCTTCTGCCATCTGGGCAGGAATACCCAACCGAACAAATCAAAATAAGATCCGACCAATGGTCCACAAGAACCCCAAAAATCCACGAGTACATAAATCCATTTCCAAGCCTAAACATATCTTCTATACAAAATTCAAACCAAAACTCAAACAACTAAGAAACTGTCACTACGAGGGGGGGGATATGACAACTGGACTCTCCTGACAGCTTCATCCTGAAATAAAAAATAAAACCACGGGGTAAGTTCAAAGAACTTAGCGGATATTTGTCGATATAAATAGCAAGATATAGCTAACAATACTAATCATGTCAGTACAGTCTCATATATATGGTAAGCAAGAAATAAATGCAAAAGGACTGTACTCACCTGAATCTCCTACTCTGATATAGGAGCATGTGCCCTACTATAAGAGATAAAGTCATCACCATAAATGAATATGAATCCTGTATGCATGACAATCATATGCAACATCCAAGGCATCAATACAATAATGCAGCAAACACAATACAAATGCAATCCGTGCAAAAATGCATGTCGTGCATATGACATGGTCACCCACGCGATCGGCCACCTCACGCAATGGTGAAGCCGAGTGGGTAGGGCTATGACAACTGTGCACTCTGCCATCACTGCTCCTGAGTGACCGAGTGGACAGGATGCTGTCGGAGTACACCTATCCTCCTGCCCCAAACATAGTGGGGAGCTAAGCTCTCATCTCCGGTGTCATAGACCGGAGGAGGATCCTGTCGCTACCACGCGCTGCCTCCGCTACCCGTGGCGGACCGGAACTGTGAACAAGCTGCACATACCCTCGATGTACCACTAACCCATGAGTGGCGGTGTATTATGCGAGCCATATAGCCCGTCGGGCTCAACAATAATGGAACCCCGTCCAGCCAGCATGCAATCATGCAAGATGGTGCATGACACTAAAGCATGTAATACCAACTAACATACGTATCCGAATAATATGCACAATAAAAAGGTACATATACATGATCCAAGTAAAACAGGGAAGTATAACTATAAAAGCGATCAAATGCATGTGTCAAATAGACATAATAACATGCAAGGTAGATAAACATGAAAACTATTGCAAGCTATAACTATCTAGCATATCAACATGACTATATCAAAAAGACAAGTCAAAATACCCGCCTTATATAATGCTCGTGATAACTATCTTCACGTCCGTGGACCTGTCCCGTGACCGAAATCTGCATACAATATAATATACTCAAATTATATTGCCAACCTCAATATCAAGTCCAAACCCTAATGGATTAAGCTATCCACTTAACCGATCACTCGCTGCCGTATCTAAATATAATTCATCCTAACCAGCTTAGGTAATCAACTTTATTAACCCCAAGTTTAATTACCACTTGATCAATATCAGTTTACCCCCAAAAACCCAACCGTACTATTTGATTAAACTTATTAATTAAATCCAAATTCATCCAATTACTCCTAATAACAGATTAATCAGATTACTCCATTGTTTTTAAACGATTAATTCCTTACTTTAATTAACCAAATTAGTTAATTAGCTAAACTGACTAATTAACATACAACAACAACCATAGATTAACCAAACAACCGATTCTTCCCTTACCGCCTTCATTGTTGAAACAAATTGGGGTCGGCCAGTGGACTCGATCGTGGTGGGCGGTGGCAGGTGGTCGGCGATGTCGGCATCAATTTATTGCGGCCTGGAGTGGTGTCTTGGCGGCGGCACGGAGGGAGGAGGATAACTGGCGGCAGGTGGTCGGGTGTGATCTTGACGAAGGCGAGCGTGGCGTGCGTAAGTCTGCGGCAATGATGGGTGGCAGCGAGCAAGCGTGGCCAGCGGCGGCGGCTTCAGCGTGGCGTGACCTTCCGGAAGCGGCGGGTAGCGGTCGATGGTCGTTGTTGATGTCGGCGGCGGTCGGGCTATGCACGAGTGGCGTGGCGATGAGGCAAAAGGCGTGGTGCTCGGGGAAAAGCGGCGTTGGTCTGCGGTGTCACCGACGACCTAGCCAAAGGAAAAGGAGGCGACGACGGTAGCACTGGACCATCGGCGATGTGAACGCAGCGGAGAGGAGGCAGCATGTGTGAGTGTGGTGCTCATGACGAGGAGAAGAGCTTCACGGCCAAACGAAATCGCCGCGGAGAAGAAGTGCCGACGAAGGTAGCTCGCGATCGGAAACTGTCGAAGGGAAAGTGTCGCGGCGGGGGAAAAAAAAGAAAAACGAAACCTAAAATAGATTTAGGTTTTCTGTCGCATATTAATCCCCTTTAAATAGACTCTTCCAAAGCCTATTTGTTTTATCCCCGTAAAAATCTCGTACGGAGTCCGTTTAAATCCAGAAAAATTCCGAAAAAATTCCTAAAATTCCCTAAAAATATCGAAAAATTTTCAGGATTATTTCCTTAATTATTTGGCCATTAAATTTACATGTTTAAATTTTCCAGTATTTAACATTCTCCCCCACTAATAAAAATTTGGTCCCCAAATTTCCTACTCAGATGCACGAGTAAGAAATACCACAATCGAAAATATACCTCACGTACCTTAAGTAAACAAGTGAGAGTATTGAGCTCGGATCTTTTCCTCGAGCTCCCAAGTAGCCTCCTCGTCGGTGTGGTGACTCCACCCGACCTTGACAAGTCACAAAATCTTATTTCGCAACTGTCGTTCCTTGTGATCCAGAATCCGTATCGGAACCTCTGCATAAGTAACATCAGGTTGAATGTAACTTGACATATCTGATAGAATATGTGTAAAATCTGACACATACTTCCTCAGCATGAACACATGAAACACATCCTGGATACCAGCCAAAACGGTGGTAGCCCTAGACGGTAAGCGACTACTCCGATCCTCTCAAAAATCTCGAAAGGCCCAATGTACCTTGGAGCTAACTTACCACGGAGGTCAAATCTCTTCACCCCTTCCGTGGGTGAGACTCGCAAGAAAACATGATCACCAATAGAGAACTCCCGAGGTCTCCGTCTCCAATCTGCATAATTCTTTTGACGATCCTGCGCCTCTGCCATCCTACGTCTGATAGTACGGACCAACCCTGTCTCATACTGAGCTCTATGGGTCCCAGCAACTAGTCCTCCCAGTTGCCCCCGAAATCCATTACACAGGACCTTAGCAAGTCCTCGAGTGTCTAAATGGCCCGCTCCGACTGTCCATCTTTCTGCGGATGGAATGCAATACTAAAACGAAGCTGCGTGCCTAAGGCCTGCTGCAGATTCTGCCAGAACCGGACGTGAACTGGGGATCTCTATTTGATATAATGCTCAAAGGAACACCATGCAATCTGATGATCTCCCGACAATATAGCTCTGCCAAACGATCCAGAGAGTCGGGCTTCCGAATCGCTAAGTGCGCGGATTTGGTTAGTCGGTCAACAACTACCCAAATCGTGTCATGACCTTGACGTGTCCTAGGCAAACCCACCACAACATCTATAATAATATGCTTCCACTTCCATTCCGAAATCAGAATTTCCTGAAGCATCTGTTCCTTAAACTAAAGCAACTCCGGAAACCATTATCCTCCTCGGAGTCAGAGACGGTAATCCATCTACTGTCCAAAATCCACTCCACCACACACTCTATAAGTGCATGGGAGGCTATCGTGACCAGACTTCCTTGTTACAACCATTCGTGTTTCAGCTACTCTATAGTAATTATCCCGTAGCTAGCCAAAATCCCATGAGCATTCCTGCTCTTCACCTCTACAATACAACCTAATCACTGCTAAGTCCACGTCATATATATGACTTATCTCTGATTCTTTAAGCTGCCAGTAAGCTTAGGATCGTCGTATTCTATAGCATCCATATACACTACCCTTCCATCCACACCGAATAATTAATTAACACCGGCGTAAAGTCAACCATCGTCGAGCCACGAAACTAGTTTCACAAGGCGCAGTAAATTTCATCCCCTTCACGATCTAACCAACAATGATGTAGTACCGCTAGAGCATCCTATCCATGTCTATGGTAATAATCAAATCAATACCGGAAAACTACCATCAACTACGGTGGCCGAGTGCATGACTCCAAATACCACCCTCGTGATGGCCAAGGTAATCCAACGACCATGATAATTGTATGACACCATGTCACTACAATATCAACCCATCAATCATAAATCAATCCTAGAGCATACACGATGCCCTATAGTTGATCTAAATAGATCCTCTATCCATAATGAAGGATATTCATTTCCTTCACAACTACCGCATTCTATCATCGAAAATCGACACATAAATCTCTCTCTTTTAACAAAGTTAGGATCTTCTCTTGGAAGAAATCTTTGGGACAGATAAATATCCCATCCAACACCTCCTATAATAAAGTAAAAGCGATCTTTCATCGTCTTAAGTGTAGGCATACACACCTTATCCATAACCAAATCACTAATAGCGAGGGTGATATTCTCACGAGGGTTTACTCCTTGACCTTGAATGGATGACTAGCAGGTCATATTCCTAGCTTCCTAATTCGACATCAGTCGACACCTCTAAAGAATCCATACCTCTGAAATCATCATTAGATTTCTCAAGATCAATACGTCGTCGAACTCGTCCACGACCATGAGTAGGGGCAATTTCACTAAGTCAATACTTTTCCTAACCATTAAAGTACAGTAACCACTAAAGACAATATTTTTCCTATACCTCAGAGATATCCTTGACTGCGGTCCCAAAACCGAGAACTCCCAAAAATCCAAGGAAATCAAATCCTCGAAACACAAAACCCAAACCAAAGTAAACCAATAAAATTGTCACGTCACAGGGGCATAGTCGTCATCCAAATGACAAAGAGCCCTTAGTGACAATATTCAAATCCATGGACCAAATCGGTAAAAACCTCAAAATAATTATAGAAATATAAGTATTTCAATAAGCTGCATGCATGCGACTAAACATATATCAAATAAAGTAACATAGTTTTGTGACACCAAATCAAATTGCGACCAAAAATTCAAAGTGCATAATCAAAATGCAACACCGATAAAGTAAACAAAGCGGCATCCAGACGATGCAGGGAGACAAGCACGAAGAACTCTCGGCGACACCAAGGTAGGTCAGCAGGACATCCTCCATCGATTAACCTAGAGGATAAGTGAGGAGGGGTGAGTACAACCACTCTGTGGATGTATAGACAAGTGCATAATCATAATGCACATAATGGAAGTCACAGAGAACAAGCTAGAGTAACTCAACCCTTAGAGTACCAATATCAGTCTGCAACTAATCTAATTAGCAGTATAATAAATATACCTGCAACATACACAACCACTGCGCAAGCGATTGCATCCAGATACAAAGTCTCGTGGCTCTCACACAAAGGAAACTATCTATGAGCTACCTCGAGCGTAACCCATGGACCGACAATCAATAGCACGCGGTCTCGTGCAACTATATGCTACCACGAATGAGACTCGTGAATAGACAGGTTGTATATAAATATCTAATTATCGACTGCGGGCATTAGCATACTATCACCAATAGGTCGCGTGAGCAGTCGATTATCCTAGGTTGTTAAACCTAGGGTTATCCAATATATCTAGCATAGAACATCTATCAAAATCGATAAGGATCATCGATCTACAATTAAGCCCATTGAGGCGATCAAGCGAGGGTTTCAACACCTCTAATACCAAATGTTTACCAAAGTCGGTAAAGATCATCGACTAATAAATAAATTCCTCCAGATGGTTAGTCTAAGGTTCTAACCCTTCTCCTATAAACGGTTATCAAGGTCGATAAAAGTCATATGTCCACTAATAAACTCGTCGAGACGAGTAATCATAGGGTTTCATCCCAACTAACAGGAAACGCCTTTCAAGGCTAATAAAGACCACAAATCTACTATCAAGCCCGTCAAGAGGGTTAAGCCTAAATTATACCGTTCTACCAGTGCAATCATGCATGCTACAACATGCTACCACGAATAAATCTCGTGGGTACTTAAGATGTAAAGTAGCTATCTAGCTACAGGCGTCATACGAATCCGATTATCACCAACTCCGAACGAATAACACAAAAATATAACCTTACAGTAGGTCATCTCAACCATGATTGGGAGATATAGTAAGGATTAATTGCATCCTAACCATACAAACTCTACTAGTCCGATCACCATATCACTGAAATAGTAAATGGATAAACATATACCAATATGCACATCCGGGTTATTACACCTAGGGTTTCCACACCTAGGGTTCTACTAATATTGTTTCATTCCTAAGATCTGCTCCTACCGAATAACCTTATCTAAGTTATTTTATCTCTACTAGTCTTAATCATGGTGTCCACCGCAAAAACACAGAATCATATAAACATATAACAAGCTGTCTAATAAACGACAGCATAGTCCTACTAATGGGAATCAATGGCTGAAATTAATTAGGGTATAACTAAAGAGTCATGCCAGATCAAAGTCAAGGCAATACTAAATAAAGCATCAGATGCTTATATATACTCTAAACTACATAAGCTATGTAATCATGTCCTCATGCCTTCTACGAATTTATCCATCTTAGTATTATTATTCCTAATAATCCTAATACTAGTTAAATCCTAAGTGGTAAACATCTACCAATAATATCTTATCATTTATATCACAATGATAACTAGCTACGTATAGCAGTAATAGCAATTTATAACCAAATGCTATCTATAAACCAGCAACCTAAAAATCTAACAGTCAAATAGATATCAGGTTAAAACAATAACAGACAAAACATGATATCACCGCATAACCAATATAAATATGTACTAAATCTAGAAAATTTTCTAGAATGTATTTACCTGTTAGCTGTCTGGAGATGTCCTGTCGCCGCCAAATCCCCCATATTGACCTCGTCAATAATACCTCGGATTTCCGAAACATAAAAATGCGTGGAAATCCATACAACTCAAAATACCGATTAACCTACAAACTTGGCGAACTCCATAAACCCAAAGACCCTAAGGAACTCGGAAACCTACGCTCTGATACCAAATAAATTGTCACGCCCGAGGAGTCTCATGAGACGAAAATCCGTGGCACCTCCCTTATGCGGGTGACAATACCAATTTTATACAAGGCCTACGGCCACTATACATCGATCAACACGGCCAGGAATCCAATCAACACACGCAGATAATAATAAGGCCTCGGGCCAACAAATCTAGGTAAACAAAAGTCTACACTAACTAGACTTACCCTTACGCCATCTGGCGGGAATACCCAACCGAACAAATCAAAATAAGATCCACCAATGGTCCACAAGAACCCCAAAATCCACGAGTACATAAATCCATTTCCAAGCCTAAACATATCTTCTATACAAAATTCAAACCAAAACTCAAACAACTAAGAAAGCTGTCACTACGAGGGGATATGACAATTTGGACTCTCTGACGACTTCATCACGAAATAAAAATAAAACCACGGGGTAAGTTCAAAGAACTTAGCGGATATTTGTCGATATAAATAGCAAGATATAGCTAACAATACTAATCATGTCAGTACAGTCTCATATATATGGTAAGCAAGAAATAAATGCAAAAGGACTGTACTCACCTGAATCTCCTACTCTGATATAGGAGCATGTGCCCTACTATAAGAGATAAAGTCATCACCATAAATGAATATGAATCCTGTATGCATGACAATCATATGCAACATCCAAGGCATCAATACAATAATGCAGCAAACACAATACAAATGCAATCCGTGCAAAAATGCATGTCGTGCATATGACATGGTCACCCCTGACGCCAGTCAGTCGCCTCACACGCAATGGTGAAGCCGAGTGGGTAGGGCTATGACAACTGTGCACTCTGCCATCACTGCTCCTGAGTGACCGAGTGGACAGGATGCTGTCGGAGTACACCTATCCTCCTGCCCCAAACATAGTGGGGGAGCTAAGCTCTCATCTCCCGGTGTCATAGACCAGAGGAGGGATCCCTGTCCGCTACCACGCTGCCTCATCGCTACCCATGAGCGGACCAGCGGAGCCTGACAGAGCAACTGCACACACCCTCCTGATGTACCACTAACCCATGAGTGGCAGTGTGTGCAGGCTATGTAACTGGCTGCGGGCTCAACAATAATGGAACCCCGTCCAGCCAGCATGCAATCATGCAAGATGGTGCATGACACTAAAGCATGTAATACCAACTAACATACGTATCCGAATAATATGCACAATAAAAAGGTACATATACATGATCCAAGTAAAACAGGGAAAGTATAACTATAAACTGATCAAATGCATGTGTCAAATAGGCATAATAACATGCAAGGTAGATAAACATGAAAACTATTGCAAGCTATAACTATCTAGCATATCAACATGACTATATCAAAAGACAAGTCAAAATACCCGCCTTATATAATGCTCGTGATAACTATCTTCACGTCCGTGGACTGTCCGTGATCGAAATCTGCATACAATATATAATATACTCAAATTATATTGCCAACCTCAATATCAAGTCAAACCCTAATGGATTAAGCTATCCACTTAAGATCACTCATTGCCCATATCTAAATATAATTCATCCTAACCAGCTTAGGTAATCAACTTTATTAACCCCAAGTTTAATTACCACTTGATCAATATCAGTTTACCCCCAAAAACCCAACCGTACTATTTGATTAAACTTATTAATTAAATCCAAATTCATCCAATTACTCCTAATAACAGATTAATCAGATTACTCCATTGTTTTAAGCGATTAATTCCTTACTTTAATTAACAAATTAGTTAATTAGCTAAAGCGACTAATTAACATACAACAACAACCATAGATTAACCAAACAATCGATTCTTCCCTTACCTCCTTCATTGTTGAACAAATTAGAGAGCCAGTCCGGACTCTGATCGTGGTGGCGGTGAATGGTCGAGCGATGTCGGACATCAATTTATTGCGGCACGGAGTGGCTGTGCGCCGGCGACGGCGGGAGGGAGGATAACATGGCGACGGCAGGTCGGTCGGGTGACAAGATCTTGACAAGCGAGCGCGTGGGTAGCGAGTAAGGGTGCCGACGGCACTGGGGTGGCGACGCGAGCAAGCAGCGGCGGCGACGGCGGCTCGCGTGGCAGAGACTGACCCCTTCCGAGAGCGACGGGTAGCGGTCAGTGGTCGTTGTTGATGTCGACGGCGCTGGTCGAAGCTATGCACGAGTGGCGTGGCGATGAGGCAAAAAGGGGCAGCGGTGCTCGGGGAAAAAGGCGGCGGCGTTGGCTGCCTGCGGGTGTCACCGACGACCTAGCCAAAGGAAAAAGGAGGCGTGGGTAGTCTCTGTGGACCATCTGCGACGTGAGCAGCGGAGAGGAGCAGCGTTGTCGTGGCGGTGGTGCTCGCGACGAGGAGAAGAGCTCGCCGGCGAAGACGAAATCGCCGCGGAGAAGAAGTGCCGACGAAGGTAGCTCGCGATCGGAAACTGTCGAAGGGAAAGTGTCGCGGCGGGGGAAAAAAAAAAGAAAAATGAAACCTAAAATAGATTTAGGTTTTCTGTCGCATATTAATCCCCTTTAAATAGACTCTTCCAAAGCCTATTTGTTTTATCCCCGTAAAAATCTAAATGCAGTCCGTTTAAATCCAGAAAAATTCCAGAAAAATTCCTAAAATTCCTTAAAAATCCCGAAAAATTTCCAGGATTATTTCCTTAATTATTTGGCCATTAAATTTACATGTTTAAATTTTCCAGTATTTAACAACTCTGTTGCACTCATATTTTCTTTTGGTTATGCTATCGTTGCATTTATGTTTCATTTATTTTTGTTGTCATAAATTTTGGTAAGATTAGATTTGTATCATGAATTCTGTTGTATATATTTAGTTTGTGAAGATATATGAATTTTATTAGACCTAACAATTGATATTAGAGTCATCGTCCAAGTTGATCCATGTAGGTGGAATAGTAGCCTCAAACGAACAAAGTGAGGATTCCCAAGTTTGGATCAAGAGAATCATATACTAGACATGAAGTCCAGTTGGATTTGAAAGACTGGACAACTGGCAGGAAATTTGTCCTTCATTTAAGGAGGAGATTGATGGGATTATTGGGAGTACAATCAAAGTTCTGCATTGGAAAAATATGGAAAAGATCATGAGCTTATAAGATGAAAATATATCTCCATTGGTATGAGGTATTTTGAGTAAAGTCTAAAACTAAATTCATGCACACTTAAATCCAAAGTGAACAATATCATACCAATATTATGGAGATATGTGAATTTCATTGGACTTAACAGTAAATAATAATAATGTGTGTTTGGTGAAGAGGAATAAATATTGATTCTACACCTTTGCTCTAAAAGTATTATATAAAAGAATATTCGACAATTTACCAAACACAGCTCCTAAAGTTCGGAATTATCCAAAAAGCGCAGCATGGTTTCAGATTTACCAAATCGCGCACCTAATTCCCCTTTTACCCCTCCCGTCAAACAGACCTGCAATTTAATGATGAGAGAGAATTTTCATGCATCCGAGCCACTACTGGAAATTCCGAACCATCTAAACGTGGTGCTGGGAATTCAAATCCCAGCACCACCTTTTTTTTTATCTGATTTCTAATTTATATCGGTCTGATTTCTGAAATATTACTGTGAATACCTAATAAAACCTCGAATATCAGAAATTTTATCCACGGATATACAGAGGGACACTACTCAAACTCAATGGACTTGGATTGGATCGAAAAAGAGGTGAATAAGACCATCAATGGGTTTTGACCGAAACCCATTGATGGACTTAGAGGAGTCCAAATTTCGAAATCTTGACATACACTGAAAGATCTTATAACATGAATTTTTGATATGTCGAGGAAACTTAGTGTTAATCCTTCTATCTCCTAATTTTAACTTGTGTCGAAAAAAAATGGTACTGAAAGTTGAGAAACTGATGGAAGATAGTGATAGTGGTACTGGAATTCACAATTTTAGCACCACTGTGGTGCTGGAATTGGAATTTTCAGCACCACTATGGTACTGGGATTGGAATTCCCAGCACCACAGTGGTGTTGGGATCCCTGCAACACCACTGTGGTGCTTTGGGTGCAATTCCACACCACGGTGGTGTTGCGATCGGCACCACCAGCGTGGTCTTTAGGAATTCCAATCCCAGCACTACGATGGTGGAAATTTCAATTCGGCACCGCGGTGGTCTTTACCTCTGTGGTGATGAATATATTTTTCATCATTAATTTTTCATCAAATTTTAATTAGCAAGAAACAACTCGATCCGAAGAAAAGAAGCTGCACTGTATTCTTAATACAAATTAGAGATAAAAACTAACCTTGTGATCAGAAACTGAGAGGAAGTCCGAGGACACCAAGAGAATGTTTTTCAGACTTTAGATCTGTATGGATAAGTCGTAGATCATCGTGCATGACTACAATGAGAATAAAAAGAAGAATCATCGCCTTAGTTTATAGTTTTGAAGTATATTCCTCGATAGCGATAGGAAGTGACTAATATAGTTGTTCCTCTACGAAGGGCCATTAGGATGCCTGCAAATAGCGTTTGCATCAAATGACCTATTTCTACCCTGTTAGCTACAAATGTGGCAATTCAAAATGGTAGCAGATTCCATTTGCAATCGACAACTATATATGTCAAGGATAAAATATAACGAAAAATAAATAGAAAAAAATGTGTATATATATATATATATATATATCATGCACCTAAAACAGTTACAATGGACTTGCAGCTGTGTTATTTTAAAATTTTTTATTCAAAATCGCAATGGCATTTGCAGAAAATCAGACAGCTTAGCTTCATACGCCATTTATTTACTGTTGCTGATTGCATACATAACCAGTTACAGGCAATCAAATGCTCTGGAAGTTTCAGTTTTTTGACCTTGTAATAATTTGGATGCAGCTGAAACCACTATAACTTAGGTTTGAGTTCTAAGCTTAAGGTTTAGCTTTGCCTCTGTAATCTTTTAACTAAAGGGTCATTGAGAGTCATCAAATCCCACTTATATTTTGTATCAGCTTCCACTGATGAAAATTCAGCCCCTTGCAAAGTAGGTATAATAGATCTTTCCCTGAGACCTCGCATTGGCGGGAGTTTCATATGATTGCCTTTTCCATTGGTGAAAATTCAAATGTTCAAAACTTCAACAAGCATTTGAACAGAAAAAAAACAAATATACTGAGAGGTTGTAATTGGAAAAGAATGTCCATAGAACATTCTCACGCATTAATACTAGCCTATTTTACCCAAATCATTTCATGGTTCTATTTATATGTCAGGGAAACAATATAAGTTGTACACTGATTTAACATGCCACTTGCTTTTGTAGATTCCAAGTGTTAATAACAAATACTTTAGCAATACAAGAGAACTGACCTCTAATTGAAGTTTAATTTGTGTGATTTATTGGGTTTTGCATGCTTTTGCCACTGAAGGTGCCCATTGCTCTAGAATTCGAGAAATCTTAGATGGTTCTGATGTAAGCTCACTTATCTATTTTTCAATATTTTACTTTACCATTTACTCTTTTTTCATACAACATTCTTCACTCTTAATTTCCCATAGATAGGGGAACCAGGATATCTATATCTATTTGTATATATAATCTGTTTTACTTGGACTCGAGTATGAGTATTGATATGGGTATGGATTTGAATGTATGACATGGCTATTTTTAGAATTTTTAACAAGTAATTGATAGAAATGTTAAATGTCCACTTGGAGTGGATATATCTAAGTGTAGGGTATCCAATATGGGTATGGATGAGGTAGATGAAGAGCCCTGAATATCAAAAAGTTTATAATAATATTTTTCACTCTCAATTTCCCATGGTACAACAAAGTTTCTCATTCAATACCAGAGCATGTATTCAGAATCAAAAGGATTCACTGATTTATGAGGAAGATCTTCATTGCTGGGATTGCAATACCCAGTGTCTTTGGAATTCACAATTCGGCACCTTTGTGGTCTTTGGAATTGGAATTTCCGGCACCATGTGTCTGAGATTGAAATTCGGCACCGCGTGGTGTTGCGAGATCCCAACACCCGTGGTGCTGGGAATTCCAATTACCACGGGTGTTGTTGAAATTACAATTCGGCAAATTTCACCACTACCACTATCTTCCACACTTAAAATTGGGAGATAGGAGGATTAAAACTAAGTTTCCTCGACATATCAAAAATTCATGTTGTAAGATCTTTCAGTGTATGTCAAGATTTCGAAATTTGGACTCCTCTAAGTCCATCAATGGGTTTCGGTCAAAATCCATTGATGGTCTTATTCACCTCTTTTTCGATCCAATCCACTTGTTGGGCTAGGTTGAACAGTGGAGGCAACTTAGTGTCGTTTTGCGAAATCTATAGTTATTTGTGATTTAGTTTGCTGAATTTTCTCATTAACTTCTACTTCCAATTATATTCCTTGACGTTCATCAGCACCTTGAATTTTTTGATTTTTGATATGTTAATCTCTGTTTCCTTGCTGTTTTTCTTGGCTAAAGTTCTCTTCCATGGTTACATTGCCCTGGAAATTATCATCGTTTGTTTTCTAGTAAATTTGTGTTTTAGTCATTGTTTTAAAAAAATTTCACCCACACAAGTTGCTGATGTAACTACATAAGCTTGTGTAGTCAGGAAGGTGTGCCATCAACATATGGCTGCATAAGGATTCTATGGGCTATACCATTGAACTAACTCCTACTGCTGCTATATTGTTTGCAACAATTGGTTTACATCTACGGCAATAATGTTGTGTTTTTAATCATACATATCACTTAGATTGATATGCAAAATGTTTATTTGAAGTTACTGATTTGTTACACTTATTGATTTAATCATTAAGTGATTGTTTATATTGATTGCTTAGGTTGATTAATTTGATTTATTTTCTTGTGTTGACACATGATGTCATATATTATCTTCAATATGTTGAACAATACTATTTGAAAAATATGAACCTCAAGTGCATCCACATATGTATTTGTGTGCTGCTTATGCATTATGAAATAGCTTACTTGCATACCTCCTGCATATGATCTGAAATCTTCATTTTTATTATCTTCATATTTATCATTTATTCATGTTAGATTGTTAGTTAGCTTTATAGGGTTGTGATTATCAATTCCCAGCACCACTGTGGTGTTGGGATTGGAATTCCCAGCACCACAGTGGTGTTGCAGGGATCCCAACACCACTGTGGTGCTGGAAATTCCAATCTCAGCACCACAGTGGTGCTGGAAATTCCAATTCCAGCACCACAGTGGTGCTGGAATTGCGAATTCCAGCACCACTACCACTATCTTCCACCAGTTTCTCAACTTTCAGTACCATTTTTTTTCGACACAAGTTAAAATTGGGAGATAGGAGGATTAAAACTAAGTTTCCTCGACATATCAAAAATTCATGTTGTAAGATCTTTCAGTCTATGTCAAGATTTCGAAATTTGGACTTCTCTAAGTCCATCAATGAGTTTCGGTCAAAACCCATTGATGGTCTTATTCACCTCTTTTTCGATCCAATCTAAGTCCATTGAGTTTGAGTAGTGTCCCTCTGTGTATCCTTGGCCAAAATTTCTGATATTCGAGGTTTTATTAGGTATTCACAGCAATATTTCAGAAATCAGACCGATATAAATTAGAAATCAGATAAAAAAAAAGGTGGTGCTGAGATTTAAATTCCCAGCACCACGTTTAGATGGTTCGGAATTTCCAGTAGTGGCTCGGATGCATGAAAATTCTCTCTCATCATTAAATTGCAGGTCTGTTTGGCGGGAGGGGTAAAAGGGGAATTAGGTGCGCGATTTGGTAAATCTGAAACCATGCTGCGCTTTTTGGGCAATTCCGAACTTTAGGAGCTGTATTTGGTAAATTGCCGAAGAATATTTGATGACTAAAAAAGAGATAGAAGCAACAAACTTAATATAAATAAGCAAGTTAGATTATTTGAGAGTTTTGAGACAATCATCCCATGATAATTTAAATTCACCTTGTAAAATATGAAGATGATTTGAAAGGGAGATAAATTTATAAATTAATAAAGGAACATCAATTTCTAAACAACACCCTATTTTTTTTAGTCCAAAATTTAAATTGTAATTTTCAATTTTGCATTGGTCTAAATTAGATTTGATTTTAAATTTATAATCTTTTGTTAGCCAAAGTTAGGTTCGATCAATAATTTTTAATTTTTTATTGGTTAAAATTTGATTAACTGGTTAATTAAAGTTAGGTTTGACTAGTATAATAAACATATTTATTGGTAATTAATATTTTTTAATAAAATTATTTTTTAAAATTCAAAGGGATTTTTATGTTTAACTTTTTTTATATAAAAACAAACTTAATACTGCATTTATTTATTTATCCATCTTTCTTGTCTTTCATGGTCATTTTTATACCGTTGTTGTGTGCCCTTATTCCTTTACAAGTTATTGTACACACCCTCTCCTTTTTTTGTAATTCATCATCAATGCCAAGAAAAGATTACCAGGTAAATATTTTTTATTGAATAAGTTTGATCGATACTTTATTGAAGTTAAAATTAATAAAAAATAAATAAAAATAATTGTTAAAATATATATATTAACTAGTTTAATTTATAATAATTTATCACTCATTGTCAAATTTAGCTTGCATTTATAACATTTTATTGGTCAAATTTAACTTCATCAAATAAATATAAAAATACTTATCAACCAAATATATTTGTTTTAACAAATTATACTTGAAAGTTTAGCAAATTTTTTTTATTTTACTAATAAAATTTGATAGAGATACCACAACAATTTTAATAAATAAAATTAAATGTCTTTCATAATACTTTATAAGTAATTATATTAAATTTTACCTAGTACAAGTTTAAATAAATTAGTCTTCATTTTTTTTTATTCCTAACCTAGTTGATTTCCTCTTCACTCTGCATCTCAAAAAGTCAAAAAAATATTTTTTAAATTTTATATAAAAAATATATCTCTTAAAAACTAATATTTATTTTAAAAAAATAGTAAGGCCTTAAATATTTTTTCTAGTCAAAGCCTCAAAATAGTTGAGACAACCCTAATTAGTGTACTAATTTCATCAACCTAAGAATTTATAGAGACGAGATAGGATAAAATTCCTTCTCAAAGCTATAATTTCTAGAATTTTCTTGATTTATCTGATTTGCCATTCCTGAGGATGAGTAAGATGACACAATAAGTAAACTTTCAATTTCCTCATTATCTTCTGGAATACAGTCTCTTTTATTTTTCATTTTAGCCTTTCTGATAGTTTGCAATTTATACTCAACTTCTTTCATCGTAGGTCTTTCCGTACCTTTTAAACTCAAACATACTTTTATCAAATCATTGATTTCAAGAATTTCTTACTCTGTTCCTTCTTTCAAAATACAATCATCTACCAGATCAAAAAGCATGTTTTCTCTGGTTGCTTGAAGGAAACACATTGTTAGGTTTTGTTGCAAATCACTTTCAGTTAAGTAAGAAGGCTTTTTTCCAGTCAAAATCTCAAGAAGGATAACTCCAAAACTATAGACATCACTCTTCTCGGTCAATTGACAAATTTGATAATATTCTGGATCTAAGTAACCAAAGGTACCTTGTATGCCAGTAACAACATGTGTTTGATCAGAAGGAATAATTCTTGATGTTCCAAAGTCTGATATCTTTGCTCTAAAAATATCATCTAAAAGAATATTTGATGACTTAACATCTCTATGAAAAATTGAAATAGAAGCTGTTAAATATTGAAGATTTAAAATATTAAATTAAATAGCCAGAAATTAAGAAAAATACTCCTGGAAATTTTTCGAGATTTTTAGGGAATTTTAGGAAATTTTCTGAAATTTTTCTGGATTTTAACAGAGTCCGTACGAGAAAATTATGGGGATAAAATAAATAGGCTTTGGAGGAGTTTATTAAAGGGGTTAATTGGCGACATTAACCTAAGTTTTTATTTTTTTCTATTTCTTTCTTTTATTTTTCCCCGCCACGCCCTCTTTTCTCTCTCGCGACTCCCTCTCTGTCGTCGACAGTTTCACTCGCGCATCTTCTCCCTCGCGACGTTCCTTCGTCGGGGCCACAGACAAGCAGAGAAGTAAGTTTGGGGTCACCGGCAGGATGATTTCGCCGGATCTCCTTCCACGCGACGCCCTCCCTTTGCGCCACATCTCCAGGTTGCGGCCGCCTCCTTCTTTGCCACCGTCATCGCCGCCCGAACTCGAGTAGACGGCGAGCGACGTTTCCTCGCCGGTGAAGCCCAAACCTTAAACTGAAGGTCCATAGTTCGTTCCTGCGTGAGGGCAGTCGGTGGAGACTACCGCTAGTGTTCTGGCCGAGCGTCGCTGGAGGATTTTGAGCGTCGATTGCAGCCCTTCTGACTGAGAGTCGTCGGAGGATTTTGAGCACCGGTCGCAGCCGGTGAACAGGGTAGTTGGTTCTGTGGATTGCGCTATCGATAGTCGTCAGGAATAGGTAAGCGACAATTTTTTCCTTTGGTTGGGTTGGATCTGTGATTGGGCAAATAACCTTGGGGGCCAGGTATCTACAGTGGGTTCTCGTGACAGGCAGCGGGTAGAGGGTGTTGTTCCGGTGAACAGAGGATAGGAGGAGAAAGGGCTGCCGAGGAACTTCTAAGGAAGGTAAGAGGTATTTACAGCTTTATTTTTGAGTTCTGTTGAACTTATTTGCTGTTGTGTGTGGATATTTGTGATGAGATTGGTGTTTGGGGGTCAGGTGTGTTGATGTCGATTGTGAATTGGAGGTTTGCATAGCTGTGAGTGAGAGCAGAAGGTTTGGTTGAGCTGTGTATATGTCACCTAGGGTTAGGTTGGATTTGTACTTCTGATCGGTGAGATGTTCTGTATATTGTTGTGGATCATATTTATTGGTTGAGTTCGGTCTGTAATTTGGGCAATTTACCTAGGGTTGACGAACAGAGGAATTGGGGATATTGGTTGTCGGTGGGATCCTAGGGCTGGTAAGCACTATTTTGGTGTTTTTCGGTTGATATTGGATGTTTGGATGATTGTTGGTTAATTTCGGATACATTTTGGGTTGTGAGATGGATAATATTTTCATATGATGAGTATTGATCATGGTGAGATTAATTGCAAGGATATGTTCTGGGATTGAAGAGTTAATCACAATTTGTGACCTACGGGTTGATGGTCTACTTGGTGATACATAGTAGTAATTTAGCACGTTGTCGTGTGCTTGGATTTGATGGATTTACTTTGGATTAATTGGTTATGGAAAGAATCGATTATGTATTCGATTTGTCGGTGAATGGTATTTTGTGCTTAACAATAGTTATACATTATGCAGGTTTCGGTCACGAGGCAGGTTCACGGTCGTGACGATCTGGTTTTTTTTGCGGATATTTTGGCAGGCGGGTATTTTGACTTATCTCCTAGATATAGTCATGTTGATATGCTAGTTAGGATAGCTTGCAATAATTTTCATGTTTATATATCTAGTATGTTTTTGTGCCTACTAGATACATGCATTTGATCAGTATGATTATATCTTCCCTGTTTTATTTGGATCATAGTTACTTGGATTATGGATATGTACATATTGATTGTGCATATTATTCAGATAGGTATATTTGGTTGGATTTACATGCTTTAGTATCATGCACCATCTTGCATGATTGCATGCTGGTTGGACAGGGTTCCTTTATAGTTGAGCCCGCAGCTAGTTACATGGCCTGCACACACTGTTAGGGCAATCTCTTGCCGTGATATGGTTTTGATGGTGTGGCAAAGGGTTTAAGTTAGTGTGTTATGTTTATTTAATATGTGCGTTGAAGTCGTGCAGGACTTAGTAATTCGCACATGGAGCCATGGCGAGTTTCACATCTCATGACTCGTGCCTTGAGTCGGTGAAGGATAGCTTTGCGGAAGCCGTGCGCTTGGAGCATCCGAGGGACCGCCGGACGAGAAGCTTGGAGTGAAGCCGGAGGAAGTAGACTTCGAGGCAAGAGACGCGAAGGAGCATTGCAGAGCCGTGCGCTGATCTTTGCCGAGGAGCGTGGCGAGAACGAAGAGAACCCGGCGAAGGACTCAGAAATGAGTGGCGATTGTAACCGGGAGGGGTAGCTCTTAGGTGAAACTTGGCCATTTGGCCAAGTGTCGGATGGGTTTTCGACACGGTCATTGCCATGGAATGGCGATCGCTTCAATCGAGTGTAGCTCATTGGTATATCTCGGTTTGTGGCGGCGCGAGCCATCGTTAGCGATCGCCGATAGATGCGATCGGCTTCTGGCGCCGATCGGTAGTCAATAGGGTTTTAGCCACAGAACCTCGTAGCGGCCAGGCGTCGACTACGAGTCGGCCGATGATCGGTGAGGTCCAGCGCGATCGCGCCAAGAGTTCCGTTGGACAACAGCGGTCGGCATCCGGCGTGTTCGAGGCCGTTGTAGTAACGATCGCCATGGGCGTGATCGTGATGGCGGCTAACGGAAGAAGTTAGCCCTCTCTATAAAGAGAGGTGTGAGCCTTGAGAGGCTAATGCTTAAGTTCCAAACAATCTTCCTAGTGCCCCACAAGCTCTAAACTCTTCTTACACGCTTTTACTCCATTCTATTTGTAAGAAGAGTGATCTTGATTGTAAAGGTTACCTCCACCTAGCTTGGTGCAAAGGAGAGACCATTTAGTGGATTGGTTGGTGAGTGATTCACCGAGGACGAATCGGGGACCGTGGATTAGCGGCGTAGCCGTGAACCACGTTACATCTTGTGTTAGCATTGTCTATTTCCTTTGCTTTGTTTTTATTTGTTTAATTTGCTTGTATTGTTGTTTCCGCTTGCGCTAATCTAATTGTAGACGAGCAAATTCCGATAACCAACGAACGAGGGCTATTCACCCCCCTCTAGCCGGCCATCCGATCTCTTACAAGTGGTATCAGAGCCGAGGTTGCTTGTCACCGGACTAACCGCCGCAACAAGCCCTACATCAAAAATGGCCGGCTCCAACATCCATCCTCCGAAGTTTGAAGGAGAATTCGCTTGGTGGAAGAAGCGAATGGAGGTATTTTTCGAAACGGATTTTGATATAATGATTACAATGGAATCCGGTTTCGTTTTGCCTAGGGATGAAGAGGGGAAGCCAATAGAGAAATCTAAGTGGACCAAGAGGCAAAGAGAGGAGCACCTTGCAAACTCCAAAGCCAAGCACCATCTCTACAATGTGCTCCCTCAACAAGAGATCAACCGGATCGGAGAATGCACTAGCGCCAAAGAGATGTGGGAGAAGCTTGTAGAGCTTCATGAAGGCACCTCGGAGGCCAAGCTTGCAAGAAGAGACCTCCTCCGCTCCCAACTATCCAATATAAAACTAGAAAAGGGAGAAAAGGTAACCTCACTACACTCTAGGTTTAAAGAAATTTTAATTGGGCTAACAAGTGTAGGTGAGAAGCTATCGAACCGGGACATGCTCATGAAGGCTATAGATGCCTTTCCCCGGTCCTCAAAGTGGAGTTCCATGGTGGACTCCTTCTATATGTCCAAGAACTTGGAAGTAAGTACCTTGGAGGAGTTCTTCTCGACAATGGAGCTCCACGAAACGAGGCTTGAAGGAATTCAAGAAGAGCCAAGAATTCAACCCTCAAGAGGAGTAGCATTGTTGGCAAACAAGAGGAAGAAGAAGATGGAAGTCCCCTCCTCCTCCATGGATAGCACCGAGGAAGCCTACATGGTAAGGAAGGTGAGGCGTGTATTTAAGAATTTTAGATTTGATAAATCAAATGATAGGAATAGAAGACCAAGGGGGAAGGTGATATGCTACAATTGCCAAGGAGAGGGACACATAAGGGACAATTGTCCTCTCCTAAACAAAAGCAAGGAAGAGAGGAAAAAGAAAGAAGAAAAGAAGAAGAAAAAGGGGAGCAAGAAAAAGAAGGAAGAGGAGAAGAAGGCAAAAGAAAAAGGGAAGGCCAAAGCATTCAAGGCCAAGACATGGGATGATCCTTCCTCATCCTCCTCCTCATCATCGGATGAGAGAGAATGCCTTTAATTTGGCCTTGATGGCCTTTGGATTTGGATTGCTCCTCCTCGAAAATGAAGGATCAAGCACAAGAGGAGAGAGCTCAAGTGAAGGGGAGCCTCCTCCACATCATCATCCTCCTCATCATCCAAGAAGAAGAAGAGGACATGGAAACTATGGTAGCAGCCTCTCCTAGTAAAATAGTTTCTATGATTTCTAGTTTAACTAGGGATTTGTTTAGAGCAAAGAAGAAAAATAAATGCATGCTAGATCAAATTAAGGCATTAGAAAATAAGCTAGAAAATGCATGCTTAAATAATAATGATACTTCTTCTTGCCATGATGATGCATGCTCACATGATAATTATGTGCCTTTAGATGTTAGTGATGCATGCATAGAAGAAAATAGGGCATTAAGGGAAAAGGTAGATTATTTAACCAAAGCCCTAGGAAAATTCACAATTGGCTCCAACACCTTGAATATGATCATAGGGAGCCAAAGGGCAAGTTTTAACAAGAAAGGCCTAGGATATAAAGAAGAAAAATGAGAAGGCCTATAGATGCCTAATAGCTAGGGGACAAGACAAAAACAAAGTAATAGCTAAGAAATGGATCCCCAAGGAATTTCTAGTGAACCCCATAGGTAAAAATCTATTTTGGGTTCCAAAATCCATCCTTAAGGGTTAGAAAACCCCTAGGGTAGTCAACCATATGAACTTGACCTATATCATATTTTGGTTGACTTAGGATGACGGGACAACATTTTTAGATAGTGTTGGGTGATGATAACGTGCCCATAAATAGGTAATAATGCTTAAATCATGATGATTAATGTAATTTCTATGCATATGTGTAATCATGGTTTATGATTTTGATATTGGGCACATCATCATGAGAAATAGGTTTAAATCATGCTTTAGGTGATATTTTATTTATTATCATCATATAATGCCTAATGCATGGTTATAATTTGATGAAAACATGTATTTCATGATCATAATGTGAAATTAATTGATATATGTCATTATGATCATGTAGGTTGTTAGTTTGATACTTAACCATGATAGAATTGCATGAATATATGGGTTAAGTATATACAAATACCCCCTAGGATACATCTCACACTCACTATAGGCTAACTTGATTGCAAACTTAGCATGGGTGAGATGTTAGGATGATACAAATGTCCACTAATGCCTATGGCATTTAGATGGTCATTTAAAGTATCAAAATATCAATAATAGATCAATCATGGGGAAGGCTTATGTTTAAATAATAGACATATTGCCCAAAGATCATGGTTGGATATTTCTAATGTTTTCAAAACAATTTCTTACCTTAAAATACATGTATTCATGTTTTGAAACAATTGGATGCAAAACTAGGTAGCTAACTTGACACTAGAATGATCAAAAACCTAGTGGTTTTTAGAACTTTTGGATTTTTGGCAAAAACAAGAAAATATAATGAGTTTTTATGAAAAACTATTTTTCATTGATAGATATACTTAAGAGAAATATGTTCCTCGAATTTCATGATTTTTCGAATTTTCAAAAATTTTTAATGCATTTCTGAATTTCATCAGAAAATCGAATTCGGCTTCCTTAGTGCCCGGTCATTGCCATCGATAGCTAAATCAGAATATTGAAGGCCGAATTCAGTTTGTAAACCTCCTACAAGTGGTAGAAATATACTTGATGCCACCAACAAATGGTACCCAATTTTTTAAAATCAATTTGACATATTTTTCCTCCATTATACTTGATGCCATGAGCTTATAACTTAGTGTTAATCTTTTTGATGGTGTCAAAGGGGGAGAAATAAGTATGTTTAAGTTAATCACATTAGGGGGAGAAATATATGTAGGGGGAGAAATATATTGTAGGGGGAGAAATATATGGGGAGAAAATTTGCATAGAGAATTTCATGGATTAAGGGGAATTGCATGTTGTTATATCATGTTTATCTTTACATGCTTTCTTACCCTTAGAATTTATATCAAATGTTTTTACCTAACTTAAACGGATTGCCACACATCAAAAAGGGGGAGATTGTTAGGGCAATCTCTTGCCGTGATATGGTTTTGATGGTGTGGCAAAGGGTTTAAGTTAGTGTGTTATGTTTATTTGATATGTGCGTTGAAGTCGTGCAGGACTTAGTAATTCGCACATGGAGCCATGGCGAGTTTCACATCTCATGACTCGTGCCTTGAGTCGGTGAAGGATAGCTTTGCGGAAGCCGTGCGCTTGGAGCATCCGAGGGACCGCCGGACGAGAAGCTTGGAGTGAAGCCGGAGGAAGTAGACTTCGAGGCAAGAGACGCGAAGGAGCATTGCAGAGCCGTGCGCTTGATGCTGCCGAGGGACGTGGCCGAGAACGAAGAGAACTTCGAAGGCGAGGGACTCCGAGAAATGAGAGTGAGCGATTGTAACCCGGGGAAGGGTAGCTCTTAGGTGAAACTTGGCCATTTGGCCAAGTGTCGGATGGGTTTTCGACACGATCATTGCCATGGAATGGCGATCCATTCTAATCGAGTGTAGCTCGGGGTATCTGGCCCGATCGATTTGTGGCGTGATCGGCGCCATCGTTAGCGATCGGCCAGAGCTAACGATCGGCTGAAGCGGATCGGTAGTCAATAGGGTTTTAGCCGCAGAACCGCTCGTAGCCGGCGGTCGACTACGGTCGTGATCGGCCCGATCGTGAGGTCGGCGATCATTGCCAAGAGTTCCGTTGGACAACAGCGGTCGGCATCCGGACGTGTTCGAGGCGTTGTAGTAACCGATCGGGCCATGGGCCGATCGTGATGGCGGCCAACGGGAAGAAGTTAGCCCTCTCTATAAAAAGAGAGGGTGTGAGCCTTTGAGAGGCTAATGCTTAAGTTCCAAACAATCTTCCTAGTGCCCCACAAGCTCTAAACTCTTCTTAATCGCTTTTACTCCATTCTATTTGTAAGAAGAGTGATCTTGATTGTAAAGGTTACCTCCACCTAGCTTGGTGCAAAGGAGAGACCATTTAGTGGATTGGTTGAGCGGAGTGATTCACCGAGGACGAATCGGGGACCGTGGATTAGCGGCGTAGCCGTGAACCACGTTACATCTTGTGTTAGCATTGTCTATTTCCTTTGCTTTGTTTTTATTTGTTTAATTTGCTTGTATTGTTGTTTCCGCTTGCGCTAATCTAATTGTAGACGAGCAAATTCCGATAACCAACGAACGAGGGCTATTCACCCCCCCTCTAGCCGGCCATCCGATCTCTTACACACACTGCCACTCATGGGTTAGTGGTACATCAGGAGGGTGTGTGCAGTTGCTCTGTCAGGCTCCGCTGGTCCGTTCATGGGTAGCGATGAGGCAGCGTGGTAGCGGGCAGGGATCCCTCCTCTGGTCTATGATACCGGGAGATGAGAGTTTAGTTTCCCCACTCTGTTTGGGGCAGGAGGATAGGTATACTCCGACAGCATCCTGTCCACTCGGTCACTCAGGAGCAGTGATGGCAAAGTGCACAATTGTCATAGCCCTACCCACTCGGCTTCACCATCGCGTGTGAGGCGGCTGACTGGCGTCAGGGGTGACCATGTCATTTGCACGGCATGCACTTTGCATGGATAGCATTTGTATTGTGTTTGCTGCATTTTTATTGCTGCCTTGGATGTGCATATGATTGTCATGTATATATGATACATATTTGTATATGGTGATGACTTTATCTCTTATAGTATGACACATGCTCCTATATCAGGGTAGGAGATTCAAGTTAGTACAGTCCTGTTGTATTTATTTCTTGCATACCCTCTATGTGAGACTGTACTGGCATGATTCTTATTGTTAGCTATATCTTACTTTGCATATCAACTATATCCACTAAGTTCTTTGAACTTACCCCGTTGATTTATATCTATTTCAGGATGAAGCTGTTAGGAGAGTGCAGTTGCCAAACCCCACTTGTCGTAACAGTTTTATGGTTATTTGTTATATGGATTTGGATTTTTATTAGAAGATATGTTTAGGCCTGGAATTGGATTTATGTACTTGTGGATTTTTGGTGTCCTTTTGGACCTTTATTCAGATCTTATTTTGATTGATTTTTGGATGAGTATTCCTGTCCAGATGGCAGAAGGGGTAAGTCTAGTTAGTGTAGACTTTTGGTTACCTTGATTGTGGGTCTGAGGCCTCTTTTATTACCTGCATGGGATTGTTTGGATTCCGGTCATGTTGACCGAGGTATAGTGGTCGTGTAGGTCTTGTATGAAATTGGTATTGTCACCCGTACAGGAGAGATGCTGTCGGATTTTTATCTGACGGAGACTCCCTCGGGGCATGATAGAAGCAGTGAGTGTAGATAAGCAAGTGCTCCTGTAAATTCCGTGGCAATTCTTAAACGATCATTCCATGATAATTTAGATTTACCTTTTGAAACATGAAGATGATTTGAAAGGGTTCTGTTGGAGACAAATTCATAAATCAATAAAGGAACATCAGCTTCGAGGCAACACCCTAATAGCTTGACCACATTCCTATGATTGATCTGAGAAAGAACTGCAACCTCATTTATGAATTGACCAATCTCACTCTTTTTAGCAATTTTTTATTTTTTTATGGCAACAACTCTTTGGTCTGATAAAATTCCTTTGTAAACAGTTCCATGTCCTCCCCGTCCAAGTATTCTAGTTTCAGCAAAATTATTTGTTGCCTTTTCTATTTCTGCTAAAGAAAATATATTTATTTTCTCATCAATATGTTCACTTGTGGAGATTAGTTGCTGAAGCAATAAACCATGATTCTCACGGAAGTTCCTTTGTCTTATTTTCTTTTGATTCCATGACTTCCATTTTCTGCTTAGGAGTACCCAAGTTATGCATAAAAGCAAGAGGCAAGTTCCAATGCTTGCACCAAGGAGGACACCTGCATTATAAATCAATATAAACTTCATAATTTCTATGTCAACTACATGACCATTATTTAAGAATGTTTAATCATATATATATAGCATTATTTGATTTTTATTTTAATTTATTTTATCATATAATGATGACATGAAATCTCAAATAAATAAAAAATCAATACTCATGATATTCTACTTAGTTGACATCTTACCTAATAAAAGAATCTTCTTTCTGCCGACGCTGTATGCTTCATATTGAGGATTTTCTGATGTTCCCAAATCACAAACAAGTAAGTAATTCTCATATCTAAGTTAAATTTGCATTGTTATAAAAATAATAATAATTTCAAATTGTGTGCTAGAAAAGCTAATACAAAAGTACTAAGACAACTATATATGATCTATATATTGAATAAGTAGGGATCTTGGTCAGATGCCAATGCTTCTATTTCCTCTTCTTATATATTATAATTGTGTAAGTACTATGAATTTTATTTAATATACCTAAAACTCATTTAGCATATACACATAGTGACAAAGGAAGCTTTTAATTAATTAATACCTTGGCATCCTTCATGAAGATAAGGGTTTCCATGGTAGCCCTCTGAGCAGTTGCATCGGTAACCTATAACTTGTTTAGTTTCTGGATCATTCACATCTAAACATATGCTATGTGCAGCCATACATGCGAAGGTGGTCATGTCTTTTGCTGCATATATCGTTGCAAGATTGATGGGTCATTACCCAATTAGTGATCTTATTATTGTCTTCGGGGTAAGTGAAATGTGGATGTTCGGCTGGAAAGTTATAGTAACCATAAGAATCAGGATCATTGTACGCTAGTTTCCCTTCCAGCAATGAAATTTTGTTCACTACATCGATATAAGAGAGTTGGAGGATTGGAGGTCAGATTGCAGTTAGGGCAAAATCTTCACCTCAGTAACAACCCTTTTTAGCCCAAAAGGAAAGAAAATTGTAACAATTCCACATTTTGTTTGACAATCCTGTTCTCGATTTAAAATTTTTATCTGATAATACACACACAAAATGATTAACTTTAACATTTATGATGAGTCTCGTAATTAATTAACAAGTATACTTTCACAAGAAAAATATAAAGAGATTTAGAATTATTACCTAATTGGCAACCATCGGAAATGTAGGATTGCCAACGTAATCTATAGAACATCGACAAATATAACCAATGGTTTTATCATTCCAGTTGAGTTCATCTTCAATGACATCATAGCATTCATTTTTCTAACTACGACATGCATAAGTGTCAGAATTCTTCATAGCTTCTTTGCATGTGGAATGATCATTGATCTACCAAGCGAGGGAGAGGCCATCCTATTACTTTTAGATTCTTGAAAGTCATCATCACTAATGACACCCTCATCGTACGTATAAGCTATGATGTTTGAGGTACTATTATTGTTGATCATATGATGCTCGTTAATTCTCATTTAAATTGAGTCGAGTTAACTGAATAGCCAATGAATTTTGTTGAGATTTCACACGAGACAAAGAAAGCGTGCAATGTCCATAGTCGGGATTATATTCCTGCTTGACAATTGAAGTATTGGTAATGAAGCATATTGCAGAACATACTTCTATCTCACCATTGGTAACATTATCAATAATCTTGGCAGTAGCACTACAGCCGGTAACATCCACATTGTTAGAGTTCACCTGTTGGGTTAATCTTCCAAGATAACTTAAATATAAGTTAAAAGAGAGGCAAATCCTTGAAATTGATCAATGTAAAATTGATGGGTGCATCTGCATTCAATGTGACATATGGCGATTCTATGTAAACTACACCCTCCATCATGTCAAAATTCCTTACTTGGATAGTGCCATCCCCCAAGAGAAGCTTTGGAGTATTAGAGTCATGTACTTCACATGTAAGATTAAATCCAACGGAATGAAAGCAACCATTGCCAATGCCAAAAGGATATTCGAACTTGATATCACCACATGTGTTAGAACAGTTGGAAGGAAGACTAAAATACTTAGTTTTCATTATCCAACTCGTGGAGTCCTCCAATAATATAAGTAACATATATAGTAGCAGCAGCAATATGTCAGTGAATCTCATTTGATTGTCCTACAAATCAATTATCAATATTAAGCATATAATTAATGGATCAACAGAGTTGTATATATATACACCAATTAATTAATTAAAAACCAACTCCTACAAAAGATTACACGTAATTATAAAATGACCCATCCGCCCAATTAACTCATTCAGTTTGCTCCAATAATTTATTTTATGTGTTTCAACTATAAATTTAGGATTATGATTTATGAATAAATATTATTATTTAATAGAGGTGAAATAAAGTTAATTAATTTCTGATTTTAAAGAGTACAATAGCAAAATTTTATTCTTTAAAATGAATCATTTTCCTTAAGTTATTTATCAAAACATTAAAATAAAATCATTATAGGAATAAGCTATTTTTATTGGATGCTATTTACACCTACTACAAACAGGACTCAGAGAAAATAAATATTTATTGATCAAGACATTGAAGACCAAGGAGAAAGCACTGACCTCTCTTATCAAAAGCAGCCAAACTCACCTGATTGATTAAGAACTTTTTTTCTCTGACCAAATCACAATCATTCTGTTAGATATATATAGTTCTTTATATAGGGAGTGAGTCTTGTGCTCCATAGAATCCATATTGGCCACGGAATAAGAATTATGCCATTTAGAAAATGAGTTAATTTTTTAAAGTTGACTGACTCACGGAGTTGTACCGTTGACTGACTTGACTGACTTATACAGCTGTAGAGTAGTTGACTGACTTATACAGCTGTAGAATTGACGCTGCTCCACCATCGGTAGGAACTATCCACTACAAAAAAAATTGGTTTTTGACGACGAACTTTAGCAACGAATTATTTTCGTTGCAAATCTGCAACAAAAATAGCGACGAATTTTATGTTTCGTCGTCAATTTGTAACGAATTTTCCGACGGACAAAAATTTGTTAAAAAAAATTAAAAAATTTTCAACATTTAAATTTTGTTGCGAAATTCGTCGCAAATTGGCGACGGAAAATAACTTTCGTCGCTAATTTGCGACGAAAATTAGTTTCGTCGCAAATATTTTGCAACGAATCCACGGATTTGTTGCAAATTTTTGCAACGAATCCAGGATTCGTTGCAATTTTAACGATATTCGATTCGCTGAAAATTATTTTTTAAATTTTAAAAAACAATATTAAAAAAATCAGTTAACGTTTTCAAATGTTTAATTTTTTTTTTAATTTGCAACGAATCTGTGATTCGTTGCAAATTTTTAAAAATTTTATATTTTTTTTTAAATTTGCAACGAATCTGTGATTCATTGCAAATTTTTAAAATTTCTCTAATTTTTTTTTTAATTTTTGCAACGAATCTTTGGATTCGTTGCAAATTTTTGCAACGAATCCACGGATTAGCAACAAATCCCGGATTTGTTGCAAATTTTTGCAACGAATCCACGGATTAGCAACAAATCCCGGATTTGTTGCAAATTTTTGCAACGAATCCCGGATTCGTTGGAAAATTATTTTTTAAATTAAAAAAAAAATAAAAAAATCAGTTAACGTTTTCAAATGTTTAAATTTTTTTTAAAATTACAACTAATCATGATTCAAGTAAAATTTTAAAATTTACTCACTCACCTTAATATTTAATCTTAGGGACACAACTCTCAATCCAAAATCTGAGTTTTTAGATCTAAACCCATTAACATAACTGAGTAACTAATCTTATTTTAAATTAAAAAAGAAAATATTAAAAAAATCAGTTAACATTTTCAAATGTTTATTTTTTTTTAAATTGCAAATTTTTAAAATTTTTCTATTTTTTTTTAAAATTTTTGCAACGAATCCACGGATTCGTTGCTAAATTGCAACGAATCCGGGATTCGTTGCAAAATTATTTTTTAAATTTAAAAAAAATATTAAAAAAATCAGTTAACGTTTTCAAATGTTTAAATTTTTTTTTTTTTAAATTTGCAACGAATCTGTGATTCGTTGCAAATTTGCAACGAATCACAGATTCGTTGCAAATTTAAAATTTTTCTATTTTTTTTAAATATTTGCAACGAATTTTTGGATTCGTTGCAAATTTGCAACGAATCCAAAAATTCATTGCAAATTTTTTTTAACTTACACGAACCATTAATTCCCGAAGCCCTAATTTCCTTCGTTTCTGTAAGGGATCGTTTGAAGGCTAGAGGGGGGGGTGAATAGCTCTTTTCGTTTGTGGTTCGGAGATAACGCTCCTACTCCACGGCGATCCTTAAGGTGGATCAACCCAAGCAATTTCACTATGAAGCTTTCTCTTTACAAAGACCTCCTCTTCTTACAAAAGATGACAATGAAGATTTGAGAGGAGAAAGGAGATTAATATACTTAGAAAGCTTTGGAAAACTTGTAGGAGCTTAGAAGAAAGATCAGAATATAAGCATTAGGCTCTTCTTGCTCCCCTTGGGCTCTTTTTATAGGAAAGAGCCTCTTTTTCCCGCTTAAGTCTATCGATTGGTGATGACTTTCATCGATCGGCCGCGATTCTAACGGCAACGGCCGTCGCGGGATTTACCGTCATCGCTTAACGGGAAGACTATCGATCGGCGCCAGCGATGGCGATTCGGTCTTTGCTAAATGCCGGGCGGTCGGCTACGCCACTGTTTAGTGCGGCGCCGATGATGATCATTGCCGATCGGCTTGTAAGCTGCGATCGAGTCGAGTCGATCATCGGTTCTGACCGATAACCCCCACTGATCGACAACCTTCCAAACTCTAATGCTATATTTTAAAGTGATTCGACCGACACCATGTTCAGTCGACTGGCACACTCCAAGTATGACCAATTAATACTTGAAAACATAACCTAAGCCTAGACTTAACCTTCTAGCTTCTCCATCAACCTTACGCCTCTAGGATTTCTCTGAGTCCATGACTCCATCCATGCGCTTGCCTTCAAAAGCTTCCTTGGTTTTAGGTTTCTTCTTTGCCAAAATCGCTTGGACTTTCGCGCCAAGACTACATGCTTGGACTTATGCATAAGACTTTCCTTTGGTCTTCCTTTTCCAAGGATCGCTTGGACTTTCGCCAGACTACATGCTTGGACTTATCTTTGCCAAGACCTTTCCTTGACTTCTCTTTTCCAAGATCACACTTGGACTTGTCTAATACCAAGTCTTCATACTTGTATTTTACTGTCACTTAAACATTTATACAATAAGATCACAAAAAATTGCATAACTTAGATGAATATCCAAACATCAAAATATATATAAATGCTTGGGGCATTGTTGCACCAACAATCTCCCACTTTTTGATGTTTGGCAATCATTTAAGTTAGATCTTTAATACATAAAAATATTTCAATATGAATTCTAACTTTAATGTCCCTTCTCCCCCTTTGACATACAACAAAGGGAAGAGGTTATTCAATAAGTGCAGGAAAGAATTATAATTAACACATCTTGAACAAAGGTATAAAATTGATATGAAGCTCCCTAAATTCAAGACATGTTTCATGATAAACAAAACATAAGCAATAGGCAAATATGTCATAGTCTTGCACCAACAATTATATAAATAAGGATTTAGCTCCCTAAACGTGCACCAAGAAAATCCGCCTTTCCATACAAGGTATCATATATATATTGTGGAAATTGTATAATGTCCAAAATTGAACCTTTTAAGATGAAAAACCACTTTCCATTCCAAAGCGGTGACAGGTTATTTGGAGCGAGGGATCAGCTAGACCATGGCGATCCGCCGATAACGGTGATCGTGATATCGAACAAATCCCGAATTTGAGTTTTGATCAAAGTTTGAAAATGCATAGAAAATTACGTAGGTGTCCAAAATCACGAAACTTGGCATACACATTCTATTAGACTAGTATAACATATGAAAAATATTAGGCGAAAAACATGTTCATCAGTTAATGGATTGATACGATATTTAAAACAACAAAAATTATGACACAAAAAGTGTAATTGTATCGTATCAACATTCAAAACTTAGTACTATATTCTCAACTTCTAAACTTGATAAACAACAAATTGTAGGCACTAATAGAAGTGAATAAAAACAATTTCATATCATCAATCAAAAGTCATTACATAAGTAGGAGTTTATGCGTACATACGCCAAAAGAAAATAACAAAGAAAACAAGCGATCTAGCGATGCGTGTCCTCGGCATCCATCGGTGCGATGGCGAACCATCGTGAGGTGGGTGTCCAGTGCGGCGAGGCGAAGAATCGCCAAGATGTCCTGCTGCTGCCCGATGCACCTCTCTCACGAGGAGAGGAGCTCCCCGATGCTCTAGCGCGGCTCCTCAAGGCGCGTATCTACCCACTCCGCAAAAGCATCGAAGCGGGCACCGCAGGGATGTGTCACGGTAGAATAGTATCGCTGCGGGGTCTCCCCTGCGGCAGTCCCTCGGCAACACTGCGGCACCACCCTCGGCTACTCCTGCGGCACCATCCTCGGCAACACCTTCGCGTGGCATCCTCACAGTGCGGGGCGGCACACCGTCTTTGGGTCCCGAGAGCGGATCTCAGTCATCATATTTCCTATTCATGATTTTAATGACTCCTATATTCACATCAATGCCTACTGAGGTGAGCCATTGGTGAGGACATTTCAAATGATATGTGAATCTTCTCATTGTTTGGTCTTATGAAATGAATGATGCATTGGAAGGTATTTAGACCAATGTTAATGTCTAAGTATTGTGAAAGAAATGCATGAGAAGTAGGTGTGGAGGCGAACCAAGGCCAAACCACGGGTAACAATGGGAAGAAGACAATGAGCAATGACCTTATAAAGGACATTATCGAGAAGCAGTTCTTGTGATTGAAATAAATTGGTGTTCAAAGGTCGAGGATAGTGATAGAAGGTATCATGAAGGAATCTAAAGAAATCTCCTCAAAGGGAGATGGAAGAGGTTCACTCCAAGATGGATATAGTGAAATCACTCTCGGAAGGAAGACATCCGAGAAAATCGGTCGGATCACGGGGTGAAATCCGGATCATGGAGCAACAGTCAGAGTATCTCAGCCCATCTCCAACCGGTAGGTTGTTGAAAAATTCAGAGGAGGGTGATGTTTACGTGATGTTCACGGAAAACCAGGACTCAAGGTTGTAATGTTGGATAATTTGAACAATGTCGAAACAAAAGTCTTTAAGAAACTTGGAATCCATTGACCTAGGTGGAATAAGTTGGAATTTGTTTTTATGAAACGCACTTTCAAGGGTGGAATTTGGAAATCTAGGATCAGCAGAGAGGGTTGAGGTTTGGCGGGCCCTCGTTGGTGGAGAGTGCGAGTGCGCAGTAGCAACATTCTTAATTCTAAATGGGCGAAAAGACAACAAAAAATGCACAATGAAGGTTCATGAAGCATGAGCAAGATAAGCATGGTTTAGTGAAAATCATAGGAACAAAACAAAACATTGATCATGAAAGAAAATATACCTAGGTGGCATGGTGAGCGAGGATTAGTCTTGGGACCACGAAACCTAGCCAAGTGTCTGGACCCTAGAGCTCTACCGGAGGGACAAGAGAGGTTTCTCGAGTTGGAGAGATTTGATTACTTGTCGATTAAGTCGCTGGAAAACTAAAGTGAACGGCAAAGCGGTGCGGTGGACGGTCGTCGGAAGAGGAAAGAGAGAGAAGTCGAGAGGTTACGCGAGTCGAACCGGTGGAAAGCCTAAAAACGCGACACGGTCATTCATTAGTCGGCGATGAATCGATGGAGATCACGATCGACCGGCGACGATACGAACCATTACATGCAGCGTCGTCGACCGCCATAAATGGCGTCGATGGTGATGGTGATCGATCAGTGACGATCGATACGAACCATTTCATGCGCGTCGATCGACGCCATAAATGGCGGTGAATCGATGGTGATCGATCGAATCGACCGATGCATATGAACCATTCGGCCATAAATGGCAGTCGAACTGATAACGAACCGGGTGAGCTTGGTTCGATATTGGCGTATCGGTCGCGTTAGGTACGGTCGATATCGATCGATAGCAATTTTGGCCAAATTTAAAATTCATAATTAATTCAATAAAGATAAAAATCACGAAATTTTGTGGTTAATATTGTTAGATCATTTCCTATCAAGGAAAAATTATTTTAAAGGTATATTACCTCTAGATTTTGATATTGACACAATCTTGAGATATTGCAAAAGTTATGATATCTTTGCAAAACTTTGTATCACTTTGGCTTATCAATAGAATTTGTTTCTCAAGGTTTGATAGACATAGTTTATATTTTATTTTATTTGACATTTCCAATCATATTCTTGGAGCTATATGCACATTAATCGTACATAGGCCTTCCCAATGATTGGTCAATGAAGGATTAATGTTTCTAGATGACACTTTGGTTCATAGTAATGCATCATAACAAGCATGATGAACCAAGTGCATCTCCTAACATCTCACATGTTGTCTAGGTGGCTCAATACAAAATCATGGTTTCTAAGTGTTTTGTGAGATGGTTAAAGGTATAAATCCTAGTATTTCTATAGAATCATGCAAAAACTACATACATTCTACAAAGCACATCCCAAGTTCTCTCTAAGTGATGAAAATTCTAGTTGGGAGAGGCTTGGTAAAGATGTCGGCTAGGTTGGACTTAGATTCAATGTAATTAAGCTCAATGTCCCCTTAGCCACATGGTCTCTAATGAAGTGATGTTTCACTTCAATGTGCTTAGTCCTAGAGTGATGCACGGATTTTTGGTCAAGTTAATGGTGCTCACATTATCACAAAGTACTTTTATGTTGGAGTAAGTTAGCTCATAATCTTCTAAGGTATGTTTCATCCATAATAGTTGAGCTACACAACCACCCATAGCAACATATTCGCCGGTGGTTGATAAAGCAACACAAAGTTGCTTCCTACTACTCAACTAACTAGGGAGGACCCAAGAAATTGGCATCCACCACTAGTACTTTTCCTATCAATTTGCACCGGCATAATCGGAATCGGTATACCCAAGTAATTCAAATGACCTAGTCCTAGGGTACCATAGACCTACATTTAGTGTGCCCTTGACATATCTTAAAATTATTTTAGCAACTAAATGAGATTCCTTAGCACATGATTGATACCTAGCACACATACCAACCGCAAATAATATGTTGGGTCTACTAGCGGTTAAATACAAGAGGCTACCAATCATGCTCCTATAAAGGAAGATCTATTTGTTTTCCTTCACTATCACTATCTATTTTGGCATTGGTTGCCATTGGAGTTGACACTACCTTAGCATTTTCTAAACCAAATTTCTTAATCATTTCCTTAGCATATTTGGTTTGATAAATGTAAATTCCTTCACTAGTTTGTTTAACTTGCAAACCTAGGAAGAAATTTAATTCTCAACTAGACTCATCTCAAACTCTTTTCCATATTTTGAATAAAGTCTTCAAGAAGCTCATCATTTGTTGACCCAAAGATAATGTCATCAACATACACTTGGGCTACAAAAATGTCCTTAGATGTTGACTTTATAAAGAGAGTTTGATCTATACTACCTTCAAATCCTTGGAGATTAGGAAAGTTGACAATCTTTCATACCAAGCCCGGGAGCTTGTTTCAAACCATATAAGGCTTTCCTAAGTTTGTATACATGGTTTGGGTAGTCCATATTTTCAAACCGGAGGTTGTTCTACATACACCTCTTCCTTAATAAACCCATTTAGGAATGCCGATTTGACATCCATTTGATGGAGTTTGAAACCCATATAGGAGGCATATGCTAAAAGTATTCTAATGGACTCTAATCTAGCAGCAGGGCATATGTTTCATCATAATCAAGTCCTTCAACTTGATTAAAACCCTTGCAACTAATCGTGCTTTATTTCTAGTGATATTCCCTTGGTCATCTAGTTTGTTCCTAAAGACCCATTTTGTAGTAATAATAGTGTTTTCACTTGGTCTAGGAACTAACTCCCATGACTCCTATCAAATTGAGCCAATTCATCTTGCATTGCTAAGATCCAATCCGGATCAAGCAATGCATCTTTAATGTTTTGGGCTCAATTTGAGAAATTAAACTATATGACTAGTGGGGTCCCTATGGAATGACCTAGTCCTAACTCCTTGAGATAATTCACCCACAATTTGATCTAATGGGTGACTTTGATGAACTCTTATGGTTCTAGGAGGTGTATCAAGTTGAGTTTGATCATGATCTACTTCAATTCTATGTTCATTATCGGAATCATCCCTTACTACCCCTAGATCAAATCCTCCCCTTGATTATTACCCCTAAGTTTAAATCTTGAAATTGTTTGGTAATTTCTTGATTTTCATTATTTATGTCATCATCAATAGGGGATTTTCTAGGGTATGTATTTGAAGTTTCATCAAATTGAACATTTGAAGATTCTTCAATCTTTTGAGTCCTTTTATTGTAGACTCTATATCCTACACTAGTGGATGAGTATCCAACTAGGATTCTCTCATCCGCTTTGGACTCAAATTTACTTAGGTTGTCTTTGGTATTTAAGATATAGACTTTACATCCAAAGACCTTAAAATAATGAATTGTTGGAATTGTACCATTCCACAATTCAAATGGAGTTTTTCCTAAAAACCTATGAATTAATACCCTGTTTTGGATATAGCAAGCGGTATTAACCGCTTCCGCCCACAAGTAGCTAGGTAAGGAATATGCATTAAGCATTGTCCTAGCCGCTTCTTGTAGGGCACGATTTTTCCTTTCCACAACCCCATTTTGTTGGGGTGTTCTAGGACAAGAAAATTCGTGCTTGTACCCTTGTTCTAAGCAAAAAGTTGAAAAGTTAGAATTCTCAAATTCTCCACCATGATCACTACGGATCCGGTTGATTTTGAGTTTTCTTTCATTTTCTACTCTTTTGCTAAATCCTATGATTATTTCTAAGGTTTCATCCTTATTTTTCAAGAAAAACACCCAAGTAAACCTAGAAAAATCATCTACTATTACCAAGCAATATTTACTACCAATTATAGATTTGGTACTATGGCAATCAAATAAATCCATATGTAGCAATTCTAATGGTAAAGCGGTACTAAGTAAGTTTTACCTTTGTGTGATGTTTTTGATTGTTTCCCTTCTTGAAAAGCATCACACATCTTGTCTTGAGATATTTGACTCTAGGCAATCCTTTGACTAGCTTCAATTTTGCTATTTTGGCTATATTCTTCATGTTTATGTGACCTAGTCTCCTATGCCAACTTTCTTCCTCTTTTGCAATAAGACACTTAGTGGAAGGATTAGTAGCATAAGATAAATCAACATAATATATATTTGATTTTCTAAAGCCTACTAACATGCAATCATTTATAGTTTTGTATCTTATAAAGCATTTTGAGGAATCAAACTTAACATCAAAATTTGCATCACATAATTGACTTACACTAAGTAAGTTAAATTTCATATTTTTAACTAATAGAACTCTATGAATAGCAAGATTGGGAGATACCTCAATGGTGCCCTTTCCTAAGATTTTAAGTTTGCCGCTATTACCAAAAGACACTTTTCCTTGGCTAGTGTGGTTGATAGTGGAGAATTTTCTCTCATCCCCGGTCATATGCTTTGAGCACCCACTATCAACTATCCACAAGCTTGGATCTTCTACCTATGTCACATGAAAAACACAATCCTTAGGTACCCAAATCTTAGGACCACTAGCATTAGTTATAAATTTCTTTGGTACCCATGCTTTTCTCCCCTTACTTTTAATCATGGATTTTCTACTAACTAGGAATGCAAATGCTACCTCTTTCTCCTTAGGTTTATATCCTAAACCGGCCTTATTGTAAATTGCCCTTTGGTCCTTGATAATCATATCTAGATATTTGGAACCATTAGTGAACTTTTCTAGGCATGTTCTTAATTTACTTATTTCTTTTCTTAACTCATCATTTTCATCCCTAAGAGTACACTTATCATCACTAGATGATTTATCACATGATGCATCTATATTCTTAAATGATTTGATTTCTAATTTTAGATCCTTAATCCTAGTTTTTGATCTATTTAAAGCATTTTGTAAACATGCAATAGTCTTATAAAGTAAATCTACTTTGGGTGAGTCATTTATCTCATCATCATCACTTGATGATGATTCATCACTTGAAGAGGAAGAAGACTCCTCGCTTGAGCTTCCGGTTTCTTCCAATGCCATGAGGGCTAAGTTCCGGGTTGAATGGCAAACTTCTTCACCGTCGGTAGACTCCTCCATACTTAGAGTGTCCCACGTTTGTGCCAACATCGCCTCCTTCTTCTTCTTTTCCTTCTTCTTCTTATCCTTCTCCTCCTTTTTCTTTAGTTCCGGGCAATTGGGCTTTATATGCCCTTTCTTGTTGCAACCAAAACACGTCACGTTAGAGATAGAATTTGAATTGTTAGAAGATTTACCTCTTGAGGATTGAAACATCCTCTTCACATCCTTCTTGGTGAGCCTCCTTGACTTCCCACCAAATTTCTTGACGTAGTGTGCTACCTCACTTGCCGACAACTCATCCTCACTACTTGATGAGTCCTCCTCGGATTCGGATGAGGAAGACACCTCCTTCTTTTCCTTTTTCTTCTTCTCTATTAAATACTGGAAAATTTAAAATAGTAAATTGAATGGCCAAATAATTAAGGAAATAATCCTGGAAATTTTTCGGGATTTTTAGGAAATTTTAGGAATTTTTTTGGATTTAAACGGACTCCGTACGAGACTTTTACGGGGATAAAGTAGATAAGCATTATTTAAGGGGTATTAACCTAAACCGGAAACCCTAAGTTTTTATCTTTCTATTCTTTTTTCCCAGCTGCCTTAACTATTCCCTTCGTTCCTTCTTCAGCAGAGCTTTTTTCTTCTCCTCGCCCGAGCACGCCATACCACCTTTTCTTGGCGTCTGCTTGTCCAAGCCTTGACGCCCTCTTCTTCGTCGGCGGCGCCTTTCTTCCTCGGTGACACCGTCAGGCCGGCGAGGCGCGCCATCGCATTCACGCGAGCGCATCGCGCGCCGCTTCTTGGCTCCCACCGCCGCGTCTGGCCTCCTCTGCCACAGAACCGCCGATGGCCCTCTTCCTCTGCAAGCGCCGGCGGCCTCGCTACTACCTGCCATCGACGCCGCCGCTTGAGCTTGCGGCCGCCTCCTCATCTTCGCTGCTGCTGACATCTATCCGGTGGGAGGTTCGGCTTGAGGGCAGAACGCCGTTTGTGCAGTCGGGTAAAGGCCCTTCTTCGGAAACAAGTGTGCTGCCCTGTCCGGTGGTCGTCGGAGCAAAGGGATGGTGTTTGGCGATGGTTTTTCGGCTAACGAGGTGCATTTTAGGAGGGTTCTTCTGCGATGTTTCAATCATTTGGTAAGCATGATCTGCTCCTTTTCTTTGTGCATATGGTGGTTAATTTTGGTTATATGCAGTTGGATTCTTGATCTATGGAGTTGACTACGAGTTTGAGTTGGTTTGGTCATTTAAGTTGCTGTGAATGAGAGGAGAGGACTCGTTTGGGCTGTTTTGGTGAATAGAACAGGCTGTGCGATTTTGTTTGGATATGATAAACATGATTATAGGGGTTGTAAAAATCATATTTGCTTAATTGGATGAAACGATAGTTATATTAGGTGGGATGTGACCGGGATTTTATTAAGCATTTGGGTTAATTGGTTTATGTCCGAAATCGGCTTAGGATTTGATTTGACGATGGATCGTATCTTAGTGCTTAACAATAGTTATGCTGTATGCAGGTTTCGGTCACGAGGCAGGTCCACGGTCGTGACGGTTTCATTTCATATTTTGCGGGCATTTTTTTCAGGCGGGTACTTTGACTTATCTTTTAGATATAGTCAAGTTGATATGTTAGTTAGGATAGCATGCAATAATATTCATGTTTATATGCCTAGTATGTTTTTGTGCCTATTGATACATGCATTGGATAGAATATGATAATATCTCCCTGTTTTATTTGGATCATAGTACTTGGATTAGGGATATGTACATACTGATTGTACATATTATTCGGATATATATTTTGAGTAGGATTTACATGCTTTAGTATCATGCACCATCTTGCATGATTGCATGCTGGCTGGACGGGGTTCCATTATTGTTGAGCCCGGCGGATTACATCACACCTTGCCACTCATGGGTTAGTGGTACATCGGGAGGTGTGTGTGCGATTGCTCTGTCGAGCTCCATTGGGACCGCTCATGGTAGCGACGCAGCGTGGTAGCGACGGCGGATCCCTCCTCCGGTCTATGACAGGAGATGAGAGCTTAGCTCCCCACTATGTTTAGGCGGGAGGATAGGTGTACTCCGACGGCATCCTGTCCACTCGGTCACTCGAGGCGATGATGGCGAGTGCCGATTGTCATAGCCCTACCCACTCGGCTTCACCATCGCGTGTGGCGGTGGTAGCGTCGAGGGGTGACCATGTCATTTACGACATGCATTTTACAGATTGCATTTGTATTGTGTTTCTTTGCATTATTGTATTGATGCCTTGGATGTTGCATATGATTGTCATGCACACAGTATTCATATTCTTATATGGTGATGACTTTATCTCTTATAGTAGGGCACATGCTCCTATATCAGGGTAGGAGACTCAGTGAAAGTCTGATCCTTTTGCATTTATTTCTTGCTTACCATATATATGAGACTGTACTGGCATGATTAGTATTGTTAGCTATTTCTTACTATTCATATCGACTAGTATCCGCTAAGTTCTTTGAACTTACCCCGTGGTTTTATTTTTATTTCAGGATGAAGCTGTCAGGAGAGTCCAGTTGCCATATCCCCCCCTCGTAGTGACAGTTTATTAGTTGTATGAGTTATGATTTGGATTTTTGTATAGAAGATATGTTTAGGCTTGGAATTGGATTTATATATACTCGTGGATTTTTTTGGGGTCCTTGTGGACCATTGGTCGGATCTTATTTTGATTGGTTTGGTTGGGTATTCCTGCCCAGATGGCAGAAGGGGTAAGTCTAGTTAGTGTAGACTTTTGTTTACCTAGATTTGTTGGCCTGAGGCCTTATTATTATCTGCGTGTGTTGTTTGGATTCCGGTCGTGTTGACCGATGTATAGTGGCCATGTAGGCCTTGTATAAAAATTGGTATTGTCACCCGTACAGGGGAGGTGCTGCCGGATTTTCGTCTGGCGGAGACTCCCTCGGGGCGTGACAATTTATTTGGTATCAGAGCGTAGGTTTTCGAGTTCCTTAGGGTCTTTGGGTTTATGGAGTTCGCCAAGTTTGGCAGGTTAACTGGGTATTTTCGGAGTTGTCAGTTTGCGATTTTTATGTTTCGGAATTGAGGTATTATCGTGAGGTCAATATGGGGATTTGACAAGGACATCTCAGCATGACTAACAGGTAAATAAATTCTAGAAAATTTTCTAGATTTGGTACATATTTATATTGGTTATATTTGGTTTTGTGGTGATATCATGTTTTATCTAGTATTGCTTTAACTTGATATCTGTTAGACTGTTAGATTTTTAGGTTGCTGGTTTATCGTTAGCATATGGTTATTAACTGCTATTACTGCTATACGTAGTTAGTTATCATTGTGATATAAATGATTAGATTGGTAGATGTTTACATCTTACTTTTTGGACTAGTATTTGGATTGGACTAGTATTAGGATTAGACTTGAATAATATGACTAAGATGGATAAATTCATGAAGGTATACATAGAGGTTCTTTGACTTTCTAGATCCTAGTGCATGAGGACATGATTACATAGCTTATGTAGTTTAGAGTATATATAAGCATCTGATGCTTTATTTATATATTGCCTTGACTTTGTTCTGGCATGACCCTTTAGCTATACCCTAATTAATTTCAGCCATTGATTCCCATTAGTAGGACTATGTTGTCGTTTATTAGACAGCTTGTTATATGTTTATATGGTTATGTGTTTTGTGGTGGATACCATAATTAAGACTGGTAGAGATAGAATAACTTAGATGAGGTTATTCTGTAGGAGCGGATCTCAGGAATGAAACAACATTAGTGGAACCCTAGGTGTTGGAACCCTAGGCGTAATAACCGGATGTGCATATTGGTATGTGATTACCCATTTACTGTTTCAGTGATATGGTGATCGGAGGTCGAATGATTAGGATGCGATTAATCCTTACTATATCTCCCATTCTTGGTTGAGAGAGAGAGTCTGCAGTAGAGTCTCTCTATAGGTAGGTGCTTTGTATACATGTGGTCAATCATGCCTCCCAATCATGGTGGAGATGACCTACTGTAAGGTTATATTTTTACGTTATTCGTTCGGAGTTGGTAATAATCGGATTCGTATGATGTCTGTAGCAAGATAGCTACTTTACAGGTTAAGTACCCACGAGATATGTTCGTGGTAGCAGGTTGGGGTATGCATGATTGAGCTAGTAGGACGATATAATTTGGGATTAAACCTCTTGAAGGGCTTGATAGTAGACTTGTGGTCCTTATTGGCCTTGATAGGCATTTTCTGTTAGTTGGGGCGAACCCTATGATTAATCGTCTCGACGTGATTATTAGTGGATTTATGATTTTGATCGACCTTGATAACCGTTTATATTAGAAGGGTTAGAACCTTAGACTAACCATCTGGAGGAATTTATTTATTAGTCGATGATCTTTACCGACTTTGGTAAACATTTCATTTTAGAGGTGTTGAAACCCTTGCTTAACCGCCTCAATGGGTTTAATTGTAGATCGATGATCTTTGTCGACGATTGAAAGTCGATTTATGTGGGATGTATTGGATAACCCTAGGCTTAACAACCTAGGATAATCGACTGCTCACGCGACCTATTGGTGGTAGTACGCCAGAGCGTGCAGTCAATAATTAGATATTTGTATACAGCCTGTCTATCCACGAGTCTCATTCGTGGTAGCATATAGTTACGCGTAGACAGTGCTTAGCATATTGATTGTCGACCCACGAGTTACGTTCGCTGTAGCTCATAGATAGTTCCCTTTGTATTACCTCGAGAGCCACGAGGCTTTGTCGTGGTATCTGGATGTGCATTGCTTGTTGCAGTGATTGTTATATGATCAGGATAGTTGCAGACTGATATTGGTACTCTGAAGGTGGGGTTACTCTAGCTTGTTCCCTGTGACTTCTATTATGTGCATTATGATTATGCACTATTGTCTATACATCCACAGAGTGGTTATACTCACTCCCTCCTCACTTATACTCTAGGTTAACTGATGGAGGACGTGTTCTGTTGACCTACCTTGGTGTCGCTCAGAGAGTTCTTTGTCGTGCTTGTCTCCCTGCATCGTCGGGATGCCGCTTTGTTTACTTTATCGGTGTTGCATTTTGTTATGCACTTTGGATTTTGTCGCAATTGGATTTGGGGTCATAAAACTATTTTACTTTGATTGATATATGTTAGTCGTGCATGCATGCAGTTATTAAAATACTGGTATTTCTATAATTATTTCGAGGTTTTTTACCAGATTTGGTCCATGGATTTCGGAATATTGTCACTAAGGGGTTCCCTTGTCATTTGGATGACGGATATGCCCCCAGGACGTGACAATTTATTGGTTTGCGGTTTTGGTTTGCGGGTTTTGTGTTTCGAGGATTTTATTTTCCTTGGATTTTTGGGAGTTCTCGTGTTTTGGGACCAAGCAAGCTGAAGGATATCTCTGAGCTATAGGAAAAGTATTGTCTTTAGTAGTTACGGTACTTTTGTGGCTAGGAAAACTATTGACTTAGTGAAATTGTCCCTACTCCTTGAGTGGGGCGAGGTCGATAACGTATTGATCTTGAGGAATCTAATGATGATTTCAGGCGGATTCTTTAGAGGTGCCGACTGATGTCGAATTAGGAAGCTAGGAATATGACCTGCTAGTCATCCATTTGAAGGTCAAGGAGTAAACCCTCAGAGAATATCAGTCTCTGCTATTAGTGATTTGGTTATGGATAAGGCGTGTATGCCTACACTGGTTAAGACGATGAAAGATCGTTTTACCTTATTATAGGAGGTGTTGTATGGGATATTTATCATCTGTAGTTTTCGGAGAGAAGATCCGAAACTCTTTGTTAAAAGAGAGACGGACCTTTGAGGTTATGCATCAATTATCGATGATAGAATGCGGTAGTTGTGGAAGGAAATGAATATCCTTCATTGTGGATAGAGGATCTATTTAGATCAGCTATAGGATACCTGTATACTCTAGGATTGATTGGTGACTAGTGTGATGATATTGTAGTGACATGGTGTCATACAATTATCATTGTCGTTGTGATGATTGTTATATCATCAGCTTAGAGTAAAGAGAATACATGTGTGTAGCGATGACAATTTCATACTTGGTATGAATTGTTTGAGCTTTTGATTATCTTATTAGACTTATTGACGACTCGATGGTCTGTGGATTTGGGAAATCGTGTATTACGGACACGATTGGATCATTTTGATGGATGGTGGTAGTTGGAGTTGAGCACTTTCGGTAGATGATGATTTTTTTGGTATTGATTTGATTATTACCATAGATATGGATAGGATGTTCTAGTGGTACTATACCGCTGACTGGTGATGGAATTTATTTGGTCTAAAGCTTGTGAAATTAGTTTCACAGCTCAGACAATGATTGACTTTTACACCCGTGTGGTTTGATCATTCTCGGGTGGAAGGAAGAGTATTGTATCACGGGACGCAATGTTTGAGAATGGGCGTTTACGATTTAGTTGATCGAGACGTATCCCGTGTTTACGTCAAATGAGGAACTACGAGATGGGTTGTCATATATTTATGGCGTGGACTTGATTATTATATGGTTTAGAAGAGGTGAGGAGCAGAAATGCTCATGGAGTTTTGGCTAGCTACTGGATAGCTACTATAGAGTAGCTGGAACACGAACGGTTGTAACAAGGGAGTTTGGTCGCTATAGCCTCCCATGCACTTACAGAGTGTGTAGTGGAGTGGGTTTTCGATGGTAGAAGAACTTCTCTTGTGAAAAGATAATTCCTCGTTTCTGACTCCGAGAAGGATAATGGTTTCTGGAGTTGCATTAGTTTAAGGAATAGATGCTTCAGGAAATTCCGATTCCGGAATAGAAGTGGAAGCATATTATTATAGATTTTGTAGTGGGTTGCCTAGGACACATCAAGGTCATGATGCGATTTGGGAAGTCGTTGACCGACTAACCAAATCAGCGCATTTCTTAGCGATTCGGAAGACCGACTCTCTAGATCGTTTGGTAGAGTTATATGGTCGGGAGATCATCAGATTTCATGGTGTTCCTTTGAGCATTATATCAGATAAAGATCCCCGGTTCACGTCTCGGTTACGCGAGTCCTGCAGTGAGCCGTAGGTACGACTTTGTTTTAATCTTGCTTTCCATCCGCATGAGACGGATGGGCGATGAGCGGACCATTTAGATACTAGAGGATTTGCTGGGGTCCTGTGTTATGGATTTTGGGGGCAACTGGGAGGACCAGTTGCTAGGACACATAGAGCTCAGCATGAGGCAGGGTTGGTCTGTACTATCAGACAAAGGATGACCGAGACGCAGGATCGTCAGAAGAGTTATGCAGATCGGAGACGGAGACCTCGTGAGTTCTCTATTGGTAATCAGGTATTCCTGCGAGTTCACCCATGAAAGGGGTGAAGAGATTTGACCTCGTGGTAAGTTAGCTCCAAGGTACATTGAGCCTTCGAGATTTTGAGAGGATCGAGGCGTTAACTCATGCTAGGGCTACCACCGTTTTTGGTTGGCGTCCAGGATGTGTTTCAGGTGTTCATGCTGAGGAAGTATATGTCAGACTCTACACATTCTATCAGATGTATCAGGTTCCATTCAACCTGATGCTACTTACGTAGAGGTTCCGATGCAATTTTGGATCACTGAGCGAACGGATTTCGAATCAAGATAGTGCGGCTTATCAGTCAAGGGTGGAGTCACCTCACAGATGAGGACGCTATTTGGGAGCTTGAGGAAAAGATTCAAGCTCAGTACCCCACTTAGTACTTGATGTGTGGTTTTCCCCAAGTACTTGAGTTGAGCAGTGTGACATTGCTGGTTAGTACTTGAGTAGGAAATTTGGGGACCAAATTTTTTATTAGTGGGGGAGAATGTTAAATACTGGAAAATTTAAAATAGTAAATTGAATGGCCAAATAATTAAGGAAATAATCCTGGAAATTTTTCGGGATTTTTAGGGAATTTTAGGAATTTTTCTGGATTTAAACGGACTCCGTACGAGACTTTTACGGGGATAAAGTAGATAAGCATTATTTAAGGGGTATTAACCTAAACCGGAAACCCTAAGTTTTTATCTTTCTATTTTCTTTTTCCCCGCTGCGCCGCAACTATTCCCTTCGGCAGTTCCTTCACGCGCCGAGCTTTTTTTCTTCTCCTCGCCGCGAGCACCGCCACCACCTTTTCTTCGCGTCTGCCGCCAGCAGCCCGACGCCAGCGCCCTCTTCTTCGTCGACGACGCCTTTCTTCCTCGAGCCGACGCCGTCCGACACGAGGCCGCGCCGCCATCATCATTCACGCGAGCGCGCGCGCGCGCCTTGCGCCTCCAGCCCACGCGCGTCTTGGCCTCCTTCGCAGAACCGCCGATGGCCCTCTTCCTCTGCAAGCGCCGGCGGCCTCGCTACTACCTGCCATCGACGCCGCCGCTTGAGCTTGCGGCCGCCTCCTCATCTTCGCTGCTGCTGACATCTATCCGGTGGGAGGTTCGGCTTGAGGGCAGAACGCCGTTTGTGCAGTCGGGTAAAGGCCCTTCTTCGGAAACAAGTGTGTTGCCCTGTCCGGTGGTCGTCGGAGCAAAGGGATGGTGTTTGAGCAGTGGTTTTCCGGCTAACAGGGTGCATTTTAGGAGGGGGGTTACTGCCGGCGAGGTTTCAATCGCTGGTAAGCATGATCTGCTCCTTTTCTTTGTGCATATGGTGGTTAATTTTGGTTATATGCAGTTGGATTCTTGATCTATGGAGTTGACTACGAGTTTGAGTTGGTTTGGTCATTTAAGTTGCTGTGAATGAGAGGAGAGGACTCGTTTAATTTTTTTGGTGAATAGAACAGTCTGTGCGATTTTGTTTGGATATGATAAACATGATTATAGGGGTTGTAAAAATCATATTTGCTTAATTGGATGAAACGATAGTTATATTAGGTGGGATGTGACCGGGATTTTATTAAGCATTTGGGTTAATTGGTTTATGTCCGAAATCGGCTTAGGATTTGATTTGACGATGGATCGTATCTTAGTGCTTAACAATAGTTATGCTTTGTATGCGAGTTTTGATCCACGAGTCCAGTCGTGTGGTTTCATTTCATATTTTTGCGGGCATTTTTTTTGGTAGATATAGTCAAGTTGATATGTTAGTTAGGATAGCATGCAATAATATTCATGTTTATATGCCTAGTATGTTTTTGTGCCTATTGATACATGCATTGGATAGAATATGATAATATCTCCCTGTTTTATTTGGATCATAGTACTTGGATTAGGGATATGTACATACTGATTGTACATATTATTCGGATATATATTTTGAGTAGGATTTACATGCTTTAGTATCATGCACCATCTTGCATGATTGCATCTATGGAGGAGTTCCATTATTGTTGAGCCCGCCATGATACATGGCTACACACCGCCACTCATGGGTTAGTGGTACATCGGGAGGTGTGTGTGCGATTGCTCTGTCGAGCTCATTGGACCGCTCATGGGTAGCGAGGCGGCGTGGTAGCGGGCGAGGATCCCTCCTCCAGTCTATGACAGGAGATGAGAGCTTAGCTCCCACTATGTTTTGGGGGCGGGAGGATAGGTGTACTCCGCATCCTGTCCACTCGGTCACTCGGGAAGCATGATGGCGAGTGCCGTTGTCATAGCCCTACCCACTCGGCTTCACCATCAGCGTGTGAGGCGGTGGTAGCGTCGGGGTGACCATGTCATTTGCACGACATGCATTTTGCACGGATTGCATTTGTATTGTGTTCTTTGCATTATTGTATTGATGCCTTGGATGTTGCATATGATTGACATGCATCTGAGATTCATATTCTTATATGGTGATGACTTTATCTCTTATAGTAGGGCACATGCTCCTATATCGAGTAGGAGACTTGAGTAAATCTGATCCTTTTGCATTTATTTCTTGCTTACCATATATGATGGTATCTTGGCATGATTAGTATTGTTAGCTATTTCTTACTATTCATATCGACTAGTATCCGCTAAGTTCTTTGAACTTACCCGTAGTTTATTTTATTTGAGGATGAATGTCGGGAGAGTCCGATTGCCATATCCCCCTCGTAGTGTGATTTATTAGTTGTATGAGTTATGATTTGGATTTTTGTATAGAAGATATGTTTAGGCTTGGAATTGGATTTATATATACTCGTGGATTTTTGGGGTCCTTGTGGACCATTGGTGGATCTTATTTTGATTGGTTTGGTTGGGTATTCTGCCAGTTAGTGTAGACTTTTGTTTACCTAGATTTGTTGGCCTGAGGCCTTATTATTATCTGCGTGTGTTGTTTGGATTCCGGTCGTGTTGACCGATGTATAGTGGCCATGTAGGCCTTGTATAAAAATTGGTATTGTCACCCGTACAGGGGAGGTGCTGCCGGATTTTCGTCTGGCGGAGACTCCCTCGGGGCGTGACATTCTCCTTCTTTCCTACAACAAGAGCTATACCCTTCTCTTTGGATGAAGTGTTAGCTTGTTCATGCAATTGAAATTCACAAAATAACTCATCTAATTTAACTAATGAAAGATCCCTAGAGACCTTATAGGCATCTACCATTGAGGCCCATAAGGTGGTCCTAGGGAAGGCTTGTAGTACATACCTCACAAGGTCTCGATTGTCGACCTTTTCACCTATAACGTGTAGTCCGTTGACTACCTCCTTGAAGCGCCCATGCATTTGGCTCACCGTTTCATTTGTCTTCATAGTGAAGCTTTGGAGTTGGCCAATCAAAAGATCCCTCTTGGCCCTTCTTGTCTCTTTGGATCCTTCGTTGAGTTCGATGAGCTTCTCCCAAAGCTCCTTTGCGGAGTTGAATGGCCCGACCTTAGATAGTTGCTCCCTGGATAGACCACATTGAAGTGTGGTCGTTGCTTTTGCATTCGCTTGTGCTTTCTTGGCCATCTCTCTTGTCCAATCCTTTGTTGGTAGTGGTGCTCCGTGTTGGTGCAGTGGGCACCAAAGTCGAACCGGTATTTTGATTATGGCAAAAGGCTCAATAGTTAAGGGTATATTTGTTATCTTACGAGCTCAATTAAGTGTGCAGAAATGCTAAAGTTGAGCGGAAGGTCTGCGACACCCGGTGGGAACCGAGGTGGTCGGGCAACGCCAGAGGGACTTCGGAGGAAGCCGAGGTACTCGGGTGAAGACCGGAAGCGAGGCTACAAGGTAAGCTCGTGTGAAAGCGAAGCAAGGTCGTTAAGCGTAGATCCGACCCAATACCTCCAATGGAAGGTCTAGGTCGAGATCAGATGGTTAGAACCATCGTACTTTATATTTTAAGCTAACTTGTACTGCAGTCCAAAACCCTTTGACTACAGCACTGCTAGTCAAGTTCGACCTCGAGAAGAGCTCGAATTTCAAGGGGGTGGACTTGACTCGTGTTTTGGTACAAAGGGTGATGTGGCATCAAGGTGGACATCCAAACCATCACCAAGCTTCCTTGTGGTGGACGCCCAAAATAAGGTGAGTTGGCACAAGATGGTTGGCTCCCATGATGTGGCACAAGTTGAATGGCTCCAACAAGTTGGCGCCCAAGGAGGTTGGAGGTGGCACAAGGTGGTTGGATGAAACACCTCATCCTTGAGTTGGCGCACAAGAAGGTTAGAGGTGGCACAAGGTGGTTGGATGAAACACCTCATCCTCAAGTTGGCGCCCAAGGAGGTTGGAGGTGGCACAAGGTGGTTGGATGAAACACCTCATCCTTGAGTTGGCGCACAAGAAGGTTGGAGGTGGCACAAGGTGGTTGGATGAAACACCTCATCCTTGAGTTGGGATAAGAACCTCACCTTGGACACTACCTATGTCTAAATTCATAGATCAATATCCATAAATAGACATGTTCACTCCAAGCAAAGATAAGAAATCAAGAGCTCTCAACACGCCGTCGTAACGCCGCTCCTACTACTCACATTTGCTACGACGAAGTGCCGCCGACAACGAAAGCTACATCTTCTACTTATAAGAGTTGTCGGTATATTTATTTAAGTTCTACTTCTTTAAATTGTCTTTGTTCTTTAATCGTAACAAGGAAAGGGGGAGTGTCCCTTTGCCTTGATTTCTTTTTGTAATCGTTGCTCCTACCTCCAACGAGGAGGAGTGGTTTTAGTGAATTGCCCTCCGTACGTGATCAAGGATCACTAGGGCCGTGGATTAGCAATCGAAAGATTGTGAACCACGTAAAAATATCTTGTCTACTTTATATTTCCGCTGTGCATTCTCTACTTGCTTTTTACTTATTACAAAAGTTTTTAACGACACCGTATCGCTATTCACCCCCCCCCCCCCTCTAGCGACACTTTCGATCCAACAATTGGTATCAGAGTAGGCGCTAAGATTGATGAAACCACCAATCTAGCTTTGTTTTTCTTTTTTACAGATTTTTATTTTTATTTATTTCTGTTTTCGTATAATTATTTCACTTGCTTATCTTCTCCTACATATAGAATTGCATTAGAGGCTTTAGGATCCGGATAAGGTTGTCCTTGGGTTAGATCGAGTAAGGTTGTCCTCCGGAACTTCAGCGACATTCGCATTTGATTGTTTATTTCTTTTTAGTTACATTTTATATATCTTTTTACTTCCCTACTAATCCAAGGCGAAAGTCTTGGAATATTCTTTCGTGTGTGTTTTGCAAGATTCTTTTAAATCGTTCTTCTTCTTGTTTTTAAATGGCCCATCTCGAAGGGTTTAGCACACCCCGTTTTACAGCGGTAATGACTTTCGTTATTGGAAGGGTCGGATGGAATGCTTTCTTAAAACCCAAATCGAGATGTGGATCGTAATCCAAACCGGTTTCACACTTCCTATTAATGAAGATGGTGAATCTTTGGGTTACGATCAATGGTCAAATTCCATGAAAAAACAAGTAGAAGCCGATGCCAAGGCAACTCAAATCTTGCAATGTGGGTTGTCCAAGGACGAGCTCAACCGCGTCGGCCCCTTCATTAGTGCAAAGGACTTATGGACCAAGCTAGTGGAACTACACGAAGGCACCGACGACACGAAGGTATGTAAAAGAGATTTACTTTTAAATAAATTGTATAACTTGAAAATGCAGGAAAACGAGACCGCAACTCAACTACATGCTCGTATCCAAAACATCGTCAACCAACTCCATGCCATCGGACAAAAGGTCGAGAATCGCGACCTTATCAGGTATTCTCTTAACTCGTTTCCTAGGACCACCTTGTGGGCATCCATGGTCGATGCCTACAAGGTCTCCAAGGACCTTTCTAAAATTAGGTTAGGCGAATTGTTTTGAACTTGAATTACATGAGCAAACTAACGTGGTCCGGGCCGAGAAGAGTATTGCGTTAGTTGCGAGTTCCAAGAAGAAGAAGCCCAAGCAAGCCACCCCGAAGGAAGAAGGCGAGTCGAATCGGAAGTAGACTCGAAATAGAATCCGAACTAGTCAATCTAGTTCGGAAGATGATCAAGAGGCAACGACCAACAACTCAAGGTAAGCCTAAACCTAATTCAAATACTTCTAATTTTAGATGCTATGAGTGCAGCGAGTTCGGTCACATCAAGTCCGAGTGCCCAAAGCTAAAGAATAACGCATCAAAGACCAGAAAGCGCTAAGCGCTACTTGGGAGGAGTTGTCGGAGGAAGAAGGCGATATCAAGCTCTAATGGCCAAGCCGACCGAGCACGACTCGAAAGCCGAAGAAGAGTCCGAGTCCGAATCCGATGATGAGCTTCCATTCAAGACAAGCCACGGATCCGTATCCGGTTCAAAAGAATCATTAAGGGTAAGTCGGTCGTTACTTAATACTTTGTATGGTGCAATTAAATTTTTAAATAAGAAACTAGCTAAGTCCGAGTCCAAGGTCGAGACCCGAATTGAGAGGTTAACCTTCTCAAACATGAGGTCTCCTAACCTCTTCGACTACTCGTATTCAAGAGGAGGACTCAACTCAAGTTGAAAAGCTTGAAGTTGAGAACTCGCTTTTGAAAACACAAGTCGAAGACCTTAGGCTGCGTTGGAAAGGTTCACTTTGGGATCAAGGGACTTGACCTCTTACTTGGATCACAAGGGCCGTGTACAACAAGGCGGACTCGAGTTTAACTCAAATACAACCAATAAGTCATATATGTCTATAGTAAACCAACATAAGAAAAATGTCCAAGCATGGGTCCCTAAGACCACTTTGATTTCAACTTTAGGATCTAACATGTATTGGGTTCCCAAGGACCAAATTCACTATGTGAATAGACCCACTCGATTCAATGGTCGAGAGCCAATACAAAATGTATTTTTGTTAAGTCTTAGAAATTGCATGCTTAGTTTTTCCTTTATTTTTAGAATGGTTAGATAGGACTCATAACCAACTAAAATCCTGCGAAAAGATTGAGCCTCGGGAGCCTCTTTTCAAAAATAAACCAACTAAAATCCTACGAAAGATTGAGCCTCGGGAGCCTCTTTTCAAAAATAACTAGTTAGACCAGGCGTAGTCTCAAGTAAGTCGAGTTATCAATTTCTTGAAATTAGCTTTGTCTAAGGAAGTGGTCGTTGTTCGATCAAAGAAGGCCTCTGTGCCTCGCCACGACCGAAGCTAATCTCTTGAAAAGATTACTTGATGAGCTTAGACTAAATCCGAATCTAACCTAATGTTGGTTAATTTAAATTCATTAAAATTAATCAAGTAAAATTGAAAGTCATCTCACAATAACACATAGGAATAACATGTTTTGATCATGTAGATATTGGTGAGATGATTTAGGTTTAAAACTTACAAACAACCCTTTAGTAATTCCAATATCCGATCCAACTACCTTATGTGTAGGATCAATGGATGTTGGGCGGTGGTTACTCGAGCACATGACCAGGGGATCAACTCAAATTTTTGAAGTTACGATTCAAGCGACAAGGATCGGTAGCCTTGAAATAACGGCAAGCTCAAAATCATCGGATCGGGTGATATTGAGCTCAACTCTAACTTTACAATTCAAAATGTCTTATTAGTAGAAAACTTTCAATATAATTTACTTAGTGTAAGCCAATTGTGTGATAACAATTATAAGGTCATATTTCTAGAAAATGAATCGTAATCAAAATAAATGCAACATCTAAAATAATACTTAAAGGAACTAGGGTAGCAACATCTACACAATAAATTTACCCAACTCCTCAACCAAGTGTCTTATGACACACAAGAGGAATCTTGGTTATGGCAATCAGAAGACTCGGACACTGCTTTTAAGACTCGTCCACAAGATGAGTCGAGTGAAACAGTTATAGGTTTGCCTAAACTAAACAACTTGGATAATAAAATATGTAATGCTTGTCAACAAGGTAAACAATCTAGGACACAACATCAATTAACTAATCAGAGCAGACCAAAAGTGTTCTTGAGCTCCTACACATGGATCTATTTGATTCACATGGAGCTAAGTCACTCAATGGTAGTCAATTTTGCTTAGTCATAATTGGCGACTATTCTAGATTTACTTGGGTTAGGTTTATCAAACATAAAAATGATACCTAGACCAACTAATCAATCTTTGTAGGTTAATCGAAAATCAAAGAACCTTAAGATTAAAAGACTTAGAAGCGATCATGGTGGTGAATTCGAAAACCACAGGTTCTGATTTACGTAACCTAAGCGGATACCACCATGAGTTTTCATGTCCTAGAACCCACAACAAAATGGGTTAGTCGAGCGGAAAAATAGAACCCTACAAGAAGCCGCTAGGACAATGTTAAGCAGTATAACCTACAGATAGATTTTGGCGAGGCGTTAGTACGGACTTGCTATGTCCAAAATAGGATCCTTATGGTAAAGAGGCACCAAAAGACCTCGTGCGAGATTTATCACGATAAAATACCGAACATCAAGTACTTTAGGGTATTTGGATGCAAGGTACATATCTTAAACACTAAGGATTACCTAGGGAAATTCAAATCCAAAACCTCTCTGGAACCTTTCTAGGATACTCAACCACCGATGGGAGCTTATAGGGTATACAATCACGACACTCTTAGAGTCGAAGAAACCATTAATATAGTTTTGACGAAGGACACGAACCCGTTCAATCCTTAACAAAACCAACTAGCAAATCAACTTATAGCGAACCCGACGATCTTGAACTTGAATCTCGTCTAACCCAAGTCATCCTATCGACCAAGTGATAGATGACTCTAACCCAATCAAACTAGAACTCACCCAAGTCATCCTATCGACCAAGTGATAGATGACCCTAACCAGTCACACTAAGACTCAAACAAATCATCCTATCAATCAAGTTATAGGTGATCCAAATTTAGGGAGTTCGAACTAGAGCTTCATATCGAAACCTTAGTCAAATCTCGTTAATTTCCAAAATCGAACCCAAAACTATTGAACAAGCACTTCTTGATCCCATTGGATTATTGCTATGCAAGAAGAGCTAGCTCAATTCACTAGAAATGAAGTCCAGAATTAGTACCACCACCTAAAGAAAAATCAATTATTGGAACAAGGTGGGTATTTGAAATAAACTTGATGATAAAGGTGAAGTAGTTAGAAATAAAGCTAGGTTAGTCGCAAAGGGTTTAGTCAAGTCGAAGGTTTAGATTACGATGAGACCTACGCCCCAGTAGCGACTAGAGTCCATCAGAATGTTGTTAGCATATCTTTGCATCGAGGTTTTAAATTGTTTCAAATGGATGTCAAGTCAGCATTTTTGAATGGATACATTAAGGAAGAAGTTCGTCAGTCAACCTCCGGATTGAAAATCTAGATAAACTGACCATGTCCTTAGACTTAAGAAAGCCCTATATGGACTCAAACAAGCCCCAAGAGCTTGAGTGCGAAGGCTTTCGATCTATCTTAAGTCAAAGGATTCAACCAAGGTTTAGTCGACCCAACCTTATTCGTTAAACCGTAGGAAAAGAAATCTTTATAGCCCAAATCTATGTAGATGATATAATTTTGGAACTACCAACTCGATCATGCTAAGCAATTCATCTCACTTATGGAAAGTGAATTTGAAATGAATTTAGTAGGAGAGTTAAGTTTCTTCTTAGGTTTACAAATTAAACAAACTAAAGATGGAATATATTTACATCAACAAAAATATACTAAGGACTTAATAAATCGATTTGGAATGCAAGATGCTAAAATAATCAATACACCTATGGCAACTAATGTTAATATAAGCGAAGATGTAGAAGGAAAACCCGTTGACCTAAAATACTATAGGAGCTTGATAGGAAGTCTCCAATACTTAACCATGAGCCGAGACATTTTATTCGCGTAAGTATGTGCGAGGTTACAAACTGTGCTAAGGAGTCTAACCTAACCCTAGTCAAGCGTATCCTTAGATATCTAAAGGGCACGCTAAGCGTAGGTATTTGGTACCCTAGATCTACCGAGTTTAATCTAATCGGCTACTCCGACTCGATTATGCCGGTAGTAAACTCGATAGAAAGAGCACGAGTGGTTGTTGTCAAATCCTCGGCTCGAGTCTAGTAAGTTAGTGCGATGAGAAGCGATTGCGTTGCCTTATCTACCACCGGCCGAATACGTTGCGATGGGTGAGTGTGTCTCTCGGCTCACGTGGATGAAGCACACTCTCCAAGACTTTAGCTTAATCTTTAACAACATTAAAACCTACATAGATAACATTAGTTCAATTAACTTAACTAAAAATCCAATATGTCATTCTAGGACAAAACATATAGAAGTTAAACACCACTTCATTAGGGAACATGTAACTAATGGAACTATACAACTAGAGTATGTTGAGTCCAAATCAAACCTAGCGGACATCTTCACCAAACCACTACCCGGAATTTAGTTTATTAAGGCGAAAGTTAGGTATGTGCGTAATAGAGTAGGATTTAAATTTTTCTATATATGTACTCTACTTTTGCTTCTTTTTGAAATTAGCCTAAGTCTTACCTTAGAAATCATATACCTATAGATTTAAGGAGCCAACACATCTCACAACACATAGGACTAATGTGTTTGTGTACTTAGCCACGTACAGGCGTGAGATGTTAGGACCTTACTCCTGGTTCGGATGTAGATTCGATTGCATCGACATGAACCATGGAGTATAATTCATTAAAATTAATCACCTCCTTCAAGACTTATTGATCATTCTATATCAATCAAGTCCAACCGGAGTTGTACATTTTAGATGAACATATTTTCAAGCTTATTATTATTTTAAAAATATATATATATATATATATATATATTGGGAACTTGCTTGGACTTACAAACCCTAAAATATATTTACAAACTTTTTGAGTTAAGGCAAAAGGGGAGAAAGTCACAAAAGTAAGGAAGAAAGTAAACAAAATTATTACCTTTTATATTAAGTAATTCCGTTTACTTAAGCAACTATTAAGGGAGTAAAAATTATTTTTCAAGAACTCACCTTCGGTCAAGGGAGGTTACCTCAAAGGGGAGAACTTGAAACAATAATTTTTCTCACTCATATTTAATCTTTATGCTAGCTCATTCATATTTAATCTTTATGCTAGCTCATTCATATTTAATCATTATGCTAGCTCATTCATATTTAATCTTTATGCTAGCTCATTCATATTTAATCTTTATGCTAGCTCATTCATGCTTAATCATTATGCTAGCTCATTCATATTTAATCTTTATGCTAGCTCATTCATGCTTAATCATTATGCTAGCTTACTGTTATGCTTAATTTTTCCTTAACTTTTGTGCCGGTTTGCCATGAATCAAAGGGAGATTGTTGGTGCAGTGGGCACCAAAGTCGAACCGGTATTTTGATTATGGCAAAAGGCTCAATAGTTAAGGGTATATTTGTTATCTTACGAGCTCAATTAAGTGTGCAGAAATGCTAAAGTTGAGCGGAAGGTCTGCGACACCCGGTGGGAACCGAGGTGGTCGGGCAACGCCAGAGGGACTTCGGAGGAAGCCGAGGTACTCGGGTGAAGACCTAAGCGAGGCTACAAGGTAAGCTCGTGTGAAAGCGAAGCAAGGTCGTTAAGCGTAGATCCACCCAATACCTCCAATGGAAGGTCTAGGTCGAGATCGGATGGTTAGAACCATCGTACTTTATATTTTAAGCTAACTTGTATGCAGTCCAAAACCCTTTGACTGATCAAGCTGCTAGTCAAGTTCCAGCCTCGAGAAGAGCTCGAATTTCAAGGGGGTGAATTTGGACTTGACTCGTGTTTTGGTACAAAGGGTGATGTGGCATCAAGGTGGACATCCAAACCATCACAAAGCTTCCTTGTGGTGGACGCCCAAAATAAGGTGAGTTGGCACAAGATGGTTGGCTCCCATGATGTGGCACAAGTTGAATGGCTCCAACAAGTTGGCGCCCAAGGAGGTTGGAGGTGGCACAAGGTGGTTGGATGAAACACCTCATCCTTGAGTTGGCGCACAAGAAGGTTGGAGGTGGCACAAGGTGGTTGGATGAAACACCTCATCCTCAAGTTGGCGCCCAAGGAGGTTGGAGGTGGCACAAGGTGGTTGGATGAAACACCTCATCCTTGAGTTGGCGCACAAGAAGGTTGGAGGTGGCACAAGGTGGTTGGATGAAACACCTCATCCTTGAGTTGGGATAAGAACCTCACCTTGGACACTACCTATGTCTAAATTCATAGATCAATATCCATAAATAGACATGTTCACTCCAAGCAAAGATAAGAAATCAAGAGCTCTCAACACGCCGTCGTAACGCCGCTACTACTACTCACATTTGCTACGACGAAGTGCCGCCGACAACGAAAGCTACATCTTCTACTTATAAGAGTTGTCGGTATATTTATTTAAGTTCTACTTCTTTAAATTGTCTTTGTGCTTTAATCGTAACAAGGAAAGGGGGAGTGTCCCTTTGCCTTGATTTCTTTTTGTAATCGTTGCTCCTACCTCCAACGAGGAGGAGTGGTTTTAGTGAATTGCCCTCCGTACGTGATCAAGGATCACTAGGGCCGTGGATTAGCAATCGAAAGATTGTGAACCACGTAAAAATATCTTGTCTACTTTATATTTCCGCTGTGCATTCTCTACTTGCTTTTTACTTATTGCAAAAGTTTTTAACGACACCGTATCGCTATTCACCCCCCCCCCCTCTAGCGACACTTTCGATCCAACACTCCGAATTCGTCGACCGGCTTCTCAAAACCATCTACAATGCTAAACCAATTTTCAATATCGTTCATTAAATAATACTCCATCCTACCTTTCCAATATCCAAAATCGTTGCCGTCGAAGAACGGAGGCCTCGCCGTGCTATACCCCTCTTGAAATGCCATCTTTGCTCCGGTTGATTGCTAGATCTTCCGATGCGATCCGGGCTCTGATACCACTTGTAAGGGATCGTTTGAAGGCTAGAGGGGGGGTGAATAGCTCTTTTCGTTTGTGGTTCGGAGATAACGCTCCTACTCCACGGCGATCCTTAAGGTGGATCAACCCAAGCAATTTCACTATGAAGCTTTCTCTTTACAAAGACCTCCTCTTCTTACAAAAGATGACAATGAAGATTTGAGAGGAGAAAGGAGATTAATATACTTAGAAAGCTTTGGAAAACTTGTAGGAGCTTAGAAGAAAGATCAGAATATAAGCATTAGGCTCTTCTTGCTCCCCTTGGGCTCTTTTTATAGGAAAGAGCCTCTTTTTCCCGTTGGAGGTCTATCAGTCGACTGATGACTTTCATCAGTCGACTGCCGCCGATTCTAACGGCCAATGCGATCGGATTCGCGGGATTCTTGCCGTCGATCGCACGGAAGACTATCGATCGGCCAAGCCGTGATTCGTGATCGATGCCGTAGCCGATCGCCGCCTACACGTTATTCTTTAATGGCGATCAAGCGCCAATGATGGATCGATCGCCGGCTTATAAGCCGCGATCAGTCGAGTCGCATCGTTATTAGTTCGATCGATAACCCCGACCAACCGATAACAGCCTTCCAAACTCTAATGTTATATTTTAAGGGCCAGTTTGACCGACACCATGTTCCGATCGGCACACCAATTATGACTAATTCATACTTGAAAACATAACCTACGCCTAGACTTGACCTTCTAGCGTCTCCCTCAGCCTTGCGCCTCTAGGATTTCTCTGAGTCCACGACTCCATCCATGCGCTTGCCTTCAAAAGCTTCCTTCGGTTTCGTCATGCTTTAGGTTTCTTCTTTGCCAAATCGCTTGGACTTTACGCCGCCAAGACTACATGCTTGGACTTATACAAGACTTTCCTTTGGTCTTCCTTTTCCAAGGATCGCTTGGACTTTACGCCGCCAAGACTACATGCTTGGACTTATCGCCAAGACCTTTCCTTGACTTCTCTTTGCCAAGATCACACTTGGACTTGTCTTTACCAAGTCTTCATACTTGGATTTTCCTGTCACTTAAACATGTATACACTGAGATCACAAAACCTTGCCTACTTAGATGATTATCCAAACATCAAAATATATATAAATGCTTGGGGCATTGTTGCACCAGATTTCTTCCCCCTCGCGTCGCGCCCAAACCACGATCCGCCCGCCGCGCCGCTCTTCCGCCGCGTCGGCGCTGCCGCACGCCGTCCGACCACGAACCGCCGTCCGTGCCACCGGGCAGCCGGCGCCACCATTTCAGCCGTCGCCACCGACCGCCGGACCTTGAGCGGCAGCGCCGCCGACGCCGCCGCCGCCTCGTCGCCGCGTGCCCCCCGGTGGCCGTGGCGACCGACCGCCCCCGACCGCCGCGTCGCCCCCTCGTCGGTTCGTGCCCCAGTGACCGAGCCCCGCCTCGCGCGCCTCTTGCTAATTTGTGTCAACTTGAACTTTCTGAAGTTGGCATTGAGGTACTTCCCAGATGCATTGGCAGATTGACTAACCTAGAGAAGTTGAGTTTTGAGCACAAGCAGAAACCATTTGGGAGCTGTCAGTTATAGGCTTTATTCTCATCAAACTACTAAAGAAGGCATTCTCAGCTGCTGTGTTCTTACCACTTGCACTCTTGGTACGCAAATTTCATGATTTGAATTGTTATAATTTTTTGTTGATGCTCCATTCTTTGTTTCTGAAAAATGTAACTTTTATAAGTTTACTTGGGCTGCCTGTATTAACTACTCAACATCCTAATGTAAAAGCTGATGACAATTATATTTATGTAGTCGAGAAGCACAAGTTAATTCCTTCAAATGGAGTTATATACATATAGAATACTTGCATGATACTTTTTTTTTGGTGGGTGATTATTCCATCACTTTTTCCACTTTTAAGAGTGGAATTAGTCTGTACATTCCTATCTGGAAAAAAAAAATTGAAGTAGGAAACTGTGAGCTTCCCTGTTTCTTGTGACAATTCAATCATTTTCTTTTAGCAGAGTCGGTGGATCTCACGATTTAATCGATAACTCAAACCGTACTTGGGTTCTTACTGAGGTAGATTCACTTGTGCAAGTTTCAATATGTTCAACTAAATCATTGCTGCATTTTCATTTCATTCATTACTTCCAATGCTTTCCACCAAGAGCAATCTAAAGAACTATTTAATGTGCCAGAGCTGAGTTCTAATGAACTAAACTATTAAAATAGTTGCCAGAGCTGAGTTCGATTAAATGTCATTGAGCTTTCCATTTAAGATTATTTAAATTTTTTATATTTTTAAATTTGTTTAGTTGATTATTGAGCTTCATATTATAAGTTCCTTTGTTAATTTTGAGAGTGTCTTTGTTTATTTATTATTGATGTATATAGTTTACAAATTGTGTTCATCACTATTATTTCTGATTATCTTTAATGAATAGCTCACAACCTCTGTGGATAAACATTTTCACGTCACCTTAATTACATTCAAACTGTTCTATTGATTTGTTGACGTCTATGGTCCTATGCATCTGTAAAATCTGTTGACAATGACATTCAACAACATGGTTGTGTGTGTGTCCTCTCATCCCCATGAACAAAAAATTCTCTCTCCATATCAATTACGTGTTAGTTCTCCTCAATGTTAGTTTGCCAAGGATGATGATATTGTATACATGTTTGTAATTAGTACTTTTAAAATTTTTTAGTTTATTGAGTTTGTTAGTCCTTCATTTTCTTAATTTTTGATTAGTATTTTTTATTTTGCTTTAAACAGGAATGATCGATGAAGTCAATCCTTATGGCGGCTGAAAATAAACATCATTGTAAGTCTTTGCATATTTATTTTCGTGTTAGTATATAGTTTTTTGTTAATGTATGATACTTTTTGTTTGTTTCTTTTCTAATGCAGGTAGAAGAATGTCGGCGATTGCTTACCAGATTCTCTTTTTTTCCCCATGTGTTGAGATCTTTTGTGGACATTGTTATTTGGATATCATAACTATGTTGATGTTTGAAATGTTGTAGGATATAACTTTTTATTTGGAATGTTGTATTGTTCTTAACTTATTGTGTTGCTTTGTATTTATTTGGATATGAAATATTTTTGGATATTATTGAATATTATTTTGTTGTATTGAATGTGTGTGTGTTTTGTTTGTATTGAATGTATTTATTTGGATATTAGAACTTATTGTGTTTTGTTGTGTGTATTGAAAAGTATATACGATAGAATATCGAAGCGGAATAAATCTATCAAAAAATTTTTTATTTTGCGACAAATTTAGCGACAAATATCGATTCGTTGCTAAATCTGAGAAATTTGCGGCGACTTTGCGTGAATTTAAATTTAAATCGTAATTTGCAATTTCTGAATCAATCTGCGACAAATTTTACCTTGAAATTTTGCGTGCGAAATTTATGCGGCGAAAAATATTTAAATCATGAATTTTTAAAGCGAAAAATATTTGACCAATTTGGAAACATCATGAAAATTTGCATTTAATTTGGAAACATCGCAAATTTACCAACGAATTCCTTTTTTCATCGCGAAAATTACAAACGAAAAAATTAATTCGTCGCAAAAAATTGTTTTTTACGACGAATTTTGCGACGAATTCAGCGACGAAATTTGCGACGAATTTGTATCAGTCGCAAATTTACCAACGAATTCCTTATTTCTGAAAAATTCGACGAAAAAAATTAATTGTCGAAAATTTTGCAACGAATTAAAATTCGCAAAATTTGCAATTTTTAATTCGTTGCAAAATTTTGTGACGAATTCTGCGACGAATTTTGAAAATCTGGTAACTTTTGCAACAAAATTAGCGACGAAATTTAAAATTCGTCCCTAATTTTCGTCGCTAAAATTCGTCGCAAAAATTCGTCGCTATTTTTGTCGCTAATATTTGCGACGCTTTATTCGGAACAAAAAATTTTTTGTCGCTAAATTCGTCGCAAAATTATTTTGCAACGAATTTTTTTTTAAAATTCTTCCCAAATTTCTGTTTTTTTTTTGTAGTGATCCCGCATTGCAAATATGTCTTGATTTCAGTTCCCCAATGGGATATACGATCACCTTTTGATACTATATCCATTAAAAAAAAATTAGCGACCGAATTTTAATTTCGTTGTTAATTAACGATTAAAAATTTAATCGGTCGTTAATTAATAACGGAAATATAATTCCGTCGCTAATTAGCGATGGAATAATTTTTGATCGCTAATTAACGATCAAAAATTTAATCGATCGTTAATTAACGACGGAAATTTAATTTCGTCGTTAATTATTAGCGACGGAATTAATTTTCGGTCGCTAATTAGCGACGGAAATATAATTCTTTCGCTAATTAGCAACGGAAGTAAATTTCCATCGCTAATTATTAGAGATGGAATTAAACTTCCGTAAATTATGTCGCTAATTAGTGACCGAAATTTTATTAACTGATCGCTAAATTAACTAATTTGATTAATTAATTAACTGTGAAATAAATATATATTAATTAATTTAATTAATAATTTGTTCTTATTAACGACCGAAGATTAAATTCGGTCGTTAAATAATTGTGCAATTTAAAATTCGGTGACTGAGTTCATTGTATCACGTTATATACTATGAAATTAAAATATATATATATATTAATTGATTTAAATAATGATAAATTTCATTATTTTTAATTAAAAATTTTATGAATGTAACGGAAATTTAATTTCCGTATGAATTTATATCCCTAACCTTTATTTATTACTTTTACCCTGTTTTTCATTTCTCTTCCGTCTTTTTTCCTCCCGCTAGGTCTTCCCCTCTTCTCCTTTCACCGCAAGGCGGCGACAACACCGCAAGGCGACGCGAGGCTGGCTGCAAGGCGACGCGAGGCTGGCTGCAAGGCGACGCGAGGCTGGTTGTAGGGAAGCGTGAGGCTGACCGCGGCTTTGCGGCGAGGTGGGCTAGTCGTGGCAGGACGCAACAGGCCGCCGACACGGCGGGGCGGCCTGGCCGCGGCAAGGCGGCAACGCAGCTTTGCGGCGAGGCAACGACAACACCCCGACGGCTGTAGCGTGATGCGAGGCTTACTGCGACAGGGCAGCAACGTGGCCTAGTCGCGGTTTTGCGATGAGGCTGGCTAGCCGCGCGAGGCCGAGGGCGCGACCGCACGTTTCTGGTGACCTTGATTCTTCTTCCCCTCGTGTAATTTCTCCTGATTCTATTCCTTGCCTTCTTGCAGCACTTCGTCTATTCAGTTTCTCAGGATATTGTGTTGATGTTTGTGATTAACATGGCGTTGAATATTGATGTTACTTTTTTTATTTAAAAACACAGAAAATTCACACCTCAGACCAAAAGTTAGGTAAATTTTAATTGCTATATCAGTTCATCTAAACCAGTTTAAAGCTAAAAGAGAACTATGAGGTTGTTTCCAGTGGAACAGAGAACTATTTAGTATCGGTTAATCTTAGGAAGGTAACATGAAACACTAATGCCCATCAGCATATCTTGAATTCTGATCCAATATGTCAAAAAGTGCTGGATCATTTTCAGTAGTTTCTGTAATGATTCATTTAGATTACCTCTGAAATGATACTAATGATGGTAGTTATTGTATAACACTAGGGCTACGTTTGGTACGGGGTAATCAGGCTTGTAATGTAATCGGATTACATTACAAGATGATTTACTTTGTTTGTTAACATTTCAAAGATGTAATGTAATGTAATCGCATTACAAAATAAGAGCCAAGATCCGTAATCTCGATTACGAAGGAAAAGCGATGTAATCCGATTACATTACGGACTCAATATTTGTCTTTACAAATATGCTCTTCTTTTATTTTTTCTAATTGCTTCGGTCGCGATCGGCGGCGGCGGCCGGCGGCCGACGGCGCGCCGGCGGCGCCGGCGACCGACGATCGGCTGGCGGCCGACGACGCCGGCGTGGCCGGCGACGGCGCCGGCGCCAGCCGGCCGGCGCCGGCCGGCGAGTGGCGAAGGCGTGTATGGCCATGGCGACGGCATCGGCGGTCGCCGATCAAGCGATCGGCGATGCGGCCGGGCAGCCGGCCGACCGGAAGAATCGGGCGCCGGCTAACAAGCCGTGATCGTAGACGACCGGCCGGCGACCGAACACCGCCCACCGGTGCCCTTCGGCGATCGGCGACAACCTTATAAGGCTATTTTTGTCATTTTATAATAATATGAATTACATTACTTACAACAAATTTGGATACCAAACAAACAAATGTAATCACTTTTGTAATCAAAGATTACACATCAATCGCTAACCAAACACAGTAATGTAATACACATTACATTACATTACATTAAAAACTTGATTACATTACAAGGTTGATTACATTACTCCGTACCAAACGTAGCCTAGGAGATGACACTAAAATAATTCCGTCCTCTGCATGTAGTCCAACGTCTAAGAGTTGTCCAATAAAATATTGTTGTTCTAAGTTTCTCAATCTATGTACAGGGAAATGATGGATCTTGAGTTCAAGAGGTGCTTGCATTAGTTCACATTGTAACCAAAGTCATTTTTCCACTTTCTGAAATTTGAATTAGGTGGAAAAAGGCTCGATGACTTTCAAGCCATCATTCACACAGATAGAAATATTCGATCTGAGATTTCGTAGCTCCACCATGACATAAAGGAATATTCAAAACAGTTCTCTACTATTGTATTTAAGAAGGAAACTATGAAATACAAAGAGTGAAGATGAGGAAGAAGCTGCTAAAATAAAGTACCATTCTCCTTAAAATGCCTATGATGAGGTTTCTCATATGAAACTTTTTACATTGGAGATGAAAACCTTTTTTTTATTTTTTATTTTCATCAAGTAGAGGAATTCAATTTATGTTTTATCTTTGAAGAGACTATTTCACTTTCCTTTTTTTCCTATTCTTTAGGTTTTACTAACTCTGTGGTGAATGGTCTATGTAATTTGTAGTGGTCCATTTCATATCGTTGTGTCAATCAATGAATTTATATCATGTTTAGATCCGACATGTCTTATTATGTAATAATACATGTTAAGATAAATTGAAAATGTTTATTAATTTGTTATAGCTTGTGTTTGTACAATATAATGTCAAATATGTGATATTCTATATGTCATACAAACTTCAAATTTTGGTATATATTTGTGTTTTTTTTCTTTTTCAATTTTTTCATTTTCTCATCTTCGGTTCACCATTGTCTTTGCAGGAGGTAGCTATTATTTTCCTCAAAGAATTGTGAAAATTAGAAAAACATCCAACGCTAACCAAAGATCTCCTTTCCATGGTTCACGGATTAGGCTTTTTCAACAAGCAAATTCCTCGTACGAAGCTTTGGAAATTTGATTATATATATTTTTTAGTTTGTGTTGAATTTTATTTTATTTTTTATTTTGTATTGAATAATTTGTATTGTTAAATTCAAAATTTGAATGTAAATTGTTTTTGATATTTTAATAAATTAATTGGTGTTGATATATATTATTAACGTGGACAGATTTATTTCATTAAAAATTTAATGTAATTATATTAAAAAATATAATATTTAGCGACGGAATTTAAATTTCCGTCGCTAATATTAAACTTTATCATTAAAAAAAACAGATTTAGCGATTGAATATTAATTCCGTCGCTAATATTAGTGACGGAAAAAAAAATTTCGTCGCTAAATCGGTTTTTTTTTATGATAAAGTTTAAGATTTAGCGACGGAATTTTTTTTCCCGTCGCTAAATTTTAATCTTTATATTAAAAAAAATAGATTTAACGACAGAATATTAATTTTGTCACTAAATTTACCAACGAAAATTATTTTTCATCGCTAATTAGCGACGAAATTTTTTTTCCGTCGCTAATATTAACGACAGAAAATAATTTTCGTCGCTAAAATCATTTAGCGATGCAAATTAAGACGACGGAGTTAATCGGTCGTTAATGTAATTTAGCGATCGATTTGTCCGTTGTTAATAAGTGATTTTCTTGTAGTGATCTTTCACACTACATACTATCAAGGAGTTAGAAACTTCGACACAAACATAGTCATGTTGTCTCACCCCTTCTAAGGCACTAACTATCCGAGTCAACTCATCTGCTTTTTTGATTATCTTCTCTTAGAATCTGCTGCAAAATTACCTCATGAAAATGAGCCTTCCCTTTTTCAAAAGTTATCAGATATTTTTGCAACCTCTCTTCCCGGACGGTAAAAGTACCTTTGAGCTGCGACATGGGCAACTGAGAATTTGAATGAATAACGACTAAAGTAGCTCCTACTGTTCGAGCCGCTTGTAACCCTGTCAAGATGACTTCATATTATGCTTTATTGTTAGATGCTCTATATCCGAGACGAATGACTATATGAGTTTCTTCCCCTTCTGGAGATATGAACACCACTCCGACTCCGCTCCCTGCAGCTTCGGAAGATTCATCCACAAAAGCATTTCATATACTCTTTTCTTCTTTTTCTTCAATCGAGTTGTCCTTCGAGCCAAACGACACCTCGGCTAGGAAGTCGACCAATGACTGAGCCTTAATAGTAGTTCGGAGATGATAATGAATGTCATATTCACTTAGTTCCACGACTCATTTAATTAACCTTCTTGAAAAATTAGACTTGATAACCACCCGACCTAACTCACTGTTAGTCAACACATTTACCGGATGGGCTAAGAAATAAGTCCTCAACTTGCGAGCTGTTAAGATTAAAATGTATGCCAACTTTTTCAACTCGATATAGTGCAATTCTGCTCCCTTCAGTATGTGACTGATATAATATATGAATTGTTGTTGAGAACCCTCCTGTTTCAATCATATTAAACTGACTACTCCTCCTAAGGCAGCTAAATGCATCCACAGTGATTCCCTCGGGATAAGTTTTGCCAATAAAGGAAGCTCAGCTAAATACTTTTTCAACTTCCGAAAAACTTATTCACTTGGTATAATATTGATTGTTGAATTTTTCTCTAAATTAACTTTAATATTAATTAAACTTGGGTTATAATGATATATGAAGAGTGGACCGACACAGTGTGATGGAATTGGTTTGCAACAAATTAACAAGGCCATACTCTTTTAATTTTTGCCTAATCTATTTTAATCTTATTTTATTTTAGATATCAAACTTGGCAGCCAACTCACATGGTTGATTAAGGCCTTTTTTTTTCTCGAATCAAAGCACAATCATCCTGTGAGACATAAATTCTTTATATAGAGAGAGAGTCTTGTGCTCCATAGAATTCATATTGGCCCCTGAATAAGAATTATGCCATTTAGAAAATGAGTTAGTTTTTTAAATTTGACTGACTTATAGAGTTGACTGACTTACATAGCTGTAATGTAGAGTTGACTGACTGTAAATGTAGAGTTGACTGGCTTATAAAGCAATGCAATTTTGAAATACTGTTGTAGAGTTGACTGACTTATAAAGTAATTAATACAATTTAGAAAATGTGGTTGTGTTCAAACTTTCACACCTCTATGAGTGCTTAGATCCTTGTTGTTTAATTTGGCCTTACAACTAAGACTTAGGAAAGAAAGACATCACAATTTCTAACAATATAATAAACATATATTGATGTATCGATCATTAAAATTATTAAAATAGTACATCAAAAATGATTGATGTGTCAATCATCAACACTACAAAAATAATAATTTTAGAAACGATTTTATTAGTCCTTTAGCTCGGTTTTTCAACCGCTTCTAAATATATTAAAACATTTCTAAACCGCTCCAAATGCTAGCGGTGCTAAGCTCAACAGAAGCGATTTTTCTAACCGGTGGTTTTACTAAGCGGTTGAAGACCAATTTAGAAAGAGAGATTTTAAAAACGGTTAAAGACTGACTTAGAAAGAGAAATTTTAGAAGTGATTAAGGGTGCATATGAATGTGTACTATAAAAATGGTTATAATCTGTTCAGAAAGTTCGACTTCTTTAAATAAAATAGTAGAAGCGGTTATTAACCGTTGGGAATCCTAGTAATAGAAGAGATTTTAACTGCTTCTATAAATTCCTTATAAATTTTTTCGAATTCTAAGAGCGGCTAAAAACCACTCCTATTATCACCATTTATAAATAATTCTATATTATTATACTTGTAGATTTCCAAAATCAAATATAATATCAAATTAAATAAATTCAAGATATTTATTTTGCAAAACTGATTTATTGTATTACCAAATTAATACATAATAGTCATATTTCATTTCAAAATATTTATACTTATTCTACAATACACCATCAACACAATTACTTCTTCCATTCTAAAAAATATATAACCTTCAATAACAAATTTTTCTCTATAAAAAAAAAGCAACAAAAATAATCCATCTAAAGTTATCCAAATATTGTACTTTAATCTCTGGTATCGTCTATGATAAAAATTATGATATTGCATATGCTCCTAATTTCTTATTATCAGAACAACCAATATTTTACCATCTGATGAGATCATAAATTAATCCATATAAATATCAATTATGTTTATAAAAGAACATATATATCTTTAAAATATATATATATTAATATTCAAATGCATTAGATATGGACAATAAAAGCATAGTTGCTGAAAGAAAATCCACAATTATAACAGTTAACAATCCAGATTAATTTAGGTGAAAAAAAATTAATAGTTACAGAAACAGACTATTTTATGTGCTCTGATATTTTGGTTCATACATAATGAACTCCAAATACATAAACTCGACCATAAAACGAGTTCATCTGTACCATCATAATATCTCCCTACAGTGAAGGATGAAACGTGAATTCTGCTCTACATTTTTAGTTAGTTGTGCTGCACTCTGCTACTGCTGTCTTCTTGATATGTGAAGCCATGTCTGAAGGCAGTGAGTGCACTGCTAGTTCGCCTACAAAATACCAATTCCAAGCAATTAATGCAGATCACAAGATTTAACGAGTCACGGGCCATCGTTAAGTTCGATATCCAGTTCCACAAAAAGAGAAGATTTTGAACACAGTTTTGTAACGCATCAAATGCCTGTGGATCCTAATTCCACCTTCTTCCCTGGCAGTGGCATCCAAATCCACAACTTCGATCACCTCTGGCGTCACGATCCTCTCGAGGATCATCTGTGCGATCCGGTCCCCAGCTTTCACCTCGAAGTCTAAATCGGAGTGGTTGAACAGGATGACTCCGATCGGCCCCCGATAGTCCGCATCGATCACGCCGGCTCCCACGTCGATCGAGTTCTTCCATGTTAGGCTCGATCTGGGAGCTGCAAATTAAATACCAGGTTTTAATAATCTTTCACGTTGGTATTTCATCGAGCATGTGGACGGATGAGATTTACCGATGCGGGCGTAGGTGTCATCAGGGATGGCGATGCTGAGATCAGTTGGAACTAGGGCTTTGCCTCGTGCAGGAACGATCACTGCCGCCGCACTGCATCGAGAATGCGAAGCGATCATTGGATGCATGATTCGTCCGACAACCTAAACGATAGAAGAAAAAAATATGAGAAACCAGAAATACCTGGAGAGATCGTAGCCGGCAGAAAGATTAGAGGCTCGCGAAGGCAGGATGGCTTTTTCCGACAGCTTCTTAACACGGAGTAGATGACAATGGATCTCGCAGTGGAGGTCACCGTTCTCAGAGAGCTTTCGGATCTTGGGAGATGACTCGTGCACGTCGACGGCACGACCGTTGGCGGAGTCGGCGATGGAGGCCATCGATGCGAAGTAGAAGTGATGGGGGTGGGAAGTGGGGGGAATTGGGGCACGCCGGCACGGTTTCTGATATATATATAGGCTCAAAAAATAGGGTTTGTTTTCGCTGCAAAGGTTCACGCCGTGTTTACCGTATTCTTTCATGAATTTGGCGCCAAAAGTTCGGAAGGTTTCTGTTCTTTTGAATTCATGTGTCAATTTAATTAGGGAATAAATGGGATGAATATATTGTACTGTAACATTCTAAATTTTAATTCCTATTTTTATTAGAGGAAAATAAAAATAAGAATAAGAATAATAAAAATAGGAATAAAATAATAATAATAATAATAAATAGAAATAATTGGTTCGTTAGTCGAGGCTTGAACCATAACCGTTGGTTTGGGAGAATAGACTTCCCACTACTAAGTCATAAGATTATCAATGAATATGATATAATAAAATATATCTATAGGCGAAAAAAAAAGGAAAGATTGGTTAATTTGACTAATTATTTAAAGGGGTAATTAAATGAAGAAAACTCTAATTTATATATATAGATTATTTTATTATAGAATCTCTCTCTCCTCTCCTTTAAACCTCACGTCGACGCCACCCTAATCTAACCCTCGTTTTGCTCCACCGCCGCCGAATCAAAGAAAAATAAAAATAAAAAAAAAAAAAAAGGAAGAAAGAAAGAGCCTCCATAATTTCTTCCTCGTGGATTAATTCAATAGGAAATTTTCAAAAAGGGGTGAGTCATCAAAAATCCAATAAAAATTTTATATGATTAGGGAGAAGTCACGAATTTAATTGAAGAAGGAATTAATTCTGTTAAAGAGAGAGATTTAAGGAAATTTATAAGGGAATAGGTTAAGCCTTGACGGTTATAAATTTAACCTCCCTAATACCTTAGAGGACACCTCTCTACTCTCTCTTGGTCCCTCCACCGCCGAACCACACATCAAGGAGAATTTTCTCCTAGGGTTGTCTTCTCCGCCGAATCCAAGGAAAGGTGGGATTCAAGAGACATTGGAGGGCAATTGCTAAGGCGAGATAGAAAGTTGCATCTCATTAGGTTTTACAAATATAAGTTAAAGCAATCGAAGGTAAGTATTGCTCACCTGCAGTATAAGTAGTTATCGTATGTCATTGTGCTTGTTATTTCCAGTTACATGGTTGAGCAGTTTATATGCATGTTATTTCCAGTTATGCATGATGTTTTCAGTTACGCGATTTTACCGTTATATTATGGGTAATTCAGCATCATGTTGAGATCTAAGATAAGAATGTGATTTATGATCATGCATGTTGTAGATGAGTTGTAGCTTACAATTATATGCATGATGTAGAGTAAGATGTAAAAATATTTCTTTTATAAAGAAAATTTAAAGATGCTCCCCGTTCGAATTGGGGATTAAGAGCAGCTCCCAACGATTTCAAGATTTTTTGGGGGTCAAGAGCATAATGATCTTTATGGTGCTCCCCATTTGTGATTTAGGGAATTAAGAGCATTTCCTTCCGTATGTATAAAAATATAAGTATAAAGGAAGTATTTTACTTTTTGACAGGGCATGTACTGCATCGCTTACCCAGCCGAGGGCCCTCGCCAGCTTACCCTAGTAGGTTCGGTGGCCACACCCGACCTATTAGGAATGCGCGCATTGGTACTATGCCGGGCCCATATCCAGGATGATTATTATTTTGAAGTATAAGTATAAGTAAAAGTAAAAGTTTTCAAAGTTAATCATTCCAGTTCAGATACACTGTTTACAAGTTTTAAAATACTTAAGAGCATGATTTATACAAGAGACAAGTAATCAGAGTTATGATTTCCAATTATGTTTGCATGTGTATCAATGTATCCAGGGCAAGAGAACTAGTTGCATGATTTCATACAGTGCATGTTTTTGTGAGTATAGAAAGTACTTACTAAGCATTATTGCTTATAGTTTGCATTTCCTTATACTGCAGATAAAGGTAAAGAAAAGCTTCAGTAAGGTGGCATGACGGATGAAGTGCTGGGTGTGTGTGGCGGCAGCGATTGGAAGTAAAAGATCCTAAGTGCAGATGTCTAAATCAGATTTTTAGTTTCTTATGTCATGTTTGATATTGTTTAAGTGATGTAAAGGTCCTTATGATTATTTTAGTTGTTAGCATATTACATTAGTATATTGCATGAATTAAAGATAAAGACAGTAAAGTAGTGACATCTCCCCTAGTAGAGAGTGGAAGGACTAGGGGGTGTTACAAGATGGTATCAGAGCGAGTTTCCGCCCTTCCGTTACACACACATCAAGCATCAGTCCTGCCGCCTCCAAGTAAGCAAGTATTTATCTGCTTTATTTATTTTATGAGTAGTAAGGAATGCTTCTTTTAAGTTATACATGCTCACTTAGAATGTTCTCTTTGAGTTAAATATGCTTGCATATATATATATATATATATATATATATATATATATATATGAAGATGATAGATGATAAGTAATGCATATCTAGATATGTATGTGAAGATAAAAAGTAGTGATAATAGCCTTATAGTGGTTTCACTTGATCATCTTATGATGAGTTCACGGAGTTCCGACAAGGGAATTTATCAGTAGACAAAGAGGTAAAGAGATTCAATAGGTTGACTTGCCTATGTGTCCGAATCGTCGATCTTGAGAAGGAAAGAGTTAAGTTGATGCTAAAGACGTTGAGACCGGAGATAGCTCTGAATGTAGCTGGTAGAATTAATAGACCACAGACCACTGAAGAGCTAGTCAGTAGTGCGCTAATCACGGAGCATTACATGAATAGTATCAAGCACCAGAAGCTAGCCTCGATAAAAAACAAAAGCCAGGGAAGTTCAGGGGGTCAGAAACCTCAGAGCAGTAATTCGAACTGGAAGCGAAACAACAATGGAATAATGCAAAGGGAGATTCAGCCAGTAAGCAGCCTACGTATCCTACATGTTCTAAGTGTGGGAGGAAGCATCCAGGAGTTTGCCACTAGGGCGTGAGCGGGTGTTATATATGTGGTGTCGAGGGACACTTCGCCAAACAGTGCCCCACTAAGACCAATCTGTCTCTACCACCGTCTATTCAGTATGGAGGTAGACCAGCCCAGCTACATCAGATGCAGGGAGCACTGGAGGGTCCTTACATCAGCCAAGGAAGATTAGAGGCTCCATCAGTTACACCTAATGGCCGGATCTTCTCCCTCACCAAGGAAGAGGTAGCAAATGCTTCTACGGTGGTTACAGGTCAGATACCTATCCTTAGTCAGCATGCTACTGCATCGCTTTGAACATCGGGCAACCCATTCTTTCGTGTCTATGACATTTGTTAAGAAGATAGATATAACTCCGGATATCTTAGATATTCAGTTTTTAACGACCCTACCTTCTGGTGAAACAATGACATCTACACACTGGTTGCGTCTGCGTCACGGTCGAAAGAGCTTTATAGTGATTTGATCTTGCTGGACATGCATGACTATGATGTCATCTTTGGAATGGACTTTCTTAGCAAGTACGGTGCTTCCATTGAGTGTAAATGCGAAGGGTAGTATTCCAACCCGAGACCGAGGCCAAATTTGAGTTTATTGGAGAACCAAGGAAGAAGACTAAGAAGTTATTGTCTGCTATGGAAGCTCGGAAGATGCTAGCTAGCGGATGCACGGGGTATTTAGCACATATAGTTGATACTAAGCAAGCAAGAAGTCAAAAGCTAGAAGAAGTCCCAATCGTATGTGACTACCCTAAGTATTTCCTGACGAGCTATCAGGACTAGCCCCTAGAAGGTAAGTTGAGATTGAGATTGAACTTATTCCTGGTAAAAACCCAATCTCAAAAGCACCATATCGTATGGCTCCATTTGAATTGAAGAGCTTCAGAACAATTATGGGAGTTATTAGACAAGGGATTCATCCGCCTAGTCATTCCCATGGGGAGCTCCGTTGTTGTGAAAAGAAAGATGGATCTATGAGGATGTGCATAGACTACCGAGCCTTAAATCAAGTGACGATCAAGAATGATATCCTCTCGCCAAGGATAGAGGATTTATTTGATCAATTGAGGAGCCACGGTTTTCTCAAGATTGACTTGCGGTCAGTTATCATCAAGTAAGAGTTAAAGAGGATGATATACCAAAACAAACCTTCCAACGAGGTATGACTATGAGTTCGTGGTCATGCCCTTCGGAGTGACAAATGCACCGCTATGTTTATGGACTTGATGAATCGGATATTTAAGGAGTACCTTGACAATTTTGTGGTCGCTTATCGATTTACATCCTTATCTACTCGAGAACCCGGGAAGAACATGTCGAACACTTGAAGACAGTCTTGCGCACCCTTCAAAGAAAGACAGCTTATATGCAAAGTTCTCCAAGTGTGAGTTTTGGCTTGATCGAATATCGCTTCGGGTCATGTTATTTCAAAAGATGGAGTTATGGTAGACCCACAAAGATAGAAGCAACAAGAATGGTGGGTCAACCAAAGAATACTGAAGTCGAAGTTTCTGATTAGCAGGGTACTATCGAAAGTTTGTGGAAAACTTCTCAAGGATAGCTTCACCGTTGACGGTTCTTACCAGAAAGAACAAGAAGTTCGAATGGACCGAAGATTGTGAAAAGAGCTTCATTGAATTAAAGAGGAGGCTCACAAGTGCTCCAAAGGCTTACCCTTCCGTAAAGTAATGAGGATTTGACCAGATAGTGATGCATCCAAGATGGGACTCGAGCGGTACTTATCATGGGTAAAGTCATTGCTTATGAATCTAGACAACTCAAGGACTATGAAAGAATTACCCCACTCATGACCTTGAGTTGGCGAAGGATCTTTGCTCTGAAAGTTTGGAGACATTACTTATATGGAGTCCAATGCAAGATTTACACAGATCACCAGAGTCTGAAGTAATTCTTCACTCAGAAGGATTTGAATATGCGACAACGTAGATGACTTGAGTTAGTAAAGGACTATGACTGTGAAATCCACTACCATCCTGGAAAGGCAAACAAAGTAGCGGACACGCTGAGTAGAAATCATGCGCCACCTTGATGTCCCTAGTAACACTATCCCAACCACTAGAGAAAGAGATAATGAATTTTGGAGTTGAGATCATTTCTGGATAGCTCTCCGCCTTGACCATAGTACCTACACTGTTTGAGGATATATTAGTGAGACAGGATAAAGATCCTAGCATCCAAAGGATCAAGCAAGAGATCCAAGAAGGGAAGGATGAAGGATTCCGTGTCTCTGATAGTGGGATATTATATTTGGGTGAACGCCTGTGTATCCCCAACGACCCAAACTTAAGAAAGAAGATCCTAGAAGAAGCTCATGGGACCCCATATTCGATGCATCCTGGATCCACCAAGATGTATCAAGATATGAAAGAGAAATTCTGGTGGCTTGGTATGAAGAGGGACGTGGCTAAGTATGTTAGCACTTGCCTGACATGTCAGAGAGTGAAAGTCGAATACCAGAGACCAGGAGGAGTTCTACAACCTATCCAGATTCCAGAATGGAAGTGGGAGGAACTAGCCATGAATTTCATAGTAGGATTGCCCAAAACAACCAATGGCTATGATTCTATTTGGGTAGGTGTCGATAGATTGATAAAGTCTGCTCACTTCCTGCCTATTAGAATATCATACTCCATGGAGCAGTTACCCAATTATACGTCAAGGAAGTGATTAGACTGCATGAAGTACCTAAGACCATTATCTCAAATAGAGACAGTCGCTTCACTTCACACTTCTGGGAGTGTGTTCAGAAAGCCCTCGGCACTAAGCTATGATTTAGCACTGCATTTCATCCTCAGACAGATGGGCAAACAGAAAGAGTGAATCAGATTCTGGAGGATATGCTAAGAGCTTGTGCCTTAGATTTTAAAGGAAGCTAGTGCAAATATTTGTGTTTGGCAGAGTTTGCCTATAATAACAGTTATCAAACCACAATTGGAATTGCACCTTATGAAGCCTAGTATGGAAAGAGATGTAGATCATTCATCTGTTGGTATGAGGGTGGCGAGAAGAAAGAAATGAGACTCAAGATTGATTTTATAGATGATGCCACCAAAGCTATAAAGAACATACGTCAAAGGATAGAGACTGCCCAAAGTTGGCAGAAGAGTTACGCCGATGTCCGACGCAGACCCCTAGAGTTCCAAGTCGGAGATTCAGTTTTCATTAAGGTAGCTCCTATGAAAGGGGTAATGAGATTTGGGAAGAAAGGCAAGTTAAGTCCCAGATATGTAGGCCCCTACCTGATCACCAAGAGAGTTGGTGTTAAATACTGGAAAATTTAAAATGTAAAATTAATGGCCAAAGAATTAAGGAAATAATCCTGAAAATTTTTCGGGATTTTTAGAGAATTTTAGGAATTTTTCCGGATTTAAACGGACTTCGTACGAGACTTTTACGAGGATAAAGTAGATAGGCTTTATTTAAGGGGTATTAACCTAAACCGGAAACCCTAAGTTTCCTTTTCTATTTTCTTTCTTTTTCCCCCGCCGCGCCGTGACTCCTTCGGCAGTTCCTTCACGCGCCTCGCTCTCCTCGCCGCCGTCGACAACGCCCTATCTCCTTTCGCGAGCCTTCTCCTTCGCCGGCGACTCCCTTCTTCCTCGCGTGCTCCCCTTCCATTTGTCCGGCGTCGCAGCCTTCTGTGTGACGCCGCCGGCCCTCTTCTCCTCCTGGCGCCGTTCCTTCAAGGCTCATGCGCCAACACCTAACGAGGCCACGCCGACTCCTCCGCCCTAGACGAGGAGCGCTCTGACGGGCCATAGGACCGCCGAGCCTCCTCCTTCCGCCCTTCTCTCCGGTGGTTGCAGCGCAGATTAGGGCAAATTGGGTGAGATTGTTGCCGGTGGGGGGAGCTGCCCTTCTGGCCGAGCATCGCCGGAGCAAGGTAAGGGGTTGACTGGGGTTTGTCTAATCCCTACGGTATGTTTCTGTGATTTGACAGTGGATTGTGTTTGGGCAGTGATTTAGGGCAACAAGGAAATTTGCCGGCGAACTGAGCAGTTGGGAGGTTCCAATCGCAGGTATATCTCGAGCTATCTCTTGTTTAGTTTTGGTTTTGTTGGGGGTGGCTGTGGGTGGATAAGGTCGGGTGTGAATTTTGTAAATTGAGTCGGAGTTGTGGTCAATTTGGGGCTGAACTTGGGGTTTTGGTTGATTGGTCGATTTGGGTTGATTCCGGAGTTATTCGGTTGATCGGTACGGTATTCGGAGGATATGAGATTTGGGTTAATTGGGATATAAAGGAAATCGATTAATTATTCGATTTGTCGGTGAATTGTATTTTTGTGCTTGACTATAGTCATGCTTTATGCAGGTTTCGGTCACGAGGCAGGTCCCCAGTCGTGACGATTTGGTTCATTCTTGCGGATATATATTCAGGCGGGTACTTTGACTTATCTTTTAGATATAGTCAAGTTGATATGCTAGTTAGGATAGCTTGCAATAATTTTCATGTTTATATGCCTAGTATGTTTTTGGTGCCTACATGATACATGCATATGATAGGTTATGATTATACCTTCCCTGTTTTTATTTGGATCATAGTACTTGGATTAGGGATATGTACATACTGATTGTACATATTATTCGGATAGATATTTTGAGTAGGATTTACATGCTTTAGTATCATGCACCATCTTGCATGATTGCATGCTGGCTGGACGGGGTTCCATTATTGTTGAGCCCGCAGCCAGTTACATGGCCTGCACACACTGCCACTCATGGGTTAGTGGTACATCAGGAGGGTGTGTGCAGTTGCTCTGTCAGTTCAGGTCCGCCATGGGTAGCGATGAGGCGGCGTGGTAGCGGCGGGATCCCTCCTCCGCCTATGACACGGAGATGAGAGCTTAGCTCCCCACTATGTTTGGGGGCAGAGGAGGATAGGTGTACTCGACAAAGATCCTCGTCCACTCCTGGCCACTCAGAGCAAAGTGATGGCAGAGTGCACATTGTCATAGCCCTACCCACTCTGGCGTCACCATTGCGTGTGAGGCGGTTGGTGTCGGGTGTCAGGTGACCATGTCATCGCACGACATGCATTTCACGGATTGCATTTTGTATTGTGTTTGCATTATTGTATTGATGCCTTGGATGTGCATATGATTGTCATGCATACATGATACATGTTTATATATGGTCAGGACTCTATTACTTCTAGTCAGGCACATGCTCCTATATCAGGGTAGGAGATTCAGGTAAGTACAGTCATTTTGTATTTCTTGCTTGCATACCCTATTTATGTGAGACTGTACTGGCATGATATTTTTATTGTTAGCTATACCTGATTTTGCATATCTACTATACCCGCAGAGTTCTTTGAACTCACCCCGTTGATTTATATTTATTTCAGGATGAAGCTGTCAGGAGAGTCCAGCTGCCAAACCCCCTCGTCGTGGAAGTGTATTTGGTTATTTGTTTTTGGTTTTGGATATCTTGTTTAGAAGATATATTTAGGACTGGAATTGGATTTATGTATTTGTGGATTTTTGGTGTCCTTAGGGACTTTATTCGGAGTTTTGTTCTGGATGGATTTCAGTTGAGTATTCCTGCCCAGATGGCAGAAGGGGTAGGTTTAGATGTGATAGATTATTTATTTATTTACTTGGATTGAAGGCCTGAGGCCTAATTATACTCTGCGTGTGTTGTTTGGATTCCGGTCGTGTTGACCGATGTATAGTGGCCGTGTAGGCCTTGTATGTAAATTGAGATTGTCACCCGTACAGGGGAGATCTGATTTTGCAAGGGTCTCCTTCGGCGTGACAATTTATTCGCATCGTGAGCCGTTTTCGAGTTCCTAGGGGTTTTTGGATTTTTCGGAGTTCGCCATGTATTGGCAGGTTTTACGAGGTAATTTAAAATTTTTTGGATTGGTATGGATTTCCGACGATTTTTATATTTCGGAAATTCGAGGATTTATGACGAGGTCTATATGGGGATTTGGCAGCGACAGAACCTCTCCTGCGGCAAAATATGGGGACTTGATCACTTGGTTACCAGGATTCATAAACTTTAGTACTTAACCTGGAGGTCTAGAGTTCGAATCCTGGGGAAGGCAAAAACCCACTTCCAGGGGTGGGAAGTCCATGTGAGTAACGACGGGCCAATAGAGGCGTCGTCGACTAAGTCGGGTCGACGGGCCAACAGGGCGACGGCCGTCGACCAATCAGAGTCGCCGACCGCCAACAAGGGTCCGGCCGTTACAATAAAAGGCGCTTTTTATTTGATCGGCGAGTGAGCCGACGACCTATGTCGACGATCGCGCATTGGCGACGACGACTGTCACCGCTCGCTGTCGCCGTTACCACTGCACGAGTTTTGCTCAGATTCGAACTCTAGACTTCCAGCAGCACTAAAGTTTATGAATCTCGCAACCAAGTGATCCCGATCACGGTTACCGTGGATTCATAAACTTTAGTACTTAGCCTGGAGGTCTAGAGTTCGAATCCTGGGGAAGGCAAAAACCCACTTCTGTGGTGGGAAGTGCAATGTGAGTAACGACGCCAATAGGCGATGGTCGCTCGACCAATAGGGTCGCCCGAATTCCGCCAACAGGGACGATTGCCGTCGACCAATAGGTCGCCGAATTCCGCCAACAGGCCCGCTCACGCTTGGTAAGGTAGCTTATGAGCTAGAGCTACCACAGAAATGTCACTATCCACAATGTATTTCATGTTTCAATGCTTAAGAAGCACGTCCGCATACACCAACCAAGTGATTGAGCCACGAGTCAGATTGAGACAGATCTAAGTTATGAAAGTCGACCTATTCAGGATAATAGATCGAGCAATGAAACTAAGAAACAAAAAGAAATACCGCTAGTAAAAGTCTTATGGCAAAGTCAAAGGGTTGAAGAAGCAACGGGAACGTGAGGATGACATGAAGCAAAAGTACCCTGAGCTTTTCTAAGTTTCGAGGACGAAACTTTTATAAGGTATAAGGGATTGTAACATCCCAAATTTTAATTCCTATTTTTATTAGAGGAAAATAGAAATAAGAATAAGAATAAGAATAATAAAAATAGGAATAGAATAATAATAATAATAATAAATAGAAATAATTGGTTTGTTAGTCGAGGCTTGAACCATGAACCATTGGTTTGGGAGAATAGACTTCCCACTACTAAGTCATAAGATTACCAATGGATAGGATATAACAAAATATATCTATAGGCGAAAAAAAAGGAAAGATTGGTTAATTTGACTAATTATTTAAAGGGGTAATTAAATGAAGAAAACTCTAATTTATATATATATATATATATATATAGATTATTTTATTATAGAATCTCTCTCTCCTCTCCTTTAAACCTCACGCCGACGCCACCCTAATCTAACTCTCGTTTTGCTCCACCGCCACCGAATCAAAGAAAAATAAAAAAAAAAGGAAGAAAGAAAGAGCCTCCATAATTTCTTCCTCGTGGATTAATTCAATAAGAAATTTTTAAAAAGGGGTGAGTCATCAAAAATCCAATAAAAATTTTATATGATTAGGGAGAAGTCACGAATTTAATTGAAGAAGGAATTAATTCTGTTAAAGAGAGAGATTTAAGGAAATTTATAAGGGAATAGGTTAAGCCTTCTGCTATAAATTTAACCTCCCTAATACCCTAGAGGACACCTCTCTACTCTCTCTTGGTCCCTCCACCGCCGAACCACACATCAAGGAGAATTTTCTCCTAGGGTTGTCTTCTCCGCCGAATCCAAGGAAAGGTGGGATTCAAGAGACCTTGGAGGGCAGCTGCTAGGGCGGGATAGAAGGTTGCATCTCATTAGGTTTTACAAATATAAGTTAAAGCAATCGAAGGTAAGTATTGCTCACCTGCAGTATAAGTAGTTATCGTATGTCATTGATATGTTTTACAGGCTTGTTATTTCGATTACATGGTTGGCAGTTTATATGCATGTTATTTCGATTATGCATGATGTTTTCGATTCACGCGATTTTACCGTTATATTATGGGTAATTCAGCATCATGTTGAGATCCAAGATAAGAATGTGATTTATGATCATGCATGTTGTAGATGAGTTGTAGCTTACAATTATATGCATGATGTAGAGTAAGATGTAAAAATATTTCTTTTATAAAGAAAATTTAAATATGCTCCCTGCTCAATTGGGGATTAAGAGCACAATCTTGATGCTCCCATTTCACTGGGGTCAAGAGCATAATGATCTTTATGGTGCTCCCCATTTGTGATTTAGGGAATTAAGAGCATTTCCTTCCGTATGTATAAAAATATAAGTATAAAGGAAGTATTTTACTTTTTGACATGTAGCACGCATCTTATTAGCCGAGGCCCCGCCTGGGCATTCCTAGTAGGTTCGGTGGTTGGCCACCCCGGTCTATTAGGAATGAGCGCATTGGTACTATGCCGGGCCCATATCCAGGATGATTATTATTTTGAAGTATAAGTATAAGTAAAAGTAAAAGTTTTCAAAGTTAATCATTCCAGTTCAGATACACTGTTTACAAGTTTTAAAATACTTAAGAGCATGATTTATACAAGAGACAAGTAATCAGAGTTATGATTTCCAATTATGTTTGCATGTGTATCAATGTATCCAGGGCAAGAGAACTAGTTGTTGGATCGATGCGGTTCGCTAGAGGGGGGGGGGGTGAATAGCGAAAAACCTTTTCTTTTTCTTTCGTTCGTTAAAACTCGAGAGATAATAAATTAATTGCAGCGGAAATGTAAATATAAAATAAAAGAGACAATCGACACAAGGGTTTTACTTGGTTCGTAGCCGAAGGCTACTACTCCAAGGCCCTAGTGGTCCTTGACCACGTACGGAGGGCAGAAGCACTAAAGGAACTCCTCCTCGTTGGAGGTAGGAGTCAATCGATACAAAAAAAACTTTAAGGTAGAGGGACAATCCCCCTCTCCTCGTATACGATAAAAGCTCCGAAAAGTAGATGAACAACTGATAACAAAATAATACCGACGTACAAAGACAAATAAGAAAAATTAAACCTAGACGTCGGAAGGAAGGACTTCGTTGTCGGAGAATTGTAGCTTTGCGGAGACTTTTTGGAGGCTTAGAAAATGTTGATAAAACCCTAGGTTTGACCTCCTCCTTATAGCCTTTGAGCCCCTTTTCGAGAGGAACCCTAGCCAATCAAATTTGAGCACATCTTCCCTTGAAATTTGGTGATAATCCTTGACTCCTCGACCGATCATTGACCATCACCGATCGATGGCCATCATCACGATCGATGGCGATCAGATCGTCCTTCGACTTCTAGCCGATCGCTTGACGGCCGAGTCCTCCAAGCGGGCAATGACGATGCTTGCTGCAAGTCAAAGTTAGCTCAATAAAAACATAATTTCGATGGTCGTCGACCATCCGATCTCGACCTAGACCATCTATAAGATGTCTTTGGGTCGGATCTACGCTTAAGATCATCCCCGTAAAGAGGATACGACCTTACTTACTCTCGCACACACGAGCTTACCTCGATACTTCGTGTCGCTTTTGCTTCCGGCCTTCCACTCGATTCCTTCGCCCCTCCAAGTAACTCGAGTATCGCCCGACCACCGCGGCTTCCTCCGGGTGTCGCTAGCCTTCAGCTCCAGCTATATCAATCTTCTGCACACTCGATTCAGCTCATGAAAAAACAAAATAGACTTAACTTTTGTGTCTTTGCTATAATCAAAACACAGGTTCGATTTCGGTGCCTCACTGCACCAACAATCTCCCCCTTTTTGATCTATGGTAAAAACACACAAAGTTAAGGAAATCAAGTGCATGAAACAGTAAAGACAAGAAGCAAAAGTAGGAGTAGTAAAGATATTTCTCAAGTTCTCCCCTTAGAGGAACCCTCCCCCTTGACTGAGGGTGAGTACTTTGAAAAAGACTTTTAGTTCTCCAAACACAAAAGGTTTGGAGTTAAGTAAATGGCATTACTTAACTCCAAACACAAAAGATAACGAGTTAAGTAAATGGCATTTAGGCCTTTAAAGTTTTCAATTCAGAAGAGTTGGAACCTAAACCTTACTCCCCCTTAGCGTAGGCCAGAATCAAAGTTAAAATTTAAATTGAACCTTAACTTTGGCCCTTTCTCCCCCTTTTGACATAAATCAATCAAAAGAGTGGGTGTGGAAAATTAAGAAAACCTTAAGTCCAAGCATGATGATTTTGAAAATAGTATGTGGAAATAATTCATCTAAATGTTCAACTCTAGTTTGACTTGATTGAAATGATATTATCAATAAGTCCTGATTAGAGTTGGTTAATATTAGTTGCATATTTATACTCCGAGGTTCATATTGACGCACTTGATCTACATCTTGGAACCTGGAGTAGGGTCCTAACATCTCACGCCCATCTACGTGGCTAAGTACACAAACACATTAGTCCTATGTGTTGTGAGATGTATTGGCTCCTTAAATCTATAGGTGCATGATATCTAAGGTATGTCCTATGCTAGTCCCATCAAAATGAAAAATAGTAGTAAGAAAATATAGTTTACAAGTTCTTATTCTATTATGCACATGCCCAATTTTCGTCTTAATAGACTAAATTCGGCTTCGGGTAGGGGTTTAGTAAATAGGTCTGCTAGGTTAGATTTCGATTCGACGTACTCGAGTTGTATGACTCCGTTGGCCACATGTTCTCGAATGAAATGGTGTTTGACTTCTATATGTTTGGTCCTAGAGTGACATATTGGATTCTTGGTAAGATTAATTGAACTAATGTTATCTACGTGAAGTTTAGTATTCGTAAAGTCTAACTTAAAGTCGCGGAGAGTGTGCTTCATCCAAAGAAGTTGAGTGACACACTCACCCATCGCGATGTATTCGGCTTCGGTGGTAGATAAGGCAACACAATGTTGCTTCCTACTGCACCAACTCACTAGACTCGAGCCGAGTAGTTGACAACAACCACTCGTGCTCTTTCTATCGAGTTTACTACCGGCATAATCCGAATCGGAGTAGCCGATTAGTTCGAACTCGGTAGATCTAGGATACCAAATACCGACATTAAGTGTACCCTTTAGATATCTAAGGATATGCTTAACTAGGGTTAGGTGAGACTCCTTAGCATGTGTTTGAAAACTCGGCGCACATACTACATCAGAATAGGATGTCGGGTCGACTAGCTAAGTATAGAAGACTTCCTATCGCTCCTATAGTACTTTTAAGTCAATGGACTTACTTTCTAGGTCTTCTCCTATGTTAACATTTATCGCCATTGGGGTGTTTATTACCTTAGCGCCTTGCATTCCAAATCTTTAATTAACTCCTTAGTGTATTTTTGTTGATATAGGTATATACCATCCTTAGTTTGTTTAATTTGTAGACCTAAAAGAAACTTAACTCACTACCAAGTTCATTTCAACTCACTTTCCATGAGTGAAACGAACTGCTTAGTAAGGCCGAGTTAGAGGTTCCAAAAATTATATCGCCTACGTAAATTGAGCTATGAATATTTCTTTACCTAAGGTTTTTACAAGAGAGTTGGGTCAACTAAGCCTTGGTTAAATCCTTTTGACTTAAGATGGATTGAAAGTCTTCGCACTAAGCTCGAGGAGCTTGTTTAAGTCCATAGAGAGCTTTCTTAAGTTTTAGAACATGGTCGGGTTTATCTAGATTTTCGAATCCGGGGTTGGCTAACATAAACTTCTTCTTTAATGTATCCATTTAGGAATGCCGACTTAACATCCATTTGAAATGCTTAAATCCTCGATGTGCGGCATAAGCTAGCAACATTCGAATGGATTCGAGTCTAGCTTGGGGCATAGGTTTCGCGTAATCTAAGCCTTCGACTTGACTAAAACCTTTGGCGACTAACCTAGCCTTGTTTCTAACTACTTCACCTTTATCATCAAGCTTATTTCAAACACCCACCTTGTTCCAATTATCGCTTTGTCTTTAGGTGGTGGTACTAATTCCCACACTTCATTCCTAGTAAATTGAGCTAGCTCTTCTTGCATTGCAATAATCCAATCGATCAAGAAGAGCTTGTTCAATTGATTTGGGTTCTATCTTTGAAATTAAGGAAATTTGACTAAGGTTCCTATAGGATGCTCTAGTTCGAACTCCTAGATTAGGATCTCCTATCACTTGATCGATAGGGTGGTTAGTCCTAATCCTAGATTGCTGGGTTTGTGTCACCTAATGCTTGATCAATGGGGTGACTTGGTTGAACACTAGTTTGCTGAGTCATCTATCACTTGATCAATAGAGTGACTAGGTTGACCTAGGTTAGGATTAACACTAGACTGATCTCCTGGATCGAGTTAGGTCTAGTATGAATTGGCTCGCTAATTGGGGTCTGGGTTTTGTAGAGGTTCATGTTCTTCATCAAATACTACATTGATAGTCTCCTCGACTCTAAGGGTGTCGTGGTTATATACTCTATAAGCTCTACTTGTAGTTGAGTATCCTAGAAAGATTCCGGTCGTGGTTTTGGATGTAAATTTCCCTAGGTAATCCTTAGTGTTTAGGATATGTACCTTACACCCAAATACCCTAAAGTACTTGATGTTAGGTATTTTATCGTGATAAATCTCAGACGAGGTCTTAAGGTGCCTCTTTACCATAAGGATCCTATTTTGACATAGCAAGATGTCAGATCACGCCTCGCCCAAAACCTATCGTAGGTCGATTCGCTCAACATGGTCCTAGCGCTTCTTGTAGAGTTCGGTTTTTCCGCCCACTAGGCCATTTTGTCGAGGGGTCCTAGGGCAAGAGAATTCATGGTGGTATCCGCTTAGGTTACGTGTCGGTGAACCTTTGATTTTTGAATTCACCACCATGATCGCTTCTAAGTCTTTTAACCTTAAGGTTTTTTTGATTCTCGATTAATTTGAATAGATTGATTAATTGATCTAGGGTATCATTTTTATGTTTGATGAACCTAACCTGTAAACTCGAGTAGTCCGCCAATTATGACTACAAGCAATATTGACTTCTATCGAGTGACTTGGCTCCATGTGAATCGAATAGATCCATATGGAGCTCAAGTACACTTGAGGTTCGCTCTGGTTAGTTAACTTGTGTTGTGTCCTAGGTTGTTTTCCTTGTTGACAAGCATTACAGATTTTATTAACCAAGTTGTTGAGGTTGGGTAAGCCTCCGACTAAGCCACTCGACTCATCTTGTGGACGAGTCTTAAAAGCGAGTGACCGAGTCGTCGGTGCACAACCATGATTCCTCTTCCTGTCATAAGACACTTAGTTGAGGAGTTGGTTAAGTTGATCGTATAAATGTTGTTATTTGTCCTAGTTCCTTTAAGAATTGTTTTAGAGGTTTTATTTGTTTTAATTACGCATTCATTTTCTAGAAATATAACCTTATAGTTATTATCACACAATTGGCTTACACTAAGTAAATTATATTCAAAATTCTCTACAAGTAATACATTTTTAATGACAAAATTCGTGTTAAGCTCGATATCACCTGATCCGATGATTTTGAGCTTGCCGTTATTTCCAAAGGCTACCGATCCTTGTCGCTTGAATCAAGCTTGTGAATTTGAGTTGATCCCTGGCCATGTGTCGAGCAATCACTCCAACATCCATTGATCCTACACACAAGGTGGTTGGATTGGATGTTAGATTTTTGTTAAGAAAATTGGTTGTAAGTGGTTAACCCTAGGTCATCTCGCCGGAGTCTATATGATCAAGCATGTTATACTTATGTGTTTTTTGAGATGACTTCCAATTAAGTTGATTAAGTGGATTTAGGTTCAAGTAATTTTATGTTAGATTTGGATTTAACCCTAGGCTTGTCAAGTTTACCTTTTCAAGATCATGGCTCGTGTCGTAGGCACAGTGGGCCTTCTTTTATCGGATCATCGACCACTTCCTTAGACAAAGCCATTTTCAAGAAAATGATGACTTGACTCACCTAAAATTATTTCCTCGTCTAACTAGTTATTTTTGAAAAGAGGCTCGAGGCTCAATCTTTTCAAGGATTTTAGTTGGTTATTTGAAAAGAGGCTCCCGAGGCTCAATCTTTCAAGGATTTTAGTTGGTTATTTACGTGTTCTAAGTGAGTTCACAAAAAAACAAAAAATCTAAGCATGCAATTTCTAAGTTAAACACAAACATGTTTTGTAATCGCTCCCTAGACCGCTGAATCGTTCTGGTTATCCACATAGTGGATTTGGTCCTGGGAACCCAAAGACGAGTTGGATCCTAGAGTTGAAATCAAAGTGGTCTTAGGGACCCATGCTTGGACACATTTTTTATGTCTACTTACGATTGACATATACGACTTTATTGGTCGTGGTTTGAGCTAAACCCTAGTCCGCCTTGTTGTACACGGCCCTTTGCGATCCAAGTAGGAGGTCAAGTCCTTTGATCCCAAAGTAAACCTTTCCAACGATTCCTAAGATCTTCGACTTGACTTTTCAAGAGTGAGTTCTCAACTCGAGTTTTTCAACCCGAGTTGAGTCCTTCTTGAACTCGACTAGTCGAAGAGGTTAGGAGACCTCGTGTTTCGAGGAGTTTAACTTCCTCAACCAGGTCTCGACTTGGACTCGGACTTAGCTAACTTCCTAGACAAAAACCTAACCGTATTATGTAAAGTATTAAATAAGGTTCGACTCACCTTAAGGGTATCTTTTGAACCGGATGCGTATCCGTGGCTTGACTTGAAGGTAGCCAGCCGTGGTCCGAGTCATCCTCGTGTTCTGACTCAAGTTCGATCTCCGTGTCGACTCAATTGATTTCGCCATGAAGACGTGGTCTTCGTCTTCTTGGATGACGCTTCTTCCCATGTCGCGTTGAGGGCCTTTTGTGCTTGGTGGTTGAGCTTGGGGCACTCGGACTTATATGTCCAAACCATTACACTCATAACACCTAATATTAGAACTTTTAGGCTTACCTTGGTTGGGTCGAGTTGTGGTTCGCTGTCCCTTGGCTATCCTTCGAGCTAGGTTCATTAGTTCTGGCAATCAATTCGGTCAACTTCTTCTTGGACTCATCTTCCTCCTCGGGTGGTGGTGGCTTGCTTGCGATTTTCTTCTTCTTTGAACTCGCAAACAAGGCTATACCCCTCTTGGGTTCCGAGTTGATGCTCATGTAATTCAAAATTCAAAAGAGTTCATCTAATCTAAGTTTAGAAAGGTCCTTGGAGACCTTATAGGCATCAACCATGGATGCCCATAAGGTAGTCCTCAAAAAGAGTTTAGGACATACCTAATAAGGTCGCGGTTTTCGACCTTTTGCCCGGGTGCGTGTAGGTTGTTGACTATGTGCACGCTGCCGGGTCAATGACTATTGCCGATCGTCGCCCTTTATTGGCGAATTCGGTGACCCCTATTGTCGCGATCGTCGCCTGTTGGCCGTCGTTACTCACTGGACACACCTGGAAGTGGGTTTTTTCCTTCAGAGTTGAACTCTAGACCTCCAGAAGTTTAGTTTGAATCTCGCAACCAAGTGATCCTGGATCACTTGGTTACCAGGCGTCATGAACTTGAGTGCTTAGCCTGGAGGTCTAGAGTTCAACTCGGGAAGGCAAAACCCACCTGTGGGGAAAGTCCAGTGAGTAACGACGGCCAACAGCGACGATCGCGACCAATATGTCACCGACTCCGCTTAATAAAATCATAGATCGACCCAAACCTTACCTCAAACTCGATCCAACCTTTCGATCCCACACATTGGCACCCATAGTCCATTTACAATCCTCCACAGCCAACCCATTCCTAAATGGAACCTCACAATCGACCAAGATCAACCATCAACAAAGAAAACAGGTAATAAGTTGAGATTTGCCAGTTCGATAAACCCCCAATCACTTGGTTCACGGAAGAAGGCTCTGCGCACCACCCACAGCGATCCGAACAATTGGTGGTGAATTTCGCTTCCACCGAGGATCAACCTGAACTTGGAGTCCTTATCCTTTCGTTCTTCTCCAAGTGTTTCGATTGTCATAGCCTTCTTAATCGGTGGTAGAGATCCTCCGAATCGCAAGCTCGTGAGCCTTGAGAATCCTGAGGATTTTATTCCCAGTGACACTCTTAACCTAGGCGATGCCATGAGAATCACGAAGAATGACACCAATCTGCGATGGTGTCAGTCCCTTTTTGGCGAGCTTGCAGATATTTTCTTCCACATCTGGCGCAGAGATCTTTAGCCAACTCGGTGGAGTCCTCTTGTACGACAGCGCTGATGAAGATATACCTTTTCCTCGACTGTGCATACGACCCATGGTGGTGGCTGCTAGCGGCGACGAGCGGCAATGAAGCGACGAGCAAAAGCAATAGCCGGCGAAACCTCTGGGTCAGACGACAAAGGGAAGCTCTGGCGTGGGCGGCGTCGGGCTGCCAACCGCGACGATGAAAGGGGCAACGGCGAGGGCAGCAGGCACGTACGCGGGGTAGAGGAACAGAGCGAGGCGCGGGGAGAAGAAAGGCTCGGGCTCAAGGAAGAAGGGCTCGCGCGGCGAAGATGGAACCGTGACGGAGAAGAGGCGCCGACGGAGGTGGGTTCGCGAAAGGAAACTGCCGAAGGAAAAGGTGTCGCGGCGGGGGAAAAATGGAAAAAAGAAAATAGAAAACCTAATCTTATAATTTATCCTATTTACTCATCTAAATAGGCCCTTTAAAAGCCTATTATCTCTATCCCCGTAATTATCTCGTACGACCTTCGTTTAAATCCAGAAAAATTCCGAAAAAAATTCCTAAAATTCCTTAAAAATCCCGAAAAATTTCCAGGATTATTTTCTTAAAATTTTGGCCATTTAATTTAAATATTTTAAATTTTCAGTATTTAACACTATGTCTTGGACACGAGCGTGGAGTTGCGTCGCGGACTCGTATTCCTGCATTTTTAGTGTGTACAATTTATTGAATAACAAATCACGTTTGCAAACCTTAGCTTGATCCGATCCTTCGTGTAACTCGATTAGCTTTGTCCAAAGATCCTTTGCGCTTATGAAGGGGCCGACGCGATTTAGCTCCTCCTTGGACAAGCCGCATTGGAGGATTTGTGTTGCCTTGGCATCGGCTTCGACTTGTCGTTTTGTTGCAACGGTCCATTGATCATAATCCAAGGAGTCACCCACTTCATTAGTCGGAAGTGTGAAACCCGTTTGGATTATGATCCACATCTCGATTTGGGTTTTGAGAAAGCATTCCATCCGACCTTTCCAGTAACGGAAATCATCTCCGTTGTAAAACGGAGGTCGGACGGTGCTAAAACCCTCGAGATGGGCCATTAGAACAAAAACAAGGAGACTAAAAGAAGACCTAGCAACGAAAAAAACATTACGAAAGTACCAAGACTTGCGTCTTGGATTAGTAGTGTGGGAGATAAAAGAAACAAACGAAAAATAGAAAGTTAAGCAAAGAAATAAGAAACTAAAAGTAAGTACTCACAACCTTCGATGTCCCCGAAGGCTACTAAACGTCGATTTTGAGGACGAAAACAATTTGTTACGGGGTAAACCCTTGTAAGAAGTGTAGATCTCTGGGCTTCGATTTGGTAGGTAGACCGTGTCGGGTCAACTTGTACAAAAAGTTATGCCCGTTTGACCGTCGGCTACTCCAAAAGCGAATACTTGCAAAACAAAATCAAACGAAGAGTACCAAGACTTCGTCTTGGATTAGTAGTGCGGGAGAAAAATTTAAACGAACGAAAAACAAATCTGTAAAAAAAAATGTTAGATTGGTGGTTTCACCAAATCTAAGCGCCCCCGGCTCTGATACCAATTGTTGGATCGATGCGGTTCGCTAGAGGGGGGGTGAATAGCGAAAAACCTTTTCTTTTTCTTTCGTTCGTTAAAACTCGAGAGATAATAAATTAATTGCAGCGGAAATGTAAATATAAAATAAAAGAGACAATCGACACAAGGATTTTACTTGGTTCGTAGCCGAAGGCTACTACTCCAAGGCCCTAGTGGTCCTTGACCACGTACGGAGGGCAGAAGCACTAAAGGAACTCCTCCTCGTTGGAGGTAGGAGTTAATCGATACAAAAAAAACTTTAAGGTAGAGGGACACTCCCCCTCTCCTCGTATACGATAAAAGCTCCAAAAAGTAGATGAACAACTGATAACAAAATAATACCGACGTACAAAGACAAATAAGAAAAATTAAACCTAGACGTCGGAAGGAAGGACTTCGTTGTCGGAGAATTATAGCTTTGCGGAGACTTTTTGGAGGCTTAGAAAATGTTGATAAAACCCTAGATTTGGCCCTCCTTTTATAGCCTTTGAGCCCCTTTTCGAGAGGAACCCTAGCCAATCAAATTTGAGCACACATTCCCTTAAAATTTGGTGATAATCCTTGACTCCTCGAATCTGATCATTGACCATCAGTCGACTGATGGCCATCATCGATCGTGATGGCGATCGGTCGATTCTTGACCTTCGGCGATCGCTTGATGGCAATGAGTCCTCCAAGCCGGCAATGATGATGTTTCTCGCAAGTCAAAGTTAGTACAACAAAAACATAATTTCGATGGTCGTCGACCATCCGATCTCGACCTAGACCATCTATAAGATGTCTTTGGTCGGATCTACGCTTAAGATCATCCCCGTAAAGAGGATACGACCTTACTTACTCTCGCACACACGAGCTTACCTCGATACTTACGTGTCGCTTTTGCTTCCGGCCTTCCACTCGATTCCTTCGGCTCCCTCCGAAGTAACTCGAGTATCGCCCGACCACCGCGGCTTCCTCCGGGTGTCTTCAGCTCCAGCTATATCAATCTTCTGCACACTCGATTCAGCTCGTGAGAAAACAAAATAGACTTAACTTTTGTGTCTTTGCTATAATCAAAACACAGGTTCGATTTCGGTGCCTCACTGCACCAACACTAGTTGCATGATTTCATACAGTGCATGTTTTTGTGAGCATAGAAAGTACTTACTAAGCATTATTGCTTATAGTTTGCATTTCCTTATACTGCAGATAAAGGTAAAGAAAAGCTTCAGTAAGGTGGCATGGCGGATGAAGTGCTGGGTGTGTGTGGCGACGGAACAGTGGAAGTAAAAGATCCCAAGTGCAGATATCTAAATCAGATTTTTAGTTTCTTATGTCATGTTTGATATTGTTTAAGTGATGTAAAGGTCCTTATAATTATTTTAGTTGTTAGCATATTACATTAGTATATTGTATGAATTAAAGATAAAGACAGTAAAATAGTGACATCTCCCCTAGTAGAGAGTGAAAGGACTAGGGGGTGTTACAATTACATAAAACTAAAACTAGTTGTTCAAATTTTATTTATAGTGCCATATTCTTTTGTTTAATCATATCCACCAAAATTGTAAATACCTTCAAAACTTAACACAAAACGAGAGAATAATGATAATATTTCCTAGAATTTTATGATAATAAATTGTCGTTCGTTCCACTTTAATTTGTCCCACACATCATAGGCCTTAGGGTTTTTTTTGTGAAAAATATATGAGATATGCATGTTTTTTTTTTTTAAATTAATCTTGTATACACCTTTTAGAAGTGATTTTTATCACTTCTAAAAATATATTTATACAATCAGATAAACCGCTTTTAAATGTCTCAATAGAAACGGTAAATTAGGCGTTGAAAAAAAAAATTGAAATAGTTCTAGGAGCAATTATTGAATGTTTCTAAAAAAATTTCTTTTACAATCGCTTTTTAATAACCCCTGAAAGTCATTTATATAATCGTTTCAACAACCGCTCCTAAAAATCATTTATAGAATCGGTAAAAATCACTTCTAAAATTCATTCAATTGAATAGGAATTAAAAGCGATTATTTATACCGTTTCTAAAAATCCGTCATTTACAATCATTTTGCCTGACCGCTTCTAAAATTTCATCCAAATGCTTTTTTTTTCTTTATTTTTTTTTTAGTGCGGCAAAGACCAAGAAAAATGGCCACCGATCTATTTTGGTTTTGGTTGAGTGACAATTGCAGAATGAAGAATTTCGTCAACATTTTTGAGAATTTATGAACAGTAGGTTTTAAATAAACCATTAATAATTTGTCATGATATAAATTTGGAGATCTCCTAAAATCGACGAAAACAAGTCTATGGAAATGATATTGGTAAACCAGTAGATACAGACACCATTAATTTTATTGTATAGTGAGTGATAAGTCATATATTATAATTAAATTTTCTTTATACACCATTCTGTTATATTATGGTCATATTTGTCGTCCTCTCGGGACAGTCCGTTGGATTAAGAGACATAATTTTTCAAAATATATTTTTCTTCATCATCGTGGAGGGACAAACAATAAAAAGCGCTAAGGGTGAATGTAAGATAATATTTCCCTCGTGATAAATTGTATCAATTGCCTGGATGGATAGAGATAATCATCACTTCAAAGCTGAAGTTAGATAACATTAATGAGTCGAAGTTGTTGGATGATTACAACTTTAGAAATCCCAACATCCTTATAAATAAATTCTCGAGCATATCAAGCATCGAGGGGTTTTTTTTTAACGTCATCTAATTCAATATAAGGTATTTTTTATAAAACAAAAAATTATCAATTAATATTGAATGTTGATTTTTTTTCTCTAAATTAACTTTGATATTAATTAAACTTGAGATATAATGATATCTATCACTACAAGAATATCATTAATTAACAACAGAAATTTTGATCGCTAGTCGATTATTAAATAGCATATGATCCATCGCTAAATGTTATTTTTTAAAATACTTGATGTTTAATATTTAACGACGGAAGTTAATTTCCGTCGTTAAATTTAGTGACGAAATTTAACTTCCATCGCTAAATGTTATTTCTTAAAATATTCGATGTTTAATATTTAGCGACGAAAGTTAATTTTCATCGCTAAATTTAATGATGGAAGTTAAATTTTGTCGTTAATTAATGACAAAATGTATTTTCCATCGTTAAATATTATTTCTTTTAAATACTCGATGTTTAATATTTAGCTACAGAATTTAATTTTCATCACTAAATAATATTTTTTTAATTTAAAATTTAACAACGAAATTTATATTCCATCGCTAATTTAAATATTTTAATAAAAAATTTATTTAATAAATTTAATTTATAATTGGGTTGTGAAGGATGATTCGGTATGACTAAATCCTGTAACCTTTTATTGTTGGTGGGAGGGAGGGGGTCCCTTGGGTTTTTCCTTCTATAAAAAATAAATTACTACCTCGATCTCTTCTCTCTTGATGAGTTGTGTGCGAAGCTATAAAGAGCCATCGAAGGAGAGAGGATGAAGAACTAAGGGCCTGTTTGGGAGGATGTGAAGGGAGTGTAAGTAATGGGAGGGGAATGAAGGGGAGGGTAAAGGAGATTTACACTCCAAATTGGAGTGTAAGAAATGCTCAATTTTTATGAGAGGGACGGGTATAAATTCATCCTCATTCCCCTCCCTTTCCCCTTCTCTCACTTCTCCCCAAACAAGGATAATATTTTTTTCTTTCTTATTTATCCTTATCCTTCCATTACTTACACCTCCTTCACCTCCTCTTAAACAAGCTCTAAGGGGCGGGTGGTTCGTAATTTTTTTTTATTTTTTGAGAAAATGAAAAAATCTGTTTGGTTGATATTTTTCATTTTTGTTTTTCAAAAAATAAAAAAACATTTTTTTAAAAAATAGAAAACACACACAAATCGTTTTATATTTCCATTTTCATTTTCCAAAAATAAAGGAGTATTTTTTGGAAAATTAAAAAACACAAAAAAAATCATTTTCTATTTTTTAAAAAAGAGAAAATGAAAATAATTTTTTTTTTTACGAATCAAACACTCCCTAAATCTCCTCAAAGATGACACAAGCATCGCGAACAAGGCCATACTTTTAATTTTTGCCTAATCTATTTTAATCTTATTCTAGATTATACTTGAAGGATATGGATCTTTGGTTATGGTAAGCAAAGGATACTAATTCTCCATTGGAAGCTACTATAGATATGAGATGACATTTAATTTTAGCCTTAGAGCATCTATAACCCACTCCCATTATAATACTCTTCATCTCATTAAAAAGTATAAGGTACACTGTCACATACTCATTATAACAATATATCTTTTTCATCCATATTCTTTTTAACATCAACATTCATTATTTATGGGTCTCACAATACACTCAATAATCTTAAAATTATATCATATTAAATAAATACATTTTAAAAATATTAAAATTATTATTATTATTTTAAAAATTATAATTTTTAAATAAATATAATTAAAAAAATAAAAAAATACACATGGGGTGGATCAACCAGGACTTGAACGTGTTCAAGTATAACACCCCTTCACAATGATATTTAACACAATGTGGTTGTTATAACACCTCCATTAATACATCACTGTGAATGCTCTTAACCATGATGCAAAAATTGCAATGTACCAATTGACAACATGGTTCAACTAGCTTAGAGGCACCCTTGAGTGGTAAAAGTATACAGTTTTTCAGGGGGCCAAATACTATGAAGACTTGAGTAATTAAGTATAATATATGGAAGACGTATATGTAGTCTAAATCATACCTTTATACAATGGATGCTGGAACATAGATGATTGCCTACATGGGATCGGTTGGAATATATTGAGGATTAGAGTTGCATGTGTTGTGGTTCAAAGGAGACATGGAAGCATCTGTACGTTCTTTGGATGATCCGTTTATTATGGATCTATGGAGGAAGATTCGATGGTGACTATGTATGCAATAAGAAATATCTACTTATAGACATATGTTCTGGGTCTTCAAACAACAATATAGAGGGACTAGGAATATAGTAAAGATTAATTAAACACTTTGTTATGTATTATGTATAACAAGCAAGAAACTACAGTATATTTGAGAGTGTTCATTTTGATACAGACTATATTTTCAAGAGAGTACATATCTATGTATATAGGTCCTTAAACATCTATTCAAATTTGATAGTTTGTCAGACATGAATAATTATGTAAGACTTGTAGACCTTATTTTATCATATGTAACATTAACTTTTATCAAAAAACATAAAACATGAAATCACTTGGGCTATTTTTTTTTCTTTAATAATTTAAAGACAGATTATTTTTGAGAATCCAAGATCTTTGTCAGAAATTCAGTTGACTTGACGCAACTAAACATAGTCCATCATTTGGCTACTCCCTTCCCCATCATTGCCTTTGTGCAATTAACGGATTGATAATCGGATATTCTCGCCCAATGAGAATCCAAAACAAGTAGCTAGTAGAAGTGAGGGATAATGCATATGTTATTTATATTCATATCGTTCACTTCAACAATCACCCTTCCCATATGGATTCAACCAAGGATATCAATCATCCTAATTTACCCATGTCATCCGTCGGAAAACTTTCATGGAGTCGAGACGGTCGACCATCAGAATTAATAGCCAATAATAGGGAAAAGAAATCGTACTTGATATCTGATATAAATAAAAAAAAATCAAGGATACCAAGACATACACTTCAGTAAGTCATCAAAGGGAGTGCTAAATTGCATCTTATAGTATATCATATGCTACCCTCGACCTCGGATATTGGTGTGGTTGTTTAGGCTTTTATCAAGGCAATAGCAATGGCGATCTCTCAACAACTTATAATGGTTGTGTATGTAATTTATTAACAATCTTTGCATCTTAAATATTTTTAGTTGTCTATGCTTGTCTTTGCAATTGGATTAGGCAATGAAAAAAAAATTGACCAAGCAAAAGGAAACCATTTGATCGGGAAATAAAATTAACTGAGATGGAATATTTTTTTTCCCAAAAAATATGGTTAATTTTAGACTAAAAAATTTTTATAAATTTTTTAACAATATGAAAATGACCATGTTGATAAATGTATAAATACAAATATAAATATTATATAAAATAATTTATGCTTTTATAAAAATATTACATAATAAAAAATAATTATAAAGAAAAAAATTAGATTCCAATTTATAAGAAAATAATTTTATAATCTTTACCAATGGTCGTTTTAACCATTTTAGTTTTATACCATACAAGATAATCATGTCGATAATCTAAAAGTTTAAATTTGAATTACAAAAATAAATATATATTTTACATAAAGTTTTTAATAAGAACAAAAAGAGATAACCATTTCATTTATTAAGGATAGTCTTTTGAGAAAAAAAAAACAAAAGAGAATTTTGAAAGCTAGAAATTCCTTTTAATTTTTATCCACAACAAAATTAAAATCTTTAAAAAATAATTGTATAAAAGGTTTATAAATTAGCGGGGTGTTCATATGACTTCGCTTAAAATAACTTTCATTGAGAGAGACTGCAACATTTTTTTTGTTTGACTAAACTATTTTCCAATGAACATATATACTATTATCAACTACCAAATACAAATATATTGTAAACAGAAATAATATGTGCGATAGAATATTCTTAGCAAAGTTTCAAAAAATAATTTCCATAATTAAAAAAAAAGTAATTGATACTAATTAATAAAATCTTGTCTATCTAGTGCAAAAATAATGAAACTAAAAACTTGGTAGGTAGCAATATAATTGCTAACAAATACAAGAGTTATGAATCCTTCCAACTAGTTTATTAATTTCACAAACTCAGGAATTCATTTATATAAATATATAGAGTCATAGAGACAAGATAAATTGTAGATTAAACAATATGTATACATCATTAATGTTTGTAAAATTTACTTATACCAAGTTAAAGATGATGACAAACATAAGCAAATTGCAATCTTGCATATTAAAACAAATTATCGAGGGTAATTTTGTGAGCACATGAGTTCCTTCTCAAAGCTATAATTTCTAGAATTTTCTTGATTTATTTGATCCACCAATTCTGAAGACGAATAGGATGATACAGTAAGTAAATAATCAGTTTCCTCATTGCCTTCTGGAATACAAACTCTGTTCTTTTTCATTCTTGCTTTTCTTAAGCTTTGCAATTTATACTCAACTTCTTTCATCATAGGTCTTTCCACACCTTTTAAACTCAGACATATTTTTATCAAGTTACTTATTTCAAGAAGCTCTTGCTCGGTCCCTTCTTGCAAAATACGATCTTCTACAAGATCAAATAACATGTTCTCTCTTGTTGCTTGAAGGAAATTCATTGTTAGATTTTGTTGCAAACCACTTTTGGTTGAGTAGATAGGTTTTTTTCCAGTTAAAATCTCAAGAAGAATTACTCCAAAGCTATAGACATCACTCTTCTCCGTCAATTGACTAGTTTGATAATACTCTGGATCTAAGTATCCAAAGGTACCATGTACAACAGTAATAATGTGTGTTTGATCAAGAGGAATAAATCTTGATGATCCAAAGTCTGATATCTTTGCTCTAAAAGTATCATCTAAAAGAATATTTGAAGACTTAACATCTCTATGAAAAATCGATATAGAAGCAGCTGAGTGTAGATAAGCAAGTGCTCCTGCAGATTCTATGGCAATCCTAAGACGATCATCCCATGATAATGTAGATGCACCTTGTGAAACATGAAGATGATCTAAAAGAGTTCCATTGGAGACAAATTCAAAAATCAATAAAGGAACATCAGCTTCAAGGCAACATCCTAATAGTTTGACTACATTCCGATGATTGATCTGAGAAAGAACTGCAACTTCATTTATGAATTGATTGATCTCACTCTTTCTAACAATTTTTGATTTTTTTATAGCAACAACCCGTTGGTCTGATAGAATTCCTTTGTAAACAGTTCCATGTCCTCCCCTTCCTAGTATTCTAGTTTCATCAAAACTATTTGTTGTCTTTTCTATTTCTTCTAAAGAAAATATATTTATTTTCTCATCAACATGTTCACTTGTGGAGATTAGTTGTTGGAGCAATAAGCCATGATTCTCATGAAAGTTCCTTTGTCTTATTTTCTTTTGGTTCCATGACTTCCATTTTTTGCTTAGGATGACCCATGTTATGCATAAAAGCAAGAGGCCTGTTCCAATGCTTGCACCAAGGAGGACCCCTGCATATAAAGTTCCATATCACCTATATAGCCATTATTTAAGTATGTTTAATTGATGACATAAAAAAAAAATCAATGCTCCTTTTCTTATATTCTACTTAGTTGTTAGTTGAGGTCTTACCTAATAAAAGAATCTTCTTTCTGACATTTGCTTCATTTTGAGGATCTTCTGTTGTTTCCAAATCACAAAACATGTCAGTAATTCTCATATCTATGTTAAATTTGCATTGATATAAAAGAATAAGGTTAATACAAAAGAAGCAAGTTCAAACAGTATTAAGAACTATATATATATATATATATATATATATATGCTTCTTTCCTCTTCTAATTTATCATAATTGTGCAAATATTATGTATTTGTATTTAATGCTTGCATTTTTTTTTTCCAAATACCTTGGCATCCTTCTTGAAGGTAAGGGTTTCCATGGTAGCCATCTGAGCAGTTGCATCGGTAACCCAAAACTCGGCTAGTTTTTATGTCATTCACATCTAAGCATATGCTGTGTGCAGCCATACATGCGAAGCTGGTCATGTCTTTTGCAGCATCATTGCAAGATTGGTGGGTCACTATCCAATTAATGATCGTATGGTCTTTGGAGGTAGTGAAACGTGAATCTTCATCTGGATAGGAATAGTAACCATAATAATCAGGATCGTTGTACTCTAGTTGCCCTTCCAGCAATGAAATCTTGCTCACTACATAGTGGTCTTGATATAGGAGAGTTGGAGGGTTGGAGGTCAGATTGCATGTTAGAGCAAAGCCTTCGCCTCGGTAACAATCCTTTTTTAGCCCAAAGGGAAAGAAAATTGTAACATTTCCGCATTCTGTTTGACAATCCTTTGCCGGAGTCAATGTGAAATTTTTATCTGGTAATTCACATACAAATGATTAGCTTTAACATTTATAAGATTTGTAATTAATTAAGTAGCATGTATAATTTCACAAGAATATATAAAAGAGATTTAGAATTGTTACCTAATTGGCAGCCATCGGAAAGGTAGGGATTGCCAACGTAATCTAAAGAACATCGACAAATGTAACCAATGGTTTTATTCCAATAGTCAAACTTTTGAAGGACATTGTAGCATTCACTTTTCTGACTCTGACATGCATAAGTGTCAATGTTCTTCGTCGCCTCTTTGCACGTGGACTTGTCATTGATATACCAAGCAATGGAGGCCACCATTTCATTTTTTATCATTCCAGTTTTGTCTATATTATTTATAAATTTGTCGAAGTCATCATAATTAATAGCTTCCGTATCGTACATGAAAGCTATAATGTTGGAGGCACTATTATTGATCACATGATGCTTGTTCTCACTCTCATTGAGTCGAGTTAACCGAATAGCCAATGAATTTTGATAAGATTTCACTTCATAGAAAGAAAGCTCACAATGTCCATTGTCAGAATTATATCCATGCTCGATAGTTGAAGAATTGGTAGGGGAGCATATTGCAGAACAAACATCTATCTCACCATTAGTAACATTATCAACAATTGTAGCAATGGCACTACAACCGCTCACATACACTTCGTTACGGTTCACAGATTGAAAAAAATTTCTGGAAATATCTAAATACAAGCTAAAAGAGAAAAAAGAATTCTTAATATTGATGAACGTGGAATTTATGGATGTATCTTCATTCAATGTGACATATGGCGATTCAATGTAGATTAAATTCTTTTCCATATCAAAATTTCTAACTCGGATAGTACCATCCCCCAAGAGAAGCCTCGGAGGATCAGTGTCATTTGCACATGTAAGGTTAAATCCGATAGCATAAAAACAGCCATTGCCAATGTCAAAAGGATACTCAATCTTTATATCACCGCATGTTTTGGAACAATTGGAAGGAAGAATAAATTTTTTATTTTCTGTTGCCCAACTTGTGGAACCCTCCAATAATATCAATGATATATTTAGTAGCAACAATATGTTGGCGAATCCCATTTGATTGACCTACAAATCATGCTATCAATATTAATATATTAAGTATATAATGGATGAACAGTGTTAAATGTGATTGTATGAACCAATTACTACAAAAGAGAACACATACTTTATTCTTGAATAGCAATGTTGTGCGTGATTGATCAAGTTGCAATTATTTATTCTCTTCTTCTATAATAAAAATAAAAATATTCAATTAATTTGATTAGAATGCATTTTAGGGAAAATAATTATAAAATACAATGAATGTTTAAGAAATTAGAAAAAAAATAAATTGTTTTTTAAATACCAATCTGGATCAGGTTAGTTCAAATAATCTTAATTGACTTAATCAGATTAATTCAAATAACCCTAATCAACTTGATCGAGTAGGCCATTTCAATTAGTACTGGATAAGACATGTTATTCATTGTCTATAATAACATTAATTAATTGTGTACTAAGTGAGTAAATAGTGAGAGTTGTAATTTGAACCTCAAAGCTTACATTCTAAATGAAATTGTTAGCTAATTTTATATAGGAAGAAGAATGAGTATATAAAATAGAAAAAAATTTACTTGCACACAAAATTGTGTTCTTTAAAATGAATCATTTTCCTTGAGTTATTTATCAAAACATTAAAATAAAATCGTTAAAAGAATAAGCCCATTTTGATTCGATTCTATTTACGTGTACTAAAGACAGGACTCAGAGCAAATCAATATTTATTGATCAAGACATTGAAGATCAAGGAGAAAGCACTGACCTCTCTATTTTAGATATCAAACTTGGCAGCCAACTCACTTGGTCGATTGTAATTTTCTTTTTTTTTTCTTGTCTCTAACCAAAGCAGAATCATCCTGTGGGAGAGAGGTTCTTTATATAGAGAAGCTAATGCTCCATGGAATTCATATTGGACACGGAATAATAATCATGCAATTTAGAAAATGAGTAAGTGTTTTTAGAGTTGACTGACTTATACAGTAACGTAATTTAGCAAGTGTTGACGAGGTCAAGAGCTTTGATTTTCCACACCTCTATGAGTGGCTAGATTGTCGTTATGTGGCGTCGCAACTAAGACTTAGAGAGGAAAAAAGATATCACAAGTAGATTCAAAGTCTAACAACAATTTATAATATGCCAAGTCAGTAGGATTATATATCTCCATTCAATCAATGAAAGTTCCTAATTGAAAAACCTTCTTATAGCTAAGAATTACCACTAAACCACGGTGAGCGTAGACGACTTGAAAAATGCTTTTGTGCAATCCTAATGCCCCAAAGCTCACCAACTGAATATAATAACAACTCTAATTTATAAATTTTAGTCACATTCAATCGTTTGAGAAAAGTCTCTCATTTAACTAGATGACCAAATGTGATCATTGAAAGCCAATATCTATGCCTTTAGGTGATAAATTTCATCTATAGTTGATTATTCAAATCTCTAATTAATTATTTCATGAGAAAAATTATTGCATTCACTTAGAATCTACATTTAGTCAGCCAACCAATATGTTGACATATTCTAATTGACTGAAACTTAGATGATCTCATTTTACTTGTCTTACAACCATCATAATTAAATTTACATAAAAGCTCATAACTAAGTTGGTTCATGGATAAACTACCATTTTGGGCATTAGTTCTCTATTTGAAAACTTCACAGTCAATCCTTAAGTAGTTTGCCCCTACCTAAAAACAAACAGATCATTACATGATGTTGTGCAAAAGAGAAAAAAAAAATCAATGATTACATTCACACTATAATCTCTCATGACTATCATGTTTATGGGTCATTATAGTTCTCTCGATCTAGGTGTTCAAATCATCTAACCCACTAAGCTCCTTAACCTTGCTCCATGTCATTCGACTAATGATTAGAGCTATAAATGAGCCAAGTTTTATGTTGTTCAAGCTTATTTAATAAAGTAACTGGTCAAGTCTAAAATATGAACTAAGTCATTGAAATGACTATTCACGTTTGATTTGGTTTCTATTTTATGAGCTTGAGCTTAGTTCATCTAAATGTTATCAAACTCTTAATTTAAGCTTATTTGATTGTTTGAAATTTGTATATATTAATTAGTTGGTCAGTGAGATTGATTTTTAGAGCTTATTTATTTATTTATCATATTCATAAGAATTTTATTGATGAATGTAGTTTACAAACAAAACTTTGTGAAGATTGTTTATGAATATTAATAAGCTATATATATATATATATAGTTTAATAATAAACTCTTACCAAACTGATCTACCAAATTTACTCGTGAATATTTAGTACATTTACAACCCTACTAATGACCCATGTTATCATGCCAAACCATTTGATTTAAGGTTCATGCCCTAAAATCTCCAAGCTTCACTAAATCTACATCACAACTCATTGTTGGCCACTCAACTATCAATCACATGATCTTTAGGATTATCAAATCTATAACTTGATCTTACATTTGTGAACTTAATATGCATTATCTAAGTCATTAATTGTATTGTATCGTTTGATGCACATATATAAAAAACATTAAAATATAACTAACTTAAATCATATAATTAACCAATGTATTCAAATAACATGTAAAATAAGAGTCAACCACAAAATAATAATCATTTTCCCAACACATTATCCTTGTGTCATTGTAAAATGTGATATTAAATCAATTTTCCATGATTTTACATGAATAGGACTTACGTCAACACTAACAATCTCATGAGTAGCTTGATCACATTTATGGCAGAAGTCTAGCATAAATGCTTACTAGTTAAATCAGCAAACGGTAACTACAATTTAAGCCAAAGTATCATAAACAAATCGCTAAAAGCTTTTGAATATCAGTAAAAAATTCTTGATAGTTACATATGGTTCATAAGGTATTTTTTATGAAATTGATTTGATTTCATGTAACAAATCTACTATAACATGACTGCTTGTTTTAAGGCAATTGTAACCAGAATATTGTCATTGTGAAATGGGATGAAATTGCAATGGCTTTGAAGACTATTGTAGATTTATTTGCAATCACAATGGAAATGTGATGAAATTAATGCAATCATTGCAACTAAATCATGTAAATCCAAAGCATAACTTATGCAAATTCAAAATTTGATCTTCAAAATATTCATCTCCAGTGAGTTATATAACTATTCTAGTAATAGCTAAATGCAATATTATTTGTAATATTTATAATTTGATGGTAATGCATCAATGCTTTCCACTGACTAACTAGCCATCATAAAAAGTGCAACAACTAAATAGTTTGCTCCTCTATCTAGATAAATTTTTTTAGGATCATCAAAAGACATAAAAAAAAGAGAGATACTGATTTATCAATAATTAAAAGACAGAAAAATGGTCACTTTTGACTTATCATCCATTTTGGTTTTGGTTAAGAAGGTGTCTTTCTCTTTTTCAGTCACAAGTAGAATTAATGGAGAATTTCTTCAACATTTGTGAGATCAATACACCAACTTTGATAATTTATGAATATTAGGTTTTAAATAAATCGTTAACTATTTTCATGATCTAAACTTGGAGATGTCCTAAAACCAATGAAAAGAAGTGTAAAATACCGGAAAAAAAATATATAATAATAATAATAAATAAATAAAATAAAATGTTGGGTAATTAGGAGAATACCCTATGAAATTTTTCCAGGATTTTTTAGAATTTTTTCTGGACTCGAACAGAAATTTCTAAACCTTTTTTGTGTAAGTGTTAGTGGGTTTAACGGGTCGGGAATCCAATCCGTTAATCAAACCCGACCCAACCCGTTAAACCATTAACGCTAGGTTTCTTTCCGTTTCTACGCCGCTAACTTTATGTGTTCGGCGAGCGTTTCCCCGATTGCGCCACTTCCTTTCCTTCCCCACAGATCGCCTGACTTCATCCCTTCCCTGTTTTCGGCGATTTCCTTCGATCGGTCGGAGCACGCCCTACTCCTTTGAAGTGACCGCGACTGGTCTCTCCCTTTCCTCCTCCTCGCTGTTCTCCTCGCGAGCCTTTCTCCGCTTGCAACCTTTCCGACGCCGGGCCGTTCCCTCTGTGCGAGCGCCGGTCTTCTTCCTCGCGGCAGGCGGTGGCTATTGGCCGGGATGACCCTCGGATGGGCTGGAATCGGGAGGACAGGAATGGGCTGGAAGCTCCGTGTTGGCTACTTCCCGACGATAGGCGACCGAGCGATTTCAAATCGCTGCTGTCCGTTCGTCGCCGGAGCGAGGTAAGGGTTGTCTGTCCCCTGCTTCCCTTGATTTTGGAAGGAATCCAACTGTTAACGCATTTTGTGCGTTTAAACATAGATTCTGCAGAAACTAGGGTTGGCGTTGGCGTTGTTTTTCCGGCAGACCAAGCAATTGGGGAGGTTTTTCTTCGAATCAGGGGCACCAGAGATCTTGGCCGACGAATAGGGCAGCCCACTTCGAGTTATTTTCCCTCGCGATTTCTGATCTCCGTTGCCGATCAGTGCTGGAACTAGGTAAGAGTGATCGTATCATTTTTGGGACAAGGATACAACTCCAATTTGTGATGTCCTATGCGTGACCTAAGCTGTGTTTGGGCAGAGTCGGTGAACAAGGAGATAGGACGGGGAAGGGCTGCCGGTTGGGGATTTGTATTGCCGGTGACACTTCAATTGTTGGTAAGCACGATCCCCTTCCTTATTGTTATGCGGTAAATTTAGTGCAATGTGTGGGATTACTGATCTTAATACCGATTTACTGTTGTGTGACTGTTTACGGTTGGTAGCGAGTTGATTGGGGATACATTTGGGTTGTGCTCTGTTATGGAGCAGTGGACAGCTTGAGTGTGAGCTTGTGCGAGCCGGTTGAGAGTGATCTGAGTGGATAAAAGCTAAAGGGATTTGGAAGGTTGGTTACAGTGAATCAACCTTGGATAATTTGAGGGATTTTCCTAATTCGTATTCGATAAAAAGGATACGACTGTAGGAGCAAGATAGTAGTAAATAATATGTTGTCATGTGCTTGAACTTAATGCATATTATGATTTGTGCATGACGTGGATACGAGGCAAGACCGCGGCCGTGAGGATTTCATTGTTACGAGCATTTACAGCAGGTGGGTAATTCCTACCTGGTCAGGTAGTTAATGCATACAGATTTAGATGCATGATCATCTTAAATGATCATGTTACCTTGACCCCGTTCTATTTATCTTATGCTTGATACCTTATCCGTTGGTTATTAACTCCCTTGCTGCTATCATGTTTATTTTACCATGATTAGGAGTTATACATATAGATGATGTAAATAACTTGGAATTTATTTAAGTTAAGTACAAGTAGTAGAGTCCGGATGACAATCTGATTGTAAATTGGGCAAAAAGGGTCATCCGTAGGTAGATGATGTCTTGAACCTAGGGTTAATTCTAGTACCCTTAGATTGCATGTTTCTACCGACCATGCATTATGTAAATGGTCGGGTGAATGGTATTTAGGGTGTCGCTACGGACCGGTGGTCCTAGTCTGATACGATCAGTTGAGTACGACTCTCTACAGGATAGAGAGTGCGTTGATCTGGTTAGTATGACTCTCTGTAGAATAGAGAGTCTATGGTGGATGTCTGTATGAGAGATATTGCATTCATGTCATTTGCATGCACGCTGGCGACGATGTTTCCCTTGTGGTTGAGAGTGTCGCCAGTCATCCTGCCTCCACGGTTACTCATAGGAGGAGTAACCGGTGTGAGGACAGAGCATTGTGGTGCCGCACTCTATCACTATAGACGGTGATAGTTGGATTTGAGTGTCGTAGTCCTGCTTGTGTGGCACTCGATCACTCATGGGTAGTGACAGTCGGAGTGGCCAACAGCAGGGACCCCCATCGTGTAGCTTGCTCTTTACGCTTATATGCTACTCGATCATACTGCCCACTCGGCCACTCGAGAGTAGTGGTTGGTGTTGAGTTGAAACAGTTGTCATGCTCGAGCCACCGAGGCCACACTGGGGTCGTGGTAGCTTTAGGGTGAGCCGACATGACCATGCATGCTGCATTGCCGACTTATGACATTTTTGCATATTACCATATATATACATATATGCATGTATATATATATATATGGATGATTATGATTAGCATACATATATAGATGCAGTCTATATATATATGCTTATTGTGATGCTGCATTTGTATGTACTATGCTTGTTGCATTTGTTTGTACATATTCATACATGTTATTACATTTTCTGTATGGTAGTAAGTCAGTACCTGTACACTTGGTTATTCACTGTGATACCCTTGACCCATATCTGGATGTAGTATGAGTTAGTTCTATTTCTTCATACCTTATGTTGTGTGCTCAGGTTGGATAGGTGTAGCGTAGCAGACGTTCAGGTATGTCTGTATTTCATATTGACTTTTGGTTAGAAGGTATATACATGGATATGTTATCATGCTAGTGATACCTGTAGATTTTTCTGTCGAAATACATGTGATATTAATATACATGTTTATCTATTACATGCTGAGTTTTTACTCACTACCACGGACCCTGGGTTTTTCTGTCGCTCAGGTAACAGGTTGAAGTCTTCATGACGGCTTGGAGTTGCACCGGCGATCCATCCAATCTCCACATTTTGAGTCTCCCGAGGATTTGTGATTTGTATTCGTGTTATGGATTTTGTTCTATGTATGGACTTCGTCTTTATGTTGTGGACTTTATTTTGTGTCGATGTTTTATGTACGGTTTTAGTATTGTGGTCTTGTCAAGTGGTGTACACTTGTATCTTTTGGTATATTTTGTTGTGGGTATGTGTTTTCTATTTCCGCTGCGTGTTGATATATATATTTATCTGTTCATTATATTGTTGTTGTGGGCCTACGAGCTTTGTATTAACCCGAGATGTTGCCACGTACAGGGGAGATGTCGTCCGTTTGATTTTCGGCACGGCATACTCTCAGGGCGTGACAACTTTATTGGTATTAGAGCCGAAGGTTCTGCGATGCCATACAATGATTTTGTTTTGAGTCTTGGATTCTCGGGAGTCGGTATATTTTTCGGTTTTGGTTTTTGTGAGATGAGATTGACAGCGGCATAAGCTCCGGGCAGCACGAAGTAAGTATTCCTGATAATTTATACTTTAGTTAGATACTTATCTAGACTTGTCAACAGGTGAATACTGTCAGAGTTATGCCACCTGTTCAGACTCGTGGTTGAGGCCGTCCATCCAGCCGTAGGAGGAGGGAGGGCGAGATCTGGTGCGGCCCAGCACCTACTCAAGCACCACCTCAACAACCCCCTATTGGTGATTTGGAGCCTCAAAATCCGGATGTACCACGGACTATGCCAGAGCCTACAGAGTCCAGTCGGCTCAATGATAAGTCACGGATACTCATGTTAGCACGATCGACCAAGGAAAAGTTCACCTTGTTCCGAGGGGAGTCCGACCCATGGATTGCCCGATCTTGGCTGGAAAATATGGAAGACACATTGAGTATATGAAGCAAAATGTGGAGAAGGTGGGCCTTCTTGCATATCATCTCGAGAGATCATTTGTCACTTGGTGGAAATTACGAAGACTCTGTTTGGGGCGTGGGATTACTTGGGCGACTTTGAGACACTTTACGGAGACAATACTTTCCTTGGCGTTTTCTCTGACCGCGTCGTCGGGAGTTCTAAGCTTTGAAGCAAGGTGATCGTTACATTATGGAGTCTGTGCAGAGTTTACGGACTATCGAGTTTTGCTCCCATCACGTATACAGGATTGATAATGTACCCGTTCACCCGGGGCCTAGCGGCTTATATCAGGCGAGGATGTCGAGGATCTAGCATTACCTCCTCTGAGGAGGCATTGGGTATGCCCTCTTCATCGAGATGACTTCTAGCAAATTTCGAGGAGAAAGATATCAAGAAGCAGATGACTAAGGGCAAGCGGCGAACCGGGGTTACTCGGGGACTCGGAAGAAAGGAGCAAAGGAACTACACAAGGTGTGCGGCGGAAGGGTCACTAGATCGCGAAAGAAGCGTCCGGCGTCGGAGTTTTCCGGAGGATCTCGGAAAGAACCGTAAGAGCGAGCAATTGGATGTTATAAATGCGGATTCGGAAGTCATAGAGCTCCAGAGTGTCCTTTGGAGCAGCCGGTTTGCTACTATTGCAAGCAACCCGGACATACTATTCGAGAGTGTACGTTGAGAGCATAGTTGGAGTTTCCTGATAGCTCTAACAAGGAAAAGATCAACGATGGCGGCGGCGAAGGGCGACAGCGTATGCGATCTTATGGGCGAGGCGGCCGTACCTCCACCAGCACACCTATATCAGATGCAGGGAAGCGCTCCTACAGTGATGCCGACAGCGATCCAGTATCCTGCATCTCCGGTGATCTACTACCTAGGGGTATCTGCACCGCCGTATTCTGCGGCCACTCGGGGTTACCTCATGCACGGTGACTCGATCTTGGCACCTCAGTCGGACTCAACCCGAGTGGAGGCACACTACTTCTTCGTCGAGGATGCGGTAAACAAATCACAAAGGCGGGCGAGTTTTGCCATCACGAGGATGAGGCCGGTAATTTGAAGGATCGATCATCGGGTATGGTTTCAGTTTATTCTATATATGCTGATACTTTGATTGATACCGATAGTTCTCACTCATTCGTATCTAGAATATTTCTGGGTAGAGTTGGAAGGATCCCAATGGTTCGTTCTTGTGGGTTAGCAGTATCCTTGCCGTCAGGAGAGGTGTTGACTAGCCACCAAGAAATCAAGGGTTGCCCATTAGACTTTGACGGGCATATCCTTACAGTGGATCTCCAAGTGTTGGAAATGGTAGAGTTTGATATTATTCTCGGTATGGACTGGTTGGCCGCTTATCACGCTACAGTGGATTGTAGAGCAAGAGTGGTGACATTCCGACCACCAGATCAACCAGCTTGGGAATTTGTTGGTACCAGAGATGATGAATTATCTATTATATCGACCCTACAGGCTCAGAAGCTATTGGCTCAGGGTTGTCAAGGTTATCTGTTATCTCTAGTCAAAGTTGAGAACGAAGGACTACCGCCCCTCTCTGATGTGCAAGTAGTCCGAGAATATCCAGATATATTTCCCGATGAACTTCCAGGCTTGCCACCTCCTAGGCAAGTGGAATTTGCGATAGAGGTGATTCTAGGAACCGCGCCTATATCGAAACCTCCTTATCGGATGGCGCCATAGGAGCTGAATGAACTTAAAGTTCAACTGCAGGAATTACTGGATAATGGATTCATCCGACCTAGTGTTTCACCATGGGGAGCACCGGTACTCTTTGTTAAGAAGAAGGATCACACTGCCCACTCAGCCAGTCTAGAGTAGCTTACTCTTTACGCTTATATGCTACTCGATCATACTGTCCACTCGGCCACTCGAGAGTAGTGGTTGGTGTTGTGTTGGGACAGTTGTCATGCTCGAGCCACCGAGGCCACACTAGAGTCGTGGTAGCTTTAGGGTGAGCCGACATGACCATGCATACTGCATTGCCGACTTATGACATTTTTACATATTACCATATATATACATATATGCATGTATATATATATATATGGATGATTGTGATTAACATACATATATAGATGCAGTCTATATATATATGCTTATTGTGATGCTGCATTTGTATGTACTATGCTTGTTGCATTTGTTTGTACATATTCATACATGTTATTATATTTTCTGTATGGTAGTAGGTCAGTACCTGTACACTTGGTTATTCACTGTGATACCCTTGACCCATATCTGGATGTAGTATGAGTTAGTTCTATTTCTTCATACCTTATGTTGTGTGCTCAGGTTGGATAGGTGTAGCGTAGCAGACGTTCAGGTATGTCTGCATTTCATATTGACTTTTGGTTAGAAGGTATATACATGGATATGTTATCATGCTAGTGATACCTGTAGATTTTTCTGTCGAAATACATGTGATATTAATATACATGTTTATCTATTACCTGCTGAGTTTTTACTCACTACCACGGACCCTGGGTTTTTCTGTCGCCCAGGTAACAGGTTGAAGTCTTCGTGACGACTTGGAGCTGCGCCGGCGATCCATCCAATCTCCACATTTTGAGTCTCCCGAGGATTTGTGATTTGTATTCATGTTATGGATTTTGTTCTATGTATGGACTTCGTCTTTATGTTGTGGACTTTATTTTGTGTCGATGTTTTATGTACGGTTTTAGTACTGTAGTCTTGTCAAGTGGTGTACACCTGTATCTTTTGGTATATTTTGTTGTGGGTATGTGTTTTCTATTTCCGCTGCGTGTTGATATATATATTTATCTGTTCATTATATTGTTGTTGTGGGTCTACGGGTCTTGTATTAACCTGAGATGTTGCCACGTACAGGGGAGATATCGTCCGTTTGATTTTCGGTACGGCATACTCTCGGGGCGTGACAAGAAGTCTACTGTTATTAACTATATTAACAAACTAGCTATTTTATTTGAAAGTCGTCATAAGTCATAATATTAAAAATTGTCTTTATACACCATTCTACTATATGATATTTGTCACTAAATTACCTCATAATAAATTGCACCAGCTGCCAGAGATAATCATTACTTCAAAGCTGAAGTTATAGATAGCATTAATTAGTTAAAATATCAGAAATCTCAACATCTTTAACGATATATTCTCGAGAATGCCATGGCATTGAGTGCTTTTTTCCCCTTGCGATATGATTCAATATAAGATATTGTTTTTCTATTAAAAAAATTTATTAGTTAGTGTTGAATTTTGAGTTTTCCTCTAAATGAGAGCTAATAATAATTAATAAACTAAGTTTGCGCTTTTAATGAAAATTGGGCTCAATAATGGGTGTAATAGTCTGAAGAGAGGACACATACGGTGTGATCGAATTGGGTTTGCATATTATCCTCTCTTCTGTCTTAGTGCGTTGTGTGAGGAAGACAAAGCCTCCTCATGATGAGAGAAGGCACAAAACATGCATAGCAAACAAAGCTATTGTTTTAATTTAAGCCCTATCCATTTTAATCTTGTTCTATGGTCGTACCTATTATTTTGGATGGAAAGTTTGTCCTTCAAACATACGACATGAAAGCGCTAGCTTAAGCTCTCATTATTTTGATAATTTAAAAACTGAGCAAGATTTTGTCGACTACTCAATATCATTCACCTTTTATATGGGTCCTTGTTGAGCTGCCAAACTGTAGCATAAATGTGTCCCTAACAGTTCTTCCTTAGAATTAATTGACTAGGCCCGGTCAGATAAAGAGTCCCATCATTAATTCCTTAGGAATGTATTGTTATTATGATAATATGGTTAATTTTCAAACAAAAAAATAATTTTACAATTTTATAAAATCTTTAACAATATGAAAATAACCACGTTGGTAAGTATAAATATAAATATAAATCCTTATAAGAATAATTTTTTGTTTCTGTAAAATATTGACATAATAAAAAATAATCACAATTATGATTATAAAATTTAAATTCAAATTTGTAAGAAAATAATTCTATAATCTATGCTAATGGTTAGATTAGTTAAAATAATTTTATATTTATAAAATAAAAGACAATCATGTGTAGATGATTTAAAAGTTTAAACTTGAATTTATAAAAAATAATTTTATATGTTTTTATAAAGTATATAACAAGAATAAGAAGATAATTATTTCATTTAATAAGTATATTTTCTTTAAAAGAAATGCAGTATCTTTTGATAAAATAGAAAAAAGAGGATTTTGAAAACTAGAAATTGCTAAATTAAAATTTTCTGAATACTAAATGTAAAAATAAAAACGTCTGAGGTCGTCATATGCCTTCATCATCCATTGACAGAGAGGGAAGTTTAATATATACTGTTTCTTGTTCGACTGAATTATTTACCAGCGATTAAACTATCATCAACTACCAAATACAAATATATTTTAAAAAAATAGCATGCATTAACATTCATAGAGGACACTCACCGAATGACATGAAATTAAATTTAGTTAAATGAAATCCAGCAGGTAAGTGCAATAATTAATATCACATAGATTTAAATTGGACACGATTTATATTTCTTTGAGTAAGTTTAGAGCCAAACTAAATTCTTACTAAGAGAATAGCGTGATATGAGGATAGCTTTATTTAGTCATCATGGGAGAATTAAGAGATTATTTTAAAGAGTTAGGAACTTACTATATATTTCTCTGCTCACACGTTCTTTCTCAAGCATTCACCCATGAAGTTCCAAAAAAACATTTTACAATTCTAAAAAATCTTCTCCATAATGTAAAAAAATAAACTAGAATATTATAAGTGGTAATGTAAATGCTAAAAATATAAAAGTTATGCATAATTCATAAAGCCAACTCAAGGCCTAGGGCCCTATTTTATTAGGGGTCCCAAATTATAAATTTATTTTAGAAACATGAAAAAGTTGACTTTTATTATAATTCTAAAAAGACTAGATTATTGATTAATTTTTTGGTCCAAAATAAATTTGACTAATAAATATTTAAAATGCTAATATGAATAGCCATTGAACAATTATAATTACTTATTAAAATTTATTTTGGCAAGTAATTTTAATTTTTTACTAGCCAAAGCTAGATTTGATGGATAATTTTTAATTTTTTATTAGCAAATTTAGATTTGAATGATAATTTTTTATTTTTTCATAGGTTAAAGTTAAATTTGACAGGTAGTTTTAAATTTGTTATTGACTAAAGTAAAGTTAGATTATTTTTAATTTTTGACTACCAAAATTAGATTTGACCAATGATTTTTTAATTTTTATTATCTAAATTTAGGTTTAACTAATAATTTTTAATTTTTTACTAGTCAAAGTTAAATTTGGCCAATAATCTTAATTTTTTACTAGCCAAAGTTAAATTTGAGTCATAATTTATAATCATTTTGTTGGTCAAAATTAGGTTTGGTTATTAATTTTTAATTTTTTAATAGTTAAAGTTTAATTTATAGGCTAAAATTAGGTTTGATTAGTAAATTAAAAATATTTATTGGTCAAACTTATTAATAATTAATATTTTTTTGTAAAATTACTTTTAAAAGATCGACATGTGAGACATTTTTATTTTTATTTTTTATTTAAAAAAACATATTTAATTTGCACTAGATTATTTTTCTTTAAATTTTATTTCTTTCTCTATTTTTCTTCTTTTTCATTGTCATTTTTACACTGTTATTGTGTGCCCTTGCTCCTCTAAGTTCTTATCACCTTTTTCTAATTTGCCATCGATGCCAAGAAAGGATTATTAGCTAGATATTTTTGACTAAATAAATTTGATTGATAATTTATCGAAGTTAAAATTAATAAAAAAATTTAAAAAAGCTTAAAATGTATATTAACTAGTTTTATAATGATTTATCACACATTGTCAAATTTACTAGTATTTTTAAAATTGTATTGGTCAAATTCAACTTTATTTAGTTAATTAAAAAAATTATCAGCCAAATATATATATATATATATATATTTGAAAATTTATTAGAAAAGGATTTTATTTTTTTACATTTTACTAATAAAATTTGATTAAAAATGCCATAAAAAATTTAATTGGTAATTTTAATAAATAGAATTAAATGTCTTTAACAATATTTTATAAGTAATTATATTAAATTTTGCCAAGTAAAAGTTTAAATCGATTAGTCTTGATTTTTTTTTTTCGTTTAACCTAGTTGATTTCTTCTTTATTTTGCATTTCAAAAGTCAGAAAATATTTTCTAAATTTTATGTAAAAATTTATTTTTCTAAAATCTCATATATATATATACATATATAAGGATACTAGTTTCATAAACTTAAGAATTCATTTATATGAATTTACAGAGACAAGATAGGATTAAAATGGTACAATATGCATACATCAATGTTTACAAACTTATTTGTACCAAGTTAAAGATGATAACAAACATAAGCAAATTTCATACCTGCATATACATAAAACAAATCAGCGAGGGCAATTTTGTGACCACATTAATTCCTTTTCGAAGCTATAATTTCTAGAATTTTCTTGATCTACCAATTCTGAGGATGAGTAAGATGGCATAGTAAGTAAACTTTCAGTTTCCTCATTACCTTCTGGAATACAAACTTTTTTATTTTTCATTCTAGCCTTTCTCATACCTTGCAATTTATACTCAACTTCCTTCATCGTAGGTCTTTCCACACCTTTTAAACTCAAACATATTCTTATCAAATTACTGATTTCCAGAAGCTCTTTTTCTGTTCCTTCTTCCAAAATACAATCTTCTACAAGATCAAATAACATGTTCTCTCTTATTGCTTGAAGAAAATTCAATGTTAGATTTTGTTGCAAACCACTTTCGGTTAAGTAAGAAGGTTTTTTCCCAGTTAAAATCTCGAGAAGGATAACTCCAAAACTATAGACATCACTCTTCTCAGTCAATTGACTAGTTTGATAATACTCTGGATCCAAATATCCAAAAGTACCATGTATGGCAGTAACAACATGTGTTTGATCAAGAGGAATAAATCTTGATGCTCCAAAATCTGATATCTTTATTCTAAAAATATCATCTAAAAGAATATTTGATGACTTAACATCTCTATGAAAAATTGAAATAGAAGCAGCTGAATGTAGATAGGCAAGTGCTCCTGCAGATTCTGTGGCAATTCTAAGACGATCATCCCATGATAATTTAGATTCACCTTTTGAGACATGAATATGATCTGAAAGGGTTCCATTAGAGACAAATTCAAAAATCAATAAAGGAACATCGGCTTCGAGGCAACACCCTAAAAGCTTGACTACATTCCTATGATTAATCTGAGAAAGAATTGTAACCTCATTTATGAATTGATCAATCTCACTCTTTTTAACAATCTTTGATTTTTTTATGGCAACAACCCTTTGATCGGATAAAATTCCTTTGTAAACAGTTCCATGTCCTCCCCTTCCAAGTATTCTATTTTCATCAAAATTATTTGTTGCCTTTTCTATTTCTTCTAAAGAAAATATATTTATGTTCTCATTGGCATCCTCATTGGTCAAGATTAGTTGTTGAAGCAATAAACCATGATTCTGACAGAAGTTCCTTTGTCTTATTTTCTTTTGATTCCAGGACTTCCATTTTCTGCGTAGGATGAACCATGTTATGCATAAAAGCAAGAAGCTTATTCCAACGCTCGCACCAAGAAGGACCCCTGCATGATATATATATATCAATATAGACTTCATAATTTCTCTGTCAACTATAAAAGCCTTTTTCTCTATTGATGTTTAATCACATATATCAATGTATTCATTTATTTTTTATGTTGAATTTTATTTTAATTTATTTATCACAAAATGACATAAAATATCAATAAAAAATTAATACATTCTACTTAGTTGAAGTCTTACCTAATAAAAGAATCTTCTTTCTGCTCCCCGAGGATGCTTTATATTGTGGATCTTCTGATGGTACCAAGCATAAAAAGTGTCAATTCTCACATCTAAGTTATATATCATTATATTATTAAATTTGCACATGTAAAAAATAACTCAAAATTTGTTGCAAGAAAGGTTAATACAAAAGTAATTAATTCAAATAGTACTGAGGACTATATATATTTGAAACAAGCAGGGACAATGGTCAATTCTACATGCTTCTAATTTATTATACTTGTGTAAATATTACATATGCTATTTAATATCTATATTTTGTTCTTTCTCGTACCTAAAATTCACATAACATGGGTGTCTTAGAAATAGTTGAAAAGGATGCTTTCAAGTAATACCTTTGCATCTGTTAAGTTTGAAATAAAATATCCTCTTCTCTCCCCTCCCCTCTACTCCCCCTCACACCCAGCCATTCTCGAGCCCATACTAAAGCACATACAACCCATGCGCCTCGATCCTCGTGCACCCCTTTCTTCTTATTCTTCTTCCTTCTTTGTTTTGATTTTTCCGGCCGCAACTAGCTGCTGCCCTCTCCTCTTCCACCCTTTTCAGCGACCAACACAGCTCCTCTTCTAGGGTTTTGCTTACCAAGCAGCCTGACCTTCCCTATAAATGCTTTCACCAGGAAGAAGCGAGGTGGATAAGGTTTTCTTCTTCCCTTATCTCCGTTTACATTTTTCTAGACGCTGTCTCCATTCCTTCCTCTTCTCTTCTTTCTCTTTTCTCCGATTCATCCCCAGCCACTGCCTTAGTTGTTTTCCTCCTTCCGACCACAATAGCAATAACTTTCGCCCATTTTGTGCTCTCCTAGGGTTGCTATAGGAGTCGTCGGAATTTGTTGACGCTAACGAGGGTTGATAACGAAGACGGTAAGGTTTATTTTCCATAAATGTTGCTGTTTTCAACAATATAAACAGACAACTATAATAGGATATTGTCTTCCAGCGTTTGTTTTGTTGATTGAAGGAGTAGTAGGTCCTATGTAGTAAATGATAATAAGCCGATATAATGAGACTACGATTCAGTCCGTATGATTCAGTTTGTCGAGTTCAAATATTGGTCAATTATTATGATAATTACGTTATTATTTTTATTGGATATTATATTGAGTTTTGAATCATTTTCATATTGTATTTGTAGATACTAGTTTGAGTGGAGCTCGGTGATCGACCGAGAATCAACGACTTTTGCTGTATATAGAGGCGGGTACATTCGATCCTTGGACTCTTTATGTTCCTTGTGCATGAATAAATGAGATAATTGATTTATTTATATTTGTATAATTATTTTCAAAATTAGGGATAAAAATGGTATTTAAAAATAGCGAAATGGGTAATAAATAATTAAACTAATAGAGGGTAAATAATTGATATTACTTCCTATTCATATACGGGTTTTATATGGGGTGAACATGGGATGAGTTATTTTAAAAATTTAAATGGATATTCGACCTACTCTTAGATTGATACTTGTTATGCTTATATTGTTGACCTTCCTTACTCATGATTATTTCATCTGTTGATACTTGTACCTTTTAATGATACAACATGTACATATAAATATTATGTTGGTGCTTAAATAACTTAAACTAAGTTGATTATTCAGATTTATCATAAGATGTACACATATAGTTGAACAAGGGTGAAAAAGAATTAAAGTTGAATATTAAAGAAATGAATGAGAAAACTAAAAGTGAAACCACAGGCCTAGCCTTATATCAGTACTGACCCCACTTGAGTAGTGGTAGCATGAGTTGTGTGTGGTCGATTTTGCTTGCCTTATTGTTATTTCTTGTTGTATTCCACCGGTGATGTGGCTTTTAGCCTATCGTCGGATGGCGTTATATACACTCTGATGATATTGACTCTAGTTATTCACTATTTAGTTGATTTATCAGATTATTGTTGATCTATCAGATTGTACTTGATTTATCAGATTCACATTATTGATAATGTTTATAAAGATGATATATACATATTTATGTATGTATAAGAACTTGGAACAAATTAAAAGACTTGAAATAGAATGAAAAGAAGAAATTGAAATTTTACAAGCTCCTTTGACCTCTTAAACAAGATTAAATTCATGCACATCTTTCCTTATTACCCGCTTAGCAATTTGTGCTAATGTCTGCTTTCTTTGGCCTCCAGTTTTGCAGGCTCGAGCACCCTTTTGATATCTCACTGATTTTGATGTACATAGAGTCGCTCAGAGATATCGATCTACTGTCTTCCCGGTTTGGTTTCTATTTCGATGTACATTGTTTTGTTTCGTCGATTTTCTATTTAGATGTATTTCTAGCTTATGCTAAATCTATCTTCATTAATATAGACATTTTATGAAATTTTTGGAGTTACTTGTATTATATGGGCCCTTAGATTTTCTTATTCATACATCTTTGTCACCGGCAGGAATTGCATAGCACCCTCGGGGCGTGACAACATCCATCGTGGACGTAAGGATTTCCAATGTAGCCATTTGAGCAGTTGCATCGATAACCCATATCTTCATTATTTCCTGTGCCATTCACATCTGAACATATGGTGTGTTCATGGATACATGCGAAAGTGTTCATTTCTTTTGCAGCATCTTTGCAGGACTCGTGGGCTACTACCCAATTAATGATCATATTCCCTTTCGAGGAAGTGAAAGGTGAATGTCTATATGAATTAAAACCAGGAGGAACATAGTACTCCAGCTGCCCTTCCTGCACTGAAATTTTGCTCACTATATAATAGTCTTCGAATAGGAGAGTTGGAGGGTGGGAGGTCTCGTTACATGTTAGAGCAAAACCTTCGCTTCGGTAACAACTCTTTTCTATCCCAAAGGGAAAGAAAATTTCAATGTCTCCGCATTTTGTTTGGCAATTTTTTGCTGGAGCTAATGTAAAATCTTTACCTGACACACACACAAGTGATTTCTAACATCTATGAATTTTGTAACATTATACATCATTAATTAAGTTATTTAGTTCAATTAATTAGCATGTATACTTTTTGAAAATATCAATGAGATTTAGAAACATCACCTAATTGGCAGCCGTTGAGTAGATAGGGATTGCCAATATAATCTAAAGAACATCGACAATTATAACCAATGATTTCGTTCAAGTCGATTGAATCTTCAAGAATGACATTGTAGCATTCACTTTTTTGACTACGGCATGCATAAGTGTCTTTGCTCTTCATAGCCTCCTTGCATGTGGAATTATCATTGATGTACCAGGCAAGAGAGGCCATCATTCCAGTTCTATTCTTATCACTTGCAAAGTTGTGGAAGTCATCAAAATTATAAGAGTGCCCATCGTATATGAAAGCTATGGTGCTAGAGGTACTATTGTTCATCATAGTATCCTCATTCTCATGGAGTCGAGTTAAGTTAATAGCCAATGAAATCTGGTTAGGTTTCATATTATGCAAAGGAATTGTACAATATTCATTGCCGGGCTTATATCCATGGCCGATAGTTGAAGTATTGCTACTAGAGCATGTTGTAGAACAACCACCTATGTCACTAGTGGAAACAACATCAACAATATTGGCAGTAGCATAACAACCAACCACAGACAAATTGTTAGAGCTCACAGATGCGTATACTCTTTCTGGGTAAATAGAATATAAGTTAAAAGAGAGAGGCAAATTCTTAAGATTGATCATTGTTGTATTGATGTGTGAATCCTCATTCAATGTGACAAATGGTGACTCTATGTAAACTACACTCTTCTCTGTGTCAAAATTCTTTACTTGAATAGTGCCATCCCCTAAGAGTAGCCTGGGAGGACTAAAGTTAGATGCACATGTAAGATTAAACCCAACAGCATAGAAACAACCATTGCCAATACCGAAAGGATACTCGATCTTTATATCACCGCATATATTTGAACAGTTGGAAGGAAGAGTAAAATTCTCATTTTCCCTTGTCCAACTATTGGAACCTTCCAATAGTATCAATAACGTAGTTACTAGCAGCTACTCCCGTTACACCCCAATTAGGGATCTAACACCCTAATTGGAACACCCTACTCCATATCAATCCCTTCTCACTAAACTACAGTCGAGCAACCCTCCAAATCACAGTTAAAACCCTTCATAGTCTCACACAACCAACGCTCCTTGCTCACAGCCGACTCAACTTCATAGCCCCTCTGTTCACGCACAACCGGCACATCTCCCTCTCACAGCCGCATACCAGAAGACCTCCCGCAGCCGTTCACCCAACAGACCACTATCTCCGGGGACCACCGGCAGCGCCATCCATAGAACCGATAACCTCCGTCTCGTCTCCCCTGTTCACAACTGAATAACACGACAAAACCACCCTCCGGCTCGCTCCACGCTTGATTCACAACATCAACACATCGGCATAGCTTCACAGCCCCTCCCCATCTCCACAGCACATGCACAGGACATACACATCTCGGATCAAATCCCAGCCACAGACAACCAGGATTAACAACATCAACGAAAGAAAAATCGAAACAGATCGACTTACCAGCGGTTGGAACCTCCACCGGCAGCGCTCCTTCCTATCCCGATTACGCTCGCGGAACATGCCACTAACCGCGATCACCGTGAAGCGGCTTAATCGAAGCCGCCGCGCGGACTCGACTCTGCGCCCCTTCACCGTCGGCGCGTCGATGGCATCGTCAGCGGGTCGCCGCCGCCGCGAGGAGAAAGATCGCGAGAAGAAGGGGATTTCAAGATGCTATGCTCGAGGATTGCGGCGCCCGATGGGTCGCGAGGCGGCGAGGTGAGGAGGCGTGTGATTCGAGATGGAGGAGAAGAAAGGTTCTGGCGGCAAGATTGGGAAGCTGTGAGTCGCGCGATGGATAAGGAAGAACGCGATTTGGGAACTAGAGAGCGAGCGGCGTGCGTTACAGGGAGAGGAAGTGGATCGGGTTTTTGAGGGTTAGTGGGTTGGGTTTAATCCTATAAGCCATTAACCCAAAAATTCAGTTAACCCTAGGTTAATTTAACCCTAAGCTCCATTTAATTAAACCCATACCATTTAAATCTAAGTTAGGTCTAAGTATATCCCTAACCAGGCATCACCAACCAATTTTTTTTTTTTTATGTGGTATTTTACAAGCCCGGAGGAGAGGCGCGGGAGGAAGTTCTTGTGAGGCTAGAAGGAGGAAAAATCACGGCGGGGAAAAAGAAAAAGAAAATAGAAAAAACTTAGGTTACATCGCGTATTAATCCCCTTTAAATAGATTCCTTCGAAGCTTATTTATTTTATCCCCGTAATTATCTCGTACGGACTCTGTTTAAATCCAGAAAAATTCTGAAAAAATTCCTAAAATTTCCTAAAAATTTCCAGGATTATTTCCTTAACTCTTTTGCCATTTAATTTAACTATTTTAATTTTCCGTATTTAACAAGATTACTCATGTCATATATTTTTCTAGAATTAATATGTCATAAGACGAAAATGTCACAATTAAATGAGTCAACTATATAAGCAAAAACAATAGTTTTTTTTATATTCATCTTGAACATTCCATCGTACACAAATCTTCTGCCAACAAATGCACCTCCTTTAAGGATGATTACAAAATCAAATTCAATGACAATTTTGAAGCCACACTTGCTAAGCATGCTTCTAGAAATAAGGTTCTTCCTAACTTCAAGAACATGATACACATTAGTCAACGTAAGTGTCTTCCTTGAAGTGAACTCCAATTTGATTGTGTCAATTTCGTTGACTGTTGCCATATAATGGTTCCCCATATAGATAATTATCTCTTCTTTTACCGGTGAATAGATAGAGAATTAGTTTCAATTGATACAAATGTGCTTTAATTTGTAGCACCAGTATCAATCCACCAATCTTGTGAATCCTCAACCAAACATGTCTCTATGATTATAGCCACATATTTAGGCTTTTCTATCTTATTTTGTTTCATCAGGATATGACATTCTCTTTTATAGTGCCTTGTTTTACTACAATGATAGCAACTGTCTTTTCTCTTTTGGTTCCTAGAGTTCTGTTTGTTGTCATTAACATTCCTCTTGTTATTTTAGAGGACTTACCCTTATTATTGTTCCTTGGGTTTTTGCCTTCCTCCACCATAAGCATCTTAGAGGACTATTCCTCCGAATTGTTAGCATGAAAATCTTCCTCAATACAAAGATGGCTAACCAATTCTTCTAGAGACAAATCTTATGCTTGAGATTATTTTTATAATCTTTCCATGAATTAAAAAGTTTGCCAATCACCAAAGACATGACAATAGATTCATCCTTATGCATTCCATGTTGTGCAAATTAGTTATAAATGTGTATGACTTTATGGAATTGCTCAATAATTTTTCTAGTGTTGACCATGTGATATTAAAAAAAAAATTGGAAAATAAAAACTTTCTTACTTGTAGAATCTTCAGATTGATACTTAGCTTCAAGTGAGTCTCCGGTTTCCTCCTTATTGTAGTATTGGTCGAACAAAGCATCAGACATTGCATCACAAATATGCCCCTTGGACACATAGTCGTCTTGATTCTATTTTGCCTCGCCCTTGTATGTAACAGTTTCATTATCTACTTCCGTCGGTTTCGGTGTGGTAGTAGGAAATGTAATTTTTCTTTGACAATGTCAAATGTTTTCTCCACCGAACCTTTTCAATTTGATAAAATTTACAGCAAAATTCTGAAGCGATTTTTCTACAGATAGTTTCTTAAGATTGTTGGAGGAATTTAGGGAATTCTCATTTTAAATTGTTGCTATCGAGAAACCCCGTAAATCCTACAATAAATCAAAGAACAAATCAAAGGTGCATACACTCACTTTCCTTAAGAAACTATTTGCTCCCACCAAGATGATGCTCTCAAACTAAGCAAATGTTCCTTCAGGAAACAATGGATTCCTAATAATGTTGTTTCCAAAGTGCATGCTTGAAAATAACATCGAATGCTTTTGATTTATTTAAATTTGATAATTGAATATTTGTATATTATTCCTGCAGTATATCAATATCCAAACAACACTTTGAAAGTAAGAGATAAAAGATTTTTGTATTCAAGATAAGTTAGAGATTGTGCGGAATAGAGTTTTTATTGTTATTATCGTAACCATCCAATTGTACCATTTTGATTCGAAGCTGATCAAGTGATCTACTTATTGGTTTAGGGTTTGCAGGTTTTCGTTTATTGGATGTGGGTTAATGTGTAAAATTCGTTAGTCCAAATCTGTTATTGGTGATGGGTTGATAACAGATCCGACCTGATCTCTATATATAGGGTGTGGTTCCCATAAGGGTTGAATAACCTGATAATCTCCTTGTATCCTATCGACAAGGAGAGTTTTACAATGCCATCACCCTAGAACCCTATGCAAGACCCGCCTTAATTCTTTGCAGGAATTCTGGATCAGATTAACTATACGAGATCGATGGCCACTCTTGTAACGATCGGGCCCCTATTGGCGGAAATTCGGCGACCCCTATTGGTCGACGACCGTCGCCCCTGTTGGCGGAATTCGATGACCCCTATTGGTCAACGACCATCGCCCCTGTTGGCCCGTCGTTACTCACCTGGACTTCCCACCCCTGGAAGTGGGTTTTTGCCTTCCCCAGGATTCGAACTCTAGACCTCCAGGCTAAGTACTAAAGTTTATGAATCCTGGTAACCAAGTGATCCACGCCCCGAGGGAGTCTCCGCCAGACGAAAATCCGGCAGCACCTCCCCTGTACGGGTGACAATACCAATTTTATACAAGGCCTACACGGCCACTATACATCGGTCAACACGACCGGAATCCAATCAAACACACGCAGATAATAATAAGGCCTCAGGCCAACAAATCTAGGTAAACAAAAGTCTACACTAACTAGACTTACCTTACGCCATCTGGCGGGAATACCCAAAGAACAAATCAAAATAAGATCCGACCAATGGTCCACAAGAACCCCAAAAATCCACGAGTACATAAATCCATTTCCAAGCCTAAACATATCTTCTATACAAAATTCAAACCATAACTCAAACAACTAAGAAACTGTCACTGCGAGGGGGGGATATGACAACTGGACTCTCCTGACAGCTTCATCCTGAAATAAAAAAATAAAACCACGGGGTAAGTTCAAAGAACTTAGCGGATATTTGTCGATATAAATAGCAAGATATAGCTAACAATACTAATCATGTCAGTACAGTCTCATATATATGGTAAGCAAGAAATAAATGCAAAAGGATACTCACTGATCTCCTACTCTGATATAGGAGCATGTGCCCTACTATAAGAGATAAAGTCATCACCATAAATGAATATGAATCCTGTATGCATGACAATCATATGCAACATCCAAGGCATCAATACAATAATGCAGCAAACACAATACAAATGCAATCCGTGCAAAAATGCATGTCGTGCATATGACATGGTCACCCCTGACGCCAGTCAGCTGCCTCACACGCAATGATGAAGCCGAGTGGGTAGGGCTATGACAACTGTGCACTCTGCCATCACTGCTCCTGAGTGACCGAGTGGACAGGATGCTGTCGGAGTACACCTATCCTCCTGCCCCAAACATAGTGGGGGAGCTAAGCTCTCATCTCCCGGTGTCATAGACTGGAGGAGGGATCCTGTCCGCTACCACGCCTCGCCTCATCGCTACCCATGGCGGACCCGGGTGAACTGTGAAATGCGCACACACCTCCCGATGTTCCACTAACCCATGAGTGAGGTGGCGATTATTATGCGAGGCCATATGCTTGGTGCGGGCTCAACAATAATGGAAGCAAGATGGTGCATGACACTAAAGCATGTAATACCAACTAACATACGTATCCAATAATATGCACAATAAAAAGGTACATATACATGATCCAAGTAAAGCAGGAAAGTATAACTATAAACCGATCAAATGCATGTGTCAAATAGGCATAATAACATGCAAGGTAGATAAACATGAAAACTATTGCAAGCTATAACTATCTAGCATATCAACATGACTATATCAAAAAGACAAGTCAAAATACCCGCCTTATATAATGCTCGTGATAACTATCTTCACGCCCGTGGGGACTGTCCCCGTGACCAAATCGCATACAATATAATATACTCAGATTATATTGCCAACCTCAATAACAAGTCCAAACCCTAATGGATTAAGCTAACCACTTAACCGATCACTCGCTGTCGTATCTAAATATAATTCATCCTAACCAGCTTAGGTAATCAACTTTATTAACCCCAAGTTTAATTACCACTTGATCAATATCAGTTTACCCCCAAAAACCCAACCGTACTATTTGATTAAACTTATTAATTAAATCCAAATTCATCCAATTACTCCTAATAACAGATTAATCAGATTACTCCATTATTTTTAAATGATTAATTCCTTACTTTAATTAACCAAATTAGTTAATTAGCTAAACTGACTAATTAACATACAACAACAACCATAGATTAACCAAACAACCGATTCTTCCCTTACCTCCTTCATTGTTCGAACAAATTGGGAATTCGGCGTCGGCGGACTACGATCGTGGTTGGCGGTAGGTCGACAATGGTCAGCGATGTCGACGATCAATTTATTGCGGCCTGAGTGGCTGTCTTGGCCGGCAGCGGGAGGGAGGATAACACGGTGACGGCGCAGGTCGGGTGATCTTGACAGCGGCCAGGCGTGGGTAGCGAGTAAAGTGCTGCCACCTTTGGGGTGGCGACAGCGAGCAAGCGGCCAGCGGCGGCGCTCGGCGACCCGCCAAGAGTGGCGGGTAGCGGTCGATGGTCGTTGTTGATGTCTGGCTGGTCGGCTATGCACGAGTGGCGTGGCGATGAGGCAAAAGGGCAGCGGTGCTCGGGAAAAAGCGTGGCGTTGGTCTGCGGGTGTCACCGACGACCTAATAAAGGAAAGGAGGCGTGGCGGTAGCTGTGGACCATCAGCGACATGAGCAGCGGAGAGAGAGGCGGTCGTGGCCGGTGGTGCTCGCGACGAGGAGAAGAGCTCGCCGGCGAAGACGAAATCGCCGCGGAGAAGAAGTGCCGACGAAGGTAGCTCGCGATCGGAAACTGTCGAAGGGAAAGTGTCACGGCGGGGGAAAAAAAAAGAAAAACAAAACCTAAAATAGATTTAGGTTTTCTGTCGCATATTAATCCCCTTTAAATAGACTCTTCCAAAGCCTATTTGTTTTATCCCCGTAAAAATCTCGTACGGAGTCCGTTTAAATCCAGAAAAATTCCGGAAAAATTCCTAAAATTCCCTAAAAATCTCGAAAAATTTCCAGGATTATTTCCTTAATTATTTGGCCATTAAATTTACATGTTTAAATTTTCCAGTATTTAACATTCTCCCCCACTAATAAAAATTTGGTCCCCAAATTTCCTACTCGAATCTGCAGTAAGAAATACCACAAGTACTGAAAATATACCTCACGTACCTTAAGTAAACAAGTGAGAGTATTGAGCTCGGATCTTTTCCTCGAGCTCCCAAGTAGCCTCCTCGTCGGTGTGGTGACTCCACCCGACCTTGACAAGTCACAAAATCTTATTTCGCAACTGTCGTTCCTTGTGATCCAGAATCCGTATCGGAACCTCTGCATAAGTAACATCAGGTTGAATGTAACTTGACATATCTGATAGAATATGTGTAAAATCTGACACATACTTCCTCAGCATGAACACATGAAACACATCCTGGATACCAGCCAAAACGGTGGTAGCCCTAGACGGTAAGCGACTACTCCGATCCTCTCAAAAATCTCGAAAGGCCCAATGTACCTTGGAGCTAACTTACCACGGAGGTCAAATCTCTTCACCCCTTCCGTGGGTGAGACTCGCAAGAAAACATGATCACCAATAGAGAACTCCCGAGGTCTCCGTCTCCAATCTGCATAATTCTTTTGACGATCCTGCGCCTCTGCCATCCTACGTCTGATAGTACGGACCAACCCTGTCTCATACTGAGCTCTATGGGTCCCAGCAACTAGTCCTCCCAGTTGCCCCCGAAATCCATTACACAGGACCTTAGCAAGTCCTCGAGTGTCTAAATGGCCCGCTCCGACTGTCCATCTTTCTGCGGATGGAATGCAATACTAAAACGAAGCTGCGTGCCTAAGGCCTGCTGCAGATTCTGCCAGAACCGGACGTGAACTGGGGATCTCTATTTGATATAATGCTCAAAGGAACACCATGCAATCTGATGATCTCCGACAATATAGCTCGCCAAAGCGATCCAGAGTCGGGCTTAGAATCGCTAAGTGCGCGGATTTGGTTAGTCGGTCAACAACTACCCAAATCGTGTCATGACCTTGACGTGTCCTAGGCAAACCCACCACAACATCTATAATAATATGCTTCCACTTCCATTCCGAAATCAGAATTTCCTGAAGCATCTGTTCCTTAAACTAAAGCAACTCCGGAAACCATTATCCTCCTCGGAGTCAGAGACGGTAATCCATCTACTGTCCAAAATCCACTCCACCACACACTCTGTAAGTGCATGGGAGGCTATCGTGACCAGACTTCCTTGTTACAACCATTCGTGTTTCAGCTACTCTATAGTAATTATCCCGTAGCTAGCCAAAATCCCATGAGCATTCCTGCTCTTCACCTCTACAATACAACCTAATCACTGCTAAGTCCACGTCATATATATGACTTATCTCGCAGTTCTTTAACTGCCGTAAGCTTAGGATACGTCGTATTCTATAGCATCGGAATTGCTCCGATCCCCGAAAGGTTGCATCCATATACACTACCCTTCCATCCACACCAGAATAATTAATTAACACTGGCGTAAAAGTCAACCATCGTCTGAGCCCTGAAACTAGTTTCACAAGCTGCAGACCAAGTAAATTTCATCCCCTTCCTGATCTAACCAGTCAGCGATGTAGTACCGCTAGAGCATCCTATCCATGTCTATGGTAATAATCAAATCAATACCGGAAAACTACCATCAGCGGTGGCCGAGTGCGAACTCCAAATACCACCCTCGGCGGTGGCCAAGTGCACGCAATCCAACGACCATGATAATTGTATGACACCATGTCACTACAATATCAACCCATCAATCATAAATCAATCCTAGAGCATACACCGATGCCCTATAGTTGATCTAAATAGATCCTCTATCCATAATGAAGGATATTCATTTCCTTCCACAACTACCGCATTCTATCATCGAAAATCGACACATAAATCTAAAAGGTCTATCTCTCTTTTAACAAAGAGTTAGGATCTTCTCTGGAAGAAATCTTTGGGACGAGATAAATATCCCATCCAACACCTCCTATAATAAAGTAAAAGCGATCTTTCATCGTCTTAACGTGTAGGCATACACACCTTATCCATAACCAAATCACTAATAGCAGGGACTGATATTCTCTGAGGGTTTACTCCTTGACCTTCAAATGGATGACTAGCAGGTCATATTCCTAGCTTCCTAATTCGACATCAGTCGACACCTCTAAAGAATCCATACCTCTGAAATCATCATTAGATTTCTCAAGATCAATACGTCGTCGAACTCGTCCACGACCATGAGTAGGGGCAATTTCACTAAGTCAATACTTTTCCTAACCATTAAAAGTCTGATAACCACTAAAGACAATATTTTCCTATAGCTCGGAGATATCCTTGATTTCGTCTGGTCCCAAAACCGAGAACTCCCAAAAATCCAAGGGAAATCAAATCCTCGAAACACAAAACCCACAAACCAAAACCGTAAACCAATAAAATTGTCACGTCCTGGGGGCATAGTCGTCATCCAAATGACAAAAGAGCCCCTTAGTGACAATATTCCGAAATCCATGGACCAAATCTGGTAAAAACCTCGAAATAATTATAGAAATATAAGTATTTCAATAACTGCATGCATGCACGACTAAACATATATCAAACAAAGTAAAATAGTTTTGTGACACCAAATCAAATTGCGACCAAAAATTCAAAGTGCATAATCAAAATGCAACAGATAAAGTAAACAAAGTGGCATCCCGACGATGCAGGGAGACAAGCACGGCAAAGAACTCTCTGAGCGACACCAAGGTAGGTCAACAGAACACATCCTCCATCAGTTAACCTAGAGGATAAGTGAGGAGGGGGGTGAGTACAACCACTCTGTGGATGTATAGACAACAGTGCATAATCATAATGCACATAATGGAAGTCACAGAGAACAAGCTAGAGTAACTCAACCCTTAGAGTACCAATATCAGTCTGCAACTAATCTAATCAGCAGTATAATAAATATACCTGCAACATACACAACCACTGCAACAAGCAGTGCACATCCAGATACCACGATAAAGTCTCGTGGCTCTCACACAAAAAAACTATCTATGAGCTACCTCGAGCGTAACCCATGGGACAATCAATAGCACGGTCTCGTGCAACTATATGCTACCACGAATGAGACTCGTGAATAGGCGGGTTGTATATAAATATCTAATTATCATTGCGGGCATTAGCATACTATCACCAATAGGTCGCGTGGCGATCGATTATCTTAGGTTGTTAAACCTAGGGTTATCCAATATATCTAGCATAGAACATCTATCAAAATCGATAAGGATCATCGATCTACAATTAAGCCCATTGAGGCGATCAAGCGAGGGTTTCAACACCTCTAATACCAAATGTTTACCAAAGTCGGTAAAGATCATCGACTAATAAATAAATTCCTCCAGATGGTTAGTCTAAGGTTCTAACCCTTCTCCTATAAACGGTTATCAAGGTCGATAAAATTCATATGTCCACTAATAAACTCGTCGAGACGAGTAATCATAGGGTTTCATCCCAACTAACAAGAAACGCCTTTCAAGGCTAATAAAGACCACAAATCTACTATCAAGCCCGTCAAGAGGGTTAAGCCTAAATTATACCGTTCTACGGTTCGATCATGCATGCTACAACATGCTACCATGAATAAATCTAGTGGGTACTTAAGATGTAAAGTAGCTATCTAGCTATAGGCGTCATACTGAATCCGATTATCACCAACTCCGAGCGAATAACACAAAAATATAACCTTCTGATGGGTCATCTCAACCATGATTGGGAGATATAGTAAGGATTAATTGCATCCTAACCATACAAACTCTACTAGTCCAATCACCATATCACTGAAATAGTAAATGGATAAACATATACCAATATGCACATCCGGGTTATTACACCTAGGGTTTCCACACCTAGGGTTCTACTAATATTGTTTCATTCCTAAGATCTGCTCCTCTAGAATAACCTTATCTAAGTTATTTTATCTCTACTAGTCTTAATCATGGTGTCCATAAAAACACGAATCATATAAACATATAACAATTTGTCTAATAAGCGCCATAGTCCTACTAATGGGAATCAATGGCTGAAATTAATTAGGGTATAACTAAAGAGTCATGCCAGATCAAAGTCAAGGCAATACTAAATAAAGCATCAGATGCTTATATATACTCTAAACTACATAAGCTATGTAATCATGTCCTCATGCCTTCTACGAATTTATCCATCTTAGTCATATTATTCAACTAGTCTAATAATCCTAATACTAGTTAAATCCTAAGTGGTAAACATCTACCAATAATATCTTATCATTTATATCACAATGATAACTAGCTACGTATAGCAGTAATAGCAATTTATAACCAAATGCTATCTATAAACCAGCAACCTAAAAATCTAACAGTCAAATAGATATCAGGTTAAAACAATAACAGACAAAACATGATATCACCGCATAACCAATATAAATATGTACTAAATCTAGAAAATTTTCTAGAATGTATTTACACATTAGGTATGCGGAGATGTCTGTTCGCCAATCCCCATATTGACCTCGTCAATAATACCTCGAATTTCCGAAACATAAAAATCGTCGGAAATCCGTACAACTCCGAAAATACCCAGTTAACCTACCAAACTTGGCGAACTCCATAAACCCAAAGACCCTAAGGAACTCGGAAACCTACGCTCTGATACCAAATAAATTGTCACGCCCCGAGGGAGTCTCATGGACGAAAATCCGGCACCTCCCTTGTCACGGGTGACAATACCAATTTTATACAAGGCCTACACGGCCACTATACATCGATCAACACGGCCGAAATCCAATCAAACACACCGGATAATAATAAGGCCTCGGGCCAACAAATCTAGGTAAACAAAAGTCTACACTAACTAGACTTACCCTTACGCCATCACAGGCGGGAATACCCAAACAAATCAAAATAAGATCCGACCAATGGTCCACAAGAACCCCAAAATCACAGTACATAAATCCATTTCCAAGCCTAAACATATCTTCTATACAAAATTCAAACCAAAACTCAAACAACTAAGAAAGCTACACTACGAGGGGATATGACATTTGGACTCTCTACGTGACTTCATCACGAAATAAAAAAATAAAACCAGGGTAAGTTCAAAGAACTTAGCGGATATTTTCGATATAAATAGCAAGATATAGCTAACAATACTAATCATGTCGATGCAGTCTCATATATATGGTAAGCAAGAAATAAATGCAAAAGGTGTACTCACTGATCTCCTACTACGATATAGGGCATGTGCCCTACTATAAGAGATAAAGTCATCACCATAAATTGAATAGGAATCCTGTATGCATGTAAATCATATGCAACATCCAAGGCATCAATACAAATACAGCAAACACAGTACAAATACGATCCATGCAAAAATGCATGCCGTGCATATGACATGAGACCTCGACGCTACCACCACCTCACGCAATGGTGAAGCCGAGTGGGTAGGGCTATGACAATCGTGTGCACTCGCCATCATCGCTTCTGAGTGACCGAGTGGACAGATGGATCTTGTCGAGTACACCTATCCTCCCGCCCCTAAACATAGTGGGGAGCTAAGCTCTCATCTCCGGTGTCATAGCCGGAGGAGGGATCCTGTCCGCTACCACGGCCTCGCCGCTACCCATGAGCGGACGGCGGAACTCGACAGAGTAACAGCTGCACACACCTCGATGTACCACTAACCCATGAGTGGCAGTGTGTGCAGACCATGTAACTGGCTGCGGGCTCAACAATAATGGAACCCCGTCCAGCCAGCATGCAATCATGCAAGATGGTGCATGACACTAAAGCATGTAATACCAACTAACATACGTATCCGAATAATATGCACAATAAAAAAGGTACATATACATGATCCAAGTAAAACAGGGAAAGTATAACTATAAACTGATCAAATGCATGTGTCAAATAGGCATAATAACATGCAAGGTAGATAAACATGAAAACTATTGCAAGCTATAACTATCTAGCATATCAACATGACTATATCAAAAGACAAGTCAAAATACTCGCCTTATATAATGCTCGTGATAACTATCTTCACGTCCGTGGACCTGTCCCGTGACCGAAATCTGCATACAATATAATATACTCAAATTATATTGCCAACCTCAATATCAAGTCCAAACCCTAATGGATTAAGCTATCCACTTAACCGATCACTCGCTGCCGTATCTAAATATAATTCATCCTAACCAGCTTAGGTAATCAACTTTATTAACCCCAAGTTTAATTACCACTTGATCAATATCAGTTTACCCCCAAAAACCCAACCGTACTATTTGATTAAACTTATTAATTAAATCCAAATTCATCCAATTACTCCTAATAACAGATTAATCAGATTACTCCATTGTTTTTAAACGATTAATTCCTTACTTTAATTAACCAAATTAGTTAATTAGCTAAACTGACTAATTAACATACAACAACAACCATAGATTAACCAAACAACCGATTCTTCCCTTACCGTGGACGGCGTGGAGGGAGGATAACACGGCGACGGGCAGCGGGTCGGCGATCTTGACAAGCGGCCGACTGGCGGCAGCGAGAGCAGCGAGTAAGGGTGCCGACGGCACTGGGGTGGCGACGCGAGCAAGCAGCGGCGGCGACGGCGGCTCGCGTGGCAGAGACTGACCCCTTCCGAGAGCGACGGGTAGCGGTCAGTGGTCGTTGTTGATGTCGACGGCGCTGGTCGAAGCTATGCACGAGTGGCGTGGCGATGAGGCAAAAAGGGGCAGCGGTGCTCGGGGAAAAAGGCGGCGGCGTTGGCTGCCTGCGGGTGTCACCGACGACCTAGCCAAAGGAAAAAGGAGGCGACGGCGGTAGCCTGTGGACCATCGGCGACGTGAACGACGGAGAGGAGACGGCGCTGTCGGCGGCGGTGGTGCTCGCGACGAGGAGAAGAGCTCGCCGGCGAAGACGAAATCGCCGCGGAGAAGAAGTGCCGACGAAGGTAGCTCGCGATCGGAAAGTGTCGCGGCGGGGGAAAAAAAAAGAAAAACGAAACCTAAAATAGATTTAGGTTTTCTGTCGCATATTAATCCCCTTTAAATAGACTCTTCCAAAGCCTATTTGTTTTATCCCCGTAAAAATCTCGTACGGAGTCCGTTTAAATCCAGAAAAATTCCAGAAAAATTCCTAAAATTCCCTAAAAATCCCGAAAAATTTCCAGGATTATTTCCTTAATTATTTGGCCATTAAATTTACATGTTTAAATTTTCCAGTATTTAACAACTCTGTTGCACTCATATTTTCTTTTGGTTATGCTATCGTTGCATTTATGTTTCATTTATTTTTGTTGTCATAAATTTTGGTAAGATTAGATTTGTATCATGAATTCTGTTGTATATATTTAGTTTGTGAAGATATATGAATTTTATTAGACCTAACAATTGATATTAGAGTCATCGTCCAAGTTGATCCATGTAGGTGGAATAGTAGCCTCAAACGAACAAAGTGAGGATTCCCAAGTTTGGATCAAGAGAATCATATACTAGACATGAAGTCCAGTTGGATTTGAAAGACTGGACAACTGGCAGGAAATTTGTCCTTCATTTAAGGAGGAGATTGATGGGATTATTGGGAGTACAATCAAAGTTCTGCATTGGAAAAATATGGAAAAGATCATGAGCTTATAAGATGAAAATATATCTCCATTGGTATGAGGTATTTTGAGTAAAGTCTAAAACTAAATTCATGCACACTTAAATCCAAAGTGAACAATATCATACCAATATTATGGAGATATGTGAATTTCATTGGACTTAACAGTAAATAATAATAATGTGTGTTTGGTGAAGAGGAATAAATATTGATTCTACACCTTTGCTCTAAAAGTATTATATAAAAGAATATTCGACAATTTACCAAACACAGCTCCTAAAGTTCGGAATTATCCAAAAAGCGCAGCATGGTTTCAGATTTACCAAATCGCGCACCTAATTCCCCTTTTACCCCTCCCGTCAAACAGACCTACAATTTAATGATGAGAGAGAATTTTCATGCATCCGAGCCACTATTAGAAATTCCGAACCATCCAAAGGTGGTCTTTGAGAATTCAAATCCCAAAGACCACCTTTTTTATCTGATTTCTAATTTATATCGGTCTGATTTCTGAAATATTACTGTGAATACCTAATAAAACCTCGAATATCAGAAATTTTATCCACGGATATACAGAGGGACACTACTCAAACTCAATGGACTTGGATTGGATCGAAAAAGAGGTGAATAAGACAATCAATGGGTTTTGAGAAACCCATTGATGGACTTAGAGGAGTCAAATTTGAAATCTTGACATACCTTTGAAAGATCTTATAACATGAATTTTTGATATGTCGAGGAAACTTAGTGTTAATCCTTCTATCTCCTACGATGGAAGATAGTGATAGTGGGATTGGAATTCCCGGCACCACGATGGTGTTGGGATCACTGCAGCACCAGCGTGTGCTTTGGAATTGCAATTCGGCACCGCGGTGGTGTGCGATCGGCACCACCAGCTGTGGTCTTTGGGAATTCCAATCCCGGCCTCTACGATGGTCTTTGAGAAATTTCAATTCGGCACCAGCGGTGGTCTTTGAATGCAATTCGGCACCTCTGTGGTGATGAATATATTTTTCATCATTAACTTTTCATCAAATTTTAATTAGCAAGAAACAACTCGATCCGAAGAAAAGAAGCTGCACTGTATTCTTAATACAAATTAGAGATAAAAACTAACCTTGTGATCAGAAACTGAGAGGAAGTCCGAGGACACCAAGAGAATGTTTTTCAGACTTTAGATCTGTATGGATAAGTCGTAGATCATCGTGCATGACTACAATGAGAATAAAAAGAAGAATCATCGTCTTAGTTTATAGTTTTGAAGTATATTCCTCTGATAACGATAGGAAGTGACTAATATAGTTGTTCCTCTACACGAAGGGGCCATTAGGATGCCTGCAAATAGCGTTTGCATCAAATGACCTATTTCTACCCTGTTAGCTACAAATGTGGCAATTCAAAATGGTAGCAGATTCCATTTGCAATCGACAACTATATATGTCAAGGATAAAATATAACGAAAAATAAATAGAAAAAAATGTGTATATATATATATATATATATATCATGCACCTAAAACAGTTACAATGGACTTGCAGCTGTGTTATTTTAAAATTTTTTATTCAAAATCGCAATGGCATTTGCAGAAAATCAGACAGCTTAGCTTCATACGCCATTTATTTACTGTTGCTGATTGCATACATAACCAGTTACAGGCAATCAAATGCTCTGGAAGTTTCAGTTTTTTGACCTTGTAATAATTTGGATGCAGCTGAAACCACTATAACTTAGGTTTGAGTTCTAAGCTTAAGGTTTAGCTTTGCCTCTGTAATCTTTTAACTAAAGGGTCATTGAGAGTCATCAAATCCCACTTATATTTTGTATCAGCTTCCACTGATGAAAATTCAGCCCCTTGCAAAGTAGGTATAATAGATCTTTCCCTGAGACCTCGCATTGGCGGGAGTTTCATATGATTGCCTTTTCCATTGGTGAAAATTCAAATGTTCAAAACTTCAACAAGCATTTGAACAGAAAAAAAACAAATATACTGAGAGGTTGTAATTGGAAAAGAATGTCCATAGAACATTCTCACGCATTAATACTAGCCTATTTTACCCAAATCATTTCATGGTTCTATTTATATGTCAGGGAAACAATATAAGTTGTACACTGATTTAACATGCCACTTGCTTTTGTAGATTCCAAGTGTTAATAACAAATACTTTAGCAATACAAGAGAACTGACCTCTAATTGAAGTTTAATTTGTGTGATTTGACCCAGGTTTTGCATGCTTTTGCCACTGAAGGTGCCCATTGCTCTAGAATTCGAGAAATCTTAGATGGTTCTGATGTAAGCTCACTTATCTATTTTTCAATATTTTACTTTACCATTTACTCTTTTTTCATACAACATTCTTCACTCTTAATTTCCCATAGATAGGGGAACCAGGATATCTATATCTATTTGTATATATAATCTGTTTTACTTGGACTCGAGTATGAGTATTGATATGGGTATGGATTTGAATGTATGACATGGCTATTTTTAGAATTTTTAACAAGTAATTGATAGAAATGTTAAATGTCCACTTGGAGTGGATATATCTAAGTGTAGGGTATCCAATATGGGTATGGATGAGGTAGATGAAGAGCCCTGAATATCAAAAAGTTTATAATAATATTTTTCACTCTCAATTTCCCATGGTACAACAAAGTTTCTCATTCAATGCGAGCATGTATTGAATCAAAAGGATTCAGCTGATTTATGAGGAAGATCTTCATTCTTTGGGATTGCAATACCCGTAATCTGGAATTCACAATTCGGCACCAGTGGTCTTGAATGGAATTTCAGCCGTGGTGTCTTGAGATTGAAATTCGCACCATGGTGTGCGAGATCCCAACACCCTTGTGGTCTGGGAATTCCAATCGGCACTACGGTGGTGTTGAAATTACAATTCGGCAGCAGGTGGTCTTGAAATTGCGAATTCCAGCACCACTACCACTATCTTCCACCAGTTTCTCAACTTAGAAAGTTATCATTTTTTTTCGACACAAGTTAAAATTGAGAGATAGGAGGATTAAAACTAAGTTTCCTCGACATATCAAAAATTCATGTTGTAAGATCTTTCAGTGTATGTCAAGATTTCGAAATTTGGACTCCTCTAAGTCCATCAATGGGTTTCGGTCAAAATCCATTGATGGTCTTATTCACCTCTTTTTCGATCCAATCCACTTGTTGGGCTAGGTTGAACAGTGGAGGCAACTTAGTGTCGTTTTGCGAAATCTATAGTTATTTGTGATTTAGTTTGCTGAATTTTCTCATTAACTTCTACTTCCAATTATATTCCTTGACGTTCATCAGCACCTTGAATTTTTTGATTTTTGATATGTTAATCTCTGTTTCCTTGCTGTTTTCTTGGCTAAAGTTCTCTTCCATGGTTACATTGCCCTGGAAATTATCATCGTTTGTTTTCTAGTAAATTTGTGTTTTAGTCATTGTTTTAAAAAAATTTCACCCACACAAGTTGCTGATGTAACTACATAAGCTTGTGTAGTCAGGAAGGTGTGCCATCAACATATGGCTGCATAAGGATTCTATGGGCTATACCATTGAACTAACTCCTACTGCTGCTATATTGTTTGCAACAATTTTACATCTACGGCAATAATGTTGTGTTTTTAATCATACATATCACTTAGATTGATATGCAAAATGTTTATTTGAAGTTACTGATTTGTTACACTTATTGATTTAATCATTAAGTGATTGTTTATATTGATTGCTTAGGTTGATTAATTTGATTTATTTTCTTGTGTTGACACATGATGTCATATATTATCTTCAATATGTTGAACAATACTATTTGAAAAATATGAACCTCAAGTGCATCCACATATGTATTTGTGTGCTGCTTATGCATTATGAAATAGCTTACTTGCATACCTCCTGCATATGATCTGAAATCTTCATTTTTATTATCTTCATATTTATCATTTATTCATGTTAGATTGTTAGTTAGCTTTATAGGGTTGTGAGTGGTGTGCAAGGATCCCACCATCGTAGTGCCGGAAATTCCAATCTCAGCACAGTAGTGTTGGAAATTCCAATCTGAAGATTACAGTTGGCCGAATTGTGAATTCCAGCACCACTACCACTATCTTCCACCAGTTTCTCAACTTTAAGTACCATTTTTTTTCGACACAAGTTAAAATTGGGAGATAGGAGAATTAAAACTAAGTTTCCTAGACATATCAAAAATTCATATTGTAAGATCTTTCAGTCTATGTCAAGATTTCGTAATTTGGACTTCTCTAAGTCCATCAATGAGTTTCGGTCAAAACCCATTGATGGTCTTATTCACCTCTTTTTCGATCCAATCTAAGTCCATTGAGTTTGAGTGTATCCTTGGCCAAAATTTACGATATTCGAGGTTTTATTTAATATTTAAATCAGACCGATATAAATTAGAAATCAGATAAAAAAAAAGGTGGTGCTGAGATTTAAATTCCCAGCACCACGTTTAGATGGTTTGGAATTTCCAGTAGTGGCTCGGATGCATGAAAATTCTCTCTCATCATTAAATTGCAAATCTGTTTGGCGGGAGGGGTAAAAGGGAAATTAAGTGCGCGATTTGGTAAATCTGAAACCATGCTGCGCTTTTTGGGCAATTCCGAACTTTAGGAGCTGTATTTGGTAAATTGCCGAAGAATATTTGATGACTAAAAAAGAGATAGAAGCAACAAACTTAATATAAATAAGCAAGTTAGATTATTTGAGAGTTTTGAGACAATCATCCGATAATTTAAATTCACCTTGTAAAATATGAAGATGATTTGAAAGGGAGATAAATTTATAAATTAATAAAGGAACATCAATTTCTAAACAACACCCTATTTTTTTTAGTCCAAAATTTAAATTGTAATTTTCAATTTTGCATTGGTCTAAATTAGATTTGATTTTAAATTTATAATCTTTTGTTAGCCAAAGTTAGGTTCGATCAATAATTTTTAATTTTTTATTGGTTAAAATTTGATTAACTGGTTAATTAAAGTTAGGTTTGACTAGTATAATAAACATATTTATTGGTAATTAATATTTTTTAATAAAATTATTTTTTAAAATTCAAAGGGATTTTTATGTTTAACTTTTTTTATATAAAAACAAACTTAATACTGCATTTATTTATTTATCCATCTTTCTTGTCTTTCATTGTCATTTTTATACCGTTGTTGTGTGCCCTTATTCCTTTACAAGTTATTGTACACACCCTCTCCTTTTTTTGTAATTCATCATCAATGCCAAGAAAAGATTACCAGGTAAATATTTTTTATTGAATAAGTTTGATCGATACTTTATTGAAGTTAAAATTAATAAAAAATAAATAAAAATAATTGTTAAAATATATATATTAACTAGTTTAATTTATAATAATTTATCACTCATTGTCAAATTTAGCTTGCATTTATAACATTTTATTGGTCAAATTTAACTTCATCAAATAAATATAAAAATACTTATCAACCAAATATATTTGTTTTAACAAATTATACTTGAAAGTTTAGCAAATTTTTTTTATTTTACTAATAAAATTTGATAGAGATACCATAACAATTTTAATTGACAATTTTAATAAATAAAATTAAATGTCTTTCATAATACTTTATAAGTAATTATATTAAATTTTACCTAGTACAAGTTTAAATAAATTAGTCTTCATTTTTTTTTATTCCTAACCTAGTTGATTTCCTCTTCACTCTGCATCTCAAAAAGTCAAAAAAATATTTTTTAAATTTTATATAAAAAATATATCTCTTAAAAACTAATATTTATTTTAAAAAAATAGTAAGGCCTTAAATATTTTTTCTAGTCAAAGCCTCAAAATAGTTGAGACAACCCTAATTAGTGTACTAATTTCATCAACCTAAGAATTTATAGAGACGAGATAGGATAAAATTCCTTCTCAAAGCTATAATTTCTAGAATTTTCTTGATTTATCTGATTTGCCATTCCTGAGGATGAGTAAGATGACACAATAAGTAAACTTTCAATTTCCTCATTATCTTCTCGAATACAGTCTCTTTTATTTTTCATTTTAGCCTTTCTGATAGTTTGCAATTTATACTCAACTTCTTTCATCGTAGGTCTTTCCGTACCTTTTAAACTCAAACATACTTTTATCAAATCACTGATTTCAAGAATTTCTTACTCTGTTCCTTCTTTCAAAATACAATCATCTACCAGATCAAAAAGCATGTTTTCTCTGGTTGCTTGAAGGAAACACATTGTTAGGTTTTGTTGCAAATCACTTTCAGTTAAGTAAGAAGGCTTTTTTCCAGTCAAAATCTCAAGAAGGATAACTCCAAAACTATAGACATCACTCTTCTCGGTCAATTGACAAATTTGATAATATTCTGGATCTAAGTAACCAAAGGTACCTTGTATGCCAGTAACAACATGTGTTTGATCAGAAGGAATAATTCTTGATGTTCCAAAGTCTGATATCTTTGCTCTAAAAATATCATCTAAAAGAATATTTGATGACTTAACATCTCTATGAAAAATTGAAATAGAAGCTGTTAAATATTGAAGATTTAAAATATTAAATTAAATAGCCAGAAATTAAGAAAAATACTCCTGGAAATTTTTCGGGATTTTTAGGGAATTTTAGGAAATTTTCTGAAATTTTTCTGGATTTTAACAGAGTCCGTACGAGAAAATTATGGGGATAAAATAAATAGGCTTTGGAGGAGTTTATTAAAGGGGTTAATTGGCGACATTAACCTAAGTTTTTATTTTTTTCTATTTCTTTCTTTTATTTTTCCCCGCCACGCCCTCTTTTCTCTCTCGCGACTCCCTCTCTGTCGTCGACAGTTTCACTCGCGCATCTTCTCCCTCGCGACGTTCCTTCGTCGGCGCCACAGACAAGCAGAGCAGTAAGTTTGGGGTCACCGGCAGGATGATTTCGCCGGATCTCCTTCCACGCGACGCCCTCCCTTTGCGCCACATCTCCAGGTTGCGGCCGCCTCCTTCTTTGCCACCGTCATCGCCGCCCGAACTCGAGTAGACGGCGAGCGACGTTTCCTCGCCGGTGAAGCCCAAACCTTAAACTGAAGGTCCATAGTTCATTCCTGCGTGAGGGCAGTCGGTGGAGACTACCGCTAGTGTTCTGGCCGAGCGTCGCTGGAGGATTTTGAGCGTCGATCGCAGCCCTTCTGACTGAGAGTCGTCGGAGGATTTTGAGCACCGGTCGCAGCCGGTGAACAGGGTAGTTGGTTCTGTGGATTGCGCTACCGATAGTCGTCAGGAATAGGTAAGCGACAATTTTTTCCTTTGGTTGGGTTGGATCTGTGATTGGGCAAATAACCTTGGGGGCCAGGTATCTACAGTGGGTTCTCGTGACAGGCAGCGGGTAGGGGGTGTTGTTCCGGTGAACAGAGGATAGGAGGAGAAAGGGCTGCCGAGGAACTTCTAAGGAAGGTAAGAGGTATTTACAGCTTTATTTTTGAGTTCTGTTGAACTTATTTGCTGTTGTGTGTGGATATTTGTGATGAGATTGGTGTTTGGGGGTCAAGTGTGTTGATGTCGATTGTGAATTGGAGGTTTGCATAGCTGTGAGTGAGAGCAGAAGGTTTGGTTGAGCTGTGTATATGTCACCTAGGGTTAGGTTGGATTTGTACTTCTGATCGGTGAGATGTTCTGTATATTGTTGTGGATCATATTTATTGGTTGAGTTCGGTCTGTAATTTGGGCAATTTACCTAGGGTTGACGAACAGAGGAATTGGGGATATTGGTTGTCGGTGGGATCCTAGGGCTGGTAAGCACTATTTTGGTGTTTTTCGATTGATATTGGATGTTTGGATGATTGTTGGTTAATTTCGGATACATTTTGGGTTGTGAGATGGATAATATTTTCATATGATGAGTATTGATCATGGTGAGATTAATTGCAAGGATATGTTCTGGGATTGAAGAGTTAATCACAATTTGTGACCTACGGGTTGATGGTCTACTTGGTGATACATAGTAGTAATTTAGCACGTTGTCGTGTGCTTGGATTTGATGGATTTACTTTGGATTAATTGGTTATGGAAAGAATCGATTATGTATTCGATTTGTCGGTGAATGGTATTTTGTGCTTAACAATAGTTATACATTATGCGAGTTTTGGTCACAGCGGAGTTCACGATTCGTGACGATCTACAGTTTTGCGGATATTTTGGCAGGCGGGTATTTTGACTTATCTCCTAGATATAGTCATGTTGATATGCTAGTTAGGATAGCTTGCAATAATTTTCATGTTTATATGTCTAGTATGTTTTTGTGCCTACTAGATACATGCATTTGATCAGTATGATTATATCTTCCCTGTTTTATTTGGATCATAGTTACTTGGATTATGGATATGTACATATTGATTGTGCATATTATTCAGATAGGTATATTTGGTTGGATTTACATGCTTTAGTATCATGCACCATCTTGCATGATTGCATGCTGGGTGGACAGGGTTCCTTTATAGTTGAGCCATGACTAGTTACATAGCTTCACACCTTGCCACTCATGGGTTAGTGGTACATCGGGAGGTGTGTGCGATTGCTCTGTCGAGCTCCATTGGTCCCGTTCATGGGTAGCGATGAGGCGCGTGGTAGCGAGGCGAGGATCCCTCCTGCAGTCTATGACGGGAGATGAGAGTTTAGCTCCCCACTCTGTTTGGGGCGGGAGGATAGGTATACTCAGCTGACATCTGTCACTCGGTCACTCGGGAAGCGATGATGGCGAGTGCACGATTGTCATAGCCCTACCCACTCGGCTTCACCATCAGCGTGTGAGGCGGTGTAGCGTCAGGGGTGACCATGTCATTTGCACGACATGCACTTTGCATGGATAGCATTTGTATTGTGTTTGCTGCATTTTTATTGCTGCCTTGGATGTGCATATGATTGTCATGCATATATGATACATATTTGTATATGGTGATGACTTTATCTCTTATAGTATGACACATGCTCCTATATCGAGTAGGAGATTAGAGTTAAAGTCTGATCCTTTTGTATTTCTTTCTTGCATACCTATATGTGAGGTATCTTGGCATGATTCTTATTATTAACTATATCTTACTTTGCATATCAACTATATCCACTAAGTTCTTTGAACTTACCCCGTTGATTTATATCTATTTCAGGATGAAGCTGTTAGGAGAGTGCAGTTGCCAAACCCCACTTGTCGTAACAGTTTTATGGTTATTTGTTATATGGATTTGGATTTTTATTAGAAGATATGTTTAGGCCTGGAATTGGATTTATGTACTTGTGGATTTTTGGTGTCCTTTTGGACCTTTATTCAGATCTTATTTTGATTGGTTTTTGGATGAGTATTCCTGTCCAGATGGCAGAAGGGGTAAGTCTAGTTAGTGTAGACTTTTGGTTACCTTGATTGTGGGTCTGAGGCCTCTTTTATTACCTGCATGGGATTGTTTGGATTCCGGTCATGTTGACCGAGGTATAGTGGTCGTGTAGGTCTTGTATGAAATTGGTATTGTCACCCGTACAGGAGAGATGCTGTCGGATTTTTATCTGACGGAGACTCCCTCGGGGCATGACAGAAGCAGTGAGTGTAGATAAGCAAGTGCTCCTGTAAATTCCGTGGCAATTCTTAAACGATCATTCCATGATAATTTAGATTTACCTTTTGAAACATGAAGATGATTTGAAAGGGTTCTGTTGGAGACAAATTCATAAATCAATAAAGGAACATCAGCTTCGAGGCAACACCCTAATAGCTTGACCACATTCCTATGATTGATCACGAGAAAGAAGCGCAACCTCATTTATGAATTGACCAATCTCACTCTTTTTAGCAATTTTTTATTTTTTTATGGCAACAACTCTTTGGTCTGATAAAATTCCTTTGTAAACAGTTTCATGTCCTCCCCGTCCAAGTATTCTAGTTTCAGCAAAATTATTTGTTGCCTTTTCTATTTCTGCTAAAGAAAATATATTTATTTTCTCATCAATATGTTCACTTGTGGAGATTAGTTGCTGAAGCAATAAACCATGATTCTCACGGAAGTTCCTTTGTCTTATTTTCTTTTGATTCCATGACTTCCATTTTCTGCTTAGGAGTACCCAAGTTATGCATAAAAGCAAGAGGCAAGTTCCAATGCTTGCACCAAGGAGGACACCTGCATTATAAATCAATATAAACTTCATAATTTCTATGTCAACTACATGACCATTATTTAAGAATGTTTAATCATATATATATAGCATTATTTGATTTTTATTTTAATTTATTTTATCATATAATGATGACATGAAATCTCAAATAAATAAAAAATCAATACTCATGATATTCTACTTAGTTGACATCTTACCTAATAAAAGAATCTTCTTTCTGCCGACGCTGTATGCTTCATATTGAGGATTTTCTGATGTTCCCAAATCACAAACAAGTAAGTAATTCTCATATCTAAGTTAAATTTGCATTGTTATAAAAATAATAATAATTTCAAATTGTGTGCTAGAAAAGCTAATACAAAAGTACTAAGACAACTATATATGATCTATATATTGAATAAGTAGGGATCTTGGTCAGATGCCAATGCTTCTATTTCCTCTTCTTATATATTATAATTGTGTAAGTACTATGAATTTTATTTAATATACCTAAAACTCATTTAGCATATACACATAGTGACAAAGGAAGCTTTTAATTAATTAATACCTTGGCATCCTTCATGAAGATAAGGGTTTCCATGGTAGCCCTCTGAGCAGTTGCATCGGTAACCTATAACTTGTTTAGTTTCTGGATCATTCACATCTAAACATATGCTATGTGCAGCCATACATGCGAAGGTGGTCATGTCTTTTGCTGCATATATCGTTGCAAGATTGATGGGTCATTACCCAATTAGTGATCTTATTATTGTCTTCGGGGTAAGTGAAATGTGGATGTTCGGCTGGAAAGTTATAGTAACCATAAGAATCAGGATCATTGTACGCTAGTTTCCCTTCCAGCAATGAAATTTTGTTCACTACATCGATATAAGAGAGTTGGAGGATTGGAGGTCAGATTGCAGTTAGGGCAAAATCTTCACCTCGGTAACAACCCTTTTTTAGCCCAAAAGGAAAGAAAATTGTAACAATTCCACATTTTGTTTGACAATCCTGTTCTCGATTTAAAATTTTTATCTGATAATACACACACAAAAATGATTAACTTTAACATTTATGATGAGTCTCGTAATTAATTAACAAGTATACTTTCACAAGAAAAATATAAAAGAGATTTAGAATTATTACCTAATTGGCAACCATCGGAAATGTAGGGATTGCCAACGTAATCTATAGAACATCGACAAATATAACCAATGGTTTTATCATTCCAGTTGAGTTCATCTTCAATGACATCATAGCATTCATTTTTCTAACTACGACATGCATAAGTGTCAGAATTCTTCATAGCTTCTTTGCATGTGGAATGATCATTGATCTACCAAGCGAGGGAGAGGCCATCCTATTACTTTTAGATTCTTGAAAGTCATCATCACTAATGACACCCTCATCGTACGTATAAGCTATGATGTTTGAGGTACTATTATTGTTGATCATATGATGCTCGTTAATTCTCATTTAAATTGAGTCGAGTTAACTGAATAGCCAATGAATTTTGTTGAGATTTCACACGAGACAAAGAAAGCGTGCAATGTCCATAGTCGGGATTATATTCCTGCTTGACAATTGAAGTATTGGTAATGAAGCATATTGCAGAACATACTTCTATCTCACCATTGGTAACATTATCAATAATCTTGGCAGTAGCACTACAGCCGGTAACATCCACATTGTTAGAGTTCACCTGTTGGGTTAATCTTCCAAGATAACTTAAATATAAGTTAAAAGAGAGAGGCAAATCCTTGAAATTGATCAATGTAGAATTGATGGGTACATCTGCATTCAATGTGACATATGGCGATTCTATGTAAACTACACCCTCCATCATGTCAAAATTCCTTACTTGGATAGTGTCATCCCCCAAGAGAAGCTTTGGAGTATTAGAGTCATGTACTTCACATGTAAGATTAAATCCAACGGAATGAAAGCAACCATTGCCAATGCCAAAAGGATATTCGAACTTGATATCACCACATGTGTTAGAACAGTTGGAAGGAAGACTAAAATACTTAGTTTTCATTATCCAACTCGTGGAGTCCTCCAATAATATAAGTAACATATATAGTAGCAGCAGCAATATGTCAGTGAATCTCATTTGATTGTCCTACAAATCAATTATCAATATTAAGCATATAATTAATGGATCAACAGAGTTATATATATATATATACACCAATTAATTAATTAAAAACCAACTCCTACAAAAGATTACACGTAATTATAAAATGACCCATCCGCCCAATTAACTCATTCAGTTTGCTCCAATAATTTATTTTATGTGTTTCAACTATAAATTTAGGATTATGATTTATGAATAAATATTATTATTTAATAGAGGTGAAATAAAGTTAATTAATTTCTGATTTTAAAGAGTACAATAGCAAAATTTTATTCTTTAAAATGAATCATTTTCCTTAAGTTATTTATCAAAACATTAAAATAAAATCATTATAGGAATAAGCTATTTTTATTGGATGCTATTTACACCTACTACAAACAGGACTCAGAGAAAATAAATATTTATTGATCAAGACATTGAAGACCAAGGAGAAAGCACTGACCTCTCTTATCAAAAGCAGCCAAACTCACCTGATTGATTAAGACCTTTTTTTCTCTGACCAAATCACAATCATTCTGTTAGATATAGTTCTTTATATAGGGAGTGAGTCTTGTGCTCCATAGAATCCATATTGGCCACGGAATATATAAGAATTATGCCATTTAGAAAATGAGTTAGTTTTTTAAAGTTGACTGACTTATGGAGTTGTACGGTTGACTGACTTATACAGCTGTAGAGTTGACTGACTTATATAGCTGTAGAATTGACGCTCCTCCACCATCGGTGGGAATTATCCCGCGTTGTAAATAAATATCAATTCTATAATCGGATACATGATCATCTCCTGATATTATATCTTCCACACTATATATTGTCAAGTAGTTAGGAACTTCAACACAAACAAAGTCATATTGTCTCACCCCTTCTAGGGCACTAGCCAGTCGAGTCATCTCATCTGCTTTTTAATTATCTTCTCATGGAATCTACTGCAAAATTGCCTCCTGAAAATGAGTCTTACTTTTTTCAAAAGCTACCATATATTTTGTAACCTCTCTTCCCGAATGGTAAAAGTATTTTTGAGCTGCGACAAGGTTAACTGAGAATCTGAATGAATAACGACTGAAGTAGCTCCTATTGCTCGAGTCGCTTGTAACCTTGTTAAGATGGATTCATATTCTGCTTCATTATTAGATGCTCTATATCCGAGACGAATGACTATACGATTTTCTTTCCCTTCTGGAGATATGAACATCACTCCGACTCCCCGAAAGATCCATCCACAAAAGCATTCCATACACTCTTTTCTTCTTTTTCTTCAACCGAGTTGTCCTCCGAGCCAAACGACACCTCAATTAGGAAGTCGGCCAATGACTGAGCCTTGATAGTAGTTCGGGGATGATAATGAATGTCATATTCACTTAGTTCCACGACCCATTTAGCTAACCTTCCTGAAAATTAGATTTGATAACCACCGACCTAACTCATTGTTAGTCAGCACATTTATCAAATGAGCTAAGAAATAAATCCTCAACTTGCAAGTTGTTAAGATTAAAATATATGCTAACTTTTTCAACTCGATATAGCACAACTTTGCTCCCTTCAGTATGTGACTGATATAATATATGGACTGTTGTTGAGAATCCTCTCATTTCAATAATATTGAACTGACTACTCCTCCTGAGACAGCTAAATACATCCATAGTGATTCCCTCGGAATAAGTTTTGCCAACAAAGAAAGTTCAGCTAAATACTTTTTCAACTTCCGGAAAACTTGTTCACTTGGTATAATATTGATTGTTGAATTTTTCTCTAAATTAACTTTAATATTAATTAAACTTGGGTTATAATGATATATGAAGAGTAGACGGACACTGTGATGGAATTGGGTTGCAACAAATTAACAAGGCCATACTCTTTTAATTTTTGCCTAATCCTATTTTATTTTAGATATCAAACTTGGCAGCCAACTCACATGGTTGATTAAGGCCTTTTTTTTTCTCGAATCAAAGCACAATCATCCTGTGAGACATAAATTCTTTATATAGAGAGAGAGTCTTGTGCTCCATAGAATTCATATTGGCCCCTGAATAAGAATTATGCCATTTAGAAAATGAGTTAGTTTTTTAAATTTGACTGACTTATAGAGTTGACTGACTTACATAGCTGTAATGTAGAGTTGACTGACTTATATAGCTGTAATGTAGAGTTGACTGGCTTATAAAGCAATGCAATTTTGAAATACTGTTATAGAGTTGACTGACTTATAAAGTAAAACAATTTAGAAAATGTGGTTGTGTTCAAACTTTCACACCTCTATGAGTGCTTAGATCGTTGTTGTTTAATATGGCCTTACAACTAAGACTTAGGAAAGAAGACATCATAATTTCTAACAATATAATAAACATATATCGATGTATCGATCATTAAAATTATTAAAATAGTACATCAAAAATGATTGATGTGTCAATCATCAACACTACAAAAAAATAATAATTTTAGAAACTATTTTATTAGCCCTTTAGCATGATTTTTCAACCACTTCTAAATATATTGAAGTAGTTCTAAACCGCTCTAGATGCTAGCGGTGTTAAGCTCAACAAAAGTGATTTTTCTAACTGGTGGTTTTACTAAGCAGTTGAAGACCGACTTAGAAAGAGAAATTTTAAATGCGGTTAAAAACCAATTTAGAAAGAAAAATTTTAGAAGTGGTTAAAAGTGCATGTGAATGTGTACTATAAGAATGGTTATAATCTATTCAAAAGTTCGACGTCTTTAAATAAAGTAATAGAAGCGGTTATTAATTGTTGGGAATTCTAATAATAGGAGAGGTTTTAATCGCTTCTATAAATTCTTTATAATTTTTTTCGAATTCTAAGAGCGGGTAAAAACCGTTCCTATTATCCCCGTTTACAAATAATTCTATATTATTATACTCGTAGATTTCCAAAATCAAATATAATATCAAATTAAATAAATTCAAGATATTTATTTCGCAAAACTGATTTATTGTATTACCAAATTAATACATAACAGTCATGTTTCATTTCAAAATATTTGTATTTATTCTACAATACACCATCAACACAATTATTTCTTCCATTCTAAAAAATATATAACCTTTAATAACAATTTTTTCTCTATAAAAAAAAGTAACAAAAATAATCCATCTAAAGTTATCCAAATATTGTACTTTAATCTGATAGTCTGGTATCATCTATCATGAAAATTATGATATTGCATATGCTCTTAATTTCTTATTATCAAAACAACCAAAAGTCTTCAACTGTCTAAATACAATGGCCAATATTTTACCAGCTGAAGAGATCATAAATTAATCCATATAAATATCAATTATGTTTATAAAAGAACATATATATCTTTAAAAATATATATATTAATATTCAAATGCATTAGATATGGACAATAAAAGCATAGTTGCTGAAAGAAAATCCACAATTATAACAGTTAACAATCCAGATTAATTTAGGTGAAAAAAATTAATAGTTACAGAAATAGACTATTTTATGTGCTCTGATGTTTTGGTTCATAGATAATGAACTCCAAATACATAAACTCGACCATAAAACGAGTTCATCTGTACCATCATAATATCTCCCTACAGTGAAGGATGAAACGTGAATTCTGCTCTACTTTTTTAGTTAGTTGTGCTGGACTCTGCTACTGCTGCCTTCTTGATATGTGAAGGCATGTCTGAAGGCAGTGAGTGCACTGCTAGTTCGCCTACAAAATACCAATTCCAAGCAATTAATGCAGATCACAAGATTTAACGAGTCACGGACCATCGTTAAGTTCGATATCCAGTTCCACAAAAAGAGAAGATTTTGAACAAAGTTTTGTAACGCATCAAATGCCTGTGGATCCTAATTCCACCTTCTTCCCTGGCAGTGGCATCCAAATCCACAACTTCGATCACCTCTGGCGTCACGATCCTCTCGAGGATCATCTGTGCGATCCGGTCCCCAGCTTTCACCTCGAAGTCTAAATCCGAGTGGTTGAACAGGATGACTCCGATCGGCCCCCGATAGTCCGCATCGATCACGCCGGCTCCCACGTCGATCGAGTTCTTCCATGTTAGGCCCGATCTGGGAGCTGCAAATTAAATACCAGGTTTTAATAATATTTCACGTTGGTATTTCATCGCGCATGTGGACGGATGAGATTTACCGATGCGGGCGTAGGTGTCATCAGGGATGGCGATGCTGAGATCGGTTGGAACTAGGGCTTTACCTCGTGCAGGAACGATCACTGCCGCCGCACTGATCGAGAATGCGAAGCGATCATTGGATGCATGATTCGTCCGACAACCTAAACGATAGAAGAAAAAAATATGAGAAACCAGAAATACCTGGAGAGATCGTAGCCGGCAGAAAGATTAGAGGCTCGCGAAGGCAGGACGGCTTTTTCCGAGAGCTTCTTAACACGGAGTAGATGACAATGGATCTCGAGGTGGAGGTCACCGTTCTCAGAGAGCTTTCGGATCTTGGGAGATGACTCGTGAGCGTCGACGGCACGACCGTTGGCGGAGTCGGCGATGGAGGCCATCGATGCGAAGTAGAAGTGATGAGGGTGGGAAGCGGGGGGAATTGGGGCACGCCGGCACGGTTTCTGATATATATATAGGCTCAAAAAATAGGGTTTGTTTTCGCTGCAAAGGTTCCCGCCGTGTTTACCGTCTTCTTTCATGAATTTGGTGCCAAAAGTTCGGAAGGTTTCTGTTCTTTAGAATCCATGTGTCAATTTAATAAGGGAATAAATGGGATGAATATATTGAATTACATAAAACTAAAACTAGTTGTTCAAATTTTATTTATAGTGGCATATTCTTATGTTTACTTATATCCACCAAAATTGTAAATACCATTAAAACTTAACATAAAATGAGAGAATACTGATAATATTTCCTAGAATTTTATGATAATAAATTGTCGTTCGTTCCATTTTAATTTGTCCGAAGTTCAATAAGCAACAAGACAGAACACACATCATAGGTCTTGGGGTTTTTTTTTTTGTGAAAAATATCTGAGATATACATGCACCTTTTTTTTTTTTAAATTAATCTCCTATATACTTTTTAGAAGCGATTTTTACCGCTTCTAAAAATACATTTATATAATCAGTTAAACCGCTTCTAAATGTCTCAATAGAAACGGTAAATTAGGCACTGCAAAAATTAAAAATAAAATTCAATTGAAGTAGTTCTAGGAGTGATTGTTGAATGTTTCTAAAAAATTTTCTTTTTACAATCGCTTTCTAGCCACTCCTAAAAGTTATTTATCTAATCGTTTCAATAATCGCTCCTAAAAATCATTCAGAGAATTGGTAAAAACCGCTTCTAAAATTCGTCCAATTGAATTGGAATTAAAAGCAATTATTTATACCGTTTCTAAAAATCCACCCTTTATAATTGCTTTCCTGACGGCTTCTAAAATTTTGATCCAAATTTTTTTTTTTTTTTTTTTTTTTTTTTTGCAGCGCTGCAAAGACCTAGAAAAATGGCCACCGATCCATTTTGGTTTTGGTTGAGTGACAAGCAGGATGAAGAATTTCGTCAACATTTATGAGAATTTATGAATAGTAGGTTTTAAATGAACCATTAATAATTTGTCATGATATAAATTTGGAGATCTCCTAAAATCGACGAAAACAAGTCTATGGAAATGATATCGGTAAACTAGTAGATACAGACACCATTAATTTTATTGTATAGTGATAAGTCATATATTATAATTAAATTGTCTTTATACACCATTCTGTTATATTATGGTCATATATTCTGTTATATTATGGTCATATTTATTGTCTCTTCGGGACAGTCCGTTGAGTTAAGGGAACATAATTTTTTATGATTTATTTTTTTCCAACATCCGACAGTGAAAAATACTAAAGACGAATGTAAAATAATATTTACCACTAAATTCCCTGGTGATAAATTGCATCCATTGCCTGGATGGATAGAGATAATCATTACTTCAAAGCTGAAGTTAGATAACATTAATGAGTCGAAGTTGTTGGATGATTAAAACTTTAGAAATCCCAACATCCTTATAAATAAATTCTCGAGCATATCAAGCATCGAGGGTTTTTTTAACGTCATCTAATTCAATATAAGGTATTTTTTATAAAACAAAAAATTATTAATTAATATTGAATGTTGATTTTTTCTCTAAATTAACTTTGATATTAATTAAACTTGAGATATAATGATATCTATCACTACAAGAATATCATCAATTAACAACGGAAATTTTGATCGCTAATTAGTTGCTAAATAACATACGGTCCGTCGCTAAATTTAGTGACAGAATTTATTTTTCATCGCTAAATATTATTATTTTTAAATACTTAATGTTTAATATTTAACGACGGAAGTTAATTTCCGTCGTTAAATTTAGCAGTGAAATTTAACTTCCGTCGCTAAATATTATTTTTTAAAATATTCGATGTTTAATATTTAGTGATGAAAGTTTATTTTCATCGCTAAATTTAATGACGGAAGTTAAATTCTGTCATTAATTAGCAATGAAATTTATTTTCCATCGCTAAATGTTATTTTTTTAAATACTCGATGTTTAATATTTAGGGATGGAAATTAAAATTCATCGTTAAATTTAACGATGGAATTTAATTTCCGTCACTAAATACTATTTTTTTAATTTGAAATTTAACAACGGAATTTAGATTTCGCCGCTAATTTAAATATTTTAATAAAAAGTTTATTTAATAAATTTAATTTATAATTGGGTTGTGAAAGGTGATTCGGTATGACTAAATCTTGTAACCTTTTATTGTTGTTGGGAGGGAGGGGGTTTAGACATGCTTGTTTTTCATTTTCATTTTTTGGAAAATGAGAAAATATGGAAAACGTGTTTGGTTAGATATTTTTTATGTCTATTTTCTAGAAAATGAAATTTATATTTGATTGGAAAATAAAAAACGAGGAAAAATTATTTTTCATTTTCTGGAAAAAAGAAAATACGGGGAAAAAGAAAATGGAAACGACTAAACCAAACACTACCTAAATTACTACCTCGATCTCTTCTCTCTTAATGAGTTGTGTGCGAAGCTATAAAGAGCCATCGAAGGAGAGAGGAAGAAGTGTTTGGTTCGTGGAGAATTTTTCATTTTTTATTTTCTGTTTTTCTTTTCCAGAAAATAGAAAATGATTTTTTTTTATGTTTTCCCGTTCTCCAAAAAATATTTTTTTATTTTTTGGAAAACGAAAATGGAAATCGAAAATAATTTTTTTGTATTTTTCAGTTTTCTAAAAAATGCTCTTTTATTTTCTAAAAAAACGGAGATGAAAAACACCAACAAAATACTTTTTCTCGTTTTCCCAAAAAATAAAAATGAAAAATTTTCCGCCAACACTTTTCTTTTTCAGGGGGCCAAATACTATGAAGACTTAAGTATAATATGGAAGACGTATATGTAGTTTAAATCATACCTTTATACCATGGATGCTGTAACATAGATGATTGCCTACATGGGATCGGGTGGAATATATTGAGGATTAGAGTTGCATGTGTAGTGGCCGTTCAAAGGAGACATGGAAGCATCTGTTCTTTGGATAATCCGTTTATTATGGATATATGGAGGAAGATTCGATGGTGACTATGTATGCAATAAGAAATATCTACTTATAGACATATGTTCTGGGTTTTCTAAAGATTAATTAAACACTACTTTGTTATGTAATCCATGATACATTATGTATTACAAGCAAAAAACTACAGTATATTTGAGAGTATTCATTTTGATACAGATTATATTTTCAAGAGAGTACAGATCTATTTATATAGGTCCTTAAACATCTATTCAAATTTGATAGAATGTCAGACATGAATAATTATGTAAGACCAACATTGTAGACCTTATTTTATCATATGTAACATTTAACTTTTATCAAAAAACATAAAACATGAAATCACTTGGGCTCTTTTTTTTTCTTTAATAATTTAAAGACAGATTGTTTTTGAGAATCCAAGATCTTTGTCAGAAATTCAGTTGACTTGACGCAACTAAACATAGTCCATCATTTGGCTACTCCCTTCCCCATCATTGCCTTTGTGCAATTAACGTATTGATAATCGGATATTCTCGCCCAATGAGAATCCAAAACAAGTAGCTAGTAGAAGTGAGGGATAATGCATATGTTATTTATATTCATATCGTTCACTTCAACAATCACCCTTCCCATATGGATTCAACCAAGGATATCAATCATCCTGATTTACCTGTTGGGAGTATGGGAAATACAATCAAAGTCCCACATTGGTAAGACATGGAAAAGATCATGTGCTTATAAGAAAAAAGATATCTCCATTGGTATGAGGCCTTTTGGGTAAAGCCCAAAAATAAAACCATGAGGGCTTAGACCCAAAGTGGACAATATCATGCCATTGTGGAGATATGTGGAGCTTATAAGCACTAACAATTGGTATCAGAGCCATGGTCCATGTCAAGCCATGAACCTCGAACGAAGGAAGTTGAGCTCCCACGTCCGGATCAAGAGAACCAGACATCAGGAAGGAAGTCTAGTTGGGTCGGGGGGACCGAACAACTGGCAGGAAGTCCTGGTGGGTTGAAGATCGGACATCAAGCAGAGAAAATCCTTCGAGGAGGGATAGACTTGAGGGGGGGCCCAATGTGGTCCTTCGTTTGAGGGGGGGATTGTTGGGAGTATGGGGAATACAATCAAAGTCCCACATTGGTAAGACATGGAAAAGATCATGTGCTTATAAGAAAAAAGATATCTCCATTGGTATGAGGCCTTTTGGGTAAAGCCCAAAAATAAAACCATGAGGGCTTAGACCCAAAGTGGACAATATCATGCCATTGTGGAGATATGTGGAGCTTATAAGCACTAACATTACCCATGTCGACCGTTGGAAAACTTTCGTCGATTCGAGACAGTCGGCCATCATGCAGAATTAATAGGGAAAAGAAATCGTACTTGATATCTGATATAAATAAAAAAAAAATCAAGAATACCAAAACATACACTTCAATAAGTCATCAAAGGGAGTGCTAAATTGCAACTTATAGTATATCATATGCTACCCTCAACCTCGGATATTGGTGTGGTTGTTTAGGCTTTTATCAAGGCAATAGCAATGGCGATCTCTCAACGACTTATAATGGTTGTATATGTAATTTATCAACAATCTTTGCATCTTAAATATTTTTAGTTGTCTATGCTTGTCTTTGCAATTGGATTAGGCAATGAAAAAAAAAATTGACCAAGCAAAAGGAAACCATTTGATCGGGAAATAAAATTAACTGAAATGGAATATTTTTTTTCCCAAAAAATATGGTTAATTTTAGACTAAAAAAATTTTATAAATTTTTTAACAATATGAAAATGACCATGTTGATAAATGTATAAATACAAATATAAATATTACATAAAGTAATTTATGCTTTTATAAAAATATTACATAATAAAAAATAATTATAAAGAAAAAAATTAGATTCCAATTTATAAGAAAATAATTTTATAATCTTTACCAATGGTCGTTTTAACCATTTTAGTTTTATACCATACAAGATAATCATGTCGATAGTCTAAAAGTTTAAATTTGAATTACAAAAATAAATATATATTTTACATAAAGTTTTTAATAAGAACAAAAAGAGATAACCATTTCATTTATTAAGGATAGTCTTTTGAGAAAAAAAAACAAAAGAGAATTTTGAAAGCTAGAAATTCCTTTTAATTTTTATCCACAACTAAATTAAAATCTTTAAAAAATAATTGTATAAAAGGTTTATAAATTAGCGCGGTGTTCATATGACTTCGCCTAAAATAACTTTCATTGAGAGAGACTGCAACATTTTTTTTGTTTGACTAAACTATTTTCCAATGAACATATATACTATTATCAACTACCAAATACAAATATATTGTAAACAGAAATAATATGCGCGATAGAATATTCTTAGCAAAGTTTCAAAAAATAATTTCCATAATTAAAAAAAAAGTAATTGATACTAATTAATAAAATCTTGTCTATCTAGTGCAAAAATAATGAAACTAAAAACTTGGTAGGTAGCAATATAATTGCTAACAAATACAAGAGTTATGAATCCTTCCAACTAGTTTATTAATTTCACAAACTCAGGAATTCATTTATATAAATATATAGAGTCATAGAGACAAGATAAATTGTAGATTAAACAATATGTATACATCAATGTTTGTAAAATTTACTTATACCAAGTTAAAGATGATGACAAACATAAGCAAATTGCAATCTTGCATATTAAAACAAATTATCGAGGGTAATTTTGTGAGCACATGAGTTCCTTCTCAAAGCTATAATTTCTAGAATTTTCTTGATTTATTTGATCCACCAATTCTGAAGACGAGTGGGATGATACAGTAAGTAAATAATCAGTTTCCTCATTGCCTTCTGGAATACAAACTCTGTTTTTTTTCATTCTTGCTTTTCTTAAGCTTTGCAATTTATACTCAACTTCTTTCATCGTAGGTCTTTCCACACCTTTTAAACTCAGACATATTTTTATCAAGTTACTTATTTCAAGAAGCTCTTGCTCGGTCCCTTCTTGCAAAATACGATCTTCTACAAGATCAAATAACATGTTCTCTCTTGTTGCTTGAAGGAAATTCATTGTTAGATTTTGTTGCAATCCACTTTTGGTTGAGTAGATAGGTTTTTTTCCAGTTAAAATCTCAAGAAGAATTACTCCAAAGCTATAGACATCACTCTTCTCCGTCAATTGACTAGTTTGATAATACTCTGGATCTAAGTATCCAAAGGTACCATGTACAACAGTAATAATGTGTGTTTGATCAAGAGGAATAAATCTTGATGATCCAAAGTCTGATATCTTTGCTCTAAAAGTATCATCTAAAAGAATATTTGAAGACTTAACATCTCTATGAAAAATCGATATAGAAGCAGCTGAGTGTAGATAAGCAAGTGCTCCTGCAGATTCTATGGCAATCCTAAGACAATCATCCCATGATAATGTAGATGCACCTTGTGAAACATGAAGATGATCTAAAAGAGTTCCGTTGGAGACAAATTCAAAAATCAATAATGGAACATCAGCTTCAAGGCAACATCCTAATAGTTTGACTACATTTCGATGATTGATCTGAGAAAGAACTGCAACTTCATTTATGAATTGATTGATCTCACTCTTTCTAACAATTTTTGATTTTTTTATAGCAACAACCCGTTGGTCTGATAGAATTCCTTTATAAACAGTTCCATGTCCTCCCCTTCCTAGTATTCTAGTTTCATCAAAATTATTTGTTGCCTTTTCTATTTCTTCTAAAGAAAATATATTTATTTTCTCATCAACATGTTCACTTGTGGAGATTAGTTGTTGGAGCAATAAGCCATGATTCTCATGAAAGTTCCTTTGTCTTATTTTCTTTTGGTTCCATGACTTCCATTTTTTGCTTAGGACGACCCATGTTATGCATAAAAGCAAGAGGCCCGTTGTAAAATATCACGAATAATTTTTTTTTTTACTTTTTTTACATTCTTCTCATTTTTCATTTCATTTCTCTCGATAGAATAGTATCTCTATTATTCTTTGAATAGAGAATATATTACTGGATAAATTAAATTAGTATTGGATGACTACGGATTTATATAAATCTAACATAGGTTTAAACTTATGGAGTTGATGAAACCTAAGCTAGGGTTGATCTTTATTAGTTAGACCGTTTCCTAGCCGACCCATGTATTGCCGTTATTAATTTTGTTGCGTTTTCTTCTCTCCCGAACGCCTTCTCCCGTTCGCGATTCCCCTCCTCTTCCGAAAACGTGCGACCCTCCGCTGCCGAACGCCCTTCCTCTTCCTCGCGTCGCTGTTTCTCGCCGCAGCCAACCTCACCCTCTCGTGCTTTCTCCTCGCAGCGGGTGGCGGTGACCGACCTCGACGAAGCAGAAGGACGAGTCGACGGTGAGCAAGTGTTGCGGAGCGCTTGGAAATCGGCGACATCCGGTTCACTACAAGAATAATGGTCTTTAAGGACATTCATAAATGTCCTTATAGTATATTTTTAATGACACTAATGTTTTAGTGACATTATTGGAAAACGCCCTATAAAGTGATGTCGTCTTAGACCCGACTCGCTTTCCTGACATTTTATAATGTCTTATACATTATAAATATTGACATCAAAAGTGTCTTAATATAGATATATAATGACACGCTAAAATGTCAAGAAAAATTATATTTTAAGGACATTTATGTGTGCCTTTTTATCATCGTAACTAGGACAAAACTAAATGTCACTTAAACTTATTTATTTTGACATTTACAAATGCTTTATATTTTTTATAAGGACAATAAAAAGTATCAAGAAAGATAATTTATAAAAAAAAATTAAATGTCTCCTCAATTGATCTATAATGACATTTATTAATATCATTATAATAATTTATAAATACATTAAAATGATCACTAATATAAATATGAATTTAATATTTATACATCATCACAATTCATCCCCTATTCAGAATATAAAAAATTTATAAAATACAATTTAAAGTACTAATAGAAAATAAAAATTCATTCAACAATCATTAAGTAAAATTACAAATGTCTTGCTGAGTATTTACATCCAAAGCTAACTACACAGTATACTCAAAATATTAAATTTTAGAACTAATAAAGTCTTGTAAAAAAACTCAACTAGACAGACTATCTTCGACCATAATATTGATTCACAAAAATTTCAGTACCTGTCATGTACAAATACAATGGATATATTTATATTAGTAATGAAATAAAACAATAAACAACCAAAGTTAATAGAAATAATTGTCACGCCCCGAGAGCATGCCGAGCCGAAAATCAAACGGACGACATCTCCCCTGTACGTGGCAACATTTCGGGTTAATACAAGGCCCGTAGGCCCACAACAACAACATAATATAACATACTAATAGCAGCGGAAATGAAAACCCCCATACCCACAACATAGATAACAAAATATGCATGTGTACACCACCTGACAAGTCCATAGTAATAAAATCGTAAATAAAACGACGACATCACGACAAAGTCCATAACAAAAAAAGGGTCCATGACATAGGACCAAAATCCATAACACATAAACAAGTCCATACATAACCAAAAATGAACTCCTCGGGAGACTCGAAAAACAGAGATGGGATGGATCGGGTATGACTCCAAGTAAATCCACGAAGACCTCTACACCATTGCTACTGGCGGCAAAAACCTGTGGTCGGAGGTGGTGAGTAAAACTCGAGTGTCAGAGAAAACATGTAAATATATGTATCAATATTACATGTCATTCAACATTTAATCTACTCGCAACAAGTATACATCAAGATAACAATAGATATGCATGCATATACTAAATAAATCGAACATCAACGATGTGACATATACCGCAAATACTACTCTATCTTGATCCAACCCGGGCATATAATCACATCATAGGGTATAACAAAGATAGTACTAACACAATATTCTAACTCGAGTAAGGGTATCACGTGAATATCCGATAGGTATACAAATATCAACCTACCTACCATACAAATATGCAATAGCATGTATGAATATGTACAAACAAATGCAAGCATAGTACATACAAATGCATCATCAAAGTGAGTATACATATAGACTGATTCAGATGTATACTAAACACCATCATCCATATACATATATATACAAGGTGTATGTATATATATATAATCATATGCAAAACACCGTATGATACTAAGAATGCAACATGCATGGTCATGCTCGCCACCCCTACTCGCTACCACGACTCAGGTGGCCTAGGTGGCACGACATGACAACTATCCCGACTCATCGCCACCACCACTCGAGTGACCGAAAGGGTAGTATGATCAGCATATGAGCGTAAGTAGCTCGCTACGCAACGGGTCCCCGCCGCCACCCGACCGACATCGCTAATGAGCGGTCCGAGTGCCACGCACCCAGTGACAATCGCACGCAACTCCAACAACCATCAATAATGGTAGAGTGCGCACAACAAATGCTATGCTCACACCGCATTACTCCTCCGAAGTAACCTCGAGGCGGTGATAACTGACGACTCTCTCTCAACCCCAAGGGGAGACGATGTCGTCAGTATACATGCAATGACATGAGGGTATTGTCTCACATACATAACATCTACCCTAGACTCTCTGTTCAACAAAGAGTTACACCCAATTGATCAGTACACTCTCTACCCTGTAAAGAGTCACTCATCTAATCATGACAAGCTAGGACCATCGGTCCGTAGCGACACACTGTCCACGACTCACAGGACCATTCACACAACCCGTGGTTGGTGAATAAATGTGCAACATACAGATATGGAATAAGTCCTACATCTAGGGTCATACTTATCCACAGAGAACCTTTTTGTTAAATTTACAATTTAGGTCATCCTCCGTACTCTAACATCTACACGCTACTAAACAGTTAGACCTACTTACATCACATCTGTAACTTCTAGATTATGCTAGGGAATATGTGTTATCAATAATCGAGCACACATATATATATCAACGGTAAGTTCAAGCATACGATAAACAAAGCATGATCAAGGTAATATGAACACCTAACATGTTCATATCTATATCTAAATCTGGAAATCATTACATCTACCCGACCAATAGGAAATTACCTACCTGATACGAAGCTCGAAGTAGTCCTCACAGTCATGAACCTGCTTTGTATCCACGTCCACGGATATGATCTCTATTCAGAATTCTGCACACAACATAGAACATAATTAAGTCCTATCGTATATCACATAATCGAACCAAACTCCACATCGACTTCGTATCTCAATCTATAAGATTGATTTAGTTAGCCAATTAACCTAATCAATCCTTCACATCCATCCTTATATTTCATCATCAACTAACATCAGATCGGATAACAAGGTAGCCAATAATAAACTAACCATGAATCTAACATCTCAACCATATCACTTAATTCACAACTCACCTAACTTAGTTCCAACTTCTGATTAGCTCACTCCAAATAAGAAATGTCAAGCTTACCCACGTTTGTCTTCAGCACCTGCACGGAAAGGCAGATTAGAAGCAACCACCATATCTATTAGCAAAATAACATTAGTATAAATCCAAAAACATTCAAATCTGGACTCACCAAGCCTAGCTTCCTTCATCGCTTCTTGTTCTCATTCAAGGTATGGATTGAAGTCCAAACAACCAAATTGAAAGCAACCTCATAACCTTATATGTTCATCATATAAAAACATGTTAACTTAATCGACATATAAACACCTTACCTTTCCCTAGATCAATCGACCATAGCTTGGAGGTAGTAACACCGCGACTCACGGCAAGGAAGAGGTGCGTGCGAAAAAGCTAAACTGCGGTGCCATCAGACCGCGGTGGTATGACGAAGAGCTATGCTCACGACAGAGGGAAAATGACCCGATGCAGTAAACATCCGATCGGACTAAGCGCTGAAAAAGGTTGCTCGTGGATCTGTTGATCCCCATGGATAGGATGTTGATCGCCATCGGTGTTTGCCACAACAGAGCGGAGAGGATCGGGATGAGGTTGATCCCTAGCTCCGGCAGCGAGCCCCTGTTCACCGGCGAAGTCAACCCCTCGAAGCACAACCCTAGAAATCGAGTTCGAAGGAATCAACAGCAAGGAAATCGGGAAGAAAGAGTCGACGGTGGTGCTCATGTGCCTGGCCATGGTCGGTTGGTGTCGCGGCTAGGTGACTGTGGTGGCCGGAGATGCAGCTATGGAGGCCCGGCGACGGCGAGTGGAGTGACGATCGCGGTTGCCAGCTGACGCGCAAGGGCAGCGGCGCGTGGGCGATGACTGCAGCGAAGGCAAATCGACGGCTGGGCATGGTCGGTCGCGCGAGGGAGGGGCAGTGATGGAGGCGCGGCGACGGCGAGTGGAGCGACGAGCGATTTGGGGGAGGAGGTCGCGCGGGGGAAGGAGGAGAAGGAAAGGTCAGGATCGCAAAGAAGAAAAGAGAAGTCGCAAATACTGAAACCGACGGGAAACGGCGGATTTAGTTTAATTAAATCATTTAATACAAGATAGTATAAACAGGCTTTACAAAAGCCTGTTCGTTTTATCCCCATAAAATATCCATAGAACCTCCATTTAAATCCAGAAAAATTTCTAAAAATTTCTGAAAAATTCCACAAGATGTTTTATCAATTATCGAGGAATATCTTTTTTTTTTCTCCGGTATTTTACATTCTCCCCCACTTATAAAAATTTGGTCCCCAAATTTCGTACTAACATGCAAAATTACTTTAAGCAAGTTTTCGAAAGGACCACATACCTTCCTTAAGTGAACAGATGAGACTATTGAGCTCGGATAGTATCCTCCAGCTCCCATGTAGCCTCCTCATTCGTATGATGCTGTCATCCCACCTTTACGAGTCGGATGGTTTTGTTCCGCAACTGCCGCTCCTTGCGATCAAGAATCCGCACTGGAGTCTCCTCATAAGTCGCATTAGACTGAGGTAGAATCGGAACCTCTTTCAGAGCATGATCAACATGTGACATGTATTTCCTCAGTATAAAAATAGGAAATACGTTGTGAGCACCCGCAAATGTCGAGGGTAAAGCTAACCGATAAGCTACACCTCCATAATCCACGACACAAGATCTGAATAGATCCTCCAATATCTAAATGATACACTTAGACCGTTCATCTGTCTGCGGATGAAATGTTGCACTAAGCCGAAGCTCTGTGCCCATAGTAAGTGCGGACTACGCCAAAATCGCTAAGGTAAATCGCGAATCTCTACTCCAGATATAGTACTTAAGAGTACTACGCAACTGATAATTTCGCATATAACATCGCTAGACGATCCAACGGATCCGACCCACAAATAGGCAGAAAATTAACTGATTCGGTTAGTCGATCCATGATCACACAAATCGCATCATGTCTTTTACGGGTTCGGCAATTCTGTAACGAAATCAATCGTAATATGCTCCCTCTTCCATTCCGAATCGGAATTTTCTAGAGCAATCCAGCGAGTTCCTGATGTTCAACCTTCACCTACTGGCATACTAAACATCGAGCAGCAAAATCTACTATAATTCTCTTTATACCAATCCACCAATATAAACGTTTCAACTCTCGGTACATCTGAGTACCATCAGGGTAAATAGCAAATCTCCAATGATAAGCTTCCTGTAGCAACTCTTTCTTAAACACTGTAACTTCGGAACCCACTATCCTTATCAGAGACGGGGAGTTATTTTCTCAAAAGAGACATCCATCAACCATTCAAGATCCCCTCTACCACACACTCTGTAAGTGCATGGAAGACTATAGCGATCAAATCTCGCAAATTATAACTATTCGCGTTCCAGCAACTCCATAGTAGCTACCCAGTAGCTTGTTAAATTCAATGATCACTTCTGCTCCATACATCCACAAATCCAGATAATAACTACTAAAGTCACGTCATATATATGACAGACTATCTCGTAGTTTCTTAACTGGCGTAGGCATAAGATATGCCTCATTCAACTGCATCGGGATCGTTCCGATCCCTGAAACGACGCATCTACGTACAACATCCTTTTGATCCACTCCGGAAGGATTAACCAATACTTGCGTAAAAGTTAACCGCCATCTAGGTCTTGTAATTGGTTTCACCAGCTTCTGACTAAATGATTTCCATCATCCTTTGTCAAACAAGGTTGTGGTATAGTAATGTCAAACATTCTATCCACATCTACAGAATTAACCAAACCCTACAAGGAAGTCCACCATCTACGGTGGTCGAGTGCGCAACCCCAACTACCACAATCAACAGTGGCCAGGTTACGCAACTCCAACAACTACCAACTGATCCAATCGTGTCCAGAGTACACGATCCTCAAATCCAGGGACGACTAAATCGTTAATTAGTCTAACTTAATCAAAATTCATATAATTCATACCAAGTATGAAATTATCGTCCTCCATACACCTGCATCCTGCTTACTCTAAGTTGATGATATATCAATCATCACAACGACTATGATAATTGTATGACACCATGTCACTACAATATCAGTACTCCAGTCGTAAACCAACCTTAGAGTATACACAGGTGTCCTTTGCTGAACTAAATAGTTCATTTATCCTCAACGTAGGATATTTACTTTCAAAAATCATCGGATTCCATCATCGACAATCGATGCATACTTTCAAAGGTCCATCTCTCTTTCAACAAAGAGTTCCGGATCTTCTTAAGGAGGAATACTGGGATAGATTAATATCCCTTCCCACATCTCCTATAATCGCAACTCACGTTATTCCAATTCTTTTATAGTGTTTAACAACACTGATACCAACAAAATTATCACTCGATATGTGATCTTTGATACCAGAACTATTTTCGCAATCATTTCGATCGCCTACTCCACTTGCCTATGCAACGGCAAGTCTAGGAGTTCATCCAAAACTACTTCCGAATGCTCTCGGATTATACGCACATCTGAGAGACATAATCATACTATAATCTCAACAACTTGACCATCCGTAAGGATATGTCTACAGCAAAAGTATGTCTATCAAAGTCGAAGGGTATCCCTTGACTTCTTAATTATTGATCCACATCTCACCAGACGGTAGAGATACCACCAACCCACAAGTCGATGTAAAAGACCCTTCTAATCCAACTGAGAATGTTCTAGATACAGATATCTGTAACTACAAGCATCTCTCAACATATTAACCCAGAGGGTAAAACTAGAGTAATACCCTGAACGATGAAATATCTGTCGATCCGATCTAAAAGGCTCCGCGGTCTTGGCCTTTCTCCAAGAGAACAAGATCGAGATCCAATAGCACGACAAAAGCGTCGCATTCGATGAATGATCCGAGGATCTTGCTAGATCATCTGATCACATCCCTAAATCCTACAAGCTACAGCTATAGAATACAAAATAAATACGACCACCGTCGTATACTCCCTCCTCTGTACTAAGCAAATCATATCTGGAGGTAACTACTTGTTGTTGTCTGTTGAGTCTTCTACAATGTCTTCTGCCGATGCTGCTTCTGTGCTGATCTCTGCTGAAGGGGAGTATCAAGGAACTCCAACCACGCCTGAGGTAGTAGGTCGCTGCTGACGAAATAACCCAATCTTCGGTGTCGATCTCTGCTGTCGAGACGGTGTATCATCTTCCCGGAATATCTCGGATAGTCTTCAAAGTACACTTCCTCCAGTGTACTAGTTGTTCACAATAGCAACAGATGAATTGTTCCAACAGATAATCTGACTTCGCGTGTCTTCGTGATCTGCATTGCACGCCCACAATTCCTTCGGAGTCTTTGTTCTGATTTTGCTGATATCCACAAGAACCTTCTGATGATCTGCGATTGGTCTTCTATAATCGGAAAGTAGCCCCAAGGCCTCTGACTCCGATCTTGCTCCTTTTGTCCAACATTCGGAGACTTCTGACTCTATTACGTTGACCTGCATTATATGCTTATCAATCTCCAACTCTTAAACACTTGTACGGAGTCATTTCTAAACTCCTGTCTCAATCCAACGTCTTCCGGTAGGATCTGGTAGAAGATCTCGGCATCCTAATCCCACAATAAGCCAATAACTCTGGGCGGCTTAAATCCTCCATTCATCTTCTTGAGCTATTAGGTGATGTAGTCTTTGCAAGTCTCACGACTCTGCACAGTACAATATTACTGACCGATCACACTTTCTTGAAGCTCAAGAATTCCTTACAATGCGTCACTGGGTTACCAGAGTTATTGGCATGATCCCACAACTTGCATGATTGTTGTGACACGGGGAAATACTCTCTTTCAACATCACTAAACCATGATCCAGTGATATATTATTTCCTGAAGATTATTTTCTGTATTTATCACCAAATACCGGGTTGATCCCGATACTGGTATGCAAACAACTCTTCTTTCTCGGTATAACATGAGTTAAGTACTCAAAAGTACTCTCAAAGTTATATAACTCTGTACGAACAACTTAGGGATAAAAATCCCTATGAAACACCGTAACCTAGCCTTCCGCTATCTGCATCACAATAGACAATTTGTCTTGTCCATTACCCAACAGGTAATGATCTGACTAGTACAGTTAGTGGAAATCTCTAAGACTGTAGTCTCTGATTTCCATAATAAATGTGATGACTTGGCCCCTGTTTTCCGACTCGGTATCAGTCGGCTCTCAGAGGTAAATTACCTCCTCGACACAGGTTTAAGACTCACAAACTCAACAGGTCGTTCCTGAGGTCAACTCATACCACAGTTACGAACAATAACCAACACACTACAGGTTATTCCCTGGTATAAGCATCTAAATGCATAGCCAATATAACCGGGAGTATAAACCCTAAAGGTCACTCCGGTTGGTCGCCTCAATGGACGACCCCTATTACAAGTCTGCACAGGTGTCATAACTCTATTGTATACACCTACCGATCAAGTTTAGATAAATATCTACTAAACCATAAGTTATCAGGAATTCTTACCTCGTGCTTGAGCTCGTCACGCCCATCTCATCTCGTAAAACCAAAACCAATAAATCGACTCCGAGAATCCAAGACTCGACTCAAAACAACATAATATGGCATCGCAGAACCTTGGGCTCGATACCAATAAAGTTGTCACGCCGAGAGCATGCCGAAAATCAAACGGACGACATCTCTCTCAGACGTGACAACATTTCGTTAATACAAGGTCCGTAGGCCCACAACAACAACATAATATAACATATAATAATAGAAATGAAATGAAAACCCCCATACCCACAACATAGATAATAAAAATATGCAGTGTGTACACCACTGACAAGTCCACAACAATAAAAACGTAAATAAAACGACTACATCACGACAAAGTCCATAACAAAAAAGGGTCCATGACATAGGACCAAAATCCATAACACATAAACAAGTCCATACATAACCAAAAAACGAACTCCTCGAGACTCAAAACAGGAGATGAGATGGATCTCGGCGCAGCCTCCAAGTCGCCACGAAGACCTCTACATTGCTACTGGCAGTAAAAACCTGTGGTCTGAGGTGGTGAGTAAAACTCAAGAGGTAATCGAGAAAACATGTAAATATATGTATCAATATTACATGTCATTCAACAGCTTTAATCTACTCGCACAACAAGTATACATCAAGATAACAATAGATATGCATGCATATACTAAATAAATCAACATCAACGATGTCGACATACCGGCAATACCTACTCTATCTTGATCCAACCTCGGGCATATAATCACATCATAGGGTATAATAAAGATAGTACTAACACAATATCCTAACCTCGAGTCAAGGGTATCACCGTGAATATCCGATAGGTATACAAATATCAACCTACTACCATACATACAGAATATGCAATAGCATGTATGAATATGTATAAACAAATGCAACAAGCATAGTACATACAAATGCATCATCAAAGTGAGTATACATATAGATCAGATTCAGATGTATACTAATCACCATCATCCATATATATATATATATACAAGGTATGTATATATATATAAATCCATATGCAAAACACCGTGATGATACAATGCAACATGCATGGTCATGCTCGCTTCACCTTACTCGCTACCACGACCCCAGGTGGCTCTAGGTGGTACGACATGACAACTATCCCGACTCACCGCCACCACTCTCGAGTGACCGAGTTGGGTAGTATGATCAAGTAGCATATGAGCGTAAAGAGCTCCACGCAACGGGGTCCTCGCCGCCACCGACCGACATCGCTAATGAGCGGCCGAGTGCCACGCACTCCAGACAATCGCGACGCAACTCCAACAACCATCGCCAATAATGGTAGAGTGCGGCACAACAAATGCTATGCCTCACACCGCCACTCTCGAAGTAACTCGGGAGGCGTGATGATCGATTTACTCTCTCAACCCCAAGGGGAGACGATGTCGCCAAGATGCATGCAATGATACGAGGGTACCGCCTCACATACGTAACATCTACCCTAGACTCTCGCTCAACAAAGAGTCACACCCAATTGACAAGACACTCTCTACCCCGTAGAGAGTCACTCATCTAATCATGACAAGCTAGACCATCTTCCATAGCACACACTCGCCCACGACTACATGACCATTTACACAACCCGTGGTCGTGAATAAATGTGCAACATATGGTATGGAATAAGTCCTACATCTAGGGTCATACTTATCCACAGAGGACCTTTTGCCAAATTTACAATTTAGGTCATCCTCCGCATTTCCAACATCTACACCCTACTAAACAGTTAGACCTACTTACATCACATCTGTAACTTCTAGATTATGCTAGGGAATATGTGTTATCAATAATCGAGCACACATATATATATCAACGGTAAGTTCAAGCATACGATAAACAGAGCATGATCAAGGTAATATGAACACCTAACATATTCATATCTATATCTAAATCTGGAAATCATTACATCTACCCGACCAGTAGGAAATTACCTACCTGATACGAAGCTCGAAGTAGTCCTCACAGTCGTGAACCTGCTTTGTATCCACGTCCACGGATATGATCTCTATTCAGAATTCTGCACACAACATAGAACATAATTAAGTCCTATCGTATATCACATAATCGAACCAAACTCCACATCGACTTCGTATCTCAATCTATAAGATTGATTTAGTTAACCAATTAACCTAATCAATCCTTCACATCCATCCTTATATTTCATCATCAACTAACATCAGATCGGATAACAAGGTAGCCAATAATAAACTAACCATGAATCTAACATCTCAACCATATCACTTAATTCACAACTCACCTAACTTAGTTCCAACTTCTGATTAGCTCACTCCAAATAAGAAATGTCAAGCTTACCCACGTTTGTCTTCAGCACCTGCACGGAAAGACAGATTAGAAGCAACCACCATATCTATTAGCAAAATAACATTAGTATAAATCCAAAAACATTCAAATCTGGACTCACCAAGCCTAGCTTCCTTCATCGCTTCTTGTTCTCATTCAAGGTATGGATTGAAGTCCAAACAACCAAATTGAAAGCAACCTCATAACCTTATATGTTCATCATATAAAAACATGTTAACTTAATCGACATATAAACACCTTACCTTTCCCTAGATCAATCGGCCATAGCTTGGAGGTAGTAACACACAGCAGCTCACAGCAAGGAAGAGGTCTGTGCGAAGAGCTAGCTGCAGTGCCATCGAACCCACAGTGGTATGACGAAGAGCTATGCTCACGACAGAGGGAAAATGACCCGATGCAGTAAACATCCGATCGGACTAAGCGCTGAAAAAGGTTGCTCGTGGATCTGTTGATCCCCATGGATAGGATGTTGATCGCCATCGGTGTTTGCCACAACAGAGCGGAGAGGATCGGGATGAGGTTGATCCCTAGCTCCGGCAGCGAGCCCCTGTTCACCGGCGAAGTCAACCCCTCGAAGCACAGCCCTAGAAATCGAGTTCGAAGGAATCAACGGCAAGGAAATCGGGAAGAAAGAGTCGACGGTGGTGCTCACGTGCCTGGCCATGGTCGGCTGGTGTCGCGGCTAGGTGACTGCGGTGGCCGGAGATGCAGCTATGGAGGCGCGGCGACGGCGAGTGGAGTGACGGTCGCGGTTGCCAGCCGACGCGCAAGGGCAGCGGCGCGTGGGCGATGACTGCAGCGAAGGCAAATCGACGGCTGGGCATGGTCGGTCGCGCGAGGGAGGGGCAGTGATGGAGGCGCGGCGACGGCGAGTGGAGCGACGAGCGATTTGGGGGAGGAGGTCGCGCGGGGGAAGGAGGAGAAGGAAAGGTCGGGATCGCGAAGAAGAAAAGAGAAGTCGCGAATACTGAAACCGACGGGAAACGGCGGATTTAGTTTAATTAAATCATTTAATACAAGATAGTCTAAACAGGCTTTACAAAAGCCTGTTCGTTTTATCCCCATAAAATATCCATAGAACCTCCATTTAAATCCAGAAAAATTTCTAAAAATTTCTGAAAAATTCCACAAGATGTTTTATCAATTACCGAGGAATATCTTTTTTTTTTTCTCCGGTATTTTACAATAATGGTAAAGATTGGATATCATACCAAACAAGAAAATGCAAAGTATCATTCCATATGCACCTAATAGTGATCTTTGCTTACTCTTAACTGCAAATACATTTCATATTTATTTAAAATTACAATAACACAATAAATATAAAAATTAATAATATTTCAATGAAAGATTAAAATTATACCAGATGATAATGTAAAATTATCATTCCTCCAAGTGTATCCTCAAACGTCTGTAAAAGATCATAAGATCTAATTAAACTCTCTTTTGAATTTGCATCTCTTTGGTTAATCAAGGAACCTTATATATTATCACCATCTATAAAAGTATCAATTCACATGAAAACAATAAATAAAAATTAGGCACACGAGAATTTAATACTAAAGATGAATTAAAAATTTACTTTTCTTTCCAACAAATAATAAATTTATGATGCATAAAATGATTGCATCTCATTTTATATGTTTGTGTTTGATACCATCTATAAAACATACAATTGATACAATTGAATCTGAATTAGAAATACAAGAATTTACAATTGATCAAATTCTCACCTATACACGACTAATACATACAAAAACTCAACAGAAAAAAAATCAAACCCAAGAAGAAAAAAAGTTTCAACCAAAGAAATGTTTACATGTTCCAACAAATAATAAATTTATGATATAAAAAATTAGATAATACCTTGTTCAGTTGAATATGTAATATTATTTTGCACATCAATTTGGAATTGACTTGAATCTGCATCTCTTTGATTATTTAAGGTACCTTGTATATTATCACCATATATAAAAGTATCAATTCAAGTAAAATAATAAAGCAAATAAGAATTAGACATACGAAAAAAAGAATATATAAAATTTTGCGTTAATTTAGTACTCAAGATGAATTAAAAGTTTACTTTTCTTTCCAACAAATAATAAATTTATGATGCATAAAATTAGATAATACCTTGTTCAGTTGAATATCGATCTGTGTGATTTGTACTCATACCAGACGGCTGCATATCTCTCTCAGATTGTAGTTTAAAATGAGATTTCTTATCAGTTTAAGCCATACCTACTACAAACAATAATTAATTACAAATTATAGATAATACAAAATTAGCTAAGCAATCTGATTGTAAATAAGAATAATGCATTATAGTCATCTATCATCGGTTGTAAATATTCATCTAAATATTTATCCATCAGCTTGGATCCATCCTAAATGTTCATCTATCACTGGTTGTAAAACAAGAAATTCCATTACTAGAATGTGAAAAGGTCAAATCAGGATCCTTCCACCCTATTGCAAATAATAATCATGGAAAACTAGGGTTGACCCTTGACCAAACCATTCTATTATCTTTCTGCTAAAAAATTCCTAGTTGAGATTACACAATATTGTTTTCCTGATCAAAACTTCTCAAAACTTCTCGTTATATTTCCCTGAGAAAACATTCCACACTTTTTGAAGTGATCAACGTTGGGAAGATTAAGAGTTTCAGCAGGTAGGTTTAACTGATCATGCCAGTTGCCATGAATAATCATTTCCCATTTTCACTCAGAAATCACTGACCAAAAGGTTTCAAATTGGTCACCTCCATAAAGGAAGACAAAGATTTGAGTAGAATGTTTTTGATATAATTTTTTCAGTAGAAGTATGGAGTGTGAACTCTGAATCACAAGGACGAGAACCCTGATTAATGCACATATAAGTGAACAATAAGCAACTTGCCTCGCTAAAAAAATTGCAAACAAATGAAGTGATCAAATGAGGTATTTGTCTCACCGAATTCACAAGCAATGTCCCTGATTTATTAAGTTTAACATTATATAAGGAAGTAGTTCAAGAGATACAGAAAGTTGAACTAAGATAATTGAATTATATAATCCTATTTCATAATAGGAGAAGCAGAGAGGTACCACTGTGATGAATTTAAAGGGACAATTTAATCCTTTCAACTGGAATTTTAAATCTTATTATTAGATCGAATAGCAGAGAAAACCCCATAATCGTGTTTGGTTAATCTACCATCATTCCTGAGGATGTTTAACTGAATCTATATTAGCAGCAAGGTGCACAAAAACTCAATTAATGACCAGAAATAAAACCAGAGGAGCTTGTATTCCTGACTCTCTAGCGATAAAAGCTTATATGGGTCAAGGTTTCTTTTTATGGAAAGAAGGCATGACTTATGTTTATGAACTGCAGAGACTGACGCCCAAAATGGAAAAAAGAAATATTTAGAAAAGATATGAAATGCGGTACATAAGATAAATATATATTAAGCAAGAATTCAAATGTACAACAACCATGTAGTAAAACAGAGATGAATACTTTTGTAATCCATTAGCAGATTAATATCATATGATCAAATATTCATCATAGATTACCATCGTCCAATTCAACCACAAGGGAGGTTCCTAGCATCAAGAAATAAATCCAAGTTCAAATCGCTCGGACAAGAACCACAAGGGAGGTGCCTAGCATTAAGAAATTAAGCCTCTAGCTATTATTTATTCCCCAAGTAATTTTCTTGGAGATATAACTTGTAAATCCCAGAATCACCATCTGCATGTAACTCAAGTAAATGCAAGAAAAAGAACCAATGAGACTATATGTGCTGTGACAAATCAACGCAAACAAACCAATCAAAAAATATGCATAAGAACAAAAAATAGACATAATAATAGAGGAAGATCATCAAAAAAAAAATCTACCAAGCAAACACATGTTGTGGTCGTCGTTAGAGATTTTCTGTCGATCCATGAACACCGACGCCAACAATCGCAGTCGTTGAAACGCCACGACAAACTGACGAACATGTGAAATGCAGAGGAGCGAAGAGCACGACAGGGCATCGACGTTGAGAAGTTGGAAGTCGGCTGCAGTGTCGACGGTGGTGGTGTCGCCGCCGAGAAAAACTTCTGGTGTCGCCTCTACAGCCGACGGATTGCGGCACAATTTTGGTGTCGCCCGCCGCGTTGAGGATTTGGGGGAAAAGCTACGGTAGGAGAAAAGTAAAACCTATTCACAACAATATTAATTAATATAGATTAATATTTTTAACCTATATTAAAATGACATTTAGTAAAGATGTCATTATAAATACTTTAATTGGATATGGTTTTTAAAATCAAAATTTGTTTTTAATAAATGTCATGATAAACTTTTTATAACTACACTGTATATTAAATGTCGTTAAGAAAATGTCATAATAGATCATTATTCTTGTAGTCGTTGTAATATGCCTTTGCAATCTCGTCGAAGCAAGACTAGGGCAGTAGGATTTCTGGCGAATAGATGGATTTGGTGGGGGATTTGGGCGAGCGTTCACCGCGAGCAAGGAATCAATAGCAATGTTGTTGTTGTCATCGTTGCCCCAATTGCTGCAGTAATTAGGTAAGAGCTTGCTTTTGGCTTACCTTGGACTAGATTTAGGGTTACGGTCCATTTTCCGTTCGCTAAGCATGATCCATGGTTGGGCAGCATTTGGTGCTGACGAACAGGGGATAGGATAAGGGGTTTTCTACCGGTGGAGTCTTCCAAGCTGGATGATGTGCTCTGTCGGAGTTGTGCACTGCGTTTCTTTGTGTCCTCAGCATCTGTTCTTCCTCCATCTTCCATTCGTGCTTCTCCACAACACCGGCGATCAGATTGCTGTAATTTCAGGATGCAATCTGGAGTCCAAGAGGAAGGGGGCCGAACTGGTTTCTGCAGTAATTGCTGAGTTGATGGCAGTGTGGATTTCGGACAGGTGGTTTAAGTTGGAGGTAGAGTTGTTTTAATCTACGATTCTATCATGTTACTGAGTTGCAACATAGTTTGCTTGAAGTGATTTGGTTGTGGGATGCGATTTGTATTGTTCAGTTATGCTATATGTGTGTGGAGCTGTGATCGGTGAAAGCTGAATCTGGATGGGCTGTACAAGGTAAGTCCGATTTGGATGTTGATGAAGGTATATCACTGATTAATTGGTGAACTGATGTGTTGATTTTATTGTTGATTTGTAGATTTGTAGAGCAGAGGAAGCTCGACTGGGTAAGTAGGATTTGATTGTGCATAGCTGTATAACAGTTTTGTTAGTAAACTAATCTAGATGTGTTATTATTGGATTATATGGGTGGAAAGTGGAGATTAGAGATATTTTGATTATATTGGTATTCTGCGGTTTCAGGATTTGGATACGAGGCAGATTCGCGGACACGAATACAATCAGCATGAGCTACACAGCAGGTGGGTAATTTCCTACCTGGTCCGAGTAGATATATTGCATTCAGATTTAGTCGTAGATATGAGCATGTTAGGTGTTCATATTACCTTGACTCTGCTCTTTTTATCGTATGCTTGATACTTTACCATTGGCTATTAACTTCATTGCTGCTATCATGTTTATTTTACCATGATTAGGAGTTATATATATAGGTGATGTAAGTAACTTAGAATTTGTTTAAGTTAAGTGCAAGTAGTAAAGTCCGGATGACAACCTAATTGTAAATTGGGCAAAAAGGTCATCCGTGGGTAGATAAGGTCTTGAACCTACGGTTAATCCTAGTATCCCTAGGTTGCATGTTTACTACTGACTATGTATTGTATAAATGGTCAAGTGAATGGTACTTAATGTGTCGCTATGGACCTGTGGTCCTAGCTTGATAATCGGTTTGAGTATGACTCTTTACGGGATAGAGAGTGCGTCGACCAGTTAGGTATGACTCTCTACAAGATGGAGAGTGCGTCTATCAGTTGAGTACGACTCTCTACAAGATAGAGAGTGCGTCGATTAGATTGGTATGACTCTCTACAGGATAGAGAGTATTATGATCAGTTGAGTACAACTCTCTGTAGGATAGAGAGTGCGTTGATCTGGTTAGTATGATTCTCTGTAGAATAGAGAATCTATGGTGGATGTCTGTATGAGAGACATTGCATTCATGTCATTTGCATGCACGCTGGCGACGAGGTCTCCCTTGTGGTCGAGAGTGTCGCCAGTCATCCTGCCTCCACGGTTATTCATAGGAGGAGTAACCGGTGTGAGGGCAGAGCATTGTGGTGCCGCACTCTACCACTATAGACGGTGGTAGTTGGATTTGCGTGTGGTAGTCCTGCGTGTGTGGCACTCGACCACTCATGGGTAGTGACTATTGGAGTGGCCAACAGCAAGGACCCCCATCGTGTAGCTTGCTCTTTACGCTTATATGCTACTCGATCATACTACCCACTCGGCCACTCGAGAGTAGTGGTTGGTGTTGAGTTGGGACAGTTGTCATGCTCGAGCCACCGAGGCCACACTGGGGTCGTGGTAGCTTTAGGGTGAGCCGACATGACCATGCATGCTGCATTGCCGACTTATGACATTTTTGCATATTACCATATATATACATATATGCATGTATATATATATATGGATGATTGTGATTAGTATACATATATAGATGCAGTCTATATATATATATATGCTTATCGGGATGTTGCATTTGATTGTATTATACTTGCTGCATTTGGGTGTGCATCATATTCATGCATGTTTCTTGCATTTGTTATACGATTGTGTCGGATACTGGTATGGGTTGGACAGACCATTAGATACCTTGACCTGTAGTTAGAGTATATTGTGAGTTGATCTACTCTTCCTGTTATATATATATATGTTTGATATATGTTCATGTTGGATCAGAGTAGCGTAGCAGACTTCATGTATGTCCGCATTTTTACGTTGCTTATTTGATTAGACGGTATATGCTTGTATTTATATACTATGCTGATATACCTGTTGTACCTCTAGAGTATGTTGTTGAAAATACATGTGATATAACATATATACATGTTTTTCTATTACATGCTGAGTTTTACTCACCACCTCCCACGGACCCTGGGTTTTTCTGTCGCCCAGGTAACAGGTAGAAGACTTCGTGATGGCATTGGAGCACCGCCGGCTGACATCGTCTCATCTCACCTCCGAGGCTCCCGTGTCCGTTTTGGATTTTCCGTATGTCTTATTTTGCATTCGGAGTTTTCACGAGGTTATGTATTATGTGATGTACGCACATGTTGGTGTGGATTTTGACGAGGTTTTCTTTCTGTTCTGGTGTTAGTCATACCGGTATGCATGTGTGTTGTCGTTTGTGAGATTGTAGTATGTTTTCGCTGTGTTTTGTGTAGTTGTTATTTTCATATATATGTATTTGTTGTTATTGTGGGCCTACGGGCCTTGTATTAATCCGAAATATTGCCACATACAAGGGAGATGTTGTCCGTTTGATCTTCGGCTCGGCATGCTCTCGGGGCGTGACACCTATTCCAATGCTTGCACCAAGGAGGACCCCTGCATGATATATATATATATATCAATATAAAGTTCTATGCCACCTATGTAGCCATTATTTAAGGATATATATGTTTAATTGATGACATGGAATCTCAATAAAGAAAAAAAAAATCAATGCTCCTTTTCTTATATTCTATTTGGTTATTAATTAGTTGAGGTCTTACCTAATAAAAGAATCTTCTTTCTGCCCACGACATTTGCTTCATTTTGAGGATCTTCTGTTGTTTCCAAATCACAAAACATGTCAGTAATTCTCATATCTATGTTAAATTTGCATTGATATAAAAGAATAATTCAAAATTGTGTGAGAGAAAGGTTAATACAAAGGAGGCAAGTTCAAACAGTATTAAGAACTATATATATATATTGAACAAGTAGGGACATGGATCAGATCGAAATGCTTCTTTCCTCTTCTAATTGATCATAATTGTGCAAATATTATGTATTGTATTTAATGCTTGCATTTTTTTTTTTCCAAATACCTTGGCATCCTTCTTGAAGGTAAGGGTTTCCATGGTAGCCATCTGAGCAGTTGCATCGGTAACCCAAAACTCGGTTAGTTTTTATGTCATTCACATCTAAGCATATGCTGTGTGCCATACATGCGAAGCTGGTCGTGTCTTTTGCAGCATCATTGCAAGATTGGTGGGTTACTATTCAATTAATGATCGTATGGTCTTTGGAGGTAGTGAAACGTGAATCTCCATCTGGATAGAAATAGTAACCATAAAAATCAAGATCGCTGTACTCTAGTTGCCCTTCCAGCAATGAAATCTTGCTCACTACATAGTAGTCTCGATATAGGAGAGTTGGAGGGTTGGAGGTCAGATTGCATGTTAGAGCAAAGCCTTCGCCTCGGTAACAATCCTTTTTTAGCCCAAAGGGAAAAAAAATTGTAACATTTCCGCATTCTGTTTGACAATCCTTTGCCGGAGTCAATGTGAAATTTTTATCTGGTAATTCACATACAAATGATTAGCTTTAACATTTATAAGATTTGTAATTAAGTAGCATGTATAATTTCACAAGAAAATATAAAAGAGATTTAGAATTGTTACCTAATTGGCAGCCATCGGGAAGGTAGGGATTGCCAACGTAATCTAAAGAACATCGACAAACATAACCAATAGTTTTATTCCAATAGTCAAAATTTTGATCAAGGACATTGTAGCATTCACTTTTCTGACTCTGACATGCATAAGTGTCAATGTTCTTCATCGCCTCTTTGCACGTGGAATTGTCATTGATATACCAAGCAATGGAGGCCATCATTCCATTTTTTATCATTCCAATTTTGTCTGTATTATTTATAAATTTGTCGAAGTCACCATAATTAGTAGCTTTCACATCGTACATGAAAGCTATAATGTTGGAGGCACTATTATTGATCACATGATGCTCGTTCTCACTCTCATTGAGTCGAGTTAACCGAATAGCCAATGAATTTTGATAATATTTCACTTCAGAGAAAGAAACCTCACAATGTCCATTGTCTGAATTATATCCATGCTCGAGAGTTGAAGAATTGGTAGGGGAGCATATTGCAGAACAAACATCTATCTCACCATTGGTAACATTATCAACAATAGTAGCAATGGCACTACAACCGCTCACATACACATTGTTATAGTTCACAGATTGAAATACATTTCTGGAAATATCTAAATACAAGCTAAAAGAGAAAGAAGAATTCTTAAAATTGATGAACGTGGAATTTATGGATGTATCTTCATTCAATGTGACATATGGCGATTCAATGTAGATTAAATTCTTTTCCATATCAAAATTTCTAACTCGGATAGTGCCATCCCCCAAGAGAAGCCTCGGAGGATCAGTGTCATTTGCACATGTAAGATTAAATCCGATAGCATAAAAACAGCCATCGCCAATGCCAAAAGGATACTCAATCCTTATATCACCGCATGTTTTGGAACAATTGGAAGGAAGAATAAATTTTCTATTTTCTGTTGCCCAACTTGTGGAACCCTCCAATAATATCAATGATATATTTAGTAGCAACAATATGTTGGCGAATCCCATTTGATTGACCTACAAATCATGCTATCAATATTAATATATTAAGTATATAATGGATGAACAGTGTTATATGTGATTGTATAAACCAATTACTACAAAAGAGAACACATACTTTATTCTTGAATACTAATATTGTACGTGATTGATCAAGTTGCAATTATTTATTCTCTTCTTCTATAATAAAAATAAAAATATTCAATTAATTTGATTAGTATGAATTTTAGGAAAAATAATTATAAAATACAATGAATGTTTAAGAAATTAGAAAAAAATAAATTTGTTTTTTTTTAAAGACCAATCTAGATCAGGTTAGTTCAAATAATCTTAATTGACTTAATCAGATTAATTCAAATAATCCTAATCATCAACTTGATCGAGTAGGCCATTTCAATTAGTACTAGATAAGACATGTTATTCATTGTCTATAATAACATTAATTAATTGTGTATTAAGTGAGTAAATAGTGATGAGAGTTGTAATTTAATTTGAACCTCAAAGATTATACTTATTTATTCAACTATTTTTATATATAGCTATGGCTACCACTTGACTAATTAAGTGGGATTTACATTATCTCTTCCATATCTCTTTCAATTATCTACTTGTGCTTATTTTATCTCTCTCTCTCTCTAAATCAGTTCATATCCATTTAATCGGTTCAATCACCAACTCAATTCAATTAGCTAGGCCCATCAAGTCAGTCAGCCAATATAGAGAGAGGTTTCTCAGTTGAGTTGATTAGTCTATATTAACCGGCCGTTAAATGAGCTGAGATAGAGAACTCATTAACCTGATATGTCCAGTTATAAGTCTATAAATTCTTAAGACTTCACTCAAATATATAATTAAATGCATACATTCTAAATGAAATTGTTAGCTAATTTTATATAGGAAGAAGAATGAGTATATAAAATAGAAAAAAATATACTTGCACCCAAAATTGTATTCTTTAAAATGAATCATTTTCCTTAAGTTATTTATCAAAACATTAAAATAAAATCGTTAAAAGAATAAGCCCATTTTGATTCGATTCTATTTACGTGTACTAAAGACAGGACTCAGAGCAAATAAATAGTTATTGATCAAGACATTGAAGATCAAGGAGAAAGCACTGACCTCTCTATTTTAGATATCAAACTTGGCAGCCAACTCACTTGGTCGATTGTAGTTTTTTTTTTTTTGTCTCTAACCAAAGCAGAATCATCCTGTGGGAGAGAGGTTAATTCTTTATATAGAGAGGCTAATGCTCCATGGAATTCATATTGGACACGGAATAATAATCATGCAATTTAGAAAATGAGTAAGTTTTTTTAGAGTTGACTGACTTATACAGTAACGCTATTTAGCAAGTGTTGTCGAGGTCAAGAGCTTTGATTTTCCACACCTCTATGAGTGGCTAGATCGTCGTTATGTGGCGTCACAATTAAGACTTAGAGAGGAAAAAAGATATCACAATTAGATTCAAAGTCTAACAACAATTTATAATATAATATGCTAAGTCAGTTGGATTATATATCTCCATTCAATCAATGAAAGTTCTTAATTGAAAAACCTTCTTATAGCTAAGAATTACCACTAAACCACGGTGAGCGTAGACGCGTAGACGACTTGAAAATGCTTTTGTGCAATCCTAATGCCCCAAAGCTCACCAACTGAATATAATAACAACGCTAATTTATAAATTTTAGTCACATTCAATCGTTTGAGAAAAGTCTCTCATTTAACTAGATGACCAAATGTGATCATTGAAAGCCAATATCTATGCCTTTAGGTGATAAATTTCATCTATAGTTGATTATTCAAATCTCTAATCAATTATTTCATGAGAAATATTATTGCATTCACTTAGAATCTACATTTAGTCAGCCAACCAATATGTTGACATATTCTAATTGACTGAAACTTAGATGATCTCATTTTACTTGTCTTACAACCATCATAATTAAATTTACATAAAAGCTAGCTCATAACTAATTAAGTTGGTTCATCGATAAACTACCACTTTGGGCATTAGTTCTCTATTTGAAAACTTCACAGTCAATCCTTAAGTTGTCACGCCCCGAGAGCATGCCGAGCCGAAAATCAAACGGACGACATCTCCCCTGTACGTGACAACATTTCGGGTTAATACAAGGCTCGTAGGCCCACAACAACAACAATATATATAACAAATAATAGCAGCGGAAATAAAGAGCGCATACCCACACATACATAACAAAAATATACAGGTGTACACCACCTGACAAGTCCATAGTCAAAACCGTAAATAAAACAATGACATCACGACAAGTCCATAACAAAAACAAGGGTCCATGACATAGGACCAAAATCCATAACTCATAAACAAGTCCAAGCCATAAGAGAGAAAAACAAAATGAACTCCTCGGGAGACTCGGAAAAATGGAGATGGGATGGATCGGTCGGCGCAGCTCCAAGTCGTCACAAGGCGTCTACCTGTTACCTGGGCGACAGAAAAACCCAAGGTCGGAGGTGGTGAGTAAAACTCAGCAGGTAATCAGAGAAAACATATAAATATATGTATCAATATTACATGTCATTCAATAGTCTAAATCTACTCGAACAACAGGTATACATCAGCATAAAAGGTATATATGCATGCATACACTAAATAAACTGAACAACAACGATGTTGACATACCTGACCGTCAGCTACTCTATCCTGATCCAACCTGGGCATATAACCACATCATAGGGTATAAAAGAATAGTACTAATCACACAATATCCTGAATATGATCCAAGGGTATCATCGTGAATAACCAACAGGTATACAAGTATCAGCCTACTACCATACAGAAAATGCAGTAGCATGTATGAATATGTACAAACAAATGCAACAAGCATAGTACATACAAATGTATCATCAAAGTGAATATACATATAGACTGTATCTGTATGTATACTAATCACCATCATCTATATATATATATATATATATATATATATATATATATATATATACAAGCAGGTATGTATATATATATAACCATATGCAACCAGTCTGATGATATTAATGCACAAGATGCATGGTCATGCCTGCTCACCCCTACTCGCTACCACGACCCCAGTGTGACCTAGGTGGCACGACATGACAACTATCCCGACTCCAACTGCCACCACTCTCGAGTGACCGAGTTGGGTAATATGATCAAGTAACATATGAGCGTAAAGAGCTCGCTACGCAGGGGGCCGCCACGGCCACTCCGACATCGCAATGAGCGGTCGAGTGCCACACACCTGTGACAATCGCACGAACTCCAACAACCATCGTCGATAATGGTAGAGTGCGGCACAACAAATGTTATGCCCTCACCGCTTACTCCTCGAAGTAACACGAGGCGGGATGATGACTCTCTCTCAACCCCAAGGGGAGGCGATGCCGTCGATGCATGCATGCAATGAGGGTAAGTCTTGTCTCACATCTAATATCTACCCTAGACTCTCTGCTCAACAAAGAGTCACACCCAATTGATCGATACACTCTCTACCTCGTGAGAGTCACTCATCCGATCAAGACAAGCTAGGACCATCGATTACATGACCATTCACACAAACCCGTGATTGGTGAATAAATGTGCAACATACAGGTATGGAATAAGTCCTACATCTAGGGCCATACTTATCCACAGAGGACCTTTTTTTTCCAAATTTACAATTTAGGTCAACCTCCATACTCTAACATCTACACCCTACTAAACAGTTAGACTTACTTACATCACATCTGTAACTTCTAGATCATGCTAGGGAATATGTGTTATCAATAATCGAGCACACATATATATCAACGGTAAGTTCAAGCATACGATAAACAGAGCATGATCAAGGTAATATGAACACCTAACATGTTCATATCTATATCTAAATCTGGAAATCATTACATCTACCCAACCGATAGAAAATTACCTACCTGCTATGTAGACTATGTCGATAGTCTTCACTTCCATGAACCTATCTTGAATCAAGGTCCTGCAAACGAAATATATAAACATAAATAAATGCTAGCATAACCCTAATGCTAGAATAATTCCCTAAATCACATCTTAACCCTTAGATTAGTCAATTCAATCAGGTAGTAGTGTAATCCTTTACACTTCATTTACTAATCATATTTGATCTATGATTACTTCACAAATAACACCACTGTGACATATCACATCGAATCAATAACCTTATATAAATCTGGCTTACCTTACAATTTCTTCAATCACCCAGCTCATCAATCCTTCTTGATCCACATTTGAAGTATTAAATCTGTAACGATCATAGCAACTTAGAAACCATCCCCAATTCATATCAAATCCAGATCTATCCAAATCCATCTTACCTTGTGTTAATTCAATATCACGGCCTAATCAACCCCAGACATCAAGTGAAACCACCAACATAACACAACAATGATGCAACCCTAAAATCACTAATCCATTCTCAACCGAGGATGTCACACGTCTACCTCTTCACCTCACACCAATCAATGTAAATTCACACCACATCTCAATTGAACAAAACAACCAACATAGTAAAAGGAGGAGAAAGAAATCACAGATCTTACCCCGAACTCACAACTTGGAAGATGATCGCCTCTCAATCGGTAACACCACCGGGAAGATCAAATTCGTCTACTGTAATTAGTAACAACAAACCCAGAGATCACTAACTTGCCCTCATCGGTGACCCAAATCAACATAATGGATAACTCACATGCTGGAGCTCACAAGTCGCCGATGGAGGGATCAAGGGTCGCGGTAGAGAAGATCGACAACAAGTTGGCTCGGTGGCAGTGGAAGTCATCCCATGCACCAAGAAATCTTGGCCGGTTGGAGGAGCTCGCTAATGGCCGACCATCGGTGGTCCTCGCCGAGGCGACCTCCGGCGACCAATCGACGGCACTTGATCGCGGCGGCAACGCCGCCAACCCACTCAGCAGAAATCGATGAAAATCGGATGGTCGGTGTCACGCCTCTAGCCGGATCTCCCACCGAATCGGTGTGGCGGCAAAAGGGGACAGGTCGGCCCGAGTGAAATCGAGAGAGGGACCCCGGCGGCGACAAGCCCAGTGCGGAGATCAGCGCGCGGTGACAACCGCTCCTTCTCTCGCGGCGGCGATGGAGCCGGCGTGGCGTGGCGGCGTGCAAGGGAGGCAGCGGCGAGGCGGCCCAGCTTGTGGGCGTCGGCGATCGAGAGGAGCTCGCGACGACAGCGGCAGCGGCGTGGCCGGCGCGCGAGGGAGACGGCGACGGCGAGGAGGCGTCGTCGGGCGATTCGGCGGTCGACAGCGCGAGGAAACAGAGGAGTCGCGCGATTGGGGGAAAAAGAAGGAAAATGTCGCGGTGAGGAAAATTCGGCGTAATCCGGAAATCAGGGAAAACGGAAGGAAAATGAATAGGTTTTTAATTAAACCTATTAATTCTTAACAGATAGTCTAAATAGGCTTTACAAAAGCCTACTTATTTATCCCCATTAAATGTCCATAACACTTCCGTTTAAATCCAGAAAATTTTTTAAAAATTTCTGTAAAATTTCACAAGATATTTTATCAATTACTGAGGAATATTTTTTTTTCTCGGTATTTTACATAAGTAGTTTGCTCCTACCTAGAAACAAACAGATCATTACATGATGTTGTGCAAAAGAGAGAAAAAAAATCAATGATTACATTCACACTATAATCTCTCATGACTATCATGTTTATAGGTCATTATAGTTCTCTCGATCTAGGTGTTCAAATCATCTAACCCACTAAGCTCCTTAACCTTGCTCCATGTCACTTGACTAATGATTAGAGCTATAAATGAGCCAAGTTTTATGTTGTTCAAGCTTATTTAATAAAGTAACTGGTCAAGTCTAAAATATGAACTAAGTCATTGAAATGATTATTCACGCTTGATTTGGTTTCTATTTTACAAGCTTGAGCTTAGTTCATTTAAATGTTATCAAACTCTTAATTTAAGCTTATTTGATTGTTTGAAATTTGTATATATTAATTAGTTGGTTAGTGAGATTGATTTTTAGAGCTTATTTATTTATTTATCATATTCATAAGAATTTTATTGATGAACGTAGTTTACAAACAAAACTTTGTGAAGATTGTTTATATATATATATATATATATATATATAGTTTAATAATAAACTCTTACCAAACTGAATACCAAATTTACTCGTGAATATTTAGTACATTTACAACCCTACTAATGATTCATGTTATCATGCCAAACCATTTGATTTAAGGTTCATGCCCTAAAATCTCCAAGCTTCACTAAATCTACATCACAACTCATTGTTGGCCACTCAACTATCAATCACATGATCTCTAGGATTATCAAATCTATAACTTCATCTTACATTTGTGAACTTAATATGCATTATCTAAGTCATTAATTGTATTGTATCATTTGATGCACATGTATAAAAAACATTAAAATATAACTAACTTAAATCATATAATTAACCAATATGTATTCAAATAACATGTAAAATAAGAGTCAACCACAAAATAATAATCATTTCCCCAACACATTATCCTTGTGTCATTGTAAAATGTGATATTAAATCAATTTCCCATGATTTTACATTATGGGACTTACGTCAACACTAACAATCTTATGGCTTGATCACATTTATGGCAGATCAAGTCTAGCATAAATGCTTACTAGTTAAATTAGCAAACGGTAACTACAATTTAAGCCAAAATATCATAAACAAATCGCTAAAAGCTTTTGAATATCAGTAAAAAATTCTTGATAGTTACATATGGTTCATAAAGTATTTTTTTATGAAATTGATTTGATTTCATGTAACAAATCTACTATAACATGACTGCTTGTTTTAAGGCAATTGTAACCAGAATATTGTCATTGTGAAATGGGATGAAATTGCAATGGCTTTGAAGACTGTTGTAGATTTATTTGCAATCACAATGAAAATGTGATGAAATTAATGCAATCATTGCAAGTAAATCCAAAGCATTACTTATGCAAATTCAAAATTTGATCTTCAAAATATTCATCTCCAGTGAGTTATATAACTATTCTAGTAATAACTAAATGTAATATTATTTGTAATATTTATAATTTGATGGTAATGCATCAATGCTTTCCACTGACTAACTAGCCATCATAAAAAGTGCAACAACTAAATAGTTTGCTCCTCTATCTAGATAAATTTTTTTAGGATCATCAAAAGACATAAAAAAAAGAGAGATACTGATTTATCAATAATTAAAAGACAGAAAAATGGTCACTTTTGACTTATCATCCATTTTGGTTTTGGTTAAGGAGGTGTCTTTCTCTTTTTCAGTGACCAGTAGAATTAATGGAGAATTTCTTCAACATTTGTGAGATCAATACACCAACTTTGATAATTTATGAATATTAGGTTTTAAATAAATCGTTAACTATTTTCATGATCTAAACTTGGAAATGTCCTAAAACCAATGAAAAGAAGTCTACTGTTATTAACGATATCAACAAACTAGCTATTTTATTTGAAAGTCGTCATAAGTCATAATATTAAAAATTGTCTTTATACACCATTCTACTATATGATATTTGTCACTAAATTACCTCATAATAAATTGCACCAGCTGCCAGAGATAATCATTACTTCAAAGCTGAAGTTATAGATAGCATTAATTAGCCCTTAGGGTTGATGCGGTTAGTAAGCGTCTTGAGGGCATGCGGCATGCCCGTAGTAGACAGAAGTCAATCCTAGGGTTTCACCGCCTAGGCTCTCAATGGCCCCTTCCTGCATACTTGCTAATGCACTCCGGATTTATCTCCTGCGCCAGTAGAGACAGTCGGACGAGTCGTTAATGTGACGTTCTATATTTTTTTTATAGATAACATTAATTAGTTAAAATATCAAAAATCTCAACATCTTTAACGATATATTCTCGAGAATGCCATGACATGGAATGCTTTTTTCCCCTTGCGATATGATTCAATATAAGATATTGTTTTTCCGTTAAAAAAATTTATTAGATAGTGTTGAATGTTGAATTTTTCTCTAAATGAGAGCTAATAATAATTAATAAACTAAGTTTACTTTTAATTAAAATTGGGCTCAATAATGGGTGTAATAGTCTGAAGAGAGGACACATACGGTGTGATCGAATTGGGTTTGCATATTATCCTCTCTTCTCTCTTAATGCGTTGTGTGAGGAAGACAAAGCCTCCTCATGATGAGAGTAGGTACAAAACATGGCAAACAAAGCTTTGCTTTTAATTTATTTATACCTTATCCATTTTAATCTTGTTCTACGGCAGTACATGATGATAATATTCATCTCAAACGTCCCTTAGATCAATATTATGTCCCATAGCAGTATAAAGAGAGGTAAATTATGGAGTCAATTTATAGACGATTACTATATGACCATTCAAGCAAGAGAAACTATTTTTGTGGACACATATTCATCGAAAATTAATCTTTACTCTTTTAAAATAAATTTATCACTTGATGATCGTTACGGTATGCCCGTGGAGGCTCAAAGTTTATCCTTCAAACATACAATATGACAGCGCTTAAGCTCTCGTAATTTTGATAATTTAAAAACTGAGCAAGATTTTGTCGACTACTTAATATCTTTAACCTTGTTGGGCTGCAAATTAAAACTGTAGCATGTATATATATAAAACTGGTCTTCCTTAGAATTAATTGACTAGGCTCGGTCAGATACAGATCGAGTCCCATCATTCCTTAGGAATGTATTGCTATTATGATAATATGGTTAATTATCAAACTAAAAAAATAATTTACAATTTTATAAAATCTTTAACAATATGAAAATAACCACATTGGTAAAAGTATAAATATAAATATAAATCCTTATAAAAATAATTTTTGTTTCTATAAAATAGTACATAATAAAAAATAATCACAATTATGATTATAAAATTTAAATTCAAATTTGTAAGAAAATAATTCTATAATCTATATGCTAATGGTCAGATTAGTTAAAATAATTTTATATTTATAAAATAAAAGATAATCATGTAGATGATTTAAAAGTTTAAACTTGAATTTATAAAAAATAATTTTATATTTTTTTATAAAGTATATTAACAAGAATTAGGGCACCTGCAACCCCATGTTAATAGGAGTGTTATAACACCCCTTTCTATTAATATGCATTGTGGAGGGGTGTTATAACACCCCTCCTGTAAAATACGGAAAAAAAAAAATTTATACGCGGATTAAACCCTTTAATTAATTGGGAATAATTAGAGGATTAATTGAGTTTAATTAGTGGATAAATTGGGCTCAATAAGTGGATTAATTGGGCTGGAAATGGGCTTGGGTTGGTATAGGGCTTGGGCTGGAATTGGGCTAAATCCGTTTGGATTAGATTTGAGTTGGGCTTGAAGTGGCTTGGACCAGGTCACCTGAAAACGGTTTTTAAAAGATGCCGAACGGACCCGACCCGACCCGTTTAGACGCAGATTTCTTCTTCCCTTATCGCGATTTCCCCTTTCTCCTCCGCCGCGATTTCCGCTTCACCGCCTCTCGCCTCTTCCCAATCATCGCGGCTGCCGGCCCCTTTTCTCCCCGGTGCACAGTCGCCGATGCCTCTCCCTCCCGATCCCGGTGGCAGCGAGCTTCTCCGGCCATCGAGGTTGCTCCGCCCCATTGGACGACCACTCCGACCACCGAGTCGGCCTCGTCACGCCCCTTTGTTCTCGCCCCGATAGTGGATCTCGCCGTTGCTCGAGCTCAGATGGTTGCCGTCGCATGAGCTTAGATCATCGCCGTCGCACGAGCTCAGATCGTCGCCGACCTTCTGTTCTGTTGATAGTTGATCTCGCCGCCCACATACAGCATTCAACCGACCTCGATTTGGTCGGGTTGTCATCGTTTCCTTTGCTGGGAGCTAGGGGTTGGCGGGAGGGGGTGCTATCAGGTCTCCGATCGTGGTCGGGTTTCGTGAATTCTGTTGTCACCGAATCTTCTTGTGCAAGGTAAGCCGATCTAGGTGTTGTTTGGATTGTATTAGGTTTCATCGTTGATTCCTTTAGATTTAGATGTGGGATTTCTATTCGAGCTTGGATCCGTGGTTTTGGCAGTGTTTGGGAGGTTGGATTGCGCCGGAGAACAGGGGGTGCTGCCGGTGAAGAGCTGATCGGTACGCTTGGTATCCTTATTGTTTCATATGTAACTGCTATATTTTGGGTAGTGTGTAAATATCTATGGATCCAATGAGTTTGCTGTCGATGGTTCGATGGTTGGCGGCTGTGACTTGGGTATTATCAATGGTTGTACACTGATCTGTTTGAATTCGAGGGAGGTGTTTGGGTAGTCTTTGGTTATTGTCGATGGGGATACGAGAAGTGTGCTCGAGTTTCTAACTTGTAGACTAGGAAAGGAGTGTGAATATAGAAACGATGTAGTCTTTAGTTTGTATATTGGTCGGACACTTGTACTTAATCATTGTTGCAATTATGTGCAGGTTTGGGATACGAAGCAGATCCACGGCCATAGGGATTATTTCGAGCTTCGTATCAGGTGGGCAATATCTACCTGGTCCGGTAGTTTTGATCAAATTCCTGTGCATGATCTTGGATATATGTTTATACTGTTTACCTTAAATCCACTCTTATTTAATCATATGCTTGTACTGCCTTGACCTTTGAGATATAAACTCTGGTACTTCATTGATTATCTAGCTCGGATAGGAACTATAAACCCTATTATGTATTAGCTGATGTTCAGTAAGTACAAGTGGTTAGGGTTATCTTTGTGACCTCAGATTGGGTTACTGTGTTACATCACTAGGGTTAGGTGATGAATTGGGTTATGGAGTCGATCGTTGTATCGTACACATATTAGTTGTGTATCTATGGTGGATCTAGTTGTCTGTGCATAGATAAGTGTATGATTGTCAGTATGTGACCATGGACTAGAGGTCCTAGCGCGATGGTATATCCATTATGGATTGTGTGCCTGTGCATGGTTATATGAACGGTCGATTGTATATCACTACTGACTAGAGGTTTTAGCGTGGTGGACTGTCAGATGAGTATGACTCTTTGTGCGATAGAGAGAGTCTTGTGATTGTAGTCCTTGCATAGTTGACTTTTGGTTGACGGGACTCCCCATGGGATAGGAGTGAGGCGAGGATACATGTATGGAGCTATGCATCATTACATTGCATGCATCTTGGACGACCGGGTCTCCTTGTGGATGAGACAGTCGTCGTCATCATCCTCTCCCACCACTCGGGGTAGCAGTGGTTGAGGGCGAGCATTGGATGTGCCGCCGCCACTAGGGATGGTGGTAGGGGAGATCGCACTCGCCACCGAGCAGTGGTGGTGTTAGCACTACCACTATAGGACGGTGGTTGTGTGGCGTGCGGTTGTCACATGTGTCTGAGCTCGTCTACTCATGGGTAGTGACGGAGCGACCAGCAGGGACCCCCGGGGAGTAGTTAGCTCTTTACGCTTATATGCTACTCATTCATACTACCCAACTCGGTCACTCGAGAGTAGTGACGGCTGGAGTCGGGCTAGTCGTCATGTCGTGCCACCCGGGCCATACTGGGGTCGTGGTTGGATGGGTCCACAGACATGGCCATGCATATGCACTGCTGATATATATGTATGCATGTATTTGATATATGTTTTACATATGCCTGTGAGATGCTGCATTTGATTGAGCTATGATTGCTGCATATGGTTGTTCATCATGATACATGCCATCTGCATTTTTATTTACTGCTATGTGTTGAGCATGATACATGCGTTGATTCAGACTGTTATATGCATTTGATTAGCATCACGTCATTGTGTGGTACGGACCGGGTTGTTATTACAGGTGATCATATATTGTTCATATGTTGGAGTATTGGTCAGGTATGGGATTGACTTGATACATTATATGGGTTATGTTATTGTATATCTGTCAGGATGATATAGCTTATGGTGTTGCTAGTCGTACATTGGTACATTACTTTATGTTCAGTTGATCAGTTTAGTATATACATTGAGTATGACTTTACTGTAGTTACTTGTTATTAGATTTGGATATGACTATATGTCTATTGGACTCATGTTGTATACCTGTAGATCTTCACATGTATATTTGTAGATCTATCCTTATATGTTGTTCATGCACTTTCTATATATTACCCCTGAGTTTATACTCACCACCCGGGACCACAGGCTTCCTCATGCCAGATAACGGTGAAGATTCCTTGGGCGTTCGAGTCTCACCGATCCCATCTCACACCGACGAATGGATATGTTTTACGAATTGTTGGTTTGGGTTTTTCCCTGTATTGTTTCCGTATTTATGATATACGGATGTGTTGTATGTATTTGGTCTTTGATTCGATTTCAAGTTATGATTCTTGTCGTGTCAAGTCACTCCGGAGTGCACAGTTGGTCTTTGTATATTGTTTTATCTGTTGTATGTTTTTCGCTGTGTTTAGTATGTTTGATATGTTGATATCTGTGTATATCATATTGTTGTTGTGGGCCTACGGGCCTTGTATTAACCCGATATGTTGCCACGTACAGGGGAGATGCCGTCCGTTTGCTTTTCGACACGGCATACTCTCGGGGCGTGACACCTCCACTTGAACGCATTCAAGACAATGAACACGTTCAAGTGGAATGTGGGGCGGGCCAGCCTGGCTGGCCCACCCCAATTTGTATTTTTTTTTATTTTTTAATTATATTTGTATTTTTTAATGAGGTGGAAGATGTTATAATAGGTGAGCATTGTGGATGCTCTAAGAAGATAACTATTTCATTAAACAAGTATATTTTCTTTAAAAGAAATGCAGTATCTTTTGATAAAATAGAAAAAAGAGGATTTTGAAAACTAGAAATTGCTAAATTAAAATTTTCTAAATACTAGATGTAAAAAAAAATGTCTGAGGTGCTCATATGTCTTCATCTAAAATAACATTGACGGAGATGGAAGTTTTATATCATTTCTTGTTCTCTTGTTCGACTGAACTATTTATCAGCGATTAAACTATCATCAATTATCAAATACAAATATATTTTTAAAAAATAGTAAGCTTTAAAATTCAGACTACATGAATTTAAATCGGACATGATTTATATTTCTTTTAATAAGTTTAGAGCCAAACTAACTTCTTAGTAAAGAGAATAGCGTGATAATTGAGGATAGCTTTATTTAGTAGTCATCATGGGAGAATTAAGATATTATTTTAAAGAGTTAGGAACTATATATTTCTCTGCTCACACGTTCTTTCTCCAAGCATTCACCTATGAAGTCATGAACTAGATATAACATATATATTCTTAGTAAAGTTCTAAATAAAGTTGTGCGATACTTAAGTGAGAATATTCTTTAAGTTCTGAAAACACATTTAACAATTCTAAAAATATCTTCTCAATAATGTAAAAATAATAAACTAAAATATTATAAGTGGTAACATATTGCTAAAAATATAGAAGTTACATATCATAGGTCACTGAGCCTATGCCTAGGGCCTTAATCTTATTGGGATCTTAAAATATATTTTTCTGGTGTATATATATATAGAGAGGGTGCTTTTCAGTTGTGCGCTTGCTCATGCGCGACCATGCCAGCTGGACGCTTTCTCTCATGTGCGCACATCGATGTGCATGGATAGGCGCCATTAATTAAATAGAATATAATTATTAATATATTTTAGAAGCACAAAAAATTGACTTTTATTAGAATACTAAAATATCTTTAATTAATTATTTATTACTATCACTACACAAGAAAAGACAAAATTATTGACCATTTTTTGGTCCAAAATAAATTTGACCCATAAACATTTAAAATTATTAGTCAATGAATAGTTATTGTAAAATACCGGAAAAAAAATATCCCTTTCTAATTGGGAATTATCTTGTGGAATTTTTCAGAATTTAAAAAGGAATTTGTATGACCATTTGAAAGAAGGTCAAAGACTAAATGTGTGTTGGGTCAAGTTGGATTAGCTCGTATTTGATTTAGGATAACTCAGCCACTTAGCGTTAAAAACCCACTCGTCTTCTCCTTTAACGCACGCCGATTCCTTTCCTTCGGTTTCTTCCTCTTTTTCCTGATCGCGCAACTTTCCAACTTCTCCACCGCCGCTCCTTCTCTCTGCGCCGTTGTCCCCTCTCACGAACCCATACGAGCGCCGGTCGCTCCCCCATCCTTCTCCCGATCCGGCCACCGCCTTGCTCGAGAAGCCGCAGCCGCGAACCTTCTCCCGATCGTCGTCGCCCCATTCCATCTTGAATCTGAGCCGACCAGACTTCGTTGCCTACCTGATCTCCTTCCCGTGCTTGCTGTCGCTGCCTCTTCTCCACTCGTCGTCGCCGGATCTGGCGCTTCCCACTCGTCGCTGACCCCTTCGATTGTTGGTCGGTCATAGCGCCGTGGATCACCCCCACGAGCACTCTGCCTCGTTACCTCTCCTCTTCACCTCAAGTGTCGCCGAAGCGGTGGCCAGCTCCGACGAACGACGGCAGCAACCACACCTGATCGTCGCTAGCCTCACTGCTAGGGTTAATTCTAGTACCTTTAGGTTGCATGTGTAAAATACCAGGAAAAAAAAATATAAAAAAAAATAAAATACTGGTTTAGGAGGAAATTACCGCATAAAATTTTTCAGGAATTTTTTTAGGAATTTTCCTGGATTTAGATGGAATTTCTATGAACTTATGGGGAAAGATTTAATAGGCTTTTATAAGGCATGTTTAGATTATCTATAATTGAGGGATTAATGGGTTTAGTTAACTCTAGGTTTAAATAGCTAAACCTAGGTTTTAATTTCTCTTATTTCCCCAATTCTACCCGACGCAGCTTCCCATCCGCGATTCCCCTTCTTCTTATTTCTCCACGGTGCGATTTCCTTCTCAGATCGCATCTTCTTCTCGCCCTTCTGCTGCTTCTCGCGACCATCTTCTCTTCCGAGACGCAAGTGGCTGAACGGCCTTTTCCTTCCTTGTGGCAAGCGGCAACGACCCGCCTTGACGGTGCCACGGATGCGTCGGCGGTGAAGGGGCACACAGCAGGGAGTCTGCGTCGGCAGAGGTTCGATTGGAGGCTGTTCTCCACCATCTACGTCGGAGCTAGAGGTTCTGCGTGTGGCCGGGAAAATTTACCGACGGCGGCTACTCTATTGTCCTGACTGAAGCCGCAACCTCTGCCGAAGCTAGGTAAGAGTTCGATTATTGGTTTCTTCATGAGATCTAGCTGCGATCGTGTATGCCCTTCAAAGCTCCTGTTCTTGCGATGGTTGATCAGATTCTAGGTGAGGTTCACGATTGTCGCAGCGATCGGATCGCTGGTCTTCCTGTTTGTCTTCTGTTAGTGGTTGTCTTCGACCGACCTTCTCCATAGGAAGCTTAGATCATGGTGTGGGAAAGGGGACAACCTTGTGAGCCGATGAAACGGTCCTTCAGAAAGTGAAATTTCGATATAATCTCTGTTTTTCCTTTTTTATTTTGTTCACGACTGTAAGGGCTGTAAATAGTTGTGAGTCGGAGTTATGATCAGTGTTTGGAGGTTACTGTCGAGGGAGTCGGTTGTGGAGTTCTCGACCGTAGTGAAATTTGCGAGTTGGGGTATCGGTTCGATGAAATTCCTAGAGGCGAGTGAGCTTGATTGGTTGATTTGGGTTGATTAGTTATTGGTTGATCGGTATGATATTTGGAGGATTAGGAATTAATTGGGTTATGAAGGAAATCGATTTGTCGTTGAATTGCTTTTTGTGCGTAACTATAGTTATGTTGTATGCAGGTTTCGGTCACGAGGCAGGTTCACGGTCGTGACGATCTGGTTCTTTTTGCGGATATTTTATCAGGCGGGTATTTTGACTTGTCTTTTTGATATAGTCATGTTGATATGCTAGATAGTTATAGCTTGCGATAGTTTTCATGTTTATCTACCTTGCATGTTATTATGCCTATTTGACACATGCATTTGACCGCTTTCTGATTATACTTTCCTATTTTACTTGGATCATGTATATGTACCTTTTTATTGTGCATATTATTCGGATACATATGTTAGTTGGTATTACATGCTTTAGTGTCATGCACCATCTTGCATGATTGCATGCTGGCTGGACGGGGTTCCATTATTGTTGAGCCCGCAGCCAGTTACATGGCCTGCACACACTGCCACTCATGGGTTAGTGGTACATCAGGAGGGTGTGTACAGTTGCTCTGTCAGGCTCCACTGGTCCGCTCATGGGTAGCGATGAGGCAGCGTGGTAGCGGGCAGGGATCCCTCCTCTGGTCTATGACACCGGGAGATGAGAGCTTAGCTCCCCCACTATGTTTGGAGCAGGAGGATAGGTGTACTCCGACAGCATCCTGTCCACTCGGTCACTCAGGAGCAGTGATGGCAGAGTGCACAGTTGTCATAGCCCTACCCACTCGGCTTCACCATCGCGTGTGAGGCGGCTGACTGGCGTCAGGGGTGACCATGTCATATGCACGACATGCATTTTTTCACGGATTGCATTTGTATTGTGTTTGCTGCATTATTGTATTGATGCCTTGGATGTTGCATATGATTGTCATGCATACAGGATTCATATTCATATATGATGATGACTTTATCTCTTATAGTAGGGCACATGCTCCTATATCAGGGTAGGAGATTCAGGTGAGTACAGTCCTTTTGCATTTATTTCTTGCTTACCATATATATGAGACTGTACTGACATGATTAGTATTGTTAGCTATATCTTGCTATTCATATCGATAAATATCCGCTGAGTTCTTTGAACTTATCCCGTGGTTTTATTTTTTTTTATTTCAGGATGAAGCTGTCAGGAGAGTCCAGTTGCCATATTCCCCCCCCCCTCGCAGTGACAGTTTCTTAGTTGTTTGAGTTATGGTTTGAATTTTGTATAGAAGATATGTTTAGGCTTGGAAATGGATTTATGTACTCGTGGATTTTTGGGGTTCTTGTGGACCATTGGTCGGATCTTATTTTGATTGGTTTGGTTGGGTATTCCTGCTCAGATGGCAGAAGGGGTAAGTCTAGTTAGTGTAGACTTTTGTTTACCTAGATTTGTTGGCCTGAGGCCTTATTATTATCTGCGTGTGTTGTTTGGATTCCGGTCGTGTTGACCGATGTATAGTGGCCATGTAGGCCTTGTATAAAAATTGGTATTGTCACCCGTACAGGGGAGATGCTGTCGGATTTTCGTTTGGCGGAGACTCCCTCGGGGCGTGACAATTTATTTGGTATCAGAGCGTAGGTTTTCGAGTTCCTTAGGGTCTTTGGGTTTATGGAGTTCGCCAAGTTTGGCAGGTTAACTGGGTATTTTCGGAGTTGTACGGATTTCCGACGATTTTTATGTTTCGAAAATTCGAGGTATTATTGACGAGGTCAATATGGGGGATTTGGCGGCGACAGGACATCTCCAGACAGCTAACAGGTAAATAAATTCTAGAAAATTTCCTAGATTTAGTACATATTTATATTGGTTATATTTTGGTTATGCGGTGATATCATGTTTTATCTAGTATTGTTTTAACCTGATATCTATTGGACTGTTAGATTTTTAGGTTGCTGGTTTATAGATAGCATTTGGTTATAAATTGCTATTACTGCTATACGTAGCTTGTTATCATTGTGATAAAAATGACTAGATATTATTGGTAGATGTTTACCACTTAGGATTTGACTAGTATTAGGATTAGTAGACTAGTTGAATAATATGAATAAGATGGATAAATTCGTAGAAGGCATGATGACATGATTACAGTTTATGTAGTTTAGAGTATATATAAGCATCTGATGCTTTATTTAGTATTGCCTTGACCTTGTCTGGCATGACCCTTTAGCTATACCTAAATTAATTTTGGCTATTGATTGCCATTGGTATGACTATGCTGTCGTTTATTAGACAGCGTGTTACATGTTTATATGGTTATGTGTTTTGTGGTGGATACCATAATTAAGACTGGTAGAGATAGAATAACTTAGATGAGGTTATTCGGTAGGAGTGGATTTCAGGAATGAAACAATATTAGTAGAACCCTAGGTGTTGGAACCCTAGGCGTAATAACCGGATGTGCATATTGGTATGTGATTACCCATTTACTGTTTCTGTGATATGGTGATCGGAGGTCGAATGATTAGGATGCGATTAATCCTTACTATATCTCCCATTCTTGGTTGAGAGAGAGAGTCTGCAGTAGAGTCTCTCTATAGGTAGGTGCTTTGTATACATGTGGTCTCTCATGCATGGTTGAGATGACCTACTGCAAGATATATTCTTGCGTTATTCGTTGGTGATAATCGGATTTGTATGACATCTGTAGCTAGATAGCTACTTTACAGGTTAAGTAACCACGAGATCTGTTCGTGGTAGCATGTTGTAGCATGCATGATTGAGCTGGTAGGACGATATAATTTGGGATTAACCCTCTTGAAGGGCTTGATAGTAGACTTGTGGTCCTTATTGGCCTTGATAGGCATTTCCTGTTAGTTGGGGCGAACCCTATGATTAATCGTCTCGACGTGATTATTAGTGGATTTATGATTTTGATCGACCTTGATAACCGATCATGTTAGAAGGGTTGGAACGCTAGATTTAACCATCTCGACTTATTTATTTATAAGTCGATGATCTTTATCGACTTTGGTAAACATTTTATATTAGAGGTGTTGAAACCCTCGCTTGACCGCCTCAATGGGTTTAATTGTAGAGCGGTGATCTTTATCGACTTGGAAAGTCGATTTATGCAGAATGTATTGGATAACCCTAGGCTTAACAACCTAGGATAATCGACTGCTCACGCGACCTATTGGTGGTACGCGCAGCGTCGCGATCAATAATTAGATATTTATATACAGCCTGTCTATCCACGAGTCTCATTCGTGGTAGCATATAGTTGCGCGTAGACCGTGCTATTGATTGTTGGCCCATGGGTTACGTTCGCGGTAGCTCATAGACAGTTCTCTTTTTGTGCGAGAGCCACGAGGCTTTGTCGTGGTATCCGGATGTGCACTGCTTGTTGCAGTGGTTGAGTATGTTGCGGGTATATTTGTTATACTGCGGATCATGATAGTTGCAGACTGATATTGGTACTCTGAGGGTGGGGTAACTCTAGCTTGTTCCCTGTGACTTCCATTATGTGCATTATGATTATGCACTATTGTCTATACATCCACAGAGTGGTTGTACTTATCCCCTCCTCACTTATCCTCTAGGTTAACTGAGGGAGGACGTGTCCTGTTGACCTACCTTTATGTCGCTCAGAGAGTTCCTTGCTGTGCTTGTCCCACTGCATCGTCGAGATGCCGCTTTATTTACTTTATCGGTGTTGCATTTTATTATGCACTTTGGATTTTGTCGCAATTTGATTTGGTGTCACAAAACTATTTTACTTTGTTTGATATATGTTTAGTCGTGCATGCATGCAGTTATTGAAATACTTATATTTCTATAATTATTTCGAGGTTTTTACCAGATTTGGTCCATGGATTTCGGAATATTGTCACTAAGGGGCTCTTTTGTCATTTGGATGACGACTATGCCCCCAGGATGTGACAATTTTATTGGTTTACGGTTTTGGTTTGTGGGTTTTGTGTTTCGAGGATTTGATTTCCCTTGGATTTTTGGGAGTTCTCGGGTTTTGGGACCAGAGGAGCTGAAGGATATCTCTGAGCTATAGGAAAAATATTGTCTTTAGTGGTTACTGTACTTTAATGGTTAGGAAAAGTATTGACTTAGTGAAATTGCCCCTACTCATGGTCGTGGACGAGTTCGACGACGTATTGATCTTGAGAAATCTAATGATGATTTCAGAGGTATGGATTCTTTAGAGGTGTCGACTGATGTCGAATTAGGAAGCTAGGAATATGACCTGCTAGTCATCCATTTGAAGGTCAAGGAGTAAACCCTCAGAGAATATCAGTCCCTGCTATTAGTGATTTGGTTATGGATAAGGCGTGTATGCCTACACTGGTTCAGACGATGAAAGATCGTTTTACCTTATTATAGGAGGTGTTGTATGGGATATTTATCTGTCCCAGTAGTTTTCCAGAGAAGATCCGAAACTCTTTGTTAAAAGAGAGACGGACCTTTGAGGTTATGCATCGATTATCGATGATAGAATGCGGTAGTTGTGGAAGGAAATGAATATCCTTCATTGTGGATAGAGGATCTATTTAGATCAACTATAGGACATCGATGTATGCTCTAGGATTGATTTATGATTGATGGGTTGATATTGTAGTGACATGGTGTCATACAATTATCATGGTCGTTGTGATGATTGTTATATCATCAACCTAGAGTAAAGAGGATGCAGTTGTATAGCGACAACAATTTCATACTTGGTATGAATTGTATGAGCTTATGATTATCTTATTAGACTTAGTCGCCCAGTGATTTAGGAAAGTCGTGTATTCGGACACGATTGGCTCGAGGTCGTTGGATTGCGTAACTTGGCCACTGTTGAGGGTGGTAGTTGGAGTTGCGCACTCGGCCATCGTAGATGGTGATTTTTCAGGTATTGATATGATTATTACGATAGATATGGATAGGATGCTCTAGCGGTACTACATCGCTGACTGGTTGGACCAGGAAGGTGATGGAATTTATTTGGTCTGAAGCTTGTGAAACTAGTTTGTGGCTCGCACGATGGTTGGCTTTTTAAAAGGATCGCCGAGATAAGCCGCCATATATAATATAGCGTGGACTTAGATGATTATGTTGTTTTGTAGAGGTGAGGAGCATGAATGCTCATGGAGTTGGCTAGCTTTTGGATAGCTACTATAGAGTAGCTGGAACACGAACGGTTGTAACAAGGAAGTTTGGTCGCGATAGCCTTCCATGCACTTACAGAGTGTGTGTTGGAGTGGATTTAGGATGATAGATGGACTACTGTCTCTGACACCGAGGAGGATAATGGTTTCTGAAGTTGCATTAGTTTAAGGAACAGATGCTTTCAGAAATTCATTCGGAATGGAAGTGGAAGCGTATTATTATAGATGTTGTGGTGGGTTTGTCTAGGACACATCAAGGCGACACGATTTGGGTAGTCGTTGATCGACTAACCAACCGCAGACTTTTAGTGATTCGAAGACCCGACTTTTGGATCGCTATGAGTTATATTGTCGGGATATCATCAAATTGCATGGTGTTCTTTGAGCATTATATCAGATAGAGATCCCTGGTTCACGTCTCGGTTTTGGCAGAGTCTGCAGCAGGCCTTAGGCATGCAGCTTCGTTTTAGTACTGCATTCCATCCGCAGATAGATGGACAGTCTGAGCGGACCATTTAGATACTAAAGGATTTGCTGGGGTCCTGTGTTATGGATTTCGGGGGCAACTGGGAGGACCAGTTGCTAGGACCCATAGAGCTCAGTATGAGACAGGTTGGTCCGCATTTATCGACGTAGGATGAGCAGAGGCGCAGGATCGCGGAAGAGTTATGCAGATCGGAGACGGAGACCTCGGGAGTTCTCTATTGGTAATCAGGTATTCTTGCGAGTCTCACCCATGAAAGGGGTGAAGAGATTTGGACTCCGTGGTAAGCTAGCTCCTAGGTACATTGATCCGTTTGCGATTTTGGAGAGGATCGGAGCAAATGCACTGCCTAGGGCTACCACCATTTTTAGCTGGTATCCAGGATGTGTTTCATGTGTCCATGCGGAGGAAGTATATGTCAGACTCTACACATTCTATCAGATGTGTCAGGTTCCATTCAACCTGATGCTACTTACGCAGAGGTTCCTGACGGATTTTGGATTTCATAGCCATGGAATAAGATTGTCCGACTTGTCAAGGTCGGGTGGGGTCACCTCACAGATGAGGAGGCTACTTGGGAGCTTGAGGAAAAGATCAGAGCTCAATACCCCACTTAGTCACTTGAGGTGTGTGACTTGTCTCCAGATATCTGAGATGGTTGTTATGACATCTCGTACTCATACATGAGCATGAAATTTGGGGACCAAATTTTTATTAGTAGGGGAGAATGTAAAATACCAGGAAAGAAAAATATAAAATAAAATAAAATACTGGTTTAGGAGGAAATTACCGCATAAAATTTTTCAGGATTTTTTTTAGGAATTTTCCTGGATTTAGATGGAATTTCTATGAACTTATGGGGAAAGATTTAATAGGCTTTTATAAGGCATGTTTAGATTATCTATAATTGAGGGATTAATGGGTTTAGTTAACTCTAGGTTTAAATAGCTAAACCTAGGTTTTAATTTCTCTTATTTCCCCAATTCTACCCGACACAGCTTCCCATCCGCGATTCCCCTTCTTCTTATTTCTCCACGGTCGATTTCCTTCTTAGATCGCATCGATCTTCTTCTCGCCTTCTGCGCTTCGCGACCATCTTCTCTTCCGACGCAAGTGTGGCTGAACGGCCATTTCCTTCCTTGTGGCAAGCGGCGACCGCCTTAGCGGTGCCACCGGATCGTCGGCGGTGAAGGGGCACACAGGAGTCTGCGTCGGCAGAGGTTCGATTGAGGTCGTTCTCTCCACCATCTACGTCGGAGCTAGAGGTTCTGCGTGTGGCCGGGAAAATTTACCGACGACGGCTACTCTATTGTCCTGACTGAAGCCGCAACCTCTGCCGAAGCTAGGTAAGAGTTCGATTATTGGTTTCTTCATGAGATCTAGCTGCGATCGTGTATGCCCTTCAAAGCTCCTGTTCTTGCGATGGTTGATCAGATTCTAGGTGAGATCGGATCGCCGGGTCTTCCCGTTGTCTTCGTTAGTGGTTGTCTTCGACCGACCTTCTCCATAGGAAGCTTAGATCATGGTGTGGGAAAGGGGGCAACAGCAGAGCCGATGAACAGATTCGCCGGTAAAGTGAAATTTCGATATAATCTCTGTTTTTCCTTTTTTATTTTGTTCACGACTGTAAGGGCTGTAAATAGTTGTGAGTCGGAGTTATGATCAGTGTTTGGAGGTTACTGTCGAGGGAGTCGGTTGTGGAGTTCTCGACCCGTAGTGGGCTGCGAGTTGGGGGTATCGGCTGTCGATGAAATTCCTAGGGCGGGTGAGCTTGATTGGTTGATTTGGGTTGATTCCGGAGTTATTCGGTTGATCGGTATGATATTTGGAGGATTAGGAATTAATTGGGTTATGAAGGAAATCGATTAATTATTCGATTTGTCGTTGAATTGCTTTTTGTGCGTAACTATAGTTATGCTGTATGCAGGTTTCGGTCACGAGGCAGGTTCACGGTCGTGACGATCTGGTTCTTTTTGCGGATATTTTATCAGGCGGGTATTTTGACTTGTCTTTTTGATATAGTCATGTTGATATGCTAGATAGTTATAGCTTGCGATAGTTTTCATGTTTATCTACCTTGCATGTTATTATGCCTATTTGACACATGCATTTGATCTGTTTACAGTTATACTTTCCCTGTTTTACTTGGATCATGTATATGTACCTTTTTATTGTGCATATTATTCGGATACATATGTTAGTTGGTATTACATGCTTTAGTGTCATGCACCATCTTGCATGATTGCATGCTGGCTGAATGGGATTCCATTATTGTTGAGCCCGCAGCCAGTTACATGGCCTACACACACTGGCACTCATGGGTTAGTGGTACATCAGGAGGGTGTGTGATTGCTGTCGCCAGCTCGGTCCGCTCATGGGTAGCGAGCGTGGTAGCGGGGCGGGGATCCCTCCTCAGTCTATGACACCGGAGATGAGAGCTTAGCTCCCCACTATGTTTGGGGCGGGAGGATAGGTGTACTCGACGATCCTCGCTCCACTTGGCCACTCAGAGCGATGATGGCGAGTGCGATGTCATAGCCCTACCCACTCGGCTTCACCATCGCGTGTGAGGCGGCTGACTGGCGTCAGGGGTGACCATGTCATATGCACGGCATGCATTTTTTCACGGATTGCATTTGTATTGTGTTTGCTGCATTATTGTATTGATGCCTTGGATGTTGCATATGATTGTCATGCATACAGGATTCATATTCATATATGATGATGACTTTATCTCTTATAGTAGGGCACATGCTCCTATATCAGGGTAGGAGATTCAGGTGAGTACAGTCCTTTTGCATTTATTTCTTGCTTACCATATATATGAGACTGTACTGACATGATTAGTATTGTTAGCTATATCTTGCTATTCATATCGATAAATATCCGCTGAGTTCTTTGAACTTATCCCGTGGTTTTATTTTTTTTATTTCAGGATGAAGCTGTCAGGAGAGTCCAGTTGCCATATTCCCCCCCCTCGCAGTGACAGTTTCTTAGTTGTTTGAGTTATGGTTTGAATTTTGTATAGAAGATATGTTTAGGCTTGGAAATGGATTTATGTACTCGTGGATTTTTGGGGTTCTTGTGGACCATTGGTCGGATCTTATTTTGATTGGTTTGGTTGGGTATTCCTGCTCAGATGGCAGAAGGGGTAAGTCTAGTTAGTGTAGACTTTTGTTTACCTAGATTTGTTGGCCTGAGGCCTTATTATTATCTGCGTGTGTTGTTTGGATTCCGGTCGTGTTGACCGATGTATAGTGGCCATGTAGGCCTTGTATAAAAATTGGTATTGTCACCCGTACAGGGGAGATGCTGCCGGATTTTCGTCTGGCGGAGACTCCCTCGGGGCGTGACAGCATGTTTACTATCGACCATGTATTGTGTAAATGATCAGGTGAATGGTATTTAGTGTGTCGCTACGGACCGGTGGTCCTAACTTGATATAATCAGTTTGAGTACAACTCTCTACAGGATAGAGAGTGCGCCGATTAGATGAGTACGACTCTCTACAGGATAGAGAGTGTGTCTATCAGTTGAGTATGACTCTCTACAGGATAGAGAGTGTTATGATCAGTTGAGTATGACTCTCTACAGGATAGAGAGTGCGTTGATTTGATTAGTATGACTTTCTGTAGAATAGAGAGTCTGTATGTGGGACATTGCATTCATGTCATTTGCATGCACGCTGGCGACGTGGTCTCCCTTATGGTTGAGAGGGTCGTCATTCATCCTGTCTCCACGGTTACTCATAGGAGGAGTAACCGATGTGAGGGCAGAGCATTGTGATGCTGCACTCTACCATTATAGACGGTGGTAGTGGAATTTGCATGTTGTAGTCTTGCGTGTGTAGTACTCGACCACTCATGGGTAGTGACTGTCGGAGTGGCCAACATCAGGGACTCCCATTATGTAGCTTGCTCTTCATGTTTATATGTTACTCAATTATACTACCCACTCGACCACTCGAGAGTAGTGGTTGGTGTTGAGTTGGGACAGTTGTCATGCTCGAGCCACCGAGGCCACACTGGGGTCGTGGTAGCTTTAGGGTGAGCCAACATGACCATGCATGTTGCATTGTTGACTTATGACATTTTTGCATATATATATATATATATATATATATATATATATATATATATATATATATATGGATGATTGTGATTAGTATACATATATAGATGCAGTCTATATATATGCTTATTGTGATGTTGCATTTGATTGTACTATGTTTGTTGCATTTGATTGTACATCATCCTCATATATGCTACCCGCATCGCTTATACGGTTGTGTAGGATACCTATATAGTTGTTGGATTGTCTATTGTATCCTTTGACCCGTATTTATTTTGTTATATGGTTTAGAGCAGATTTTCTGTATATGTATATATTGTGGATATGTGCTCAGGTTGGATAGGTGTAGCGTAGCAGACGTTCAGGTATGTCTGCATTTTATATTGGCTTTTGGTTAGAAGGTATATACATGGATATGTTATCATGCTAGTGATACCTGTAGATTTTTCTATCGAAATACATGTGATATTGATATATACATGTTTTTCTATTACCTGTTGAGTTTTAATCACCACCACGGACCCTGGGTTTTTTTGTTGCCCAGGTAACAGGTAGCCGACTTCGTGATGGACTTAGAGCACCGCTGGCTGGCATCGTCTCATCTCAACTCCGAGAGTCCGGGTTTTTGGGTTTTCATTGGTGTTCCGATATTATTTGGTTTATGTGATGTTTTGTAGTGAATGGACACTGTAAAGGTTGTACCTTTCTTCTTCTGGTTTTGTCATGGTGTTCTGAGTCGGTGTTAGTCATACCAGTATGCATGTGTGTAGTTTGTGATGTTATATTATATTTTCGCTGTGTTTTATGTATTTGTCTTGTTGTTTCCGCTGTGTTTTGATGTGTTATTATGGTTATATATATATTTGCTATTGTTGTTGTGGCCTACGAGTCTTGTATTAACACGAGATGTTGCCACGTACATGAGAGATGCCGTCCGTTTGCTTTTCCGCACGATATACTCTCGGAGCGTGACAGTTATAATTACCTACTAAAATTTATTTTGGCTAGTAATTTTAATTTTTACTAGTTAAATTTAGATTTATCATTAATTTTTAATTTTGTATTAGTAAAGTTAGTTTTAACTTATATTTTTTTAGTTTTTTTACAAATTAATGTTACATTTGGTTTGTAGTTTTACATTTTTTATACTTGATAATTTTAAATATTTGGTTGTTAATTTTTTATTGTTTATTTTGTCTAAAGTTATGTTTGATTGATAATTTTTAATTTTTTATTAGCTAAAGTTAAATTTAGCCAATAATTTACAATCTTTTATTGGCCAAAGTAAGGTCTAGTCAATAATTTTTAATTATTTAATGTTTGATTTGCCGGCTAAGCTTAGGTTTGGCTAGTAAAATAAAAATATTTATTTGTTATACTTATTAGTAATTAATATTTTTATTTTGTAAAATTACTTTTAAAAGATTTACATGTGAAAGACTTTTATGTTTAAATTTTTTTCATAAAAATATATTTAATTTGTACTAGATTATTTCTCCTTGAATATTATTTCTTTCTTTATCTTTCTTTTCCTTCATTGTCATTTTTATACCGATGTTGTATGCTCTTGTTCCTCACAAGTTGTATGTTCGTTCTCCTTTTTTGTAATTCGTCGTCGATGCTAAGAAAGGATTACCAACTAAATATTTTTGGTTAAAAAGTTTAACCAATAATTTATCGAAGTTTAATTTATAAATAAAAATAATAATAGCTAAAATGTATACTAAATAATTTTACAATAATTTATCACTCATTGTCAAATTTTCTAGTATTTTTAATATTTTATTGGCCACATTTAACTTTATTTAGTCAATTACAAATATTTATGAGGTAAATTATTTTTTAAAACAAATTATGCTTGAAAATTAACAGAAAATAATTTTTAATATTTTATAAATAATTATATCAAAATTTACCAAGTAAAAGTTTAAATGAATTAATCTTGATTTTTTCTCTTAACCTAGTTAATTTCTTCTTCACTTTGAATCTCAAAAAGTCAGAAAATATTTTCTAAATTTTATATAAAAATCTATTTTTTGAAATTATATTAAGGTCCTAATATTTTTTTTTTGTCAAGGGCCTCAAAAATAGTTGAGACAACTCTAATTCAGACTAGTATATACTAGTTAAACCTAAGAATTTATTTATATGAATTTATAGAGACGAGATAGGATGAAAATTAAACAATATGCATGCATCAATGTTTACAAACTTATTTGTACCAAGTTAAAGATGAAAACAAACATAAGCAAATTTCATACTTGCATATATATAAAAACAATTAACGAGGCCAATTTTGCGACCACATGAATTCTTTCTCCAAGCTATAATTTCTAGAATTTTCTTGATTTACCAATTCTGATGATGAGTAAGATGACACGAAGTAAACTTTCAGTTTCCTCATTACCTTCTGGAAGACATATTTTTTTATTTTTCATTCTACCCTTTCTCATACCTTGCAATTTATACTCAACTTCCTTCATTGTAGGTCTTTCCACACCTTTTAAACTCAAACATATTTTTATCAAATTACTGATTTCAAGAAGCTCTTGCTCTGTTCCTTCTTGCAAAATACAATCTTCTATAAGATCAAATAGCATGTTCTCTCTTATTGCTTGAAGGAAATTCATTGTTAGATTTTGTTGCGACCCACTTTTGGTTGAGTAAGTAGGTTTCTTTCCGGTTAAAATCTCAAGAAGGATAACTCCAAAACTATAGACATCACTCTTCTCGGTCAATTGACTAGTTTGATAATACTCTGGATCTAAGTATCCAAAGGTACCATGTATGGCAGTAACAACATGTGTTTGATCAAGGGGAATAAATCTTGATGCTCCAAAGTCTGATATCTTTGCTCTAAAAATATCATTTAAAAGAATATTCGATGACTTAATGTCTCTGTGAAAAATTGAAATAGAAGCAGCTGAGTGTAGATAAGCAAGTGCTCCTGCAGATTCTGTGGCAATTCTGAGACGATCATCCCATGATAATCTAGATTCACCTTTTGGAACATGAAGATGATCTGAAAGAGTCCCATTGGAGATAAATTCATAAATTAATAAAGGAACATCAGCTTCGAGGCAACACCCTAATAGCTTGACTATATTTCTATGGTTGATCTGAGAAAGAACAACAACTTCATTTATGAATTGATCAATCTCACTCTTTTTAACAATCTTTGATTTTTTTATAGCAACAACCCGCTGATCCGATAAAATTCCTTTGTAAACAGTTCCATGTCCTCCCCTTCCAAGTATTCTAGTTTCATCAAAATTATTTGTTGCCTTTTCTATTTCTTCTAAAGAAAATATATTTATGTTCTCATTGGCATCCTCATTTGTCAAGATTAGTTGTTGAAGCAATAAACCATGATTCTCATGAAAGTTCCTTTGTCTTATTTTATTTTGATTCTGTGACTTCCATTTTCTGCTTAGGACGACCCATGTTATGAATAAAAGCAAGAAGCTTAATCCAATGCTTGCACCAAGAAGGACCCCTGCATGATATATATATATCAATATAAACTTCATAATTTCTATGTCTACTAGAATAGCCTTTTTTTCTATTGATGTTTAATCACATATATCTATGCATTAATTTCATTTTTCATGCTGTATTTTATTTTTATTTATTTATAGTGACAAAATTTCAATAAAAAATTAATACATTCTACTTAGTTGAGGTCTTACCTAATAAAAGAATCTTCTTTCTGCTCCCCGAGGATGCTTTATATTGAGGATCTTCTGATGATACCAAGCACAAAAAGTGTCAATTCTCACATATAAGTTATTTATCATTCATTATATTACTAAATTTGCACATATAAAAGAATAGTTCAAAATTTTATGCAAGTAACGTTAATACAAAAGTAGTTAATTCAAATAGTACTGAGAACTATATATATATATATATTAAACAAGCAAGGACAATGGTCAATTCTAAATGCTTCTAATTTATTAAACTTGTGTAAATATTATGTCTTCCATTTAATACCTATATTTTGTTCTTTCACGTACCTAAAATTCACATAAAATGGGTGTCTTAGAAATAAGTTGATAAGGATACTTTCAAGTAATAATACCTTTGCATCCATCCTGGACGTAAGGATTTCCAATGTATCCATATGAACAGTTGCATCGATAACCCATATCTTCATTATTTCCTGTGTCATTCACATCTGAACATATGGTATGTTCATGAAAACATGCAAAAGTGTTCATTTCTTGTGCAGCATCGTTGCAGGAATTGTGGGCTATTACCCAATTCATGATCCTATTCTCTTTCAAGGAAGTGAAAGGTGAATGTCTAGAAAAATAGTAACTATATATATAAAAATCAGGAGGAACATGGTACTCCAGCTGCCCTTCCTGCACTGAAATTTTGCTCACTATGTAATAGTCTTCGAATAGGAGATTTGGAGGCTGGGAGGTCTCGTTACATGTTAGAGCAAATCCTTCGCCTCGGTAACAACCCTTTTCTATCCCAAAGGGAAAGACAATTTCAACGTCTCCGCATTTTTTTTGACAATTTTCTGCTGGAGCTAAAGTAAAATTTTTACCTGTCACACACACACACACACACACACAAGTGATTAGTTCTAACATCTATGAATTTTGCAACATTATGCATCATTAAATTATTTAGTTCAATTAATTAATTAGCATGTATGATTTAACACAAGAAAATAGCAAAGAGATTTAGAAACATCACCTAATTGGCAGCCGTTGAGTAGATAGGGATTGCCGACATAATCTGAAGAACAATGACAACTATAACCAACGGTTTCGTTCGAGTAGATTGAATCTTCAAGAATGACATTGTAGCATTCACTTTTTTCACTACGACATGCATAAGTGTCTTTGCTCTTCATAGCTTCTTTGCAGGTGGATTTATCATTGATATACCAAGCGAGGGAGGCCACCATTCCAGTTCTATTCTTATCACTTGCAAAGTTGCGGAGGTCGTCATAATTATAAGAGTCCCCATCGTATATGAAAGCTATGATGCTAGAGGTACTATCGTTCATCATAGTATGCTCATTCTCATTCTCATGGAGCCGAGTTAAGTTAATAGCCCATGAAATCTGGTTAGATTTCATATTACGCAAATGAATTCTGCAATATCCATTGCCGGACTTATATCCATGGTCGATAGTTGAAGAAGTACTGGTACTGGAGCATATTGAAGAACAAGCATCTATGTCACCGGTGGAAACAACATCAACAATATTGGCAGTAGCACTACAACCAGCCACATATATACTGTTATAGGTCACATACCTGTATATACTTTCCAAGTGATTAGAACGTAAGTAAAAAGAGAGAGGCAAATCCTTAAGATTGATCAATGTTGTATTGGTGGGTGAATCCTCATTCAATGTGACATATGGCGACTCTATGTAAACTACACCCTTCTCCATGTCAAAATTCCTTACTTGAATAGTGCCATCCCCTAAGAGTAGCCTCGGAGGACTAAAGTTAGATGCACATGTAAGATTAAACCCAACACCATAGAAACAACCATTGCCAATACCAAAAGGATACTCGATCTTTATATCACCGCATATATTTGAACAGTTGGAAGGAAGAGTAAAATTCTCATTTTCCCTTGTCCAACTATTGGAACCTTCCAATAGTATCAATAACGTAGTTACTAGCAGCAGTACGTCGGTGAAACCCATTTTATTGTCCTACAAAACAACTATCAATAAAGTATATAATGAATTAACAGAGTTAAATGATTGATAATATATATTATATGTAAACCAACTGCTCCGAAAGAAAACATTTAATTCATATACAAGGATAATCTTGCACCTAGTTGATTGTACATAATTGACTATGAGGTTGCAATATGTTTATTATTTTCTTCCAAGAATGGAATAGCCGTTGCTCTTGTCATATAAAACAAAGAAAATTTAATGAATTTGGTTGGAAAGCATTTTTTTTAAAGAAAAAATCAAGAATTGGAAAATGCAATGAATATTTGAGAAATTAGAAAAAAAAAAGGTGATTTTTATTTAGATCAAATAATAAATTCATCTCATCTTCTTACTAATTCATTATAAGTAATTTAATTCACATTATTTTTTCAAACTACTTTTATAGCTATGGCTAACTAAGTGTGGCATTCATTCACACTATCTCCAAACAGCTAAACAAAGTTATTAAAGGAATAAGCCATTTCTATTTGCTTCTATTTACATGTACTAAAGACAGTCTTAGAACAAATAAATATTATTCATTGAGACACTGAGGATGAAGTATTTACCTTTGGCTATTTTAGATATCAAACTTAGCAGCCAAGACACTAGTTAGTTTTATATATGAAGAAGAATTATTTGGCTCAACCCAATTAACTCATTTAGTTTTCTCAATTAATTTATTTTATGTATTTCAAATATAAATTAGGATAATAATTTATGAATAAATATTATTATGGAATAGAGGTGAAATAAAGTTAGTTTCTGATTTTAAAGAGTAAAATGGAAAAATTTATTCTTTAAAATGAATCATTTTCCTTAAGTTATTTATCAAAACATTAAAATAAAATCATTAAAGGAATGAGCCATTTTGATTTGATCCTAGCTATTTACATGTACTAAAGGCAGTACTACTCGGAGCAAATAAATATTTATTGACCAAGACATTGAATATCAAGGAGAAAGCACTGACCTCTGGCTATTTTAGATATCAAACTTGGCAGCCAATTCACTTGGTTGATTAAGGCCTTTTTTCTCTAACCAAAGCGCAATCATCCTGAGGGATATAGATTCTTTATATAGAGAGTCTAATTCTTCATGGAATTAATTCATAGTGGCACACAATTTAGAAAAGTAATGCAATTAAGAAAGCGATCGAGTCAGTTTTTTAGAGTTGACTGACTTGAACAGTAATGCAATTAAGAAAATGTTGTCGGGATCCAGAGCTTTCATTTTCCACACCTCTATGAGTGGCTAGATTGTTATTGTTTGGCCTAGTTTACAATATAATATATCAAAGTTTAGAATATGTCAAGAATTTTTATTTTCCACAATTAGATTCAAAGTTACAATATATCAAAGTTTAGAATATGTCAAGAGTTTTAATTTTCCACAATTAGATTCAAAGTTTAACCATAGTTTAGAATATGTCAAATCAGTTGGATATATATCATATTCAATTAACAAAAGATCTTATCTGGTAGGTGAACTAGGAGAAAAGACCGTCTATCCCTAGATTAGTCGGGCAAGATCAAACACCTAAATTATAAATTAAAAAAAAAAATCTTAATTGGAAAACCTTCTTATCGCTACGAATTACTACTTAAGCACAATGAGCATAGAATACTTGAAAATAATTGTATGCAATCCTAGTGCCCCAAAGCTCACCGATTATGTATAATAACAACTCTAATATATACAGTTTAGTTGCCTTCAATTGATTGAGAAAAGTCTCTCATTTGACTAGATGATCAAATGCGATCATCAAAAGCCAATATTTTTAATTAGTTGACTAAATTGCATCTATAGTTGATTCTTCAAATCTCTAGTTAATTGTTGCATAGTAGAATTAATCCGTTCATGAACCTTCATTTAATTAATCAACTAACCAGTATATTGGCATGTCCTAATTTACTAAAATTTTGGTGATCTCATTGTACTTATTGTACAACAAGTGTAAGTCTACGTAAAAGCTTAGAACAACCCCCGCAGGAAGGGCCTAATGGCTAGTGCATGCAGAAGTTGTACCAGAGGACAACGGGTCATGTAACGACCGGGTCCCTATTGGCGGAATTCGGCGACCCCTATTGGTCGACGACCGTCGCCCTTGTTGGCGGAATTTGACGACCCCTATTGGTCGACGACCATCGTCCCTGTTGGCCCGTCGTTACTCACCTGGACTTCCCACCCCTGGAAGAGGATTTTTGCCTTCCCCAGGATTCGAACTCTAGACCTCCAGACTAAGTACTAAAGTTTATGAATCCTGGTAACCAAGTGATCCTTGATCACTTGGTTACCAGGATTCTTAAACTTTAGTACTTAACTGATCAGAGCGAATCTGAAGGCACTTCGGGTGAAGAGAGTAACGAGACCAGTGGCGATGTCGCCGACAAAAGTCGTCACTCGCCAACAAGCGATCGTCGACCAATAAAATCGCCAATCGCCACCCCGGCGAATAAAAAAAGGCGTCTTTTTATTGTAACGACCGGGCCCCTGTTGGCGGAATTCGACGACCCCTATTGGTCGACGACCGTCGCCCCTGTTGGCGGAATTCGACGACCCCTATTGGTCGACGACCGTCGCCCCTATTGGCCCGTCGTTACTCACCTGGACTTCCCACCCCTGGAAGTGGGTTTTTGCCTTCCCCAGGATTCGAACTCTAGACCTCCAGGTTAAGTACTAAAGTTTATGAATCCTAGTAACCAAGTGATCCTAGATACCAGAAAAAAAAAAAGAGTGTTGGGTCAAATTAGATTAACTCGGATTTGATCTAGGCTAACTCAACCACATAGCATTAAAAACCCACTCGTCTCTAACGTGAGCGAGCCGTTTTCTTCCGTTTTCCCGATCGCGTTGACCTCGTCTCCTCCCCAAACCGCGCCCGAACCTTTACTCTTCCAGCCACGACCTTTTCTCTACCGCGCCCCTCTTCTCTCCCGATCGAACACCAGTGCCGCCTCTTCCTCTTTTTCCGTTTCTTTCTCTTCTCCACCCCGAGCTCTCAAACGTCGACTGTCGACTCGCCTCCACGCCGCGCGTACACCACCGCGCCGCAGCTAGCCATCGCCGACCCTTTTTCCCCTCGAGCGATGACTTCCTCCAACTCTTGCTTCTCACCGCGACGGTTCTCTTCGTGATTTCCTTCTCGCTGAGTGACCTGTGCCGCCGCTTCCCACTCGTCGCCACCGAACCCTGCTCTTCCCACCAGTCGCCGATCTTTTTGTTTCTCGTGGGATCTCCGTGGTAGCATCGCCATGCTCAAAGTGGATTCGTTGAATCGTCGCCGCTTCTTCTCCTCCCTGCACCGTTGAGGATTTGAGTTCTTTCCTCCATGCAAGCAACGTCGACGCCTCTGCCTCAGCCACCGACGTCTCCTCCTCCTTCGTTGTAGCCACAGCGGCGTGGTCAGTGTTGATTGAGGTCGAGGATGCCCTTTTGCACGATGATACAGCCTGCCTCCACCTTGATCTGGGTTTTGCGATTCCTGTATGAGTTCCAGTTGGTGATTTTGGGCATCTACGTGACGATTTCTGCTCCGGAGCACAATTTGTTTGATGTCAGCGATTTGTGCTTGTGGAAGGTTCCGATTGTGCTGACATTGTGGCTGGGAAGAGCATTATCACTGCTGCTCAAGGTGGTTTGAAGCTTTAGATCGAGGAATCGACAGCTCTTGTTCCCTACGTCTACACCCCCCTCTGGTAAATGTTGATTGCTCTGCCTTAGGTTATTAATGTGAGGATGCTATAGCAGAGGGAACTTGAATATCCTATGATTGTAGGTGTTGGGGTAATCGAAATGGGTTTTGGTTGCAGTTCATCTCAATTACTCAGATTGGACCTTCTTGGCTGGATCAAGAAGCGGTGCCGGTAAAGTTAAGCTTGGTTTGGCTAATTGTATGCTGATTAAGTTAATAGATTTCTATAGGATGAATGGATATAATTATGTAGTGATGGTAGTATCTGTTCATTACATGGTGATGTTTGATTTATTTAGATTCAATTGAGATCAGACTTGTTTAGCAGATTAAGAAGTGGTTGAGATGGAAACAGCATGAGGACCTTGATATGAGGCAGGTTCACGGATGTGAAGACAACTTGTATTCTCAGACGAGTAGTCAAAAGAGGTGGGTAATTTCCTACCTGGTCCGGGTAGATGTATTGCATTCAGATTTAGTCATAGATATGAGCATGTTAGGTGTTCATATTATCTTGATCCTGCTCTTTTTATCGTATGCTTGATCCTTTACCATTGGCTATTAACTCCATTGTTGATATCATGTTTATTTAATCATGATTAGGAGTTATACATATAGGTGATGCAAGTAACTTAGAATTTGTTTAAGTTAAGTGCAAATAGTAAAGTCCGGATGACAACCTGATTGTACATTGGGCAAAAAGGTCATCCGTAGGTAGATAACGTCTTTAACCTAGGGTTAGTTCTAGTACCCTTAGGTTGTATGTTACCACCGAACATGTATTATGTAAATGGTCAGAGGAATGATACTTAGGGTATCGCTACGGACCGATGGTCCTAGCTTATTATAATCAGATGAGTACGACTCTCTACATGATAGAGAGTGTGTCTATCAGTTGAGTAGGACTCTCTACAGGATAGAGAGTGCGTCGATTAGATTGGTATGACTCTCTACAGGATAGAGAGTATTATGATCAGTTGAGTACGACTCTCTGCAGGATAGAGAGTGCATTGATCTGTTAGTATGATTCTCTAGAGATAGAGAGTCTATGGTGGATGTCTCAGATGTGAGACATTGCATTCATGCATTTACATGCACGTCAAGAGGTCTCCCTTGTGGTTGAGAGGGTCGCCAGTCATCCTGCCTCCACGGTTACTCATAGGAGGAGTAACCGGTGTGAGGGCAGAGCATTGAGGTGTCGCACTCTACCACTATAGACGGTGGTAGTTGGATTTGCGTGTCGTAGTCCTGCGTGTGTGGTACTCGACCACTCATGGGTAGTGATCGGAGTGACCAAGCAGGACCCCATCGTGTAGCTTGCTCTTTACGCTTATATGCTACTCGATCATACTGCCCACTCGGCCACTCGAGAGTAGTGGTTGGTGTTGAGTTGGGACAGTTGTCATGCTCGAGCCACCGAGGCCACACTGGGGTCGTGGTAGCTTTAGGGTGAGCCGACATGACCATGCATGCTGCATAGCCATATCTGATGGCGCTTTGCATATTACCATATATATATACATATATGCATGTATATATATATATATATATGGATGATTGAGATTTATATATATATATATACAGTCTATATATATATGATTATTGTGATGTTGCATTTGTTTGTACTATGCTTGCTGCATTTGGGTGGACATCATATTCATGCATGTCTCTTACATTTGTTATACGATTGAGTCGGATATTGGTATGTGTTGGACAGACCACTAGATACCTTGACCTGTAGCTAGAGTATATTTTGAGTTGATCTACTCTTCCTGTTATATATATATATATATATATATATATATATATATATGTTGGATATATGTTCAGGTTGGATCAGAGTAGCGTAGCAGACTTCAGGTATGTCTGCATTTTATGTTATTCATTTCAGTTAGACGGTATAGGCTTGTATTTATATACTATACTGATATACCTGTTGTACTTCTAGAGTATGTCGTTGAAATACATGTGATATTACATATATATACATGTTTTCTATTACCTGCTGAGTTTTACTCACCACCCCCGCGGACCCTGGGTTTTCTGTCGCCCAGGTAACAGGTAGAAGACTTCGTGATGGCATTGGAGCACCGCCGGCTGACATCGTCTCATCTCACCTCCGAGGCTCCCGTGTGTATTTGGGTTTTGCATCCGCCGTGTATTGTATTTGGAGTTTTCTAGATGTACATATTATATATTCGGATTTTGTCGAGGTTCTGTGTTGTTGTGTTGTGTTAGTCATACCGGTATGCATGTGTGGGATTGATATCCTATTGTTGTAGTATGTTTCCGCTGTGTCACGCCCCGAGAGCATGTCGAACCGAAAATCAAACGGACGGCACCTCCCCTGTACGTGACAACTTTTCGGGTTAATACAAGGCTCGTAGGCCCACAATAACAAGTACATATAAGAACATAACAACATAACGAAAACACAGCGGAAACAACACGACAACAATACAATCCCACAGAGTGCATACCGGTATGACTAACACCAGAACATAAAGAAGATTCGTCAAAACCCGCACCAACATGTGCGTACATCACATAACACAAATCCACAACGGAATACAAATGATAACACCAAAAATCCGGACTCTCGGAGTTGAGATGAGATGATGCCAGCCAGCGGTGCTCCAAGTCCATCACGAAGTCGGCTACCTGTTACCTGGGCGACAGAAAACCCAGGGTCCGCGGGGGTGGTGAGTAAAACTCAGCAGGTAATAGAAAACATGTATATATGTAATATCACATGTATTTCGACAACATAATCTAGATGTACAACAGGTATATCAGCATAGTATATAAATACAAGCATATACCGTCAACTGAATGAACAACATAAAATGCAGACATACCTGAAGTCTGCTACACTACTCTGATCCAACCTGAACATATATCCAACATATATATATATAACAGGAAGAGTAGATCAACTCAAAATATACTCTAGCTATAGGTCAAGGTATCTATGGTCTATCCAACACATACCAATATCTGACACAACTGTATAACATATGCAAGAAACATGCATGAATATGATGTCCACCCAAATACAGCAAACATAGTACAAACAAATGCAACATCACAATAATCACATGTATATAGACTGTATCTATATATATATAAATCTCAATCATCCATATACATATATATACATGCATATATGTATATATATATATATATATATGGTAATATGCAAAGCGCCATCAGATACGGCTATGCAGCATGCATGATCATGTCGGCTCACCTAAAGCTACCACGACCCCAGTGTGGCCTCGGTGGCTCGAGCATGACAACTGCCCCAACTCAACACCAACCACTACTCTCGAGTGGCCGAGTGGGCAGTATGATCGAGTAGCATATAAGCGTAAAGAGCAAGCTACACGATGGGGTCCTCACTGGCTGGTCACTCCGACAGTCACTACCCATGAGTGGTCGAGTACCACACACGCAGGACTACGACACGCAAATCCAACTACCACCGTCTATAGTGGTAGAGTGTGGCACCTCAATGCTCTGCCCTCACACCGGTTACTCCTCCTATGAGTAAGTGGAGGCGAGATATTTGGCGACCCTCTCAACCACAAGGAGACCTCGTCGCGATGCATGTAAATGCATGAATGCAATGTCTCACATCTGGACATCCACCATAGACTCTCTATTCTACAGAGAATCATACTAGCGGATCAACGCACTCTCTATCCTGCAGAGTCGGTACTCAGCTCGATCATGATACTCTCTATCTGTGAGAGTCATACCAATCTAATCGCGACTCTCTATCTGTGAGAGTCCTACTCAACTGATAGACACACTCTCTATCCTGTAGAGAGTCGTATTCATCTGATTATAATAAGCTAGGACCACCGGTCCGTAGCGATACCCTAAGTATCATTCCTCTGACCATTTATACAACACATGTTCGGTGGTAACATACAACCTAAGGGTACTAGAACTAACCCTAGGTTAAAGACATTATTTACCTACGGATGACCTTTTTGCCCAATGTACAATCAGGTTGTCATCCGGACTTTACTACTTGCACTTAACTTAAACAAATTCTAAGTTACTTACATCACCTATATATATACTCCTAATCATGATAAAATAAACATGATATCAGCAATGGAGTTAATAGCCGACGGTAGAATATCAAGCATACGATAAAAAGAACAGGGTCAAGGTAATATGAACACCTAACATGCTCATATCAATGACTAAATCTGAATGAAATATAACTACCCGAACCAGGTAGGAAATTACCCACCTGTTAAATAGCTCATGCTAGCTATCCACGCGTATAAACCTCTCTCACCAATCAAGGTCCTGCAAAAGAACACAGAATATAACTAAGTTATATTTTACATCGAATGATTGAATCGAATCCTACATCGATCATTATATCTAACTAATTCAACATTCTCCAACCTTAATCAAATTAAATTCACCGTATCAGTCATGAGTCGACTCTAGCATCCACTATAAAGGTAACACATCCTACTTCATAACAGTACAAAATTAAAGGTTACCTTTCAATTGTTGAAATCACCCCCAGCATCTTGATCTACATCAAGGTATCGGATTAAAGTTCAAATAGCCCAATTGAAAGCAACCTCATAACCCGATCTATTCACCAACAATTGATCATCACTCTAACAATTAAATCTGTTCATCCTATAGAAATCAGTTAACTTAATCAATATATACAACCTTACCTCTCACAACCAACCCAATGGTCGATTCACAGCTCCAATCCACCCCCTTTTTCCTTGTCAAGAGCAGCCTTCATAGCTCTTTCGCAGCGGTCACTACACTCCCAGTTAATTCCACTATCCAATTCTCATATCGCAGCCCTCAATTCACTGAAATGAAACCACTATTCCTCGTCACAACCAATTCACGGTGGAACTCAAAAATCTGACTGAAACTTTAGATTAATATGGGACTTACCCCCAATTTTGATCCCCAGCTCATAGAATCACAGAGATCTTGATCACCACAGCCCTAGAAGACCCCAGCGACAGCCCATCCACAAAACCAGCAGCCACCATCTCCTCTCCCCTGTTTACAGCCGCATAGTAACTCCGACCGGATCAACCAACTGCAGTGTCGCCGTCATCGCGCTTGCTCCGGCGGCCACCGGCAGCGAAATACACCTCACCGACGGCTCTGCTCGAGTGTTTTCGACAACCGAGCGGTGGCGTTGTTTCGTCGTCGGACCAACGGAAGAAGAGGGCGACGGAAGGCTTGGGCTTGCGTTGTTCATCGGCCGCTCGGTGGAGATCTCCGGCGATAGAGGCTCGAACGGCGGTGAGAAATCAAGAGAGGAAAAGATGTGATCGGGAGGGGGAGGAAAAGAACCACGATGGCCTAGGTTGTGGTCGTCGGGCGTCAGTGAGCGATGACCACGTCCTTCGCGGCGACGGGGTGAGGAGGGCGGCGCGCGAGGGAGGAGGCGGCGGAGAGGAGGCGTCGTCGGGTTGCCTCACAATTCGGTGGTCGGCTGCGCGAGGAAGAAAGGTTCGGGGAAAAATAGGGATCGGGCAGATGGATAAATTGGAAGAAGAAAAGTCGATGGAGAGAAACCAAAGAAACGGAAGAAAAGAGAAGCGCAAACGGGTCGGGTTCAATCTTTGAAAGCCGACCCTTTATGGTTAAGCTAGCTTAGGTTAAGTCCAAGCTAGTCTAAGTCGACCCAACTACTTATTTAAATTTTAATCTCCCTCTTAAACGGTCATATGAACTCCATTTGATTCCAGAAAAATTTCTGAAAATCATTTAACATAATTTCTTAATCAATAAGGGACATAGTATTATTATTATTTGTTTTTTTCGGCATCTTACATTCTCCCCCACTAATAAAAATTTGGTCCCCAAATTTCGTACTAACATGCAAAAATTACTTCAAGCAAGTTTCCGAAAGGACCACATACTTTCCTTAAGTTAATAGATGAGGCTATCGAGCTCGGATTGTATCTTCCAGCTCCCACGTAGCCTCCTCATCGGTATAATGTTGTCATCCAACCTTTACGAGTTGGATGGTTTTGTCCCACTACTGTCGCTCCTTGCGACCCAGAATTCATACCAGCATCTCCTCATAGGTCGCATTAGACTGAGGTAGAATCGAAACCTCTTTCAGAAACATGATCTGAATACGACATGTATTTCCTTAGCATATAAACATGAAATACGTTATGAACACCCACTAACGTCGGAGGTAAAGCCAACCGGCAATTCCACTAAATGACGTGATCCTTCCAGCTGCCTCTGAAATCCATGACACAAGATCTCAATAGATCCTCCAACGTTTGAATGTCATGCTCAGACAGTCCATTAGTCCGCGGATGAAATATTGCACTAAGTCGAAGCTCTGTGCCCATAGTCTGGTGCAGACTCTGCCAAAATCGCGAGGTAAATCGTGAACCTCTATCCGATTTGGTACTTAAAGTACCCCACGCAATCTGATAATCTTTCGGTAATACAACTCTACCGAATGATCCAACAAGTATGACCCACGAATATGAAGGAAATGAGCTGATTTGGTCAGTTGATCCAAGATCACCCAAATCGCATCACGCCCTTTACGGGTTCTAGGCAATCCCGTAACGCAATCAATCGTGATATGCTCCCACTTCCATTCCGAAAATCGAAATTTTCTAGAGCAATCCGACGAGTTTTTGATGTTCAGCCTTCACCTACTGGCATACTAAACGTCGAGCAGTAAAATCTGCTATAACTCTCTTTATACCATTTTACCAGTATAAACGTTTTAACTCTCGGTACATCTGAGTACCACCAAGGTATATAGCCCATCTCGAATGATATGCTTTCTGTAGCAACTCTTCCTTAACCATCACAACTCCGGAATCCACTATCCTTATCAGATACAGGGAATTATTTTCTCAAAAGAGAAATCCATTAACCATTCCAAATCCACCCCACTACACACTCTGTAAGTGCATGGGAGACTATAACGACCAATCTCACTCGTTGCAACTGTTCGCGCTTCAGCAACTCTATTGTAGCTACCCAGTAGCTTATTAAATTCAATGAGCACTTCTGCTCTAATACAACTACAAATCCAGATAATAACTACTAAAGTCACATCATGTATATGACAGACTATCTCGTAGTTTCTTAACTGACGTAAGCATAAGGTATGCCTCATTCAACTGCATCGGAATCGCTCCGATCCCTGAAACGATGCATCCGCGTACAACCTCCTTTTTATCCACTCCGGAAGGATTAACTAATACTTGCGTAAAAGTTAACCGTCATCTAGGTCTCGTAACTGGTTTCACCAGCTTCCGACTAAATAATTTCCAACATTACCTTTGTCAAACAAGTTCGTGGTATACTAATGCTTAAAAGTACCCCATCCACATCTACAGTACTAACCAAACCATACAAGGAAAACCACCAAATATGGTGGTCGAGTGCGCAACTCCAACTACCACAATCAACAGTGGCCAAGTTACGCAACTCCAACAATCACGAACGGATCCAATCGTGTTCAGGATACACGATTCTCAAATCCCTGGACGACTAAATCATTAATTAGTCTAACAACTTAATCAAAACTCATACAATTCATACCAAGTATGAAATTGTTGTTTCTACACACCTGCATCTCCTTTACTCTAAGCTGACGATATAATAATCATCTCAACGACAATGATAATTGTATGACATCATGTCACTACAATATCAACACTCCAGTCGTAAATCAACCCTAGAGTATACGCAGGTGTCCTTAGCTGATCTAAATAGATCATTTATCCATAACGAAGGATATTCTTCACTACAACTACTGTATTCCATCATCGATAATCGATGCATATCTCAAATGTCTATCTCTCTTTCAACAAAGAGTTCTGGATCTTCACAAGGAGGAATACTGGGATAGATAATTATCCCCTCCAACATCTCCTATAATCGCAACTCACGTTCTTCCAATTCTTTTATAGTGTTTAACAACATTGATACCAACAAAATATCACTCGATATGTGATCTTCGATACTGGACTATTTTCACAACCATTTCGATCGCCTACTCCACTTGCCTAAGCAACGGCAAGCCTTGGAGTTCATCCGAAATTACATCCAAAGGCTCTCAGATTATACGCACATCCGAGAGACATATCGTACCATACTTCCCACAATTTGACCATCCGTAAGGATATGTCTACAGCAAAAGTATGTCTATCAAAGTCTAAGGGTATCCCTTGACTTCTTAATTATTGATCCACATCTCACCAGACGATAGAGATACCACCGACCCACAAGTCGATGTAAAAGACCCCTTCTAATCCAACTGAGAATGTTCTAGTTACAGATACCTGTAACTACAAGCATCTCTCAACATATTAATCCAGAGGGTAAAACTAGAGTAATACCCTGAACGATCAAATATTTGTCGATCCGATCCAAAATCTCCCCGCAGGTCTCGGTCTTTCTCCGAAGAAAAATAGATCAGATCCAACAGTTTGCGACAAAGCGGTCACATTTCTGCGACGAATGCCGTGGGGATTTTTCCCTAGATCATCTGATCTATCCCTTAATCCTACGAGCTGCAACTATAGAATACTGAATAAATACGACCATCGTCGTATACTCTCTCCTCTGTACTAAGCAAATCACATCTGGAGGTAACTATTGTTGTCTGCTGAATCTTCTAAGATGTCTTCTGCTGATGCTGCTTCTGTGCTGATCTCTGCTGAAGGGGAGTATTATGGAACTTCAACCACGCCTGAGGTAGTAGGTCGCTGCTGACGAAATAACCCAATCTTCGGTGTCGATCTCTGCTGTCGAGACGATGTATCATCTTCCCGGAATATCCCGGATAGTCTTCAACTGAGTATTCAAAGTACACCTCCTCCACTGTACTGGTTGCTCAACAATAGCAACAACTGAACTGCTCCAACAGATAATCTGGCTTCACGTATCTTCGTGATCTGCCCTGCACGCACACAATCCCTTCGGAGTCTTTGTTCTGATTTTGCTGATATCCACAAGAACCTTCTGATGATCTGCGATTGGTCTTCTATAATCGAAAAGTAGCTCAAGGCCTGTGACCCTGATATTGCTCCTTTTTCCAACAGTCAGAGACTTCTGACTCTATTAAGTTGACCTACAATATTTGCTTATTGGTCTCCAACTCTTAAACCATTGTACGGAGTCATTTCTAAACTCCTGTCTCAATCCACCGTCTTTCGACAGGATCTGGTAGAAGATCCCGACATCCTTATCCAACTATAAGCCAATAACTCTGGGTGGCTTAAATCATCATTCATCTTCTTGAGCTATTAGGTGGTCGTAACCTCTGCAAGTCTCACGACTCTGCACAATATACTGTTACTAACCGAGCACCCTTTCTTGAAGCTCAAGAATTCCTTACAATGCGTCACTAAAAGCGACACGGGGAAATACTCTATTTCAACATCACTAAACCATGATCAAGTGATATATTATTTCCCGAAGATTATTTTCTGCATTTATCACCAAATACCGGCTTGACCCCGATAATGGTATGCAAATAACTCTACTTTCTCGATATAACATGAGTTAAATACTTAAAAGTACTCTCAAAGTTATACAACTCAGTACTAACAACTCAGGGATAAAATCCCTATGAAATACCGTAACCTAGTCTTCCGCTATCTGCATCAACAATAGTCTACAAGTCTGTTCATTACCCACGGGTAATGATCCGACTAGCACAGTTAGTGAAAATCTCTAAGACTGTAGTCTCTGATTTCCATAATAAATGTGACGACTTGACCCCTGTTTTCCGACTCGGTATCAGTCGGCTCTCAGAGGTAAATCACCTCCTCGACACAAGTTCAAGACTCACAGACTTAACAGGTCGTTCCCGTGGTCAACTCATACCACGGTTACGAATAATAACCAACACACTACAGGTTATTCCCTGGTATAAGCATCTAAATGCATAACCAACATAAACAGGAGTATAAACCCTAAAGGTCACTCCGGTTGGTCGCCTCGGTGGACGACCCCTACTACAAGTCTGCACAGGTGTCATAACTATACTGTATACACTTATTGATCAAGTTTAGATAAATATCTACTAAACCATAAGTTATTAGGAATTCTTACCTCGTGCTGCTTGGAGCTCAGGCCGCTGCCCATCTCATCTCAGAAAACCAAAACCGAATAAATCGACTCCCGAGAATCCAAGACTCGACTCAAAAATAACATTGTATGGCATCGCAGAACCTTGGGCTCTGATACCACTAAAGTTGTCACGCCCCGAGAGCATGCCGAACCGAAAATCAAACGGACGGCACCTCCCCTGTACGTGGCAACTTTTCGGGTTAATACAAGGCCCGTAGGCCCACAATAACAACAAATACATATAAGAACATAACAACATAACGAAAACACAGAGGAAACAACACGACAACAATACAATCCCACAGAGTGTATACCGGTATGACTAACACCAGAACATAAAGAAGCCTCGTCAAAACCCGCACCAACATGTGCGTACATCACATAACACAAATCCATAACGGAATACAAATGATAACACCAAAAATTCGGACTCTCGGAGTTGAGATGAGATGATGCCAGCCAGCGGTGCTCCAAGTTCATCACGAAGTCGGCTACTGCTACAGTGACAGAAAACCCAGGGTCCGCGGGGGTGGTGAGTAAAACTCAGCAGGTAATAGAAAACATGTATATATGTAATATCACATGTATTTCGACAACATAATCTAGATGTATAATAGGTATATCAGCATAGTATATAAATACAAGCATATACCGTCAATTGAATGAACAACATAAAATGCAGACATACCTGAAGTCTGCTACGCTACTCTGATCCAACCTGAACATATATCCAACATATATATATATATAATAGGAAGAGTAGATCAACTCAAAATATACTCTAGCTACAGGTCAAGGTATCTATGGTTTATCCAACACATACCAATATCTGACACAACTGTATAACATATGCAAGAAACATGCATGAATATGATGTCCACCCAAATGCAGCAAGCATAGTACAAACAAATGCAACATCACAATAATCATATGTATATAGACTGTATCTATATATATATAAATCTCAATCATCCATATACATATATATACATGCATATATGTATATATATATATATGGTAATATGCAAAGCGCCATCAGATACGGCTATGCAGCATGCATGGTCATGTCGGCTCACCCTAAAGCTACCACGACCCCAGTGTGGCCTCGGTGGCTCGAGCATGACAACTGTCCCAACTCAACACCAACCACTACTCTCGAGTGGCCGAGTGGGCAGTATGATCGAGTAGCATATAAGCGTAAAGAGCAAGCTACACGATGGGGGTCCCTGCTGTTGGTCATTCCGACAGTCACTACCTATGAGTGGTCGAGTACCACACACGCAGGACTACGGCACGCAAATCCAACTACCACCGTCTATAGTGGTAGAGTGCGGCATCTCAATGCTCTTCCCTCACACCGGTTACTCCTCCTATGAGTAACCGTGGAAGCGAGAGATATTGGCGACCCTCTCGACCCTGAGGAGACCTCGTCGCGCGTGCATGTAAATGCATGAATGCAATGTCTCACATACTGACATCCATCATAGACTCTCTATTCTCTGAGAGAATCATACTAGCGGATCAATGCACTCTCTATCTGCAGAGTCGTACTCAGCGATCATGATACTCTCTATCCTGTAGAGAGTCATACCAATCTAATCGACGCACTCTCTATCCTGTAGAGAGTCCTACTCAACTGATAGACACACTCTCTATCCTGTAGAGAGTCGTATTTATCTGATTATAATAAGCTAGGACCACCGGTCCGTAGCGATACCCTAAGTATCATTCCTCTAACCATTTATACAACACATGTTCGGTGGTAACATACAACCTAAGGGTACTAGAACTAACCCTAGGTTAAAGACATTATCTACCTACGGATGACCTTTTTGCCCAATGTACAATCAGGTTGTCATCCAGACTTTACTACTTGCACTTAACTTAAACAAATTCTAAGTTACTTACATCACCTATATATATACTCCTAATCATGATAAAATAAACATGATATCAGCAATGGAGTTAATAGCCGACGGTAGAATATCAAGCATACGATAAAATGAACAGGGTCAAGGTAATATGAACACCTAACATGCTCATATCAATGACTAAATCTGAATGAAATACATCTACCCGGACCAGGTAGGAAATTACCCACCTGTTAAATAGCTCATGCTAGCTATCCACGCGTATAAACCTCTCTCACCAATCAAGGTCCTGCAAAAGAACACAGAATATAACTAAGTTATATTTTACATCGAACGATTGAATCGAATCCTACATCGATCATTATATCTAACTAATTCAACATTCTCCAACCTTAATCAAATTAAATTCACCGTATCAGTCATGAGTCGACTCTAGCATCCACTATAAAGGTAACACATCCTACTTCATAACAGTACAAAATTAAAGGTTACCTTTCAATTGTTGAAATCGCCCCCAGCATCTTGATCTACATCAAGGTATCGGATTAAAGTTCAAATAGCCTAATTGAAAGCAACCTCATAACCCGATCTGTTCACTAACAATTGATCATCACTCTAACAATTAAATCTGCTCATCCTATAGAAATCAGTTAACTTAATCAATATATACAACCTTACCTCTCACAACCAACCCAATGGTCGATTCACAGCTCCAATCCACCCCCCTTTTTCCTTGTCAAGAGCAGCCTTCATAGCTCTTTCGCAGCGGTCACTACACTCCCAGTTAATTCCACTGTCCAATTCTCATATCGCAACCCTCAATTCACTGAAATGAAACCACTACTCCTCGTCACAACCAATTCACGGTGGAACTCAAAAATCTGACTGAAACTTTAGATTAATATGGGACTTACCCCCAATTTTGATCCCCAGCTCATAGAATCACAGAGATCTTGATCACCACAGCCCTAGAAGACCCCAGCGACAGCCCATCCACAAAACCGGCAGCCACCATCTCCTCTCCCCTATTTACAGTCGCATAGTAACTCCGACCGGATCAACCAACTGCAGTGTCGCCGTCATCGCGCTTGCTCCGGCGGCCACCGGCAGCGAAATACACCTCACCGACGGCTCTGCTCGAGTGTTTTCTGACAACCAGACAGTGACGTTGTTTGCTGTCGTCGGACCAACGGAAGAAGAGGGCGACGGAAGGCTTGGGCTTGCGTTGTTCATCGGCCGCTCGGTGGAGATCTCCGGCGACAGAGGCTCGAACGGCGGTGAGAAATCAAGAGAGGAAAAGATGTGATCGGGAGGGGGTGGAAAGGAACCGGCGATGGCCTAGGTTGTGGTCGTCGGCCGCGTGCGCAGGGCAGTGACCACTGGTCCTTTGCGGGCGGCGACGGGGTGAGGAGGGCGGCGCGCGAGGGAGGAGGCGGCGGAGAGGAGGCGTCGTCGGGTTGCCTCACAATTCGGTGGTCGGCTGCGCGAGGAAGAAAGGTTCGGGGAAAAATAGGGATCGGGCAGATGGATAAATGGGAAGAAGAAAAGTCGATGGCGAGAAACCGAAGAAACGGAAGAAAAGAGAAGCACAAACGGGCCGGGTCGGGTTCAATCTTTGAAAGCCGACCCTTTATGGTTAAGCTAGCTTAGGTTAAGTCCAAGCTAGTCTAAGTCGACCCAACTACTTATTTAAATTTTAATCTCCCTCTTAAACGGTCATATGAACTCCATTTGATTCCAGAAAAATTTCTGAAAATCATTTAACATAATTTCTTAATCAATAAGGGACATAGTATTATTATTATTATTTTTTTTTCGGCATCTTACAGGTCAATCCCTTACAAATGTGAGGATGTCGTCCCTCTATGTGCTAGTTACTAGCTAGTCTTAAGGGTCAAAGACGTACCGTGATTTATCTCCTTTACGATGGTCTGGAGACGGACTGATAGGGGCCGCTAGGTTGACGGATTCCAATCTTTTAAACTAGACATAAGCTTAGAACTGAGTTGGTTCATAAACTACTACTGAGAACACTGGTCCTCTAGTTTCCAACTTCACGCCAGGTTGATAAAAGTAGGAACATAAATATAAATCCTTGTAAAAATAATTTATTTTCTTGTAAAATATTAACATAATAAAAGATAATTATGATTATAAATAAAAAATTTAAATTCAAATATATAAGAAAATAATTTTATAATTATAATCTTTGCTAATGGTCAGACATTAGTTAAAACAATTTTAATTTTTGACTATAGATTATTTAAAATTTTAAACTTGAATTTATAAAAAATAATTTTATATTATTTATAAATTATTTAACAAGAATAATAAAACAATCATTTCATTTAATAAGGATTTAAAAAAAAATGCAGTGTCTTTTGATAAAATAGCAAAAAGATAATTTTGAAAACTAGAAATTGCTTTTAATTTTTTTTCCACAACTAAATTAAAATTTTCTAAATGCTAAATATAAAATAAATAATGTCCGAGGTGCTCATACAACTTCATCTAAAATAACATTGAGGAAACTCAAATACAAATACAAATATCGATATTTTAAAAAAAAAATATATCATCAACTACCAAATACAAATATATTTTTTAAAAAATAATATATATGTTTCAAGATTCATAAAGGAAACTCACTGAACGACATGAAACTAAATTGAGTTAAAATGAAATCCATCAGGTAAGCATGATAATTAATATAACAGATTTAAATCGGACACGATTTATATTTCTTTTAATAAGTTTAGAGCTAAACTAAAATTTTTAAGGGAAGATAGCTTTATTAATTTAGTCATCATGGGACAACTAAAAAAATTATTTTGAAGAGTTAGGCCCTATATATTTCTCTCCTCACACGTTCCCCCATGAAGCATGAACTAGATAGAACACATATTCTTAGTAAAGTTCCAAATAATGTTGTGCGATACTTAAGTGAGAATAATCCATAAAATATTTTATAATTCTAAAAAAATCTTCTCAATAATAAATATTTTAAGTGGTAATATAATTGATAAAAATATAAAAGTTATGCATCCTTCAAACTAGTATTGTAGAAAAAGGAAGATAATGAAAATAATTTGTTTCATCTATTCTCAAAGATAGAGATACAATGAATATATACAAGAGTACATATATGTACCTGATAAATCTATTCCTATAATTCAGAAATTCTATTTCTATAATTAAGCTATTCGAATATAGCTACCATATTTAAGCAAGAATCATAGGATACGTGTCACGCCCCGAAGGAGACCTCGCCAGACGAAAATCCGGCAGCATCTCCCCTGTACGGGTGACAATCTCAAATTTACATACAAGGCCTACACGGCCACATACATCGGTCAACACGACCGGAATCCAAACAACATACGCAGAGTATAATTAGGCCTCAGGCCTTCAATCCAAGTAAATAAATAAACATTCTATCACATCTAAACCTACCCCTTCTGCCATCTGGGCAGGAATACTCATCTGAAATCCATCCAGAACAAAACTCCGAATAAAGTCCCTAAGGACACCAAAAATCCACAAATACAAATATCGAACTCCAATACCAAACATGTCCTCTAACCAAAATATCCAAACCATAGAAACAAATAACCAATCAAAACTTTCAAGTGCAGCAATTGGACTCTCTGACACTTCATCTGAAATAGATATAATCAGCGGGTGAGTTCAAAGAACTCATGTATAGTAGATATGCAAAGTAAGGTATAGCTAACAATAAAATATCATGCCGATCAGTCTCACATAAATAGGGTATGCAAGCAAGAAATACAAAATGATGTACTTACAGAATCTCCTACGATATAGGAGCATGTGCACGACTAGAAGTAATAAAGTCGACCATATATAATCATGTATCCAGTATGCATGACAATCATATGCACATCCAAGACATCAATACAATAATGCAGCAAACACAGTACAAATGCAATCTATGCAAAGTGCATGTCGTGCCAATGACATGGTCACCCCTGACGCTAGTCAGCCACCTCACACGCAATGGTGAAGCCGAGTGGGTAGGGCTATGACAACTGTGCACTCTGTCATCACACGCTCTGAGTGGCCGAAAGTGAGCGAGGATCTTGTCGAGTACACCTATCCTCCGCCCCAAACATAGTGGGGAGCTAAGCTCTCATCTCCTGTCATAGACGGAGGAGGGATCCCCGCACTTACCACGCCTCGTCGCTACCCCATGAGCGGTCAGTGAGCTGTGACAGAGCAACTGCACACACCCTCCTGATGTACCACTAACCCATGAGTGGCAGTGTGTGCAGGCCATGTAACTAGCTGCGGGCTCAACAATAATGGAACACCGTCCAGCTAGCATGCAATCATGCAAAAATGGTGCATGATACTAAAACATGTAAATCCTACTCAGAATATCTATCCGAATAATATGTACAATCAATATGTACATATCCCAAATCCATATACTATGATCCAAATCAAACAGGGAAATATAATCATATCCTATCACATGCATGTATCTAGTAGGCACCAAAAGTATACCAGGCATATAAACATGAAAAAGTTATTGTAAGCTATCCTACTAGCATATCAATTTGACTTAATCTAAAAGTTAAGTCAAAATACCCGCCTGAATATATATCCGCAAGAATGAATCAAATCGTCACGACTGGGGACCTGCCTCGTGACCAAAACCTGCATAAAGCATGACTATAGTCAAGCACAAAAATACAATTCACCGACAAATCGAAAAATTAATCGATTTCCCTCATAACCCTATTAACCCAAACCAATTTCCAAATCCTTGTCCACCAATATCCATACAATTAATTTAGCCCAATTAATTCCAAATCAATTAACCTGATTCATCACTTACAAAAATATCCTCAAGATCAAACAATATCACCCAAATCCCATATCCTCCGAATACCGTACCGATCAACCGATCAACACCCGAATCAACCCAAATCGACCAATCAAGCTCACCCGCCCTAGAAATTCCATCGACAGTCAATCCTTTCCCAAAATTAGATCCCCAACTCAATTTACAGTGGCTCAAATATTGTTCACAGCCAATCCTTGCACGAAATTAGGGATCTAATGAACCTTAATTGGAACCCTACATAACTCACAGCCATTTACAATCCTCCACAACCCTCTCAGCGAGCAACCCGCTCAAATTCACAGCCGTTCCTCTTCACCTAAACAACAACCCTTTGGAGCAGGGCAAATAACAGAGAAACTATATATACCGAAAATTTGGGAAACTCCTCCCAGCGGTATCTCCTCGGTGCGGTAGAATCTGGCCGGAGAACAACCGGCGCTCGTCGTCTAGGGCAGAGGGAACCGACGACGAGGCTGTGGCGGTGGAGGTCGGCGCGCGGCGTGGTGGTCGGCGACACTGCGAAAGGCAAGCGGTGGCCGGCGCTTGCGAGACTACCGCAGGGACTCGGGTGGTCGCGGACACGAAGAATAATGGCCGACGGGCCGAGCACCGGAAGGCAACGCTCACCGCGCTTGCGGAGAAGAGGCGGGCGGCGGTGCGGAGCGCGACGCAGTGGCGCGAATAAGGCCCCCTCGGCGGTCGCAAACCCTCGGTGAGCACCGGGAAGGCGATGATGTCCGCCGGCGCTTGCGGAGGAACGGTCGACGCAAGGACTCGGGCTAGGGGAAGAAGGGATCGTCGCAGAGAAGAGGGCTCGCGAGAGAAACTGCCGAAGGAAAGTGATGTCGCGGCGAGGCGGGGAAAAAAAATAAGGGAAATAGATAATTAGGTTTTCATCGTGTATTAAACCCCTTAAATAGACCCCACCAAAAGCCTATTTATTTTATCCCCGTAAAAGACTCGTACGGAGTCCGTTTAAATCCAGAAAAATTCCAGAAAAATTCCTAAAATTCCCTAAAAATCCCGAAAATAATCCCTAGGATTATTTCCCCAAAATTTTGGCCATTAAATTTCATATTTTAATTTCAGTATTTTACATTCTCCCCCACTAATAAAAATTTGGTCCCCAAATTTCCTACTCGTATATTAGTACGAGATGTCCCAACAACCATCTCAAGCATCTGGAGACAAGTCACACCTCAAGTGACTAAGTGGGGTTACTGATATCCCTTAACATCAAATCACACTTGCTCCTAGCAGCCCTTCCAAAGTATGAATAGTATCTTCATATCGACCACTTATCATAAGTACCTAACTGTACCCGAGTGGAGCTCTATATCCGTGACCTGTTAAAGACTTTACCATAATCCTAAGGTAAATCCTGAATCGCTATCGCATACGATACTCAAAGATCCTCCATGAACTGGAAATCTTCATAGTATAAACCTATCCAGCGATCCAACAACTCATCGTATGGATCTAGAGAAAATGAGCGGACTTAGCTAATCATACTAAGTCCTTTTCGAATTCCAAATAATCTCCCAACACTGTCCATCATACTAGGCTCCCACTTCCCTCTTGGTACAGAACCTTGCTGATTATTAGCATTCCACCTTTACTAGTTGACACACTGATCACCAAACTGCCAAGTCAACTAAGTTCCACATGACGTTCCACCACAGAGAACGTTTCAATACTTACTATTTTTCGGATACAATCCTATACATCTGCAACATATAGAACCTACCGCAATCTACTACAATACTTATCAAAATATCATGATAAAGCCTCGTGGCTCTCGAGGTAACACAAAAGGCACGACTTATGGGCAACGACATGCTACCACGACCGGGACTCATAGCCAGTCAAGATGCCAGGTAGCTATCTAGCCACCTATTACATACAAATTCCAATATCACTAATTCCGAACCTGTAGAGCAAAAGTACAACTCTATAGTAGATGCTCTCTATCATCACAACAGGAATCTATCTGTTGTTCCCGAATCAATAGTAACTCTTCCGAAATTCAAATGCAACTACACAGTAGCTAGCTAAAACCTCATTAGCATATCTGCTCCTCACCTCTACAAAACAACATAACAACTCCTACTAGGTCCACGTCATATATATATATGACCACCCATCTCGTAGTTCCTCATTTGACGTAACCATGGGATACGTCTCAATCAACTAAAACAGAAACGCTCCCTTCTCTGAAACATTGCATCCGCATATAGTACCCTTCCTTCCACCCGAGAATGATCAAACAACTCTGGTGTAAAAGTCAACCATCGTCTGAGCCCTGAAACTAGTTTCACAAGCTTCAGACCAAGTAAATTCCATCACCAATCAACGGTGTAATATCGCTAGAGCATCCTATCCATATTTATGAAGAAAAATCAAATCAATACCAGAAAACCATCATCTACGGTGGCCGAGTGCTCAACTCCAACTGCCACCATCATAAATGATCCAATCGTGTCCAAAATACACGATTTCCTAAATCCCTGGACGACTAAGTCGTCATAAGTCAAACAAGATAATCAAACCTCGTACAATTCATACCAAGTATGAAATTGTCATCACTATACACTTGCATCCTCTTTACTCTAGGCTGATGATATATCAATCATCCCTATAACTTTGATAATTGTATGACACCCTGTCACTACAATATCAACACACCAATCATAAATCAATCCTAGAGTATACACAGGTGTCCTATAGCTGATCTAAATAGATCCTCAATCCCCCATGAAGGATATTCATTTCCTTCTACCACTACCGCATTTCATCATCGATAATCGATGTATAATCTCAAAGGTTCATCTCTCATTGAACAATGAATTCCAGAGCTTCTCAAGAAATAAAATACTGGGACAAATAAATAACCCATCCAACAACTCCTATAATTGGAATTTAGATTCTTCCAATTCCCATAGTGTTCAGCAACACTGCTACCAACTAAATTATCTCCTGAAAAATCATCATTCTTACAAATACCTCTCGGCATCCTCAACCTTGCCAACTTTGAAAGACCCGATCGATGACGGTATCATAGCAACTTGATTGCCTTACAGCCAATTGAATGACATTGCCTTGAGTACATCACGAGCTTTAACAACCTTGTGCGCTTTACACTAGCCCTCGGCCAACGCACCATAAGAAAAAAAATTTTGCTCGTAAAAATAACATTACCTCAGTACCAAATAAATTATCTCACAGTAGGAGATCTTCGATATCGAAACTATTTTCGAAATCACTCCGATCGCCTACTCTACTTGCCTATACTGCGGCAAGCCTAGAAGTTCATCCAACACTACATCTGATTACTCTCGAATTATACAGGCATCCGAGAGACATTCTTATACATCATGTCACAATCATAACCTCCAAGATAATATCCAGATATCCACATCATATCCACCAAGTCAACTATAAAACAATTAAGTCAACTCTCTCACTATACTATAACATTTCCATCAATCAATCTCTAAACATCCAAAATCATTTTCATACCCCTCTGATAATCATCACTATAATCATCTCAACATCTCACCTGTCGGTGGAAACACAATTAATCCCCAAGATCTAAATATAGAAATCCTTTTAATCCTATCTGTACATGTTTTAACCATAGATATCTGTAAACACCTGTATCTCTCAATCTTTCATCAAGTAAGGTAAATTATAGTAATACGTCAATGATCAATCCTTCAACCATCTACAATTCCTTTCGAGTAAAGATGCAAACTCATCCAAGTTATGCTCTTAACGGATTCCCTATTTCACAGTGACCTAGAATAAGAATCTGGTAACTGTATGAATCTAGGTGTATACACCTCTTCCTATCATGTTCTCCAAGAACCATACAACCAGCCACATATCTCCACAAGTGCACAAACCACTTCTGATAGCGACATATATCAGAGGAGAAAACTTAAATCCATATTCCTGTTTTCCGCTGGGAAATGAGGTGTTTCATCAATCTTTCATTCCCGAGACAGAGCCTTGATCACCACTAAAATAAACTAAAATTCCAACTAAATCCTAATCCAAATGTAAGCCAATAAATTGTGGGTGATCGCAAACAACTCAATCACTATCTTGAGCCCTTAAGTGGGGGTAAACTCTGTAATTATAACAAACTCTATAGTGAAACTCCATTATTAATTAATCACTCAACTTAAGGCTCAAGCATTTCCCAACAATGAGTCATACAAAATAACCTGGAGAAATACTGTCTCTCGAAAAATCCTGAACCCGTAATCCCATAATGGGTTATTTCCCCAAATAAATTTCTTCTACATATTCCACCAAGTAACAACTTGATCATTGCAATAGTACGAAACTATCTCCACTCCTATATAAATACCAGTTAGGTACTTATCAGTACCTTCAATGTTAGCGATCTAAGCTCAAGCCGCTCAAGGATCAAAATCCCTATGAAACTTCGAAACTTAACCTCCATTGTTTACATCAACAATAGTATACATTCCTTGTCCATTACCCCGCAGGGTAAAAATCCGACTAGCATAATCAGTGAAAATCTCTAAAACTGTAGTCCTTGATTTCCACAACCAATATGACGTCTTGACACGCTACGACTCGGTCGATCCACTCTCAATATCTTTTCGACACAGGTTCAAGACTCACTAATTGAACAGGTCATTTGTGGTCAACTCCATCTACGATTACAAATAGTGACCAACACACTTAAATGTTATATTCCTGTTATCCACTAAACACATAGCCAAATCTAACCTGGAGTATAAACACTACGGCAACTCCAGCTGGTCACCTTGGTGGGCGACCCCTACTACGAGTCTGCACATGAGTCAAAACTCAATAGACCCTTTCTGACAACTCCATAACCAGAGATCTCACTGTCCTCTTGCGTGGTTACCCTGCACCACGTCTCAGTGCAGGTGCACGCCCACCTCGTCTCATATCTGTTAAATTATTACAAATGCTACTAGAACAGATGTTACTAGAAGTAAAAATATATATAATTTTCATCATACCTATTTTTCCGCAGGAGAGGTTCAGTCGCTGCCAAATCCCCATATTGACCTCGTCATAAATCCTCGAATTCCCGAAACATAAAAATCATCGGAAATCCATACCAATCCAAAATTTCCAGATTACCTCGCAAAACCTGCCAATACATGGCGAACTCCGAAAAATCCAAAATCCCCTAGGAACTCGAAAACCTAGGCGCTCTGATACCAAATAAATTGTCACGCCTCGAAGGAGACCTCGCCAGACGAAAATCCGACAGCATCTCCCCTGTACGGGTGACAATCTCAAATTTACATACAAGGCCTACACGACCACATACATCGGTCAACACGACCGGAATCCAAACAACACACGCAGAGTATAATTAGGCCTCAGGCCTTCAATCCAAGTAAATAAATAAACATTCTATCACATCTAAACCTACCCCTTCTGCCATCTGGGCAGGAATACTCATCTGAAATCCATCCAGAACAAAACTCCGAATAAAGTCCCTAAGGACACCAAAAATCCACAAATACAAATATCGAACTCCAATACCAAACATGTCCTCTAACCAAAATATCCAAACCATAGAAACAAATAACCAATCAAAACTTTCACGACGAGGGGGTTTGGCAGCTGGACTCTCCTGACAGCTTCATCCTGAAATAGATATAATCAACGGGGTGAGTTCAAAGAACTCTGCGGGTATAGTAGATATGCAAAGTAAGGTATAGCTAACAATAAAAATATCATGCCAGTACAGTCTCACATAAATAGGGTATGCAAGCAAGAAATACAAAATGACTGTACTTACCTGAATCTCCTACCCTGATATAGGAGCATGTGCCTGACTAGAAGTAATAAAGTCCTGACCATATATAATCATGTATCCTGTATGCATGACAATCATATGCACATCCAAGGCATCAATACAATAATGCAGCAAACACAGTACAAATGCAATCTATGCAAAGTGCATGCCGTGCCAATGACATGGTCACCCCTGACGCCAGTCAGCCGCCTCACACGCAATGGTGAAGCCGAGTGGGTAGGGCTATGACAACTGTGCACTCTGCCATCACTGCTCCTGAGTGACCGAGTGGACAGGATGCTGTCGGAGTACACCTATCCTCCTGCCCCAAACATAGTGGGGGAGCTAAGCTCTCATCTCTCGGTGTCATAGACCAGAGGAGGGATCCCTGCCTGCTACCACGCTGCCTCGTCGCTACCCATGAGCGGTCCAGTGGAGCTTGACAGAGCAACTGCACACACCCTCCTGATGTACCACTAACCCATGAGTGGCAGTGTGTGCAGGCCATGTAACTAGCTGCGGGCTCAACAATAATGGAACCCCGTCCAGCTAGCATGCAATCATACAAAAATGGTGCATGATACTAAAACATGTAAATCCTACTCAGAATATCTATCCGAATAATATGTACAATCAATATGTACATATCCCAAATCCATATACTATGATCCAAATCAAACAGGGAAATATAATCATATCCTATCACATGCATGTATCTAGTAGGCACCAAAAGTATACCAGGCATATAAACATGAAAAAGTTATTGTAAGCTATCCTACTAGCATATCAATTTGACTTAATCTAAAAGTTAAGTCAAAATACCCGCCTGAATATATATCCGCAAGAATGAACCAAATCGTCACGACTGGGGACCTGCCTCGTGACCGAAACCTGCATAAAGCATGACTATAGTCAAGCACAAAAATACAATTCACCGACAAATCGAATAATTAATCGATTTCCCTCATAACCCTATTAACCCAAACCAATTTCCAAATCCTTGTCCACCAATATCCATACAATTAATTTATCCCAATTAATTCCAAATCAATTAACCTGATTCATCACTTACAAAAATATCCTCAAGATCAAACAATATCACCCAAATCCCATATCCTCCGAATACCGTACCGATTAACCGATCAACACCCGAATCAACCCAAATCGACCAATCAAGCTCACCCGCCCTAGAAATTCCATCGACAGTCAATCCTTTTCCAAAATTAGATCCCCAACTCAATTTACAGTGACTCAAAGATTGTTCACAGCCAATCCTTGCACGAAATTAGGGATCTAATGAACCTTAATTGGAACCCTACATAACTCACAGCCATTTACAATCCTCCACAGCCCTCTCAGCCAGCAACCCCCTCAAATTCACAGCCGTTCCTCTTCACCTAAACAACAACCACTGGAACAGACGAAGTAAACAGAGAAACTATATATACCGGAAATTTGGGAAACTCCTCCCAGCGGTATCTCCTCGGTGCGGCAGAATCTGGCCGGAGAACAACCGGCGCTCATCGTCTAGAGCAGAGGGAACCGACGATGAGGCTGTGGCGGTGGAGGTCGGCGCGTGCGGCTGGGGTCGACGACCTGGGCACCGAGAAAGGCAAACGGTGGCCGGCGCTTGCGAAGGGACAGCCGGCCGCAGGGACTCGGGTGGCTGCGGACACGAAGAATAGTAGCCGACGGGCCTGAGCACCGGGAAGGCGGCAACGTTCGCCGGCGCTTGCGGAGAAGAGGCGTCGGGCAGCGGTGCTCGCGGGAGCGCGACGAGGGCTGCGGCTGTGGACGGCGCGAATAAGGCCCCCTCGGCGGTTGCTGCAAACCCTCGGCGGCCGGAGCACCGGGAAGGCGATGATGTCCGCCGGCGCTTGCGGAGGAACGGTCGACGCAAGGACTCGGGCTCGGGGAAGAAGGGATCGTCGCGGAGAAGAGGGCTCGCGAGAGAAACTGCCGAAGGAAAGTGATGTCGCGGCGGGGCGGGGAAAAAAAAATAAGGGAAATAGATAATTAGGTTTTCATCGTGTATTAAACCCCTTAAATAGACCCCACCAAAAGCCTATTTATTTTATCCCCGTAAAAGTCTCGTACGGAGTCCGTTTAAATCCAGAAAAATTCCTAAAATTCCCTAAAATTCCCGAAAATAATCCCTAGGATTATTTCCCCGAAATTTTGGCCATTAAATTTCATATTTTAATTTCAGTATTTTACAATACGATTGGCTTTCCTAACATACACTAGTTTCATAAACCTAAGAATTCATTTATATGAATTAATAGAGACAAGTAGGGCTATAAACGAACCGAACATTCATGAACAAGCTTGATGTTCGACTCGATAAGAGCTTATTTATGTTCATTCAATATGCATCAAAGTCAATTAATAAATAAGCTTGAACAGCTTGATAAATTAAATAAACAAGTTTGGACACATGTATTCGGCTTATTAATGTTCGTGAACAATATTCATGAATAGTATTCATGAACAATATTCGTGAACAATATTCATGAACAAACTCAGTTAAAAATTATTTATAAATTTATTTATACTCATTATAAATAAGAATTAAAATATTAAAATTTTAAATAAACAAACAAACTCGACTTAAGAGCTTGATAATATTTAAATAAATCAAACTTAAACAAGTTTGAATTAACCTTGATACCCATTAAACAAGTCAAGCTCAATCTCTAAAAAAAGAAAGCAAGCCAAGTTTGAACAAGTTTTTCAATATAGCTTGATTAATTTTAGGTTTGGATTGACTCGGCTTGATTATTTTATCAAATAAGCCTGAACACTATAAAACTTGATTTGGCTTGGCTCGTTTACAACCCTAGAGACAAGATAGAACATAAATTATACAATATGTGACCATGTGACAACTTTACCCAAAATTGCTATATGAATCTAAATAGGTCTGGATTCTCAAACTAACATTTATGTGCATTAGTTCTTTGGACACTATAGAGTCGTTACATGCCTTTTTTTATTTATTATTATTATTTTTTTGAATTTAGGATGTTTTAGATCCAAGTAATAGTTTTAGGAAAAACCACTATATGGACCAAAAACTGGTTCAAATTCTGAAACAAACACTTTAATATGTTCCTTAGACACCATAAAATACATTTCCAATTTAGAGAAATTTAGGGTCATATAGCAATTTTACCTAAAATTATTACATAAATCTAAATTCTTCTAAATTCACAAACAGTTATTTGCATTACTTGGAACCTATGAAGTCCCTATACGTCTTCTTTTTCTAAATTAGACTAGTTCAATATCAAATAGAGTTTTAATTAGGCAGAACGACTACATGGATGTAAATTGATTTGAATTCATAAACCACACACTCCTATGTGTCCATTGTATTCTATTGTTCTTCTCTCTCTCTCTCTCTCTCTCTTTAAGTTAGACTAATTTAGGATCATGTAATAATTTTGGACAAAATTACTGCATAAATCTAAACTGGTCTAAATTTATTTATTTAAAAAAAAAACTCATATATATGTTCCTGGGATACTATGAAGTTGTTATATGTGTTTATTTTTTTTTTAATTTAGAGCAACTTAGGACCATTTAGTGCTTAACTATTTTGGAAAAAAAAAATGCTACATGGGATCGAACTAGTCTAATTTTATAAATAAATATTTCTATGTATTCTTTGGAGCCTATAAAGATGTAAAATTTATTGCTTTTCATTTTTTCACAAGTACATTTCTACTTAACAATTTTGCCAAAACCGTTACATGGACCTAAAATGATTCAATTTCATATGAATCAAAGTTAATAGAGTTATGTTAGAGTCAAAGTTAAAATTTTCTTCTTTCATAAATTAAAGCTACAAAGTTAATGTTACTTATAATTTTCCTCCTTACACATATATCAAAGTTACTAAATTATAATTTTTCTCCGTGAACGTAACATATATGAGAGTTACAATTTTCCTCCCCACATGATTATTATTTTATAATTAATTAGGTCATTCTTCAACAATAGAATATGACTTTCTTCACCTAATCTTTAATGTGGAAAAGCAACTACACTTAAATAGACTTATCTCTGATAAATACTAGTCTTAGTATTGTTGTAACTAAGTGTGCATACTATGTAATTAGAATTCTAAAAGTGAAAGTGAAATAAATAATAGTCATGCATGGTATTACTGCAACATCGAGCCTTAATTAGTTTCATGAAGAGTTCAAAGTCATTTAGTATTCTTTAAATAAAGAAATGTTATTAAATTTTCATAATATGCATGGATAATAATAAAATGATTATATATATATATAGTAGAATTTAGAAAATAATAATCTCTCATTTTTAACTCGAAATGGAATAATAACACATTAGTTGTGGACTTGACTTCAAAGAATCTGCAATTAGGATAATCACCGTCGTTTCAATCAAAGAAATTGACACGAAATTTTATAAAAATCAATTTCCTTATTGATTTTTCTGCCACTGTTATTTTAATCTTATACTCATATACATAATCGATGTGGAATTTTAGTCATATAATCTACATTGTCTATAAAAAATTGTCAGATGTTATTTTCATAGGTTTGTTTGGTAGTTAACTGACTGGTGAACATGAAATTTGGTAAATGTAATTAAAGTTATTAACTATATAATATATATTATATTTGGAGTTGGAAATTTTACTCCATGTGGTTATAGCTCATATATATAGGGTTATAACTCATATATCCATGTGGTCTTCCAAATTGAACAAAATGGAAGTGTAAAAAGAGAGAAATTCTTAAGGTTGATCAATATGGTGTTAATGGATTGTGCAACTGCACTTAATGTGACATGGCGATTCGATGTTGACTAGACCATTCTTCATATCAAAATTTCTTACAAGAGTAGCCTAGGAGGGTCAATGTAAAATACCGGAGAAAAAAAAATAAAATAATAATATTCCTCGGTAATTGATAAAATATCCTATGGAATTTTTCAGGAATTTTTAGAAATTTTTCTGGATTTAAACGGAGGTCTTATGGATATTTCATGAGGATAAAACGGATAGACTTTTGTAAAGTCTGTTTAGACTATCTGATATTAAGAAATTAATAGGGTTAAATGTTAAGCGTTATGTTTTCTTTTCTTCTCGCCGATTGTTTCTTTCTTTTTCACCGTGCGACCTTTCACCTTTCTCCCGATCGCCTCTTCGCCTTCGACGCGCGAGCCTTCTCCTTCTGTTTGTCGCCGCTATCGCCGCCGCCGCGAGCTCCTCTTCGATCGCCGGTGCCTCAAGCCAGTGGCCACACCAGTCGCTGTGGTCATGTCATTGTCGCTGCCACTGCGAGTGGATCCATTGCCGCCCAACGCCGCTTGCCTCGTCGACAAGACGATTCACCGTCTCTTCACCTGAGCCAGCCGATCTCTGTCGAGCCGTTGCCGCCGCTGATGGCCGCCTCCTCAAGCCGTTCATCGCGCACCAGCTGCTGCCGACGCCTCGCTGGTGGGAGATCCGATTGGAGGAGACGACGACAATAAGTGTCGCTGGATGTGGTTCGGAGGAGTGATCGGGATGCCAAGGACTGACATCAACAACGTTCGGTTTGACTGTGAGATGACTTGGTCGATCGTCGCTAGAGATGGGGCAGGAGGTCTGTGGGCACTGAGTTCACCGGTGATCGGGAAGCTGGGGAGGATCAACGCCGGAGTAGGTGAGTCAGTGTTGTTCTTCGATTTTGGACCAGATTAAGGTCAAGCTGTGAGTTTGTTTCTTATTTGAGCTTGATCCATTGAATTGGGCAGGTTTAGTGCCGGCAAACAGGGAATAGGGAAAAAAAGGGGGGGTTGCCGGTTGTTGGGGATTGGCTGTCGATTCTGTGGAGTTGCTGTCGGAGAGGATTAACTGTCGGTAAAGCTTCAAGTGTTGGTAAGCAAGGTCAGTTCTCCCTTTTGTGCTGTGAATTCAATTTTGATTCGTTGGATGGACAATGAGTTGTGAGTTTAGTGAATTCCCATTTGAAGTGGTCGTGGATGGAATATGCAGTAGAAAATTCTAGTCGGTGGCGTGGGATATGTTGTTGTATTGGTGTGAGTGAGAGGAGAGGATGTGTGTCTCATTCCCGTGAATAAAATAAGTTGGGATGGTCAGCATGTTTGTGATTCTTTGTGTTGGAGATGGGAATGAATTATTGGTTTTTGAAATTGCTGTAAATAGGGTTGTCTTTGGCCACAAAGGGGTAAGATTTGTATCCTTGTTCTAGCTGTTGGATATGGATATTCGGTAAGTGTGGTAATGTATGGGTTATTGGTGATGTTCTATTGGTGAAACATTGGTTATGTCGTGTGGATAGAGAGAATTGGATTGGGAGAATTGGTCCAGGATGGATGTAGATCTGGGGTTACGAGAGGTGTGTTCGAAGTTTTAACTCGTAGACGAGGAAAGAACGAGAACATAGAAATGACGTAGTAATTAAGTTGTGTATTTGTGTAACGCTTGTGCTTAAACATAGTTGTTATTATTTGCAGGTTTGGGATACGAAGCAGGTCCGCGGCCGTGAGGATTATTTCGAGCTTCGTATCTGGTGGGTAATTTCCTACCTGGTCCAGGTAGATGTATTGCATTCAGATTTAGTCATAGATATGAGCATGCTAGGTGTTCATATTACCTTGATCCTGCTCTTATTATCGTATGCTTGAACTTATCGTTGGATAATTTATGCTCAATTGTGGATATCACATATACCCTATCATGATTTAGGAGTTATAGATGTGATGTAAATTGGCCTAGATGTTTAGTAGGGTGTAAATGTTAGTATGAGGGATGACCCAATTTATAAATTGGAAAAAGGTCATCGATGGGTAAGTAATGCCCTAAATGTAGCATTTATTTCCAATACCCGTATGTTTCATACTGTTACCAACCATGAGTTGTGTAATGGTAAAGTGAAGGGTGATTAAAGTGTCGCTGCTGACCGGTGGTCCCAACTTGATATGATTAGTCGAGTATGACTCTCTATTGGATAGAGAGTGCGTCGATCAGTTGAGTACGACTCTCTATTGGAGAGAGAGTTATGATATGTCGAGTACGACTCTCTACAGGATAGAGAGTTTGTCGATCAGTCGAGTACGACTCTCTACAGGATAGAGAGTTCGTCGATCAGTTGAGTACGACTCTCTACAGGATAGAGAGTTCGTCGATCTTTTGAGTACAACTCTCTACAGGATAGAGAGTATTGATTAGATGAGTATGACTCTTTGCTGAACAGAGAGTCTGTGGTAGATGGTTGTACGTGTGACAACATACACATGTCATTTGCATGCATTCTGACGACATAGTCTCCCTTGGGGTTGAGAGAGTCGTCAGTCATCTTGCCTCCCAGAGCACTCCCCGAGGAGTAACTGGTGTGAGGGCAGAGCATCTGTTGTGCCGCACTCTACCACTATAGACGGTGGTAGTTGGAGTTGCGTGCAGTTGTCCTGGGTGCGTGGTACTCGACCACTCATTGGTAGTGTTAGTCGGAGTGGCCAGCAGCAGAGACCCCCGTTGTGTAGCGAGCTCTTTACGCTCATATGCTACTTGATCATACTGCCCACTCGGCCACTCTATAGCAGTGGTTGGTGTGAGTTGGGACAATTGTCATGTCGTGCCACCTAGGCCACACTGGGGTCGTGGTAGCGAGTAGGGGTGAGCATGCATGACCATGCATGTTGCATTGCCGTATCTGATGGCACTTTGCATATTACCATATATAGATACATATATGTATGTATATGTATATATGGATGGTTGAGATTAATATATATATAGATACAGTCTATATATATATGCTTATTGTGATGTTGCACTTGATTGTATTATGTTTGCTGCATTTGATTGTACATCATATTCATGCATGTTTCTTGCATGCGTTATACGATTGTGTCGGATATTGGTATGTGTTGGACAGACCATTAGATACCTTGACCTGTAGCTAGAGTATATTTTGAGTTGATCTACTCTTCCTGTTATATATATATATATATATATGTTGGATATATATTCAGGTTGGATCAGAGTAGCGTGACAGACTTCAGGTATGTCTGCATTTTTATGTTGTTCATTGGTTAGATGGTATATGCTTGTATTTATATACTATGCTGATATACCTGTTGTACCTCTAGATTAGATTGTTGAAAATACATGTGATATGACATATATACATATTTTTTATTACCTGCTGAGTTTTACTCACCCCCCCCCGCAAACCCTGGGTTTTCTGTCGCCCAGGTAACAGGTAGAAGACTTCGTGATGGCATTGGAGCACCGCCGGCTGACATCGTCTCATCTCACCTCCGTGGCTCCCGTGTATGTTTTGGATTTTCCGTATGTCTTGTTTTGCATTCGGAGTTTTCGTGATGTTATGTTTTATGTGATGTACACACATGTTGGTGCGGGTTCTGTCGAGGTTTTCTTTATGTTATGGTGTTAGTCATACCGGTATGCATGTGTGGGATTGTATTGTTGTTGTATCGTTTCCGCTGTGTATTTGTTGTAGTAGTTTGATATGTTGTGGTTTGGTTATATTGTTATATATATTGTTGTTATTGTGGGCCTACGGGCCTTGTATTAACCCGAAACGTTGCCACGTACAGGGGAGATGTCGTCCGTTTGATTTTCGGCTCGGCATGCTCTCGGGGCGTGACAACTTTAGTGGTATCAGAGCTCAAGGTTCTGTGATGCCATACAATGTTGTTTTGTGTTGAGTCTTGGATTTTCTGGAGTCGATTTATTCGGTTTTGATTTTTCGAGATGAGATGGACAGTGGCCTGAGCTCCAAGCAGCACGAGGTAAGAATTCCTGATAAATTATGGTTTAGTAGATATTTATCTAAACTTGATCAGTAGGTGTATACAGTATAGTTATAACACCTGTGCAGACTTGTAGTAGGGGTCGTCCACCGAGGCGACCAACCGGAGTGACCTTTAGGGTTTATACTCCCGGTTATGTTGGCTATGCATTTAGATGCTTATACCAGGGAATACCTGTGGTTTGTTGGTTATTGTTCGTAACCGTGGTATGGGTTGACCACGGGATCGACCTGTTGAGTCTGTGAGTCTTGAACCGTGTTGAAAAGGTGATTTACCTTTGAGAGCCGACTGAGACCGAGTCGAAAAAACATGGGTCAAGTCGTCACATTTCTGGTTGTACTTTTAAGTACTTAACTCATGTTATACCGAGAAAGTAGAGTTATTTGCATACTATTATTTGGGTCAAGCCGGTATTTGGTGATAAATGCAGAAAATAATCTTCGGGGAAATAATATATCACTTGATCATGGTTAAGTGATGTTGAAAGAGAGTATTTCCCTGTGTCACTTTTAGTGACGCATTGTAAGGAATTCTTGAGCTTCAAGAAAGGGTGATCGGTTAGTTACAGTGTACTGTGCAGAGTCGTGAGACTTGCAGAGATTACGACCACCTAATAGCTCAAGAAGATGAAGGGATGACTTAAGCCACCCAGAGTTATTGACTTATAGTTGGATTAGGATGTCGGGATCTTCTACCAGATCCTGCCGGAAGACGTTGGATTGAGACAGGAGTTTAGAAATGACTCCGTACGAGGGTTTAAGAGTTGGAGATCGGTAAGCAAATATTGCAGGTCAACTTAGTAGAGTCAGAAGTCTCCGATTGTAGGATAAAGGAGCAAGATCGAAGTCATAGACGTTGAACTATTTTCTGATTATAGAAGACCAACTGCAGATCATCAAGATGTTCTCGTGGATATCAGCATAATCAGAACAAAGACTTCGAAGGGATTATGTGCGTGCAGTGCATATCATGAAGACACACGAAGCCAGATTATCCGTTGGAGCAGTTCAGCTGTTGCTATTGTTGAGCAACCAGTACAGTGGAGGAGGTGTACCTTGAAGATTCAGTTGAAGACTATCGATGGTGTTCCGGGAGGAAGATGCATCGTCTTGACAGCAGAGATCAGCACAGAAGATGTGGGTTACCTTATCAGCATCAACCTACTACCTCAGGAGTGGTTGGAGTTCCTTGACACTCCCCTTCAGCAGAGATCAGCATAGAAGCAGCATCAACAGAAGACATTGTAGAAGACTCAGCAGACAACAACAAGCAGTTACCTCCAGATGTGTTTTGCTTAGTGCAGAAGAGAGAATATACGATGAAGGTCGTATCTATTCGGTATTCTACAGTTGTAGCTCGTAGGATTTAGGGATGGATCAGATGATCTGGGAAAAATCCTTGGATCATTCATCACAGAAATGCGACCGTTTTATCGCGGATTGTTGGATCTGATCTTATTCTCTTCGGAGAAAGGCCGAGACCTACATGGAGCCTTTGGGATCGGATTGACAGATATTTCATCGTTTAGGGTATTATGCTAGTTTTACCCTCTGGGTTAATATATTGGGAGATACTGGTAGTTTACAGGTATCTTTGTCTAGAACATTCTCAGCTGAAGTAGAAGGGTCATTTACATCGACTTGTGGGTCGGTGGTATCTCTACCGTCAGGTGAGATGAGGATCAATGATTAAGAAGTCAAGGGATGCCCTTAGACTCTAATAGACATACTTTTACTGTGGACATATCCTTACGGATGGTCTAATTGTTGCAAGTATGGTATGATATGTTTCTCGGATTGCGTATAATCTGAAAGCATTCGGATGTAGTTTTGGATGAACTCCTAGCCTTGCCGTTGCTTAGGCAAGTGGAGTAGGCGATCGAAATGATTGCGAAAATAGTCCGGTATCGAAGATCACATATCGAGTGATAGTGTTGTGGGTATCAGTGTTGTTAAACACTATAGATATTGGACGAATGTGAGTTGTAATTATAGGAGATGTTGGAAGGGATATTTATCTATCCCAGTATTCCTCCTTGAGAAGATCCGGAACTCTTTGTTGAAAGAGAGATGAACCTTTGAAAGTATGCATCGATTATCGATGATGGAATACAGTAGTTGTCGTGATAAATATCCTTGTTGTGGATAGATGATCTATTTAGATCAGCCAAAGACACCTGTGTATACTCTAAGGTTGGTTTACGACGGGAGTATTGATATTGTAGTGACATGATGTCATACGATTATCGTTATCGTTGTGATGATTAATATATATCATCAGCTTAGAGTAAAGGGGATGCAGGTGTGTGGAGATGATAATTTCATACTTGGTATGAATTGTATGAGTTTTGATTGTGTTGTTAGACTATTAAATGATTTAGTCGTCCAGGGATTTGAGAATCGTGTATCCTGAACACGATTGGATCCTTTTGTGGTTGTTGGAGTTGCGTAACTTGACCACTGTTGATTGTGGTAGTTGGAGTTGCGCACTCGACCACCGTAGATGGTGGTTTTCCTTGTATGTTTTGGTTAGTACGGTAGATGTGGATAGAATGTCTTAGCATTACTATACCACGGACTTGTTTGACTTAGGTGATGTTGTAAATCATTTAGTCGGAAGCTGGTGAAACCAGTTTACAGAACCTAGACGGCGGTTAACTTTTACACGAGTATTAGTTCATCCTTTCGGAGTGGATAAAATGATGATGTACGCAGATGCGTTGTTTCAGGGATGGGAATGATTCCGATGCAGATGAATGAGGCATATCTTATGCCTACGACAGTTAAGAAACTACGAGATAGTAGTCATATATATGACGTGACTTTAGTAGTTATTATCTGGATTGGTAATTGTATGGAGCAGGAATGCTCATGGGATTTTGACTAGCTACTGGGTAGCTACAAGGGAGTTGCTGGAGCACGAACAATTGCAATGAGTGAGATTCGTCGCTATAGTCTCTCATGCACTTACAGAGTGTGTGGTGAAGTGTATCTTGGATGGTTGATGAATTTCTCTTTTGAGAAGATAATTCCCCATTTCTGAGAAGGATAGTGTGTTCCGGACATGCGTCTAGTCAAGGAAGAGTCGCTACAGGAAGCATATCATTGGAGATTTGCTATTCACCCTGATGATACTTAGATGTACCGAGAGTTGAAACGTTCATACTGGTGGAATGATATAAAGAGAGTTATAGCAGATTTTGCTGCTCGATGTTTAGTATGCCAGTAGGTGAAGGTTGAACATTAGAAACTCGCTGGATTGCTCTAGAAAATTCTAATTCCGGAATGGAAGTGGGAGCATATCACGATTGATTTCGTTACGGGATTGCCTAGAACCCGTAAAGGTCGTGATGCGAGTTGGGTGATTGTGGATCGACTGACCAAATCAGCTCATTTCCTTCCTATTCGTGGGTCGTACCCATAGGATCGTCTGGTAGAGTTGTACTGCTGAGAAATTATCAAATTGCATGGGGTACTTTTTAGTACCATATCAGATAGAGATTCGCGATTTACCTCGCGATTTTGGTAGAGTCAGCACCAGACTATGGACACAGAGCTTCGGCTTAGTGCAACATTTCATCCGCAGACAGATGAACGGTCTAAGTGTATCATTTAGACATTGGAGGATCTATTAAGATCTTGTGTCATGAATTATGGAGGTAGTTGGGAGAATCACATTCCTTTAGTGGAATTTGGTTGTAAGAACCGTTATCACTCATCCATTCAGATGACTTCTTCTGAGGCCCTATACGGTAGACCCTGTAGATCTCCCGTGTTGTGGGAGGAAGTCGGGGAACGACAGCTGTTGGAAGTCATAGAGTATCCAATATGATGTAGAGTTGGTGCATGTTGTCGGATGAGAGTTATTAGGGGTTCCGATTCCACCTCAGTCTAAGGCGACCTATGAGGAGATTCCGGTGCGAATTTTTGGTCGCAAGGAGCGACAATAGTGGGACGAAAATCATCCGACTCGTAAAGGTTGGATGACAGCATCATACCGATGAGGAGGCTATGTGGGAGCTGGAAGATACTATCTGAGCTCGATGGTCTCATCTGGTCACTTGAGGAAGGTATGTGGTCCTTTCGGAAACTTGCTTGAAGTAAATTTTTGCATGTTAGTACGAAATTTGGGGATCAAATTTTTATAAGTGGGGGAGAATGTAAAATACCGGAGAAAAAAAAATAAAATAATAATATTCCTCGGTAATTGATAAAATATCCTATGGAATTTTCTAGGAATTTTTAGAAATTTTTCTGGATTTAAACGGAGGTCTTATGAACATTTCATGGGAATAAAACGGATAGACTTTTGTAAAGCCTATTTAGACTATCTGATATTAAGAAATTAATAGGGTTAAATGTTAAGCGTTATGTTTTCTTTTCTTCTCGCCGATTGTTTTTTTTCTTTTTCACCGCGCGACCTTTCTCCTTTCTCCCGATCGCCTTTTCGCCTTCGACGCGCGAGCCTTCTCCTCGCCGCTGCCGCCACTGCCGCGAGCTCCTCTCCGATCGTCGGCGCCTCAAGCCAGCGGCCCCACCAGTCGCTGTGGTTATGCCGTTGCCGCTGCCACTGCGAGTGGATCCATTGTCGTCCAACGCCGCTTGCCTCGTCGGCAAGACGATTCACCGTCTCTTCGCCTGAGCCAGCCGATCTCCGTCGAGTCGTTGCTGCCGCTAATGGCCGCCTCCTCGAGCCATTCATCGCGCACCAGTCGCTGCCGACGCCTCGCTGGTGGGAGATCCGGTTGGAGGAGACGAAGGCGATAAGTGTCGCTGGATGTGGTTCGGAGGAGTGATCGAGATGCCAGGGACCGACATCAACAGCGTTCGGTTTGACTGTGAGATGACTTGGTCGATCGTCGCTAGAGATGGGGTAGGAGGTCTGTGGGCACTGAGTTCGCCGGTGATTGGGAAGCTAGGGAGGATCAACGCCGAAGTAGGTGAGTCAGTGTTGTTCTTCGATTTTGGACCAGATTAAGGTCAAGCTGTGAGTTTGTTTCTTATTTGAGCTTGATCCATTGAATTGGGCAGGTTTAGTGTCGGCAAATAGGGAATAGGGAAAAAAAAGGATTGGTACATGGTTACGTAAGATTCTTTTTGATTCGTTGGATGGACAATGAGTTGTGAGCTTAGTGAATTCCATTCGGTTGAAGTGGCTGTGGATGGAATATTTAGTAGAAATTCTGGTCGGTGGCGTGGGATATGTTGTTGTATTGGCTGTGAGTGAGAGGAGAGGATGTGTGGTCTGTCCCGGTGAATAAAATAAGTTGGGATGGCTGTACATGGGCTGTGATTCTTTGTGTTGGAGCTGGGAATGAAGAAATGGGTTGTGAAATTGTTGTAAATAGGGTTGTCTTTGGCCACAAAGGGGTAAGATTTGTATCCTTATTCTAGCTGTTGGATATGGATATTCGGTAAGTGTGGTAATGTATGGGTTATTGGTGATGTTCTATTGGTGAAACATTGGTTATGTCGTGTGGATAGAGAGAATTGGATTGGGAGAATTGGTCCACGATGGATGTAGATCTGGGGTTACAAGAGGTGTGTTCGAAGTTCTAACTCGTAGACGAGGAAAGAACGAGAACCTAGAAATGACGTAGTAATTAAGTTGTGTATTTGTGTAACGCGTGTGCTTAAACATAGTTGTTATTATGTGCAGGTTTGGGATACGAAGCAGGTCCACGGCCGTGAGGATTATTTCGAGCTTCGTATTAGGTGGGTAATTTCCTACCTGGTCCGGGTAGATGTATTGCATTCAGATTTAGTCATAGATATGAGCATGTTAGGTGTTCATATTACCTTGACCCTGCTCTTATTATCGTATGCTTGAACTTATCGTTGGATAATTTATGCTCAATTGTGGATATCACATATACCCTATCATGATTTAGGAGTTATAGATGTGATGTAAATTGGCCTAGATGTTTAGTAGGGTGTAAATGTTAGTACGAGGGATGACCCAATTTATAAATTGGAAAAAGGTCATCGATGGGTAAGTAATGCCCTAAATATAGGATTTATTTCCAATACTCGTATGTTGCATACTGTTACCAACCATGAGTTGTGTAATGGTTAAGTGAAGGGTGATTAGAGTGTCACTGCGGACCGGTGGTCCCAGCTTGATATGATTAGTCGAGTACGACTCTCTATCGGATAGAGTCGTCGATCGATTGAGTCACGACTCTATTGGAGAGAGTTATGATATGTCGAGTATGACTCTCGGATAGAGAGTCGTCGATCGATTGAGTACGACTCTCATTGGATAGAGAGTTATGATCGATTAGTCTGACTCTCATGTGATAGAGAGTCCGTCGATCATCTTGCTTCCCGAGCACTCCCGAGGAGTAATCTGTGAGCAGGCAGCATCTGTTGTATCACACTCTACCACTATAGACGGTGGTAGTTGGAGTTGCGTGCAGTTGTCCTGGGTGCGTGGTACTCGACCACTCATTGGTAGTGTTAGTCGGAGTGGCCAGCAGCAGGGACCCCCGTTGTGTAGCGAGCTCTTTACGCTCATATGCTACTTGATCATACTGCCCACTCGGCCACTATATAGCAGTGGTTGGTGTGAGTTGGGACAGTTGTCATGTCGTGCCACCTAGGTCACACTGGGGTCGTGGTAGCGAGTAGGGGTGAGCAGGCATGACCATGCATGTTGCATTGTCATATCTGATGGCACTTTGCATATTACCATATATAGATACATATATGTATGTATATATATATATATATAGATGGTTGAGATTAATATATATATAGAGATACAGTCTATATATATATGCTTATTGTGATGTTGCACTTGATTGTATTATGTTTGCTGCATTTGATTGTACATCATATTCATGCATGTTTCTTGCATGTGTTATACGATTGTGTCGGATATTGGTATGTGTTGGACAGACCATTAGATACCTTGACCTGTAGCTAGAGTATATTTTGAGTTGATCTACTCTTCTTGTTATATATATATATATATATATATATATATATATATATGTTGGATATATATTCAGGTTGGATCAGAGTAGCGTGGCAGACTTCAGGTATGTCTGCATTTTTATGTTGTTCATTGGTTAGATGGTATATGCTTGTATTTATATACTATGCTTATATACCTATTGTATCTCTAGATTAGGTTGTTGAAAATACATGTGATATGACATATATACATGTTTTCTATTACCTGCTGAGTTTTACTCATCACCCCCCCCCCCCCGCGGACCCTGGGTTTTCTATCACCCAGGTAACAGGTAGAAGACTTCGTGATGGCATTCGAGCACCGCCGGCTGACATCGTCTCATCTCACCTCCGTGGCTCCCGTGTTTGTTTTGGATTTTTCGTATGTCTTGTTTTGCATTCGGAGTTTTCGTGATGTTATATTTTATGTGATGTACGCACATATTGGTGCGGGTTCTGTCGAGGTTTTCTTTATGTTATGGTGTTAGTCATACCGATATGCATGTGTGGGATTGTATTGTTGTTGTATCGTTTTCGCTGTGTATTTGTTGTAGTAGTTTGATATGTTGTGATTTGGTTATATTGTTATATATATTGTTGTTATTGTGGGCCTACGGGCCTTGTATTAACCCGAAACGTTGCCATGTACAGGGGAGATGTCGTCCGTTTGATTTTCGGCTCGGCATGCTCTCGAGGCGCGACAGTCAAAGTCATATATGCACAAGTAAGATTAAATCTTATAGCACGAAAACAACTAGTGCTCATGCCTAGAAGGGAAGCCTTGACAAAATGATAAAATTGTTACTTTGTGAATTGTGACCAAGAGATCACGAGTTCGAATCCTAGAAACAACCTCTTGTAAAAAGCAAGGTAAGACTGTGTACAATGAATTCTTCTCCGAGACCCTGCATGGTAGAAGCTTTGTGCACCGGATTATTTTTTTTTTGTATGTTTTGCGACAATCGGAAGGAAGAATAAAATTTTCATTTTCCATTGCCCAACTTATGGAACTTTCTACTAATATCAATAATGTAGTCAGCAACAACAATTGTGTCTATGGATTCCATTACATTGTCCCCACGGGAGAGTCTTGTGGTTAGCACAGCAGCAAAATTGTACTAATGAACAAGGGTCAATCTCCGAGAGCTGTAAGCCTTTCAGGGTGTCTGCCATCCTACTTCGCTAGTACTGAATTGGGCAATATCCTCCCCGTGATTTACCTCTTTCGCATTAGTTATGAGACCGACTGACGGGGGCGCTGAGAGCGAACGAATCACCTTTTGCGCCAATAGATTCCATTATATTGTCCAACAAAGCAACGGTAAAAAAAATAGAATTAGTAGAGTTAAAGTGATTAATATGATACCAAGAAATTAAAAAAAAAAGTCAAGTTGTTTTTTTTTGAAAACCAATTAATAATAAGATTATCTTACTAATTCATAAGTGATTCAGCCAACAAATTTGATCCGGTTAATTCAAATAATATAAATCAACTTGATCAAGTAGGTAATCCCAATAAGTATTAGATAAGAATTGTGTATATATATTAACTTTAATTAACTGTGTACTGAGTGAGTGATGCTGGCTGAGGCAAGGGTTCAAGTGTCTACTCATCTTCATGAAGTGGAGATGCTTTTTTTTAATACATAAGTTAAATGAGTTTGATCTTCTTAACAGCTAGCCACAACTCAACTAGCACACTTGTTGGTCTATTCCAATCACCAACCCAATTCGATCAGTCAAGCCCATCAAGTCACTTAGCAAATAAAAAGTTTTATCACTCGAATCAATCAACTCTTTTTAAAGGTTCATTAGAGCTAGATAATTCATTAATTTTATATCTTCCAATTATAAGTTAAAAATGCTTAAAATTTTACTAAAATAATTAAGTGCATATATTCTGAGTAGATTTGTTAGTTTTATATATATGAAGAAAAAAGAGAATATAAAATCTAAAATTTAATTGACTCATCCTATTTGATTTTACCCGTTCACCCAATCGACTCATTTGGCTCTTGTTTAATTAATTAATTTTATTTATTTCATTTATAATTTTAAAGTAGAAGGTTGCACATAAATATTATATTTAATAGAGACGAAATAAAGTTTTCTATTTCTTAAAGAGTAACATGGATTGAATCATTTTTTGAGACGAATCCTCTTCAAATTATTCATCCAAATAATTAAATAAAAACATGAGGGAATTAATAATTCCAAATTTCATTCTATTTATATGCACTAAACACAATCTTAGAATAAATAAATATTAATACATTGAAACACAGAGCAAGGAAAAAGTGCTGATCTCTAGCTGTGATTACATCAATGCCTCTTTCTTGTTTCCACGGGCTTACCAGAGTTGGTACTCACATAGTTATTACTACCAATCAGAGTTTCCAATCTTTCTCCAACAAAAGCACAATCATATACATTCATGTGTTATATAGACAGTGTTGTGCTATACAGGACCATGCTTTTTTTATCCCCAATGGAACAACAAAAGAACGGACGATTCCATGCATTTTTGAATTAAAACAATTAACATAGAATTCTATATAAATTAATTTTCTTGTTGATTTTTCGGTCATATTATTATTTAATTTAGTCTTATATGTGCTTAACTATAAGCTACTTCAATCTTATATGCATCATTAATATGCCTAACTTATAATTTGACGTGCATAACGCCAATAAAAAAGGAGAAAAAAAATATGTGCATGGAATTTTAGTGTTCATATTTCAATAGAAGAATAGCTAGTCCAATATTATTCAGATATAATTGTTTTGTAGAATTGACTGACTCATGAACTAATGCAATTTAATAAATCTAGTTGAAGCTGCATATTATATTTGAAACATGCATTTCAATTTAGCTATTATTTACACACCTCACTTGGCTCCACACCTCCTCTACAAATATAAACTAATACAATTTAAAAATTAATGTAGCTGAGGTTAAAGGGTTAAACTTGGAGTTTAGCTTTCATTTTGAAAGCACTATTATCATTTGCTAGATTTATAGCTATTGCTTGGCCAACAAGATCCTCACCATTAAGACAATGAAAGGAAAGGTATCACAATTAGATTCAAACAATTTATGATATGTCAAAGCAGTTGGATATATATAAGATACAATCAACAAAAGATCATAATTGGAATGCCTTCTTATAGCTAGGAACCACCAAATAATAATTATGTTTTTTTAATTTCAAATGGAATAATAATATATTGGCATAGACTTCAAAAGATACGTGCGATGATCTTTGTTGTTACAATTAAATAAATTAATATACAATTGTATAAAAAATTATTCTCCTTCCATCATGTCATTTTTTTATAGAAAATATAAATATTAATTATTAAAATAAAAATTATATACATGATTTATTTGTAAGCCTGCAAATAATTGTTTTTCCACTTTGAGACTACTCTTTAATTAATTTTGGTTTTCCATAGCTAGCTAGCTCTAGATATGCCCATCAATTGTTTTATAAGCCACCACATATGACTTATATATTGACTTTCAAAAAATAAATGATCCAAAGTCTCTGTACATTGGCGCATAAGTCACACTTTTCATCTAATTCTATAAAAGCGATTTAATCTTTAGTCGTCAATCTTCCCTTAATTTGGTCCTAATCACAATATGAAAGAATATTTTAGCAACATATAGAGGCTCCTCATTAATTTCGTATATGGTTGCATTTGTTTCTTCAATCTCAAATAATTATATACTCTTGATGTGTCCAAAATTGTATCTCAAGTCTAGCTTTTCAACATTATTATTATACTATCTTTATTCCCCCCTATCTGTCACGCCCCAAGAGCATACCGAGCTGAAAATCAAACGGACGGCACCTCCCCTGTACGTGACAATATTTCGGATTAATACAAGGCCCGTAGGCCCACAATAACAATAATATATATGTATGAAAATAAAAACTACACAAGACACAGCGGAAACATACTACAACAATAGGATATCAATCCCACACATGCATACCGGTATGACTAACACAACACAACAACACAGAACCTCGACAAAATCCGAATATACAATATGTACATCAAGAAAACTCCAAATACAATACACGGCGGACGCAAAGCCCAAATACACACGGGAGCCTCGGAGGTGAGATGAGACGATGTCAGCCGGCGGTGCTCCAATGTCATCACGAAGTCTTCTACCTGTTACCTGGGCGACAGAAAACCCAGGGTCCGCGGGGGTGGTGAGTAAAACTCAGCAGGTAATAGAAAACATGTATATATGTAATATCACATGTATTTCGACAACATAATCTAGATGTACAACAGGTATATCAGCATAGTATATAAATACAAGCATATACCGTCTAATCAAATGAATAACATAAAATGCGTATATACTCAAGTTCAAGCTACGCTTACTCGATCCAACCCTCGAACATATATCCAACATATATATAACAGAAGAGTAATCAACACATAATCTACTCATGCTATCAAGGTATCTATGGTCTGTCCAACACATACCAATATCCAACTCAATCGTATAACAAATGTAAGAGACATGCATGAATATGATGTCCACCCAAATGCAGCAAGCATAGTACAAACAAATGCAACATCACAATAATCATATATATATAGACTGTATCCATATATATATTAATCTCAACCATCCATATATATATATACATACATATATGTATCTATATATGGTAATATGCAAAGTGCCATCAGATACGGCAATGCGGCATGCATGGTCATGTCGGCTCACCCTAAAACTACCACGACCCCAGTGTGGTCTCGGTGGCTCGAGCATGACAACTGTCCCAACTCAACACCAACCACTACTCTCGAGTGTCCGAGTGGGCAGTATGATCGAGTAGCATATAAGCGTAAAGAGCAAGCTACACGATGGGGGTCCCTGCTGTTGGCCACTCCGACAGTCACTACCCATGAGTGGTCGAGTGCCACACACGCAGGACTACGGCACGCAAATCCAACTACCACCGTCTATAGTGGTAGAGTGCGGCACCACAATGCTCTGCCCTCACACCGGTTACACCTCCTATGAGAAACCGTGGAGGCAGGATGACTGACGACACTCTCAACCACAAGGGAGACCTCGTCGCCAATGTGCATGCAAATGCATGAATGCAATGTCTCACATACAGACATCCACCATAGACTCTCTATTCTACAGAGAATCATACTAACCAGATCACGCACTCTCTATCCTGCAGAGAGTCGTACTCAACTAATCATAATACTCTCTATCCTGTAGAGAGTCATACCAATCTACTCGACGTACTCTCTATCCTGTAGAGAGTCGTACTCAACTGATGGACACACTCTCTATCCTGTAGAGAGTCGTACTCATCTGATTATAACAAGCTAGGACCACCGGTCCGTAGCGATACCCTAAGTATCATTCCTCTGACCATTTACACAATACATGTTCGGTGGTAACATACAACCTAAGGGTACTAGAACTAACCCTAGGTTAAAGACATTATCTACCTACGGGTGACCTCTTTACCCAATGTACCATCAGGTTGTCATCCAGACTTTACTATTTGCACTTAACTTAAACAGATTCTAAGTTACTTACATCGACTATATGTATAACTCCTAATCATGATAAAATAAACATGATATCAACAATGGAGTTAATAGCCAACGGTAAAGGATCAAGCATACGATAAAAAGAACAGGGTCAAGGTAATATGAACACCTAACATGCTCATATCAATGACTAAATCTGAATGAAATACAACTACCCGGACCAGGTAGAAAATTACCCACCTGATATGTAGCTCGTGCTGATTGTATTCGTGTCCGCGAATTTGCCTTGTATCAAAATCTTAATCTCCGCTTCAATTACAACCATCCTTTTAATATGCTTAATGGAATCTGATCTGCCCCAATCATTAACTGCAAGTAAATCCCTTCCCATTATTTTAAATCAATGAATCAACACAAAACATGATATACTTCTAATTAATAGATCAATACACAACTCACCTATCTTAGATGTCATCGTTCAACATCTTGCTCCCCAATTGATATCAAATCCAGATCTATCCAAATCCATCTTACCTTGTATTAATTCAATATCAACGGCTTCAATCAGCCCCAGATGATCCTAAACACATATCCCCTGTCGATCTTCAAATTCAATTGTATATCAATTCTCAATCGCCTATAATTGCAGTAGAACCCATGAGCCAAATCCGGAGATAAATCCCACTCTGATAACTTGTAATCACATTATACCACAGAATCATACTTGACAGAAAAAGAAAGAGGGAGATCCAAATATATACCAGCAAATTGAAACTATTTTCCTCCCCAATCACTGGGACTCCACTCTAGCACAAATCGCAAGAGCGATTCTGTCGGCAAATAATAGGAAGAAAATCGCTGCCGCGATCGACGGTGATAGGGAAGGCGACGTTGCTGTGCTCGCGCGCAAGGATGACAGAATGGGAGGTGCTCTGCTTGGGAACCTCGAGAGGCTGTGGACGATCGCAGGGCGGCGGTGAGGTGAGGAGGCCTGATCCGGCGGCGAGTGGGAAGAGCAAATCCGATCGCGTGGCGGTGGCGACAGGGGCTACGACTTGATGGCGTTCACAGCGAGCAGCGGCAAAACAAAAAGCGGCCCTAGGGCGGCGGCAACGAGCATGGGGTGGAGATCGGGCAGGCGATGAAGTCGGTCGGCTCGGTGGCGTGCGCAGCGAGCGACGGCGAGGAGACAGCGAGGAGGGGAGAGCTTCGACCGGATTTTCCACCGTAGAGGTGTCGGCTTCCTTCCCTTCCGCCGGCCAAGCATCGATCACAACAGAGGAGATGAAATGGCTGAAAGGGAGAAGAAGAGACTCGGCAGTCGCGCACTTCGGAGAAGAAAAGAAGACGAGACGATTTGTCTCTCGCGATGGGAAGAAGTGAAGGAGATAACACGAGTTGGGGGAAACGCTCGTGCGGAGAAGGTTGGGTGCGATGAAGAAAACGTCGGACTGTTGGGCATTAGAGAAGTAAACGGATCGGGTTTTACTAACGGGTTTGGGTTTAAACCCTATAAACCATTAACCCTAGATCCATTCAATTAAACCCATAAGATCTCCGTTTAAGTCCAGAAAATTTTCTAAAAATTCCTGAAAATCATGTAAGATAATTTCTTAATTAACAAGGATATTATTTTATTTTATTTTATTTTTTTTTCCCGGTACTTTACACTATCCCTATATCCATAGGTTACAAAGTTCAGTCATATGTTTAGTTTCATTAACAGTGAATCTTCTTTCTTTGATTTCCATGCCTAAATGATTTGTAGTTTAAGATAGAAAGCATGGACCTATTGGATTCATAAGCAATCTTTTCTGTACGCATGTTCTATAATATTTTCATCACAAGGGCTCTATTCCATATTTTATTTCTCAAAACTCAACCCTCCCTTCTCTTTTGAGTAACAAATTCTTAGAGCCCCATAAGTACACTCTATATAATTTGATTATCTTATTTACAACTATAGTTTGTATAAAAAAGATGAATAACCAATATCATTCAAACCCCTTAGCATCAATCTAACTAATTCAACTCTTATCATATATGATATTATCTTATTTACCTAGATATTAATAGATACTGCAATTTTATCTGTCAGGGATATAAAATGTATAACTCTGATTTAATTTATCTATTGCTAGAGACACTCCCGAGTAACAAAATGCCATAGACCTTTGAAATATTTGTATTATAGCTTAAATATCCTCCAAGTCTGGACCTATATATAGTACCTATTGTGTAAATAGTTGACTTCAACAAATGTATTATTAGTCCTATAGCAGATTCAAAATCCTTTAAAATCTGAATTAAGCTCACAAATATAATCTCCTTCGGATATTTCTTAAAGGCCAAATGAATAATGTTAATTTGTCTACGCTTTGGATAGTAGTTAAAAATCCAACTTTAAGATTCTTAACTTTATTAATCCCGAGAAGTATTCCAAGTAGAACATGAAAAAAAGAGATGATACGATATCACTTTGCATGAGTCCTCTCTTACCTTGGAAATAGCCATGAAAACCTACCATCATATCATTACCTTAGTCGTATATGTTACTTCAATTTTCTAGGCATCGTGTATAATTCAATAATTCAATGAGCATAAAAGTGATATTTTTGTCATATATATTTTATATTTTTTTGATTGACTTATGAACTAATGAAATCCAATAAATATAATTAAAGTTAATTATATATACTATATTTGAAACATTCCATTTAGCTATCATTTTCCCACCTCACTTAGGCTCCATATAGTTAAAGTGAAATTATTGCTATTATAGAAAAAAAAAATGTCTTCACCTAATAAACGAAAGTCTCCTGCAAAAGACCCAAGAGACATGACAGAAGTTTTTGTACAACCAGTGTCGTTTCCATTAAGCAAACACAGAATTCGGTATATATTGTAAGATACGGCGAAAAAAATAAATAAATAAAATAAAATAAATTATGGTTAGGAGTTAATTACATCTAATCTAGCTTAAGGAATTCTAATTGTTTAATTAACCTAGATTTAATTAAATCTAGGGTTAATGACTTATGAGAATTAAACCCTACCCCTTCTCCAAACCCGACCCGCTAAACCAATAAACGCCGTCGTTTCTCCCTTTCCGTTTCTCGTCGACGATTTCTCCTTATCTGAGCGTTTCGCGCACGCAATGGATTATTCATCGCCGACTCCGCCGCCAGCGTTGGCTCTCTCGAACCCCTCTCCTTCTTTTCTTCTCCGTCGCACACGACTCTCCCTCACAGCGTCTTTCCTCTCGCGACCTCGCTGGTTTCTGCCGACCCAGATCCCGTCGATTTCTTTGCGCGAGGGGACGGCGAGATCTCTGCCGCGGTTGAACACCGGCTACAGGTCAGTTGACTTTGTTCCTCAAAGTTTCCGACCTTAGCAGTTTGTAGAGCGCCGGACCATAGTTGGCGCAGTACCCGTAGGTAGCTGATTTGAGTTCTTCTCCCATTTTTTTTTTCGGTCACCACACCAGGCTTGAGGGATCTTTGGATTTTGAGAAGGGCACTGGCGAATTCCCCCTCTTCTCAATCAGTGAACAGAGGGTAGAGGGAGGTGGTCGCCGGTGAGCAGAGCCGTCGGTTGGGGTTTCTCACTACCGGAGATCTTGGCAGGCGAATAGGGAAGGTGAGCTTGAATCTCTCCATCAGTAGGTTTCTTTTCCCCATCTACGATGAGTTGCATCTCCGACCAATTTCGTTCGTTAACTGGATATTATTTGGTTGCGAATGTGGGTACGCCGATAGTTGGGGATTCTAACTGCCGGTGAAGTTCAACATCTGGTAAGAAAGAGAAATTTTCTTTGTTTTGTTCTGTGAAGTGTTGAACGGTATATGAGGGATGTTGGCTGTGATGTGTCGTGAATGTCTTCTGATCGTTGTGGTTGAGGAGATGTAGATGCCAATCTGCCAACGAGTTGGACAGGGTAGGCTTCAACGGCTGCATAGCTGTGTGTAAATGAATGCAGAGAAGGGTAAGTTGCGGGTCCCCTCGACTCGGTCAGATTTCAATGTTCCTCGATGTAGAACGGTTGGTAGCGAATTGATCGGGGATACATTGTGGTTGTGCTCTGTTATGGAGCTGTGGACAGCTTGAGTGTGAGCAGGTTGAGAGTGATCTATGTGGATAGATGCTAAAGGGATTTGGAAGGTTGGTTATAGTGAATCGGCCGTGGTTGATTGGGTTTTTTTTTAATTCACATTTGATAGAAGGACGTGAATATAAGAACGATGTAGTAGTGAATTTATCTATATATTTTGTATGCTGCTTGTACTAAAATGTAATTGATGCTATTTGCAGGACGTGGATACGAGACAAGTCCGCGGCTGTCACGCCCCGAGAGCATACCGAGCCGAAAATCAAATGGACGGCACCTCCCCTGTACGTGGCAACATTTCGGGTTAATACAAGGCTCGTAGGCCCACAATAACAACAATATATATGTATGAAAACAAAAACTACACAAGACACAGCGGAAACAAACCACAACAATAGGATATCAATCCCACACATGCATACCGGTATGACTAACACAACACAACAACACAGAACCTCGACAAAATCCGAATATACAATATGTACATCAAGAAAACTCCAAATACAATACACGGCGGACGCAAAGCCCAAATACACACGGAAGCCTCGAAGGTGAGATGAGATGATGTCAGCCGGCGGTGCTCCAATGTCATCACGAAGTCTTCACTTTACAGGCGAAAAACCTGTGGTCAGCGGGTGGTGAGTAAAACTCAGTAGGTAATAGAACACATGTATATATATGTAATATCACATGTATTTCAACGACATACTCTAGAAGTACAACAGGTATATCAGCATAGTATATAAATACAAGCATATACCGTCTAACTGAATGAACAACATAAAAATGCAGACATACCTGAAGTCTGTCACGCTACTCTCATCCAACCTGAACATATATCCAACATATATATATATAACAGGAAGAGTAGATCTACTCAAAATATACTCTAGCTACGGTCAGGTATCTATCATCCTAACACATACCAATATCCGACACAATCGTATAACAAATACAAGAGACATGCATGAATATGATGTCCACCCAAATGCAGCAAGCATAGTACAAACAAATACAACATCACAATAATCATACATATATATAGACTGTATCCATATATATATTAATCTTAACCATCCATATATATATATATATATATATATATATATATATATATATGGTAATATGCAAAGCGCCATCAGATACGGCAATGCGGCATGCATGGTCATGTCGGCTCACCCTAAAGTTACCACGACCCCAGTGTGGCCTCGGTGGCTCGAGCATGACAACTGTCCCAACTCAACACCAACCACTACTCTCGAGTGGCCGAGTGGGCAGTATGATCGAGTAGCATATAAGCGTAAAGAGCAAGCTACACGATGGGGGTCCCTGCTGTTGGTCACTCCGACAGTCACTACCCATGAGTGGTCGAGTACCACACACGCAGGACTACGACACGCAAATCCATCTACCACCGTCTATAGTGGTAGAGTGCGGCACCTCAATGCTCTGCCCTCCCACGGGTGACTCCTCCTATGAGTAACCGTGGAGGTAGGATGACTGGCGACCCTCTCAACCACAAGGGAGACCTCATCGCCAGCGTGCATGTAAATGCATGAATGCAATGTCTCACATACAGACATCCACCATAGACTCTCTATCCTGTAGAGAGTCATACCAATCTACTCGATGCACTCTCTATCCTGTAGAGAGTCGTACTCAACTGATCATAATACTCTCTATCCTGTAGAGAGTCATACCAATCTACTCGACGCACTCTCTCGTACTCATCTGATTATAACAAGCTAGGACCACCGGTCCGTAGCGATATCCTAAGTATCATTCCTCTGACCATTTACACAACAAATGTTCGGTGGTAACATACAACCTAAGGGTACTAGAACTAACCCTAGATTAAAAACATTATCTACCTACGGATGACCTTTTTGCCCAATATACAATCAGGTTGTCATCCGGACTTTACCATTTGCACTTAACTTAAACAAATTCTAAGTTACTTGCATCACCTATATGTATAACTCCTAATCATGGTAAAATAAATATGATATCAGCAATAGAGTTAATAGCCAACGGTAAAGGATCAAGCATACGATAAAAAGAACAGGGTCAAGGTAATATGAACACCTAACATGCTCATATCAATGACTAAATCTGAATGAAATACAACTACCCGGACCAGGTAGGAAATTACGCACCTGCTGTAACGCTCGAAACAAAGAAATCCCCACGGTCGCAGACCTGTCTCGTATCCACGTCCTGCAAATATCAAACATTATGATTAAGTGCAAGCATAACAACGAATCCTCGAATCGAATCCTACATCGACTTCGTATCTCAATCTATAAGAGTGATTTAGTTAGCCAATTAACCTAATCAATCCTTCACATCCATCCTTATATTTCATCATCAACTAACATCAGATCGGATAACAAAATAACCAAAATAGTATACATCCATGACAACCTAGCTCCTGCCTCACCTAGGTTAGCTTCAATTGCTAAATAGCTCCATCCAAATCAACTAGTTGAACTGCAACAACTCAATTAAATTGGAAATAGATTTCAATTCTAATAATCCTAAACTCGAAATCACACAACATTTAAATTTTCTCTCTAACCTACTTTACCCTCCATAGCCAAATCACAGCCAACCAAAATTAACAACAATAAAGAGAAAGCTAGATTAGCTTACCAGCCCTTATCCGATTCGTAGATTTGGCTTAGTCCACCATAAAATATGATGATACGAGAATCAATTCACTTGTAGAATCTGCCCCAGCTTGACTCATGAAACACTAAAGTTCTAGATCAGCATACTCATCGTAGGTCAATAATGAAGCTAAATAAAAATTGAAAGGAACCGATCAATTACCAGGAATTGAGCAAGAACAGAACCACTTAAGCTTCGATCACCTAGCTCGAATCCCTCCTCTCACAGCTGATCACCCAAAAATCCAATCGATTGGAATCTTCTCGTCTCCCACCTATCGAACACCAAACCAACCACCAACACAACCCTCCCCTTTCTCGAGCCATGTTGTTCACCGGGGACAGACCACGACGATGAACATAAGGAGCAATGTTCGACGGAGGCAGCAACAACATCATAGACAAGGGCATCACCATCCACGATCGATGTTGGTCGACGACCCTTGTTGCTTGCGGATCAGAGGAGAAAGGTGACCACGACAAATCACTCACACTGAAAGGGACCCGGGAATCACAGCCTTCCCTAATGCAGCCGGAACTGGCGGTGATGCAGAGGGTCAATGTTGTTCCGTCCGTGACTGTAGTGGCGCACGAACGAGACACCACCTGTCGGTACGATGGCCGGAGCGATCAGAAGAGGATATCGATGATCGGGAGGCAAGCGATGTTGATCGGTGGAAGTGGGAGGCTGCTGGCGCTCGCTGTCATCCGGATCGGCAGAGCATGGCAAGGAAATCCAACGGCACAACTAGGGCAAAGCTCTCGGGATGCTTTTTTGTTCGAACACCGACGAGACGAGCACAAGTCGCCGGCGTGGATCTGAGTTGGCGATGATCGCCGCCAGATCTAGGGAACTCATGGGAAGTCGGCCGCCGAGACTGTCCGTGGTGGTCGGAAACTCATCGCCCGATAGCAAATAAGCGACGGAGCGAGTCTCGATCGGGTGGCGGCGGCGAGCGAAGCGACGGCGAGTGAAGCGGCAGCGGCGATTTGGAGCAGCGCGGCGAGTGGCGTGGAGGGGATAGCGAATGGGAAGAGGAGGAACGGGCGATCGGGAGAAATAAGGGAGAAGTCGATCGGACCGAGAAAAATAACGGAAATCAGGTTTGAGTTCGAGTGTTAAAAACCGATCAAATGATTGAGCTAGCTCAAGTCTAACTCAATCATCTATTTAAACCATAATCCTCCTCCTAATCAATCATATGAACTCCAATTAATTTCAGAAAAATTTCTAAAAACTCCTGAAAAATTCCACAAGATAATTTATCAATTAACGAGGAATATAATTTTTTTTTCCGGTATTTTACAGCGGCCGTGAGGATTTCATTGCTACGAGCATTTACAACAGGTGGGTAATTCCTACCCTGGTCAGGTAGTTAATGCATACAGATTTAGAGGCATGATCATCTTAAATGATCATGTTACCTTGACCCTGTTCTATTTATCTTATGCTTGATACTTTATCCGTTGGCTATTAACTCCTTGCTGCTATCATGTTTATTTTACCATGATTAGGAGTTATACATATAGATGATGTAAATAACTTAGAATTTGTTTAAGTTAAGTACAAGTAGTAAAGTCCGGATGACGACCTAATTGTAAATTGGGCAAAAAGGTCATCCGTAGGTAGATGATGCCTTGAACCTAGAGTTAATTCTAGTACCCCTTAGAGTGCATATTTCTACCGACCATGCATTATGTAAATGGTCGGGTGAATGGTATTTAGGGTGTCGCTACGACCGTGGTCCTAGTCGATCTGATCGATGAGCACGACTCTACAGGATAGAGAGTGCGTTGATCTGGTTAGCACGACCCTCTGTAGAATAGAGAGTCTATGGTGGATGTCTGTTTGTGAGACCTTACATTCATGTCATTTGCATGCACGCTGGCGACGATGTCTCCCTTGTGGTTGAGAGTGTCGCCAGTCATCCTGCCTCCACGGTTACTCATAGGAGGAGTAATCGGTGTGAGGGCAGAGCATTGTAGTGCCACACTCTATCACTACAGATGGTGATAGTTGGATTTGCATGTCGTAGTCCTGCATGTGTGGCACTCGACCACTCATGGGTAGTGATTGTCGGAGTGGCCAACAGCAGGGACCCCCATCGTGTAGCTTGCTCTTTACGCTTATATGCTACTCGATCATACTGCCCACTCGGCCACTCGAGAGTAGTGGTTGGTGTTGAGTTGGGAGGTCATGCTCGCCACCGAGGCCACACCGAGGTCGTGGTAGCTTTAGGGTGAGCCGACATGACCATGCATCACGACTTATGACATTTTTGCATATTACCATATATATACATATATGCATGTATATATATATATATGGATGATTGTGATTAGCATAAGTATATAGATGCAGTCTATATATAGATATGCTTATTGTAATGCTGCATTTGTATGTACTATGTTTGTTGCATTTGTTTGCACATATTCATACATGTTATTACATTTTTCTGTATGGTAGTAGGCCAGTACCTGTATACTTGTTAGTTACTCATTGTGATACCCTTGACCCATATCAGGATGTAGTATAGTTAGTACTATTCCTTATATCATATGTTGTGGATATGTGCTCAGGTTGGATAGGTGTAGCGTGCATATCTGTGTATGTCCGTTTCATATTGACTTTTGGTTAGAAGTTATATATACATGGATATGTTATCATGCTAGTGATACCTGTAGATTTTACTGTCGAAATACATGTGATATTAATATACATGTTTATCTATTACCTGCTGAGTTTTACTCACTTCCACGGACCCTGGGTTTTTCTGTCGCCCAGGTAACAGGTAGAAGTCTTCGTGACGACTTGGAGCTGCGCCGGCGATCCATCCCATCTCCACATTTTGAGTCTCCCGAGGATTTGTGATTTGTATTTTGTTATGGATTTTGTTCTATGTATGGACTTCGTCGTTATGTTGTGGACTTTATTTTGTGTCGATGTTTTATGTACGGTTTTAGTACTGTGGTCTTGTCAAGTGGTGTACACCTGTATAGTTTGGTATATTTTATTGTGGGTATGTGCTTATGTTTCCGCTGTGTGTTTGATATACTTATATCTGGTTATTATGTTGTTGTTGTGGGCCTACGGGCCTTGTATTAATCCGAGATGTTGCCACGTACAGGGGAGATGTCGTCCGTTTGATTTTCGGCACGGCATACTCTCGGGGCGTGACAACTTTATTGGTATCAGAGCCGAAGGTTCTGCGATGCCATATTATGATTTTGTTTTCGAGTTTTGGATTCTCGGGAGTCGGAATATTTTCCGGTTTTGGTTTTTATGAGATGGGATTGACAGCGGCATAAGCTCCGGGCAGCACGAAGTAAGTATTCCGGATAATTTATACTTTAGTTAGATACTTATCTAGACTTGTTCAACAGGTGAATACTGTCAGAGTTATGCCACCTGTTCAGACTCGTGGTCAAGGCCGTCCATCCAGGCGAGCAGCCAGAGGGAGGGGATGAGATACCGTTGAGACTGAGCCTGCTACTCAAGCACCACCTCAGCAAACCCCTATTGGTGATTCAGAGCCTCAGAATCTGGATACACCACTGACTACGCCAGAGCCCACAGAGTCCAGTAGGCTCAATGATAAGTCATGGATACTCGTGTTAGCACGATCAGCCAAGGAGAAGTTCACCTTGTTCTGAGGGGAGTCCGACCCATGGATTGCCCGATCTTGGCTGGAAAATATGGAAGACACCTTCGAGTATATGAACTGCACAGATGTGGAGAAGGTGGGCCTCACGCATATCATCTCGTAGATCAGTCACTTGGTGGAAATTACGTAAGACTCTATCCGGGAGCGTGGGATTACTTGGGCGCCGAGACGCTCGAGGCGATTTCCTTTGGCATTTTCTACAAAGACGCCGTCGTCGAGTTTCTAAGCTCAAGCAAGGTGATCGCTCTATGGAGTACAACGCAAAGTTTACAGACTATCGTAGTTCGCTCTCATCCGTAGCACAGATTCGCACTGAATGTACCAGTTCACCCAGGGCCTAGCAGCTTATATCAGAGCGAGGATGTCAGGATCTAGCATTACCTCCTACAGGGAGGCATTGGACCGTGCCCTCTTTATCGAGATGACTTCCCAGCAAATCTCCAAGGAGAAAGATATCGAGAAACAGATGACTAAGGGCAAGCAGCAGAACCAGGGTTCAGCTCAGGGGACTCAGAAGAAAGGGGAGCAAAAAGGAACTACGCGAGGTGCGACAGAAGGGTCAGCTAGATCGCAGAAAGGGAAGCGTCCAGCATCAGAGTTCTCTGAAGGGTCTCAGAAGAACCGTAAGAGTCAGAGCAGAACTGGATGTTATAAATGCGGATCCAGAAGTCATAGAGCTCCAGAGTGTCCTTTGGAGCAGCCGGTTTGCTACTATTGCAAGCAACCCGGACATACTAGCCGAGACTGTACGTTGAGAGCACAGTTGGAGTTTCCTGATAGCTCTAATAAGGGAAGACAGTCCAACCAGCAGCGACAGCAGAGGACAGCACCGCGTATGCAGTCTTATGGACAGAGGCAGCCAGTACCTCCACCAGCACACTTGTATCAGATGTAGGAGCGCCCTACAGGATGCCGACAATGATCCAAGATCCGCATCTCCGGTGATCTACTATCCAGGGTATCTGCACCGTCGATGTTACCCGCCAGCTCTCGGGGTTATCTTATGCTCGCACTACTGACTCCAAGAGACTCGCAGTCGATCCACCGAGTGGAGGCACACTACTACTTCTGGGATGCAAATGACAAATAGAGATCGACGAGTTTTTTCCATCACAGTGGATGAGGCAGGAGCGAAGGATCCGTCATACGGGGTATGGTTTCAGTTTATACTATATATGCTGATACTTTGATTGATACCGGTAGTTCTCACTCATTCGTATCTAGAATATTTCTGGGTAGAGTAGGAAGGATCCCAAGGGTTCGTTCTTGTGGGTTAGCAGTATCCTTGCCATCAGGAGAGGTGCTGACTAGCCACCAAGAAATCAAGGGTTGCCCATTAGATTTTGACGGGCATATCCTTACAGTGGACCTCCAGGTGTTGGAAATGGTAGAGTTTGATATTATTCTCAGTATGGATTGGTTGGCCGCTTATCACGCTACAGTGGATTGTAGAGCAAGGGTGGTGACTTTCCGACCACCAGATCAACCAGCTTGGGAATTTGTTGGTACTAGAGATGATGTATTATCTATTATATCGCCTACAGCTCGTGAAGCTAGGCCTGTGGTTGTCAAGGTTATCTGTTATCTCTAGTCAAAGTTGAGAACGAAGGACTACCACCCCTCTCTGATGTGCAAGTAGTCCGAGAATATCCAGATGTATTTCCCGATGAACTTCCAGGCTTGCCACCTCCTAGGCAAGTGGAATTTGCGATAGAGGTGATTCCATGAACCACGCCTATATCGAAACCTCCTTATCGGATGGCGCCAAAGGAGCTGAATGAACTTAAAGTTCAACTGTAGGAGTTGCTGGATAATGGATTCATCCGACCTAGTGTTTCACCATGGGGAGCACCGGTACTCTTTGTCAAGAAGAAAGATGGATCGTTACGGCTATGTATTGACTATCGGCAACTGAATGCGGTCACAGTTAAGAACAAATATCCACTGCCAAGGATAGAAGATTTGTTCGATCAACTTAAGGATACATGTGTGTATTCTAAAATTGATCTGCGCTCAGGATATCATCAGCTTCGGATAAGAGATGAGGATGTTCAGAAAACATTTTTCCGCACCCGTTATGGACATTACGAATTTCTAGTGATCCCGTTTGGTCTCACGAATACCCCAGCTGCATTTATGGACTTAATGAACTGGGTATTCCTGAGGTATATAGATCAGTTCGTGATAGTGTTCATCGACGATATATTGATTTATTCTCGATCCGAGGAAGAGCATGAACAACATCTGCGGATAGTATTGGAGATATTGCGACAGGAGCAGTTGTATGTCAAGTTTAGCAAATGTGCATTCTGGTTATCCTCAGTGGGTTTTCTTGGACATGTGGTGTCCAACAGAGGTATTTCTATAGATCCCCAGAAGATTGAGGCGATTACCAGTTGGGAGCAGCCAAAATCAGTGCAGGAGGTCCGTAGTTTCCTTGGTCTGGCCGGGTATTATCGGAGATTTGTGGAGGGATTCTCGAGTATCTCCATGCCACTCACTCGTCTGACTCGGAAAGGGGTCAAATTCGCACAGTCGAGGCACAGTGAAACTAGCTTCCGTGAGCTTAGCGGCGGCTAGTTTCTCGCACCAATCTTAGTGATTCCTTACTGTTGATGGGATGGTTCTCTATACGGATGCTTCTATCCAAGGGTTGGGTGCAATCTCGATGCACCCAACCGTGTGGTATCTTATGCCTCCGTCCACAACTAAAAGATCACGAGAGAAATTACCCAGTGCACGATCTGGAGTTAGCCGCCATTATTTTCGCATTGAAGATATGGAGGCACTACTTGTATGGGATTACCTTTGAGATCTACACAAACCATAAAAGTTTGAAGTATCTGTTCACACAGAAAGAGCTGAATCTGAGACAGAGACGATGGATGGAGTATCTGAAGGATTACGACTGCACCATCTAGTATCATCCGGGAAAGGCTAATGTGGTAGCAGAATGGCCGAGCGAAGTCTCGTGGAGTTACGGCGCCACTATCCGACGGCGATTGACCTAGTTCGGACAGTTCTCGAGTTGGGATTGTCTCGAACACGGCCAAACACCGGGATATTAGTTTCTATAGTTTGCCCGCCATTGAGAGGATCAAGGAAGCACAAGTCGCGATCAACATGCAGCTTCTTGAGCAAAGACGATAGACTCGTAACGCGTCGACGGTTTCTCGAAGAATGGTGTACTTCGTTTCCGAGGACGACTATGTGTTTCGGACACACACCCAGTTAAGGAAGAACTGCTACAGGAAGCACATCAGTCGAGATTTGCTATACATTCTGGTGGTACTCGGATGTACCGAGATTTGAAGCGTTTCTACTGGTGGAACGGTATGAAATGAGATATTGCGGACTTTGTCGCCCGATGCCTAGTATGCCAGCAAGTGAAGTCCAAACATCAGAAACCTGCGAGGTTACTTCAGGAAATCCTGATTCCGGAATGGAAGTGGGAGCATATTACGATGGACTTCGTTATGGGATTACCCAGAACCCGTAAAGGACATACTGCGATTTGGGTGATCGTGGATCGATTAACCAAATCAGCTCACTTCCTTCCGATTCGTGAGACGGACTCATTGGATCGTCTAGCGGAATTGTACTGCCGAGAGATCATCAGATTGCATGGTGTACCATTGAGTATCATATCTGATAGAGATCCGTGATTTACTTCGCGATTCTGGCAGAGTCTGCAGCAGGCCATGGGCACAGAGCTTCGACTCAGTACAACCTTTCATCCGCAGACAGACGGACAGTCCGAACGTACCATTCAGACTCTGGAGGATCTATTGAGATCTTGCGTCATGGATTTCGGTGGCAGTTGGGAGGATCACATTCCTTTAGTGGAGTTTGCCTACAACAACAGCTACCACTCTTCTATCCAGATGGCTCCTTTCGAGGCATTATATGGTAGACCCTGCAGATCTCCTGTGTTATGGGAGGAAATTGGGAGCAGCGGATATTGGGGCCTCGAGTATTCAGGATCAGAGTTGGTGCAGTGATCGACGCAGCGGTTATCTGAGGCACAGGATCGACAGAAGAGTTATGCGTACCGGAGGCGAAGGCCTCTGGAATTCTCAGTCAGGGACTATGTATTCCTACGAGTGTCACCCACCAAAGGAGTTAAGAGATTTGGGCTAAAAGAAAAATTAGCTCCACGCTACATTGGTCCATTTGAGATATTAGAGCGGATTGGGGGTGTAGCTTATCGATTGGCTTTACCTCCGACACTTGCGGGTGTTCACAATGTATTCCATGTATCTATGCTGAGGAAATATGTGCCGCGATCTGACCATGACGAAGAAGTTCGATACCACTCGGTGAATCGACTTATGAGGAGACTCGGTCTGATTCTTGGTATTCTGAGTCGCAAGGAGCGATTCTTGGAACAAAACCATCCGACTTGTAAAGGTGGGATGGCAGCATCATACGGATGAGGAGGCTACATGGGAGCTGGAAGATACTATCCGAGCTCGATACCCTCATCTGTTTACCTGAGGTATGTGGTCATTTTAGAATGTATTTGATCTAATTTTTGCATTTAAGTACGAAATTTGGGGACCAAATTTTAATAAGTGGGGGAGAATGTAAGATACGGTGGAAAAAAAAAATAAAATAAAATAAATTATGGTTAGGAGTTAATTACATCTAATCTAGCTTAAGGAATTCTAATTGTTTAATTAACCTAGATTTAATTAAATCTAGGGTTAATGGGTTATGAGATTTAAACCCTACCCCTTCTCCAAACCCGACCCGCTAAACCAATAAACGCCGCCGTTTCTCCCTTTCCGTTTCTCGCCGACGATTTCTCCTTATCTGAGCGTTTCGCGCACGCAATGGATTATTCATCGCCGACTCCGCCGCCAGCGTTGGCTCTCCCGAACCCCTCTCCTTCTTTTCTTCTCCGTCGCACACGACTCTCCCTCACAGTGTCTTTCCTCTCGCGACCTCGCTGGTTTCTGCCAACCCAGATCCCGTCGGTTTCTTTGCGCGAGGGAACGGCGAGATCTCTGCCGCGGTTGAACACCGACTACAGGTCAGTTAACTTTGTTCCTCAAAGTTTCCGACCTTAGCAGTTTGTAGAGCGCCGGACCATAGTTGGCGCAGTACCCGTAGGTGGCTGATTTGAGTTCTTCTCCCATTTTTTTTTTCGGTCACCACACTAGGCTTGAGGAATCTTTGGATTTTGAGAAGAGCACTGGCGAATTCCCCCTCTTCTCAATCAGTGAACAGAGGGTAGAGGGAGGTGGTCGCCGGTGAGCAGAGCCATTGGTTGGGGTTTCTCACTGCCAGGCAAGGAGCTAGAACGCAGGAGATCTTGGCGACGAATAGAGCAGTGAGCTTGAATCTCTCCATCAGTAGGTTTCTTTTCCCCATCTACGATGAGTTGCATCTCCGACCAATTTCGTTCGTTAACTGGATATTGTTTTGGGCAGTGGGTTCCGGTGAACAGGGGTGGCTGCCGGTAGTTGGGGATTCTAACTGCCGGTGAAGTTCAACATCTGGTAAGGAAGAGAAATTTTCTTTGTTGTGTTCTGTGAAGTGTTGAACGGTATATGAGGGATGTTGGCTGTGATGTGTCGTGAATGTCTTCTGATCGTTGTGGTTGAGGAGATGTAGATGCCAATCTGCCAGCGAGTTGGACAGGGTAGGCTTCAACGGCTGCATAGTTATGTGTAAATGAATGCAGAGAAGGGTAAGTTGTGGGTCCCCTCGACTCGGTCAGATTTCAATGTTCCTCGATGTAGAACGGTTGGTAGCGAATTGATCGGGGATACATTGTGGTTGTGCTCTGTTATGGAGCTGTGGACAGCTTGAGTGTGAGCTGGTGTGAGCAGGTTGAGAGTGATCTGTGTGGATAGATGCTAAAGGGATTTGGAAGGTTGGTTATAGTGAATCGGCCGTGGTTGATTGGGTTTTTTTTTAATTCACATTTGATAGAAGGACGTGAATATAAGAACGATGTAGTAGTGAATTTATCTATATATTTTGTAGGCTGCTTGTACTAAAATGTAATTGATGCTATTTGCAGGACGTGGATACGAGACAGGTCCGCAGCCGTGAGGATTTCATCGCTACGAGCATTTACAGCAGGTGGGTAATTCCTACCCTGGTCAGGTAGTTAATGCATACAGATTTAGAGGCATGATCATCTTAAATGATCATGTTACCTTGACCCTGTTCTATTTATCTTATGCTTGATACTTTATCCGTTGGCTATTAACTCCTTGCTGCTATCATGTTTATTTTACCATGATTAGGAGTTATACATATAGATGATGTAAATAACTTAGAATTTGTTTAAGTTAAGTACAAGTAGTAAAGTCCGGATAACGACCTGATTGTAAATTGGGCAAAAAGGTCATCCGTAGGTAGATGATGCCTTGAACCTAGAGTTAATTCTAGTACCCCTTAGAGTGCATGTTTCTACCGACCATGCATTATGTAAATGGTCGGGTGAATGGTATTTAGGGTGTCGCTACGGACCGGTGGTCCTAGTCCGACATCTGATCAGTTGAGCACGACTCTCTACAGGATAGAGAGTGCGTTGATCTGGTTAGCACGACCCTCTGTAGAATAGAGAGTCTATGGTGGATGTCTGTTTGTGAGACCTTACATTCATGTCATTTGCATGCACGCTGGCGACGATGTCTCCCTTGTGGTTGAGAGTGTCGCCAGTTATCCTGCCTCCACGGTTACTCATAGGAAGAGTAATCGGTGTGAGGGCAGAGCATTGTAGTGCCGCACTCTATCACTACAGACGTTGATAGTTGGATTTGCATGTCGTAGTCCTGCATTTGTGGCACTCGACCACTCATGGGTAGTGACTGTCGGAGTGGCCAACAGCAGGGACCCCCATCGTGTAGCTTGCTCTTTACGCTTATATGCTACTCGATCATACTGCCCACTTGGCCACTCGAGAGTAGTGGTTGGTGTTGAGTTGGGACAGTTGTCATGCTCGAGCCACCGAGGCCACACTGAGGTCGTGGTAGCTTTAGGGTGAGCCGACATGACCATGCATGCTGCATTGCCGACTTATGACATTTTTGCATATTACCATATATATACATATATGCATGTATATATATATATATGGATGATTGTGATTAGCATACGTATATAGATGCAGTCTATATATAGATATGCTTATTGTGATGCTGCATTTGTATGTACTATGTTTGTTGCATTTGTTTGCACATATTCATACATGTTATTACATTTTTCTGTATGGTAGTAGGTCAGTACCTGTATACTTGTTAGTTACTCATTGTGATACCCTTAACCCATATCAGGATGTAGTATAGTTAGTACTATTCCTTATATCATATGTTGTGGATATGTGCTCAGGTTGGATAGGTGTAGCGTAGCAGACATTCAGGTATGTCTGTGTTTCATATTGACTTTTGGTTAGAAGTTATATATACATGGATATGTTATCATGCTAGTGATACCTGTAGATTTTACTGTCGAAATACATGTGATATTAATATACATGTTTATCTATTACCTGCTGAGTTTTACTCACTCCCACGGACCCTGAGTTTTTCTGTCGCCCAGGTAACAGGTAGAAGTCTTCGTGACGACTTGGAGCTGCGCCGGCGATCCATCCCATCTCCACATTTTGAGTCTCCCGAGGATTTGTGATTTGTATTTGTGTTATGGATTTTGTTCTATGTATGGACTTCGTCGTTATGTTGTGGACTTTATTTTGTGTCGATGTTTTATGTACGGTTTTAGTACTGTGGTCTTGTCAGGTGGTGTACACTTGTATATTTTGGTATATTTTGTTGTGGGTATGTGCTTATGTTTCCGCTGTGTTTGATATACTTATATTTGGTTATTATGTTGTTGTTGTGGGCCTACGGGTCTTGTATTAATCCGAGATGTTGCCACGTACAGGGGAGATGTCGTCCGTTTGATTTTCGGCACGGCATACTCTCGGGGCGTGACATATATAGACGTTGATTTCCTAGTATTTATAAATACGGTGATACAAAAATAGTAGTATGGAGGAATTTGTGATCACTAGTGCGGCAGTAGAGTTGTACCAATTAATAAAGCTAGATGAATCTTCAGAGACTGCAAGTCTTTTGGATTGTTTGTCCTTCTACCGTGCTAGTCCTGAGTTGGACAATATGCTCCCTGCGATTTACCTCCTTCGTGTTGACTATGAAACCGACTAACAGGGCGCTAAAGACGAACGAATCATCTTTTGAACCGATGATACAAAATAATTAGACGTCAGTGTTTAAGTCAAAATACTACCACAAGTGCATTATTAAATTCTAAAATTTCTCCCCATCTCCTTTTCTAAAAATTTATTGAATCAACATCGAAAATTCCATCACAGCAAGGTAAGTTCTACCAACAATGATAGCTAGGTAGATACATATTGCTCTCAGAGTTAAGATGCAGTGGATGAGCGTTCAGTTTGGCTCTCAAACATCCATGAGTCAATTCCTAATTATGATAAATTTATAAAATTTTCTTCTACATTGAGTGTTAAATCAGAGAAACTGTTTATCTTTTTCTTCATGTGTGGGATTGCCATAGAGAGGTAACTAATATGACGATTCTATTTTTTTTTTTTAAGATAGATCCATGTCATTATGAGAAATTAAATATTTATATATTCGGTATAATTTGATGTACATTCTACATATGCATTATTGATGTTATAGTACTAAAAACTTGCAAATTATTGAGAATGAAATACAAAGAAGTTAGACAGATCGGATCCGCTACATTGAGATGGACGGGGGAGAAATTTACTACTTTAAATATTCCTTCCAGTGATAATTCATTAGTGTTAAACAAATAAAGTAGAGAAAATTTACATCAATTATATTGCCTCAATGGGCAGAGATAACTATTACTTCAAAGAAGTTAGATAACATTAATGAGTCAAAATTGTTGGGATGATTAACAAAATTAGAAATTTCATCATCTTTCTAAAAGAATCATTCAGAATGTCATGCATCTAGAGTTCTTTTTTTTTTTTTTGCTCGTGATGTAACTCAATTAACTTTGAAATGATTTTTTAAGAAAATGAAACGAAGAAAATAATGGGAAAGAAACTTATCATATGAAATACCCAACATGAATCATTTTATCAATACATATTGTCCATTCAAATTCTTGTGAACTTGATATTCATGTGACAGAATATTCTTAGTAAAGTTCCAAAAAACATATTCCATAATTTCACAAAATGAGAAGCTAATATAATTAAAATAATAAAATATCATGGACAGTGTAGAAATAATGAAATTGAAATTGTATACTAAGCAATATATTGCTGAAAATAAAATAGTTGCGCATGATCTTTAAACTAGTATTCTAGTTTCATAACTTAGAAATTCATTTATATAAAATATACAGAGACAATTAACAAAATGTACATCACATAATATATACACATATATCAATGTCTGCAAATTCATTTATATAAATATACAGAGACAAGACAAAAATGTACATCACATAATATACATATATCAATGTCTACAAAAATTACTTATACAAAGTTCAAGATGATAACAAAAAGATACAAATTGCACATGCTTGCATTACATAAAATCAATTATCGAGGGCAATTTTGTGACCACATAAGTTCTTTCTCAAAACTATAATTTCTAGAATTTCTTTGATCCATCAATCCCGAAGAAGAGTGAGATGACATAGTGAGTAAACATTCAGTTTCCTCATTGCCTTCTTGAATAGAAACTCCTTTCTTTTTCATTCTAGTTTTTCTAATGTTTTGCAATTTATATTCAACTTCCTTCATTGTAGGCCTTTTTGCACCTTGCAAACTCAAGCATATTTCTATCAAACTACTTATTTCAAGAAGCTCTATTTCTGTTCCTTCTTGTAAAACTTGATCTTCTATAAGATCAAATAATATGTTCTCTCTTCTAGCATGAAGAAAATTCATTGCAAGATTTTGTTCTAACCCATTATTGGTTGAGTAGACAGGCATCTTTCCAGTTAAAAGCTCAAGAAGAATAATTCCAAAGCTATAGACATCACTCTTCTCTGTTAACTGACTAGTTTGATAATACTCTGGATCCAAGTACCCATATGTACCGTGTATAGCTGTAACTATGTGTGTTTGATCAAGAGGAATAAATCTTGATGCTCCAAAATCTGATACCTTTGCCTTAAAAGTATCATCTAAAAGAATATTTGTTGACTTAACATCCCTATGAAAAATAGATATAGAAGCTGCTGAGTGTAGATAGGCGAGTGCTCCTGCAGATTCTGTGGCAATCCTCAGACGATCATCCCACGATAATTTAGGTTCTTCTTCTGAAACATGAAGATGATCTGAAAGTGTTCCATTGGAGATAAATTCATAAATTAGCAAAGGAACTTCAGTCTCCAAACAACATCCAAAGAGCTTGACTACATTCCTATGATTGATCTGAGAAAGAACTGCAACCTCATTTATAAATTGATCAATCTCAATTTTTTCCACTGTTTTTGACTTTTTTATGGCAACAACTCGTTGATCCGAGAGAATTCCTTTGTAAACTGTTCCATGCCCTCCATGTCCAAGCACTCGAGTTTCATCAAAATTGTTTGTTGCCTTTTCTATTTCTTCCAAGGAAAATATATTTGTTCTCTCTTCAACATGATCACTTGTGGAGATTAATTGTTGAAGTAGTAAACCACGATTTTGATGAAAATTCCTTTGTCTAATTTTCTTTTGATTTCTTTGCTTCCATTTCTTGCCTACGATGACTAATATTATGCAGAAAAGTAAGAGACCTGTTCCAATACTAGCACCAAGTATGACTCCTGCACCAAATTGATTTATTACTTTTTATTTAATTTATTTGTTCACATAATTATATAAATGTTAGTCATAAAATAATATTTCTAACATATATATATAATCTACTTAGAACTAAGGACGTACCGAGTACAAGAGTTTTCCTTCTGTGAGAGAGGCATGCTCCTCTATAAGGATCGCCATATGTTCCCGAAGGACACGTGCAAGTATAATTTCCATCTGTATTTATACAAGTTCCAGTACAAATATTCGTAGAAGAATAGCATTCGTTGATGTCTGAAATTCCATAATACTTTGTCAATACTCGGTGATATCTAAAATATAAAATATCACTGATTTTGCATTCATCAATATATTCCATAACACTTTGTTAGTATATCACGTATTTAAAATATAAAATATATATCACTGAATTTTCATCGATAAATATATTCACAATTATGCTCTGAGTTTCAGAATATTAAAGTTCAAGAAACGATATTAATTTGCATTGCCTACAAAGATTACAATGGATTTTAAATACCACTTTTTTTTTAGAATGTACTAATCAAATTTTGTGGATCTTAATATAATTATTAATTTAAACAACACTATTGTTTTACTAAAGAAAATAAATATGAAAACTAAGACATCCAAAAAAAATTATTCATGGAAAAAGGATAATTTTATGAAGTACCTTTCTTACTCTATTAATGTGTAAAATAACAATTAATATTTATAACTAATCATTACATAATATAAACAATATCGTACACTAGTTTATTATAATTGTAGGAGTATTATGAATGCCATTTTATGTTTATATTTTATTGTTTTGACATATCACAGAAATAGTGAGAAAGAAGGCATTTAAATAATACCTTTGCATCCATCATGGAGGTAGGGGTGTCCATCGTAGCCATCTGAGCATTTGCATCGATAACCTATGACATGGCTATCTCCTGTGTCATTCACATCCAAACATACGCTATGTTCATAGATACATGCGTAGGTTGTCATGTCTTTAACAGCATCATTGCAAGATTGGTCGCCTACTACCCAATTAATTGTCGTAGTCGTCTTAAAAGGAGTGAAATGTGAAGGCCTAGACGAATAGTAAACATAATAATCTGCAGGAGCATTGCACTCCAATTGCCCTTCTTTCATTAAAATTTTGCTCACTATGTAAAAGTCTTCAAATAGTAGAGTTGGAGGGTGGGAGGTCTTATTGCATGTTAGAGCAAAGTCTTCATCTCGATAACAACCCTTTTTTAGCCCAAAGGGGAAAAAAATAGTAACATTTCCACATTCTGTTACACAATCTTTCATAGGAGTCATTGTAAAATTTTGATCTGTTAACACATACGAGTGATTAGTTCTAATATCTAAGAATTGTATGATTATCATGTATATTTTCATAAAAGAATATAGAAGGGATTTAAAATCATCACCTAATTGGCAACCATCAGGTAGATAGGGGTTGCCCACATAATCTGAAGAACATTGACAACTGTAACCAACGGTCTCATTCGAGTAGCTTGCATCTTCAGAATAGACATCATAGCATTCACTTTTGTGACTATGACATGCATAAGTGTTGGTACTCTTCATGGCCTCTTTGCATGTGGAATGGTCGTCGTCGATGTACCAAACAAGAGAGGCCATCATTCCAGTTCTATTATGATTATTTATAAATCTTTGGATGTCATCATAATTAGTGATGCCCTCATCCATTATGATGGTTGTGATATTGGAAATACTATTGTTGATCATACGATGTTCAGTTTCATTCTCATTGAGCCGAGTTAATTGAATATTCCATAATTTTTTAATAGAATTTACATAAAACAAATCAATTTTGCAATATCCATTGCCAGAGTTATAATTATATATATCCTCAATAGTTGAAGTATTGGTAGTGGAACATATTGTAGAACAAGCACCTATTGTACCAGTAGTGACAATATCAAGAATATTGACAGTAGCATTGCAACCAACCACAAGTAATTGGCTATAGCCTATAGACTCATATGATCTTTCAGAATAAACAAAACTTAAGCCAAAAGAGAGAGGCAAATTCTCGAGATTAATTAATGTGGTGTTGATGAAGTCCTCATCTACATTCAATGTGACATGTGGTGATTCAATATAAACCAGATTATTGTCCATGTCAAAATTCATTACTCGGATAGTGCCGTCCCCCAAAAGTAGCCTTGGAGCATTAGAGTCATATGCACAAGTAAGATTAAATCCAACAGCATGAAAACAACCACTACCAATGCCAAAAGGATATTCGATTTTTATATCACCACATGTTTTAGGACAATTGGAGGGAAGAGTAAAATTTTCATTTGCCATTGTCCAACTTATGAAACTCTCCACTAATATCAATATTGTAGTCAAGAGCAGTAATATGTCCGTGAATTTCATTATATTATCCTACAAATAACAGAAGTAGAATTAGCAGAGTTAACAAGATTAATAAGATATCAAAAATTTTAAAAATAAGCTGTTTTTCTTTTATTTTTTTAAAAGAAACAAACAATAAGTTTCTCTCATCTTCTTACTAATTCACAAGTGATTCCCCTGATAAACTTGATGGGGTTAATTCATCTTAGTCAACTTGATCAAGTAGGTAATCCCAATTAGTATTAGATAATTAAAACATCTTATTGATTGTGTACAGTAACTTTAATTAATTGAGTACTGAGTGAGTGAATAGTGAAAGTTGTAGTTTACACAGCAAAATTTGTAGCTATTTTTTCAACTACTTTTATAGCTACGGATACATTTTGTTTTTCCTTGCTATGGATACTGCTTTAGCTAAGTGTGGCAGCCATGCACATTATCTTCACCTCTACGTAGAATGAGAATGTAAAATGGCCCACGGTAGCATTATTTAGGTTTTTCTTAAAAGTCCTCACGGACAAAGTCAAATAGTTAGCACAGTACAAATTTACACCAAGTGAGCAATATAATAATAAATCCCTTGTGTTCGTTAGGGTGCCTGCCCTCCACTGTGTTAGGTGTCGGTACGACCACAAGTCAACTGTGATTTACCTCCCTTCTTATAATTGTGGACCCGATGATGAAGGATGTATAGAGTGAGTGTATCGCCTTTTGTATGAAGAATGTAAAGTGAAAAATTTAATTGGTCCATCATATCTACTCAATTTGATTTTGATTATCCATGGTTGATTTAGTTTATTTATCTTAATTATAATTTTATGATAATAACTTATAAATAAATATTATATTTAATAGAAATGAAATAAAAAAAAATGCTAGGTTTCTTAAAGAGAAAAATAAATTGAATTATTTTTTGAAATGAATTATTCCTCCTCAAATTATTCATACAATCAGGAAAATGAAAAAAGAAAAAGAAGAACTAATCATTCCAATTCTATCTATTTATATGTACTATACGCAATCCTAGAGGAGTAAATTTTGCTCCATTAAGTTACAGAGTAAGGAGAATGTACTGCTGACCTCTGGCTATTTTAAATATCAAACTTGATGGCCGACTTGCTTGCTCGATTACAACCAAAGCACAATTATCCTATGGGATGTAGGTTCTCGTGTTATATAGAGAGCGTTGTGCTCCATGGCTTCAACATTGGCGACGGAATAATAATAATCATGAATTTTTAATCCCAAATGGAATAATAATATATTAGCTAGCATGGACTTAGACTTCTAGGAATATGCCATCCGATCACTGCCCTTTCAATTAAAGAAATCGATATAGAATTATATAAAAGTTATTTTTTTCTTATAGACTTTTCTGCCACATTATTAGTTGTGTCTTATATGTGTCGTGTGGGTTTCTTCAATCTTAATTATATGCCTCATTTATAATTCAATGTGCACAACACCAATAAAAAGAAGAAAGAGAATGTGGCTCTAGGCCGGACATGATGCAGTGGTAAAAACGGAAAGACATTTCACATTAGAACATAATTTGATCTTCTGTTATGATATTGTTCGGCGACGAATTTAGAAAAAATTTATTCGGATAGTCATAGAGCCCAGGAGTTTGTCCAGCGGACGGAGTACGATTTCAGCGTTAGATCATTATTCATAGATGGCATGTGCGCTTCGATGATTTACCTTTGATGACCGATGAAAGTTACTTGGACTTCGATCTTATTCGACTCAATTGTTGACGAGGTGTCCCGAATTAAGATCTATGGAGTAGGATCGATCATTCTCATGCATTAGTCAGACTAAAAATTCGAATATCTTTGGATATTCTAGTGCCAATAAAAAAAGAGAGAATGTGATGTGCTTTCATTTTCAACATATGGATACTCAAATTTTATTCCGATGTACTTGTTTTATAGAGTGGAGCTCATGAACTAATGCAATTTAGTTAATCTAATTAAAGTTAATATACATGTTAATTATATTCGAAACATTCAATTGGCTACGACTCACTTATATCCAATGGCCATTGGAGAAGACCCAAGACCAAGAGACATGATAAAATATTTTGTACAATAGCTTTAGTCGCCATCAAATAAACACAAAACTTTATATAAATTGATTTCCTAGTTGACTCTTCTTCATATACGGTATCCATTTTATTTATAAATATGATGACACATCCTTGATTTTCACACAATTATAATCATATATGTTCTTGTGATAGGTTAGTTTTGTAGAGTTGACTTATAAATTAATAAAATCTAGAAAGTGTAGGTAGTATCTAAGAATTCATTATCTACCCCTTTATTAGTCCCTAAATTTGTAGTTGTTGTCTAGCCAATATGACCCACAATTATGACATATGGAGTCACATCACAATTAGCTTAGAATAACAAATATAATTTAGTTTAGAATATGTCAAATAAATTTGATAGAGGAATGAATAGTCAGATGTTCATTTCAGTTATATACATTTGATTGAGTAAGCTGAAAAATCAACAATGATATACATTTAGCAGTCAATTCACTTCGATTGTTATGTCTCTTACCAAGTCTTTCACTAATGTAGACATTATTATTTTTTTTACAAAAATTAAAAAAATCAGAAAATCACCATCCCTTTTTAGCACAATTTTTTTCTATGCATGTTCAAATGATAAAACAAATAATATCTTTTTCGTATCCACCTAATTTATTAATTTTTTTAAAAAAATCATTGAATGCAAAATTTATTTATACGTTAAAGAATGTTTTTTCTAAGAAGAATTACATAATGATTGGATTTCTATCATTTGGCAAAAAATATACAAGTTGAGTAATGAATTAATAAGTATTATAAAAATTTCAGAAAAATATTAATTACTTTAATTAGATATATTAGAAAAAAAATCAAATTATGCAACGATGAGAATAAACAAAAGTACTTATAAAAACTATATGATCCTCTTTTAAATAGCGCATATTGTGGGAAAATATGTAAGTTATAGTTATCAAATTTATTCTTCTACCGTTGCATCACTCACCTAAAAAAAACAAATGGATCGTAATTCAAAATATATATTAAAAATTAATAAAAATAAAAATAAAAATACATAAATTTTTAAAAAGATATCCATCATTTATAAATTTTTTATTGCCGGGGAATGTTGGATTAGCTCCGTGGAATTTACTTTGATTAAAGGATAAGGACAGTGCATGTTTAAACCCAAATGAAATAACAATATATCAACATGACTTGACTTGAAAGGATATGCCCCGATCTGGGCGTTATATTAATGAATCAGTACCGCATCATCATTTTAATGGTCAAAAGAAAGAAACTTGACATGTGTTATACTTGAAACAAAAAAAGTATGTATAAACATTTTTAAATATTATGTTAAATTTTAAATAAGGTGCAAAAATTGTTCTTGATTAATTAGTTAACAAGTTGTCTTTGAATAACCATAAAGGGAGTATTTCAAGATGGGAGAAAATTTATATCAATTGCTTTGATGGATAGAGATAATTAACCATTACTTCAAAGATTAAGTCGGATAGAATCAACGAGTTAAATTTGATGGGTTGATTAAATATAAGAAATCTCAGTATCTTTCTGAACAAATCCTGGAGCATATGTTCCATTAAGTGTTGTTTTTTCTTGTGATATAATTCAATAAACTTTGAAATGAATTTTTAACAAAAATAAACAAGGAAAATTATGACAAGAAATTGTTCATATAAAATTCCCAACCTTAATATCTTATCTAAATACTTGTGAACATATTTATGTGATAGAATATTCTTAGCAAAGTTGCAGAATTTTTTTTTATAATTTCAAAAGATAAGAATCTGATACTAGTAAACTAATAAAATCCTTTTGAACATAGTGCAAAAAGAATAAAACTAAAATCTTAAAATTTTGTAGCTAACCATATAATTATAAAAATTATTACACTTTCACGTCTTTCAAACTAGTATATTTTAGTTTCATGGACCTTGGAATTCATATATAAAGAGAGAAGATGATACATGGCACAACGTACATACGCTGAATTTTGCAAAAATTACTTGCACTAACTTCAAAATGATAACAAACAAATGCAAATTACATATGCTTGCATAAAATAAATAACCGAGGATAATTTTGTGACCACACGTTCCTTCTCAAAGCTATAATTCTGTTGATTTATTTGATCCACTACTTCTGAGGAAGAACAAGGTGACACAATGATTAAACATTCAATTTCCTCATTTTCTTCTAGAAGATAAACTTCTTTTTGTTATTATTCTAGCCTTTCTTATGCCTTACAATTTATGCTAACATCTTTCATTGTAGATGTCACGCCCTGAGAGTATGCCGAGCCGAAAATCAAACAGACGGCATCTCTCCTGTACGTGGCAACATTTTGGGTTAATACAAGGCCCGTAGGCCCACAACAACAACATAATATAACATACTAATAGCAGCGGAAAATGAAAATCACATACCCACAACATAGATAACAAAACATACAGGTGTATACCACCTGACAAGTCCACAGTAATAAAACCGTAAATAAAACAATGACATCATGACAAAGTCCATAACAAAACAAGGGTCCATGACATAGGACCAAAATCCATAACACATAAACAAGTCCAAGCCATAAGAGAGAAAAACAAAATGAACTCCTCGGGAGACATCGGAAAATGGAGATGGGATGGATCGGTCGGCACGACTCAATTAAATCACAAAGCGTCTACACTGCTACACAGGCGAGAAAAACCCGAGTGGGAGGTGGTGAGTAAAACTCGAGAAAACATGTAAATATATGTATCAATATTACATGTCATTCAACAGTCTAAATCTACTCGAACAACGGGTATACATCAGCATAAAAGGTATATATGCATGCATACGCTAAATAAACTGAACAACAACGATGTTTGACATACCCGATCACACTACTCTATCCCGATCCAACTCGCATATAACCACATCATAGGGTATAAAAGAGTAATACTAACTCACACAATATCCTGAATACGATCCAAGGGTATCACCGTGAATAACCAACAAGTATACAAGTACCAACCTACTACCATACAGGAAATGCAGTATCATGTATGAATATGTACAAACAAATACAACAAGCATAGTACATACAAATGCATCATCAAAGTGAGTATACATATAGACTGTATCTGTATGTATATTAATCACCATCATCCATATATATATATATATATACAAGCAGGTATGTATATATATATATAATCATATGCCAAACACCGTATGATACGACAATGCAGCATGCATGGTCATGCCTGCTCACCCCTACTCGCTACCACGACCCTAGTGTGGCCTAGGTGGCACGACATGACAACTGTCCCAACTCACACCAACCACTACTATAGAGTGGCCGAGTGGGCAGTATGATCAAGTAGCATGTGAGCATAAAAGCTCGCTCATACGGGTCCTCTGTCGCCACTCGACCGACACGCGAATGAGTGGTCGAGTGCCACGCACCCAGGACAACTGCACACAACTCCAACAACCATCGTCAATAATGGTAGAGTGCGGTACAACAAATGCTATGCCTCACACCCGATTACTCCTCCGAAGTAACCTGGGAGGCGAGGATGACCGACGACTCTCTCAACCCCAAGGGAGACGATGTCGCCGATGCATGCAATGACATGAGGGTACGCCTCACATACGTAACATCTACTCTAGACTCTGCTCAACAAAGAGTCACACCCACTGATCGCACTCTCTACCTCGTAGAGAGTCACTCATCTGATCATGACAAGCTAGGACCATCGGTCAGTGGCGACCTCCCACGACTCACATGACCATTCACACAACCCGTGGTTGGTGAATAAATGTGCAACATACAGGTATGGAATAAATCCTACATCTAGGGTCATACTTATCCACAGAGGACCTTTTTGCCAAATTTACAATTTAGGTCATCCTCCGTACTCTAACATCTACACCCTACTAAACAGTTAGACCTACTTACATCACATCTGTAACTTCTAGATCATGCTAGGGAATATGTGTTATCAATAATCGAGCACACATATATATCAACGGTAAGTTCAAGCATACGATAAACAGAGCAGGGTCAAGGTAATATGAACACTTAACATGCTCATATCTATGTCTAAATCTGAAAGTCATTACATCTACCCGACCGGTAGAAAATTACCTACCTACTGTAAATGCGCGTGGTAATAGAGTCCTCATGTCCGTGGACCAGTCTCGTATCCACGTCCTGCAAATATCACCAATTATCATTCAGTGAGAGCATATAACAACAATACGAATTAGCTACAATGTTATCCATATATTCGTATCCCTTATCGATTACGATTCAGGAACCCCAACTAGCCAGACTTGACCATTTATTTTAAATCCATTGGTTTCAATTAGCAAAAGTGCTAACTCCCTCATCCAATTCTATATTCGACTTAACAAAGTTAATCTCATAAAGATTTAACCTTTTTACCCCCACCCGATTTTATAGTATCATCAACAGAATCAGTTATAAATCTAATTTATAAACACAACCCTTAAATCACAGTTGTCCCGTACTACAATTAATTCTATAATTACCTCCATCATTCCGGGTTAACAAGTATGCTAACCTATAATCGTTTACAGCCATCCCTACCTATTTTATCCACCAGGACAAGCCACACCCATCCTCTCCTCTCGTTCACAGCCAATACAATACATAGAATCGATCGTAAAGAAAATAGGCAATCGGCTTACCAACAGTTGAAGTCTCCACCGCAAAGAATCCCTTGAATTGGCGTTCTGCTCAACCGACAACCCATCGCCTAAACCCCAACAAAGATCACCCATGAATCTTTATCGAACAGAATTCACAGAACAAAGGAAAATTATTCTTCCTTACCCAAAATTGAAGCTTTGCCGACAATTAATTCTCACCGACAGCCCTGTTCCTCAGATCACCTACTGCCCACAAACCTAACCATCAATTCTGCCATCAAACCAATCCTAACAGCAACAAGATCAAATAGATAATACCACAAGCAAGAGGGAAATCAACCTTACTGAATCTTAGATCTCCACGCGTAAATTTCGAATCCGGCACTGCTCACCGCGAACTCAAAGACCGATAACACTAACACCGCGACGATTTATCGCGTAAAACCCCAATCAACCGCCACCGTCGACCCAAGTCCCCCAAATTGCGAACCTCCTTCGCTGCTCCGGTCTGTCCGCCGTCCGTACGCGTAGAGAAGCCGACGATCTCTGACCGGCAGGGGTTGCAGAAGTCACGCGGAGGAGGAGAGAAACTGGATCGGGAGCGGAGAGAAGAATCTGTTCGGCAGATCTGTGGTCGCGGAAGAGGTAAGGAAGTGGCACAATCGGGGAAATGCTCGCCAAACACTTAAAGTTAGCGGCGTAGAAACGGAAAGAAACTGAGCGTTAATGGTTTAACGGGTTGGGTCGGGTTTGATTAACGGGTTGGATTCCCGACCCGTTAAGCCTACTAACACTTACACAAAAAGGACTTAGAAATTTCCGTTCGAGTCTAGAAAAATTCCTGAAAAAATTTCATAGGGTATTCTCCTAATTACCCAATATTTTATTTTAGTTATTTATTTTTTTCCGGTATTTTACAATCTCCCCCACTTATTAAAATTTGGTCCCCAAATTTCGTACTTTAATGCAAGAATTAATTCAAGCATATTCTAAAATAACCACATACCTTAAGTAAACAGATGAGGGTATCGAGCTCGGATAGTATCTTCCAGCTCCCATGTAGCCTCCTCATCCGTATGATGCTGCCATCCCACCTTCACGAGTCGGATCGTTTTGTTCCGCAACTACCGCTCCTTGCGATCAAGAATCCGCACTGGAGTCTCCTCATAAGTCGCATTCGCCTGGAGGGGTATCGGAACCTCTTTCAGAACATGGTCAGATCGCGGCACGTATTTCCTCAACATGGAAACATGGAATACATTGTGAACACCCGCAAGTGTCAGAGGTAAAGCCAACCGATAAGCTACACCTCCAATCCGCTCTAATATCTCAAATGGACCAATATAGCGTGGGGCTAATTTTCCTTTTAGCCCAAATCTCTTGACTCCTTTGGTGGGTGACACTCATAGGAATACATGGTCCCCGACTGAGAATTCCAAAGGCCTTCGCCTCCGGTCCGCATAACTTTTCATCGATCTGTGCCCTCGGATAACCGTCGTCGATCACTGCAACCAACTCGCATCATGCTGAATACTCTGAGGCCCCAATAACTGTCGTTCCCCAACTTCCTCCCATAACACAGGAGATTTGCAGGGTCTGCCGTATAATGCCTCGAAAGGAGTCATCTGGATAGAAGAGTGATAGCTGTTGTTGTAGGCAAACTCCACTAAAGGAATGTGATCCTCCCAACTGCTCCCGAAATCCATGACGCAAAATCTCAATAGATCCTCCAGTCCGAATGATGCGTTGATTTGTCCGTCTGTCTGCGGATGAAAGGTTGTACTGAGTCGAAGCTCTGTGCCCATGGCCTACTGTAGACTCTGCCAGAATCACGAAGTAAATCGCGGATCTCTATCAGATATGATACTCAACGATACACCATGTAATCTGATGATCTCTCGGCAGTACAATTCCGCTAGACGATTCAATGAGTCCGTCTCACGTATCGGAAGGAAGTGAGCGGATTTGGTTAATCGATCCATGATCACCCAAATCGCAGTATGTCCTTTACGGGTTCTGGGTAATCCCGTAACAAAATCCATCGTAATGTTTTCCCATTTCCATTTCGGGATCGGAATTTCCTGAAGTAAGCCAGCAGATTTCTGATGTTCGGCCTTCACTTGCTGGCATACTAGACATCGTGCAACAAAGTCCGCGATATCTCGTTTCATACCGTTCCACCAGTATAAGTGCTTCAAATCCCGGTACATCCGAGTACCACCAGGATGTATAGCAAATCTCGACTGATGTGCTTCCTGTAGCAATTCTTCCTTAACTGGGTGTGTGTCCGGAACACATAGTCATCCTCGGAAACGAAGAACACCATTCTCGTCACTCAAGAAATCCGTCTGACGTTCTGAGTCGATCGTGCTGCTCAAGAACTGCAGATGTTGATCACTGACTTGTGCTTCCTTGATCCTCTCAGCAATGGCGGATTGGGCAACCATAGAAACTAATATCCCCCGGGGTGTTTGACCGTGTTCAGACAATTCCAACTCTGAGAATTGTTAAACTAGATCATTAACTGCTGTCAAATGACTGGCCAGAACTCCCCGAGACTTCTTGCTCAGCGCATCTTCTACCACATTAGCCTTTCCCGGATGATACTGGATGGTGCAGTCGTAATCCTTCAGATACTCCATCCATCGTCTCTGTCTCAGATTCAGCTCTTTCTGTGTGAACAGATATTTCAGACTTTTATGGTCTGTGTAGATCTCAAACGTAATCCCATACAAGTAGTGTCTCCATATCTTCAATGCGAAAATAATGGCAGCTAACTCCAGATCGTGCACTGGGTAATTTCTCTCGTGATCTTTTATTTGACGGGAGGCATAAGATACCACACGGTTGGACTGCATCAGAACTGCTCCCAACCCTTGGATAGAAGCATCCGTATAGAGAACCATCCCATCAACACCAAAAGGAATCACTAAGATAGGTGCAGAAACTAGCCGTCGCTTAAGTTCCTGGAAGCTAGTTTCACGGTGCCTCGACAGTGAACTTGACCCTTTTCGAGTCAAAGTGAGTGGCATGGCGATACTCGAGAATCCCTCCACGAATCTCCGATAATACCCTACGGACCAAGGAAACTACGAACCTCTGAATCGATTTTGGTCTCCCAACCGTAATCGCCTCAATCTTCTGGGGATCTACAGAAATACCTCTGTTGGACATCACATGTCCAAGAAAACCCACTGAGGATAACCAGAATGCACACTTGCTAAATTTGGCATACAATTGCTCCTGTCGCAACGTCTCTAATGCTATCCGCAGATGTTGTTCATGCTCCTCCTCTGATCGGGAATAAATCAATATGTCATCGATGAACACTATCACGAACTGGTCTATATACCTCAGGAATACCCGATTCATTAAGTCCATAAATGCAGCTGGGGCATTCGTGAGACCGAACGACATCACTAGAAATTCATAATGTCCATAACGGGTGCGGAAATCTGTTTTCTGAACATCCTCATCTCTTATCTGAAGCTGGTGATATCCTGAGCGCAGATCAATTTTAGAATACACACATGTATCCTTAAGCTGATCGAACAAATCTTCTATCCTCGACAGTGGATATTTGTTCTTAACTGTGACTGCATTCAGTTGTCGATAGTCAATACATAACCGCAACGATCCATCCTTCTTCTTGACAAAGAGTACCGGTGCTCCCCATGGTGAAACACTTGGGCGGATGAATCCATTATCTAGCAATTCCTGCAGTTGAACTTTAAGTTCATTTAGCTCCTTTGGCGCCATCCGATAAGGAGGTTTTGAGATAGGCGCAGTTCCTGGAATCACCTCTATCACAAATTCAACTTGCCTAGGAGGTGGCAAGCCTGGAAGTTCATCTGGAAATACATCTGTATATTCTCGGACTACTCGCACATCAGAGAGAGGTGGTAGTCCTTCGTTCTCAACTTTGACCAGAGATAGCAAATAACCCTGACAACCCTGGGCCAATAGCTTCTGAGCCTGTAAAGCCGATATAATAGATAATTCATCGTCTCTAGTACCAACAAATTCCCAAGCTGGTTGATCTGGTGGTCGGAAAGTCACCACTCTTGCTCTACAATCCACTGTAGCGTGATAAGCGACCAACCAGTCCATACCGAGAATAATATCAAACTCTATCATTTCCAACACCTGAAGGTCCACTGTAAGGATATGCCCGTTAAAGTCTAATGGGCAACCCTTGATTTCTTGGTGGCTAGTCAGCACCTCTCCTGATGGCAGGGATACTACTAACCCACAAGAACGAACCCTTGGGATTCTTCCAACTCTACTCAGAAATACTCTAGATACGAATGAATGAGAACTACCGGTATCAATCAAAGTATCAGCATATATAGAATAAACTGAAACCATACCGCGTATGACTGATCCCTCAGCCCGCTGTGCCTCATCTCTAGTGATGGCAAAAACTCGTCCAGTCTCTAGATTCGTCGGTTGCATCCCTAACGAAGTAGTAGTGTGCCTCCACTCCGATCGATCTCGGCTCGTGATCGAGGCCGAGTCGAGTGCGGGCATAAGATATCCCTGAGAGTTGGCTGGTAAGAACTGCTGCGGTGCAGATACTCCTGGGTAGTAGATCACCGGAGATGCAGGATACTGGATCACTGTCGGCATCACTGTATGGGCACCTCCCTGCATCTGATACAAGTGTGCTAGTGGAGGTACTGGCTGCCTCTGTCCATATGTCTGAGTCCGCGGTGCTCTCTGCCGCCGGGTAGACTTCTTCCCCTTGTTGAGCTATCAGAAACTCCAAAATGCTTTTCAGTGTACAATCACGGCTAGTATGACCCGGTTGTTTGCAATAATAGCAAACCAGCTGCTCCAACGGACACTCTGATACTCTGTGGCTTTCAGATCCACATTTATAACATCCATTCCTACCTCGGCCCTTACGGCTACTCTGAGATCCTCCGTAAAACTCGATCGGACGCTTCCTTCTGATCTAGTCCCTTCGCAAAGACTTCGTAGTTCCTTTTGCTCCCCTTTCTTCGAGTCCTCCGAGTGAACCACTGGTTCTCGCTGCCCTTAGTCATCCTTCTCGATATCCTTCTCCCCGAAATTTCTGGAAGTCATCTCGATGAAAAGGGCGCGGTCCAGTGCCTCCCTGTATGAGGTAATAATAGATCCTGACATCCGGCTCCGTATATAGATAGCGAGACCCTGGGTGAACTGGTACATCCGATCTGCATCGAAGCTACTAGGTGAGAGAGCGTAACTCGATAGTCGTAAATTCTGCGTTGTACATAATGTAACGATCACCTTGCTTCGTGCTTAGAAATTCCCGACGACGTCGTAGAAAACGCCGGCGAAGGAAATCGCCTCGAGCGCCTCGAAGCCGCCCAAGAAATCCCACGCTCCCCGAATAGAGTCTTCTGCAATTTCCACCAAGTGACAGCCTGATCTCTGAGATGATATGCAGCAAGGCCCACCTTCTCCACATCTGTACAGTTCATATACTCGAAGGTGTCTTCCATATTTTTCAGCCAAGATCGGGCAATCCATGGGTCGGACTCCTCAAACAAGGTGAACTTCTCTTTGGCTGATCGTGCTAACACGAGTATCCGTGACTTATCATTGAGCCTACTGGACTCTGTGGGCTCTGGCGTAGTCAGTGGTACATCCGGACTCTGAGGCTCCGAATCACCAATAGGGGGTTACTGAGGTGGTGCTTGAGTAGCAGGCTCGATGCGATCTCGTCCCTCCCTCTGCCGCTGGATGGGACGACCTCGACCACGAGTCCGCATGTGGCATAACTCGACAAAGATATACACCTGTTGAACAAGTCTAGATAAGTATCTAACTAAAGTATAAATTACCAGGAATACTTACTTCGTGCTGCCCGGAGCTGATGCCGCTGTCAATCCCATCTCACAAAAACCAAAATCGAAAAATATACCGACTCCCGAGAATCCAAGACTCAAAAACAAAATCATTGTATGACATCGCAGAACCTTCGGCTTTGATACCAATAAAGTTGTCACGCCCCGAGAGTATGCCGAGTCAAAAATCAAACGGACGGCATCTCCCCTGTACGTGGCAACATTTTGGGTTAATACAAGGCCCGTAGGCCCACAACAACAACATAATATAACATACTAATAGCAGCGGAAAATGAAAACCACATACCCACAACATAGATAACAAAACATATAGGTGTATACCACCTGACAAGTCCACAGTAATAAAACCGTAAATAAAACAACGACATCACGACAAAGTCCATAACAAAACAAGGGTCCATGACATAGGACCAAAATCCATAACACATAAACAAGTCCAAGTCATAAGAGAAAAACAAAATGAACTCCTCGGGAGACATCGGAAAATGGAGATGGGATGGATCGGTCGTAGCGACTCAAGTAAATAAGGCGTCTCTACATTACAGGGCAGAAAAACCCAGGGTCGGAGGTGGTGAGTAAAACTCAGCAGGTAATCAGAGAAAACATGTAAATATATGTATCAATATTACATGTCATTCAACAGTCTAAATCTACTCGAACAACGGGTATACATCAGCATAAAAGGTATATATGCATGCATACACTAAATAAACTGAACAACAACGATGCTGACATACCTGACCGTCAGCTACTCTATCCTAATCCAACCTGGGCATATAACCACATCATAGGGTATAAAAGAATAATACTAACTCACACAATATCCTGAATACGATCCAAGGATATCACCGTGAATAACCAACAGGTATACAAGTACCAGCCTACTACCATACAGGAAATGCAGTATCATGTATGAATATGTACAAACAAATGCAACAAGCATAGTACATACAAATGCATCATCAAAGTGAGTATACATATAGACTGTATCTGTATGTATACTAATCACCATCATACATATATATATATATATACAAGCAGGTATGTATATATATATATAACCATATGTCAAACACCGTATGATACGGTAATGCAGCATGCATGGTCATGCCTGCTCACCCCTACTCGCTACCACGACCCCAGTGTGGCTTAGGTGGCACGACATGACAACTGTCCCAACTCACACCAACCACTACTATAGAGTGCCCGAGTGGGCAGTATGATCAAGTAGCATGTGAGCGTAAAAAGCTCGCTACGCAACGGGGGTCTCTGCTGCTGGCCACTCCGACTGACACTGCCAATGAGCGGTCGAGTGCCACGCACCCAGGACAACTGCACACAACTCCAACAACCATCGTCAATAATGATCCCGCCGCCCTTGCTTGACCGAGGGGAAGATCGCCAGGAGAAAGGGCGTCGAAAGGGTCGGCAGCCAGAGGTACTGCCGGAATCGCCTGCGTGCGGGGCAGGGCTGGCGACCGCGAGGGCTCGGGCGGACGTCGGAGAGATCGCGTCGAAATGGGTAGGTCGCGACGGAGAGGCTGTAGCCCATGGCGACGGCGACGGGGCGAGCTCGAGCAGCAGCGTCGGTGTGGCTGTGGACTGCGTCGACGCATGGAAGAAGGCGGAGGAGCTGAGGAACGGCGAAGCATGAGTGGCGTCGTGAGAAAAGGAGGTGCGGCGGGGAAGAAGAGGCGGCGCTGGGAGAATGAGGGTTGCGCGTCGAGGAGAAACTTCGCCTAAGAAACCGTCACGAAGAGTGGTTCGGGCGCAACGGGGAATAAGAAAAGAAACCTAGGTTTTCGGTTAATAAAATTTATTAACCCCTTAATACAGATAATCCAAACAGACCTTTTAAAAGCTTGTTTTTCTTATCCCTGTAAATATCTCGTACAAGCCCCGTTTAAATCCAGAAAAATTCCGAAAAAATTCCTAAAATTTCCTAAAAAACCTAAAAAAATTTTAGGATTATTTCCTTAATTATTTGGCCATTTAATTTAGTATTTTTAAATTTCAATATTTAACATTCTCCCCCACTAATAAAAATTTGGTCCCCAAATTTTTTACTCTAATGTATCTCGAGTAAGAGATACCACAAGTACTGAAAATATATCTCATGTACCTTAAGTAAACAGGTGGGGGAATTGAGCTCTGATCTTTTCCTCAAGCTCCCAAATAGCCTCCTCATCGATGTGGTGACTCCACCCGACTTTAACAAGTCGCACAATCTTGTTCCGCAACCGTCATTCTTTGTGTTCCAAAAATCCGTACCGAAACCTCTGCGTAAGTAGCATTAGGTTGAATAGAACCTGACACATCTGACCGAATATATGTAGGGTATGACACATACTTCCTCATCATGGACACCTGAAACACATCATGGATACCAGCCAAGGATGGTGGTAGCGCTAGTCGATAAGCGACTTCTCCGATCCTTTCCAAAAATCTCAACGGACCAACGTACCTTGGAGCTAACTTACCACGGAGGTCAAATCTTTTCACCCCTTTCGTGGGTGAGACTCGCAGGAATACCTGGTCACCAATAGAAAACTCCCGAGGTCTCCGTCTCCGATCTGCATAACTCTTCTGAGGATCCTGCGCCTCTGCCATCCTACGTCTGATAGTACGGACCAACCCTGTCTCATACTGAGCTCTATGGGTCATAGCAACTGGTCGTCCCAGTTACCCCCGAAATCCATTACACAGGACCTTAGCAAGTCCTCGAGTGTCTAAATGGCCCGCTCAGACTGTCCATCTATCTGCGGATGGAATACACTACTAAAACGAAATTGTGTGCCTAACGTCTGCTGCAGACTCTGCCAGAACCGAGACGTGAACCGGGGATCTCTATCTGATATAATGCTCAAAGGAACACCATGCAATCTGATGATATCCCGACAATATAACTCTGTCAAACGACCCAAAGAGTCGGTCTTCCGAATCGCTAAGAAGTGCACAAATTTGGTTAGTCAGTTAACAACTACCCAAATCGCATCATGGCCTTGACGTGTCCTAGGCAAACTCACCACAAAATCTATAATAATACACTTCCACTTCCATTCCGGAATCGGAATTTCTTGATGCAGTTGTTCCTTAAACTAATGCAACTCCGGAAACCATTATCCTCCTCGGAGTCAGAGGCGGGGAATTAATCTACCATCCAAAATCCACTCCACCACACACTCTGTAAGTGCTTGGGAGGCTATTGCGACCAAACTTCCTTGTTACAACCGTTCGTGTTCCAGCTACTCTATAGTAACTATCCAGTAGCTAGCTAAAACTCCATGAGCATTTCTGCTCCTCACCTATTCAAAACAACATAATAACTGCGAAGTCCACGTCATATATATGACGGCTTATCTCGCAGTCCTTTAATTGTCGTAAGCTTAGGATACGTCTTATTCAATAGCATCGGAATCGCTACGATCCCCGAAATGATACATCCATGTACACTATCCTTCCACACCAGCATGATTAATCAACACTGGCATAAAAATCAACCATCGTTTGAGCCCTGAAATTAGTTTCACAAGCTTCAGACCAAGTAAATTCTTTCACCTTCCTGGTCCAACCAGTCAGCGATGTAGTACCGTCAAAGCATCCTATCCATATTTATGGAAATAATCCAATCTATACCAGGAAAACTACCATCAACGGTGATCGAGTGCGCAACTGATCTAATCGTGTCCAGAATACACGACTTCCCAAATCCCTGGACGACTAAGTCATCAATAAGTCTAATAAGTTAATCATAAACTCATACAATTCATACCAAGTATGCTACACACCTGCATTCCCTTTACTCTAGGCTGATGATATAACAATTATCACAACAACAATGATAATTGTATGACACCATGTCACTACAATATCAACACACCAGTCATAAATCAATCCTAGAGTATACACAGGTGTTCTATAGCTGATCTAAATAGATCCTCTATCCACTATGAAGGATATTCATTTCCTTCCACAACTACCGCATTATATCATCGATAATCGATGCATAATCTCAAAGGTTCATCTCTCTTTTAACAAAGAGTTTTGGATCTTCTCTGGAAAATTCTGGGACAGATAAATATCTCATCTAACACCTCCTATAATAAGGTAAAATGATCTTTCATCGTCTTGACCAATGTAGACATACACGCCTTATCCATAACCAAATCACTATTAGTAGGGACTAATATTCTCTGAGGGTTTACTCCTTGACCTTCAAATGGGTGACTAGCAGGCCAAATCCCTAGCTTCCTAATTCGACATCAGTCGGCACCTCTAAAGAATCCGTACCTCTGAAATCATCATTAGATTCCTCAAGATCAATACGTCGTCGAACTCATCCACGACCATGAGTAGGGGCAATTTCACTAAGTCAATACTTTTCCTAACCATTAAAGTACAGTAACCACTAAAGACAATACTTTTCCTATAGCTTAGAGATATCCTTCAGCTCGCCTGGTCCCAAAACCCGAGAACTCCCAAAAATCCAAGGGAAATCAAATCCTCAAAACACAAAACCCACAAACCAAAACCGTAAACCAATAAAATTGTCACGTCCTGGGGGCATATCCGTCATCCAAATAACAGAGGAGCCCCTTAGTGACAATATTCCGAAATACATAGACCAAATATGGTAAAACCTCGAAATATTAATAGATATATTTTATTAACTGCATGCATGCACGACTAAACATATATCACTTAAAGTAAAATAGTTTTATGACACCAAATCAAACTGCGATAAAATCCAAAGTGCATAAATAAAATGCAATACCGATAAAGTAGATCAAGCAGCATCTCGACGATGCAGTGGAACAAGCACGGCAAGGAACTCTCTGAGCGACACGAAGGTAGGTCAATAAGACACGTCCTCCATCAGTTAACCAAGAGGATAAGTGAGGAGGGGATAAGTATAGACAATAGTGCATAATCATAATGCACATAATGGAAGTCACAGGAACAAGCTAGAGTAACCCAACCTCGAGTACCCATATCGATCACATTAACCGATCAACGATAATAAATATACCTGCAACATACACAACCACTGCAACAAGCAGTGTACATCCGGATACCACGACAAAGTCTCGTGGCTCTCGCACAAAAAGGAAACTATCTATGAGCTACTGCGAACGTAACCCATGGGCCGATAATCAATAGCACGGTCTACGCGCAACTATATGCTACCACGAATGAGACTCGTGGATAGACAGGCTGTATATAAATATCTAATTATTGATTGCATGCTCTGGCGTACTACCACCAATAGGTCGCATGAGCAGTCGATTATCCTAGGTTGTTAAGCCTAGGGTTATCCAATACATCCCGCATAAATCGACTTTCAACGTCGACAAAGATCATCGATCTACAATTAAACCCATTGAGGCGGTTAAGCGAGGGTTTCAACACCTCCAATACGAAAGGTCTACCAAAGCCGGTAAAGATCATCGACTTATATATAAATAAGTCGAGATGATTAAGTCCAGGATTCCAACCCTTCTAACATGATCGGTTTTGAAGGTCGATCAAAATCATAAGTCCACTAATAATCACGTCGAGACGATTAATCATAGGGTTCGTCCCAACTAACAGGAAACGCCTATCAAGGCCAATAAAGATAACCCCTCTACTAACAAACACGGCAAGAGGGTTAAGTCCAAATTATACCATCCTACCAGTGCAATCATGCATGCTACAACATGCTACCACGAACAAATCTCGTGGGTACTTAAGATGTAAAGTAGCTATCTAGCTACAGGCGTCATACGAATCCGATTATCACCAACTCCGAACGAATAACACAAAAATATAACCTTACAGTAGGTCATCTCAACCATGATTGGGAGATATAGTAAGGATTAATTGCATCTTAACCATACGAACTGTACTAGTCCGATCACCATATCACTGAAACAGTAAATGGCTAAACATATACCAATATGCACATCCGGTTTATTACACCTAGGGTTCCACTAATGTTGTTTCATTCCTGAGATCCGCTCTTACAGAATAACTTCATCTAAGTTATTCTATTTCTACTAGTCTTAATCATGGTGTCCATCGCAAAAACACAGAACCATATAAACATATAACATGCTGTCTAATAAACGACAGCATAGTCATACCAATGGCAATCAATAGCCAATTAATTAGGGTATATCTAAAGGGTCATGCCAGAACAAAGTCAAGGCAATATATAAATAAAGCATCAAATGCTTATATATACTCTAAACTACATAAGCTATCATCATGTCATCATGCACTATGATCTAGAGAGTCAAAGAACCTCTATATATACCTTCTACGAATTTACCCATCTTATTCATATTATTCAACTAGTCTAACCCTAATAGGTAAACCTCTACCAATAATATCTAATCATTTATCTCACAATGATAACTAGCTACCTATAGCAGTAATAGCCATTTATAACCAAATGCTATCTATAAACCAGCAACCTAAAAATCTAATTGTCCAACAGATATCAGGTTAAAACAATACTAGATAAAACATGATATCACCGCATAACCAAATATAACCAATATAAATATGCACTAAATCTAGAAAATTTTCTAGAATGTATTTACCTGTTAGTAAATGTGAGATGTCCGTCACGCTTAAATCCCTCATATTGACCTCGTCAATAATACCTCGAATTTCCGAAACATAAAAATCGTCGGAAATCCGTACAACTCCGAAAATACCCAGTTAACCTGCCAAACTTGGCGAACTCCATAAACCCAAAGACCCTAAGGAACTCGGAAACCTACGCTCTGATACCAAATAAATTGTCACGCCCCGAGGGAGTCTCCGCCAGACGAAAATTCGGCAGCACCTCCCCTGTACGGGTGACAATACCAATTTTTATACAAGGCCCACATGGCCACTATACATCGGTCAACACGACCGGAATCCAAACAACACACACAGATAATACTAAGGCCTCAGGCCAACAAATCTAGGTAAACAAAAGTCTACACTAACTAGACTTACCCTTCGCCATCCGCAGAATACCCAACCAAACCAATCAAAATAAGATCCGACCAATGGTCCACAAGAACCCCAAAAATCCACGAGTACATAAATCCATTTCCAAGCCTAAACATATCTTCTATACAAAATTCAAACCATAACTCAAACAACTAAGAAACTGTCACTACGAGGGGGGGGGATATGACAACTGGACTCTCCTGACAGCTTCATCCTGAAATAAAAATAAAACCACGGGATAAGTTCAAAGAACTTAGCGGATATTAGTCGATATGAATAGCAAGATATAGCTAACAATACTAATCATGCCAGTACAGTCTCATATATATGGTAAGCAAGAACTAAATGCAAAAGGACTGTACTCACCTGAATCTCCTACCCTGATATAGGAGCAAGTGCCCTACAATAAGAGTCATCACCATATACAAACATGTATCCTGTATGCATGGCAATCATATGCAACATCCAAGGCATCAATACAATAATGCAGCAAACACAATACAAATGCAATCCGTGCAAAAATGCATGTCGTGCATATGACATGGTCACCCCTGACGCCAGTCAGCCGCCTCACACGCGATGGTGAAGCCGAGTGGGTAGGGCTATGACAACTGTGCACTCTGCCATCACTGCTCCTGAGTGACCGAGTGGACAGGATGTTGTCGGAGTACACCTATCCTCCTGCCCCAAACAGAGTGGGGGAGCTAAGCTCTCATCTCCCGGTGTCATAGACCAGAGGAGGGATCCCTGCCCGCTACCACGCTGCCTCATCGCTACCCATGAGCGGACCAGCGGAGCCTGACAGAGCAACTGCACACACCCTCCTGATGTACCACTAACCCATGAGTGGCAGTGTGTGCAGGCCATGTAACTGGTTGCGGGCTCAACAATAATGGAACCCCATCCAGCCAGCATGCAATCATGCAAAAATAGTGCATGATACTAAAGCATGTAAATCCTACCAAAAATACCTATCCGAATAATACGCACAATCAATAAGTGCGTATCTATAATCCAAGGAACAATGATCCAAATAAATCAGGGAAGATAGAAATCATATCCTATCCAATGCATGTATCAATAGGCACAAAAACATACTAGGCATATAAGCATGAAAATTATTGAAAGCTATCCTAACTAACATATCAACTTGACTATATCTAAAAGATAAGTCAAAATACCCGCCTTATATAATGCTCGTGATAACTATCTTCACGCTGTGGACTGTCCCCGTGCAAATCTGCATAAAACAACCGTTATGATTAAGTACAATCATACAAAGACTGATCGAATCGAATCCTACATCGACTTCGTAACCCGATCAACTAAATTGATCTAGTTACCCACATAACCTAAACAAGTTTACACATCAATCCCTATCGACCATTAAACCAATTAACAACCTAATCGTTGCCCAAAATCTTGTACAGCCTATCCCAATCACACTGCAGCCAGTCCAACCTCCGACCAATGCTACCTTGACTCACATCCAAAACAATCTAGCAATTTACAATAAAAAGGAAACAGGGAATTGATCAATCTTACCAGCACTTGAGACTCCACCGATATAATTTCCCCACCTTTGCCTTGTTCGCCGGGAAAGTCCACTGCCCAATCGTTGCCCTAATCCACATATCGCATCAACACTTCATTCAACACCGTCGATCCATAGAAAACATCATGGACAGAAGAGAAAAGAAAGAAACAAGGAAATATACCCAGATTTCAAACTTCGCCGGCAGAATTTGTCGGTTGCCCTAACCCCAGGTTCTTGAGCTCTGGCGAAGATGGCGACCTCCGCTCGTGATCTCACGCAAAGAAACCCACCACACCACCAGCCCAACCTACTTCCAATCCCAAGCTCCACACATGCGATCTTTCCCCAGCTTCGATTGGGAAGAACAACTCCCACTTCGAACCGCCGCCTAGCCGCTGCCAGCCTCCGTCTGTTTCGGCAGAGACCTCCACCGCAGATCAACACGCAGCGGTGACTCCTCTGACCTAACTTCCAGCCATGTGCTAGCTCGCCGCCGGCGTAATCCCGTCGCCCTTGCTTGACCGAGGGGAAGATCGCCAGGAGAAAGGGCGCCGAAGGGTCAGAGCGAGGTATCGCGGAATCGCCTACGCGCGGCGGTGGCGGCATCGCGAGGGCTCGGGCGGACGTCGGAGAGATCGCGTCGAAATGGGTAGGTCGCGACGGAGAGGCTGTAGCCCATGGCGATGGCGACGGGGCGAGCTCGAGCAGCAGCGTCGGTGTGGCTGTGGACTGCGCCGACGCAGGGAAGAAGGCAGAGGAGCTGAGGAACGGTGACGCATGGGTGGCGTCGTGAGAAAAGGAGGTGCGGCGGGGAAGAAGAGGCGGCGCTGGGAGAATGAGGGTTGCGCGTCGAGGAGAAACTTCGCCTAAGAAACCGTCACGAAGAGTGGTTCGGGCGCAACGGGGAATAAGAAAAGAAACCTAGGTTTTCGGTTAATAAAATTTATTAACCCCTTAATACAGATAATCCAAACAGACCTTTTAAAAGCCTGTTTTTCTTATCTCTGTAAATATCTCGTACAAGCCCCGTTTAAATCCAGAAAAATCCCAAAAAAATTTCAGAATTATTTCCTTAATTATTTGGCCATTTAATTTAGTATTTTTAAATTTCAGTATTTAACAGTCTACCATACAATGCTTCAAACGGGGCCATTTGGATAGCCAAATGATAGCTGTTATTATAGGCGAATTCCACCAGCGGAAAGTGGTCCTCCCAGTTGCCCTCGAAATCCATAACACAGGACCTCAGCAAGTCCTCTAGTGTCTGAATGGTCCGCTCAGACTGTCCATCTATCTGCGGATGGAATGCAGTACTAAAATGAAGCTGCGTGCTTAAGACCTACTGCAGACTCTGTCAGAACCGGGACGTGAACCAGAGATCTCTATTTGATATAATGCTCAAAGGAACACCATGCAATATGATCATCTCCCGACAATATAATTCTGTCAAACGATCCAAAGAGTCGGTCTTCCAAATCGCTAAGAAGTGCGCGGATTTGGTTAGTCAGTCAACAACTACCCAAATCGCGTCATGACCTTGACGTGTCCTAGGCAAACCCACCACAAAATCCATAGTAATGTGATCCCACTTCCACTCGGGAATAGGAATCCTCTGAAGTAGTCCAACTGGTCTCTGGTGTTCAGCCTTCACCTATTGACAAACTAGACATCTAGCAACAAAATCTGCGATGTCTTTCTTCATGTCGTTCCACCAATACAAACGCCTTAAATCTCGATACATGCGAGTTCCGCCTGGGTGGATTGCAAATAGAGAGTGATAAGCCTCCTGAAGTAACTCCTCCATGATCGGGTGAGACTGAGGTACACATAATTTGCCCCGGAAATAAATAATACTTTCGTTATCTCGAATGAACTCAGTCTGCTGTCCAGAGGTTATCTGACTGCCAATGAACCATAAGTGCTGATCACTGGCCTGAACCTCCCGTACTTTCATCCTGATAGATGACTGAGCAACCATGGTAACAAGAACACCCTGCTCTGTCGGTCCCTGCTCCTCGAGGCCCAACTCAGAGAAACCCCGAATCAAACCCATGACTAAAACTCGGTAGCAAGCTAAAGTCCCTCGGGACTTCTGGCAAAGTGCATCGGCAACCACATTGGCTTTCCCTGGGTGGTAGCTAATGGTACCGTCATAATCCTTCCGGAACTCCATCAATTCACGGTTCATCAAATCCATGAATACTGCTGGAGCATTGGTAATAATCAAATCAATACCAGGAAAATACCATCTACAGTGGCCGAGTGCGCAACTCCAACTACCACCATCAACAGTGGTCAAGTTATGCAACTCCAATGACCACAACTGATCCAATCGTGTCCAGAATACACGACTTCCCAAATCCCTGGACGACTAAGTCGTCGATAAGTCTAATAAGATAATCATAAGCTCATACAATTCATACCAAGTATGAAATTGTCGTCGCTACACACCTGTATTCTCTTTACTCTAGGCTGATGATATAACAATCATCACAATGACAATGATAATTGTATGACACCATGTCACTACAATATCAACACACCAGTCATAAATCAATCCTAGAGTATACACAGGTGTCCTATAGCTGATCTAAATAGATCCTCTATCCACACTGAAGGATATTCCTTTCCTTCTATAACTACTGCATTCTTTCATCGATAATCGATGCATAATCTCAAAGGTCCATCTCTCTTTTAACAAAGAGTTTCGAATCTTCTCTAGAAAAAATACTGGGACAGATAAATATCCCATCCAACACCTCCTCTAATAAGGTAAAACGATCTTTCATCGTCTTGACCAGTGTAGGTATACACGCCTTATTCATAACCAAATCACTAATAGTAGGGATTGATATTCTCTGAGGGGTTACTCCTTGACCTCCTAATGGGTGGCTAGCGGCCTAACCCTAGCTTCCTAATCCAACATCAGTCGTCATCTCTAAAGAGTCTACCTTTTCAAGCTCGAGGGTAGGTCCTGCAGCATTAATAGGTCGCTTTCGAGGTCGACCTCGTCCACGAGCATGAGTAAGGGCAATTTCCCTAGGAGACTTTTCCTACCGTGAGCAAATATGTAAGTATCTAACAGAAACATAATGATAACTTCCTATTACACAAGGAAATTAAGGTGACCACTAAAGGCAACTACTTTTTCTATAGCTCAGAGATCCTTCAACTTGCCTAGTCCCAAAACACAAGAACTCCCAAAAATCCAAGGAAAAGAAAATCCTCGAAACACAAAACCCACAAACCAAAATCACAAACCAATAAAAATTGTCACACCCCGGGGGCATATCCGTCATCCAAATGACGGAGGAGCCCCTTAGTGACAATATTCAGAAATACAGGGACCAGATCTGGTAAAAACCTCGAAATAAAAATAGAAATACAAGTATTTTATTAACTACATGCATGCACGACTAAACATAAATCAATTAAAGTAAAATATTTTTATGACACCAAATCAAATTGCGACAAAATCCAAAGTGCATAAACAAAATGCAATACCGATAAAGTAAATAAAGTGGCATCTCGACGATGCAGTGGGACAAGCATGACAAGGAACTCTCTGAGCGACACGAAGGTAGGTCAACAGGACATGTCCTCCATCAGTTAACCTAGAGGATAAGTGAGGAGGGGGTGAGTACAACCACTCAGTGGATGGATAGATAATAGTGCATAATCATAATGCACCTAATGGAAGTCAAAGGAAACAAACTAGAGTAACCCAACCCTCAGAGTATCAATATCAGTCTGCAACTAACCTGATCAGCAGTATAACAAATATACCCACAAAACATACACAACCACTGCAATCTACAAGCAATGCATATCCAGATACCACGACAAAACCTCGTGACTCTCGAGGAAATACAAAGGGAACTATCTATGAGCTACCGCGAACGGAACTCGTGGGTCGACAATCAATATACTAAGCACTGTCTACGCGCAACTACATGCTACAACGAATGGGACTCATGGGTAGACAGGCAGTAGAAAAACTCAATGTCAGCGGCAACGACATGCTACCACGAATGAGTCTCGTGGCAGACAGCGTATATAGATATCTAGTTATTGACTGCACGCAACAACATGCTACCACTAATGGGTCGCGTGGGCAGTCGATTATCCTAGGTTGTTAAGCCTAGGGTTATCCAATACATCTAGCATAGAACGTCTATTAAAGTCGATAATGATCATCGATCTACAATTAAGCCCATTGAAGCGGTCAAGCGAGGGTTTCAACACCTCTAATATGAAATGTTTACCAAAGTCAATAAAGATCATCGACTTATAAATAAATACGTCGAGATGGTTAAGTCTAGGGTTTCGACCCTTCTAACATGAACGGTTATCCAGGTCGATAAAAATCATAAGTCCATTAATAATTACGTTGAGACGATTAATCATAGGATTTCGTCCCAGCTAACATGAAATGCCTATCAAAGCCAATAAGGACAACCCCTCTACTAACAAGCACGACAAGAGGGTTAAGCTTAAATTATATCATTTCTAATAGTCTAATCATGCATGCTATAACATGCTACCACGAACAGATCTCGTGGGTACTTAAGATGTAAAGTAGCTATCTAGCTACAGACGTCATACGAATCCGATTATCACCAACTCCGAACGGATAACACAAGAATATAACTTTACGGTAGATTATCTCAACCATACATGGGAGACATATTCGACCACAGATATACAAAGCAACCATAGGGAGTCTCTACTGCAGACTCTCTCTCAACCAAGAATGGGAGATATAGTTGGCAACCGAAATATGAACAACGTTATATACCCTCTAAGGATTAATTGCATCCTAATCATACGACCTCTACTAGTCATATCACCATATCAACTAAAATAGTAAATGGATAAACATATACCAATAAGTACATCCGGGTTATTACGCCTAGGGTTCCAACACCTAGGGTTTTACTAATGTTTCATTCCTGAGATCTGCTCCTATGGAATAATCTCATCTAAGTTATTCTATCACTACTAGTCTCAATCATGGTATCCACCGCAATAACACATAACCAAATAAACACATAACAACGATATCCAATAAATGACATCATAGTCATACTAATGGCAATCAATGACTGAAATTTTATTTAGGGTATATCTAAAGGGTCATGCCAGTACAAAGTCAAAGCAATATGCTATAAAGAATCAAGTGCAAATATACCCTAAACCATGTAAGCAACGTAATCATATCATCATGCACTAAACCTAGAAAATTTATCTCTAGAATTTATTCACCTGTTAGCAGTCTGGAGATGTCCTGTCGCTGCCAAATCCCAAAATTGACCTCGTCAATAACACCTCGAATTTTCGAAACATAAAAATCGTCGGAAATCCGTACAAATTCGAAAAATACTCAAGTTAACCTGCCAAACGTGGCGAACTCCGAAAACCCAAAGACCCTAAGGAACTCGGAACCTATGCTCTAATACCAAATAAATTGTCACGCCCCAAGGGAGTCCCCGCCAGACGAAAATCCGTCAGTATCTTCCCTATACGGGTGACAATATGAAACTTGCATATAATGCCCACACGGCCTACTATACATCGGTCAACACGACCGGAACAAAATCCACACATATAGATCGTAAATAGGCCTCAGGCCAACAATCAAAGTAAATGACAAAAAGTCTACCATATCTAGACTTACCCCTTCTGTCATCTGAGCAGGAATATACAACCAAAATGAATCGAATAAAAGTCCATAAGGACTTATCAAAAACGACCAAAGTATCCACGAGTACATAATCAAAACACAAATCCTAAACATGTCTTCTAGTCCAAAATCCGAAACCATGAGACCAAAATAAGACCAATTCGACGAGGGGGATTGGCAGCTGGACTCTCCTGGCAGTTTCAACCTGAAATAGATGTAAAACAACGGGGTAAGTTCAACGAACTCAGCGGATATCAAATCGACATGCATAGTAAGTTATATCTAATAATAATAGTCATGTTAGTATAGTCTCCTGATCAATAATAGGAAATGCAAGAAAGAAATGCGTAAAGACTGTACTTACCTGAATCTCCTATCTTGACATAGTAGTATGAGCCATACCAGCAGAAATAAGGTCATCAGATCAAATACAAAATGTATCCTGTATGCATGTCAATCATATGCAACATCCAAGGCAGCAACCAAAATTTAGCAACCACAATACAAATGTCATCCATGCAATATGCATGTGATGCAAATGACATGGTCACCCACGGCGTCGGTCGACCAGCCTCCTGCGATGGTGGCCCAGGAGTGGGTAGGGCTATGACAATTTGTGCACTCTGCCATCACTTTGCTCTGAGTGGCCAGAGTGGGCGGGATCTTTGTCGGAGTACACCTATCCTCCTGCCCCAAACAGAGTGGGGGAGCAATGCTCTCATCTCCCAGTGTCGTAGACCATAGGAGGGATCCCTGTCCGCTACCACGCTGCCTCATCGCTACCCATTAGAGGACCAGCGGAGCCTGACAGAGCTACTACACACACCCTCCTGATGTACCACTAACCCATGAGTGGCAGCGTGTGCAGATCATGTAACTGGCTGTGGGCTCAACTACAAAGGAATACCGTCCAGCCAGCATGCAATCATGCAAGATGGTGCATGACACTAAAACATGTAACACCAACCAAAATACGTATCAGAATAATATGCACAAACAAATGGGTACATATCAATGACTTAAGTAAAACCGGAAAGGTATAACTAAAAACTGATCAGGTGCATGTATCAAGATAGTATCAACAAAGATAGCAATGCATGTATCATGTATGGCATAGTGACATTCAAGGCAGATAAAATATAAAAATTATTGCAACCTATAACCAACTAAGCATATCAATATAACCATATCTAAAAAATAAGTAAAAATACCCGCCTGCTATGAAACTCATGATAACTATCTTCACGCCTGAGATCCTATCTCATGATCGAAACCTGCATATAACAACCGTTATGATTAAGTACAATCATACAACGACTGATCGAATCGAATCCTACATCGACTTCATAGCCCGATCAACTAGATTGATCTAGTTACCCACATAACCTAATCAAGTCTTCACATCAATCCCTATCGACCTTTAAACCAATTAACAACCTATTATGCATTTATAAACACCCATATCTGAACTTACCAATTTCCATCTTAAATCTCACAGCCAACAACTATGAGTTAATTTGGGACTCACCTTAAGCCCAACAACCTCCTATCACTCAGCCCCGACCGAGCAACACCCATTCACAGCCGAACAAGACCCTCACAACCAGCACAATCGGCCAACCTCAACTCACAAAATCCCAATTCTACAATAGTAATCATAGAATCTAGTAATTACTGCCAAAAGACAGAGGATCAATCAAGCTTACCAATAGTTGGACTCCACCGACAACCATCTTCCTGCTATCCCCTGTTCATCGGCAATCGACACTCACGAACCTCCTGCCCAAATCAATAGACCTCACGCTCAACGAAGGGAACCACATTAAGAACTCAGATCTTGTTCGAAGCAAGAAGAAAAAAAATCAGCCCTTACCTAACTCCGGCGACCACCGACCGTAAACCCCCCCCCCCCTCAATCCAGCGGTGGAAGGGCATTGCGGCGGCGATAGCTCTTGCTCGTGAGGTAGGATGTGAGGAAGAGGTGCTGCTCTAGATCGGTCATGGGCACCGCCGAGGCGAATCGCTTGTCGCCACTTGCCGCGAGGAGAAGGCGACAGTGAGTCGGCGCTGGGAGACTGAGGGCGGCGAGCGCGCAGAAACTGCGGCTGCTGGCCGTGTGCGCACGATGCGCAAGTCCACGATCGCACGGGAGACGAAGGCGGCAGCCGACTTTGAGCGTGCGCGCGGCGACAGTGCTCGCGATCGAGGGAGAAAGACGCGAGAAGGAAACCGCAAAGGAGAGGTGTGGTCGTGAGAGAAAGAGGGTATCGGGCGCGGCGGGGAAAGAAAATCAGGGAATTAGGAAGTTAAAACCTAGATTTATAACCTAGGTTAATTAATCCTATTAACTAGTCTAAACAGGCCTCTTTAAAAGTCTATTTTTCTTATCCCCGTAATTATCTCGTACAAGTTCCGTTTAAATCCAGAAAAATTCTGGAAAAATCTTAAAATTCTCCAAAAATCCCGAAATAATTCCCAGGATTATTTTTCCTAAATTTTGGCCATAAAATTTTATATTTTAAATTTTCCATATTTAACAACAAATGTATCTTAGAATACGTTGTGTGGATAATTCAACAAACTCTTTTGTGGTTGAAGAATACTAGATAGCTTTTTGGAAAGTGGATGACATTTCTGAATGATCTTGAGCTTAATATTGATGACATAAGAGGGCAGGGGTATGCCAATGGATCCAATATGAAAGGAAAGTATAACAGTGTGCAAAAAAGATTACTTGAAATAAATCATAGAGCCTTTTATACACCTTGTGGGCATCATATTCTAAATTCATCATTATGTGATATGACTAATTGTTGTTCTAAAGCTATGTCTATGTTTGAAGTGATACAACGTATTTATACATTGTTTTCCTCTTCTACTAAGCATTGGAAAGTTTTTAAAGATGACAGAGAAGGCTTGACAGTTAAGCCAAGGTCACAAACTCGTTGAAAAAGTCATGTTGAAAGTGTGAAATCTATAAAAGAACAAACATAAAAAATATGAGATGTTTTACTTGATTTGACACAAATGAGAAAAGATCCAAAAACAAATAGTGAAGTTGAATTATTGGCAACATATGAACTTGAAAATTTTGAATTTTTGATTGACATGGTAATTTGGTACAAGTTGTTGCTTGCGATTAATACTGTGAGTAAATTTCTTCAAGATGAAAAATATGGAAATTGATGTTGCAATTAAATAATTAAAAGAACTTAATCTTACTTTTGAAGAGTATAGAGAGTTTGGATTTGATAAGGCCATGATGGAAGCGAAGAAAATGGCGGAAGAAATGGAGATTGAATCTACGTTCAAAGAAAAACATATTATCTGAAGAAAGAAATAATTCGATGAAAGTAGTAGTAAAGATGCGATGCAATCAACTAAAGAATCTTTTAAAGTTAAGTATTTTCTCTTCTTAATGGATCAATCTATTTCTTCACTTAAAACTCGATTTGAACAATTTCAGAAGTACAAAGAAACATTTAGATTTTTGTTCACTTCATAGAGATTGAAGTGTGCTGATGATAATAGCCTAATGAAATCTTATAAAAATATTGAAGAAACTTTGAGATATAATGGCAAGCCAAACATTGATGGACATGATCTATCTATGGAGTTATCAATCTTGAAGCAGTTTTTATTGGTGGAAGCAAAAAGAACATTAGATGTTTTGAATTATCTAAAAAATATGGATGCCCGTTATCCAAATATTCACATTGGCTACAAAATTTTATTGACTATATTAATTACAGTGACATATGCAGAAAAGAGTTTTTCCAAGTTAAAGTTGATTAAAACATATCTTCAATCACTCTATTGAAAAAAAATAGTTGAACATCTTGATTATACAAGCTTAATTGATATTTTTGCAGCCAAAATAAAGATGTGTTCTATTTAAATGATTATTGATAATATTTCTCTTTTTATTTTATTATATTTTACAATATTAAATGTTATTTAACTTCATATATTACTTTACACATTGTAGACTCCTAAAATATGATAATAATATGTATCACATACTTTTATAGCTAAAATGGAAGTAGACATACTGTATTAAATGATTATTGATAATATTTTTTTTATATTTCAAAATATTCACGTTATTCAACTCTTTATTTAATTTACTGTATATTTTGTAGATTTGCTAAAAAAAATTTGATCGCACATCGAAAGGAGAATTATATTTTGAAGTGTAGATGATTTTTTTAAAACTAAAATAACAATAAGATTTTGTAAGGGGCTCTTTTTTTTAAAGTTTAATTTAGATCATCAAAATCTCAGGTACAACAATGTATAGAGTCATTACATGCCTTTGTTTATTTTTTTTTCGATTTTGGATATTTTAGATCCAAGTAATAGTTTTAGGAAAAACCACTATATGGTCCTAAACTGGTTCAAATTCTCAAACAACCACTTTTATATGTTCCTTAGACACCATGAAATACTTTTCCAATTTAGAAAAATTTAGGGCAATGAGCAATTTTACCTAAAATTGTTACATAAAACTAAATTCTTATAAATTTACAAACAAGAACTCTTATGCATTTCTTGGAAACTATGAAGTCGCTATTTGTCTTCATTTTCTAAATTTAGGGTCATGTAACTATTTTGGGAAAAATGCTACATGGGTCCGAACTAATCATATTTTATAAATAAGCATTTCTATTTTATTCTTTGGGTACCCTAAAAAGATGCAAAATTTATTACTTTTCATATTTACATAAATACATGTTTGAATATAATTTTGCCACAACTGTTACATAGGCCTAAAATGATTAAATTTTATATAAGTTGTAATTTTTCGCTATTGGTGCAAAAGATGATTTGCTCTACACGATGCTAAGATTATGAGCTAGTTCTTTTGATGATAGCTTTGATGTTTCAGCAAGGTCAAGATATTCAAGGTTCGAAGTATACGATTTGGTATACCATTCTTCAATGGCTTCCTCCCATCTTTTGGACATTCTTAACTAGACATAGGTCTTGCCAATGGACTTAAGGTCTTATGTACTCAGCTGCCTGCCACCCTCGGGACTGTCGGTCTAGAAGAGAAGAATTGCCAAAGAAGGAGGTTTGCAATTAAAGTAGTACCACAAAACGTAGGGACTTCCCTTTCCTACCTTGACCTGATAGAATTTACTCAGCCATAACACCCGAGGATCATTTGAATATTTTCCCCAAGTTTCATAGAAAAAGAGTATGTATAGGGAATTCGGAATGTATTGTATCCAATCATCATTTTGCCGCCCTTTAGTTTCTTCTTGGCTACAACCTTTGAGGAAATACCATTGAAATGCACAACGAATGGGTTTTCTTCTAATGCTGCTGCAGGGACAGAATCTTGATCTACAACACATGTTGTGGCTCCTGTGTCGAGAATAGCACTGAGCTGAAAAGTAGGTAAAGTATTTATCTCAAAGCTGACCTTCAGGTTATATAACATATTTCTTCCGCTTTTAGCCTGCCTTGGTTGTTCCGGAAGTGAGCATAATTTGTATTCTTGGAGAAGTACATTGAGATCTTCTTCAGTAGGGAGAATTTCCTTCTGTTTTTGCTATTGTAATTGTAGTATTTCCTTCCTGATGCCTTCTTTCTCTAAGACGAGTCTGTCAAACTCCATGTTTTCTTGAATGAGCTCTTGATATTTGACAGATAATTCTTGCTTTTCTTTTTGCAATTGTTGATTTTCCTGGGCAATTTGAATAGCATCCAGTCGTATTTGGTGACATTTGTTCTTGTTTTTTATCCTCCAGTTGACTTTGCAGGCATTTAATTTCTGCTTCACATTGTGTTCAAACGTGACTGTGAGACCACTTCCAGTAATATAATCCACAAAAGAAATCCATCGGACTCGTGAGGTTTTATTGACTGCGATTTTATTAAAAAAGCTGATTATAGCTTGGCAGTCTGTTCTGATTAATAGCTCTCTTTTATCTAAATAATAGATTTTGAGAGCGTCCATAGTCTTCATGACAGCATTAATTTCAGCATCAATAGTGGATTTGACTGGATTAAACCTTCCACTGGCATAAGCACATATTTTTTCTGTGCTCTTAGGATCGTATTGGTGGGTCTTCCATTTACATATACCTCCCCAGCCAGTCATACAGCCATCAACTTCTAGAATTATGAAGCAGTTTTCTGGGGGAATCTCAAGATCAGGAAGGTTTTGAACTTGTTTCTTAATTTTTCTCACTAACTCCCAATCCTGTTGATTCATTCTTCGTTCCCCATGAGAGTTGGTTTTAGCGTAAAGTGGTCCGAGTAATTGACCAAGATTGGGTATATAAGTTCGAGCATAGTTTAGTAAACCCAACCAGGACCGCATACCCTTCAAGCTTAGAAGGTCTTCATCTTTGAAAGTAGCAACTCTTTTGATAATATGAGGCTGAAGCTTAATTCTGTTATTTCCCAAGACAACTCCGAGGAAGTCTATTTCTTTGACTGCTATCTTCATCTTGGTAGAGCTTAAGACTAGCCCATGTTTCTTACATATTTCAAGCATGGATTGTAGTGTGTCCTTGTCTTTGTCTGTATTATTGTCCTTTTAACTAGTGTGCTCGTAATATGGATTGAGCCCCGGGGAGTCATCCATATCACTTTATGTCACTTTATGTCAAGGGTCTCGTGACAGGACAAAAGTAAGATAAAACTGCGATGGAGCCCCTTGTGCACCCGGTTCTTATCCCTTCGTCCTCCTCACTCTATAAAACCCTTACCATCTACTCTTGCTGTTAAATACTGGAAAAATTAACATATAAATTAAATGGCCAAATAATTGAGAAAATAATCCTGGAAATTTTTCGGGATTTTTAGGGAATTTTAGAAAAAAATTTCAAAATTTTTCTGGAATTAAACGGACTCCGTACGAGATTTTTTCGGGATAAAGAAAACGGGCTTAAGAGGGTCTATTTAAAGGGGATAAGAACAGGGTGGAAAACCTAATTATTTATCGATTCCCTCCTCGCGCCATCCGCTTCTCGCCTCGAGCGCCGATCGGCGCCACTACTTCCCCTCCGCGGCCGACGATCAGGCTGTCGTTCTCTTCCTCGCCGACCCACGGCCGGCGCGCCGTCGCGAATCGCCTGGCGCCGGCAGCGAGTTCGTCATCCACTGCCGCGTGCGCTCGAACCTCGCCGACACCCCTCTTCCTCCGCAAGCGCCGGCGCTCGCCCTTCCCTCGCAACCGCCGCGAGCTTCTTCCCCAGCGCCTGCAGCCACCGGACTGCTGCCGCAAGCCCTAAGTGTCACCGGTGAAGTGGAAAATTTCAGTATATATCTTGTTTCCTGTCTGTGCAGGTGTATGTTGCTATAATGAATCTGTGATTTTGGGCAGTGATCGGTGAGGGTTGATGGTGCCGGTGAGTAGGGCAGTAGGGAAGGAATTGGGGACGGCTGTGAGAGAGGTTGTAAGGGTTTGATTTGGAGGGTGTCGTGTGGTTAGGGTTGGATGTGTCGGCTGTGAATAATGTGTGAGCCACTGTAAATTGAGTTGGAGAACTAATTTGGGAAAGGATTGGTTGTCGGTGGAATTTCTAGGGCGGGTGAGCTTGATTGGTCGATTTGGGTTGATTCCGGTGTTATTCGGTTGATCGGTATGATATTTGGAGGATTAGGAATTAATTGGGTTAATTGAGATATAAAGGAAATCGATTAAGTATTCGATTTGTCGTTGAATTGTATATTTTGTGCTTAACTATAGTTATGCTATATGCAGGTTTCGATCACGAGGCAGGTCCCCGATTGTGACGTTTTCATTCTTGCGGATATATATTCAGGCGGGTATTTTGACTTAACTTTTAGATTAAGTCAAATTGATATGCTAGTAGGATAGCTTACAATAACTTTTTCATGTTTATATGCCTGGTATACTTTTGGTGCCTACTAGATACATGCATGTGATAGTATATGATTATATTTCCCTGTTTGATTTGGATCACAGTACATGGATTAGGGATATGTATATATGGATTATACATATTATTCGGATAGGTGTTTTGAGTAGGATTTACATGCTTTAGTATCATGCACCATTTTCGCATGATTGCATGCTAGCTGGACGGGGTTCCATTATTGTTGAGCCCGCAGCTAGTTACATGGCCTGCACACACTGCCACTCATGGGTTAGTGGTACATCAGGAGGGTGTGTGCAGTTGCTCTGTCAGGCTCCGCTGGTCCGCTCATGGGTAGCGATGAGTCAGCGTGGTAGCGGGCAGGGATCCCTCCTCTGGTCTATGACACCGGGAGATGAGAGCTTAGCTCCCCCACTATGTTTGGGGCAGGAGGATAGGTGTACTCCGACAGCATCCTGTCCACTCGGTCACTCAGGAGCAGTGATGGCAGAGTGCACAGTTGTCATAGCCCTACCCACTCGGCTTCACCATTGCGTGTGAGGCGGCTGACTGGCGTCAGGGGTGACCATGTCATTGGCACGGCATGCACTTTGCACGGATTGCATTTTGTATTGTGTTTGCTGCATTTTTATTGATGCCTTGGATGTGCATATGATTGTCATGCATACAGGATACATGTTTATATATGGTCAGGACTCTATTACTTCTAGTCAGGCACATGCTCCTATATCAGGGTAGGAGATTCAGGTAAGTACAGTCATTTTGTATTTCTTGCTTGCATACCCTATTTATGTGAGACTGTACTGGCATGATATTTTTATTGTTAGCTATACCTGATTTTGCATATCTACTATACCCGCAGAGTTCTTTGAACTCACCCCGTTGATTTATATCTATTTCAGGATGAAGCTGTCAGGAGAGTGCAGCTGCCGGACCCCCACTCGTCGTAGATGTTTTATTTTTGGATATTTGCTTTATGGTTTGGATATTTTGGTTAGAGGATATGTATAGGTTTGGAGATTGATTTTTGTATTTGGATTTTTGGTGTCCTTATGGACTTCTATTCGGAGTTTGTTCTGGATTGGATTTTGGTTGAGTATTCCTGCCCTGATGGCAGAAGGGGTAGGTTTAGTTATGATATTCTTTTGTGTATATCATTTGATTGTTGGCCTGAGGCCTGATTTATATAACTGCGTGTGAGTTTGGATTCCGGTCGTGTTGACCGATGTATAGTGGCCGTGTAGGCCTTGTATGTAAAATTTGGATTGTCACCCGTACAGGGGAGATGCTGCCGGATTTTCGTCTGGCGGGGTCTCCTTCGGGGCGTGACACTTGCAAGGCATCAGTCGTTCACTGAAGTCTTACTTGAGTTCAAAGTTTGAAGTCCTGTAAGTTCTGCTTTTAATACAAGTCTGTATATTTTCTATAGTTCTTTTATACTTATCTTGTATCACAATTAAAAAAAAAACACGCTTCCTTTTTGGTATTAGAGCTAGTTAATTTCTGCTTCACATTGTTTAATGTAATTTTGTTGTTCACAGACTAAATTGGAAGGATCATACCTGATTGGTGTTGTTGCAACTGGAGTTGTTTTCTTGTAGTAATACAGACTGCACATGCCACAGGCAGTCATTTTGCATAAAGGGCAATGACGCCGGTGTCGCCGCTGTGTTGGTTGTTTGCAATATTTACATGCTTCGTATTGGCTGTCAATAACCCTGCTTCTTCAAAATAAACCCTTAACCAAGCAGGAGCTACAAGAGTTGATTACAACTATTACTAAAAGACCAAATCTTGTTGAAGAAGAAGCCTTGCGTATTACTGTTAATCTTAACCAGAAACTGCAAAAGATAGAAAAGCTACTTGTTAAGGTGGAAGGCTTCATGCGCGGATGAATTACATCACAACCAAAGGAACAGAATCCTACAAAGAAGTCATTCAAGCCAGCGACCCTGTTAGTTGGTCTCACAGCCAATACGAAGGAGATAAATCACGGAGAGCATATTGTCTAAACCAAAATTAATGCGACAGGAGGACAAACACTCTGAAAAGTTTACAGTCCTCGGAGATTGATTCTTACTCATTGATATAACTCTGTTGTCGTGCTAATCATAAAGCCCTCCCTTAGGGACATAATGAGATAATTTTTCTCCATGAACATATATGAGAGTTATAATCTTCCTCCCCACATGATTATTATTTTATAATTAGGTCATTCTTCAACAATAAACTATGACTTTCTTCACCTAAACTTTGTGGGAAAGAAACTACACTTAAATAGACTTATATCTGGTAAATACTAGTCTGAATATTGTTGTAGCTATGTGTGCATACTATGTAATCAGAACTCTAAAAGTGAAAGTGAAATAAATAATAATTTTGCTATTAATGCAACATCAGGACTTGTGAGACTTACTGGAACAAAATTATTCTCTTATAGTTTCTATTGATAACCACGTGATGCAACGCTTTTAATAGCTCAAAGACATCCTAAGCTTACTTAGTTGATAAGTATACGAGAGTGAACCGTACAAATTTAAGGTTCGATTTTCAATGGACGCATGTCTCTTGCTCATGCACTTTTCAATGTGAATTCCTAATTTAATTATCTCCTAAAAATATGGAACAGTCATAAAAGAGCCGTTAATATAATGATACTATATTTTTTTAATAGCTCAAAGTCATCTAGCATTCTTTAAATAAAGAAATGTTATTAAATTTTCATAATATGCATGGTTAATAATAAAATGATTATCATGTAATTGAAATTTGGCCAGTTGAATTTATATAGTAATTTTGTTTAAAATGGTTAGAGGACTTCAATTGAACGCAAAATAATAATCATTCATTTTCAACTTGAAATGGGATAATAAAATATTAGTAGTTATGCAATTCATCCGTGAGCATCCTTGAACATCTCTTATCTCTATTATCAATCGTTTGATCCCTTAAGATTTAAGGATTGAACTATAATGTCCACTCAATCGGACGATGGATAATAAAGGTATTCACGAGTGAATTGTACAGGAGATCATTCGTCTATATATATATAGCATTCTCCGGTGGGAAACACTATGTATTCTCCGGTGCCGAGCTCAGTTTTTCTCTGATGGGAAACACTATGCATGCATTCTCCTATACTGAGTGTGCCACAATTCGATCGGATTCTGATCGGAATTTAATCGCAGCCCGATCGAACTTCGTGACTGGCCTGATCATGACTGATTCCAACCGAATTTGCGATCTGAATTGGCCATGATTGCAGGTGTGCGTTGGCGGCTATAATTCGGCCATAATCTGATCACAATCCGATCGTGATTCGGTCGGTCGGTCGGCGACGCTGGTGGTGACCTCGACGAGTCATGGGTTGGGTTGGCCTATATATAGTGCTCATCGGAGAAGTACAACGTGTAGAGAAGTACTATGTATTTTTTTATTTACTGTGTAATCTCATGAATCTATATATAACTAGAAATGGAATAATAACAGATTAGTCGCGCGTTGACTTGACTTTAAAGAATCTTCGATTAAGAGAATCACTTACACACGCTTAGTAGAAAATGGAATAATAACAGAGCAGTAGTTGACATGACTTCAAAGAATCTGCGATTAGGACCAGGGCAATCACTTACACACGATTAGTAGTATTTACTTTTACACAAAATAATCACTCATTTTAAACTGGAAATGGAATAATAACAGATTAGTAGTTGACTTGACTTCAAAAAATCTACGATTAGGATTAATCACCGTCGTTTCAATCAAAGAAATTGACACAAAATTTTATAAAAATTAATTTCCTTATTGATTTTTCTGGCCACACTGTTATTTTAATCTTATACTCATATACATAATCGATGTGAAATTTCAGTCATATATTCTTCATCATCAATAAAAAAATTGTCAGATGTTATTTTCATAGGTCTGTTTGGTAGAGTTGACTGACTTGTGAACATGCAATTTGGTAAATGTAATTAAAGTTAAACTATATATTATATTTGGAGCGGGCAATTTTGATATTATTTTCAGACCTCACTTGCGCTCCATGCATCCACAACAAAGTATTTCCATTATAAAAAGTAAGTCTTCTCCTAAAAAAGGTGTTCAGCAATATAATGGCCATCGGAAAAGACCCAAAAGACGCGAAAGAAGCTTTTTGTACCATCACTGCCATTTTCATTGAATAAACAAAGAATTCCATGTAACTTAATTTCCTCGTTAACTCTTCTTCATATATGTTATTTATTATATCTAAGATTGCAATGGTACATTCTTGATTTTCCACTCAAGAATAGTCATATATATATTCTTGTGATAGCTAGGTTAATTTTGTATAGTTGACTGACTTATGAATTAATGAAATTTAGAATATCTAGGTAGAATTTAAGAATTACGCTTGGAATTCGTTATCCGTCCCTCTATTAGTCCCTAAAAGCCCTCAATTATGTCAAATAATTGAGACATCACAATTAGCTTCAAAGTCGAATAATAATTTAGTTTAGAATACGTCAAATAAGTTTGATAGAAGAATAGTCAGATGCTCATTTTAATCATATTTCATTAATGAATGTTTGATTAAGTAAGATGAGAAGCAAGCTAGAATTAGAGTTGTCAAGTTAGGTTAGGCCTAAAATTTCTTTATACATGACAAAAAAAAAAAAATTCTATCAAGACCTATATAATTATTGGGTTTCTACCTATGAGAGAAAAAAAAATACAACGTTGAGCAATGAATTAATAAGCAGAATAAAAATTCTAAAAAAAGAAAAAAAAATGTTTACTTTAGGTATATTAGAAAAAAGACTAAATTATGCAATGATGAGAATAAATAAGAATACTTGTCAGAAACATATGATTCCCTTTAAAATGGCACGTATTGTGCAAAAAACTATGTTGTAATTTTCGAATTTGTTCTTCTACCGTTGCATCTTCATTCACGTGCCTAATAAAACAAACTGATACCATCTTCCCCCAAGGCAACGACGCATTGGTTACTAGCAAAGGCTGCTTCTGACAATGTCTGGAGTCGATTGCACCATGGCTGAGCGCACTACGGGGACAGAAGAAATCGGCTCACCCCTTCAGCATGGTCGGCCCAGCAAGATTCCATGCTTCCTCTTGTGATGGGTCATGCATCATTCTGATTTATACTCGTTGACCGTTGGAAAACTTCCGTGGGGCTAGAACAGTCGACCCTCAGAACTAGTGGGACCGTAAGGATCAGATATCTGAGGTTAATAAAAAAAAACAAACAAACAAACTGATCACCATCCGATTAGTTTGATGCATGCCTCTAAACAAACTCATATAATAGTTTTGATATAAAATTTAAAATATATATTTAAAAAAATTATATTTTTTAATAATAAAAATAAAAATAAAATGCATAAATTTTTTAAAAAGAAATCCATGATTTATAAATTTTATAAAAGCAAAAAATATATTTATTTTTAAAATTCTAGGTATTTTAAATCCATGTAATAATTTTATACATGAATCTAAATTAATCTAATTTTATAAACAAACACTATTATATATTCCTTGATCTATCTAAAGTTGTTATATGTATTTTTTCCCCCTTAATTTTAGATTCTCCTATAGCATTTTTGGATAGAATTACTACATAGATTTAAAGTAGTCTAAATTCACAATTCACAAACAAGTGCACTTATATGTTCTTGTACCTTATAGAGTCATTAAATGTCTTCTTTTTTATTGTTATAGAGAAGCTTAGAATCATCTAATAATTTTGTTCAAAACTACTATATGAATATAAATTAATTTAAATTTACAAATACCTTCATGTGTTCCTTAGACCTTATGAAGTTGTCATATGTCTTGATTTTCTAATGTAGACCAGCTTTAGAATCATGTAGTAGTTTTGTTTAAAATTATTACATTGTACGCAGACAAAATTACTATATGAACCTAAACTAAACTAAATTCACAAATAAACAATCTTTTATCTTCCTTGGACACTATAAAATTGTTATATGTAACTTTTCAATTTGAACCAATTTAGAACCATAACAATTTTATCTAAAATTGTTATATGAATTTAAACTTATTTAAATTTGTAAATGCTCATATGTACTTCTTAGATATTCTAGTCATTATATCTCTTCATTTTGTAATCATTGGGGCATTCATTTTAGGTCTAGGTAGCAATTTTGGGCAAAATTTCTATTTGGACCTAAACAAGTTTAAATTCACAAACAGGCCCGGAGTGTTCCATGGAACCTATGAAATCATTATATGTCTTTCTTTTCTAATTTAGTTTAGAGCAATTTAGAACTATATAATAGTTTTTTCAAAACTGTTACATGTAAACTTCTCTAAATTCACAAACACTCTTATGCATTACTTGGACCCTATAAAGTGGTTATATAACTTTTTTTTTCCAATTAGATTGATTTAGGACCATATAATAATTTTAGATAAAAAATTTTCATGCATCAAAGGGGTCTAAATTCACAAACAGCCACTATATAGTATACATTCATTGTGCTATAGAATTGTTATATTTTCTTCCTTTTTCTAACTTAAAGCATTATGTAGCAATTTAGATAAAATTGTTATATAGGATCAAACTACTCTAAATACACAAAAAAAAAAAAACTGTGAAATCATTATATGACTTCATTTTTCAATTTAGAGTAGTTTAATTAAGAACATATAATAGATGTTTTTGGCATAACTGCGACAAAGACTTGACTTGGTCTAATTACATAAATAAACACTCTGCACTCTCCGGACCTTAAAGCGTAAAAAATTCATTACTTTTTTTTGTCATAGAGTTATAGTTTTTTTTCTCCATTCACATATATTAGTGGACATCAAAGATATTTTTTTTCATGCACATATATCAAAGTTACAAAATTATAATTTGTCTGCTTACATATATATCAAAGTTATAATTTTTTCTCCATGCACACATATATATATATATTAAAATTATAGAGCTACAATTTTCCTCTCCACATCATTATTATTTAACAATTAGGCTCTTGCTACCCTATTTAGAGAGAGAAGTTCTCCCTTCTTTTTAGAGAAGGTGGCGGGTTGTAGCAGAGGGCTATTGAAGTTCCTTCATCGATGATCTCTACAATATTGGGAACTCAACGTCAACAAAGGAAGGCAACCGGCCTCTCCCAAGGGGGAATTAAGGAGTTCCTCCATACTATAAATCTAATGACAAATAGAGGCGAGGAAAACTCATATACCTGAGTTTTTATTTTGTAAATAATACAAGACTTCAGGAAAAAAGGTAAACACAAAGAGTTGTCAGAGGCTCAGAGCCATCTATACTTGATAAACAGTGCAGACTATAAATATATTTTTTACTCTATTTCGCCATGAATTTCCTCTTGTGTCTTTAAATGACAGGATCCGATGACTCATGTGTAATAGAGATGTGAAAATTATAGCTAAATTATATATACAACATTTACTAAATTTCATCTAAAGAGGGCATCATCACGCTCTGAAATACGATAATCTGGTAGATATTCTGAAAGAATTGGGAAAATAATAGGAGTAAAAAGAAAGATCACATAATTTGTTGTAAGGAGGAGAGTTTGGTGAGAGAGAAAGTAGAAAGTTAAGACTAAGAAAGTTTTTTTTCATCGCTAATTTAGTGATGAAATTTAATTTTCATCGTTAATTCAGCAATCGAATTTAATTTTCATCAATACATATTAAACATGATAATATAAAAAAATAATATTTAGCGATGAAATTTGAATTCGGTCTTTAAATTTAACTACGGAATTTAATTTTCATCGATAAATATTAAATTGTGATAATATAAAAAAAATAATATTTAACGACAGAATTTAAATTTGGTCTTTAAATTTAGCGACAGAATTTAATTTCGATCGTTAAATTTAACGATAAAACTTGAATTCCGTCGTTAATGATTAACAATGGACTGCTTAACGACCAATTATATCGGTTGCTAATTGGTCGTTAATATCATTTAGCGATCGAATTTTTTGTCATTAAATAATGTTATTCCTATAATATTTGATGTTTTGCATACAGTGAAGATTTTTTTTAACATAAATAAAAAATGTCCCTCGTAATGCAGTATATTCCCAAATGGAACAAATAAATTAGCAGTGAATTTAAAATAAAAATAATAGAACATATATAACATGAAATGAAGAAACACTTCCAGACCGATGGTGACAAATTTTGAGAGCGAATCTTGTCACGCCCCCGGGAGCATGCCGAGCCGAAAATCAAACGGACGACATCTCCCCTGTACGTGGCAACATTTCGGGTTAATACAAGGCCCGTAGGCCCACAACAAAAACATAATAAACAGATATAAGTATATCAAACACACAGCGGAAACATAAACACATACCCACAACAAAATATACCAAAACATACGGGTGTACACCCCCCTGACAAGACCACAGTACTAAAACGTACATAAAACATCGACACCCAATAAAGTCCACAATATAATGACAAAGTCCATACATAGAACAAAATCTATAACACGGACACAAATCATAAATCCTCGGGAGACTCAAAATGTGGAGATGGGATGGATCGCCGGCGCAGCTCCAAGTCGTCACGAAGACTTCTACCTGTTACCTGGGCGACAGAAAAACCCAGGGTCGGAGGTGGTGAGTAAAACTCAGCAGGTAATCAGAGATAACATGTAAATATATATACATCAATATTACATGTCATTCAACAGTCTAAATCTACTCGAACAACGGGTATACATCAGCATAAAAGGTATATATGCATGCATACACTAAATAAACTGAATAACCACGATCTTGACATACAGCGTACCTACCCTATCCTGATGGCACCTGGACATATCATCACATCATAGGGTATAAACGTATAGTACTAACACAATATCCTAACCTGAGTCAAGGGTATCACTGTAAATATCCGATAGGTATACCAATATCAACCTACTATCATACAGGAATATGTAATAGCATGTATGAATATGTACAAACAAATGCAACAGGCATAGTACATACAAATGCATCATCAAAGTGAGTATACATATAGACTGTATCCGTATGTATACTAATCACTATCATCCATGTATATATGTATATACCAGGTATATATATATATAATCATATGCAAAGTATGATACTAAGAAGGCAAACATGCATGGTCATGCTCGCTCACCCCTACTCGCTACCACGACCCCAGGTGGCCTAGGTGGCACGACATGACAACTATCCCGACTCACCGCCACCACTCTCGAACCGAGGTTGGGTAGTATGATCAAGTAGCATATGAGCGTAAGTAGCTCGCAAACGGGGTCCCGGCCAGCCACCGACTAACACTACCAATGAGTGGTCGAGTACCACGCACCTGTGACAATCAGACGCAACTCCAACTACCATCACTAATAATGGTAGAGTGCGGCACAACAAATGCTATGCCTCACACGATTACTCCTCCGAAGTAACTGGGAGGCAGGATGACTGACGACTCTCTCTCAACCCCAAGGGGAGACGATGTCGTCAGTATGCATGCAATGACATGAGGGTACTGTCTCACATATAGACATCTACCATAGACTCTCTGCTCAACAGAGAGTCACACCCAATCGATCAGTATACTCTCTATCCTGTAGAGAGTTATACTCATCTGATCATGACAAGCTAGGACCATCGGTCCGTAGCGACACACTGTCCATGACTCACATGACCATTCACACAACCCATGGTTGGTGAATAAATGTGCAACATACAGGTATGGAATAAGTCCTACATCTAGGGTCATACTTATCCACAAAGGACCTTTTTGCCAAATTTACAATTTAGGTCATCCTCCGTACTCTAACATCTACACCCTACTAAACAGTTAGACCTACTTACATCACATCTGTAACTTCTAGATCATGCTAGGGAATATGTGTTATCAATAATCGAGCACACATATATATCAATGGTAAGTTCAAGCATACGATAAACAGAGTATGATCAAAGTAATATGAACACCTAACATGTTCATATCTATATCTAAATCTGGAAATCATTACATCTACCCGACAGGTAGAAAATTACCTACCTGATAAGAAGCTCGTGACAATAAAAATCCTCACGGCCGCGGTCCTGCCTCGTATCCACGTCCTGCACAAACAATAATATGTATTAAGTTCTAGCACATGACAATAGATATATTTAATTTACTATTCCATCATTTCCATATTCGCGTCCCTTTATCGAATACGAATTAGAAGCTCAAATAGTCAAGCTTGACTATTTAATTTAACTCACCGTTTCAATTAGCAAAAGTGCTAACCTACTCATCCAACTCCATACCCATTCAACCAAATCGATCTCATGTAGATTTAATCTTTTTATACTTAATTTGATGTAATTGGATCACCAACAAATTAAGTATAAATCTAACCCATATTGAATAGAATCAAGAACAACCCCACGGATTGCAGAACACACAAAATCACCCCTTTAAAATACTAAGGTCGATTGTATACCCTAAATTGCATCTAACCGGATATACTGCCTACATCACCAGTATCGATCGACCATGTCAACTATTGAATCGAAATTGTATTCACAGCACACTGGAGGGAAATTGATTTGGCTTACCAACACCTAAAGCTTTACCGACAGTACCAATCTTTCCCAATCCTCAATCGGAATGTAAACAAATCACTGCCCAAAACCAAATCATCACTTCGACGATAAACCCAACCCTAATAAAGACAACGTCCATTAGACAACATCGCAACCATTTCTAACGCCAGCCACCTGCTCACATCCACACAGCCACCTCTCCGGTAAGCACCATCGGCAGCCAAACAACACACTGGACAGAAACAGAAACAGGGAAAAATAGTTCATGCTTACCGACAAGTTTTTGGAACCTCACCGGCCAAGCAATTCCTCCAAGATCCTCGGTCTGCCGATACAAAGTCCCTGCTCCAATTTGCAAGGGGGTCAACCAAGGAAGAGAACCTCAGAGTAACCTAAGAAAAAAAACTAAGCTTACCGATAATAGAGCTTCACCGGCCGAACGATCCTCCAAAATCCCCAGTCGGCCGGAAACAGCCACTGCCCAATTCAAGTTAGGTCACGGTAATTCACAGGACCTCTCTCCGACCCCAAACGACAGTGGAAATGTTCGGTTCACCGGCGAAGTCGACGCGTCCGAAGCACTGCCCTAGCTCCCGCTGGGAACCCCGGCTCCGGCAGCAAGTCGTCGTCGTCCCTACCCGAGCACAGCGTCGTCCAGCCGCTGCTAGACCACCATCTGCTCCGGCAAAGATCCCAGATCGGCGGCACCCCATCGGATGTCGCCGATTCAAGCTCCCAACCACTCACGCGCCCTCTGCTTCCGCTCGTCCGCAAGATCGCCGAGGATGGCCCAGCCGCAATCGCCGCTTCTCCGCGCTCCGGCGAGGTCACGGTCTCGGCGATCCACCGGTCGCGCGATCGCGAGAAGAAGAAGGGGTCGTCGCGGAGAGAAAGAAATCGACGGGGAATGAGAAGTCGCGGAAGGAAAATCGACTTTATAGGGAAATTTAATACCTCATTATAGTCTAAACAGGCTTTACAAAAGCCTGTTTACTTTATCCCTATAAAATATCTATAGAACCTCCATTTAAATCCAGAAAATTTTCTAAAAATTCCTGGAAAATTCCATAAGGTATTTCCCTAATTAACAAGCATTATTTTTTTTATTTTTTTTTTCGGTATTTTACATTCTCCCCTACTTATAAAAATTTGGTCCCCAAATTTCGTACTTAAATGTAAGAACCAATTCAAGAGGTTTCTTGAACTACTACATGCCTCAAGTGAACAAATGAGGATATCGAGCTCGGATAGTATCCTCCAGCTCTCACGTTGTCTCCTCATCGGTATGATGTTGTCATCCAACTTTTATGAGTCGGATGGTTTTCGTTCCATAATTGTCGTTCATTGCGACCCAGGATCCACCCTGGAATCACCTCGTAAGTCACATTAGTCTAAGGTAGAATCGGAACCTCTTTCAGAACATGATCAACATGCGACACGTATTTTCTCAGTATAAAAATAGAAAATACGTTGTGAGCACCCACAAGTGTCGGAGGTAAAGTCAACCGATAAGCTACACCTCCATAATCCACGACACAAGATCTGAATAGATCCTCCAACGTTTGAATGTCATGCTCGCATCCATTAGTCCGCTGGATGAAATGTTGCACTAAGCAAGCTCGGTGCGCATCGCCAAAATCGCGAGGTAAATCGCGAATCTCTATCCAATATGGTACTTAAAAGTACCCCACGCAATCTAATAATCTTTCGATAATACAACGTTGTCGGACGATCTAACAGATCCGACCCACAAATAGGCAGACAATTAACTGATTCGGTTAGTCGATCCATGATCACACAAATCGCATCATGTCTTTTACGGGTCCTATGCAATCCCGTAATGCAATCAATAGTGCTATGCTACCACTTTCATTCCGAAATTGGAATTTCCTAGAGCAATCTAGCGGGTTTCTAATGTTCAGCCCTCACCTGCTGGTATAGTATATATCCAGCAACAAAGTCTGCGGTATCTCTCTTCATACCATTCCACCAGTATAAACGTCTCATATCCCGGTATATCCCAAGTACCACCGATGTATAGTAAATCCCAAATAATGTGTCTCGTAGCAACTCTTCCTTAAACAACGCAACTCAAAACCCACAATCCTTATCAGAGATGGGGAATTATTTTCTCAAAAGAGAAATCCATCAACCATTCAAGATCCCCTCTACCACACACTCTGTAAGTGCATGGAAGACTATAGCGATCAAATCTCGCAAATTACAATTATTCGTATTCCAGCAACTTTATACTAGCTACCCAGTAGTTAGTTAAAATCTCATCAGCATTCCTGCTCCATATATCCATAAATCTAGCCAATAACTGCTAAAGTCATGTCATGTATATAACAGACTATCTCGTAGTTTCTTAACTGTCGTAGGCATAAGATATGCCTCATTCATCTGCATCGGAATCATTCCGATCCCTGAAACGACGCATCTGCGTACATCATCCTTTTATTCACTCTGGAAGGATTAACTAATACTCGTGTAAAAGTTAACCGCCGTCTAGGTCTTATAACTGGTTTCATCAGCTTCCGACTAAATGATTTCTATCGTCACCTTTGTCAGAAAAAAGTCCGTGGTATAGTAATGTCAAGCATTCTATCCACATCAACGGAATTAACCAAAACATACAAGGCAAACCACCATCTACGGTGGTCGAGTGCGCAACATCCAACTACCACAATCAACAGTGGCCAAGTTACGCAACTCCAACAATCACGAATGGATCCAATCGTGTTCAGGATACACGATTCTCAAATCCCTGGACGACTAAATCGTTTAATAGTCTAACAACACAATCAAAACTCATACAATCCATACTAAGTATGAAATTGTCGTCCTCCATACACCTGCATCCTGCTTACTCTAAGTTGATGATATATCAATCATCACAACGACTATGATAATTATATGACACCATGTCACTACAATATCAACACTCCAGTCGTAAACCAAATCCTAGAGTATACTCAGGTGTCTTCTGCTGATCTAAACAGATCAGTTATCCCTAACGGAGGATATTCATCACGACAACTACTGTATTCCATCATCGATAATCGATGCACACTTTCAAAGGTCCATCTCTCTTTCAACAAAGAGTTTTTTGGATCTTCTCAAGGAGAAATACTGAGACAGATAAATATCTCCTTCCAACATCTCCTATAATCACAACTTACATTCTTCCAATTTCCATCGTGTTTAGTAACACTGATACCAACAAAAATATCACTCGTTATGTGATCTTCGATACCGGACTATTTTCGCAATCATTTCGATCACTTACTCCACTTGCCTAAGCAACGGCAAGCCTTGGAGTTCATCCGAAATTACATCCGAGTACTCTCAAATTATACGTACATCTGAGAGACATAATCATACTATAATCTCAACAACTTGACCATCCGTAAGGATATGTCTACAGTAAAGATATGTCTATCCGAGTCTAAGGGCATCCCTTGACTTCTTAATTGTTGGTCCACTTCTCACCTGACGGTAGAGATATCATCGACCCACAAGTCGATGTAAAGGACCCTTCTAATCCAACTGAGAATGTTCTAGATACAGATACCTGTAACCACAAGCATCTCTCAACATATTAACCCAGAGGGTAAAACTAGAGTAATACCCTGAACGATGATATATCTGTCGATCCGATCCCAAAGGCTCCACGCAGGTCTCGGCCTTTCTCCGAAGAGAATAAGATCAGATCCAACAGTCCGCGACAAAACGGTCGCATTTCTGCGATGAATGATCCAAGGATTTTTTCCTAGATCATCTAATCCATCCCTTAATCCTATGAGCTACAACTATAGAATACTGAATAAATACGACCATCGTCGTATACTCTCTCCTCTATACTAATCAAATCACATCTAGGGATAACTACTTGTTGTTGTAAGTCTTCTATAATGTCTTCTGCTGATGCTGCTTCTGTGCCGATCTCTGCTGAAGGGGAGTATCAAGGAACTTTCAACCACGCCGAGGTAGTAGGTTGTTGTTGAGATAACCCAATCTTCGGCCGATCTCTGCGTCGAGACGGTGCATCTTCCTCCGAATCTCGGATAGTCTTCAATCGAGTCTTCAAGTATAACTCCTCCACTGCATCGTTGCTCACAATAGCAATACCTAAATCGATCCAACGGATAACTACGGCTTCACGTGTCTTCGTGATCCGTGACCGCACGCACACAATCCTTCGAGTCTTTGTTCGATTTTGCTTGATATCCACAGAACATCTCGATGATCGCGATTGGTCTTCTATAATCGGAAAATAGCCCCAAGGCCTCGACTGATCTTGCTCCTTTTATCCAACAATGGAGACTTCTTTCTCCAATATCGACTCGCAATATTTGCTTATCGATCTCCAACTTTTAAACACTTGTACGAGTCATTTCTAAACTCCTGTCTCAATCCAACGTCTTCCGCAGTAGGATCCGCAGAAGATCCCGGATCCTAATCCAACTATAAGCCAATAACTCGGGTGGCTTAAATCATCCACTCATCTTCTTGAGCTATTAGGTGGTAGTAACCTCTGCAAGTCTCACGACTCTGCACAATACATTATTACTGACCGATCACCCTTTCTTGAAGCTCAAGAATTCATTATAATGTGTCACTAAAAGTGAGACGGGGAAATACTCTCCTTCAACATCACTAAACCATGATCAAGTGATATAATATTTCCCGAAGATTATTTTCTGCATTTATCACCAAATACCGGCTTGACCCCGATAATGGTATGCAACCAACTCTTCTTTCTCGGTATAACATGAGTTAAGTACTCAAAAGTACTCTCAAAGTTATCCTACTCAGTACGAACAACTCAGGGATAAAATCCCTATGAAACTCCATAACCTAGCCTTCCGCTATCTGCATCAACAATAGTCTACAAGTCTGTTCATTACCCACAGGTAATGATCCGACTAGCACAGTTAGTGGAAATCCCTAAGACTGTAGTCTCTGATTTCCATAATAAATGTGACGACTTGACCCCTGTTTTCCAACTCGGTATCAGTCGGCTCTCAGAGGTAAATCACCTCCTTGACACAGGTTCAAGACTCACAGACTCAACAGGTCGTTCCCGTGGTCAACTCATACCACGGTTACGAATAACAACCAACACACTACAGGTTACTCCCTGGTATAAGCATTAAAAGCATAGTCAACATAACCGGGAGTATCAACCCTAAAGGTCACTCTGGTTGGTCGCCTCGGTGGACGACCCCTACTACAAGGCTGCACAGGTGTCATAACTCTTTGACGATATACACCTGTTGAACAAATTTTGATAAGTAACTATCTGAAATATGAGTTATCAGAAATTCTTACCTCGTGTTGCTTGGAGCTCAGGCCGCTGTCAATCCCATCTCACAAAAACCAAATCCGAAAAATATACCGACTCCCGAGAATCCAAGACTCGACACAAAAACAATATTGTATGGCATCGCAGAACCTTGGGCTCTGATACCAATAAAGTTGTCACGCCCCCGGGAGCATGCCGAGCCGAAAATCAAACGGACGACATCTCCCCTGTACGTGGCAACATTTCGGGTTAATACAAGGCCCGTAGGCCCACAACAAAAACATAATAAACAGATATAAGTATATCAAACACACAGCGGAAACATAAACACATACCCACAACAAAATATACCAAAACATACGGGTGTACACCCCCCTGACAAGACCACAGTACTAAAACGTACATAAAACATCGACACCGAATAAAGTCCACAATATAATGACAAAGTCCATACATAGAACAAAATCCATAACACGGACACAAATCATAAATCCTCGGGAGACTCAAAATGTGGAGATGGGATGGATCGCCGGCGCAGCTCCAAGTCGTCACGAAGACTTCTACCTGTTACCTGGGCGACAGAAAAACCCAGGGTCGGAGGTGGTGAGTAAAACTCAGCAGGTAATCAGAGATAACATGTAAATATATATACATCAATATTACATGTCATTCAACAGTCTAAATCTACTCGAACAACGGGTATACATCAGCATAAAAGGTATATATGCATGCATACACTAAATAAATCAATAACAACGATGTCGACATACTCGCAAATACCTACCCTATCCTGATGGCACCTGGACATATCATCACATCATAGGGTATAAACGTATAGTACTAACACAATATCCTAACCTGAGTCAAGGGTATCATCGTGAATATCCGATAGGTATACCAATATCAACCTACTATCATACAGAATATGTAATAGCATGTATGAATATGTATAAACAAATGCAACAGCATAGTACATACAAATGCATCATCAAAGTGAGTATACATATAGATCAGATCCGTATGTATACTAATCACTATCATCCATATATATGTATATAAGAGGTATATATATATATAATCATATGCAAAACAAGTATGATCTGGCGGTGCAACATGCATGGTCATGCTGCTCACCCCTACTCGCTACCACGACCCGATGTGGCCTAGGTGGCACGACATGACAACTATCGACTCACCGCCACCACTCTCGGTGACCGAGTTGGGTAGTCTGATCAAGTAGCATATGAGCGTAAGTAGCTCGCTACGCAACGGGGGTCCCTGCTGCTGGCCACTCCGACTAACACTACCAATGAGCGGTCGAGTATCACGCACCCAGGACAACTGCACGCAACTCCAACTACCATCGTCAATAATGGTAGAGTGCGGCACAACAAATGCTATGCCCTCACACCAGTTACCCCTCTGGAAGTAACCTGGGAGGCAGGATGACTGACGACTCTCTCTCAACCCCAAGGAGGCGATGTCGTCGCCATATGCATCTAATGACATGAAGTCTTGTCTCACATATAGACATCTACCATAGACTCTCTCAGCAACAGAGTCACACCCAATCGATCAGTATACTCTCTATCCTGTAGAGAGTTATACTCATCTGATCATGACAAGCTAGGACCATCGGTCCGTAGCGACACACTGTCCATGACTCACATGACCATTCACACAACCCATGGTTGGTGAATAAATGTGCAACATACAGGTATGGAATAAGTCCTACATCTAGGGTCATACTTATCCACAAAGGACCTTTTTGCCAAATTTACAATTTAGGTCATCCTCCGTACTCTAACATCTACACCCTACTAAACAGTTAGACCTACTTACATCACATCTGTAACTTCTAGATCATGCTAGGGAATATGTGTTATCAATAATCGAGCACACATATATATCAATGGTAAGTTCAAGCATACGATAAACAGAGTATGATCAAGGTAATATGAACACCTAACATGTTCATATCTATATCTAAATCTGGAAATCATTACATCTACCCGACCGGTAGAAAATTACCTACCTGATAAGAAGCTCGTGACAATAAAAATCCTCACGGCCGCGGTCCTGCCTCGTATCCACGTCCTGCACAAACAATAATATGTATTAAGTTCTAGCACATGACAATAGATATATTTAATTTACTATTCCATCATTTCCATATTCGCGTCCCTTTATCGAATACGAATTAGAAGCTCAAATAGTCAAGCTTGACTATTTAATTTAACTCACCGTTTCAATTAGCAAAAGTGCTAACCTACTCATCCAACTCCATACCCATTCAACCAAATCGATCTCATGTAGATTTAATCTTTTTATACTTAATTTGATGTAATTGGATCACCAACAAATTAAGTATAAATCTAACCCATATTGAATAGAATCAAGAACAACCCCATTTATCTAAACGGATTGCAGAACACACAAAATCACCCCTTTAAAATACTAAGGTCAGATTGTATACCCTAAATTGCATCTAACCCCGGCATATACCGTCTACATCAGCCGCAGTCACTGACCCATGTCAACTATTGAATCGAAATTGTATTCACAGCACACTGGAGGGAAATTGATTTGGCTTACCAACACCTAAAGCTTTACCGACAGTACCAATCTTTCCCAATCCTCAATCGGAATGTAAACAAATCACTACCCAAAACCAAATCATCACTTCGACGATAAACCCAACCCTAATAAAGACAACGTCCATTAGACAACATCGCAACCATTTCTAACGCCAGCCACCTGCTCACATCCACACAGCCACCTCTCCGGTAAGCACCATCGGCAGCCAAACAACACACTGGACAGAAACAGAAACAGGGAAAAATAGTTCATGCTTACCGACAAGTTTTTGGAACCTCACCGGCCAAGCAATTCCTCCAAGATCCTCGGTCTGCCGATACAAAGTCCCTGCTCCAATTTGCAAGGGGGTCAACCAAGGAAGAGAACCTCAGAGTAACCTAAGAAAAAACTAAGCTTACCGATAATAGAGCTTCACCGGCCGAACGATCCTCCAAAATCCCCAGTCGGCCGGAAACAGCCACTGCCCAATTCAAGTTAGGTCACGGTAATTCACATGACCTCTCCACCCCCAACGACGATGGAAATGTTCGTTCATCGGCGAAATCGACGCCGTCCAAGCATCGCTCTAGCTCTCATTGAACCCCGGCCCGAGCGTAAGTCGCCGTCGTTCTACCGAGCACAACGCCGTCGTACCACGCTAGACCACCATCTGCTCCGGCAAAGATCCCAGATCGGCGGCACCCCATCGGATGTCTCCGATTCAAGCTCCCAACCACTCACGCGCCCTCTGCTTCCGCTCGTCCGCAAGATCGCCGAGGATGGCCCAGCCGCAATCGCCGCTTCTCCGCGCTCCGGCGAGGTCACGGTCTCGGCGATCCACCGGTCGCGCGATCGCGAGAAGAAGAAGGGGTCGTCGCGGAGAGAAAGAAATCGACGGGGAATGAGAAGTCGCGGAAGGAAAGTCGACTTTATAGGAAAATTTAATACCTCATTATAGTCTAAACAGGCTTTACAAAAGCCTATTTACTTTATCCCTATAAAATATCTATAGAACCTCCATTTAAATCCAGAAAAATTTCTAAAAATTTCTGGAAAATTCCATAAGGTATTTCCCTAATTAACAAGCATTATTTTTTTTTTTTCGGTATTTTACAAATCTAATCATCTTTTGCTAGAAGAAACACTTCTATCATAGTTCCGTGTAAATTGATTTTCTTGTTGTTTGTTCATTAATTACATTCATGATTAAGATGATATCCTGATTTTCCACACAAGAACCCTCGTATATTCCTGTGATTGGTTAATTCTGTAGTTGACTGACTTATAAATTAGTAAGATTTAGAAAATCTAAGTGGGGTTTAAGGGATACACTTGGAGCATCAATTTATATCATTTTCCACACCTCCATTTGTTGATAGATTCATAGCTATTGCTTCGCCAACACGACCCTCACCATTAGAGCATAAATGAGCTGAACTGAGTCAAGTTGTATATATATATGATATTTAAGCTTGTTTGATAAAATAATCAAATCAAGTCCAACATAATCTAAAATGAATCAACCCATTAAAATGATTATTCAAATTTGATTTGATTTATTTTTATGAATTTGAACTTGGTTCAAACTTAATTTGAGTTTTGTTTGTAAATGTTATCGAGCTCTCAATTCAAGATTATTTGAAACTTTTACATTTTAAAGTTTATTTGATTGATTATTGAGTTTGCTAATAGATGATTGTTTGTTTATTGTCCATGAATATTTCAAAATCTTAATTTATGAATATTAACATATATATATATATATATATATATATATATATATATATAATTTAATGAATTATATATTTGAGTTTATTAATTTAATTGATTTTATATGTATTCAACAAATATAAACAACTCATTATTAAATTGAATATCAAATTTACTCAGAAAAATTTAATTCATTTTACAACCTTACCCATCACTCACCCGGGACATCCCCAATCCTGATGTAATAAGTCCTGTTAAAATTCAAAGACTAACTATTATTAAAAATTATTATAATCATTTTGAACATCTTATACTAGTTGGATTTAGGTCTATCTTAATTTCGTGTCCCACTTCATTTAGCCTCAAAATATCTATTAAAAAAATTCTCTACAACAATTAACTAGTGCAATGAATTCAAGGGTGAATTTGGTTCAAAATTTTTATTTATAACTTTACTTATCTACGTGTGATTATATTATTTCATCCTATTTGATTCAAGGTAATTGGCGATTCTGAAGTAATGAAGAATATCTGTCACGTCAGCAAAAGGAGTATATAATATGGAATCTGATTACTTTGGAAGCGTAATATTTTTGTTGTTTTTGGAGTTAACAAAGAGTAATTCAGTCAATTATCCAAAATTTTTAAAAGTCCATTGCATAAGTTAACATCCGATTAATATCAACTAATGATAATATACAGTAAAATATTAAACTAATTATAAATTAAAATTTTCAAATAAATAAATTTTTATCACATTATTTAAGATTGAATCAAACAACATATAAATTATATTTTATTCCCCATAATCTTGATTATGTGATTACTTAATAATCACATAATCAAGATTATACACGGTAACTTAATCAAACCCGCTCCATGTGTCATGGAGCTCTGTTGGGAACCAAATACTAATAATTGCCACGACTGCAGTCTTAAAAATTTAATTGTAATTTGGAATTAAAAAAATCTTAAATATTTAATCATCTAAAACCAGCTAATAATAATTAGAGGTTTCTACTAGTGATTGCAACATTTTCCAAATGAGATTTTCAAATTAAAAAATTAATAACCATGCATAAACTTCTTACATATCAACAATATTTCCAAAAACAATCATGAATAAAAAAATATATTCATAATTCTTAAATCATGTGTTTAATACAATACTATAATTCAACATCTTTCAACCCATATTGGACATTATAATTTTGATGGAAAACAAGATCCACAATGATGCTCTTGCAATCCTTCTAGAGGAGGAGGTTCCCATCTCATAATCATTATAAGAGAGGTAAATTATAAAAAGTATTTTATCCAATCAAAAACTAACATGAGAAAATAGGTACTCCAAAAAAGTTTATAGTTCTCAGAGATTGATCTTTACTTCTTGAAATAATTCTACCGTCTGTATTAATCATTTGATCCTCTCTCATGAGTACGTCTTTTCCCACTTTCCCATTAACACAGATGGAAGCAAATATAAGTCTTTTTCCACTTAATTACCATTCCACCTTCCTCCGGAGGACTAGGCACGAAGATTATTGCTAGTGGTAAGGGCAATAATAAATTTCCTAAGCTCAGTACTATTACAGATGAAGAATTAGATGCATTGCACTGAGAGTCAAAATATATTTTTTCGCGATTAATTAGTGTAAAATCAAAGAAAAAAAATCATTAATGGATAAGTAAGACCATCAGTTTGTGTGGGTTAGGCCTAATCTGCATGAGGCTATCATCGCGTCGCGGAGAGCCCACGGTCAGGCCTCTTGGTTGCTTCCTCGTGGCAACTAGGACGTTAGGCCTCCGTAGGCTCACAACAACCTCACGAGGCCCTATGAGTTTGTGGTGGCTAGACCTGCCCACGAGCTTGTGACAGCCAAGCGTGGTTGTGGCCTCATGGCGTTGAATCGCAATACATGCGGCCAAGGCCTCGCAGCGGTGGGTCATATCAACCTTACCTGACCACGTTGGAAGGCCACATAAGCTAAGCTATGGCAGCCAACAATGAGTCCTTTTTCATCACTTTCCCCGGCGAGTTGTTTTTCTTCAAATTTTTCTCTCTCTTTTGTTTTTCCTTTTGCTTTCCTTGCCAATACAATTGTTCCATTGCCGATTTTTTTTTTCCATTCCACTAATGATTTCTCACTATTGATTTCAGTTGAGTATAACGATTGGTGTTTGAGGTTGGAATTTGTGGAATTAATTTGTCTTGATCGATATAAGTTAAAATATGCCGGTGTTTTAGCTAAACTAATTTGTCTCCTCGATCGTTTAGCTACATAACCATGTCATATGAGTACAATATTAAATTCTAAAATTTATCCCCCTTTCTTTTCATTAAAATGTATTGTATCAACCTCCAAAATTCCATCATAGATCACAACAAGGTAAGTTCTACCAACAATGATATATATCTAGGTAGAATCATTAATTAGGAGGAATTAGGTTAATTATATATTCGACAGAATTTGATGTACAATCCACGCGTGCATTCTTAATGCTCTAGTGATTAAGAACTCCCAAATTCTTGGGAGTGGAATACAAAGAAGTCAGACAACAAGAGGAGAAGGTCCTTGAAATTGAGGTGGATGACTTTCTTTGATAATCAAGTATTAATTGTCACTATTTTTTATTTAGATAAATTTCACATTACATTACATGTTCCTTTCAGTAAGAATTATATAGCAGTAAATAATGATATCAAACCATTGAATAACTATGATTGCTTCTTTAACTACAATCAACAGAGTGTTACTTTGGGAGCGATTCAAATTTACAACAACTGCCTCAATGGATAGAGATAACCATTACTTCAAAGATGAAGTTAGATAACATTAATGAGTTGACTTTGATTAAACCATTAGAAATCTCATATCTTTCTAAACAAATCCAGGAGAATATTAAGCATTCAGTACTATTTTTTTTTCTTCTTGTGTTGTAATTCAATCCACTTTAACAAGAGGAAAATCATATCATGAAAACTTATCATATGAACTTCACGACTTTAATATCTACACATATTGTACTTTCAAATTCTTGCCAACTTGATATTTATGTGATAGAATATTCTTAGCAAAGTTTCAAAAAACACATTCCATAATTTCACAAAATAAGAAGCTAATTTAATTAAAATAATAAGATATCATGGATATAGCGTTGAAATAATCAAACTAAAATTTTGTATGAGGATTATAATTGCTGAAAATATATATAGGACTTATTCTAGTGTAATAAACTTGGGAATTTATTTATATAAATATATAGAGACAAGATAAAATATACATTCCACAATATACATATATCAATAATGTCTATGAAATTAATTATACTAAGTTCAAGATGATAACAAAAAGATACACATTGCACATGCTTGCATATACACAAAACATATTACCAAGCATAATTTTGTGACAATATGAGTTCCTTCTCAAAGCTATAATTCCTAGAATTTCCTTGGCTTATTTAATCTAATAATTTTGAAGAAGAGTGAGATGACACAGTGAGTAAACATTCAATTTCTTCGTTCTTTTCTAGAATACAAACTCCTTTCTTTTTCATTCTTGCCTTTCTCATGCTTTGCAATTTATATTCAACTTCTTTCATTGTAGGCCTTTTTGCACCTTTCAAATTAAGACATATTTCTATCAAACTACTGATTTCAAGAAACTCTTGCTTTGTCCCTTCTTGCAAAACATGATCTTCTAAAAGATCAAGCAATGTATTCTCTTTTATTGCTTGAAGGAAATTCATTGTTAAGTTTTGTTGTAACCCATTTTTGGTTGAGTAGATGGGCTTCTTTCCGGTTAAAAGTTCAAGAAGAATAATTCCAAAACTATAGACATCACTTTTCTCTGTCAACCGACTAGTTTGATAATACTCCGGATCGATATACCCAAAGGTACCATGTATTGCAGTAATTATATGTGTTTGATCAAGAGAAATAAATCTTGATGCTCCAAAATCGATACCTTTGCCTAAAAAGTATAATCTAAAAGAATTTTTGATGACTTGATATCCCGATGGAAGACAGACATAGAAGCCACCAAGTGTAAGTAGGCAAGTGCTCCTGTAGATTCTGTGACAATCTTGAGACGATCATTCTATGATAATTTATATTCACCTTGTGAAATATACAAATGTTCAAAAAGAGTCCTGTTGGAGATAAATTCATAAATCAACAAAGGAACTTCGGTTTCCAAACAACATCCAAGAAGCTTAACTACATTCCTATGATTGATTTGAGATAGAACTGCAATCTCATTTAGAAATTGGTCAATCTCACTTGTTTTAATTGTTTTTGACTTTTTTATGGCAACAACTTGTTGATTTAATAGAATTCCTTTATAAATTGTACCACGTCATCCCATTCCAAGTACTCGAGTTTCGTCAAAATTGTTTGTTGCCTTTTCTATTTCGTTTTTTCCTCAACATGATCATCACTTGTGGAGATTAATTGTTGAAGCAATAAACTATGATTCCTGAGAAAATCTCTTTTTTTTTTTATTTCTTTGCTTCCATTTCTTCCATACTATGACCAATTAATGTTAAGCAGAAGAGTAAGAGATTGTTCCAATGCTAGCACCAAGGATGACACCTGCACCAATAGATTTGTTGTTTTCCATCTCAATTTAATTATTTAACATTAATGTTAGTCATAGGATAATATTTCTTGCATATATATCAAATCTAACTTAGAAGTAGGGATAAGGATGTACCAAATAAAAGAGAATTTCTTTTGTGAGGTACGCATTTTCCTCGATGAGGATCACCAGATGTTCCCCAGGGACATATACAACTGTAATTTCCTCCTTTATTTAAACAAATTCCAGTGCAAACTTGTAGCAGAATTACATTCGTTGATCTCTAAAATTTCATAACACTTTGTCAATATATCACACATCGCACATTTAAAATAAAAATTATATATACAACTAAGTATCCTTTCATCGATATGTTAAATGCCAAAACTAACATAATCAACTTTAGATGCAATTTTTTTTTTTTTTAGAATTTACTCATTCATGAAGATTTTATCAGTACTTTAATTATATACAATAATAGCTCAAAATTGTGTGCAAGAGTTATAAATGCAAGTTGTGTAGATATATAATTTAAGGTTTATATATTAGTATTGTTAATTTATATACGCACTTTTATTTGTAATATTAAATAAATAATTAAAATTATTTTATTATAATAATATTTTAAATAAATTAAAAGTTTAAACATTTTATATCATCAATTAACTATTTATTTTTTTTCAACTCTTCAATTCTATTTGGACTGTATATTTATAAACCTGTATATATTAATTAACTTTACTAAATAAATAATTATTTTTATACAATAATTATAATTTTTTATGCGTTATATTTATATTAATTATTCAATAAGTATAATTATCATTTCTTGGTCTTAATATAATTATTAGTTGAGGCAATTACATTATTATTTTTTAAAAATAAATGTGGACAATGAGACATTTAAAAAGATATTCATGGAAAAAGGGTATTTTGATGAAAGAAAATATATTTTTTTAATATGTAAAATAATAATTAATATTTATTAATTAATGAATACATATAAAGGATACGATTATATATATTATGATATGCTATTAAAATTGTGCCTGTCACGCCTCGAGAGGGGGTAATTGTTCGACGAAAATCGGACAACATCTCCCCTGTACTGTGGACAATTGAAATTTGTATACAAGGCACACACGACCTGTAACAACCTGGCCCCTATTGGCGGAATTCGGCGACCCCTATTGGTCGACGACCGTCGCCCCTGTTGGCCTGTCGTTACTCACCTGGTCTTCCCACCCCTGGAAGTGGGTTTTTGCCTTCCCCAGGATTCGAACTCTAGACCTCCAGGCTAAGTACTAAAGTTTATGAATCCTGGTAACCAAGTGATCCAGGATCACTTGGTTACCAGGATTCATAAAAGTATGCTCAGTCTAGAGTTCAATCTGAAGGCAAAACCACTTCAGTGAAGACCAGTGGTAACGACAGTGAACAGGTGACGATCGTCGACCAATAAGTCGCCATCTCCGATAAAAAGTATTACAAAAAGCGTCTTTTATTGTAACGACCGGGCCCCTATTGGCACCTGACCCCTATTGGCGACCCCTATTGGTCGACGACCGTCGCCCCTGTTGGCCTGTCGTTACTCACCTGGTCTTCCCACCCCTGGAAGTGGGTTTTTGCCTTCCCCAGGATTCGAACTCTAGACCTCCAGGCTAAGTACTAAAGTTTATGAATCTTGGTAACCAAGTGCGTCGAGTAGATTGGTATGACTCTCTACAGGATAGAGAGTCTATGGTGGATGTCTGTATGTGAGACATTGCATTCATGCATTTTCATGCACGCTGGCGACGAGGTCTCCCTTATAGTTGAGAGGGGCGCCAGTCATCCTGCCTCCATGGTTACTCATAGGAGGAGTAACCGGTGTGAGGGCAGAGCATTGAGGTGCCGCACTCTACCACTATAGACGGTGGTAGTTGGATTTGCGTGCCGTAGTCCTGCGTGTGTGGTACTCGACCACTCATGGGTAGTGACTGTCGGAGTGACCAACAGCAGGGACCCCCATCGTGTAGCTTGCTCTTTACGCTTATATGCTACTCGATCATACTGCCCACTCGGCCACTCGAGAGTAGTGGTTAGTGTTGAGTTGGGACAGTTGTCATGCTCGAGCCACCGAGGCCACACTGGGGTCGTGGTAGCTTTAGGGTGAGCCGACATGACCATGCATGTCGCATTGCCGTATCTGATGGCGCTTTGCATATTACCATATATATATATACATATATGCATGTATATATATATATATATGGATGGTTGAGATTAATATATATATGGATACAGTCTATATATATATGAGTATTGTGATGTTGCATTTGTTTGTACTATGTTTGCTGCATTTGGGTGGACATCATATTCATGCATGTCTCTTGCATTTGTTATACGATTGTGTCGGATATTGGTATGTGTTGGACAGACCACTAGATACCTTGACCTGTAGCTAGAGTATATTTTGAGTTGATCTACTCTTCCTGTTATATATATATATATGTTGGATATATGTTCAGGTTGGATTAGAGTAGCAGACTTCAGGTATTTCTGCATTTTTATGTTGTTCATTCAGTTAGATGGTATATGCTTGTATTTATATACTATGCTGATATACCTGTGGTACTTCTAGAGTATGTCGTTGAAATACATGTGATATTACATATATATACATGTTTTCTATTACCTGCTGAGTTTTACTCACCACCCCCCGCGAACCCTGGGTTTTCTGTCGCCTAGGTAACAGGTAGCCGACTTCGTGATGGACTTGGAGCACTGCTGGCTGACATCATCTCATCTCAACTCCGAGAGTCCGGATTTTTGGTGTTCTCATTGTATTCCGTTATGGATTTGTTTTATGTGATGATTGTAGTTGTGACTATTGATGTTGTACCCTTTTCTTCCTTTCTGGTTTTATTATGGTGTCCTGAGTCGGTGTTAGTCATACGTATCTTTGTGTGTGTTGTCGTTTGTTGATTGTAGTATGTTTCCGCTGTGCCTTGTGTAGTTTTTGTTTTCATACATATGTATTGTTGTTATTGTGGGCCTACGGGCCTTGTATTAACCCGAAATGTTGCCACGTACAGGGGTGATCACTTGGTTACCAAGATTCATAAACTTTAGTACTTAGCCTGGAGGTCTAGAGTTCGAATCCTGGGAAAGGCAAAAACCCACTTCTAGGGGTGGGAAGTCCAAGTGAGTAATGACGGGCCAACAGGGGCGATGGTCGTCGACCAATAAAGTCGCCGAATTCATGCCGAAGCGACGATGCGTCGACCAATAAAGTCGTCGAATTCCGCCCAGCGAGGGGGCCGGTCGTTACAATAAAAGGCGCCTTTTAATGTAACAACCTAGCCTATTGGCGAGTCGGCGACCTAATGTCGGTCGCCTATTAACTGTCGTCTCACCTGGTCTTCCCACCCCTGGAAGTGGGTTTTTGCCTTCCCCAGGATTCGAACTCTAGACCTCCAGGCTAAGTACTAAAGTTTATGAATCCTGGTAACCAAGTGAACTGTCCATCCCCGAGCATGCGGGCGAAAATCAAGCGGGACGGCATCTCACATGCGTGACAACATTTGAGTTAATCCTGAGGCCCGTAGGCCAATGATAACAACAATATAAAAATATACCAAACCACAACAATATATATAAATCAAAACAACTACACATAGCGGAAACGATACAACAACAACAATACATCCTACACATGCATACCGGTATGACTAACACCATAACATAAAGAAAAATCTCGACAAAACCACTTTTGACATGCGTACATCACATAATACATAACATCACGAAAATTCCGAATGCAAAACAAGACATACGGAAAATCCAAAAATGATACATGAGGCCTCGGAGGTGAGATGAGACGATGTCAGCTGGCGGTGCTCCAATGCCATCACGAAGTCTTCTACATTACAGGCGATGAAACCCAGTCCGCGGTGGTGAGTAAAACTCAGCAGGTAATAGAAAACATGTATATATGTAATATCACATATATTTCGACAACATAATCTAGATATACAACAGGTATATCAGCATAGTATATAAATACAAGCATATATCGTCTAACTGAAATGAATAACATAAAATGCAGACATACCTGAAGTCTGCTACGCTACTCTGATCCAACCTGAACATATATCAAACATATATATATAACAGGAAGAGTAATACCAACACATAATCTACTCATGCTACAGGTCAAGGTATCTATGGTCTGTCCAACACATACCAACATCCGACACAATCGTATAACAAATGCAAGAGACATGCATGAATATGATGTCCACCCAAATGCAGCAAACATAGTACAAACAAATGCAACATCACAATACTCATATATATATAGACCGCATCTATATATATATTAGTCACAATCGTCCATATATATATACACATACATATATGTATATATATGACAATATGCAAAACGCCATCAGATACGGCAATGCAGCATGCATGGTCATGTCGGCTCACCCTAAAGCTACCATGACCCCAGTGTGGCCTCGGTGGCTCGAGCACGACAACTGTCCCAACTCAACACCAACCACTACTCTCGAGTGGCCGAGTGGGCAGTATGATCGAGTATCATATAAGCGTAAAGAGCAAGCTACACGATGGGGGTCCCTGCTGTTGGTCACTCTGATAGTCACTACCCATGAGTGGTCGAGTATCACACACGCAGGACTACGGCACGCAAATCCAACTACCACCGTCTATAGTGGTAGAGTGCGGCACCTGATGCTCTTCACCCTCACAGGTTACTCCTCCTATGAGTAACTAGTGGAGCGATGATAAGCGACCCTCTCAACCACAAGGGAGACCTCGTCGCCAGCGTGCATGAAAATGCATGAATGCAATGTCTCACATACAGACATCCACCATAGACTCTCTATCCTGTAGAGAGTCGTACCAATCTACTCGACGCAGTCTCTATCCTGTAGAGAGTCGTACTAATCTACTCGACGCACTCTCTATCCTGTAGAGAGTCGTACTCATCTGATTATAACAAGCTAGGACCACCGGTCCGTAGCTATACCCTGAGTACCATTCACCCGACCATTTACATAATGCATGGTCGGTAGAAACATGCAATCTAAGGGGTACTAGTATTAACTCTAGGTTCAAGACATCATCTACCTACGGATGACCTTTTTGCCCAATTTACAATCAGGTTGTCATCCGGAATTTACTACTTGTATTTAACTTAATCAAATTCTAAGTTATTTACATCATCTATATGTATAACTCCTAATCATGGTAACATAAACATGATAGCAACAAGGAGTTAATAGCCAACGGATAAAGGATCAAGCATACGATAAAAAGAACAGGGTCAAGGTAATATGAACACCTAACATGCTCATATAAATGACTAAATCTGAATGAAATACAACTACCCGGACCAGGTAGGAAATTACCCACCTGCTTTGTAGACACCAGTCGTTTCCACGTCTGCGGATATCTCGAACCAAATCCTGCAAACAAACATATATGATCCAATCATATACCAATTCTAATATTAAGATCAAATCATAATCCTACATCAACTTTATATCTCGATTCGTAGCCCAAACAAAACTACTACTTCATAGTCATTACAATGACACACTGTGACCCATTTACAACACAACTCCAGCCTTACCACACAGTCGAAACATAGGTCAATACACATCTCACCCCAAGATCAATCAACACTTCGATCCATAGCTGAATTTCAATGATTCCACAGTCGGTTCAACACACAAATCCATCATCAACAAAAACAGACCAATCCATATCAGCTTAACATGAAAACTAATCACATACCACCTACTCCTTAACTCACGGTCCATTCATATAGCATAACAATTACAACCATCCCAAACAAAATAACATACCATATCCCACAACCAACATCACCATGAGCAACCTCACGCAAAGATAAACCCCATGATAAAAATTATCGATCAATACCGCCTTACCTCAAATTCGATCAACCCCTCTATTACACACTGCCACCGACCCATTCAACCTAAGATCTGGCACCTACAATCACCAAAAATAAAATGGATGAAAAGAAAATCGAAAGTGATATACCCGCAATTGAAACTTCATCGCTTCGGTACTCCCTAATTGCTCGCTTCACGGGAATTACCGCCGCAACACAAGATCATCTACATGCGGCAAGTCTCACTCCAAATCCTCGAAGCCACCCCTTCCTCCCCATCCCCAGTTCATCGGTCTAAGACCCTAACTCCGGTGGCGATCCAACTCGCGGTGGCTGAAGGCGGAGGAGAAGAGGGAAAACTGTAAATCGGGTCAGAACAAGGATAGCCTCGAGATTTTGATCTGGTGAAGGCAAGCTCTGAATCAAAGGGAAAGAAATCCAACTGACCTGCATCCGGAGGGGATCAGCCACGGCAGCGACTCAAGGTGGCTCACGGTGAAGGAAGAGGGAAAACTGCCAATCGGAGGAGGAAAGAGCCAGTGGTCGATCCAGCGGCTCCTCTTTGAGTGCGGTGATGCTGCCACCGCGGTGAGATCGCGTGAGGAGATCCCGCGGCCAAGAAGGGTCGGCGATGGTGGCGTCGCTGTGCTCGCGTAATCCGGCAGCCACTTGGGTGGAGATCTTCGATGAAGCGATGGCGAGGGAGAAGAAACGCGAGGGAGATGGTTGCGGCGATCGAAGGCAAGAACAACGTCGCCAAAAGAGGGATTCGTAGGCTTTGGGAGAGAAATTGCTGCGGTGGAGAAAGGAGGAGCGGCGGTGGAAGAAAAGAGATGGATGGGAATGCTCGGGGAGAAGTCGGCGAAGAACGGAAGAGTAAATGGTTTAGCGGGTCGGCGAATTTAACGAGTTGGGCTTAATCCTATAACCAATTAACCCAATAACCCTTGGTTTAATTTAAACCTAGGTTCAAATAATTAACATCAATAGGTTTAAACCAACCTAACCATGCATCACTAATTTAATTTATCCAATAATTTTTTTTTCCGGTATTTTACATTCTCCCCCACTAATAAAAATTTGGTCCCCAAATTTCGTACTTAAATGTAAGAACCAACTCAAGAGATTTCTTGAATTACTTTATGCCTCAAGTGAACAAATGAGGATATCGAGCTCGGATAGTATCTTCCAGCTCCTTCGAAATCCATGACACAGGATCTCAATAGATCCTCCAATATCTGAATGGTACGCTCAGACTGTCTATCTGTCCGCGGATGAAACGTTGCACTAAGCCGAAGCTCTGTGCCCATAGTCTGGTGCAGACTCTGCCAACATCACGAGGTAAATCGCGAATCTCTATCCGATATGGTACTTAAAAGTAGCCCACGCAATCTGATAATCTTTCGGTCACATCATGTCCTTTATGGGTTCTAGACAATCCCGTAACGAACTCCACAGTGATACGCTCCCACTTCCATTCTGAAATTGGAATTTTCCTGGAGCAATCCAACGTGTTTCTGATGTTTAGCCTTCACCTACTGGCACACTAAACATCGAGCAACAAAATCTGTTATAACTCTCTTTATACCATTCCACCAGTATAAATGTTTCAACTCTCGGTACATCTGAGTACCCTCAAGGTGAATAGCAAATCTCCAATGATATGCTTCCTGTAGCGACTCTTCCTTGACTGGACGCGTGTCCAGAATACACTATCCTTCTCAGAGACGGGGGATTATCTTCTCAAAAGAGGAATTCATCAATCATCCAAGATACACTCCACACACACTGTAAGTGCATGGAAGACTATAGCGACGAATCTCACTCGTTGCAATTGTTGCAACTGTTCGCGCTCCAGCAACTCCATTGTAGCTACCTAGTAGCTTGTTAAATTCAATGAGCACTTCTGCTCCATACATCCACAAATCCAGAAAATAACTACTAAAGTCTCATCATGTATATGACAGACTATCTCGTAGTTTCTTAACTGACGTAGGCATAAGATATGCCTCATTCAACTGCATCGGAATCGTTTCGATCCCCGAAATGACGCATCTATGTACATCATCCTTTTATCCACTCCGGAAGGATTAACTAATACTTGTGTAAAAGTTAATCGCCGTCTAGGTCTTATGGCGGTTTCACCGACTTCGTCTAAATGATCTAAATGATTTACAACATCATCTTTGTCAACCAAGTCCGTGGTATAGTAATGTCAAACATTCTATCCACATCTATAGAACTAACCAAACCATGTAAGGAAAACCACCTTCTATGGTGGTCGAGTGCGCAATTCCAACTACCACAATCAACAGTGGCCACGTTACGCAACTCCAACAATTACAAAAGGATCCAATCGTGTTCAGGATACACGATTCTCAAATCCGGTGACGACTAAATCGTTAATTAGTCTAACTTAATCAAAATTCATACAATTCATACCAAGTATGAAATTGTCGTCTCCACACACCTGCATCTCCCTTACTCTAAGCTGACGATATAATAATCATCTCAGCGACAATGATAATTGTATGACATCATGTCACTACAATACCAACACTCCAGTCGTAAATCAACCTTAGAGTATACACAAGTGTTCTTTATTGATCTAAACAGATCATCTATCCCCAACGGAGGATATTCATCACGACAACTACTGTATTCCATCATCGATAATTGATGCATACTTTTAAAGGTTCATCCCTCTTTCAACAAAGAGTTCCGGATCTTCTCAAGGAGAAATACTGGGATATACAAATATCCCTTCCAACATCTCCTATAATCGCAACTTACATTCCTCTAATTTCTATAGTGTTTAACAACACTGATACCAACAAAAATATCACTCGATACGTGATCTTCGATACCAGAATTATTTTCGCAATCATTTCGATCGCCTACTCCACTTGCCTATGCAACGGCAAGCCTGTTCATCCGAAACTACATCCGAAGGCTCTCGGATTATATACACATCCAAGAGACATACCATACCATAATCTTAACAATTTGACCATCCGTAAGGATATGTCTATAGTAAAAGTATGTCTATCAAAGTCTAAGGGTATCCCTTGACTTCTTAACTGTTGGTCCACATCTCACCTGACAGTAAAGATACCATCGACCGACAAGTCGATGTAAAGGACCCTTCTAATCCAACTAAGAATGTTCTAGATACAGTTACCTGTAACTACAAGCATCTCTCAACATATTAACCTAAAAGGGTAAAACCAAAGTAATACCCTGAACGATAAAATATCTGTCGATCCGATCCCAAAGGCTCCACACAGGTCTCGGCCTTTCTCCGAAGAGAATAAGATCAGATCCAACAGTCTGCGATAAAGCGATCATATTTCTGCGACGAATGCCGCGGAGATTTTTCCTAGATCATCTGATCTCATCACTTAATCCTACGAGCTGCAACTGAAGATTACTGAGTAGATACGACCATCGTCGTATACTCTATCCTCTGTACAAAGTCAATCCACATCTGGAGGTAACTGTTGTTGTCTGCCGAGTCTTCTATAATGTCTTCTGCTGATGCTGCTTCTGTGTTGATCTCTGCTGAAGGGGAGTATCACGGAACTTCAACCACGCCTGAGGTAGTAGGTTGATGCTGATAAGGTAACCCACATCTTCTGTGCTGATCTCTACTGTCGAGACGATGCATCTTTCTCCCGGAACACCATTGATAGTCTTCAACTGAATCTTCAAAGTACACCTCCTTCACGGTACTGGTTGCTCACAATAGCAACAGCTGAACTGATCCAAAGGATAATCTGACTTCGCGCATCTTTGTGGTCCGCACTGCACGCACACAATTCCCTCGGAGTCTTTGTTCTAATTTTTGCTGATATCCACAAGAACCTTCTGATGATCTGCGATTGGTCTTCTATAATCAGAAAGTAGCCCCAAGGCCTCTGACTCCGATCTTGCTCCTTTTGTCCAACATTCGGAGGCTTCTTACTCCAATATCTGACTTGCAATATCTGCTTATCGATCTTAATCTCCTAAACACTTATACGGAGTCATTCCTAAACTCCTGTCTCAATCCAATGTCTTCCGGCAGGATCTGATAGAAGATCCCGACATCCTAATCCAACTATAAGCGAACAATCGTAGGTGGCTTAAAATATCCATTCATCTTCTTGAGCTATCAGGTGGTCGTAACCTCTGCAAGTCTCACGACTCTACACAGTACACTATTACTAACCGAGCACCCTTTCTTGAAGCTCAAGAATTCCTTACAATGTGTCACTAAAAGTGACACGGGGAAATACACTCTTTCAACATCACCAATCCATGATCAAGTGATATATTATTTCCCGAAGATTATTTTCTGCATTTATCACCAAATACCGGCTTGACCCCGATAATGGTATGCAAATAACTCTACCTTCTCGGTATAACATGAGTTAAGTACTTAAAAGTACTCTCAAAGTTATACTACTCAGTACGAACAACTCAGGGTTAAAATCCCTATGAAACTCCATAACCTAGCCTTCCGTTATCTACATCAACAATAGTCTACACGTCTGTTCATTACCCACAGGTAATGATCTGACTAGCACAGTTAGTGGAAATCTCTAAGACTGTAGTCTCTGATTTCCATAATAAATGTGACGACTTGCCTCCTGTTTTCCGACTCGGTATCAATCGGCTCTTAGAGGTAAATCACCTCCTCGACACAGGTTCAAGACTCAAAGACTCAACAGGTCGTTCCCGTCGTCAACTCATACCACGGTTACGAATAATAACCAACACACTACAGGTTATTCCCTGGTATAAGCATCTAAATACATAACCAACATAATCGGGAGTATAAACCCTAAAGGTCACTCCGGTTGGTCGCCTCGGTGGACGACCCCTACTACAAGTCTGTACAGGTGTCATAGCTCTATTGTATACACCTACTGATCAAGTTTAGATAAATATCTACTAAACCACAAGTTTTCAGGAATTCTTACCTCGTGCTGCTTGGAGCTCAGGCCGCTGTCCATCTCATCTCAAAAACCAAAACCGAATAAATCGACTCCCGAGAATCCAAGACTCGACACAAAACAACATTGTATGGCATCGCAGAACCTTGGGCTCTGATACCACTAAAGTTGTCACGCCCCGAGAGCATACCGAGCCGAAAATCAAACGGACGATATCTCCCCTGTATGTGGCAACATTTCGGGTTAATACAAGGCCCGTAGGCCCACAATGACAACAATATATAAAAATATCCCAAACCACAACAATATATATAAATCAAAACAACTACACACAGCGGAAACGATACAACAACAACAATACATCCTACACATGCATACCGGTATGACTAACACCATAACATAAAGAAAAATCTCGACAAAACCCGCACCAACATGTGCGTACATCACATAATACATAACATCACGAAAACTCCGAATGCAAAACAAGACATACGGAAAATCCAAAAATAGACACGGGAGCCTCGGAGGTGAGATGAGACGATGTCAGCTGACGGTGCTCCAATGCCATCACGAAGTCTTCTACCTGTTACCTGGGCGACAGAAAACCCAGGGTCCGCGGGGGGTGGTGAGTAAAACTCAGCAGGTAATAGAAAACATGTATATATGTAATATCACATGTATTTCGACAATATAATCTAGATATACAACAGGTATATCAGCATAGTATATAAATACAAGCATATACCGTCTAACTGAAATGAATAACATAAAATACAGACATACCTGAAGTCTGCTACGCTACTCTGATCCAACCTGAACATATATCAAACATATATATATAACAGGAAGAGTAATACCAACACATAATCTACTCATGCTACAGGTCAAGGTATCTATGGTCTGTCCAACACATACCAACATCCGACACAATCGTATAACAAATGCAAGAGACATGCATGAATATGATGTCCACCCAAATGCAGCAAACATAGTACAAACAAATGCAACATCACAATACTCATATATATATAGACCGCATCTATATATATATTAGTCACAATCGTCCATATATATATACACATGCATATATGTATATATATGGCAATATGCAAAACGCCATCAGATACGGCAATGCAGCATGCATGGTCATGTCGGCTCACCCTAAAGCTACCACGACCCCAGTGTGGCCTCGGTGGCTCGAGCACGACAACTGTCCCAACTCAACACCAACCACTACTCTCGAGTGGCCGAGTGGGCAGTATGATCGAGTAGCATATAAGCATAAAGAGCAAGCTACACGATGGGGGTCCCTGCTGTTGGTCACTCCGATAGTCACTACCCATGAGTGGTCGAGTACCACATACGCAGGACTACGACATGCAAATCCAACTACCACCGTCTATAGTGGTAGAGTGCGGCACCTCAATGCTATGCCCTCACACCGGTTACTCCTCCTATGAGTAACCGTGGAGGCAGGATGACTGGCGACCCTCTCAACCACAAGGGAGACCTCGTCGCCAGCGTGCATGAAAATGCATGAATGCAATGTCTCACATACAGACATCCACCATAGACTCTCTATCCTGTAGAGAGTCGTACCAATCTACTCGACGCAGTCTCTATCCTGTAGAGAGTCGTACTAATCTACTCGATGCACTCTCTATCCTGTAGAGAGTCGTACTCATCTGATTATAACAAGCTAGGACCACCGGTCCGTAGCTATACCCTGAGTACCATTCACCCGACCATTTACATAATGCATGGTCGGTAGAAACATGCAATCTAAGGGGTACTAGTATTAACTCTAGGTTCAAGACATCATCTACCTACGGATGACCTTTTTGCCCAATTTACAATCAGGTTGTCATCCGGACTTTACTACTTGTATTTAACTTAATCAAATTCTAAGTTATTTACATCATCTATATGTATAACTCCTAATCATGGTAACATAAACATGATAGCAGCAAGGAGTTAATAGCCAACGGATAAAGGATCAAGCATACGATAAAAAGAACAGGGTCAAAGTAATATGAACACCTAACATGCTCATATAAATGACTAAATCTGAATGAAATACAACTACCCGGACCAGGTAGGAAATTACCCACCTGCTTTGTAGACACCAGTCGTTTCCACGTCTGCGGATATCTCGAACCAAATCCTGCAAACAAACATATATGATCCAATCATATACCAATTCTAATATTAAGATCAAATCATAATCCTACATCAACTTTATATCTCGATTCGTAGCCCAAACAAAACTACTACTTCATAGTCATTACAATGACACAACATCCCATTTACAACACAACTCCAGCCTTACAACACAGTCGAAACATAGGTCAATACACATCTCACCCCAAGATCAATCAACACTTCGATCCATAGCTGAATTTCAATGATTCCACAGTCGGTTCAACACACAAATCCATCATCAACAAAAACAGACCAATCCATATCAGCTTAACATGAAAACTAATCACATACCACCTACTCCTTAACTCACGGTCCATTCATATAGCATAACAATTACAACCATCCCAAACAAAATAACATACCATATCCCACAACCAACATCACCATGAGCAACCCTTGCCGCAGCATAAACCCCATGATAAAAATTATCGATCAATACCGCCTTACCTCAAATTCGATCAACCCCTCTATTACACACTGCCACCGACCCATTCAACCTAAGATCCGACACCTACAATCACCAAAAATAAAATGGACAGAAAAGAAAATCGAGTGATATACCTGCAATTGAAACTTCATCGTCGGTACTCCCTAATTGCTCTGTTCACTGGGAATTACTGCCCGCAACACAAGATCATCATTGCGAAGTCTCGACCCAAATCCTCAAGACCACCCCTTCCTCCCCATCCTCAGTTCATCGGTCTAAGACCCTAACTCCGGCGGCGATCCAACTCGCGGTGGCTGAAGGCGGAGGAGATGAGGGAAAACTGTAAATCGGGTCAGAACAAGGATAGCCTCGAGATTTTGATCTGGTGAAGGCAAGCTCTGAATCAAAGGGAAAGACAGACGACTCAAGGTGGCTCACAGTGAAGGAAGAGGGAAAACTGCCAATCGGAGGAGGAAAGAGTCAGCGGTCGATCCAGCGGCTCCTCTTTGAGTGCGGTGATGCTGCCATCGCGGTGAGATCACGTGAGGAGATCCCGCGGCCAAGAAGGGTCGGTGATGGTGGTGTCGCTGTGCTCGCGTAATCCGGTAGCCACTTGGGTGGAGATCTTCGATGAAGCGATGGCGAGGGAGAAGAAACGCGAGGGAGATGGTTGCGGCGATCGAAGGCAAGAACAACGTCGCCAAAAGAGGGATTCGTAGGCTTTGGGAGAGAAATCGCTGCGGTGGAGAAAGGAGGAGCGGCGGTGGAAGAAAAGAGACGGATGGGAATGCTCGGGGAGAAGTCGGCGAAGAACGGAAGAGTAAATGGTTTAGCGGGTCGGCGAATTTAACGGGTTGGGCTTAATCCTATAACCAATTAACCCAATAACCCTTGGTTTAATTTAAACCTAGATTCAAATAATTAACATCAATAGGTTTAAACCAACCTAACCATGCATCACTAATTTAATTTATCCAATAATTTTTTTTCCCGATATTTTACACGACCCACTATACATCGACCAACATGACCGGAACATAAAACCACAATGCATATAATATATGAGCCTCAGGTCAACCACCAAAGTACATACTAAGTCTAAAACTTCTAGATTTATCTCTTCTGCCATCTGAGCAGGAATACACAACCACACACACATAACCAAAACCAATTGAACAAAAAGACCATAAAAAAACATAATCAAGTACCACCAAAACAACCACGAGTATAAAGTATTACAAGTTTGAGTCCTAGTGATAAAAATGCAGAAAACTAAAAAGAAAATAATGGAGTCGTCAGATCAAGGGACTAACAATTGGACCCTCCGGAAGGCTTCATCCTGAAATAAAATAGATATCAACGGAGTGAGTAAAACTCAGCGGATATCTAATAGTCATGCATAGTAAACTATAAGTAGCATTAATAATTATGTTGGTACAGTTTCTCGACAATAAACAAAATAATACATATACATACCTGAAACTGTACATATCAGAATCACCTAAGCTGACATAAAAATACATCTACACAAGCAAATGTAGAATCACTAAACAAACTACATAATACCTCCTGTATGTGCATGACAATCATATGCAACAGCCAAAAGTGCAAGAAGCAATACATATAGTAAAAACGTATGCACATGATGCAATGACCTGTGTCACCCCTGACGCCAGTCAAGCCACCGACATGTCATGTGTGCTGGTCGAGTGGGTAGGATTGTGACAACTGTGCACTCTACCATCACTACACCTATGTGACCGAGTGGATAGGATGTTGGCGGAGTATCACCCTCCTACCCCATGTATGTATATGGGGGACACCACCTCGTCTCATCTCCTCGTCTCACGACAAAGGAGGGATCCCTGTCTGCTACCATGTCGCAATATCAATATCATGAGCGACCACCGTGGAGCCCTGACAGAGCAACTACACACACCCTGCTGAAACACCACTAACTCACGAGTGGTTGTGTGTGTAGATAATGTAACTAACGATGAGCTCAACTACTAAGTAATATCACCTCCTACCGATGAGCCGATGATCTCTAGTCATGCAATAATGTAAGATGGTGCAGGTCACTAATGCATGATACACTTGTCAATCCATGGCTACCTATGGTATGTACCAATAGGAGCCCATATCAAATAACCTAAGTGCATAAGTCTATGTACATGTAAAATACCATAGAAAAAATAAATAAATAAATAAATAAAAGTTGGGTAATTAAGAGAATACCCTATGAAATTTTTCAGGAATTTTTCTGGACTCGAATGGAGATTTCTAAGACCCTATTTTAACAAGAAGGGGTTAAAGGGCTTAACGGGTCTGAAATTCGACCCGTTTATCTACTAAACCCGACCCGATTCATTTCTTAACGCCCGGCTGTCCGTTTCTCGCCATCGCCTTTATTCCTTTCACTTTCGCGACTTCTTATTTCCCGATCCCGATCTCCTCTTTTCCCCTCCGCTTTGCTTCTGCGTCGCCCTTCGCCGCCTGTTGGAGCAGCTTGCCGTCCACAGTCGTCGTCGCTCGTTGCGCAAGCCGCGCGAGCACCACCGTCGCTCTTCCTTTTCTCTGGATCAAGCATCGTCGCAACGCCACTCGCCGCCGACGCAGACCTTTCCCGAACGCCCTTTCCTCCTCTCCACCAGCGCCGCCTTCTCCCTCGTGCACCAACACGCCACTGCCACTGCCGATGCCGCCGCGAGCTCCTCGGCTCTTCGATCGCCGACACCCGCCGCGATGCCTATGCCGCCGCCGGCACTTCGCCGCGAGATCTCGCCGCCCTTCGTCAGCCCTACCGCCACCGCTGGTCGCCGATCGCAGCCACCTGTGCCGCCGCCACTGTGCCGCCTTCGCTGTCTTCGGCGAGGAAATTGATTTGGGGATTTTCTCTGTCGATTGTCACCGGAGTGATGTTAGGGCAGCGGGATTTCCGGCGAACAGGTGGATTTGGGGGTTTGCTCTGCCGTTGGTTGTCGGATTTCCTTGCCGTGCTCTGCCGATTCAGATGGTAGCAAGCTCCGACAGCCTTCCCTCTCCCTTTCCTGTGTTGCCTCAACCCGAGTAGTGTCGACCAACAGTTGGCATTTGTTCAAATAGCAACGGTGATTTAGCTTGGTCTCTTCTATCGATCAACCATGGTGATTTTCCAGTGATCTACAATTTCGCACTTGGGTAATTCCTAATCCATATCATTGTTTCTTGGATTGTAGCTATGAACTGGAATAGAGTTACATTGGGTTTGTGATGTCTTACAGTGATCAGGTTATCAGAGGGGTTCTTTTGCTCTAATGCAACGGTTTGAATCACTTTTATTACTCTGTGTTTGGACCAGAGGACTTTGTGATTGAAGCTGTGCTAGGGATGAGGATATTGGAATTTGGAACGACTTTCCTCTTATTCAGTTGAGATTAGATACCATAACTTTGGATTGAACTATTTTGCAATGGAGTCTAAACTAGGTAAGTACATATTTAGATGTTTATGTATGCATACTGTCGTAACAATTGATTTGGTAATTAATGAATGGTATGAGATTGTATAACTATGGGATTTAGTTGATCAATCAGGGATTAGGATTGGATTAGACTCCTACTACTATAGATTGATTATGTTAGTGTTGAGTTATGGTTGTATGTTAAATTGCAGGACCTGAATTCAGGACGGCCTTTTTGGATGTGAAGATTCTTCGATTGGTGTCTACAAAGATGGTGGGTAATTTCCTACCTGGTCCGGGTAGTTGTATTTTATTCAGATTTAGTCATTGATATGAGCATGTTAGGTGTTCATATTACCTTGACCCTGTTCTTTTTATCGTATGCTTGATCCTTTACCATTGGCTATTAACTCTATTGCTGATATCATGTTTTTTTTATAATGATTAGGAGTTATACATATAGGTGATGCAAGTAACTTAGAATTTGTTTAAGTTAAGTGCAAATGGTAAAGTCCGGATTATAACCTGATTGTACATCGGGCAAAAAGGTCATCCGTAGGTAGATAATGACTTTAACCTAGGGTTAGTTCTAGTACCCTTAGGTTGTATGTTACCACCGAACATGTGTTGTGTAAATGGTCAGAGGAATGATACTTAGGGTATCGCTACGGACCTGTGGTCCTAGCTTGTTATAATCAGATGAGTACGACTCTCTACAGGATAGAGAGTGCGTCGAGTAGATTAGTATGACTCTCTCTACAGGATAGAGAGTATTATGATCAGTCGAGTACGACTCTCTACAGGATAGAGAGTGCGTCGAGTAGATTGGTATGACTCTCTACAGGATAGAGAGTCTATGGTGGATGTCTGTATGTGAGACATTGCATTCATGCATTTACATGCACGCTGGCGACGAGGTCTCCCTTGTGGTTGAGAGGGTCGCCAGTCATCCTACCTCCACGGTTACTCATAGGAGGAGTAACCGGTGTGAGGACAGAGCATTGAGGTGCCACACTCTACCACTATAGACGGTGGTAGTTGGATTTGCGTGCCGTAGTCCTGCGTGTGTGGTACTCGACCACTCATGGGTAGTGACTGTCGGAGTGACCAACAGCAGGGACCCCCATCGTGTAGCTTGCTCTTTACGCTTATATGCTACTCGATCATACTGCCCACTCGGCCACTCGAGAGTAGTGGTTGGTGTTGAGTTGGGACAGTTGTCATGCTCGAGCCACCGAGGCCACACTGGGGTCGTGGTAGCTTTAGGGTGAGCCGACATGACCATGCATGCCGCATTCCCGTATCTGATGGCACTTTGCATATTACCATATATAGATACATATATGTATGTATATATATATATGGATGGTTGAGATTAATATATATATGGATACAGTCTATATATATATGATTATTGTGATGTTGCATTTGTTTGTACTATGCTTGCTGCATTTGGGTGGACATCATATTCATGCATGTCTCTTACATTTGTTATACGATTGAGTCGGATATTGGTATGTGTTGGACAGACCATAGATACCTTGACCTGTAGCATGAGTAGATTATGTGTTGGTATTACTCTTCCTGTTATATATATGTTTGATGTATGTTCAGGTTGGATCAGAGTAGCGTAGTAGACTTCAGGTACGTCTGTATTTTATGTTATTCTTATCAGTTAGACGGTATATGCTTGTATTTATATACTATGCTGATATACCCATTGTACATCTAGATTATGTTGTCGAAATACATGTGATATTACATATATACATGTTTTCTATTACCTGCTGAGTTTTACTCACCACCCCATGGACCACAGGTTTTACATGCCCGAGTAATGTAGAAGACCGTGATGACTTGGAGCACCGTGGTGACATCTCATCTCACGAGGCTCCCATGTTTTATTTTGGGCTTGTTGTCCGTCGTGTATTGTATTTGGAGTTTTCTTGATGTACATATTGTATATTCAGATTTTGTCGAGGTTTTGTGTTGTGTTAGTCATACCGGTATGCATGTGTGGGATTGATATCCTATTGTTGTAGTATGTTTCCGCTGTGTCTTGTGTAGTTTTTGTTTTCAGACATATATATTGTTGTTATTGTGGGCCTACGGGCCTTGTATTAACCCGAAATGTTGCCACGTACAGGGGAGGTGCCGTCCGTTTGATTTTCGGCTCGGTATGCTCTCGGGGCGTGACAACTTTAGTGGTATCAGAGCCCAAGGTTCTGCGATGCCATGTTATGTTGTTTTTGAGTCGAGTCTTGGATTCTCGGGAGTCGATTTATTCGGTTTTGGTTTTCTGAGATGAGATGGATAGCGGCCTGAGCTCCAAGCAGCACGAGGTAAGAATTCCTGAAAAACTTATGGTTTAGTAGATATTTATCTAAACTTGATCAGTAGGTGTATACAATAGAGTTATGACACCTGTGTAGACTTTTAGTAGAGGTCGTCCACCGAGACGACCAACCGGAGTTACCTTAGTGTTTATACTCGGTTATTGCCTATGCATTTAGATGCTTATAACAGAATAACCTTTGTATTTTGTTGGTTATTGTTCGTAGCAGTGGTATGTATTGACCGGAAATGACTGTTAAGTTTGTGAGTCTTGAACTTGTCGAAAGGTGATTTACCTTTGAGGCCGTGATACCAGTCGGAAAAGCGAGGGCCAAGTCGTCACATTTATTATGGAAATCAGAGACTACAGTCTTAGAGATTTCCACTAACTGTGCTAGTTGGATCATTACCTGTGGGTAATGAACAGACTTGTAGACTATTATTGATGCAGATAGCGGAAGGCTAGGTTATGGAGTTTCATAGGGATTTTATCCCTAAGTTGTTCGTACTAAGTTGTATAACTTTGAGAGTACTTTTAAGTACTTACTCATGTTATACCGAGAAAGTAGAGTTATTTGCATACCATTATCGGGGTTAAGCCGGTATTTGGTGATAAATGCAGAAAATAATCTTCGGGAAATAATATATCACTTGATCATGGATTAGTGATGTTGAAAGAGTGTATTTCCCCGTGTCACTTTTAGTGACACATTGTAAGGAATTCTTGAGCTTCAAGAAAGGGTGATCGGTCAGTAATAGTGTACTGTGCAAAATCGTGAGACTTGCAGAGGTTACTACCACCTAATAGCTCAAGAAGATGGGTGGATGATTTAAGCCACCCAGAGTTATTGCCTTATAGTTGGATTAGGATGCCGGGATCTTCTACCAGATCCTGCCGGAAGACGTTGGATTGAGACGGGAGTTTAGAAATGACTTCGTACAAGGGATTATGTGCGTGCAGTGCGGATCACGAAGACACGCGAAGTCAGATAATCCATTGGATCAGGTCATCTGTTGCTATTGTGAGCAACCAGTACCGTGGAGAAGATGTACTTTGAAGATTCAGTTGAAGACTATCGATGGTGTTCCGGGAGGAAGATGCATCGTCTCGACAGCAGAGATCAGCACAGAAGATGTGGGTTACTTTATCAGCATCAACCTACTACCTCAGGCGTGGTTGAAGTTCCGTGATACTACCCTTCAGTAGAGATCAGCACAGAAGCAGCATTAGCAGAAGACATTGTAGAAGACTCAGCAAACAACAACAAACAGTTACCTCCAGATGTGTTTTGCTTAGTAATGCGAGGAGAGAGTATCACGACGATGGTCGTATTTATTGATATTCTCTGATTTCTCGTAGGATTAAGTGATAGGATCAGATGATCTAGGAAAATCCTCGGGTCATTTGTCACAGAAATGCGACCGTGTTATCGCGGACTGTTGGATCTGATCTTCTTCTCTTCGAAGAAAGGCCGAGACTTACGAGGAGACTTTGAATCAGATCGACAGATAACAGATTGTTCAGGGTATTACTTTTGTTTACCCTCAAGGTTAATATATTGAGAGATGCTTGTAGTTACAGGTATCTGTATCTAGAACATTTTCAGTAGGATTAGAAGGGTCCTTTACATCGACTTGTGGGTCGATGGTATCTCTACCGTCAGGTGAGATGAGGATCAACAATTAAGAAGTCAAGGGATGCCCTTAGACTTTGATAGACATACTTTCTTATAGACATATCCTTACGGATGGTCAAGTTGTTGAGATTATAGTATGATTGTCTCTCAGAGGTGCGTATAATCCGAGAGCATTCGGATGTAGTTTTGGATGAACTCCTAGCCTTGCTGTTTCTTAGGCAAGTGGAGTAGGCGATCGAAATGATTGCGGAAATAGTTCCGGTATCGAAGATCACAAACTGGGTGATAGTTTGTTGGTATCAGTGTTGTTAAACACTATAAAAGAAGTAGAAGAACGAGAGTTGCGATTATAGGAGATGATGGGAGGGATATTTATCCATCCCAGTATTCCTCCTTGAGAAGATCCGGAACTCTTTGTTGAAAGAGAGATGAACCTTTGAGATTATGGATCGATTATCGATGATGGAATGCGATAGTTGTTGAAAATAAGTGTCATTCGTTGAGGATGAATGATTTACTTAGATCAGCTAAAGACACCTGTGTATACTCTAGGGTTGGTTTACGACTGGAGTGTTGATATTGTATTGACATGGCGTCATACAATTATCATTGTCATTGTGATGATTAATATATATCATCAGCGTAGAGTAAAGGAGATGCAGGTGTGTGGAGATGACAATTTCATACTTAGTATGAACTTTATGAGTTGTTATTAAGTTGTTAGACTAAACAATGATTTAGTCGTCACGGGATTTGAGAATCGTGTATCCTGAACACGATAGGATCCTTTTGTAGTTGTTGGAGTTGCGTAACTTGGCCACTGTTGATTGTGGTAGTTGGAGTTGCGCACTCGACCACCGTAGATGGTGGTTTTCCTTGTATGGTTTGGTTAGTTCTGTAGATGTGGATAGAATTGTTGACATTACTATACCACGGACTTGTTTGACAAAGGTGATGATGGAAATCATTTAGTCAAAAGCTGGTGAAACCAGTTACAAGACCTAGACGACGATTAACTTTTACACGAGTATTAGTTAATCCTTCCGGAGTGGATAAAAAGGAGGTTGTACGCGGATGCATTGTTTCAGGGATCGGAGCGATTCCGATGCAATTGAATGAGGCGTACCTTATGCTTAAGACATTTAAGAAACTACGAGATAGGCTGTTATATACATGACATGCCTTTAGTTATTATTATTTGGATTTATAGATGTATGGAACAGAAGTGCTCATTGAATTTAACTGGCTACTCGGTAGCTACTATGGAGTTGCTGGAGCGCGAACAGTTGCAACAATTGCAACAAGGGAGATTGATTGCTATAGTCTTCCATGCACTTACAATGTGTGTGGAGTGTATCTTGGAAGGTTGATGGACTTCTCTTTTGAGAAGATAATTCTCCTTCTCTGATAAGGATAGTGTGTTCCGGACACGTAACCAATCATGGAAGAGTCGTTACAGATAGCATATCATTCGAGATGGGCTATGTACCTTGGTGGTACTGAGAGTTGAAACGTTTATACTGGTGAAATGGTATAAAGAGAGTTATAGCAGATTTTGCTGCTCGATGTTTAGTATGCCAGTAGGTGAAGGCTGAACATCAAAAAACTTACTAGATTGCTCTAGAAAATTCCGATTCCGGAATGGAAGTGGGAGCATATCACGATTGATTGCGTTACGGGATTGCCTAGAACCCGTAAAAGACATGATGCGATTTGGGTGATCGTGGATCGACTAACCAAATCAGCTCACCTTCCTATTCGTGGGTCGTACTCATTGGATCATCCGATAGAGTTGTATTGCCGGAAGATTATCGGATTGCGTGGGGTACTTTTAAGTACCATATCGGATAGAGATTCACGATTTACCTCACGATTTTGACAGAGTCTGCATCAGACTATGAGCACAGAGCTTCAGCTCAGTACAACATTTCATCTGCGGACTGATGGACTGTCTGAGCGTACAATTCAGACATTGGAGGATCTATTCAGATCTTGTGTCGTGGATTATGGAGGTGTAGCTTATCGGTTGGCTTTACCTCCGACACTTGCGGGTGCTCACAACGTATTTCCTATTGTTATACTGAGGAAATACGTGTCGCATGTTGATTATGTTCTGAAAGAGGTTCCGAATTCTACCTCAATCTAATGCGACTTACGAGGTGATTCCAGGGTGGAGCCTGGGTCGCAAGGAGCGACAATAGTGGGACGAAAACCATCCGACTCGTAAAGGTTGGATGACCGCATCATACCGATGAGGAGGCTATGTGGGAGCTGGAAGATACTATCCGAGCTCGATAGTCTCATCGGGTCACTTGAGGAATGTATGTGGTCCTTTCGAAAACTTGCTTGAAGTAATTTTTGCATGTTAGTACGAAATTTGGGGACCAAATTTTTTATAAGTGGGGGAGAATGTAAAATACCATAGAAAAAATAAATAAATAAATAAATAAAAGTTGGGTAATTAAGAGAATACCCTATGAAATTTTTCAGGAATTTTTAGGAATTTTTCTGGACTCGAATGGAGATTTCTAAGACCCTCTTTTAACAAGAAGGGGTTAAAGGGCTTAACGGGTCTGAAATTCGACCCGTTTATCTACTAAACCCGACCCGATTCATTTCTTAACGCCCGGCTGTCCGTTTCTCGCCATCGCCTTTATTCCTTTCACTTTCGCGACTTCTTATTTCCCGATCCCGATCTCCCCTTTTCCCCTCCGCTTTGCTTCTGCGCCGCCCTTCGCCGCCTGTTGGAGCAGCTCGCCGTCCACAGTCGCCGCCGCTCGCTGCGCAAGCCGCGCGAGCACCACCGTCGCTCTTCCTTTTCTCCGGATCAAGCATCGTCACAACGCCACTCGCCGCCGACGCAGACCTTTCCCGAACGCCCTTTCCTCCTCTCCACCAGCGCCGCCTTCTCCCTCGTGCACCAACACGCCCGCACCGCTGATGCCGCGAGCTCTCGGCTCTTCGATCGCACGGCACTTGCCGATCGCTACGCCATCGCTCGCCGCGCCACTCACCGCCGCGAGAGATCTGCGCCCGCTTGTTGTAGCCCTACCGCCATCACTGGTCGCCGCGGCGCATGACCTCGCCATCACGCGCCGCTTACTCGTCTGCCCTTCCTGCTGGCAGGAAATTGATTTGGGATTTTCTCATCGATTGTCACCGGGTGATGTTAGAGCGCGGATTTCCGCAATGTGTGGATTTGGGGGTATGCTCTGCCGATTCAGATGGTAGCAAGCTCCGACAGCCTTCCCTCTCCCTTTCCTGTGTTGCCTCAACCCGAGTAGTGTCGACCAGCAGTTGGCATTTGTTCAAATAGCAACAGTGATTTAGCTTGGTCTCTTCTACCGATCAACCATGGTGATTTTCCAGTGATCTACAATTTCGCACTTGGGTAATTCCTAATCCATATCATTGTTTCTTGGATTGTAGCTATGAACTGGAATAGAGTTACATTGGGTTTGTGATGTCTTCTGGTGATCGAGTTATCGGAGGGGTTCTTTTGCTCTAATGCAACGGTTTGAATCACTTTTATTACTCTGTGTTTGGACCAGAGGACTTTGTGATTGAAGCTGTGCTAGGGATGAGGATATTGGAATTTGGAACGACTTTCCTCTTATTCAGTTGAGATTAAATACCATAACTTTGGATTGAACTATTTTGCAATGGAGTCTAAACTTGGTAAGTACATATTTAGATGTTTATGTATGCATACTGTCGTTACAATTGATTTGGTAATTAATGAATGGTATGAGATTGTATAACTATGGGATTTAGTTGATCGATCAGAGATTAGGATTGGATTAGACTCCTACTACTATAGATTGATTATGTTAGTGTTGAGTTATGGTTGTATGTTAAATTGCAGGACCTGAATTCAGGACGGCCTTTTTGGATGTGAAGATTCTTCGATTGGTGTCTACAAAGATGGTGGGTAATTTCTTACCTGGTCTGGGTAGTTGTATTTCATTCAGATTTAGTCATTGATATGAGCATGTTAGGTGTTCATATTACCTTGACCCTGTTCTTTTTATCGTATGCTTGATCCTTTACCATTGGCTATTAACTCTATTGCTGATATCATGTTTATTTTATCATGATTAGGAGTTATACATATAGGTGATGCAAGTAACTTAGAATTTGTTTAAGTTAAGTGCAAATGGTAAAGTCCGGATGACAACCTGATTGTACATCGGGCAAAAAGGTCATCCGTAGGTAGATAATGACTTTAACCTAGGGTTAGTTCTAGTACCCTTAGGTTGTATGTTACCACCGAACATGTGTTGTGTAAATGGTCAGAGGAATGATACTTAGGGTATCGCTACAGACCGGTGGTCCTAGCTTGTTATAATCAGATGAGTACGACTCTCTACAGGATAGAGAGTGCGTCGAGTAGATTAGTATGACTCTCTCTATAGGATAGAGAGCTTCTATGATGATAGAGTGCGTCGAGTAGATTGGTATGACTCTTTACAGGATAGAGAGTCTATGGTGGATGTCTATATGTGAGACATTGCATTCATGCATTTACATGCACGCTGGCGATGAGGTCTCCCTTGTGGTTGAGAGGGTCGCCAGTCATCCTGCCTCCACGGTTACTCATAGGAGGAGTAACCGGTGTGAGGACAGAGCATTGAGGTGCCGCACTCTACCACTATAGACGGTGGTAGTTGGATTTGCGTGTCGTAGTCCTGCGTGTGTGATACTCGACCACTCATGGGTAGTGACTGTCGGAGTGACCAACAGCAGGGACCCCCATCGTGTAGCTTGCTCTTTACGCTTATATGCTACTCGATCATACTGCCCACTCGGCCACTCGAGAGTAGTGGTTGGTGTTGAGTTGGGATAGTTGTCATGCTCGAGCCACCGAGGCCACACTGGGGTCGTGGTAGCTTTAGGGTGAGCCGACATGACCATGCATGCCACATTGCCGTATCTAATGGCACTTTGCATATTACCATATATAGATACATATATGTATGTATATATATATATATGGATGGTTGAGATTAATATATATATATGGATACAATCTATATATATATGATTATTGTGATGTTGCATTTGTTTGTACTATGCTTGCTGCATTTGGGTGGACATCATATTCATGCATGTCTCTTACATTTATTATACGATTGAGTCGGATATTGGTATGTGTTGGACAGACCATAGATACCTTGACCTGTAGCATGAGTAGATTATGTGTTGGTATTACTCTTCCTGTTATATATATGTTTGATGTATGTTCAGGTTGGATCAGAGTAGCGTAGCAGACTTCAGGTACGTCTGCATTTTATGTTATTCTTTTCAGTTAGACGGTATATGCTTGTATTTATATACTATGCTGATATACCCATTGTACATCTAGATTATGTTGTCGAAATACATGTGATATTACATATATACATGTTTTCTATTACCTGCTGAGTTTTACTCACCACCCCCGCATGGACTCGGGTTTTTCGTCGCCAGTGCAATGTAGAAGACTTCGTGTGACTTAGAGCACCACTTGACGCGTCATCTCATCTCACGAGGCTCCCATGTTTTATTTTGGGCCTGCTGTCCGCCGTGTATTGTATTTGGAGTTTTCTTGATGTACATATTGTATATTCGAATTTTGTCGAGGTTCTGTGTTGTGTTAGTCATACCGGTATGCATGTGTGGGATTGATATCCTATTGTTGTAGTATGTTTCCGCTGTGTCTTGTGTAGTTTTTGTTTTTAGACATATATATTGTTGTTATTGTGCGCCTACGGGCCTTGTATTAACCCGAAATGTTGCCACGTACAGGGGAGGTGTCATCCGTTTGATTTTCGGCTCGGTATGCTCTCGGGGCGTGACAACTTTAGTGGTATCAGAGCCCAAGGTTCTGCGATGCCATGTTATGTTGTTTTGGAGTCGAGTCTTGGATTCTCGGGAGTCGATTTATTCGGTTTTGGTTTTCTGAGATGAGATGGACAGCGGCCTGAGCTCCAAGCAGCACGAGGTAAGAATTCCTGAAAAACTTATGGTTTAGTAGATATTTATCTAAACTTGATCAGTAGGTGTATACAATAGAGTTATGACACCTGTGTAGACTTTTAGTAGGGGTCGTCCACCGAGACGACCAATCGGAGTCAAGAGATTTGGGCTAAAAGGAAAATTAGCTCCACGCTATATTGGTCCATTTGAGATATTAGAGCGGATTGGAGGTGTAGCTTATCGGTTGGCTTTACCTCCGACACTTGCGGGTGTTCACAATGTATTCCATGTTTCCATGTTGAGGAAATACGTGCCGCGATCTGACCATGTTCTGAAAGAAGTTCCAATACCACTCCAGGCGAATGCGACTTACGAGGAGACTCCGATGCGGATTCTGGGTCGCAAGGAGCGACAGCTGCGGAACAAAACCATCCGACTTGTAAAGGTGGGATGGCAGCATCATACAGATGAGGAGGCTACATGGGAGCTGGAAGATACTATCCGAGCTCGATACCCTCATCTATTTACCTGAGGTATGTGGTTATTTCGGAAAATGCTTGAATTAATTTTTGCATTTGAGTACGAAATTTGGGGACCAAATTTTAATAAGTGGGGGAGAATATAAAATACCACGAATAAATTTTTTCCATTAAGATTAGTATCCCTATTATTCATAGTTAGAGAACTTATTTTTAGGGATTAAATTTAAACCATGGTTAGTATTTAATTTAATCAAACCTTGGTTTAATTAATGGTCAAGGGGGGGTTAATTGAATCTAGGGTTAAAGGATTATAGGATCTTTAAACCCAACCCAATATGAGGAAACCCGATTCGTTTCCTTCCCATTAAACTCCCCGTTTCGTCCATTTCTTCACCACGTTGAAATCTTTTCCTTCGGTTTCTCTTCTTCTCCAACGCAGTCGGCGACCGAAACCTCCCTCTCCTCTCGCTCGTTTTCTCTCCTTTTCCGCACGACCGCTCCGATTCCTGCCGCCCGGAGGTTCATCGGCTCCTGCTGAAGTGCGGCAGGTGCTCGCGAGACGGACGAGCAACGCGAGGCTCTCAATTTTGGGGGCTTGGGTCAACGGCGGCGGCACTGTGCTCGGATAGGGAAGACGACGACTGGCTGCCGGAGCCGGAGTTTCCAGCGTGAGCTAGGGCAGTGCGTCGGGGGGCTTTGATTTCGTCGGTGAGCAGAGCAGTCAGTTGGGGGCTCTCGATCTGCGTGCAAATAGAGGCGGTGAGCATGGATCTCTCCGTCAGTAGGTTTCTCCTTCCCCATCTACGATGAATTTCCATCTCCGACCAATTTCGTTCCTTCTGTGATTACAGCCATCTTCGAGTTTTCCCTCACGATTCTAACCTCCGTTGCCGATCAACGCTGGAACAAGGTAAGATGTGGATGTTTCTTGCAGTGGACGGGATTTTAGAATTCTGTGGATTTACCGTGACCTAACCTGAGTTTGGGCAGTGGTAGGTTTCGACGGATGGTGGAACTAGGGATTGTTCTGTTGGTGGAGACTCCAATCATTGGTAAGCACGATTCCTTTCCGATTTGTTCTGTCAGTCCAGTCCGATTTGTTGAATCGCTGTGAGAATATTGAATTTCCTTATGTGTTATGGCTGTAATTGTAGTTGCTACAGGCGGTTGGAAGTTGATTCACGAAACTAGGGCAGCAAGGAACTGATCGGGCAAAAACTGAGCAATTAGGGGAAAGTTCCAACCGTTGATAAGCTTGGTTTATCACATGATCATCAGGGAATGTTGCTAATTGAATTTCTATTATTGCACAACCGTGAGTGATCGGAGGAATGGAGTAGGCTGTGAGTGGTGGTTAGCCGGTTGTGAGGTTTTGTTGATTGTTAAACCCGGCTGTGAAGCAGTAGCTTTGGTTGGGCTACGAAAAGAGATGTGTATCGGTGTGAATATGAGTTAGATTTATACTTAATTTGTTAGTAATCCTGTTACATCAATTAAGTATAAAAAGATTAATCTACATGAGATTGATTTGGTTGAATGGGTATGGAGTTGGATAAGTAGGTTAGCACTTTTGCTAATTGAAACGGTGAGTTAAATTAAATAGTCAAGCTTAACTCTTTGAGCTTCTAATTCGTATTCGATAAAGGACGAATATGGAAACGATAGAATAGTAAATGATATACATCTATTGTCATGTGCTTGAACTTAATGCATATCATGGTTTGTGCAGACGTGGATACGAGGCGTGACCGCTACGTGAGGATTTTATTGTCGCAAGCTTCTTATCAGGTGGGTGATTCCTACCCTGGTCAGGTAGTTAATGCATACATATTTAGAGGCATGATCATCTTAAATGATCATGTTACCTTGATCCTGTTCTATTTATCTTATGCTTGATACTTTATCCATTGGCCATTAACTCCTTGCTGCTATCATGTTATGTTACCATGACTAGGAGTTATACATATAGATGATGTAAATAACTTAGAATTTGTTTAAGTTAAATACAAGTAGTAAAGTACGGATGACAACCTGATTGTAAATTGGGCAAAAAGGTCATCCGTAGGTAGATAATGTCTTGAACCTAGGGTTAATTTTAGTACCCATAGATTGCATGTTTACTACTGACCATACAATATGTAAACGGTCGGGTGAATGATATTTAGGGTGTCGCTACGGACCGGTGGTCCTAGTCTGATACGATCAGTTGAGTACGACTCTCTACGGGATAGAGTGCGTTGATCCGATTAGCATGACCCTCTGTAGAATAGAGAGTCTATGGTGGATGTCTATTTGTGAGACCTTATATTCATGTCATTTGTATGCATGGCGACGATGTCTCCCTTGTGGTCGAGAGTGTCGCCAGTCATCCTGCCTCCACGGTTACTCATAGGAGGAGTAACCGGTGTGAGGGCAGAGCATTGTAGTGCCGCACTCTATCACTACAGACGGTGATAGTTGGATTTGCGCGCCATAGTCCTGCGTGTGTGGCACTCGACCACTCATGGGTAGTGACCGCTTTGGCCAACAAACAGGACCCCCATCGTGTAGCTTGCCCTTTACGCTTATATGCTACTCGATCATACTGCCCACTCGGCCACTCAAGAGTAGTGGTTGGTGTTGAGTTGGGGCAGTTGTCATGCTCGAGCCACCGAGGCCACACTGGGGTCGTGGTAGCTTTAGGGTGAGCCGACATGACCATGCATACTGCATTGCCGACTTATGACATTTTTGCATATTACCATATATATACATATATGCATGTATATATATATATGGATGATTGTGATTAGCATACGTATATAGATGTAGTCTATATATAGATATGCTTATTGTGATGCTGCATTTGTATGTACTATGTTTGTTGCATTTGTTTGCACATATTCATACATGTTATTACATTCTTCTGTATGATAGTAGGCCATCACTTGTATACTGGTTAGTTATTCACTGTGATACCCTTGACCCATAGCAGGATATAGTACGAGTTAGTTCTATTCTTTATACCATATGTTGTGTATATGTGCTCAGGTTGGATAGATGTAGCGAGCGGTGACGCCTGTGTATGTCTGCAGTTCATATTGACTTTTGGTTAGATGGTATATACATGGATATATATATTATCATGCTAGTGATACCTGTAGATTTTACTGTCAAAATACATGTGATATTAATGTACATGTTTATCTATTACCTGCTGAGTTTTACTCACTCCCACGGACTCGGTTTTTCTCGTCGCCTGTAATGTAGAGATCTTCGTGATTTACTTGGAGTCGCTACGGCATCCATCCCATCTCCACATTTTGAGTCTCCCGAGGATTTGTGATTTGTATTGGTGTTATGGATTTTGTTCTATGTATGGACTTCGTCTTATGTTGTGGATGTCACTTTGTGTCGATGTTTTATGTACGGATTTTAGTACTGTGGTCTTGTCAGGGGGTGTACACCCGTATGTTTTGGTATATTTTGTTGTGGGTATGTGTTTTCTATTTCCGCTGTGTGTTGATATATATATATATATCTGTTTATTATGTTGTTGTTGTGGGCCTACGGGCCTTGTATTAACCCGAGATGTTGCCATGTACAGGGGAGATGACGTCCGTTTGATTTTCGGCACGGCATACTCCCGGGGGCGTGACAACTTTATTGGTATCAGAGCTGGGGATGTTCAGAAAATAGCTTTTCGCACCCGTTATGGGCATTACGAGTTTCTAGTGATGTCTTTCGGTCTCACGAATGCCCCAGCTGCATTTATGGACTTAATGAACCGGGTATTTCTGAGGTATATAGATCAGTTCGTGATCGTGTTCATCGATGACATATTGATTTATTCTCGATCCGAGGAAGAGCATGAACAACATCTACGGATAGTATTATAGACGTTGCGACAGGAGCAGTTATATGCCAAATTTAGCAAGTGTGCATTCTGGTTATCCTCAGTGGGTTTTCTTGGACATGTGGTGTCCAACAGAGGTATTTCTGTAGATCCCCAGAAGATTGAGGCGATTACCAGTTGGGAGCAGCCAAAATCAGTTCAGGAGGTCCGTAGTTTCCTTGGTCTGGCCGGGTATTATCGGAGATTCGTGGAGGGATTCTCGAGTATCGCCATGCCACTCACTCGTCTGACTCGGAAAGGGGTCAAGTTCACCTGGTCAGAGGCCTGTGAGATTAGCTTCCAGGAACTTAAGCGACGGCTAGTTTCTGCACCTATCTTAGTGATTCCTTCTGGTGTTGATGGGATGGTTCTCTATACGGATGCTTCTATCCAAGGGTTGGGAGCAGTTCTGATGCAGTCCAACCGTGTGGTATCTTATGCCTCCCGCCAACTAAAAGATCATGAGAGAAATTACCCAGTGCAACCAGGATTCATAAACTTTAGTACTTAGCCTGGAGGTCTAGAGTTCGAATCCTGGGGAAGGCAAAAACCCACTTCCAGGGGTGGGAAGTCCAGGTGAGTAACGACAGACCAACAGGGGTGACGGTCGTCGACCAATAGGGGTCGTCGAATTCCGCCAATAGGGGTCGGGTCGTTACAATAAAAGGCGCCTTTTTATTGTAGAATATCGGTCAACGACCTATTGATCGACGACCATCGTGTTAGCGGTCAGCGACTTATTGGCGGCGTCGCTGTTTGCCGTCGTTACTCACCGGACTTCCACACGAGTGGTTTTGCCTTTCAGATTCGAACTCTAGACCTTCCAGCTAGTACTAAAGTTTATGAATCCTGGTAACCAAGTGATCCTTGATCACTTGGTTACCAGGATTCATAAACTTTAGTACTTAGCCTGGAGGTCTAGAGTTCAATCCCGGAAGGCAAAACCCACTTCGTGGGTGGAAGTCGGTGAGTAACGACGGCAAACAGGCGACGATCGAGACCAATAGGGGTCGAATTCCATCAGGGCGATGATGCGTCGACCAATAGGGGTCGTCGAATTCCGCCAATAGGGGCCCGGTCGTTACAGTACACATGAGAGGTATATCCATTATTCATTCAATATCCAGTATGTAAGGTATGTCACTACTCTAATGACAAATAAACAAATGACAAGTATCAAAGTGATAGAGCATCAATATAATAAGCATATGAAAAGGCTACAATACGTACTAGGTAGTGACATACCAGGGCAGTTAAAAACATAGAAAACTATTACTAGCTTTAGTAAATGATGCACAACATACAATATCTAAAAGAATATAAGTCAAAGATACCCGCCTGCTATGAAGAATACCAACTGTCTTTACGCCTGTGGACCTGTCTCGTATTCACGTCCTGCAAATATCATCAATTACAATTAAGTGCAAGCATACAACTACTTACGAATTAACTACTATATAGTTCCTATATTCGCATCCCTTTTATCGAACACAAATTAGAAACCCCCAACTTGTACATTTAACACCATAATTAAACCCACCGTTTTCCAATTAACAAATATGCTAACCTACCACATTCAACTCCATACGCTAATTCCTACATTGACAGAATGGTTCACAACCCAACACAACTCTCTAACCATTTAAACCATCTTCACAACTCACACCCACAATCATCATAGCCTTCACACCCTCTTATAGCCTAGAACAAAGTATCACCCAGCTCCATCCACTCCATTGTAGCCCATTCACAGCCACACATCTCGTCACACAACCGTACAACCGACAATTCCTAAACAGGACCCTCCATTCACACACAATACATTGATACCTAGAAAAATTCAATAATTAACAGATGAAAGGAGAAGGGTAGATCAAGCTTACCAGCCCTAGGAACCTCCATCGGCAGCCCTTTCCCTAAAGCTGCCCTGTTCGCCAGTGGCACTCCTTCCCAATTCAGTCAGTTTGTTGAAAAAACCACTGCCCAAAATCACATATATATTCAAACTGACTGAGGAAAGGCTCAGCTAGGACTCGAATCCCGTTCAAAATCAAGGAAAACTATGGCTCACCTTACTTCAACAGAGATCAGGTTGTGGGCGCTGGAAATGGAGTTAGGGCACAGTGGTGTTTAGCGAGCTACTCTGTCGACGATGCGGTGACAACCATCAACAGCAGAGGAGGGATCGGACAACTGCAAAGATTGATCTCTGGCATGGTTGACTAAAGACGGTGAAACAGGAGCAGCGGCGACTCCATCGATCGAGGCGACGACGGCAACAAAGTCAGCGCTACAGGGCAGGGCGCACGACGGTGAACGTGCGACGACGTCGTCGGGCTGGATCGCGCGAAGGGGAGAAGGAAGAGAGGTCCGACAGCGCTCGAGCGAGATCGAGAGAAGGGCGAGGATCAGCAAGAAATCGAGCGGGAGGAAGGAGACCAGCGCTCGCAGAGATAGGAAAGAGATCTCGCGGAGAGAAAAGAGGTAAGGTTGGGCGTGTAGAGAAGAGATCGCAAGAAGAAAATCACGAGATGGAGAAGTCGGGCGCGACTGTGAAAACGCTCGGGAGAAATAGGAATAGTAAACCTAGGTTTATAACTTAGGTTAATTAAACCTATTAAATAATCTAAACAGACCCTTTAAAAGCCTATTTTTCTTATCCCCGTAAATATCCCGTACAAGCCCATTTAATTTCAAAAAAATTCTGAAAAAAATTCTAAAATTCTCCAAAAATCCCAAAAATAATTCCTAAGATTATTTTCCTAAATTTTGGCTATTTAATTTAGTATTTTAAATTTCCCTATTTAACATTCTCCCCCACTGATAAAATTTTGTCTCCAAATTTCCCACTCAAATGTATAATGAGTAAGAGATAGCACACTCAAGTAGCACAAGTATTAAAAGTATATTTCACATACCTTAAGTAAATAGGTGGGGGTATTGAGCTCTGATCTTTTCCTCAAGCTCCCAAGTAGCCTCCTCATCGGTGTGGTGACTCCACTCGACTTTAACAAGTTGCACAATCTTGTTCCGTAACTGTCATTCTTTATGATCCAGAATCCATACTGAAACCTCTTCGTAAGTAGCATCAGGTTGAATGGAACCTGACACGTCTGACAGAATATGTGTAGAGTCTGACACATACTTCCTCAGCATGGACACATGAAACACATCATGAATACCAACCAAGGACGGTGGTAGCGCTAGGGGGTAAGTGACTGCTCCGATCCTCTCCAAAATCTCGAAAGGACTAATGTACCTTGGAGTTAGCTTACCACGGAGGTCAAATCTCTTCACCCCTTTTGTGGGTGAGACTCATAAAAATACATGGTCACCAATAGAGAACTCTAGAGGTCTCCATCTCTGATCGACATAACTCTTCTGATGATCCTGCGCCTCTGTCATCCTTCGTCTGATAGTACGGACCAACTCTGCCTCATGTTGAGCACTATGGGGTCCTAGCAACTGGGCCTCCCCAACCTCCTCCCAGAGGATGGGTGTGCGACACTGTCTACCATACAATGCTTCAAATGGTGCCATTTGGATAGCCGAATGATAACTGTTGTTGTAGGAGAATTCCACTAATGACAAGTGGTCCTCCTAGTTGCCCTCGAAATCCATAATGTAGGACCTCAACAAGTCCTTTAGAGTCTGAATGGTCCGCTCAGACTGTCCATCTGTCTGCGGATGGAATGTTGAACTAAAACGGAGTTGTATGCCCAAGGCCTACTATAGACTCTGCCAGAACCGGGACGTGAACCGGGGATCTCTATCTGATATAATGCTCAAAGGAATACCATGCAATCTGATGATCTCTCTACAATATAACTTTGTCATACGATCCAGAGAGTCAGTCTTCCGAATCGCTAAGAAGTGTGCAGATTTGGTTAATCGGCCAACGACTACCCAAATCGTGTCATGGCCTCGTCGTGTCCCAAGCAGACCCTCCATAAAATCCATGGTAATGTGGTTCCACTTCCACTCGGGAATAGGAATCCTCTAAAGTAGTTCAGTTGGTCTCTGGTGCTCAGCCTTCACCTGTTGACAAACTAGACATCTAGCTACAAAATCTGTGATGTCCTTCTTCATGTCATTCCACCAATACAAATGCCTTAAATCTTGATACATGCGGGTTCCGCCTGGGTGGATCGCAAATCGAGAGCGATGAGCCTCCTGAAGTAACTCCTCCATGATCGGGTGAGACTGAGGTACGCATAATCTGCCCTGGAAATAAATAATACCCTCGTCATCTCGGGTGAACTCAGTTTGCTGTCTAGAGGTTATCTGGCTACCAATGAACTGTAAGTGCTGATCATCGGCCTGAGCCTCTCGGACTCCGCCCGATAGATGGTGAGCAACCATGGTAAGGTCCTGCTCCTCAAGGCCCAACTCGGAGAAGCCCTGAATCAATTTCGTGACTAAAACTCGGTAGCAAGTTAAAGTCCCTCGGGACTTCCAGCTAAGCGCATCGACAACCACATTGGCTTTCCCCAGGTGGTTAAGTCTAGGGTTCCAACCCTTCTAACATGAACGCTTATCAAGGCCGATAAGATCATAAATCTACTCATAAACACGTCGAGACGGTCAAGTCTAAATTATATCATTTCTACCAATTCAATCATGCATGCTACAACACGCTACCATGAACTGGTCTTGTGGGTAGTCAGAGTGTATAACTATCTAGTTATCAATTGCACGCAACAACATGCTACCACGAATAGGTCTCATGGCCAATCGATTATCCTAGGGTGTTAAGCCTAGGGTTATCCAATACATCTAGCATAGAACATCTATCAAAGTCGATAAAGATCATCGATCTACAAATAAGCCCATCGAGACGGTCAAGCGAGGGTTTCAACACCTCTAATACGAAATGTCTACCAAAATCGATAAAGATCATCGATCTACCAATAAGTATGTCAAGGTTATTATGCCTAGGGTTCCAACACCTAGGGTTCTACTAATGTTGTTTCTTTCCTGAGATCCGCTCCTACGACATGACCTCATCTAAATTATACTATCTACTAGTCTCAATCGTGGTATCAACTGCGACAATACATAACCAAATAAGCATTTAACCATGATGTCCAATAATAACAGCAAAAACATACTAATAGAAATCAATGACTGAAATTAATTAAGGTATAACTAAAGGGGTCATGCCAGTACGAAGTCAAGACAATATTAAATAGAGCATCAAGTGAAAATACACTATAAACCACGTAAGTAACGTAATCATATCACCATGCACAAAAATCTAGAGAGTCAAAGAACCAATATATACCTTCTAAGCATTTATCTCAATAATCTAGGTTCCCTTCGGTGGTAGCTAATGGTATAGTCATAATCCTTCGGGAACTCTATCCATCTCCTCTGTCAGAGATTGAGTTCCTTCTGCGTAAATAGATATTTGAGACTCTTATGATCAGTGAGAATCTCAAATGTAATACTATACAGACGATGTCTCCAAATCTTCAAGGCAAAGATAATAGCAGCTAACTCTAGATCATGTACTGGGTAGTTTTTTCTCATGCTCCTCCAACTGGCGAGAAGCATAAGAGACCACCTTGCCATGTTGTATTAGTACTGCGCCTAAACCCTTGAGAGACGCATCGGTATAAAGGACGAAACCATCGTACCCCGATGGCAATACCAGAATCGGTGCTGACACCAGTCTCTCCTTCAACTCTTGAAAGCTGGTCTTGCAGGACTCTGACCACGTGAACTTCATGCCCTTCCTGGTAAGGCATGTCAATGGTATAGTAATGCTCGAGAAACCCTCAACAAACCGACTATAGTATCCGGCTAAGCCCAAGAAACTGCGAACCTCCTCAACCAATTTCGGCTGCTCCCAACTGGTGACAGCCTCGATCTTCTGGGGGTCAACTGAAATACCTTTGCTAGAAATCACGTGTCCTAGAAGACCAACTAAGGGTAACCAGAATGTGCTTTTACTGAACTTCGCATATAGTTGTGAAGTCGAAGCCTATCCAGGACAATGTGAAGATGCTGCGCGTGTTCCTCTTGGAAACGGGAATAGACCAAAAAGTCATCAATAAAGACAATGATGAACCGATCTAGGAAATCCATAAATTCACGGTTCATCGAGTCTATGAATACTGCCGGAGCATTGGTAAGCCCAAATGGCATTACCAAAAACTCATAGTGTCTATATCTGGTACGGAACGTTGTCTTCTGAATGTTCGCATCTCTGACCCTTAGTTGATGATATTCGGACCGCAGATCAATCTTAGAAAACACTGATGTACCTCTGAGCTGATCAAACAAGTCCTTAATACATGGAAGGGGATATTTATTCTTGATGGTGACGGCGTTCAACTGCCTGTAGTCGATGCATAACCTCATCGAATCATCTTTCTTCTTTACGAAGAGAACCGGAGAACCCCAGGGAGATACATTAGGATGGATAAAACCTCTATCCAAAAGCTCTTGAAGTTGGACCTTTAGCTCGTCCAATTCTTTCGGGGTCATACGATAAGGAGCTTTTGATGCTAGCGCCGTCCCCGGAATTAACTCAATTGTGAACTCCACTTGCCTTCTGGGAGGCAGGCCCGGTAACTGCTCTGGAAAGACATCCAGATACTCTCGGACGATAGAAATGTCTGAGATCTGAGAGTCACCACTGTCCTCGGCGTTAATCAATGACAATAGAAAACCCTGACAGCCATGTGATAAAAGCTTCCGAGCCTGAATCGCAAAAACAATCAATATACCATCGTTTCTGGTGTTAGTGAAATCCCATAAGGGTTGGTTAGGAGGATGGAACGTAACCACCTTCGTCTGGCAATCCACAGCGGCATGATATGCTGTTAGCCAGTCCATGCCCAGAATGATATCGAATTCGATCATGTTGAGAACCAACAAATCTACCGGGAGTATAATGCTGCCGAAATCTAATCGACATCCTCTAACCTCCTGGGTGACTTCTAATTTATCTCTAGAGGGCAGAGATATCATCAATCTTTATGACCTAAGAGTGGGTAGTCTACCAATCTCTCTCAGGAATGCCCGAGAAATAAATGAATGTTATAACCAACTACGCCACAATACTATGTGAAGTCAGACCTTGATCGACAGGCTCATTCTCCGTAGACCTTTCTGACAATTGAGCAGATCTCAATGTCCTCTTGCGTGGCTGCCTTGCACCACGTCTCAGCGCGAGAGCACGCCCACCTCATTTCATATATGCTAAATTATTACCCAAGTATTACTACAGATCGAAAATCAATAATTTCACCTGTTAGCCATCTAGAGATGTCCTGTCGCTGCCAATTCCCCAATACGATCTTATCGAAATATGACTCCAAAATGTCCAAAACGCCAAATCGATGGAAATCCGTAAAAATTCGAAAATGCACAGGTTGACCTGCCAAACGTGGCAAACTCCGAAAACCCAAAAACCCTTAGGAACTCAGAACCTAGGCTCTGATACCAAATAAATTATCATGCCCCGAGATGGGGTACTTGTCCAACGAAAATCAGACAGCACCTTCCCTGTACTGCGGACAATTGAAACCTGTATACAAGGCTCACACGGTCCACTATACATCGGCCAACAAGGTCGGAACATAAAACCATAATGCATATAATATATGGGCCTCAGGCCAACCACCAAAGTACATACTAAATCTAAAACTTCTAGACTTACCTCTTCTGCCATTTGAGCAGGAATACACAACCACACACACATAACCAAAACCAATCGAACAAAAAGACCATAAAAAAACATAATCAAGTACCACCAAAACAACCACGAGTATAAAGTATTACAAGTTTAAAACATAGAGTCCTAGTGATAAAAATGCGGAAAACTAAAAAGGAAATAATGGAGTCGTCAGATCAGGGGACTGACAACTGGACCCTCCGAAAGGCTTCATCCTGAAATAAAATAGATATCAACGGAGTGAGTAAAACTCAGCGAATATCTAATAGTCATGCATAGTAAACTATAAGTAGCATTAATAATCATGTTGGTATAGTTTCTCGACAATAAACAAAACAATACATATACATACCTGAAACTGTACATACCAGAATTACCTAAGCTGACATAAGATACATCCACACAAGCATATGTAGAATCACCAAACAAACTACATAATACCTCCTGTATGTGCATGACAACCATATGCAACAACCAAAAGTGCAACAAGCAATGCATATAATAAAAACGTATGCACATGATGCAATGATCTATGTCACCCCTGACGCCAGTCAAGCCACCGACATGCCATGTGTGCCGGCCGAGTGGGTAGGGCTGTGACAACTATGCACTCTGCCATTACTACACCTATGTGACCGAGCGAACAGGATGCTGACGGAGTATCACTCTCCTACCCCATGTATGTATATGGGGGACATTACCTCATTTCATCTCCTCGTCTCACGACAAAGGAGGGATCCCTGTATGCTACCACGTCGCAATACTAATATCCTAAGCGAACACCGTGGAGCCTTGACAGAGCAACTACACACACCCTCCTGAAACACCACTAACTCATGAGTGGTTGTGTGTGTAGATAATGTAACTAACCATGGGCTCAACTACTAAGTAATATCACCTCCTACCGAGGAGCCGATGATCGTCAGTCATGCAATAATGCAAGATGGTGTATGTCGCTAATGCACGATACAGTTGTCAATCCATGGCTACCTATGGTATGTACCAATAGGAGCCCATATCAAATAACCTAAGTACATAAGTCTATGTACACATGCAAGGTATATCCATTATTCATTCAATGCCCAGTATATAAGGTATGCCACTACTCTAGTGACAAATAAACAAATGACAAGTATCAAAGTGATAGAGCATCAATATAATAAGCATATGAAAAGGCTACAACATGTATTAGGTAGTGACATACTAGGGCAGTTAAAAACATAGAAAACTATTACTAGCTATAGTAAATGATGCACAACATATGACAATATCTAAAAGAAGATAAGTCAAAGATACCCGCCTACTATGAAGAATACCAACTGTCTTTATGCTCATGGACCTATCTCGTATCCACGTCCTGCAAATATCATCAATTACAATTAAGTGCAAGCATATAACTACTTACGAATTAACTACTATATAGTTCCTATATTCGCATCCCTTTTATCGAACACGAATTAGAAACCCCCAACTTGTACATTTAACACCATAATTAAACCCACCATTTTCCAATTAGCAAAAATGCTAACCTACCACATTCAACTCCATACGTCAATTCCTACATTGACAGAATGGTTCACAACCCAACACAACTCTCTAACCATTTAAACCATCTTCACAGCTCACACCCACAATCATCACAACCTTCACACCCTCTTATAGCCTAGAACAAAGTATCACTTAGCTCCATCCACTCCATTGTAGCCCATTCATAGTCGGCAAACCCTTTGCTCACAACTGCACATCTCTTCACACAACTGTACAGTTGGCAATTCCTAAACAAGACCCTCCATTCACACACAATATATTGATACCTAGCAAAATCCAACAATTAACAGATGAAAGGAGGAGGGTAGATCAAGCTTACCAGCCCTAGGAACCTCCACTAGCAGCCCTTTCCCTAAAGCTGCCCTGTTCGCCGGTGGCACTCCTTCCCAATTCGTTCAGTCCGCCGGAAAAACCACTGCCCAAAATCACATATTCAAACTGACTGAGGAAAGGCTTAGCTAGTGTAAAATACCAGAAAAAAAAACAAAAAAAAAATAATATGGTTAGGAGTTAATTACATATAGACAAGCTTAGGAAATTTTAATAGTTCAATCAAAATTGGGTTAATTGAATTTGGTTAATGGTTTATAGGATTAAAACCCAATAAGCATTTCCTGGGCCCAACCCGTTAACTCCACCCAACCCGTTAAATCGTTAAATGACCGCCGCTTCTTCCGTCCGTTTCTCGCCAACGCAACCTCCACACGCGAGCGTTTCGCACAGCAGAGTGAATCGCCGCCGACTCCGCCGCCGGCGCTGCCTTTCCCAAGCCTCCCTCGATTTCCTTTTCTCCCTCACAGTGTCGGCTTCCTCTCGTGACTTCTTCACTTCTACGGCGATTTCTTTTCCACCGGTCGGTGCACGATCTTCCTCCCCTGAAACGAAGACCTCGCCCATCTGTCTTCTTCTCGCGCCTCTAACCTTCCTCTGCCGATTTTCCCCTGTGTAGAGAGAACCCATCGAGCAGGCCCCGGCGACCGGAGTTCTTCCGATAAACCGCGGTGCCGACGTTGTCCTGTGCTCGGTGAAAGGTCCGGCTGGAGGGGGGAGTGCCAGGCTTGGTCTGTGGTGGAGGTTTTCTCCAGATAGGGCAGCCATCTGCGAGCTTTTTCCCTCACGATTGTTGATCTCTGTTGCCGATCAACGCTGGAACTAGTGATTAGGGCAGCGGTGTGGTCATTAGGGTTCCGACGAACCAAGCCGTCCATTGCCGATTGGAGTCGATGAAAGGTAAGCAGCGATCTTGCATTCTCCTTACCTTGAACGAGAGTGTGATGCTCTGTGGATTTGGTGTGGCTAAGCTTGAAACCTAATTTGGGCAGTGGTTGTTTCCAGCCGACTGAGGATCTTTGAGGGATTGTTTCTGCCGGTGAAGTTCTACTGTCGGTAAGCATGAATTATTTTTCCCTAGTTTCTGTTCAATCCAGTTGGATTAGTTACCTTGCTATGCTAATGTGGTCTCCTGCCGTGAGTGTTGAACGGTAAGGGCTGTAATTGGGAATGGGTCAGCTGTGAATAGGTTAACAGTTGTTGGTGTGGCGTAATTGTGGGTAGTTATGCACCGTCTCAAGACGAGTAATTAGGGCTTGGTCGAGATTGGTCAGGTCCTGAAAATTAGTGCGAAATGTCGGTTGTCGATCGAGCTATGAGGTGATCTGATCTTGGCTACGAATGGGAGTGATAACCTGTATTCGATAAGAGATATGGATTTTTGGATAACGTAGTAGCTAATTCGTATTGTTGTTGTATGCTCTCACTGAATGATAATTGATGATATTTGCAGGACGTGGATACGAGGTGGTCATGACGTGAGGACTCTATTACCACGCGCATTGACAACAGGTGGGTGATTCCTACCCTGGTCAGGTAGTTAATGCATACAGATTTAGAGGCATGATTATCTTAAATGATCATGTTACCTTGACCCTGCTCTATTTATCTTATGCTTGATACTTTATCCGTTGGCTATTAACTCCTTGCTGCTATCATGTTTATTTTACCATGATTAGGAGTTATACATATAGATGATGTAAATAACTTAGAATTTGTTTAAGTTAAGTACAAGTAGTAAAGTCCGGATGACGACCTGATTGTAAATTGGGCAAAAAGGTCATCCGTAGGTAGATGATGCCTTGAACCTAGAGTTAATTCTAGTACCCCTTAGAGTGCATGTTTCTACCGACCATGCATTATGTAAATGGTCGGGTGAATGGTATTTAGGGTGTCGCTACGGACCGGTGGTCCTAGTCTGATACGATCAGTTGAGCACGACTCTCTACAGGATAGAGAGTGCGTTGATCTGGTTAGCACGACCCTCTGTAGAATAGAGAGTCTATGGTGGATGTCTGTTTGTGAGACCTTACATTCATGTCATTTGCATGCACGCTGGCGACGATGTCTCCCTTGTGGTTGAGAGTGTCGCCAGTCATCCTGCCTCCACGGTTACTCATAGGAGGAGTAACCGGTGTGAGCGAGCATGAGCAGTAGTGCCGCACTCTATCACTACAGACGGTGATAGTTGGATTTCGTGTCGTAGTCCTCGTGTGTGGCACTCGACCACTCATGGGTAGTGATTGAGTGGCCAAACAGGACCCCCCTCGTGTAGCTTGCTCTTTACGCTTATATGCTACTCGATCAGACTGCCCACTCGGCCACTCGAGAGTAGTGGTTGGTGTTGAGTTGGGACAGTTGTCATGCTCGAGCCACCGAGGCCACACTGGGGTCGTGGTAGCTTTAGGGTGAGCCGACATGACCATGCATACTGCATTGCCGACTTATGACATTTTTGCATATTACCATATATATACATATATGCATGTATATATATATATGGATGATTATGATTAGCATGCGTATATAGATGCAGTCTATATATAGATATGCTTATTGTGATCGCATTTGTATGTACTATGTTTGTTGCATTTGTTTGCCCATATTCATACATGTTATTACATTCTTCTGTATGGTAGTAGGCCATCACTTGTATACTGGTTAGTTATTCACTGTGTTACCTTGACCCATAGCAGGATGTAGTATGAGTTAGTTTTATTCTTTATACCATATGTTGTGTATATGTACTCAGGTTGGATAGGTGTAGCGAGCGAGACGCTCGTATGTCTCATAGCTCATATTGACTTTTGGTTAGATGGTATATACATATATATATATTATCATGCTAGTGATACCTCAGAGATTTCTTGTCGAAATACATGTGATATTAATATACATGTTTATCTATTATCTTTGAGTTTTACTCACTCCCACGGACCACTCGGGTTTTTACATCGCCTGTAGCAGGTAGAGATCTTCGTGATTTACTTGGAGCGCGGCGATCCATCCCATCTCCACATTTTGAGTCTCCCAAGGATTTGTGTTTGTCTTATGGATTTTTGATTCTATGTCATTGACTCGAGTTTATGTATAGACTTCGTCGTTATGTTGTGGACCTTGTTTTGTGTCGTTGCTTTATGTACTATTTTAGTACTGTAGTCTTGTCAGGTGGTGTACACCTCTGTGTTTTGGTATTCTTGTTGTGGTATGTGTTTATGTTTCCGCTGTGTGTGTTTGATATACTTATATCTGTTTATTATGTTGTTGTTGTGGGCCTACGGGCCTTGTATTAACCCGAAATGTTGCCACGTACAGGGGAGATGCCGTCCGTTTGATTTTCGGCACGGCATACTCTCGGGGGCGTGACAACTTTATTGGTATCAGAGCCGAAGGTTCTGCGATGCCATATTGTGATTTTGTTTTTGAGTCTTGGATTCTCGGGAGTCGGTATATTTTTCGGTTTTGGTTTTTGTGAGATGGGATTGACAGCGGCATAAGCTCCGAGCAACACGAAGTAAGTATTCCTGATAATTTATACTTTAGTTAGATGCTTATCTAGACTTGTTCAGCAGTGAATATCTGCCGATTCATGCCACTTGCTCGGACTCGTGGTCGAGGCCCATCCAAAGTGAGCCTAGAGGGAGGGACGAGATACTATGATCGAGCCTACTACTCAAGTACCACCTCAGCAAACCCCTATTGGTGATTCGGAGCCTCAGAATTCGGATGTACCACTGACCACGCCAGAGCCCACAGAGTCCAATAGGCTCAATGATAAGTCATGGATACTCGTGTTAGCACGATCAGCCAAGGAGAAGTTCACCTTGTTCCGAGGGGAGTCCAACCCATGGATTGCCCGATCTTGGCTGGAAAATATGGAAGACACCTTCGAGTATACGAATCGCAGATGTGGAGAAGGTGGGCCTTCTGCATATCATCTCAGATCATTTGTCACTTGGTGGAAATTACGTGAAGACTCTGTTTGGGGGAGCATGGGATTACTTGGTCCAGACTTTGAGGCATATCGAGGCGATTTCCTTTGGCATTTTCTACCACGCGTCGGGAGTTTCTAAGCTCAAGCAAGGTGACCGTTACATTATGGAGTACAACGCAAAAGTTTACAGACTATCGAGTTCGCTCTCATCCGTAGCACAGATTGCACGGATGTACAGTTCACCCAGTGGCCTGCGGCTTATATCGGCGAGGATGTCGAGGATCTAGCATTACCTCCTACTGAGGAGGCATTGGACCGTGCCCTCTTTATCGAGATGACTTCCCAGAAATCTCCAAGGAGAAGGATATCGAAAACCGTGGTTCAAATCGGGACTCGTAAGAAAGGGGAGCAAAAAGGAACTACGCGAGGTGCGACAGAAGGGACAGCTAGATCGCGGAAAGGGAAGCGTCCAGCATCAGAGTTCTCTGGAGGGTCTCAGAAGAACCTTAAGAGTCAGAGCATAACTGGATGTTATAAATGCGGATCCGGAAGTCATAGAGCTCCAAAGTGTCCTTTGGAGCAGCCGGTTTGCTACTATTGCAAGCAACCCGGACATACTAGCCGAGACTGTACGTTGAGAGCACAGTTGAAGTTTCCTGGTAGCTCTAATAAGGGAAGATACCCAACGTGGGCAGAGGACAAAGACTCACAGTATGCAGCTTTATGGATGAGGCAATAAGACCTCCACCAAAGACACTTATATCGATGCAGGGAAGCGCCCACAAAGGATGCCGATAAATGATCCAAGATCCTCGCATCTCCTGTGATCTACTACCCAGGGGTATCCGACCGTCGTTGCCGCTACTCCACATGGTTACCTTATGCTGCACACTACAAGACTCGTAGAGTCAGACTCAGCCCGAGTGGAGGCACACTACTTCCTTGTCGGGGATGCAACCGACAAATACCGAGACTGGACGAGTTTTTGCCATCACCAGAGATGAGGCACAGCGGGCTAAGGGATCAGTCATTCGCGGTATGGTTTCAGTTCATTCTATATATGCTGATACTTTGATTGATACCTGTAGTTCTCAATAATTCGTATCTAGAGTATTTCACGAGTAGAGTTGGAAGAATCCCAAGGGTTCGCTTCTTGTGGGTTAGCGATCCTTGCCATCGAGAGGTGCCGACTAGCCACCAAGAAATCAAGGTTGCCCATTAGACTTTGACGGGCATATCCTTACAGTGGACCTTCAGGTGTTGGAAATGGTAGAGTTTGATATTATTCTCGGTATGGACTGGTTGGTCGCTTATCACGCTACAGTGGATTGTAGAGCAAGAGTGGTGACATTCCGACCACCAGATCAACCAGCTTGGGAATTTATTGGTACTAGAGACGATGGATTATCCATTATATCAGCTTTACAGGCTCAGAAGTTATTGGCCCAGGGTTGTCAAGGTTATTTGCTATCTCTGGTCAAAGTTGAGAACGAAGGACTACCACCCCTCTCTGATGTGCGAGTAGTCCGAGAGTATCCAGATGTATTTCCCGATGAACTTCCAGGCTTGCCACCTCCTAGGCAAGTTGAATTTACGATAGAGGTGATTCCAGGAACCGCGCCTATATCGAAACCTCCTTATCGAATGGCGCCAAAGGAGTTGAATGAACTTAAAGTTCAACTGCAGGAGTTGCTGGATAATGGATTCATCCGACCTAGTGTTTCACCATGGGGAGCACCGGTACTCTTTGTCAAAAAGAAGGATGGATCGTGCTTATGTATTGACTATCATCGAGAATCGAATGCAACGCTTAAGAACAAATATCCACCGCCGAGGATAGAAGATTTGTTCGATCAAAGGATACATGTGTGTATTCTAAAATTGATTCAAGGCCGTGATATCATCGCCGGATAAGAGATGAGGATGTTCGTAAAATAGCTCCGCACTGCTATGGACATTACGAGTTTCTAGTGATGTTTTGGTCTCACGAATGCCCCACCGCATTTATGGACTTAATGAACCGTATTCCCGAGGTATATAGTTCGTAATAGTGTTCATCGATGATATATTGATTTATTCTCGATCCGAGGAAGAGCATGAACAACATCTCATGATAGTATTGAGATCGCTATGACAGAGCGCTTGTATGCCAAGTTTAGCAAGTGTGCGCTCGTTATCCTCAAGGGGTTTTCTGACATGTGGTGTCCAACAGAGGTATTTCAGAGATCCCCGTAAGATTGAGGCGATTACCATGGGAGCAAAATCGCTCAGAGGTCCGTAGTTTCCTTGGTCCGCCGTATTATCGGAGATTCGTGGAGGGATTCTCGAGCATCGCCATGCCACTCACTGCCCGACTCGAAAGGGATCAAGTTCACTGGTGAGGCACATGTGAAACTAGCTTCTAGGAGCTTAGCGGCGGCTGCTAGTTTCTCGCACCAATCTTAGTGATTCCTTCCGGTGTTGATGGGATGGTTCTCTATACGGATGCTTCTATACAAGGGTTGGGTGCGATCGATGCGACCCTGTGTGGTATCTTATGCCTCCCGTCAACTAAAAGATCACGAGAGAAATTACCCAGTGCACGATCTAGAGTTAGCCGCCATTATTTTCGCATTGAAGATATGGAGGCACTACTTGTATGGGATTACCTTTGAGATTTACACAGACCATAAAAGTCTGAAGTATCTGTTCACACAGAAAGAGCTGAATCTGAGACAGAGACGATGGATGGAGTATCTGAAGGATTACGGCACATCATCCAAGTATCATCCGAAAAGCTAATGTGGTAGCGATCATGCCTGGCGGAAGTCTCGTGGAGTTCGTCACTATCATCGGCGGCGATTCTTGACCTAGTTCGACAGTTCTCAGAGTTGGGATTATCTGAACACGGTCAAACACCCCGGGGGATATTAGTTTCTATGGTTGCCCAGTCTGCCATTGCCGAGAGGATCAAGGAAGCACAAGTCAGTGATCAGCATCTACAGTTCTTGAGCAGCATGGTAGACTCAGAACGTCAGACGGATTTCTCGAGTGACGAGAATGGTGTACTTCGTTTCCGAGGACGACTATGTGTTTCGGACACACACCTCGTTAAGGAAGAACTACTACAGGAAGCACATCAGTCGAGATTTTCTATACATCCTGGTGGTACTCGGATGTATCGAGATTTGAAGCGCTTATACTGGTGGAATGGTATGAAACGAGATATTGCGGACTTTGTCACACGATGCCTAGTATGCCAGCAAGTGAAGGCTGAACATCGAAACCCCGGTTACTTGAAATTACGATCCTGTGAATGGAAGTGGGAGCATATTACGATGGACTTCGTTACGGGGTTACCCAGAACCCGTAAAGGACATACTGCGATTTGGGTGATTGTGGATCGATTAACCAAATCAGCTCACTTCCTTCCGATGCGTGAGACGGATTCATTGGATCGTCTAGCGGAATTGTACTGCCGAGAAATTATCAGATTGCATGGTGTACCATTGAGTATCATATCTGATAGAGATCCGCGCTTTACTTCCCGATTCTGGCAGAGTCTGCAGCAGGCCATGGGCACAGAGCTTCGACTTGACTCGATCTGACCTTTCATCCACGCAGACGACGGCGATGCAGGCGTACCATTGGACTACGGAGGATCTGTTGAGATCTTGCGTCATGAATTTCGGTGGCAGTTGGGAGGATCACATTCCTTTAGTGGAGTTTGCCTACAACAACAGCTACCACTCTTCTATCCAGATGGCTCCATTCGAGGCAATATACGGCAGACCCTGCAGATCTCTTGTACTATGGGAGGAAGTTGGGGAACAACAGATATTGGGGCCTCAGAGTATACAGCATGATGCGGAGTTGGTACGAGTCATCAGGCGACGATTATCAGAGGCACAGGATCGGCAAAAAAGTTATGCGGACCGGAGGCGAAGGCCTCTGGAATTCTCAATCGGGGACCATGTATTTCTACGAGTGTCACCCACCAAAGGAGTTAAGAGATTTGGGCTAAAAGGAAAATTAGCTCCACGCTATATTGATCCATTTGAGATATTGGAGCGGATTGGAGGTGTTGCTTATCGGTTGGCTTTACCTCCGACACTTGCGGGTGTTCACAACGTATTCCATGTATCTATGTTGAGGAAATACGTGCCGCGATCTAACCATGTTCTGGAAGAGGTTCCGATACCACTCCAGGCGAATGCGACTTATGAGGAGACTCCGGTGCGAATTCTTGGTCGCAAGGAGCGACAGCTGCGGAACAAAACCATCCGACTTGTAAAGGTGGGATGGCAGCATCATACAGATGAGGAGGCTACATGGGAGCTGGAAGATACTATCCGAGCTCGATACCCTCATCTATTTACCTGAGGTATGTGATTATTTCGGTATATACTTGTATTAATTTTTGCATTTAAGTACGAAATTTGGGGACCAAATTTTAATAAGTCGGGGAGAATGTAAAATACCAGAAAAAAAAAACAAAACAAAAATAATATGGTTAGGAGTTAATTACATATAGACAAGCTTAGGAAATTTTAATAGTTCAATCAAAATTGGGTTAATTGAATTTGGTTAATGGTTTATAGGATTAAAACCCAATAAGCATTTCCTGGGCCCAACCCGTTAACTCCACCCAACCCGTTAAATCGTTAAATGACCGCCGCTTCTTCCGTCCGTTTCTCGCCGACGCAACCTCCACGAGCGAGCGTTTTGCGCAACAGAGTGAATCGCCGCTAACTCCGCCGCCGGCGCTGCCTTTCCCAAGCCTCCCTCGATTTCCTTTTCTCCCTCACAGCGTCGACTTCCTCTCGCGACTTCTTCACTTCTGCGGCAATTTCTTTTCCACCGGCCGGTGCACGATCTTCCTCCCCCAAAACGAAGACCTCGCCCATCTGTCTTCTTCTCGCACCTCTAACCTTCCTCTGTCGATTTTCCCCTGTGTCGAGAGAACCCATCGAGCAGGCCCCCGACGACCTTCGGAGTTCTTCCCGGTAAACGCCGTGCCGCGTTGTCTGTGCTCGGTGAAAGGTCGAGGAGAAGTGTCGAGCTTGATGCGTGGTGGAGGTTTTCTCCAGATAGGGAAGCCATTTGCGAGCTTTTTCCCTCGCGATTGTTGATCTCTTGCCGTCAATCTTTGGAACTAGTGATTGATTAGAGGCGTGGTGTGGTCATTAGGGTTCCGGCAAACCAAGCCGTCCATTGCCGATTGGAGTCGAGGAAAGGCAAGCAGCGATCTTGCATTCTCCTTACCTTGAACGAGAGTGTGATGCTCTGTGGATTTGGTGTGGCTAAGCTTGAAACCTAATTTGGGCAGTGGTTGTTTCCAGCCGACTGAGGATCTTTGAGGGATTGTTTCTGCCGGTGAAGTTCTATTGTCGGTAAGCATGAATTATTTTTCCCTAGTTTCTGTTCAGTCCAGTTGGATTAGTTACCTTGCTATGCTAATGTGGTCTCCTGCCGTGAGTGTTGAATGGTAAGGGCTGTAATTGGGAATGGGTCAGCTGTGAATAGGTTAACAGTTGTTTGTGTGGCGTAATTGTGGGTAGTTATGCACCGTCTCAAGACGAGTAATTAGGGCTTGGTCAAGATTGGTCAGGTCCTGAAAATTAGTGCGAAATGTCGGTTGTCGATCGAGCTATGAGGTGCTCTGATCTTGGCTAAGAATGGGAGTGATAACCTGTATTCGATAAGAGATATGGATTTGTGGATAACGTAGTAGCTAATTCGTATTGTTGTTGTATGCTCTCACTGAATGATAATTGATGATATTTGCAGGACGTGGATACGGATCGTCCGCGACGTGAGGACTCTATTACCACGCCGCGACGAGCAGGGTGATTCCTACCCTGGTCAGGTAGTTAATGCATACAGATTTAGAGGCATGATTATCTTAAATGATCATGTTACCTTGACCCTGCTCTATTTATCTTATGCTTGATACTTTATCCGTTGGCTATTAACTCCTTGCTGCTATCATGTTTATTTTACCATGATTAGGAGTTATACATATAGATGATGTAAATAACTTAGAATTTGTTTAAGTTAAGTACAAGTAGTAAAGTCCGGATGACGACCTGATTGTAAATTGGGCAAAAAGGTCATCCGTAGGTAGATGATGCCTTGAACCTAGAGTTAATTCTAGTACCCCTTAGAGTGCATGTTTCTACTGACCATGCATTATGTAAATGGTCGAGTGAATGGCATTTAGGGTGTCGCAACGGCCCGGTGGTCCTAGTCTGATACGATTAGTTGAGCACGACTCTCTACAGGATAGAGAGTGCTTTGATCTGGTTAGCACGACCCTCTGTAGAATAGAGAGTCTATGGTAGATGTCTGTTTGTGAGACCTTACATTCATGTCATTTGCATGCACGCTGGCGACGATGTCTCCCTTGTGGTTGAGAGTATCGCCAGTCATCCTGCCTCCACGGTTACTCATAGGAGGAGTAACCGGTGTGAGGGCAGAGCATTGTAGTGTCGCACTCTATCACTACAGACGGTGATAGTTGGATTTGCGTGTCGTAGTCCTGCGTGTGTGGCTGTAACGACCGGGCCCCTGTTGGCGGAATTCGGTGACCCCTATTGGTCAACGACCGTCGCCCCTGTTGGCGGAATTCGGTGACCCCTATTGGTCAACGACCGTCGCCCCTGTTGGCCCGTCGTTACTCACATGGACTTCCCACCCCTGAAAGTGGGTTTTTGCCTTCCCCAGGATTCGAACTCTAGACCTCCAGGCTAAGTACTAAAGTTTATGAATCCTGGTAACCAAGTGATCCGCCTTTTTATTGTAACGACCGGGCCCCTATTGGTGGAATTCGGCGACCCCTATTGGTCGACGACTGTCGCCCCTGTTGGCCCGTCGACCCCTATTGGTCGACGACCTGGCCCCTATTGGTCAAATTAACCAATCTTTCCTTTTTTTTTCGCCTATAGATATATTTTGTTATATCCTATCCATTGGTAATCTTATGACTTAATAGTGGGAAGTCTATTCTCCCAAACCAACGGTTCATGGTTCAAGCCTCGACTAACGAACCAATTATTTCTATTTATTATTATTATTATTATTATTCTATTCCTATTTTTATTATTCTTATTCTTATTCTTATTTCTATTTTCCTCTAATAAAAATAGGAATTAAAATTTGGGATGTTACATAAAAAGGCGCCTTTTTATTGTAACGACCGGGCCTCTATTGGCGGAATTCGGCGACCCCTATTGATCTGTCGACGCATCACGCCTCATTGGCCGTCGACCCCTATTGGTCAAATTAACCAATCTTTCCTTTTTTTTTCGCCTATAGATATATTTTGTTATATCCTATCCATTGGTAATCTTATGACTTAGTAGTGGGAAGCCTATTCTCCCAAACCAACGGTTCATGGTTCAAGCCTCGACTAACGAACCAATTATTTCTATTTATTATTATTATTATTATTATTATTATTATTCTATTCCTATTTTTATTATTCTTATTCTTATTCTTATTTCTATTTTCCTCTAATAAAAATAGGAATTAAAATTTGGGATGTTACAATCCCTTATACCTTATAAAAGTTTCGTCCTCGAAACTTAGAAAAGCTCAGGGTACTTTTGCTTCATGTCATCCTCACGTTCCCAGGTTGCTTCTTCAACCCTTTGACTTTTCCATAAGACTTTTACTAATGGTATTTCTTTGTTTCTTAGTTTCCTGACTGCTCAATCTATTATCTGAATAGGTCGACTTTCATAACTTAGATTTGTCCAATGCAGACTACCGTGGCTCAATCACTTGGTTGGTGTCTGGAACGTGCTTCTTAAGCATTGAAACATGAAATACATTGTGGATAGATGACATTTCCTGTGGTAGCTCTAGCTCATAAGCTACCTTACCAACTCTCTTGGTGATCATGTAGGGGTCTACATATCTGGGACTTAACTTACCTTTCTTCCCAAATCTCATTACCCCTTTCATAGGAGCTACCTTAATGAAAACTGAATCTCCAACTTGGAACTCTAGGGGTCTGCGTCGGACATCGGCGTAACTCTTCTGCCGACTTTGGGCAGTCTCTATCCTTTGACGTATGTTCTTTATAGCTTTGGTGGCGTCATCTATAAAATCAGTCTTGAGTCCCATTTCTTTCTTCTCGCCACCCTCATACCAACAGATAGGCGATCTGCATCTCCTTCCATACAAGGCTTCATAAGGTGTCATTCCAATTGTGGTTTGATAACTATTATTATAGGCAAACTCTGCCAAACACAAATATTTGCACCAGCTTCCTTTAAAATCCAAGGCACAAGCTCTGAGCATGTCCTCCAAAATCTGATTCACTCTTTCTGTTTTCCCATCTGTCTGAGGATGAAATGCAGTGCTGAATCGTAACTTAGTGCCGAGGGCTTTCTGAACACACTCCCAGAAGTGTGAAGTGAAGCGACTGTCTCTATCAGAGATAATGGTTTTAGGTACTCCATGCAGTCTAATTACTTCCTTGACGTATAACTGGGCTAACTGCTCCATGGAGTATGATATTTTGATAGGCATGAAGTGAGCAGACTTTGTCAATCTATCGATAACTACCCAAATAGAATCGTAGCCATTGGTTGTTTTGGGCAATCCTACTATGAAATCCATGGCTAGTTCCTCCCACTTCCATTCTGGAATCTGGATAGGTTGTAGAACTCCTCCTGGTCTCTGGTGTTCGGCTTTCACTCTCTGACATGTCAGGCAAGTGCTAACATACTTAGCCACGTCCCTCTTCATACCAAGCCACCAGAATTTCCCTTTCATATCTTGATACATCTTGGTGGATCCAGGATGTATCGAATATGGGGTCCCATGAGCTTCTTCTAGGATCTTCTTTCTTAAGTCTGGGTCATTGGGGATACATAGGCGTTCACCCAAATATAATACCCCACTATCAGAGACACGGAATCCTTCATCCTTCCCTTCTTGGATCTCTTGCTTGATCCTTTGGATGCTAGGATCTTTGTCCTGTCTCGCTAATATATCCTCAAATAGTGTAGGTACTATGGTCAAGGCGGAGAGCTGTCCAGAAATGATCTCAACTCCAAAATTCATTATCTCTTTCTCCAGTGGTTGGGATAGTGTTGCTAGGGACATTAAGGTGGCGCATGATTTTCTACTCAGCGCGTCTGCTACTTTGTTTGCCTTTCCAGGATGGTAGTGGATTTCACAGTCATAGTCCTTTACTAACTCAAGCCATCTACGTCGCATATTCAAATCCTTCGAGTGAAGAAGTACTTGGACTCGATGATCTGTGTAAATCTTGCATTGGACTCCATATAAGTAATGTCTCCAAACTTTCAGAGCAAAGACCACTGCTGCCAACTCAAGGTCATGAGTGGGGTAATTCTTTTCATAGTCCTTGAGTTGTCTAGATGCATAAGCAATGACTTTACCCTTCTGCATAAGTACTGCTCCGAGTCCCATCTTGGATGCATCACTATATAGGTCAAATCCCTCATTACTTTCTGGAAGGGTAAGCACTGGAGCACTTGTGAGTCTTCTCTTTAATTCAAGGAAGCTCTTTTCACAATCTTCGGTCCATTCGAACTTCTTATTCTTTCTAGTAAGAACCGTCAACGGTGAAACTATCCTTGAGAAGTTTTCCACAAACTTTCGATAATACCCTGCTAATCCGAGGAAACTTTTGACTTCACTGACATTCTTTGGTTGGCCCCAATTACTTACTACTTCTATCTTTGTCGGGTCTACCATAACTCCATCTTTTGAAATAACATGACCCAGAAACAATTTTCGATCAAGCCAAAACTCACACTTGGAGAACTTTGCATATAACTGTCTTTGCTGAAGGGTCTGCAAGACTGTCTTCAAGTGTTCGACATGTTCTTCCTGGGTTCTCGAGTAGATAAGGATGTCATCAATGAAAACAACCACAAACTTGTCAAGGTACTCCTTAAATATCCGATTCATCAAGTCCATAAACATAGCAGGTGCATTTGTCACTCCGAAGGGCATGACTACGAACTCATAGTGTCCATACCTGCGTTGGAACTCTTTAACTCTTACTTGATGATAACCTGACCGCAAATCAATCTTGGAAAAAACTGTGGCTCCCCTCAATTGATCAAATAAATCCTCTATCCTTGGTAGAGGATATCTGTTCTTGATCGTCACTTGATTTAAGGCTCGGTAGTCTATGCACATCCTCATAGATCTATCTTTCTTTTTCACGAACAACACTGGAGCTCCCTATGGGGAGTGACTAGGGCAGATGAATCCCTTGTCTAGCAACTCCTGTAATTGTTCCTGAAGCTCTTGCAATTCAGTTGGGGTCATACGATAGGGTGCTTTTGAGATTGGGTTGGTACCAAGAACAAGCTCAATCTCAAACTCAACTTCCCTTCTAGGTGCTAGTCCTGGTAGCTCGTCAGGAAATACTTCCGGGTAGTCACATACAATTGAGACTTCTTCCAGCTTTTGGATTCTTTCATGCTTAGTATCAACTATATGTGCTAAATACCCAGTGCATCCACTAGCTAACATCTTCTGAGCTTCCATGGCAGATAAGAACTTCTTAGTCTTCTTCCTTGGTTCTCTAATAAACTCAAATTTGGCCTCGGTCTCGGGTTGAAATACTACTCGTCGCTTTCAGCATTCAATGGAAGCACCATACTTGCTAAGAAAGTTCATTCCAAAGATGACATCATAGTCATGCATGTCTAGCAAGATCAAATCACTATAAAGCTCTCTGTTTGAAATTCTGACCGGCATGACACACAACCAGTGTGTAGATGTCATTGTTTCACCCGAAGGTAGGGTCGTTAAAAACTGAATATCTAAGATATCCGGAGTTATATCTATCTTCTTAACAAATGTCATAGACATGAAAGAATGGGTTGCCCCAGTATCAAACAGTACGATAGCATGCTGACTAAGGATAGGTATCTGACCTATGACTACCGTAGAATCATTTGCTACCTTTTCCTTGGTGAGGGAGAAGATCCGGGCATTAGGTGTAACTGATGGGGCCTCTAATCTTCCTTGGCTGATGTAAAGACCCTCCAATGCTCCCTGCATCTGATGTAGTTGAGCTGGTCTACCTCCATACTGAGTAGACTATGGCGGAGGTAGATTGGTCTTGGTGGGGCACTGTTTGGCGAAGTGTCCCTTGACACCACATATATAACACCCGCTCATGCCCTAGCGGCAAACTCCTGGATGTTTCCTCCCACACTTAGAACATATTGGATACGTTGGCTGCTTCCATTGTTTCCTCTTGCCATTGTTATTTCGCTTCCAATTCGAATTACCGCTCTGAGGTTTCTGACCCCCTGAACTTCCTTGGCTTTTGTTTTCTATCGAGGCTAGCTTCTGGTGCTTGATACTATTCATGTAATGCTCTATGATTAGCGCACTATTGACTAGCTCTTCAGTGGTCTGTGGTCTATTAATTCTACCAGCTACATTCAGAGCTATCTCCGGTCTCAACATCTTTAGCATCAACCAAACTCTTTCCTTCTCAGTACTAATCAGTTCCGGACATAGGTGAGTCAACCTATTGAATCTCTTTACCGCTTTGTCTACTGACAAATTCTCTTGTCGGAACTCCGTGAACTCATCATAAGATGATCAAGTGAAACCACTATAAGACTATTATCACTACTTTTTATCATCTTCACATACATATTTAGATATGCTCTATTACTTACTGTCTATCATCTTCATATATATATATGCAAGCATGTTTAACTCAAAGAGAACATTCTAAGTGAGCAAGTTTAACTTAAAAGAAGCATTCCTTACTACTCATAAAGTAAATAAAGCAGATAAATACTTGCTTACTTGGAGGCGGCAGGACTGATGCTCGATGTGTGTGTGACGGAAGGGCGGAACCCGCTCTGATACCAATTGTAAGTGCTTATAAGATCTCGTATATATCTCCACTGTAGTATGATATTGTCCACTTTGGGTCTAAGCCCTCATGGTTTTGTTTTTGGGCTTCACCCAAAAGGCTTCATACCAATTGAGATATCTTTTGATCTTATAAGCACATGATCTTTTCCATGTTTTGTCAATGTGGGACTTTGATTGTATTCTCCATACTCCAACAATCCCCCTCTCAAACGAAGGACCATAATGAGCCCCCCCCCCCTCAAGCCTATATGTCCTCGAAGGACTTCCTCCGCTTGACATCCGATCCTTAACCCACAAGGACTTAATGTGGTTCTCTTGATCCAGACATCGGAGCTCCCCTATTTTCGTTCGAGATTCATAGCTTGACATGGAACCTGGCTCTGATACCATCTTGTAACACCCCCCCTAGTCTTTCCACTCTCTACCAAGGGAGATGTCACTACTTTACTGTCTCTATCTTTAATTCATGCAATATACTAATGCAATATGCTAACAACTAAAATAATCATAAGGACCTTTACATCACTTAAACAATAACCATTTCAAGATCTTCACCTAACATGCAAGTATGAAAACTAACCCAATATGACTCTAGCATTCTTTGGTCTCAACCATAAATAATCCAGTTGAACTTCAATAATTTCAAAAGAAAACAAGAAATTAAAAATCTGATTTAGATATCTGCACTTAGGATCTTTTACTTCCACTGTTCCGTCACCACACACACCCAACACTTCATCCGCCATGCCACCTCACTGAAACTTTTCTTTACCTTTATCTGCAGTATAAGGAAATGCAAACTATAAGCAACAATGCTTAGTAAGTACTTTCTATGCTCACAAAAACATGCACTGTATGAAATCATGCAACTAGTTCTCTTGCCCTGGATACATTGATACACATGCAAATATAACTGGAAATCATAACTCTGATTACTTGTCTCTTGTATAAAATAATGCTCTTAAGTGTTTTAAAACTTGTAAACAGTGTATCTGAACTGAAATGATTAACTTTGAAAACTTATACTTATACTGATACTTCAAAATAATAATCATCCTGGATATGGGCCCGGCATAGTACCAATGCGCGGATTCCTAATAGGCCGGGGTGGCCAACCACCGAACCTACTAGGGTAAGCAGGCGAGGGCCTCGGCGAGTAGTGATGCGGTACATGCCCCTGTCAGTAAAATACTTCCTTTATACTTATATTCTTATACATAGTGAAGGAAATGCTCTTAATCCCCTAAATCACGAATGGGGAGCACCATAAAGATCATTATGCTCTTGACCCCCAAAACTGAAATGGGGAGCATACTGAAGATCGTTGTGCTCTTAATCCTCAATTCGAACGGGGAGCATCTTTGAATTTTCTTTATAAAAGAAATATTTTTACATCTTACTCTACATCATGCATATAATTGTAAGCTACAACTCATCTACAACATGCATGATCATAAATCACATTCTTATCATGGATCTAAACATGATCTTTGAATTACCCATAACATAGCAGTAAAATCACGTAGGAAAACACCATGCATAACTGAAAATAACATGCACATAAAAATATATCAATGATATCGATAACTACTTATCTTGCAGTGAGCAATACTTACCACCGATTGCTTTAACTTATATTTGTAAAACCTAATGAGATGCTGACCTTCTATCCCGCTAGCATTTGCCCTCTAAGATCTCTTGAATCCACCTTTCCTTGGATTAGTGAAGAAGACAACCCTAGGAGAAAATTCTCCTTGATGTGTGTGGTTGGTGGAGGGACCAAGAGAGAGTAGAGGTGTCCTCTAGGGTATTAGGGAGGTTAAATTTATAACCGTCAAGGCAACCTGCTCCTTATAAATTTAACCTCCCTAATTGCCTAGAGGACACCTCTCTACTCTCTTGGTCCCTCCACCCATCGAACCACATCAAGAATTTTTCTCTAGGTTGTCTTCTCCGCCGAATCAAGGAAATTCAAGATTGAGAAAGCGAGATGAAAGGATTGCATCTCGTGGGTTTACAAATATAAGTTAAAGCAATCGAAGATAAGATATTGCTCACTGCGATATAAGTAGTTATCGTATATCATTGATATATTTTATGTGCATGTTATTTTCGATTATGCATGGTGTTTTCGATGCGTGATTTTAGTATGTTATGGGTAATTGACATCATGTTTAGATCCATGATAAGAATGTGATTTATGATCATGCATGTTGTAGATGATTGTAACTATATGCATGATGTAAATAGATGTAAAAAATATTTCCTTTATAAAGAAAATTCAAAGATGCTCCCGTTCAATTGGGATTGAAGCACAGCGATCTTCGATATGCTCCCATTTCGCTTTGAGTCAAGCATAATGATCTTTATGGTGCTCCCCATTATTTAGATTAAGCATTTCCTTCAGTATGTATAAGAATATAAGTATAAAGGAAGTATTTTATTTTGACAGGGGCATCATCGACATTCGCCCGCGGTGAGGCCCTCGATTCGATTACTAGTAGGCCGATGATTAACCACCGCCTATTAGGAATGCGCATTATTATCTTGCGCATATCGAGATGATTATTATTTTAAGTATCGATATAAGTATAAGTAAAAGTTTTCAAAGTTAATCATTTCAGTTGAATCTAATTTACAAACTAAACTGCAAACATGATTTATACAAGAGAAGCTGTTAAATATCTTGAAAGCCTAGCTCTTTTCTGTATGAACATTTTATTTTGAAATAAGAATCACATGATCATTGTTTGCATTTTATATATTCATTATATATGTGTGCATATTGTCTAATATTCTACATTGTAGATAACATGGTGCTTGGTGTGGCACAGAAGATCATGTTATCAGTCCCTTGTAAAATATAAGTAGAGGCTTACAACCAAGATGGTTTTGGACAAACCATTGGCATGGTTGTAGTGTACAAACCATTGGCATGGTTGTAGTGTAGCTTGGTATTGTTTTATCTTGAACATAGAGTTACACTAGTACACTTAGGTGTATTGAGTAGGACCGACATAGAGGTGATTCAATTTAGTACTGACTACATAATTGAATCGGACCTCGGATATTATGTTGTACATGCTCTTAATCCCGATATAATAACGGGCACATGTACTTAGTATTTATTTCTTTAATTTACCAATGGGTGAGATTTAGATGGATTAAATCAATATGCCCGGTAAGTTGGGAAATAATATTATTTACATGGTGTGCCGTTGATTATAGGAGGAAACCGTGTCCTATATATTAGGTTGATGATGTCCCCTTGAGGAGCTCATAAGGTTCATCATGTAAACCCGGTGGTTGACTTAGTCAACATGATGATAAGGTTGAGTGGTACTACTCGAGGAGTTAGATGTTAATTAATTGATGGTCAGAATCAATTAATGGTGTGGACATTCGATATCTTAAACACGGGGAGATTAATGTACAAATAATATATGGAGCCCATATTAATTTATGGGGGTTGGTGAGGTAGTTCAATGATGATCCTCTAGTGGAATGGAACATCATTGATGGATCAAGTATGTGTGGTTCCGATCCATCGGGTGGCCAAGACCCAACTCCTCCTTATGGTCCATATCGTAGCCTAATATAATCCTTGTGAAGTCTAGATCCAAGAATGTAAAACAAAACCTAGAACCAACGGTTGGGATTAAATCCCTAAGATCCGATGGTTAGGATGAAACCCTAGAACCAACGGTTGGGATTAAATCCCTAAGATCCGATGGTTAGGATGAAACCCTAGAATCGACGGTTGAGATTAAATCCCTAGATCCGACGGTTGGGATAAAACCCTAGATCCGACGGTTGGGATGAAATCCTAGATCCGACGATTAGGATGAAATCCTAGATCCGACGTTGAGATGAAATCCTAGATCCGGTTGGGATAAAACCCTAGATCCGACGGTGGAGGTTAAATCCTAGATCCGACGGATGAGATTAAAGGAGGCTTAAGCCCTATTCTATAAATAGGTGCTTAGGGTTGGCGGCAAGGATAAGATAAGGAGATTGGTTTTGAATTAGGGTTAGTTTTGGCTCGTCTTCCATTGGGCGGCTAGGGTTTGGCGGCTACAAGCTTGGCGGCAAGCTAGGGTTTGGCAGTCATCCCTCTCTTCTCCTCCTTGGTTTTGGGCGGCACTCTTCCCTTTTCCTTGCTCCTTGGCGGCGGTTCTCCATCCATTGGTGGCGCAATCATCTTCCTCCAATCTCTCCAAGGTGGCGGCGGTTTCCATTCATTTGGTGGCCGTGCATCATCCACTGCTCCTTGGCGTGGTTGCACCAAATTCCCTAATTTGGTGGTCGGTTCTAGATAGGAAAGGTATTTGTGATTGCTTCTCTTTGTTACTTGCGGACAAGGTAGAGAAGAAAGTGATCAAGAAGGCTTCAACTCGTGGAGGATCTTCGTCCACACGTCGTCCACGAGAAGGATAGGACATACGATAGAAGATCGTAAGGTATAAAGTTGTTTTTAACTTTATTTACAGATCTGAATATGTTCTTTAATATTTTGATTATGCATGTGTATGAATGGATATATATTGTATAATCATGGACCCCGAAGACAAACACAAAAACCGGCGATCCATCCGTCGTCTTTTCCGCGGCTAACCAACTAGAAGAGTTGTGTTGCTTGAACAACTAGTTTGTTCAAGCGACCACTCAAGTTGTTAGCACGACGACGAATAGGTTGTGCCAAGGAAGCTCATCCCATCCGGATTAAGTCTTTCATTAGTGAAAATTTTAATCCGGGGACATGGGAGCCAATGAGCCTCCGAAGCGACATCCCAACAGAGACAAGTAATCAGAGTTATGATTTCCAGTTATATTTGCATGTGTATCAATGTATCCAGGGCAAGAGAACTAGTTGCATGATTTTATACAGTGCATGCTTTTGTGAGCATAGAAAGTACTTACTAAGCATTGTTGCTTATAGTTTGCATTTCCTTATACTGCAGATAAAGGTAAAGAAAAGTTTCAGTGAGGTGGCATGGCGGATGAAGTGTTGGGTGTGTGTGGTGACGGAACAGTGGAAGTAAAAGATCCTAAGTGCAGATATCTAAATCAGATTTTTAATTTCTTGTTTTCTTTTGAAATTGTTGAAGTTCAACTGGATTATTTATGGTTGAGACTAAAGAATGCTAGAGTCATATTGGGTTAGTTTTCATACTTGCATGTTAGGTGAAGATCTTGAAATGGTTATTGTTTAAGTGATGTAAAAGTCCTTATAATTATTTTAGTTGTTAGCATATTGCATTAGTATATTGCATGAATTAAAGATAGAGACAGTAAAGTAGTGACATCTCCCTTGGTAGAGAGTGGAAAGACTAGGGGGGGTGTTACAGTGGCACTCGACCACTCATGGGTAGTGACTGTCGGAGTGGCCAACAGCAGGGACCCCCATCGTATAGCTTGCTCGTTACGCTTATATGTTACTCGATCATACTGCCCACTCGGCCACTCGAGAGTAGTGGTTGGTGTTGAGTTGGGACAGTTGTCATGCTCGAGCCACCGAGGCCACACTGGGGTCGTGGTAGCTTTAGGGTGAGCCGACATGACCATGCATACTGCATTGCCGACTTATGGCATTTTTGCATATTACCATATATATACATATATGCATGTATATATATATATGGATGATTGTGATTAGCATGCGTATATAGATGCAGTCTATATATAGATATGCTTATTGTGATGCTGCATTTGTATGTACTATGTTTGTTGCATTTGTTTGCCCATATTCATACATGTTATTACATTCTTCTGTATGGTAGTAGGCCATCACTTGTATACTGGTTAGTTATTCACTGTGTTACTTGACCCATAGCAGGATGTAGTATGAGTTAATTTTATTCTTTATATCATATGTTGTGTATATGTGCTCAGGTTGGATAGGTGTAGCGTAGCAGACGTTCAGGTATGTCTGCAGGTCATATTGACTTTTGGTTAGATGGTATATACATATATATATATATTATCATGCTAGTGATACTTGTAGATTTTACTGTCGAAATACATGTGATATTAATATACATGTTTATCTATTACCTGCTGAGTTTTACTCACTCCCACGGACCCTGGATTTTTACATGCGCCCGAGTGCGGTAGAGATCTTCGTGACGACTTGGAGCTGCGCCGACGATCCATCCCATATCCACATTTTGAGTCTCCCGAGGATTTGTGTTTGTCTTATGGATTTTTGATTCTATGTCATTGACTCGAGTTTATGTATAGACTTCGTCGTTATGTTGTGGACCTTATTTTGTGTCGTTGCTTTATGTACTATTTTAGTACTGTAGTCTTGTCAGGTGGTGTACACCTCTATGTTTTTGGTATTCTTGTTGTGGTATGTGTTTATGTTTCCGTTGTGTGTGTTTGATATACTTATATCTGTTTATTATGTTGTTGTTGTGGGCCTACGGGCCTTGTATTAACCCAAAATGTTGCCACGTACAGGGGAGATGTTGTCCGTTTGATTTTCGGCACGGCATACTCTCGGGGGCGTGACAGCTAGGACTTGAATCCCATCCAAAATCAAGGAAAACTATGCCTCACCTTGCTTCGACAGAGATCAGGTTGCGGGCGCCATAAATGGAGTTAGGACACAGTGGTGTTCAATGAGCTGCTCTGCCGGCAATGCGGCGACGACCATCAGCAGCAGAGGAGGGATCAGACAACTGCAGAGATTGATCTCTGGCGAGGGCGACTAAAGGCGACGAAACGGGAGCAGCGGCGGCTCCATCGATCGAGGCGACTGTGGCAACAAAGTCGGCGCTGCAGGGCGGGGTGCACGACGGGTTACGTGCGACGACGTCATCGGGCTGGATCGCGCAAGGGGAGAAGGAAGAGAGGTCCGGTGGTGCTCGAGCAAGATCGGGAGAAGGGCGGAGATCGACAAGAAATTGAGCCGGAGGAAGGAGACCGACGCTCGCAGAGATAGGAAAGAGATCTCACGGAGAGAAAAGAGGGAAGGTCGGGCGCGTGGAGAAGAGATCGCAAGAAGAAAATCGTGAGATGGAGAAGTCGGGCACGACTGCGAAAACGCTCGGGAGAAATAGGAATAGCAAACCTAGGTTTATAACTTAGGTTAATTAAACCTATTAAATAATCTAAATAGACCCTTTAAAAGCTTGTTTTTATTATCCCCCGTAAATATCCCGTACAAGGTCCGTTTAATTCCAGAAAAATTCTGGAAAAATTTCTAAAATTCTTCAAAAAATCTTGAAAATAATTCCTAGGATTATTTTCTTAAATTTTGGCAATTTAATTTAGTATTTTAAATTTTTGTATTTAACAGTGTTAGTGTGCATACTATTTACTATCCATAATTTTTTTTCTTATGCATATATAGTTAAAATTCAAATAGCATACATATCTTTTAAAAAAAGTGAGAAAGGAGGTTTTTATACCTTGACAATCCATCATGAAGGTAAGGATTTCCATCATAGCCATCCTTGCATTTGCATCTATACCCTTCATTTTCATGCCCTTCAACTTTTGCATCCAAACATGAGCTGTGTTTGGAGATACAGCAAAGGTGGCATTGTCTTTTGCAGCATCCTTGCAAGATTGAATTGCAATACATGAGGCCTGACCAAGCCATCACTGCGGTGGGTCGTATCAACCTGACCATGGCGGAAGGCCACATAAGCTAAGCCATGGAAGCCAACAATGGGTCCTTTTTCATCGGTTTCCCCAGTGAATTCCTTTTCTTTTTCTTTTTCCTTCCCTGCCAATACAATTGTTCCATTGCCGATTTTTTTATTCCATTCCACTGACGATTTCTCATTATTGATTTCCTTTCCCTCCTTCAAAGAGTTGTAGCATCCTTATGTGGAGTATAACTATTGGCGTTTGAGGTTGAAATTTGTGGAATTGATTTGTCCTGATCAATAAAGTTAAAATATGCCGGTGTTTTAGCTAAAATACTTTTTCTCCTCGTTTAGCTACATAACCATATTAGTACAATGTTAAATTCTAAAATTTCTCCCTCTTTCTTTTCATTAAATTTATTGTATCGACCTCCAAAATTCTATTCCATCATAGATCACAACAAGTCGAGTTCTACCTACAATGATATCTAGATAGAATCAACAACATCAGGTGCATTCTTGATGCTCTGGTGATCAAGAACTCCCAAATTCTTGGGAGCGGAATATAAAGAAGTTAGACAATTACAAGAGGAGAGAGGTCCTTGAAATTGAGGTGGATGACTTTCATTGATAATCAAATATTGTTGCTAAATGTTCCTTTCAGTAAGAATTATATAGCATTAAATAATAATATCAAACCACTGAATAACTATGATTGCTTCTTTAGCTAAAATCAACAATCAACAGAGTGTTACTTTGGGAGCGAATCAAATTTACAAGAACTGCTTCAATGGATAGAGATAACTATTACTTCAAAGATTAAGTTAGATAGCATTAATGAGTAGAACTTGTTGACTTTGATTAAACCATTAGAAACCTCATATCTTTTTAAACAAATCCTTGAGAATATTATGCATTCAGTGCTATTTTTTTTTGATTGTGATGCAATTCAATTCACTTGAAATGGTTTTATAAGAAAATGAAACAAGGAAAATAATATCATGAAAACTTATCATATGAACTGCATAACTTTAATATCTATACATATTGTACTTTTGAATTCTTGCCAAGTTGATAATTTATGTGATAGAATATTCCACAATATACATATATCAAAGTCTATGAAATTACTTATACTAAGTTCAAGATGATAACAAAAAGATACAAATTGCATATACTTGCATATACATAAAACATATTATCGAGCACAATTTTGTGACCACATGAGTTCCTTCTCAAAGCTATAATTCCGAGAATTTCCATGACTTATTTGATCCAACAATTCTGAGGAAGAGTGAGATGACAATTCAGTTTCTTCATTCCCTTCTGGAATACAAGGTCCTCTCTTTTTCTTTCTAATCTCTCTCATGTTTTGCAATTTATATTCAACTTCTTTCATTGTAGGCCTTTTTGTACCTTTCAAATTAAGACATATTTCTATCAAACTACTGATTTCAAGAAATTCTTGCTTTGTTCCTTCTTGCAAAACACGATCTTCTATAAGGTCAAGCAACGTGTTCTCTCTTATTGATTGAAGGAAATTCATTGCTAGATTTTGTTGTAATCCATTTTCAATCGAATAGATGGGTTTCTTTCCGGTTAAAAGTTCAAGAAGAATAACTCCAAAGCTATAAACATCACTCTTCTCTGTTAACCGACTAGTTTGATAATACTCAGGATCTATATACCCAAAGGTACCATGTATGGCAGTAACTATATGTGTTTGATCAAGAGGAATAAATCTTGATGCTCCAAAATCTGATACTTTCACCTTAAAACTATCATCTAAAAGAATATTTAATGACTTTACGTCCCTATGATAAACAGACATGGAAGCAGCTGAGTGTAGATAAGCAAGTGCTCCTGCAGATTCTGTGGCAATTCTAAGACGATCATTCCATGATAATTTAGATTCACCTTGTGAGACATGCAAATGGTTTGAAAGGGTCCCGTTGGAGATAAATTCATAAACCAATAAAGGAACTTCAGTTTCCAAACAACAACCAAGAAGCTTAACTACATTCCTATGGTTGATCTGAGAAAGAATTGCAACTTCGTTTATAAATTGGTCAATCTCACTTGCCTTAATTATTTTTGATTTTTTTATGGCAACAACTTGTTGATTTGATAGAATCCCTTTGTAAACTGTTCCATGTCCTCCTTTTCCAAGTACTCGAGTTTCATCGAAATGGTTTGTTGCCTTTTCTATCTCTTCCAGTGAAAATATTTTTGTTCTTTCCTCAACATTATTACTTGTGAAGCTTAGTTGTTGAAGTAGTAAACCATGATTCCTTAGAAAATTCCTTTTTCTATTTTTCTGTTGATTTCTTTGCTTCCATTTCCTGCCAATGATGACCAATATTATGCAGAAAAGCAAGAGACTTGTTCCAATACTAGCACCAAGGATGACACCTGCACCAAATTAATATGTTGCTTTCTGCTTTAATTTATTTGTCTATGTAATTAAATAATTGCTAGTCATAAAATAATATTTCTTAGATATATATAAAAGCTACTTGGAACTTGGGATAGGAATGTACCAAGTAAAAGAAAATTCCTTTTGTGATGGAGGCATTCTCCTCGATAAGGATCATCAGATGTTCCCGGGGGACATACGCACCTGTAACTTGCTTCTATATTTATACAATCGCCAGTGCAAACTTTTTCATAAGGATTACATTCGTCGATATCTAAGATTCCATAACATTTTATCAATACATGACAGTTTAAAATATAAATTATATATACCACTAAGTTTCTATTCATCCATATGTTAAAAGTTAAGAAAAAAAACACAATCAACTTTGGATATAGTTTTTTTTTTCTGATAATTTATTCAATCATTAAGATCTTATCAGAATTTTATATATAATAATAGCTCAAAATTGTATTTAAGAGTTCTAAATGCAATTCTTCTTCTACTATATATATGTAGTATATTCTTAATTTATATATGCACATTTATTTGCATAATTAAATAAATAATTAAAATTATTTTATTATAAAAATATTTTAAATAAATTAAAATTTTAAACATTTTATATCATTAATTGCCTATTTAAATTTTTTTGACTCTTCAATTCTATTTTAACTGTATATTTATATATTTGTATATATTAATTAACTTTATTGAATAAATGACTATTTTTATACAATAATTATAATTGTTTTATGAATTGTATTTATATTAATTATTCAATAAGTATAATAATTATTTCTTGGTCTTAATATAATTATTAGTCGGAGGAAGACATTATTATTTATTAAAAATAAATGTGGAAGATGAGACATTTAAACAAATATTCATTGAAAAAGTTTTTTTTTATTAATGTGTAAAATAATAATTAATATTTATTAAATTATCAATACATTTAAAGGATACAGTTATATATATTATAATATTTTATTAAAATTGTGTCAGTGTGCATATTATTTAATATCCATAATTTTTTTTCTCTTTTGCATAGTTAAAATTCAAATAGCATACATATCTTTTAAAAAAATTGAGAAAGGAGGTTTTTATACCTATACATCCATCATGAGAGTAAGGATTTCCATCATAGCCATCCTTGCATATGCATCTATACCCTTCATTTTCATTCTCTTTATTTTTTACAGCCAAACATGTGCTGTGTTCGGAGATACATGCGAAGGCGGAATTGTCTTTTGCAGCATCCTCGCAAGATTGACCGTCTACTACCCAATTAATGACCCCGGTCTCCTTTTCAAGATCAGAAGAAACACTATACTCCAATTGCCCTTCCTTTAATGAAATTTTGCTCACTACAGTACGATCACCATCCCAATGTAAGAGGTGGGAGGTCTCATTGCATGTCAGAGCAAAGTATTCTTCTCGATAACAACCTTGTTTTAGCCCAAACGGAAATATTATTGTAATATTTCCACATTCGGTTGGACAATCTTTTCCAGGAGTGATTGTGAAATTTTTATCTGTTAATGAACTCACAAATGATTAGCTATAATAATATATATGAATTCAATAAATTATGCATCATTAATTTATTTAGATCAATTAATTAAACAAGTATACTTTTACAAGAAAAAATAGAAGAGATTTAGAATCATCACCTAATTGACAACCATCAGGTAGGTAGGGATTGCCGACATAATATAAAGAACATCGACAATTATAACCAATGGTTTCATTCAAGTGTAATGAATCTGCAAAAAGACATCATAGCATTCACTTTTATGACTACGGCATGCATTAGTATTGTTCCTCTTCATAGCCTCTTTGCACGTTGAATGGTCATTGAAGTACCAACCAAGAGAGGTCATCATTCCAGTTCTATTTCCATGATTTATAAAACTTTTGACGTCATCAGAATTAGTGTAATCATTGTATACGATGGCTGCGATGCTGGAGGTATTATTGATGATCATTTGATCCAAATTCCCATTGAGTCTAGTTAACTGAATAGCCCATGAATGTTGGCTAAATGTCTCACTATCCAAGTCAATGCTGCAATGTCTATTTTTGGAAAAATATCGGTGCTTAATAGTTGAAATATTGACAGTGGAGCACATTGTAATGCAAGCATCTATTGTACTACTGTTAACAAGATCAACAATATTGGCAATCGCACTACAACCAACAACAACCAATCTGGTTCTGCCTGTATATGAATATCTGTATGCGCTTCCCGAAACTAAATCTAAGCTAAAAGAGAGAGGCAAATCTTTAAGATTGATCAATACCATATTATTGAATTGTGCATTTTCATTCAATGTGATATATGGCGATTCAATATATACCAACTGCTCTTGTATATCAATTTTTTTTACTTGGATATTGCCATCTCCTAACAGGAGTCTTGGAGGATTTGATTCATGTGAACAAGTAAGATTAAATCCAATAGCATAAGAACAATTAGTGCCAATTCCGAAAGGATATTCAATTTTTATATCACCACATTTTTCGGAACAGTTGGGAGGAAAGCTATCTGTTGGCCAACTTGTAAAACCCTTCAATGATATCAATAATGTAATTTGCAGCAACAATATGTCCGTGAATTCCATAATATTCCTACAAATTAAATAGTAATAAAAGTATATAATCAATAAACAGAGATAAATTATTATAACATTATATGCATTGATTAAAAAATAACTACTAGGTACGAGTTTGCATGATGTACACTATTATTCACGAGTTGTAATATATTTATTCTCTTTTTCTAAAAATAGAATACTCTTTCTCTTGCAATAGAAGATAAAGAAAACTTAATTGATTTAGTTGGAATTTTTTTAGAAAAAATGATAATTATATATAAGAATAAAAAATGCAATGCATGTTTAAGAAATTTGAAAAAAAAAAGTGTTTTATTTTTAAATAACTAAATAATAAAGTTAACTCATCTTGTTAGTAATGTATGAGTGTTTCACCTAACAAAATAATCTCAATTAACTCGATAGAGTAGCTCATGCCAATTAGTATCACATCATAAGACATATTATTCATTGTGTACTAATTGAGTAGTTGAAGTTGTAATTTGTAAAACATCTTGATTGCTAATGTAATTGCAATGAACATCATGATAGCATCTAGGTGCATCTTCAGAGCGCTATGAACAATTAGTGCTTGATTACTTACATAATAGATCTGTTGTATCTTGGGAATAAATGGCCATTCAAACTTCTAAGCATTGCTAGAGAGATGACAGGTTTATTTTAAGAAACTATGTTTATCATAGACTTCGATAGTTTAGACTCCCAACCACCTGACTTAACTTCTCGAATTGCTACAATTGATATCGAAGTCATGTGGTCGGGAGACTAAACTACTGAAACGGTGGGGGCCGCTAATGTAGTGGTTCCATTTTTCTTTTTTTTTTAATTGCTATGATTGAATTGCTCTATATAACTCAACCTCCTGATCACTAACTTGGCTTCTCGAGATGCTCAACAACTTGACCTCACAACCTCATGATTACTTACTCAGCTTAATGATTCACTCTACATCCTGACTCAATTTCTCGAGTCATTTGACAGTTTAGCCTCCCGACTACCTTACTTGGGCTATCGATTCATCTGACATCTCGACCATTGAGTACTCAAATCGGCTAAGTCTCTTGAGCACACTTGCGTCGGCTATTTTCCATGCTCTTTGAGTTGTCCTTGTGTGCCAAGTACTCTGAATCTGCTGTCTCATGAGCACTCCGACCCGGCTATCACTGGAGCTCTCTTACTTAGCTCAATACTTGCTCGACTCAATTTTCCAACTATCCTAGTTTAAAGCACGTGTTCTCAAGATCTTTATTCTCCAAGAAGACTAGATAAGTTTTTATTTGAAATTAACATTTCCATTTGTAACTTTTGTATACCCCACTTTAACTATAGTATCAAGTTTATCTTGTCTTCTTACAAATTTGAGTCATTCACCCAACAAACTAATCAAGTCAATTCATACAATCTTAATCAACTTGATCAAGTAGGTCATCCAAATTAGTATTAGACTAAACTATTATGACCAATTATAATTAAACTTGTTGGAGATATGAAGAAAGTCTGAAGACTTATCTGTTGAGACGACAACTGCAAAGTTGTCTTTAGTTGAGTAAGGCTTCCACAAGCTAAGACTGTCGAGCACCAAAAGAATATGTGGTCGTGAATCATAGAGTGTCAAGTTCGATCGAGCACCACGTAGGGAAGTATGCTCGAGAAAGCAACTCGGGATGGTTTCTCGACCAGAAGATGCTCGGGAGTCGAGAATGTTGCTCGGGAAGAAACTGGGTTGAGAGGTGCTCGGGAGTTTGGAAGGTTGTCGAGTCAGGAAGCTACTTGGGTTCACATAGACCGAGCGCCAAAGGTGCTCGGGAATTGCTGTGTTGAAAAGTGCTCGGGACGGAGGTGCTCGAGAAGTTCAAGAAACAGCTGAGCCGAGCAGACCAAGTGTTGAGAGTGCTCGGGAGATAATCAGGTCGAGAGGTACTTGGAATGGAGGTGCTCGGGAAACACAGGAGGTGTTTGGGAAGTTCGAGAAATAGCCGAGTCGAGTGAGAAGCGAATGCGAGGACCAAGCACTATGGGTGCTCGGGAAGTAGCCTCATTGAATGAGAAATGGAGCATCAAGGTCGAGCATTGTGGGTGCTCGAAAAGTAGCCAGGCTGAATGAGAAACGGAGCATCGAGTGTGAGCACTGTGGGTGCTCGGGAAGTAGTCACGTTGAAAGAGAAACGGAGCATCGGGAAGTAGTGAGAAACGGAGAATGCCACACACCAAAAAAACTCGATTCTATTGGGAAGCGGAGTACGTCGAGGTTTGTGTATTATATAGTTTCCTTAAAACAAATTCGTCCTCCTCTCAGAATGCTTTTGAGGTTTCAGCAGACGTCTATCTTCCAAGATACAATGACACGAACCGTGGACACAATCAAGCACGGATTAGTTACGGTGAATTGAACTCACACCTGAAGCTACCACAGAACAAGGAATGATCTCACGATTTCACACACCTTTTTATCGTTCAAGTTACAACCTATTTATATAGGTTGTATACTATGGTTTTTTTATTAATGGCATAGTAAAAGTTTGAATTTAAAATGTCAACCATGGATTTTCCGTTTTGCTCGAGCTATTTAAGCTTGATTTTGAAACGTTAGCCGCAAATTTATCGTTTCGCTCGAGTTGATTATTATGCCATTAATTACCAATTTAAAGCATGTGTTACACTCTAAACTGATCAGGATGCGAAATGGATGCCTCCATATCCATCGTTTTTATTTAAATTTCTAATAATCACCCACATGAATGGAAACTTATTTGTGATATCATTCTACAATTAACTCCAGTATAAGACAAATAGGTTTTACCCTTTGAACCTTCCCTTGTGAGAATATGTTTGCTCGCTGGTTGATTAACAAACTCGATGCTTTTGAACTATTCGACCATTCATATAAGTATTGACATATTAATTTCACACAGGACTTTCTCTGATGTAGTTCAATTCTCATCAGTGTATTCTTTTAGGCCATGAACACATCTGGTTCTATGAGAAGGTCTAAGAATTATGCATTCAATTCTCTTGAAAGCGGCCTCATTCTTTCTCAGATAGGTGATCTCTCAAGAGTATTCCACACTACTCTTTCGGATCAATAAAAGTCATGTGTTTAACCTTCATCCTTTAACTGTTTCATTGGGTCATGCTCCCATAGTGATCTTACTTAGTTAGTGTAGTTAGGATGTCCCTTTGAACCTAGTTCTTAGGATTTTCAGTCTACATAGGTTGGGTTTCCTTTACACCAACATTTCCTATCGGCATCAAACTCATCCTCAATGATGAGCTTGCAACTAACTCTCAATTTAATCCTTTGGTTAGTAGATCCACTAAATTATCTTTTGACCTTATATAGTCAATAGTGATAATTCCCATTGAGAGTAGTTGTTTAATGATGTTATGTATATGACGCATATGTCTAAACTTACAATTATACAGATGGCTCTGTGCTCAATCAATTGTTGACTGACTATCACAATGTATGTAGATTGTCGACACAAGTTTTGGCCATCTCGAGGTATATTCTAAGAAGTGTCATAACTATTCAATCTCTTCACCACACTTGTCAAGGGCTATAAACTCAAACTCCATTGTGGATCTAGTTATTATGATTTGCTTAGAAGATTTCTATGATACGGTTGCACCTCCTAAAGTGAATAAATATCCACTAGTAGACTTAGAGTCTTTTACCTCAAAAATCCAATTAGCATCGTTGTATCCTTCGATCACAGATGGTTATCTTGTATAGTGCAATCCATGATTACGAGTATAACGTAGATACCTTAGTAGTCTAGTTATTCCGTTTTAGTGTTCAACACTAGGATTACTCATGAATCTGTTCAACTTACTCACTGCATAGGTCAAGTTTGGTCTTGTACAATTCATCAAGTACATTAAACTTCTAATTACCCTAAAGTACTCTATCTGAGAGATACCCACTCTTTGATTTTTGTATAGATGTTGGCTCACATTTATTGGAGTTCGAGCTAATGCAGTGTCTTCTTTATTAAATGTTTTAAGAATCTTGTCCATATAATAGGACTGACTTAAAATAAGTCATGATGTTCAAAGAATCTTAATTCCTAGTATTACATCAACAAGACCCATGTCTTTCATATCGAATCTTAAATTCAACATTCCCTTAGTGGATTTAATTATCTTCTCATTATTTCCAATGATAAGTATGTCATCTACATAAAGATATAAGATGACTAAGCCATCTTCCAGGCCTTTACTGTAGATACATTTATCACTTTAGTTGATTTTAAATCCACTGTCCATCATGACATTATCAAATTTTTCATATCATTGATTTGGAGCTTGTTTCAAGCCATACAATGACTTGATTAATCTACATATCTTATTTTCTGATCTTGGAGCAGAAAACCCTTCAGGTTGGTCCATGTAGATTTCCTCTTCTAAATCTCCATTTAGAAAAGTGATCCTTACATCCATTTGATGTACTTTTAGATTTCAAAGAGTGACAATCGCCAGTAACATCCCAATGGAGGTTATTCTTGATACTGGAGCATATGTAACAAAATAGTCCAGGCCTTCACGTTGTTGGTAATCCTTAATGACCAATCTAGCCTTGTACTTTTCTATAGTGCCATCTAATTTCATTTTCTTCTTGAAAATCCACTTGCAGCATAATGTCATACTTCTAGAAGGAAGGTCTACTAGCTCCCAAATATGATTTTGCAAGATTAAAGTAATTTCAGATGTAATTTCTTCCTTTCATTGAGGTCCATCAGACGAAATTACTTCTTCTGAGTTACTTTGGGGATCACTTTCCAACATGAAAGTGATAAAATCTGATCCATAGAATTTTTCCACCTGAGCTATCTTACTTAGTCTGATCTCACCCTCAATTGGTTCACCATCTCCTTCTTCCTCTTGTGTTTCATATGCCCATTTTAAGGAGTCAGCCTCTGTTGGTGCAACAATGTCTCAAGCATTTATATGTTTTGATGTTTGGATAATCATCTAAGTTAGGCAATACTTTGTGATCTAATTATGAACATGTTTAAGTGACAGGAAAATCCAAGTATGAAGACTTGGTAAAGGCAAGTCCAAGTGTGATCTTGGCAAGAGAAGTCCAAGGAAAAGGTTTGGTGGCATAAGACCAAGCATGTAGTCTTGGCGGCATAAAGTCCAAGCAGACCTTGGCAAAGGAAGTCTAAAGGTAAGTCTTGGCAGCGTGAGTCCAAGCATGTAGTCTTGGCGGCGTAAAGTCCAAGCGCACTTTGGCAAAGGGAAACCCAAGACATGACAAAATCGAAGGAAGCTCTTGGAAGCAAGCGCAAAGGATGAACAAGTTGCGGACTCGGAGAGATCCTGGAGGCGCAAGGCTTAAGGAAGAGCTATAAGGTTGAGTCTAGGTCTAGGGAGTTAATTCAAGTATGAATTATTCATACTTGACGAGTATCAGTCGACTGATAAGATATAGCATGATCGATAGGGTGCTCGATCGAGTCAGTCGAGTCGATTTAACATGATGACGCTTAGTGGTAATCGATCGATGTCGCATCATGACCGCCAAACAAAGGCGCGATTGATCAAGTTAAACACGGGCGTAGAATGGAGTAACACTCGACTTCGCATCGTGATCACTCGACTGATCACTCCATCAGTCGACTGATGGAGGGATCAGTCGACTGATGAGCGTGTCGTTGAATGATGACGCTTATGAATCCCACGAATCTGGTTGTCCAGAAGTCATTAGCCGCGACGACAGTCGACTAATGCTGTACATCAGTCGACTGATCATGGCCCAATGGGAAAAATATTCCTCTCTCTATAAAAAGAGGACTTGGAGTGGTTGAAAGGGTTAATGTTTACATTCTGATCATTCTCTCAAGCCTCCATGAATTTTCTAAGCTTTCTAAGTATTTTAATTCCCCTCCTCCTCTCTAAACTTCATCTACATCTTTTGTAAGAAGAGGAGGGTCTTGTAAAAGAGAAAGATTCTTAGTGAAGATTGATTTGGGTTGATCCACCTTAAGGATCACCGTGGAGTAGGAGAGTTATCTTCGAACCACGTAAAGGCTTCCGTGTTAGCATTGTATTTTCGTTTCTATTACTATTGTATTTATTGTTCTTCCGCTAACCATTTTTGTAGAAATCGAAAAAGAGGTTATTCACCCCCTCTACCCTTCCAAGGATCCCCAACAGCCTCCTCTCGGGTCGTATACGAAAATACATGCTCAAAAAATGAGGCATTTCTCGATTCAATAATCAAGTTCTTGTGTATATCTGAAATTTGAGATTTATACACAAGGAACCTATAGCCATTGTTGTTAAGTGCATATTCAATAAATATGCAATCAACTATTTTTGGTCCTATTTTCATCCTTTTCGAATTAGGAGCCAACACTTCGCAAAACACCCCCACACTCATAAGTATTTGTAGGATGACTTTTTACCTTTCCATAACTCATAAGGGCTCTCCTCCATATTTTTTCAAGATACCTTATTTAAAAGGTAATTAGCTGTTAACACAACTTCTCTCCATAAATTATCTGGCATTCTAAAATTTAATAAAAGAGCATTCAACATCTCTTTTAAAGTATTATTTTTTCTCTCAACAATACCATTTTGTTAAGGAGTATATAGAGTTGTTATTTCGTGTCTAATCCCCTGTTCAACACAAAACTCAGCGAACGGTGAAACATATTCACCACCTCAATCACTTCATACCACCTTAATCTTCTTATTAAGATGATTCTCAACTTCATTTTTATAGAGAATAAATTTCTCTATAGCCTCATTCTTACTTTTTAGAAGATACACATAACAAAATTTTGTGTTATCATCAATAAAAGTAATGAAATATTTATTCCCACCACGTGTTGGAACCCCCTTTAGGTCGCACATGTTTGTGTGTATTAGGCTGAGTGGTTTATTGCTTCTTTCAACTTGTTAAAAGGATGGTCTCGTCAATTTTTCTTCTGCACAAATTTCGCATTTGTGTTTCGAGTCTATTTGAAATGTCGGTATGCTTTGAATGTTAATTAGTCTACGCAAAAAATTATAGTTAACATGTCCTAGTCTACTATGCCACAACATAGATGACTCAAGAATATAAACAAAAGAACTTTCATTTTTATTCATTTTGGGCCTAATGACCATTACACTAAGCTTGAAGAGCCCATCATTCTCGTATCCCTTCTGTACAAACATTCCACTCTTAGATAGAACAACTATGTTTGACTCAAAAACTATTCTACACCCATGCTTGCTTAATAGAGATCCAGATACCAAATTCTTACAAATATCCAGAACAAACAATACATTGTTTAGAGTAAGTTCCTTTCCCGAGGTCATTTTCAGCACTATTTTTCCATGACCCTTGATTTCCGAGGTTGCTGAATTCCCGATATACAACTTTTCTCCATCTCTAACTTCTTCAAAATTGTGGAGTAGCTCTTTGTTGTAGCACACATGTTTGGTGGCACTTGTGTCGATCCACCACTGCCACAGGTTTGAGCCCATGAGGTTTACTTTAGATATCACCACACAAAGATCCATATATGTTCCCTCATTCAAATTGGCCTCCTATTTCTTCTTCAGTTTTTGGCACATTGAAGATTTGTGATCGACTTGGTCATAATTGAAGCACTTCCCAGTAAACTTCTTTTTGTTGATGCCTCCTTTAGGTTCCAGCTTAGAAGACTTTGGTTTCTTTCATTTCGAGTTTTCACCGTGCTCGGCCACGTTGTCTTTAACATTCGCCTGAGTGAATGATCGTTTATCAAAGCTCCTATTGTCTTCCTCAATTCAAAATCAAATAATGAGTTCCTCGATGTTCATCTCCTTTTTCTTATTCTTCAGATAATTCTTGAAGTTCATCCATCCTTGAGGCATCTTTTCTATCATTGCAACCACTTGGAAGGTTTCACTCAATGTCATGCCTTCGAAGTGAATTTCATGCAGAAGCTCCTGGACCTGGTTGATCACCGTCTTAGAGTCCACCATTTTAAAGTCTAGGAATCAACCAACCATGAACTTCTTTGCTCCAGCTACCTCTGTTCAATTTTTGGTCTAAGGATTCCCACAATTCCTTAGTCAATTTCTTCTTTCAGTACACATTGTACAATGTATCCGCTAAATAATTGAGGATGTAGTTTCTACAAAGATACTCCGAGTGGTTCTATGCCACCACAACAATGAAGGTCTGGGCATCACTCATACCCTCAGGTACCTTAGGAGATTCTTCTATCAAAAATTGAGCCAGATTAAGTGTGGTCAAGTAGAAAATCATTTTTTGCAGCCACCACTTGAAGTTCAATCCAATGAACTTCTCTGACTTTTTCCAGTGATTGATTGGGATAGTCCCAATCATGATAGAGGGGGCGCTCACATGTTGAGTAGTAGACTCCGCTACTAGTATCTCAACTTGTTATGTGGCCATCTCAACAAATTACCTATATGTTTTAAGCTTGTTACGACCAATTACAATTAAACTTGTTGGAGATAGAGGAATGTCTAAAGACTTATCTGTTGAGATGACAATTGCAAAGTTGTCTTTAGTTGAGTAGGCCTTCCAGAAGATGAGATTGTCGAGAACCAAAAGAATCTACGATCGTGAATGACAAAGTGTCGAGTTCGACCGAGCACCACATAGGGAAGTAAGCTCGGGATGGTTGCTCAGTCGAAAGGTGCTCGGGAGTAGGGAATGTTGCTCGGGAAGAAACTGGGTCGAGTGGTGCTCGGGATTTGGGAAGGCTGTCGAGTGGAGAAACTACTCAGGTTCACACAGACTGAGGGTCAAAGGTGTTCAAGAATTGCCGCACCGAAAAGTGCTCGAGACAGAGGTGCTCGGGAAGTTCAAAAAATAGCCAAGCTGAGCAGACCGAGTGTTGAGAGTGCTCGGGAGATAATTGGGGTCGAGAGGTACTCGGAATGGAGGTTCTCGGGAAGTTTGAGAAACAACCAAGTAGAGTGAGAAGCGAACGCGAGGACCAAGCATTGTGGGTGCTCAGGAAGTAGCGGCGTCGAATGAGAAATGGAGTGTCGAGGGTGACCACTATGGGTGCTCGAGAAGTAGCCATGCCAAATGAGAAATGGAGCGTCGAGGCTAGAACTGTGGGTGCTCAGGAAGTAGTGAGAAACAGAGAATGTTGAACACAAAAAATAGCTTGGTTCGACTAGGAAATGGAGTACATTAAGGCCTCTTTACTACACAGTTTCCTTCAAATAGATTTGTCCTCCTCTCAGGGTGCTTTTGAGGTTTTGACGGATGTTTGTCTCCCATGATACAACGATAGGAACTGTGGACACAATCAAGTACGAATTGTTCACAACGAATTGAACTTACACCGGAAGGCTACCACAGAATAGGAAATGATCTCATGATTTCACACCTTTTTATCTTTGAAGTTACAACCTATTTATATAGGTTGTATACTTTGGTTTTTATTAATGGCATAGTAAAATTTTGATTTTGAAACGTTAGCCACAGATTTGTCATTTCGCTCGAGCTATTTAAACTTGATTTTGAAACATTAGCTACAAATCTACTGTTTTGCTCAAGCTAATTATTATGTCATTAATTACTGATTTAAAGCATACATTACGCTCTAAATTGATCATGATGTGAAATAGACGCCTCCATATCTATCATTTTCATTCAAATTTCTAACACAAATATCTTATTTATTATATTATCTAACTTTAATTAATTGTGTGTTGAGTGAGTGAATGTTGAAAGGTGTAATTGTTAGTCGACCTCTTCTTTTGAATATGGTTTTACTGGAGTTGTACAGAAATAATCTGAATTTAAATTCACAAAATGAATTTAGACTTATCTATCATTTAAGATGACACTTTTTTTTATTGAGTAGTCGAGTTGTTGAGTGTCGGTGGTTGCACTACTAACTGAGTGGCTAAGCTGGCCAAGTTACCAAGTGTCAAGCTAGTTGAGTTCTCAAATGTCGAGCTAGCTAAGATGATGAGTGTCGAACTAGCTGAGTTGTTGAGTACCGGACTAGCCAAGCTACTGAGCTACCAAATGCCAAGTTGCTGAGCTAACTGAGCTACTAAGCTAGCCAAGCTACCGAGTTGCCAAGTGTTAAGTTGTTAAGCTACCGAGCTAGCCAAGCAAGATGCCAATGTCGAGCTGTTGAATGTAGAGCTACCGAATATCGGGCTATCGAGTTGACGAGTGTTGAGTTGGTTGAATGGTCGCACTGCTGAGTCACTCGAGTGGTCAGGTGGCTTGTGTTGGTGCAATCGGCCTCGAGTTAAGATTGACCAAGCTCGAGTGAGACTCGAGTAATATTTTGATGTTTGATAATAGGCGTTGACAATGGATTTGACAATATGTGTGACTACATGTATGATCATATGACTAGCGGATGGTTTGGAACATCCAAGGTCATATGAGGGAGATTATTGGAGCAATCTACTTCAGGTCAAGAGATTGACCAAGCTCGAGCGAGACTCGAGTGAAAATCCAAGTATGGATACTTGTCAAGGGAAAGTCCAAGGGTGGAGTCTTGACAATGGAAAGTCCAAATATGGATATTTGGCAAAGGAAAAAGTACAAGGGTGTAGTCTTGGTCGTGTATAGTCTTGGTGGCGAAAATTCAAGTATGGAGAATTGGCAATGAAAGTCTCGGAAGTGCGACTTCTTGGCAAAGGTAGAACCCGGTAATATGACAAAGTCGATGGAAGCACTTGAAGGCTAACACAAGGATGAGGAGTCGTGGACTCGAACTAAAGGCGCGAGCCTGATGGAAGTGGCTTGAAGGCTTAGGTCATAGCTAAGGGTATCCAATAACATGATGAAGTCGATGGAAACACTTGAAGGCTAGCGCGAAGGGTGAAAGAGTCATAGAGGACTTAGATGGACCCTGAGGGTGTGAGGCTGATGGAAGTGTCTTGAAGGCTTAGGTCTAAGCTAAGGGTAAGTGTCAAGTATGAGGGGATCATACTTGGGTTAAATCACAATTTTGAGGTTTACCAATTGACTGGTGGTATTGACCAGTCGACTAGTTGAGTGCTCGACACTCGAGAGCTCAGGTTGACTCAGGCAATCGATTAGGATTATGACCTAGTTGACTAGTCGAGTAGTCGACTCGACACTCGAACTTGGTGCTCGGCGATGGGATGCCATGGTATGGCAATGATCGGTAGCCTAGGAAAGTTGAGTTAATCAAGTGCTCGATCATGTGGTGCTCGGAACAGAGTAGTCAACTGTCATGGATGGGCAGTTGACTGTCTTCGGTGGACATGAGCACAGAATATTTTTGAGTCGACAGTTGGCTTATGGAAATCGACTGATGGCTATGATAATCGACTGATAGGTCAGGTCAGCCGACTGATCGGATAAAATTTTTGACTTAGACTTGTCGTTTGTGAGACAATGGTCAAATGGGCAGTTGACTAGAGGTAAGGCTAGTCAATTGGTCGATAGAAATCAGCTCAAGTTGCAACTTTATAAGGAGACTTCAGTAGAAGATGAAGCTATCGATTCTTGGAACTATTGGAGGGGAATTGCTACTGTATTCCATACCTCCCAAGCCATTCCAAAGCAACCAAAAGCAAAGCAAGCAAAAGCGCACTCGTGTGAAGTGTTTGGTTTGAGTTTTCTCATTCTTTTGTATACTTGTCTCTTGGTTGTATTTCTTTATTGTAATCTCATTGTAAGAGGTTTGTCCACCTCTAGATTATTTTCGAGAAGGAGAAGATTTAGTAGTGATGTGCATCACAAGAGCTCACCCGTGGAGTAGGAACTAGGGTTCCGAACAAGGTAAAATTTGTTGTGTAGTGGTTGTGCTTGTGTCTTGTATTTTGTTTGTATTTATATTTGTATTTTCGCTGTGCACTAACAATTGTAGATAAGCACGATCAAATGATGAATCGATGAATGCTATTCACCCCCCTCTAGCGCGCCAAATAGGTCCTAACAATTGATATCAGAGTGAGGCTGCTCTTCAAGGATTAATCGCCATGAAAGCAAAAAATGCTAGAGAAGTAGAAGAGAATTGGAGGTCAATGATGGATTGAGCTACAAAATTTAGCTCCGCCTTCCTTTGATCACGAGGATTTCGAGTATTGGAAAGGTAGGATAGAGTACTTTATTATGTGTGATATAGAAAATTTGATTGTCTTAATGCAAGGTTTCGAAGTGCCCATGGATAAGAAGGGGAGAATTCTCAAGAAGAAGAAATGGACCGAGGAACAAATCCAAAAATTCGAAAGAAATGACAAGGTAACCAAAATTCTAGTTAATTTGGTATTTAACAATACCTTGTCCAAGATAGGTGTTTTTAAGGATGCCAAAAATTTATGGAGCAAGTTAGTAGAGCTCCATGAAAATCCCTCACCAGTACAAGATAAGGAAGAATGTTGGTCCTCTCAAGACCTTGGAGGTTCGGAAGTTGAGAGATGCTCAACATTCGAAGAAGAAGAGGTAGAAGAGTTGGAGGAAGCTTCCACCCCTAGCTAGGATTGAGGGGGAGGTTAGAGATTCAATGTCGGAACAAGAAATGGAGGACCCTCCACATCCGAGAGAAATGAAGAACAAGTCCAAGACTCCCCTATAGGTAACTCAAGCATAGTCATTAGAATTAAAAATCACATAATATGCTTTGAGTGTAAGGAAATATGACATTATAAGAGAAAATATCCAAAAAGAATCAAGAAGACGACTCAAGTGCCAAGAGCCAAGAGCCAAGATGAAGGCTCAAATAACTCCAATGGTGAAGGAGAAGACCAAGGAGATCGGTGCCCTCATCCGAAAAGGCAAGGAGCACATAGTGTGCTTTTGATTCAATCAAAATGAACACTATCATACCGAATGTCCAAGGGGGAGTCGCCCTAGGAAGGACATGAGAGGAGCTTCATGTGTAGGGGGAGTTAAGGCAAATCCTAAGGTATATTTTAATAATGCTCTTCCTTTATGTCATAATAAAAAGCATGCTAGTGATGTACATTTTAATGCACTCGCAATTATTCATCATAAAAAGCATGCTAGTAAGGCTTGTTGTTTAGGTGTTAAACATCATTAATTTAGGGTTAATGACAAGTCAACACCTAAGGTGAACCCTAGAGATAACCATGATAGGAACAATTTAGGCATTAACCCTAAGAAGAGTAGACATATGCCTAGAAAGAAGAAATATATCCAAAAGATTAATAAAAAATCAAAATTAGATAAGTTAGAGGTAAAAAATCAAGTTTTGAGATCAAAACTTGATAAGCTTGAAAAGATCCTTTATAGGATAGAAAATATGATAAAGTGGTCTAATGAACAAGGTTTAAATGTCAATAGACCCAAAAAAATCAAGCCCTCTTACCATAGTGTTCCATATAGTTATGGAACTGGCCCTAGGTCTAGGAAAGTCAAGGTCACAAGGAAAGCTATCTCTAAAGTTGATCATGATAAGAGTCAAGTGACTAAGGTTCCAAAGAAACCTAGAAAAATCACTAAAAAAAGTTACAAAGGAATAACCATTATGTGATAGAGGTGAAATAAAATTAATTTCTGATTTTAAAGAGTAAAATGGCAAAATTTTATTCTTTAAAATGAATCATATATATTCCTTAAGTTATTTATCAAAACATTAAAATAAAATCATTAAAGGAATTAACCATTTTGATTCGGTTCTATTTAAGGGTACTAAAGACAGTATTCAGAGCAAATAAATAGTCATTGATCAAGACATTGAAGATCAAGGAGAAAGCACTGACCTCTCTGGCTATTTTAGATATCAAACTTGGCAGCCAACTCACTTGGTTGATTAAGCACAATCACCCTGTGAGATATAGATTCTTTATATAGAGAGAGAGTCTTGTGCTCCATAGAATTCATATTGGACACGGAATAAGAATTGTGCCATTTAGAAAATGAGTTAGTTTTTTAGAGTTGACTGACTTATAGAGTTGTGGAGTTTGACTGACTTATAAAGCAATACAATTTAAAAAATGCTGTTGCCATCAAAAGCTTTCATGTGTTCACACCTCTATGAGTGCTTAGATTGTTGTTGTTTGGCCTCACCACTAAGACTTAGGAAGGAAAGAAGGCATCACCATTAGATTCAAAGTCTAACAAATTAGTTAGAATGTGTCAAATCAATTGAATATATATCATATTCAATCAATAAAAGATCCTATCCAGTAGGTGAATTAGGGGAAACGATCGTTTACCTCCGGATCAGTTCAGCAAAGCCAAACACCTAAATTACCCAGAAAAAAAAAATCTTAATTGGAAAACCTTCTTATAGTTAGGAATTACTAGTTAAGCACAATGAGCCTTGAAGATTTGAAAATGGTTTTGTGCAATCCTAGTGCCCAAAAGCTTACCAACCGTATAATAACATTTCTTATGAATAAAGTTTTGTCACCTTCAATTGATTGAGAAAAGTCTCTTAAATGTGTCCATCATTAAAATTATTAAAAGACGTCAAAAAATGATGGATGTGTGAATCGTTAAAGACCTAGAAATAGGGGCAGTGATCCATTTTGGTTTTGGTTAAGGAGTGACAAGTAGCCATTAATTATTTGTCATGATCTAAATTTGGAGATGTTCTGAAATCAACGAAAACAAGTCTAGTGTTATTGATGGTAATGATATTGATAAACCAGAAGATACAACATCATTTTATTTTAAAGTGATATTATAATTAAATTGCCTTTATACACCATTCTGTTACATTATGATGATATTTTGCCACCAAATTGCCTCATGATAAATTGCTTCAATTGCCTGGATGGATAGAGATAATTATTACTTCAAAGCTGAAGTTAGATAACGATATTAATGAGTTGAAGAATTGTTGGATGATTACAACTTTAGAAATCTCAACATCCTTATAAATAAATTCTCAAGCATATCATGATATCAAGCATCGAGTGTTTTTTTTACTCGTGATGTAATTCAATATAAGAAATTTAGGTCTTTCCACACCTTTTGAACTTAGATATATTTTTATCAAGTTACTTATTTCAAGAAGCTAGCTCTTGCTCTATCCCTTGCAAAATACAATCTTCTACGAGATCAACTAACATGTTCTCTCTTGTTGTTTGAAGGAAATTCATTGTTAGACTCACTTTTGGTTGAGTAGATAGGTTTCTTTCCTGTTAAAATCTCAAGAAGAATTATTCCAAAGCTATATACATCCCTCTTCTCTGTCAGCTGACTAGTTTGATAATACTCTTGATCTAAGCATCCAAAGGTGGCATACATGATAGTATCAATATGTGTTTGATCAAGAGGAATAGATCTTGATGATCCAAAGTCTGATATCTTTGTTCCAAAAGTATCTTCTAAAAAAATATTTAAAAACTTCACATCTCTATGAAAAATTGATATAGAAGCAACTGAATGCAGATAAGTACTCCTATAAATTTTGTGGTAATCTTGAGACGATAATCCCATGATAATTTAGATGTACCTTGTAAAACACAAAGATGATCTAAAAGGGTTCTATTGGAGACAAATTCAAAAATCAATAAGAGACAATATCCTAATAGCTTGACTACATTCCTATGATTGATCTGGGAAAAAAAAATTGCAACCTCATTTATGAATTGATCGATCTTACTCTTTTTAATATATTTTTATTTTTCATGGCAACAACATGTTGATTTGATAGCATTTCTTTGTAATCAGTTCCATGTCCTCTCCTTCCTAGTATATATTCTAGTTTAATCAAAACTATTTGTTGCCTTTTCTATTTCTTCTAAAAAAATATATATTTATTTTCTCACCAACATGTTCACTGGTGGAGATTCGTTGTTCAAGCAATAAGCCACGATTCTCATGAAAGTTCCTTCGTCTTATTTTCTTTTGATTCCATGACGTCCATTTTTTGCTTAGTATGACTTATGTTATGCATAAAAGCAAAAGGTATATATATAAATAAGCAGGGACAATGGTCAATTCTAAATGCTTCTAATTTATTATACTTGTGTAAATATTATGAATGCTATTTAATATCTATATTTTGTTCTTTCACGTACCTAAAATATCACATAACATATGAGCGTCTTAGAAATAGTTGAAAAGGATGCTTTCAAATAATACCTTTACATCCATCGTGGACGCAAGGATTTCCAATGTAGCCATTTGAGCATGCAGTTGCATCGATAGCCCATATCTTCATTATTTCCTGTGTCATTCACATCTGAACATATGGTGTGTTCGTGGAAACATGCGAAAGCGTTCATTTCTTTTGCAGCATCTTTGCAGGATTTGTGGGCTACTACCCAATTAATGATCTTATTCTCTTTCAAGGAAGTGAAAGGTGAATGCCTATATAAATAGTGACCATAAAAATCAGAAGGAACATAGTACTCCAGCTGCCCTTCCTCCGTTGAAATTTTGCTCACTATATATCTTCGAACAGGAGAGTTGGAGGGTGGGAGGTCTCGTTACATGTTAGAGCAAAACCTTCGCCTCTGTAACAACCCTTTTCTAGCCCAAAGGGAAAGAAAATTGCAATGTCTCCACATTTTGTTTGACAATTTTCTGCTGGAGCTAATGTAAAATTTTTACCTGTCTCACTCACACACACACACACAAGTGATTAGTTTTAACATCTGTCAATTTTGTCACATTATGCATCATTAAATTATTTAGTTGAATTAATTAGCATGTATGATTTCACAAGAAAATATCAAAGAGATTTATAAACATCACCTAATTGCCAGCCGTTGAGTAGATAGGGATCGCCGACATAATCTAAAAACATCGACAATTATAACCAATAATTTTGTTCGAGTAGATTGAATTTTCAAGAATAAAATCTTAGCATTCACTTTTTTGACAACGACATGCTTAAGTGACTTTGCTCTTCATAGCCTCATTGCACGTAGAATTATCATTGATGTACCAAGTAAGAGAAGCTATCATTTTAATTCTATTCTTTCTTTTTTAGTTAGTATCAGCTCTGCTATCCAAGTCTTCGGCTTGACTAATTCTGAGGACAATCGATTCGGTTCCACGGAAATTTTTCACAGATCATCAGGGTAAATCGAAAAGTGCTAGCAGCCGATGCTCCATCACCTTATTTGAAGGAAATCTTTGCAAAATTCGTCGTAGTTGGGAAATCAAACTGGAGATGTCTGAAAAACCACATGGACATCATTTCTTGATTTTCCACAAAAGAAAAGTCATATGTTCGTCTTCAATTTATATTTCATTTTCCATGCCTCTCTTCATCACTAGATATGTAGCTATTGCTTGGCCAACACGGTTCTCATCATTAAGATAAGAAAACACATCTCAAATTAAATCGTAACGTCTTATTATATTAAGTCTATTTTAATGGTCGGTTTAAGTCTATTTTAATTATATGTCTCACTTCATTTAGAACCCAAATATCATGTTCCGTCGATACAACTGTTGCAAAGACTCGAGAGTCATGCAGAATTTTTTTTTTTTTTTAAAAAGAGAATAAATATATTGCAAACTCATGATTAATAATATACATATTGCAAACTGGGTTTATACAAACTCACGATTATAAAAACTGAATTTTCTCCTAACCAAAAAAAATGAAAAGTCTTTTAATTTGCAATGGCAATTGAAAAAGACCCAAGAAACATGATAGAAGATTTTTGCAATCAGTGTTGTTTCCATTAAATAAACGTAGAATTCCATTTCCATGTAATTAAGCTGATTTCCTCGTTGACTCTTCTTCTCATCGTATTTATAAATATGATAATAAATCCTTGATTTTCCACAAAAGAATAGTCATTTTCGTCTTCCATTTATATTTCATTTTCCACACCTATATATATATATATATATTGTTGCTTGGTCAACACGGTCCTCACGATTAAGATATATAAAGACATCTCTAATCCCCTTGTTAAATCTATTTTAATTGTGTGTCCCACCCTACTTGTAACCCAAGTATCTATAAAATATTCCTTATATATACGACGACTGCTGCAAAGACTTAAGAGCATGTAAAAGTCTTCTTTGACCGCTAATAATTGGCACAATTATCGTCGTAAAAATTTCTAATTATAGTATGCAATCAAATAATGTCATCATAAATGCTTAAGTATCTACAACCACAAAATAGTGATTCAAGATTTCCACGATGGCTCTAGTGATTGCAACATTGTTCCAACTCCCAAGCAAATGAAATTTTAAAATAAAAAATTATTTAAAAAATGAATCACATACATATCGACAATATATATATATCCAAAAATAAAAATTAATTTTCATAATCAATAGATTAAATAGGATATAAAGGATATCTCACAGGAAAATAGACTAATTTTGTTAACGAGAAATTATTTGAGTCATTAAGAGTTGATCCAATTAAATCAAATAAAAATAGTGACTCCTTCGCGGGAGAAGTTAATTGATGTGAACGTATGTTAACTTTAATATGCATGAATATTGATTTTTGTGGGACAAGGCTGCCCATGCAGCCGAAGGACACATAGCCCATGCATCTACCATGGAAAGAAGTGTCTTACTAACTAAATGGGTATATCAAAAATTTAAAAAAGACATGATCTATGTCGTCATATTATTACTCTACGAGAGCAAACCATTAACTTGTCGACAACATGACTAACTGAACCGTTAACTCATTATGGTGATTGTTGCAACCTGAGATTCTAAGTTATTGATCATGTGTTAAGATGAATTAAGGTGACCACGTATATATGGAAACAAACTTAGATCTCTTTCCCTTTTTTGATATCATTGCGATGACTCAAACTTGTACATTTGTTACCTTCGCCTGAAGAATTTACCCGGTCTACTCGCGTCGGAGGAAAGATCACGATGGAAGATTCCTCAGGTTACCACAAACCAGATCCAAGGATGCAGCGTCTCCACCTCTCTTCTTCTGCGTTTTCGCCGATCACCCTCAACCCTTGGACGCACCATCCTTCTTAAGGAAGGGGATCGTGCACGCACGGCTTAACGTCGTGCGTGTGTGATGGTGGTTCCACGAACTGCCATTGCAGTTCGTGGAACTGCTTTCATCACTTACATCTCCCACTCGTCCAAGATATGTCACATAGACACGATGATCACATAAACTATTTAGAAGAGGTATTTAAGTCACATAGACTAAATAATCATATAGATTTTTTTTAGAAGCAACATAGAGCAATAGTCACATAGACTAATGAAACATCCAATTAGAAAATGATTTGTGCGACAGCAAGCACATTGAGCGTTCAAATGCTAAGAAAGTTGTTACACCTTACATAGCTGCTCATAGAGTGATGTATGCTAAGAGAAGTTGTTACGCTTAACTTAGCCACTCTCCGAATGATACATAATCATTCTCCCGATGACACAGAGTCATCTCCAGGTGGTACAAAACCATTTATTTTATGGCACACCGCCATTCTCCAAGTGACACACAGTCGTTTTCCAGATGATACAAAATCATATATCTGGTGGTTCATAACCATTTACCTGGAAACATCCATGTCTTACTATTTACCCAGATTAAATAATCTTATTTACATCAATATGAACATCTCTAATCCCTCTTAATGATCATCATATCAAGAGCATGTCTCATATTCCAAATATTCACAAATATTTCTGTACACAACAGAAAGAGTCAACTAGTGAATAATACTCATTAGATATAAACCTATTTAATCTTCCTTTTTAGTGTGAATCTATTCATTTTAATCAATCGCTTTCCTAGTCATGTTCCATAGACCGAATCATACATAGTCATAGGTAGACATGCTAAACTAGTAAACCTTGATTAAAACTTCAAGTAGACACCTAAATAGTCACAAAAGGTAAATATTGAGATCAACATATAATCTCAAAGGGCTCACATAGTAGAGAAGCAGGGATTCATTCTCCTGCTACCCTTTGTTGGGTTTTCGGCACCGCGGCGTGTGTGTGTTCGATCATGTTTCGTAAACATGAGCACAGCGGAAGCAATTAAAATAATAAATCTATATTTATTACAACACACACAACACACGCATGCATATTACAACAAGTGTAGACATAACCGTAAATTAAAATTTGCAATAAAAGAAAATTATCTACGTTATACCTTTCGTATGACGTGTAGCGGGAACGACATCAACCGGAATGATCCTCGTAAGAATCGTCTCTATCCGTATCCACGCCAAGCTCCTCGGGATGACTTCGCTAAGCCACGAGCTTCGTCTTCGTACGGGTTACTAGCCTCGTGTTGAAGACAACGTGATCGAGAGATGATCACGATCCGAATCCAAATTCGGATCCAAAACGAGTTCTCAAACCTCGCTTCTCCGGAGAGGTATTCGTCAACCGTTTGACGAATCCTTCGTCCTCCACCTCAGAGGATTACCGGAGATCAAATCCCCGGTAAGTTAGCCGCTGTCGGAGCACTAACCGTCGTCCAAACGACGCCCGACGAGAGAGAAGCTGTCCAGAAAACTGGACAGCTTGGTGGAGGATATAGGCGCCGCCAACCAAGGAAAGAAAAGGCTCACCTTGATGCCAAACCTATAGGGAGTTGACGGGCAACCAGGGTTGGGCGGCAAGGAGCTTGGGCGGCTTCAAGGGTGGGCGCAACTCAAGGGCTAGGGTTTTGGATTTGGGCTTAATTATCCCTTAAGCCCTCTTTATAGAGAACTAATTCTCTTAATGGTTAATGGATCATATCCATAAAGCCCGTTAACCCGCTCCATTAAGATAAGTTAAAATAAACCAAACCATGATGGTTTATTTTATGTTAAAACGAACCGAACCAACCTTTGGTTCATTCGTTTAATATAAACCAAACCCTTTGGTTTATTCTCATCCATTGGATTAGAACCAAACCATTTTGGTCCATCCATTATGTCTTCATAAGACATGGCCCATCTACGCTTCCATTGCGACTGAAACAATTTCATGCTCGCTTTATGTTTGGTCCAACCAAACATAGTTTCTCTCGGTCTAAGAATCTCATTCTCAAGCTCGTTTTAAATCCTTTGGATTACACTCGTTGTGCGTGTGACCAAATAGGTTCTCGGTTTATGTTGGCAGTCTATAATTAACCATTAATTATAGAACGATCATGAGTGACACCTAGTAGTACATCATGATCCCCAATTAACCTAAAAGATCAACGGTTGATCCAGAACTATTTCTGAAACCCTTCAGTAGCTCGAATGAATCGTGCCCCATTCCCTTCACTCATCTTATACCCACTTGGTTCAGGACATGGTCTATTGTGTCAGTCCCCACTAGGTCGACTACGCCACACCTAGCCCAAGTATCATTTCCTCGTCCCACGGATTCTAGTTACTCCACATGTATCAAGAGTACCTTACTCTAAACATGTAATGCTTCGCCAAAGACTTTAGTAACAATCCGACGAGAGGCCATGGGTATACATCTCCTCGCAAGGAGTGGTGAACTTTATAGGCTATTCAAACACCTTCGATCACTTCGACTTATACCCAATCATCTCGGTCCACATCTCCTTAGAGATGTTTGCTTAAGATGTCAAAGCATAAGTCTCCATGATCAAGATGACTTGAATACCGCAAGTCAAAGGAACATCGCACTTAAGCCACAAGAAGAACTTCATCGACATATCTATATATGCAGAGAACCATATGAAGTCTTACTACTGGTCACTCCAATGAACTAGTTACCATAACTAGCATCCACGATTAACTCCGACATCACTATGTCTCCACCAAAGGAGAATCACCGCTTGATACACCAAGGAGTATACTGCTAGTCTCAATGTAATTGATGGTGTCCAAATCCATCAATTCATCGACTAGGATAATTCCGATACATCACAATTACACATGTAGAGATACTCACTAGTTGTGATCCAATCACAAATTCTCTCATGCCGTGAATCGATCGTGACATTCAAGAAATGAGTTTAAGATCCAATCAAATACATTAAACATGTATACTCAAATAGTGAATCTTCATTTATCATATAAATGGTTCATACATAAGGCGATTGCCTTAGGACATCTCTCATATATTACTAACAGACTCCCACTTGGCCTAATGCCAATCGCTACAGATCCAATACCATAAGCTCTAACATGACCTCAAACTTACTTTCGAGGTAATGCCTTTAGTCAAAGGATCCGCTAAGTCTTTCAAAGGGGAATTTTCTCGATTTGTATTTCGCTCCTACCGATGATCTCTCCGATAAGATGATAGCGCGGCACATGTTTGGATCGCTGATGAGACCTTGGTTCTTTCGCGCGTAATTGCTCCATTGTTGTCGCAGAGACCGGTATTGCTTCAACAATGGCCGAATCACACCAAGTTCATGAACGAACTTCGATCCAAACCGCCTTTCACGCTCCGCCGCAATATATTCGCCTCGCAGGTAGAATCCGCTACGCCTCTTGTTTGAAACTTTTCCAACTCATCGCCCTCATTCAAGGTGAACACGATCCGCATCGAGACCGAATCATCCTTGTCCGTCTCGAAGCCGCATCCGTGATACCCGCATCACCATGTCCCTTCTCCATATATTAGAACACATCCTTAGTTCTTCTCAAGTACTTAAGGATCGCCTTAATACCGCCCAATGATCCATTCCTCGATCGGGATCGGTATCCGCCGTGACACTCGTGAGCATACGATACATCGGGCCTCGTGACATAACATAGCATACATGATAGATCCTATCATGATGCATAGGAATCTTACTCATGCAAATCCTCTCGCCTTCGTAAGGCGCGACATAGACTTCAAAGGTGTACCCCATGCCCGATGGGCGATAACCTTTCTTGATTCCGACATGCTAAACCTCTTTAGCACTTGGCCTATATATGTAGATCGCGAAAAGACCAAGCAACCGCTTCGATCTATCTCTATAGATCTTAATCCCAAGGATGTAGGTTGCTTCTCCTGTGTCTTTCATGGAGAATGTCTTGGATAACCAAACCTTAATCGATCAGTAAGATTGACACATCGCTTCCTATAAGTAATATGTCATCGACATACAATACTAGGAACACGATCGCATTCTACTAACCTTCTTGTACACACAAGGTTCGCTCGATTTTGTGAGAAATCAAACTTTTGATCGTCTCATCAAACGGATATTCCACTCTCGGATGCTTGCTTCAATCCATAAACGGATCCGCCGCAATTTGCATACCTTGGTTTTATCAACCGATGTGAAACCTCAGTCGTATCATATACACGCCCTCGAAAGGTGTTTCCATTAAGGAAAGCCGCTTTTTCACATCCATCCGCCATATCTCATAATCATAATGAGCCGCTATGGCCAGGAGCATCCGAATGGATTTAAGCATAGCTACAAAGTAATAGGTTTCGCCATAATCAACACCTTGCTTTTGAATATCCTTTCGCCACCAATCTAGCCTTATAGGTAATCACATTACCATCCATGTCGGTTTTCTTCTTGAAAACCCACTTGCACCCTATAGGCTTTATGCCTTCAGTGGGTCAACCAAGTTCCAAACTTGGTTTTCATACATGGAATCCATTTCCGACTTCATGGCACCAAGCCACTTATCCCTTTCGAACTTGTCAAGACTTTTCATCATAACTGTAGGCTCTCATCATCAATGAGTAACACGTCGCTCGATTCACTTACGAAATCCATATCTCTCGTGAATATTGCGGTTCTACCGTGATCTACGAAGATGTGGTGTTACAATAGGTCCAAATTGATTGCTCATCACTATGAGTTGTCGAGTTGTCAGGCTTCACTGTGTATCTCATCAATGTCTATTTGAGTCTCTCGAGCCTCCTCAAGCTCGACGACACTCCCAATCGCTTTCTTGCAAGAGAAACTCTTTCTAGAAACACAAAGATGCCTCAAACAAACACCTTTGTTCCACAGATGATAGAATTGGTAACCCTTGTTTCCTTTAGGGTATCCAATAAATAGACATTTATCGACTTAGCATCCAATTTGTCTCGATACACCGCTTCACATAAGGTGACAACCCCATATCTTCAAGTAAGATACATGAGGTTTCTTACCATTCCATATCTCATATGGAGTAGTTGAGACTACCTTGGTAGGCATTCTGCTTAACAAGTAAACAAATGTCTCAAGTGCATAACCCCAAAAGGACTTGGGAAGAGTCGATGATTCATCATTGACCGACCATGTCCAACAAGGTCCTAAGTACGCCTCTCGATACACCATTATGTCATGGTGTATAGGGCGGAGTCCATTGAGACAATATGCCATTGTCTCTAGATAATCAAGAAACTCTTGACTTAAGTATTCACCACCTCGATCCGATCAAGTATTTTAATACTTTGTCATGTTGTTTCTCTACTTCATTTCTGAATTCTTTGAACCTTTCAAAGGCTTCACTTGTGTTTCATCAAGAACACATACCCAAACCGTGAGTGATCATCGTGAAGGTAATGAAGTAGCTATAGCCTCCTAATGCTTGAGTTGACATAGGTCCACATACATCAAGATGTACTAGACCTAGTAACTCTCCCACTGCTCACCTTTTCCAAAGAAAGGTAACTTAGTCATCTTGCCTTTTAAGCATGATTCGCATGTATCGTAATGAATCCAATTCAACGATTCCGAATTCCACATCGGTAATTCGACATGCTTTCGCTTATATGGCCAAGACGACAATGCCACATATAGGAGTCTATGTGATTATCCTTTCGAGCACGCTGTTGCTCGCTTCGATATTGAAAATGTCACCGATACGCCCAACGATAAATGCCATTACTCAAAGTTCCAGCCCATAAAGTACGCCATTCAAAGTTATATAACAACAATTGTTACTAAACGTTAAATGGAAACCATTTCTATTTAAGCAGAAATAGAAACAATGTTCTTTATTAGAGAAGGAACATAATAGCAATTGTCCGCCCAAGACTAGTCCACTAGGAGCTTCAAAGAAATAAGTTCCGATGGCGATCGCAAGCAAAGAACCTTTGCTCCATTGCCAACTCGCAAATTTGACTCTCCGACAAGTCTTCTTCTATTCCTTAGCCCCGTATGTCATTACATATATGTGAGCTACACCCAAGATCCAATACCCAAGTGTCTAAGGAAATAGAATGACAATCAATAACGAAGATATCAAGAGGATGGGGCATCGGATGCCTTCTTCTTCTTCATGGACTCAAGATAAATCTTGCAGCTTTTTCGCCAAGGGCCTTCTCACACTGATGGCAAGTGCCCTCATACCGGGTTCCGCCTTTCTTTGCCTTTTTGTTCTTTCCTTTCTTCGTTTCTTTTGCCTTCCTTAGAACCTTTCGAGGAATCAACTGTATCAGAACCGCCTTTCTCCTCATGCTTCATGTAAGGCTCCACAGCCTTTCAAAGATATCGAGGAGCTCGAATGGTGGATTCCAATTTGTTCATCCGATAGTTCATCACAAATTACGAAACTCTTGGGCAAACAATGCAATTAAGTCAATACTTAACTCATGATCCATCACAAAACCGAGGGTAGCTAGCCGATGTACCTGCTCATCTTTAGCACAAACTGCACTACAGCTTTATTTACCTTCTTGCATCTTCGTGGTGAAGAGGAGCCTAGAGACCTCAACCTTTCGATCTCGCTTGCTCATCGAACAACTCATGAAGATGGAAGACCATAGTGTTAGCATCCATATGCTCATGTCGCTTTCACTGTACCATCGCCGCTAGCATGATGCAACTCGCCACCAGACCGCCACATGTTTCGATAGACCAACATTTGGTCTGAGTTGCATCGCCCTTAGACGGCCAGAAGAGGCTCTTCAAGGACATATGCAAGCTTTTCCGCTTTGAGAACAATTCTCGAGTTTCTAAGCCATCCAGAAGTTAGGCCCGATCGGTTTGTTCGAATCCAAAATAGTCGCCAAATTCAAAGACGCGTCATGATCAATTTATTGACCTAGAAATACAAAAGCGAGCATATATGAGAAAATGATTTTAAAATGCATCAATATATATTTATAAATCTCATTCATTTTCAATTTCAAAAACCCCAAAATCACTTGGAGATCGTAGGTCCATCTCGAATGGGTGATATCCATCATAGTTATGAACAACCTTGGAGAGAGTCCAACAAGCCATTCATAACTACGACGGTAGGTATCATCTATACCGATTGCATATCCCGTATATGCAACTATCACAATGTGCTATCAACTAATTGAATGTTCACACATACATCGGGTTGTTAACACATTAACAAGTATGCATCATATGCATAGCACCCAACTTCACCTCCCTTTACATCGACCTTGGAGAGTCCAACAAGCCGATGCTCGGGTTAAAGCCAACCCATTAATCAGGACATAGTTTTAATATGGTTAGAGCGCATTCAACCAATTAGCCCAGCTTGGAGAGAGTCCAACAACCAAAGCTAACGATTGACCTCTGACTCTTACCATATTAGTATTAAACTATTCCATGGTTTGAACATATTCGAGTTTGGCCAGGGCTTGGAGAGAGTCCAACAACCCAAACAAGAAACAGAACTCTGGTTCTAACCATATTAATGGAAGGTGTAGGCTTTAATATTGATTAAGGGTTTTTATGTCTCATCCTTTTTGCATGCAAATAACTATTATCTACATGGCATGGCATACATGGCATACATCTACATGTCACGACACGCATGGCATAATGTTATGCATCTAATGCAATTACATGGCATACAATTATGTCATGTATATAATTTCCTTATATGTCATAACTATTTATGGAAATAAAATATGTTTAAGATTTGATTCTCCAAATCAAATCATAATTAAATTAGGAAACAAATTTCCAAATCTAATCACATATTTTATTCATGGAATTATTTGATTAAGGAAAATCTATTTAGGAAACCAATTTCCTAAATCTTTAAAACTACTTATGGAAATAAAATATTTTAAGATTTGATTTCCCAAATCAAATCATGATTAAATTAGGAAACAAATTTCCAGAATCTAATCAAATATTTTATTTATGCAAAATATAAATTTCCATAAATACTTCCAACTTTCCAAAAGTGGAAGATTTCCATAAATACTTCCAGACTTTCCAAAATTGAAAAATTTCCATAAATACTTCTACATTTCCAAAATTTAGAAAATTTCCAGAAATACATTATGACTATCGCAAAACCATTTTTACGATTATGTCGAAACACAACAGGCTCACGATACCTTTGTTGGGTTTTTGTGCGATCATGTTTCGTAAACATGAGCACAGCGGAAGCAATTAAAATAATAAATCTATATTTATTACAACACACACAACACACACATGCATATTACAACAAGTGTAGACATAACCGTAAATTAAAATTTGCAATAAAAGAAAATTATCTACGTTATACCTTTCAGTATGGCGTAGCGAAACGGCATCAACCGGAACGATCCTCGTAAGAATCGTCTCTATCCGTATCCACGCCGAGCTCCTCGGGATGACTTCGCTAAGCCACGAGCTTCGTCTTCGTACGGGTTACTAGCCTCGTGTTGAAGACGACGTGATCGAGAGATGATCACAATCCGAATCCAAATTCGGATCCAAAACCGAGTCCTCAAAACTCGATTCTCCGGAGAGGTATTCGTCAACCGTTTGACGAATCCTTCGTCCCCCACCTCAGAGGATTACCGGAGATCAAATCCCCGGTAAGTTAGCCGCTGTCGGAGCACTAACCGTCGTCCAAACGACGCTCCGACGAGAGGAGGAGAAGCTGTCCAGAAAACTGGACAGCTTGGTGGAGGATATAGGCGCCGGCCAACCAAGGAAAGAAAAGGCTCACCTTGATGCCAAACCTATAGGAGATCACCGGAGGGTCGCCGGAGGATAGCCGGCTGAAGCTTGGACGCCGGAAACAAGTTGGACGGCGGCACAAGGGGTTGGGCGGCGGCACACTAGGGTTGGCGCCGAAAACTCCTTCAAGGGGTGGGCGGCAACTCCAAGGGCTAGGGTTTTGGATTAGGGCTTAATTATCCCTTAAGCCCTCTTTTATAGAGAACTACTTCTCTTAATGGTTATTGGATCATAACCATTAGGCCCGTTAACCCGCTCCATTAGGATAAGTTAAAATAAACCAAACCATGATGGTTTATTTTAAGTTAAAACGAACCGAACCAACTTTTGGTTCATTCGTTTAAAATAAACCAAACCCTTTGGTTTATTCTCATCCATTGGATTAGAACCAAACCATTTTGGTCCATCCATTATGTCTTCATAAGACATGGCCCATCCACGCTTCCATTGCGACTGAAACAATTTCATGCTCGCTTTATGTTTGGTCCAACCAAACATAGTTTCTCTCGGTCTGAGAATCTCATTCTCAAGCTCGTTTTAAATCCTTTGGATTACACTCGTTGTGCGTGTGACCAAATAGGTTCTCGGTTTATGTTGGCCTCTATAATTAACCATTAATTATAGAACGATCATGAGTGGCACCTAGTAGTACATCATGATCCCCAATTAACCGAAAAGATCAACGGTTGATCCAGAACTATTTCTGAAACCCTTCAGTAGCTCGAATGAATCGTGCCCCATTCCCTTCACTCATCTTATACCCACTTGGTTCAAGACATGGTCTATAGTGTCAGTCCCCACTAGGCTGACTACGTCACACCTAACCCAAGTATCATTTCCTCGTCCTACGGATTCTAGTTACTCCACATGTATCGAAGAGTACCTTACTCTAAACATGTAATGCTTTGGCCAAAGACTTTAGTAACAATCCGACGAGAGGCCATGGGTATACATCTCCTCGCAAGGAGTGGTGAATCCTTTATAGGCTATTCAAACACCTTCGATCACTTCGACTTATACCCAATCATCCCGGGTCCACATCTCCTTAGAGATGTTTGCTTAAGATGTCAAAGCATAAGTCTCCATGATCAAGATGACTTGAATACCGCAAGTCAAAGGAACATCGCACTTAAGCCACAGTAAAACTTCATTGACATATCTATATATGCAGAGAACCATATGAAGTTTTACGGCTGGTCACTCCAATGAACTAGTTACCATAACTAGCATCCACGATTAACTCCGGACATCACTATGTCTCCAGCCAGTGAGAATCAGCTGCTTGGATACACCAAGGAGTATACCTCGTGCTAGTCTCAAATTGATGGTGTCCAAATCCATCAATTCATCGACTAGGGATAATTCCGATACATCACAATTACACATGTAGAGATACTCACTAGTTGTGATCCAATCACAAATTCTCTCATGCTGTGAATCGCATCGTGGACATTCAGTAAATGAGTTTAAGATCCAATCAAATACATTAAACATGTATACTCAAATAGTGAATCTTCATTTATCATATAAATGGTTCATACATAAGACGATTGCCTTAGGACATCTCTCATATATTACTAACACCTTTAGTGTCATCTTAGCACATGTGGTATGATTCACATGCTACGATGTCTTTCCTCTTTACCAATAAAGAGTGCATGTTATTATTAAAATAACATCGTACAGATTTCGATCTAGACATTCCCAATGCATAATCCATAATTCAACATATGAATCCAGAATTCAACATATGAACTCTAATCTGGCTCAAAAACAGGTATAGTAAATGGTGGGTTCATTTACTTCGATCATTTACCACAAAATGATCTTATCTTGATACAAATATCAAGACGACTCCAACTTATAGGTATGTATCCCATACATATAGCTTCCAAAGCTATCCTATAAGCAATAGTCTTACCCCTATTTGTATATAACGAACAGAGATGATTGTCCATGTGAGAGGACCAATCGTTACCTGTCAACATGCTTATCGAGATCTTATCACTAGAACGTAACATAATATACACATACACTGAATAAATTATGGCTTTCATAAAAAAAATTCAATCAAAACATATCTGATTGTCAATTACAACGTTGTTACATTCTACGAAGTCCCAAGGACTTTACATGCACATTTAATGACTCTCTAGTCATCGGCTTAGTAAAAGGATCTGCAAGCATAGCTCGTGTAGGGATATACTCAAGAATCACTTTCTTCTTAGCAACAATATCCCTTATAAAGTTGTACTTTATAGCCATATACTTGCCCTTGCTGTGATATTTGGGATCCTTTGAAAAAGCTATAGCGCTGATCATCACAATCAGTCCATTTGGACTCCCCCGTCCTCAAGAATCTTCAAATTCTTCAGAACCTTTTTAACGATCGCTTCTTATGCAATTTGAATATGTCACATATTTAGCTTCCATTGTAGATAAGGCCACACATGTCTGTTTCTTGTTGTTCCAAGAGATGGCTCCACCATTTAACAAGAATGCATAGCTTGATGTTGATTTTTTATCATCCAGGTCCCCAGCCCAATCTGTATCTAAATAGCCTTTTAGGCTCATATCTGATCCTTGATAACAGAGACAATAATCTGTCATCACCTTCATATATCTGAATATCCTTTTTACTATTTTCCAGTGTCTCGATCCTGGTTTGGTGAGCAAGACTAAGCCTTTGCATATCGATGTCGGAGCACATAGTATACATTAAACTACCTATGGCACTTGCATATGGTTTTTTTATTCATCTCGGCTATTTCAGCTGGAGTCTTGGGATTCATACTTTTGCTCTAGCGTACCTTTTCGCAATAGGTGTCTAAATGTTGTAACATCTTAGTTATATAAGACTCTTGTGACAAACCCAAAAGTCTCTTTGATCGATCCCTGATGATCTTTACTCCTAAGATGTATTCAGCTTCTCCCAAATCTATTGTGTCAAATTGTGAAGACAACCACTTTTTGACTTCCACCACAAAACCTATGTCATTTCCTGCTATTAACATATCATCAACATATAATGATAAAATGACATACTTTCCTTTTTCCTTCTTAAGGAAAATGCAATGATCCTCATTGATCATTTCGAAACCATAAGATAAAACTACTTTGTTGAATCTTATGTTCCATTGTCTTGACGCTTGCTTCAGCCCATATATAGATTTCTTTAATCTACATACTTTATTCTCTTGGCCTAAAGCAACAAAACCTTCTGGTTGAACCATATAGATTTCCTCGTCAAGTTCGCCGTTAAGGAAAGCGGTTTTGACATCCATATGATATAATTCCAAGTTATAATGCGCCACAAAAGCCAAAATAACTCGGATGGACACAAACTTCACTACGGGAGAAAATGTCTCTTCAAAGTTTATACCCTCTCTTTGGGTAAACCCTTTTGCAACTAGTCGAGCCTTGTATCGGTTAATCGATCCATCAGATTTCCTCTTTATTTTGAGAATCCATTTATTCCCAATGACCCTTCGACCAGGAGGAAGATCGACTAACTCCCAAACTTGATTCCCAATCATTGACTCCATCTCTTCTTCCATTGCACTTTTCCACTTATCTCCAACTCTACATCCCAACGCTTTCTCAAATGATTGAGGTTCATCTTCGTCAACTGGGAGTGTCATCATTACCTCATTCTCAATATTAAATTTCCTTTTAGGTATGATTTTACGAACACTTTTTCGTAAGATGGGCTGTTGAGAAGTCACCCTGTGTTCAGGCACATCACTCCCACTCAGTTGACTCGATCCAGGTATCCCACTAGACACCTGTTTTGTTGATAACAACTCATTCTCCTCAAAAAGAGAAACTGTCTTATCAACTTCTCCCCTCATTGGGAACTCAGTTTCTAGAAAAGTGGCATCTCTAGACTCAATCTCAGAGATCGTTCCATCGTGTTGCTCACCTATGAAAACATAACTTTTTGAGGTCTCAGAATATCTTATAAAGATACATTTCTTACCTCTAGGTCCGAGTTTTCTATACTTGTGAGAACTATTATGAACGTAGGCAGCTGACCCCCAGGGTCTCAGATTACTCAAATCTGATTTTCTACCTGTCCAACGTTCATATGGGGTAGATGAAACTGACTTTAAAGGCACTTTGTTAAGTATATAGGCCGCAGCTAGTAAGACATCTCCCCAATAGGAGACCGACAAATTAGCCTGCGCCATCATAGACCTAACCATTTCAAGAAGAGTCATATTTCTTCTTTCAGCAACCCCATTTTGCTGTGGAGTTCCTGGGATCGTTAGCTGTCTAATAATCCCTTTTTCATTACATATTGTCTTGAACATATCAGACAAATATTCTCTCCCATGGTCAGTGCGTAAAGTCTTAACCTTACGTTCCGTTTGATTCTCAACCTCGTTCATATAACGAATGAAGCAATCTAATGCTTCATATTTATGAGAAATCAAATACACATAACCAAAATGAGAGAAATCATCAATAAATGTAATGAAATAGGAAGCTCCATGTCTAGCCTTCACACTTATCGGACCACAAATATCCGAATGAATTAATTGTAATGGTGACTCTGCTCTAATAGCCTTTCCAAATGGTTTCCTTGTTGCTTTTCCAGCAAGACAATGCTCACATATAGACAAGTTGATCTTAGCACGAGAGCCCAATAAACCCTCTTTAGCTAACCTATTCATGCGATCTTATCCTATATGTCCCAATCTAGCATGTCAAACCTCATCAGTTATATTTGCATCGCTAGTAAGAGCAATATTCGAAAAACAACTATCAAATGCACAATTTACATCAGGCACCATATCTAGTACCATAAAACCATTTGTTAAATAACCATATCCGATTGACACTGAGTCAATCTTAAGTTCTACACACCGCATGTAAAAATTTACATAGTACCCTAACTCAAGAAGAGAAGTTACAGAAACAAGATTCCGTCAAATCTCAGGAGCATACAGGACATCATGTAGAAACAAAACACTACCACCACGGAGGTTAAGTTTGCAAGTGTCGATTCCTTTGACCTCAACTCTTGCATTGTTTCCAACATAGATCCATTTGTTGCCTGCTGGTACGCGACGGTACTCCACAAATGTAACTCGCTCCCGAGCTACATGGTTGGTTGCTCCCGAATCTATAATCCACAAAGGATAAGAATCAACTAACAACACAGAGCTAGCAACAAAATGCTCAGAAGACGGATTCAAAGATACCTTTTTCAGCTCAGTGCATTCTCGAACGAAGTGGCCTTTCTTGCCACAATTAAAACAAGACAACTTGTTTTTAGGTTTTTTTCCTGTCTTCTTCTTCTTTTTCCCAGTAGGGTCTTGTCCTCCAGCTACAACCTCTGTCTTCTTTCGTTTCCCTTTCTTTTTTCCAAACCATTTCTTCTTTTTGGATCCAAATGATCCAGCAGCACCTACAACCACATAGGCTTGACCAGAAATCCTTGCGGATTCCACTCTCTCCGCCTCTAGTTCAACATGGCGTGAGACATCTGTAAAAGTCTTAATACTTTCACTGTGCGTCAAGGTCTGCTTCATAGTTTCCCAGGAATCTGAAAGGGAACGGATTACTGCTTGAACCTGTTGTTCATCGATCAACTCATGACCTGCAGTTTTAAGATCCCGAATCATGTTTGACATCTCCCTGAGATACTGAACCATAGTGATATTCGGATATTTTTTATAGCTATTGAACTTAATCGTTAGCTGACGAAGCTTGCACAGACTGACCCCACTGTACTTCTCCTTAAGGGCTATCCAGACCGCATTAGCTGATGCAAAAGTTGCATACTCAAATGCCAGGTCATCCATCATTGAACTTATCAATATGTCCTTTGCAGTGGAGTCTTTCTTCTTCCATGCCTTGTAGGCATCAAGATCTCGTCTGTTCTGAGCTGAAGGACCATCTGCATGTTCATCCATAACCTGATTTACGGCTTCTAGAACTTCCTGTTCCTCAGGACATCTTGTAGTTATCTCCATTAAGTTTTTCTCCCTTATTTAGTTCAGCTATTATGTTCTTCGTAGCCATAATCTATCATAAATAAATACATCATTCATATACTCAGTGTATGTTATCTATGTATGTAATCTTAAATTAAACTCAAAATAAATCTGATATGATTTACAAAATCAAGAGATAACTACGTTATCACTCATTATTTGTATGTGTCAATCTGACTTATATTGATCTATTTTATTACATACATCCCACTTAATGAAATTAATCAGCATGATTTTTAACAATAAATGAATACATCATTTAACCATATACTCATAATGAACTAATCAAGGAGTATAGAAAAGAAAAAAAATGCATCATGTAGAGTTAACAGCATAAAATGAACATATCATTAACTTAAACAAATTGTACAATGTTAACAAATAACTAACTCTACCAAGAATGTAACAAATTACATTCTTACAACTCATAACATTAATAACTCTAATAGGCTAGATAACTCATAACATAAATAACTCTAATAGGCTAGATAAATGATTACCACTACTACCAAGACATACACTAGTGCAATAGTAATCATGATATGTCCCTTCCGTCTGGACTCAACTACAGTACTCTCAGCTGGGACACTCACAGGCAACCCATGCTGCTCTGACACAGAGTCCTTAGAAGACCTCACATGTAATGGATCACATCCCTTTACAGGGTCTTCCTCAGGATCCTCTTCACAGTCAGCATAGTTAATCAGCTCTGTGCACAACTGGACATATGAGACGCGTCCTTCATGTAACCCCCAAGATTGTCATGCTACATCAGCAAGATTATCAGGCAATGAACGAATCAACGCCCAAATCCTGTAGTTATCTAATACTGGAAACTCCTGCATCTCGAGCTTCCAGAATAGTCTGTCCAGCTTCCCTATGTGTCCAATGACTCCATAGTAAGGGTCATAGTCCAATTCTTCAATAGCCTCTCTATACCGGTTGCGCATCACATCGCGCCGTGTCATAGTAGTATACGTCTACGCCATCTGTAAAATTGAAATGCATTATGTCAGTACATAACCGACAAAGTCAGTACAAATACCGATTTATTTCAATTTATCAAGGCACAGAACAAATATACAATAATCAAGAAAAAACTAAAATTTCTTGATTTTTAGGGGCTACTTACAATTGACTCATAGATATTTATTACTAGTCCTACCTTTAAGTTATCCATGTCAGGTTCCAATTGTTCCAAAACAACCAATCTGACCATTGTTATGAGTTTAGTTGACCAAAGTCAACTTTACACAACACTTGTGTGAGCTAATTGGACGCTTAACTTTTGTTGGAATCAAGTTAATTGAACCTATGCCCAATTAGAAATCTTGATTCTAAGCTCATTTATTCGGCCCAATTAAATTAAGCCAAATTAGACTTTCCGAACAGATTTAAAAAATCTGAACAAAAAAAGAGACGGCGCACTGTTGGTTAGGCACTCTCAAACGATTGTCTAACTTCCCTGGTCGACGGGTCGAATCTCTCCGATTGACCGATGAAGTGATTATCTGTGAAAGAGGGTCTTTCACAATAATCCGATCAGTACAGATTATTCAAATAACCAATCTGATTTATTATTATTATTATAAACATTTGGCGGCCGCTTCTCCGTCGCGGCGTCGGCGCTTGCCGCTCGGGCCCGGGCGCCGCCTCGGCGGCGGCCCGCCCGAGGGTCGCTGAAGGCCATGGGCCATGCCGCTCCGAGGCCGCCTCCGAAGTCGATCAGGCGTCGGCGAGGCACCGCCGAGAGGTCACCGCGTCGTGCACGGCGCGCCCGAGGTCGCCGCCTCGCGCCAGAGCCTGCGCCATCTCGAGGGTCGCCGCCCGAGCGATCGATCGGCCGGCGAGGTGTCGCCTCCGAGCGAGGAGATGTGTCGGCCGTGCGAGGAGGCTTCCAAAACAGAGAAGTTCTCTTCTCCGGCAAGAAAACTTTCACAGGTAATGAAAAAAAATAGAATTTTGCTCTGATACCATTGTTACCTTCGCCTGAAGAATATACCCGGTCTACTCGCGTCGGAGGAAAGATCACGATGGAAGATTCCTCAGGTTACCACAAACCAGATCCAAGGATGCAACGTCTCCACCTCTCTTCTTCTGCGTTTTAGCCGATCACCCTTAGCCCTTGGACGCACCATCCTTCTTAAGGAAGGGGATCGTGCATGCACGGCTTACGCCGTGCGTGCATGATGGCGGTTCCACGAACTGCCATTGGAGTTCGTGGAACTGCTTTCATCACTTACACATTTGGGATTGGAAAAGTCATGAGAGAAGTTTGTGAGATAGAGGGAGAAATATATATAAAAATGTAAGTTAAAACAGAATGGTGTCTTGGCCAAATTTTTACAATATTTTAGATACATGAATCATGTTCTCAATTTTTCTCTTTAAAAAAAAAGATCAATTAAAAATCTAAAATTTCTCTACCTTTATTTTTCTTAAAATGGATTGGATCGACGTTCAAAATTCCATCATGGATCACAATACCAAGGCAAGATCTACTAACGATGATAGTTAGGTAGAATCAACGACTTCGTAATGAGAAATTAGTTTACATATTTTTCAGAATTCCTTGAACAATCTACATGTGAATTTTTGATGTTGCAGTGCCCAAGAACTCACAAATTTTTGAGAGTGGAATGCAAAGAAATCAGGCAAGAGGTACAAGATCCCTACATTTCTCGTGAATGACATTTTTTTTTTTAACAATCAAGCATCATTTTAAAAAAAAAACTTATCTAGGGAAATTTCATATTAATTGTTCCTTATAGTGGGAAAGCAATGGTGTCAAATAAATAATGAATATTGAACCATTGAAGAAAACTAAAAATTCTATATAATTTGCCAAAAGTACTGAAGACATGCCAATGCCGGCTAGGAAGATTGTCAATTTGGATATGTCAACTCTTACTAAAAAGAACAAGGTACATGATTTGGAGGTTCCCAAAGTATCATATATGATGCCCAATTTTATGTTAAGGTTACATTAACAAGGTATTTGAGAATTCAAAGAAGTTGAGGAGGACCTTACCCCTCATGACTATGCTAAAGGTGCAAAGCCTATTTTTAAATTTATCTAGATATTCAGTAAGTCTCATTCAAAATTTGATTTATTTTGGTTGTCATCGAGTTGCTACATGGATTGTTGCTTTATATGGAGAGAATCAGAGGTGGAATGTCTTGAAACCCTACAACAGCTTGGTTGATCCATTCTCAATAATGGTTCCCTTGGATGGATTTAAACATATTGGATTGTCATATATGTGAATCAATATGCTTTCTACATGGAGTGTTGCCTTATATGAAGAAAATGGATGTGAAGAATGCATTTCGTATTTTAGAGGAGCATATTTATATGCGACGACCAAAAGGATTTAGTCAATCCGGAGAGGAGCATTTAGTCTGTAAGTTAAAGAAGTCATATTGTGGGCTAAAGTAGTCTCCAATGGAATTGTACAAACATTTTGATTAATACATGATTCAGAATGAGTATATAATATGTGAGTATGACTGCTGCATATATGTGAAGAACCCGATGATGATTCGCTTATTTTTTTATTATTTTCTGTGAATGATATGGTGATTGCTGCGAAGAGTATGACTGGGGTCAATAAGTTGAAGAAGCTATTGAGCAAGAAATTTGACATGAAAAATTTGGATGCGACCAAGAAGATTCTTGAAACGGAAATACATAGAAAAAGAGTCTCTTAGAGATTATTGCTATCTCCGCGTAGTTACATTAAGAAGGTGTTGGACAGATTCAACATGAGTAATACAAAATCTATGAGTATACCTCTGATGCAATACTTCAAATTATCTATTGCACAATGCCCAAAGATAGATGATGATATTCATGATATGTTAAATATTTCATATGTAAATGTAGTTGGTTATCTGATGTATGTTATAGTTTGCACAAAACCTGATTTGGTGTATACTATTAGTACTATGAGCAAGTTTTTTTTTTTCAAATCCAGGTCAACAATATGTTGGATCGATTTGAGCGCTAGAGGGGGGGGGGGGGGTGAATAGCGCAAGGAAAACTTGTCTTATTCGTAAAGATAAAACACGAGTGCACAGCGAAAAGTAAGTAAAGACAACTTGTTTTTACTTGATTCACAGCCTTCGGCTACTAATCCAAGGCTCTAACGGTCCTAGACCGCGTACGGAGGGCAAAACATTAAAAACACTCCTCCTGGTTAGATGTAGGAGTAAGCGAGTACAATTAATAAAAAAAACTCAAGGTAGAGGGGCACTCCCCCTCCTTGTTACAATTAAAGCTCGATAAGATTTAAAGATGACAAAACAAAATATACCAACGACTATTGAAAAAATAGAACTTGAGCTCTTGCCGTCAGAGATGCGGTAACACTTCGTCGTCGTAAGAATGTCGGAGAGTCGCAGCGTATTGAAAGCACTTGGAGGCTCTTGGAATGATGGAAAAGGGGTGGAGAACCCCTACTTTTATAACCTTGTGAAACCCTAATCGTTGAGATGAGATTTCATGAGGTGATGTCACCTAGCCCTTGAGAAATGGTGATAAGCTTTGACTCTCCTCGAGGCTGATTCTTGACCAACAGTCGACTGATCAACCCTATCAGTCAACTGCTGGAGGCATCAATCGACTGATATAAGTTATCAGTCGACTGATGGTAGGGTTTCCAACTGTAATGAAGAGTTATCTCGAAAATACAGTTAATATAAGTAAGTTCGATGGTTGTTTACCATCCAATCTTGACTTAGACCTTCTATGGAAAGCCTTGGTTGGATCGACGCCTAAGGACATCCCCGTACAGAAGACACGACCTTACTTACACTCACTCACACGAGCTTACCTCAGCCTTTATCTTTGAAGCTTCGCTTTCGTCTTCACCTGAGTTCTTTGGCTCCTTCCGAAGTCTTCTCGGTGTCGCCCGACCACCACGGTTCCCTCCGGGTGTCGTTGACCTTCGGCTTAACTTAGCAATTCTCCACACTTGTTTTAGCTCCTGAGATAACAAAATAACCTTGACTTTGTATCTTTGTCATAATCAAAATATAGGTTCGATTATCTGGTGCCCCTGCACCAACACAATATTGGGATACAATTAAGTGTATTTTTCAATACTTGAGAGGTATTACAAGTTATGACATTATGTTCAACAGATAATAAAATGATCTTTCAGTGATAGAATATATAGATGTTGGTTATATATGTAGGAGATTTAGATGATAGAAGGTTTAATACAGAATATATGTTCACTATGGTGGGAGAACCTATTTGTTAGAGGTTTATGATACAATTTATAGTTGCATTATTCACTACAGAGTTGGTCCTTATTGTTTAAAGGTTTTAGGCAAAATTATAAAATATGCCCCTATTTTATTGGCGAGCATGCGCCGCCAAAAAAAATATGCCTCAATTAGCCCTAAAAATTTTTGGATCCTGGGCAGGAGCCCTAGCCTAGGACTAGGTCTGATTCACTATTGAGTTGGAGTACATGGCAATTACTGAGGTAGCCAAGGAAACAATATGGATTATAAGATTGGTCAGAGAATTAGGTGTTCAACAAGGGAGAATCAAATTATATTGTGATAGTTAGAGTGTTATCTATTTGGCAAAGAATTAAGTTTATCATACGAGAACCAAGTATATAGATGTGAGATTTTATAAGATCACATAGCTGATTTCTTCTAGTGACATTCAACTTGAAAATATTCATACTCTTGAAAATGTTATAGATATGTTGACAAAGTCAGTTACCATAGAAAAGTTCAACCATAGTTTGATTGAACTTGATCAATTTCTCTAATTGATAGAGGGGTTGTAGTTCGAACTTAGTATTTCAAGAGGTGTTATCTTCATATGCTCGTATTTTCTCATAAGAGGTGGATATTCGCCAAGATAGAGATTTTTGAAGGTAACTCATATGGAGAGAAGAAACCATGAGCGTAATCAGAACCACAGGCAAATTGGGGTTCACTATGGAAGCCACACCATAGTTGTGGTAAGCTCCACGGCCAAGTCATGGTGTGTCATGGAGGTGACGACATGCCAACACCATGATCGTGGCTAGCTCTATGGCTAGGCCATGGTACGCTTTGGAGGCCACACAACGGTCATGGTAAGTTCCATGGTCAGGTGATGGTGCATTATGGAGGCGACGACATGCCGACATCACGGTTGTGGTCGTGTCCACGACCAAGTCATGGTTCGTCCAAGAGGTAGCGTGGAATTTGAAATTTTTCATGAATTTATGATATTTTAGGTCTAGAATATTATATATGGCTAGGGATGTATGTATATATAGGAAGATTGTAACCTAAACAAATAATCCTAATTGTTTTATCTTGATCCTTTTGTGGAGTAGACAGTTTTAACAAACCAGGTTAAAATCTATTGTCTTTCTTCTCGGTTTCTATTTTTTCCCATCGTCATTTTTTTTTGCTATTGTTGCGTCGTGATTTCTTTAACAGAACTATTGTTTCATGTTTGATTTTATATTCAGTACAAAACTCAGCATATGATGATATAAATTCACTGTCCCAATCACTTTGAACTAGCTTAATTTTTTTCATTAAGATAATTCTCAATCTTATTTTTATAAAGGATAAAATTGTTATCATTGCTTTAAAAAAAATATATACATTAAAAAAATTTATATATCATTTATAAAAATAATGAAATATTTATTTCTATGACGTGTTGATACGCCTTCTAAATTACACACTTCTATTAACTTTATTACAATAGTCACTGGATTTATCGGTGACTGTTGTTTAAAGATGTAAAAGGGATTTCACTGTGAAACCTGGCAAAAATGTTTATAAACTACACTAAATTATTAAGTATGACTGCCTCTCACAAAAATTACGTAGTCTTTGAGTGCGCTTCTAGGTTGAAGTCTTGTATTTTTCATAAAATAAAAATTCAAGTGTATAAAATTATGTTTATTTTATATTTTTATGTTAAGATCCTGTTTAAGCAGTGGGTAATTGATACTAATGGAGAGTGATTTAATTGTCCTATGTGATTATGATTACTTATTGATATGATTTTGAAGGGATGTAACTATGATTGACTTTTAATTAGTCACGTGTGTATATTCCCTGCATTAATATATATTTACATTTTAAATTAAAAAAATAGGCGTCCAACCATAATTTAGAATATGTAATTAGACGGAAGATCATATAATAATAAGATTTACGACAATTTTAGTTTTAAAAATATCACACCTCTTTTAGGTTTTATGCCTTCACTATAAATTATTGTAATCGTAAAATAAAGTCTTCCCCTGACCCCAACCAAAAAGTTTTCTGCAACGGCCATTGGAAAAAGACCCAAATTAAAGAACACGATAGAAGCTCTTGTACAATCACTATTCTTTTAATCAAAATAAACACAGAAATTAATGTAATTAAGTTGATTTCCTTATTCACTCTTTTTCTCACTATCTTTACAAATGTATACATCTTTGATTTTTCTATAGAAGAATAGACGATAGTCATATGTTGAACTTTCATTTATATTTCATTTTCCACATCTCTATTTATAATTAGATATGTAGCTGTTGCTTGGCCAACGCGGCCTTCACCATTAAGAGATATAATAAAAGGCATCTCAAATCATGACTCCTGTTCAGTCTATTTCAACTGTATGCCCCCCACTTCATATAGACCTGAATGATCTTTAAAAAGTTCTTTATGTACGACGACTATCGCGAAGACTTGAAAGTCGTGCAAAAGTCGCGAAGACTTGAGAGTCATGCAAAAGTCTTTTATGATTGCTAATAATTACCACAATTATTGTTGTAAAAAAAAAATTTAATTATAGCTTGTAATCGAATAACGTCACCGTAAATACTTAAATATCTACGACGGATTGAAGATGTCTACGATGACTCTGATGATTGCAATATCGTCACAAGCAAAATGAGATGTTAAAGTAAGAATTACTTAAAAATTAAAAGAACCATGAATTTCATACATATCAATAATATATCTAGAAATATATGGAAAATTAATTTTATGATCAATAAGTTAAATATGATAATGAATAATTATTTCATAAATATATGTCATAAATTCATTTCTCGAATAGACAAATAAAAAAATAATATTTAAAGCTATTTAAATTATAAAAAAATGATCGAATAAAAATAGTGATTCTTTCATAAATACGAACGTACAAATGCTAACTAATATTTTCCTTTCCCTATCCTTCAGTTATACCATTGTACACCAAGATTTATTTGAATCGGCAGTTTAAATAATCAATTCAAACTTAATTTCGTACCACTTACAATTCTGATCCGTGGAATTGAATTATTGATTTGATCACAATATCCTAGATCGGGTCTAAAATATGTAACAATAAAATAAAGCTAATAAATCAAAATTAAGAATATTTTTTATTAAAAAAAAAGTGTATTAGATTTGGTTCTTGATGATGTTCCTTTTTCCGGCACGCTCGGATCCCTCCTCTTCTTTCGTTGGTAAGAAGCGAAATGTGCAAGATATGTGAAGATGTTACTAGGGTTCCTAATCTGCAACGGAATTGAACGCTTAGAAGTGGGTGGGTTTTATCGGCGTTGTCCCTCCGATGCTCAAGTTAATGTCCATCGAAGAGATAAGAAAAATACAGTAAAAGACAAGAGGATAAAAGAATAAACTTTAGGAAGAAGAAAGTTATCTCCACATACTAGATAGAGAAATATTCATTCCCTTCTCCTTTTTCAGCTCTTTATATAAAAAATAGCCATCTTTATCTCTAGCTTAATTCAATATAATGCCCTCCGGGGGTATTAAGAAATAACCATTATGTACAATGAATACTGGAGCCAGAAATCGGTGATCGGGCAATTGAAAAAGTCTAAGTGCAAGGATTGTAATGAAGCAGTCGACTGTCATAATGAGATAGTAGATTGATACTGAAACAGAAGGTTGGTGCTCAACCAATTCTCGGCTAGAAAGAAGGTGCTTGGGAAATACATAGCATGATCAAAAAATACATAGCGTGGTCAGAAAATACATAGTGTGGTCGGAAAATTCACAAGGTGATCGAAAAATTCATAGGATGGTCAAGAAACCCACAATGTGCTTTAGAAATACATAGTATGGTCAGGAAATATATAGTGTTTTTGGGAGTAAACCTTGTGGTCAGGAATACATATCAGAACTCCTAGCTACCATCATAAGGTCCTCCCTCCGAGTTAAACTGAAGAGCAAAATTGAATGAAGTTTAATAAGTATAAAAAGAGAGTTACTCAACTCAAGAGGGCCTTTCAATACTTGAAAATAACATTGACATTCAGGAATAAGACCAATGCTCAACCAATATGCTAGATACCTAGGAATAAGACAGGTGTTTGGCAAAAAAAATGGTGTGCTCGGGGATGAGGCTTGTATTCGGCAAACAAACAAGGTGTTCGGGAAACAAGGCAGGTAGTTGACAAATAAACTGAGTACTAAAAAATATGACTCAGTGCTCGGGAAATACAAAGGATGCTCAGCCCAAATCATAATCCAAACTCTGATTCAACTATGCCTCTCAACTCTTCTGTGCTTGGAAACAATGTATGATGCTCATGGAACATACAGAATACCCAGCACATATCATAACATAAATTCTGATTCAGCTGTGTTGCATAACCCTCAGAAAACATACATAGTGCCAAACAAAGTGCTCAACATAAACACTTCACATTGAGCTTTGAATCAAGTACATCATTCTTCGTTGTTATGCTCGGAAAATATATATGGTGTTCAAGAAAAACCCTGGCTGCTTTGCCACATTGTTTCCGACAACCATTAGAATGCCCCATTTCACAATGAATATTGAAGACCTTGGATCCATCATAATATTTAGCCAAAAAACCTCAAGCTATTATATTAGGCATAGGGCCTCAAGCTTTCATATTAGACGAAGGCATAGTTAAATCACTAGTGAGACATTGATATCCACATCCTTCTTCATCTTCAAGACTCTTGGTCACTCTACTACAGCTATTTGGTGTTGAATCACCCTCTTTAAATGGTCTTAACATAGACATAGTTACAATTATATTGAAGCATATCATGCATCACGATTTTATCATTAAATATACTTCAATTATTGAAATAAACTTTTGGAAAAATGAAACGAGAAAACTTTATGTCAAAAAATTGATCATATAATTATTCCTCTTCAAGCATCATCTTACATATATATGAAAAAATGATCGAAATTAAAACCTTTTAGGTAGCAATATAATTCCAGAACATATACAAATAACATATATCTTTAAAACTAGTTATATGGTATCACAAACTAGAAATTCATTTTATCTTTATTTAGGACAAGATAGAATATATATTACATAATAGAGTACTTGTAGAATTATGTACTTATACTAAGTTCAAGATGATAACAAATGCATGCGAACTATACATGCTTGCATATGCTTAAAATAAACCCACCGAGTATAATTTTGTGCCAACGTGAGTTCCTTTTCTAAGCTATAATTTATTGAATTTTCTTAATCTATTTGGCCTATCAATTTGTCTTCTAGAATGATATATTGAGTAAATATTCAATATCCTCGTTGCCTTCTACAATACAAACTCTTTTTTTTTTTCATCCTAGTCTTTTTCATATTTTGTAATTTATACTCAATTTCTTTCATTATAGGTCTTTTTGCACCTTTTAAGGTCAGTTATATTTTTATCAAACTATTTATTTCAAAAAGCTCTTGTTTTGTTCTTACAAAATATGCCCTTTTATGAGATCAAATGACATGTTCTCTCGTTGATTGAAGGAAATTCAATGTTAAATTTTGTTGCGTGACACATTATTTGTTGAGATGATAGGTTTCTTTTCATTGATTAACTCTAAAGCTATAAACATCACTCTTCTTTATTAAGTTACTAGTCTAATAATACTTTAAATCTAAATATCAAAAGATACTATGTATAACAGTTGTGTGTTTGATCAATAGTATTAAATCTTGAGACTCCAAAATCTAATACTTTTGCTCTAAAAGTATCATTTAAAAGAATATTTGATGATTTGATGTCCTTAGAAAACATAGACATGGAAGCAACTTAGTGTAGATAGACTAGTACACTGGTAAATTTTGTGACAATCCTAAGATGATCATCCTATATATGATAATATAGATTCACTTTGTGGAACATGAAAATGATCTTAAGAATAGATTGAATCTTCAAAAAGGACATCATAGCATTCACTTTCATTACTACATCATGCAAAATTGTTGGTCAACTTAGTCTTTCGTTTTCAATTTAGACTAATTTACTGGTAATATAACAAATTTACTTAAAACCATATATGAATCCTTAGAGGCAAAAGGTAATTATGTTCAACTCAAGTGCCTCACTGATCGGTCCTACAATATGTGAAAGAGAAATAAATTGTAGTCGTCTATTAGAGGAGCAGAGCAGTCTCCTAGTTGAGAGGAGCGATGTATCTCGAAATATTAAAGCACTCAGTAGGAATTGATCCTTATTCATTAAAATAAATTTATCATCTGAATATCAACTTTGTTATAAATGCGAAGGCTGATATTTGGATCTCCTTGGGCTTTATAGAAGGGTTATTCTCTTGAGAATCAATAAAGAAAAAAAAAAGAATATATAACAGTGTAAATCGGATGAAAAAAAAAAGAGAACAGTATAACCATGGCAGAGAGACAAAGCAGTGTACGCAGGGAGACGAAAAGATGCATCGGTTCGGTGGAATTAAAAGACTAAGGTTAAATTTTGATACGGGATAATCAGATTTGTAATATAATCAGGATTATATTATAAGATTATTTATTTTGTTGGATAATATTTTAAAAATATAATATAATATAATATAATATAATTGTATTACAAAATAAGAGTCAAAATCCGTAATCTTAATTACGAAGGAAAAACTATGTAATCCGATTACATTACGGATTCAATATTTATCATGACAAATATATCATTCTTTTATTTTTCTCATTGCTTCTCGGCGCTCGTTGGCGGCGACGGCAGATTCTTGGCGGTGATGGTTGTCGATCGGTGGTGACGGCCAAACAGCCGTCGACGACCGACGACCGCTCGGCGATCGATCGGCGCCCAACGACCGACGATCGACCAACGATCGGTCGACGATCGGCGATCGATCGACGATCGACCGACGACCGGGCCACGATTGGTCGATGACCGATGATCAGCCGACGACCTACGATCGACCGACGACCGACGACCGACGATCGATCGCCGGTCAGCGATCGGCCGACGATCGACCGACTGTCAGTAGCACGCTGGCGATCGGGCGGCAATCGACTGGCGACGATTGGCGATCGACCGACGACGATCGATGATGATCGACCGATGGTCAACGATCGGCAATCGACGACTAAGAATTATATTACATTAAGAAGAAATTATAAAGGTATTTTTGTCATTTTATAATAATATGAATTACATTCCTTATAACAAATATAGACACCAAACAAACGAATATAATCACTTTTATAATCAAATATTACACATCAATCGCTAATTAATCTAATACACATTGTATTATATTACATTACAAACTTAATTATATTATAAAATTAATTACATTATCTGATATCAAACGTGATCCACAACATTAAGTGTCCTTTGATAGATCAGGCAGGACATACAATGAAAAAGGATTTATTTAGTTTTACTTGGCCATAAATATATATTTAATTAATTTTGTATCAATAAAACGGCCGGCCGTCTCACTCAGGGTTGGTTCATCGGAAGGGATGTAGAACATTCGGAATTGAAATGTCTTATGCCGTTTTAGATTTCTGGTTTAGAATATTTCACGATGAAGATATTGACTGAGGGAGAAGACGAATCGACGAATACTGAAAGAAAGAGACGAAGTACTGTTCTGAAACGAAATCAGAAGCGGAATGGGAAGGGAGGAGTCCAGACGATTACGTGACCGTTCCGACGAACCCTGCTCAGGGCGGACGTCTACCTCCTTTTTTTTTCCCATTTAGCGACAGATTGTATGCGCTTTCCCTTTCTCCTCCGAGCTCTACTTTCTCCCCTACCGAAACCGGCGACATCGACGACACGGCCGTGAGGTCGCCGCCTTGCCGTGTGGTCGCCGCAGTGCCGCGAGGTCACGCCCGTTCCGCGAGGAGCAAAATGCCATAGATCCTCTTTGTATGCGACCTCGCCAATGATGGGAAGAAGTGGAGGTGCTCAAAGGATGCCCATCCTGACTCTAAATATTGCAAACATCACATGCACCGAGGTCGCAACCGTTCAAGAAAGCCTGTGGAATCACAATCTATCTCCCAATTACAGTTATCTTCCTCAACTGGGACCACCGTCTCTCCCACTGCAGGGTCCTCCATTCCCAAGCATTCTATTACAGGACGTAGCAATACGCCAAGTTTGTTACTTGGTTCCTCAAGCTCTTTGCAGCTGCATATGGACCCTGGTCCTTTAGAGAGCAGGTAGTCTTTAGTCTTCCCCTCATGTTGAAAAGGCAGTTTAAGTTTCACTTTCATATTTTGCAAATGTTTTAAGATAGTTGGCAGTAAAATAGATTAAAATTTTGAGAATTTTAATAGTAAGTGTAGTATCCTACTTGTTTCGTAGACATGCAATATCTCCACCCCCATCATTATTCTTGTCCATTTCTGAGTAATCTGAACCTGAAGGCTTTAAGTTGTCAGTGCTGGAAGAATCAGAGGATAATCTGTGAACTTGCTCTTTTTCCACATATAGAGCATAAGAATAGGAGGATGTTTCTCTTCTTATTTGGCTGTTGACTTTGCTAAGACTAATTTTGCAGTCTGGATTCATGCAGACTCCAGATAAATTTAAGGCTTCTTTAATTTAGTGCAGATGGTAGATGCAGAGTGTGTGTTTGGGTCATCATATGCTATCATTTATCATGTGATCAACAGAAGAACAGGAAATGCTATTGTTTGTGTGGACGACTAACTTTTGTTGACATCTAATTTGTGTGGACGACTTGCTATTGCACAAGGAATAGATTCCATGGTAATACTTGTCAAATTTATGTTCGTTTCCAGGAATAGATTGGAGTTGTGGCATCTGATTATGGTTTTTAATCTAATTGTTTTTTGTTTTTATTCAGGTTGTGGTGTGACTCACGGAGTGTAATCGTGCTACTAAAAAATACAAGATGTTGAGCAATTTGAATTGTAAATACTCAAGTTGTTTTCTATCATCTTATCTTGCCATATAGCTAATTTGTTTAGCGATCATATACTGACATTTATTGTATAATAATTCAGGTTGGTGTAATTATTGGCAAGAGTGAAGAGACTATCAAACATCTTCAACTTCAATCGAGGGCTAAGATTCAAGTAACTAGAGATATTGATGTTGATCCTAATTCACTGACTAGGTCAGTGGAAATTGATCGGGTACATCTGAACAGATTAGCAAAGCTGAACAGTTGATCAATGATGTGCTTGCTGAGGTATTCGTTTTATTTTGGTATCTATAAATTGATTTCCAAGGTTAATTAAGGATATTTTCTCTTAACTGCAATTTTTATGACAAAATTACTTTTCTAGACTGATGCTGGGCCTTCTTCCACCGTTGCATCTCGAAAATTTAGTAGTGTTCAACTTGGTGCATGCAGAGCAATTTCATATAAGGTTCCAAACAACAAGGGTTGGTCTCGTTATTGTTAAAGATGGTGAAACTATAAAAAGTATGCAAGCTAGAACTGGTGCTCGTATCCTGGTTTACATTTTTTGCCAATTAATTTTGAGCACTTTCCCTCTAGCAAATTTCAATTACAACTGATTTCTTGCACAATTTCCTATTTTTTTTGTGAAAAATACATGACAAGGTGGATCTGACTCTTAAATCCAAAATTCATTTTAAATTAGTTTTAGCCTTTTGGTGAGAGACTTTCATATGTTTGATTTGTTTTTCAACTCTTATCAGATCCTGATTGGTTGCCTTAATGTCTTCTTAATTAGGACTTCTTAGGATGCGTTTCATCTTCAATCACTGTGTGTCAAATCTTGTTAGGTAGTACTGGGGTTTAGAAAATATTTTTGCATCACTTGCAAGGTTTGGACTCCTGTTCCAAGGAAAATCTATAAAATTATATTTTGTAATATATCTTACTCAAGTATATGACAATTTTGTTACGGATAAAATTAGGCAAAGACATGTTATGTTGCAAGTGATGCTCATGTTAACAACAGTGGAGCATAGCATGCTTGGAAATCAAGGAACATAACTTGAAGCAAAAGGTGTAGAAGAGCATAGAAAACTTTTTAATCTGATTGTATTTTATTTTAATTTAGATTGTGGCGTGATTTATGGATTATAATCACACCACTAAAAACACAAGGCATTGAACAATTTGAATTGTAAATAGTCAAATTGTATTTTGAAAATTAATAATTTCCATATATATTATTATTGAATAAAATTTTAATATAGATTATTGTCAATATTGTAATTGCGTATTAAAATGATTGATGTTAATATATATCATTGCAATATATTATTAATGTGGACAGATTTGTATATTAAATTTTATTTGATTAAAACTATTAAAATAGTGATAGAAATTAAATTCTGTTATTAAATTTAGTTATGGAAATTAAATTCGATTACTAAATTTAACGACTAAATTAAATTCGATCGCTAAATAAATTTTGTCGCTAATTTAGCGATCGAACTTAATTTTCGTCGCTAATTAGCAATGAAACTTAAATTTTATCGCTAAATTTAACAATAAAATTTGATTTTCATTACAAACTTAGTGATAGAATTTAATTTTCATCGCTAAATATTATATTATTTCATCATATTTGATTCAAAGTAATCAACGATTCTGAAGTAATTGAGGATGTTTGCTACGTCAGCAAAGGGGACATATAATCCGGAATCTAATTACTTTGGAAACGTAAAATTTTTGTTGATTCGAAGTTAACAAAGGATAATTCAGTCAATTATCTAAAATTTTCAAAAGTCCCTTGCATAAGTTAACACCCAATTAATATCAATTAAGGATAATACAATAAAATATTAAATCAAGTTATAAATTAAAACTTTCAAACAAATAAATTTTTATTGCATTACCTAAGATTAAATCAATTATGTTTTATTCCGTAATTGTGATTATGTGTAATCAAGATTATGCATGATAATTTGAACCAAATGCATATGAATCATGAAGCAGTAATGTGTGGAACCAAATACTAATATATAATTGGCGCGACTACAGTCATAAAAATTTAATTGTAGTTTGGAATTAAAAAAATCTTAAATATTTAATCATCTAAAACCAGCTAATAATGATTAGATGTTTCTACTAGTGATTGCAACATTGTCACAAATGAGATTTTCAAATTAAAAAATTAATAACCATAAACTTCTTACATATCAACAATATTTCCAAAAGCAATCATGCATAAAAATATGTTCATAATTCTTAAATCATGTGTTTAATACAATACTATAGAGTCAAATATTCAATATCTTTCAACCCATATTCAACATTATGGTTTTGATGGAAAGCAAGCTCCACGATGATGCTCTTGCAAACCTTCTTATGACTGAAAGAGAGGAGAGTCTTTTTCCACTTTCCCATTAACAAAGATGGAAGCAAATAGAAGCCTTGTTTCTTGTCCCCGCTGCTGGAGATTGACGTCATGATCAAACCGGATTATTGTTGGCTAAGCCCGGCGAATTGTTTTTCTTCAAATTTTTTCCTTTTTTTTTACCCCTTTTGCTTTCCTTGCCAATATAATTGTTCCATTGCCGATTTTTTTTCCCATTCCACTAATGATTTCGCACTATTGATTACCTTTCCCTCCTTTAAACAGTCGTAGCATCCTTCGGTTGAGTATAACAATTGGTGTTTGAGGTTGGAATTTGTGGAATTAATTTGTCCTGATCGATATAAGTTAAAATATGCCGGTGTTTTAGCTAATCTAATTTGTTTCCTCGTTTAGCTACACAACCATATGAGTACAATATTAAATTCTAAAATTTCTCCCCCTCTCTTTTCATTAAATTTATTGTATCAACCTCCAAAATTCCATCATAGATCACAATAAGGTAAGTTCTACCAACAATGATATCTAGGTAGAATCATTAGGAGGGATTAGGTTAATTATATATTCGATAGAATTTGATATACAATCCACATGTGCATTCTTGATGCTCCAGTGATTAAGAACTCCCAAATTCTTGGGAGTGGAATACAAAGAAGTCAGACAACAAAAGGATAAGGGCCTGTTTGGTTTCCAGCGCCTTTTCCATTTTCTGGAAAACGGAAAACGACTTTTCTCCGTTTTACAGTTTTCCAGAAAATACACCTTTGTTTTCTGGAAAACACAGCTGGAAAACGTAAACCAAACGCGTTTTTCAGTTTTCCAGAAAATGAAAATGGAAAAGGCAAGTCTTTTCCACATACCAAACACTACCTAAGGTTCTTGAAATTGAGGTGGATGACTTTCCTTGATAATCAAGTATTGTCCCTATTTTTTATTTAGATAAATTTCACATTACATGTTCCTTTCAGTAAGAATTATATACCAGTAAATAATAATGTCAAACCATTGAATAACTATGATTGGTTCTTTAACTAAAATCAACCATTAACAATGTTACTTTGGGAGCGAATCAAATTTACATCAACTACCTCAATGGATAGAGATAACCATTATTTTGCTGCAAAAATTTTCGGAGTGTCTACCCTCCCGCCGTACTAATTCTTGGTTGGGCAAAATACTCCTCATAATTTACCTCCCTTACAATAATTGTATGAGCATTATAATTGGTAAAAATATAGGAGTTGTTCTAGTGTAATAAACTTAGGAATTTATTTATATAAATATATAGAGACATGATAAAATATACATTCCACAATATACATATATCAATGTCTATGAAATTACTTATACTAAGTTCAAGATGATAACAAAAAGATACAAATTGCACATGCTTGCATATACATAAAACATATTACTGAGCATACTTTTGTGACCACATGAGTTCCTTCTCAAAACTATAATTCCTAGAATTTCCTTAGCATATTTGATCTAATAATTCTGAAGAAGAGTGAGATGACACAGTGAGTAAACATTCAGTTTCTTTATTCCCTTCTAGAATACAAGTTTCCTTCTTTTTCATTCTTGTCTTTCTCATGCTTTGTAATTTATATTCAACTTCTTTCATTGTAGGCCTTTTTTCACCTTTCAAATTAACGCATATTTCTATGAAACTACTAATTTCAAGAAATTCTTGCTTTGTTCCTTCTTGTGAAATGCAATCTTCTAAAAGATCAAGTAACGTATTATCTCTTATTGTTTGAAGGAAATTCATTGCTAGGCTTTGTTGTAACCCATTTTTGGTCGAGTAGATGGGCTTCTTTCCGGTTAAAAGTTCAAGAAGAATAATTCCAAAGCTATAAACATTACTCTTCTCTGTCAATTGACTAGTTTGATAATACTCTGGATCGATATATCCAAAGGTACCATGTATTGCAGTAACTATGTGTGTTTGATCAAGAGGAATAAATCTTGATGCTCCAAAGTCCGATACCTTTGCCTTAAAAGTATCATCTAAAAGAATGTTTGATGACTTGACATCCCTGTGAAAGACAGACATAGAAGCAGCTGAGTGTAGGTAAGCAAGTGCTCCAGTAGATTCCGTGGCAATCCTGAGACGATCATCCCAAGATAATTTCGATTCACTTTGTGAAACATGTAGATGTTCAGAAAGGGTTCCGTTGGAGATAAATTCATAAATCAATAAAGGAACTTCAGCTTAAACACTACATTCCTATGATTGATTTGAGAAAGAATTGCAACCTCATTTATAAATTGGTCAATCTCACTTGTTTCAACTATTTTTGACTTTTTTATGGCAACAACTTGTTGATCGGATAGAATTCCTTTGTAAACCGTACCATGTCCTCCCTTTCCAAGTACTCTAGTTTCATCAAAATTGTTTGTTGCCTTTTCTATTTCCTCTAGTGAAAATATATTTGTTCTTTCCTCAACACGATTATCACTTGTGGAGATTAATTGTTGAAGCAGTAAACCATGATTCCTAAGAAAATTCCTTTTTTTGATTTCCTTTTGATTTCTTTGCTTCCATTTCCTCCATACTATGACCAATGCTAAGCAGAAGAGTAAGAGACTTGTTCCAATGCTAGCACCAAGGATGACACCTACACCAATAGACTTGTTGTTTTCTATCTCAATTTAAATTATTTAACATTAATGTTATTCATAGGTTAATATTTCTTGCATATATATCAAATCTAACTTAGAAGTAGGGATAAGGATCTACCAAATAAAAGAGAATTTCTTTTGTGAGGGACGCATTTTCCTCGATAAGGATCACCAAATGTTCCCGGGGGACATATACAACTGTAATCTCTTCCTTTATTTAAACAAATTCCAGTGCAAACTTGTGGAGAAGAATTACATTTGTTGGGATCTAAAATTTCATAGCACTTTGTCAATATATCACACACTTGTCAATATATCACACATCACACATCACACATTTAAAATAAAACTTATATACACTGTAAAATACCGCAAAAAAAAAAAAAAAAAAAAAAATATATATATATATATAAAATAAAATGTTGGATAATTGGGAGAATACCTTATGGAATTTTTCAGGAATTTTTAGATATTTTTCTGAATTTAAATGGAGGTTCTATAGATATTTTATAGAGATAAAGTAAACAGGCTTTTGTAAAGCTTGTTTAGACTATAATGAGGGGTTAAATTTCTCAATAAATCTGATTTCCTTCCGCGACTTCTCATTCCCGACGGTTTCTTCTTCTCACCGTCGCGCTCCCTCTTCTCGCCGAACGCCAACCCTAACGCTCACGACCTCTCCTCTTTGCCTCGAGGCGTCTCATTTAGCCGCCACTTGATCTCGCTACGCCGGAGCACGAAGAAGCGGCGACTACGGCTAGACGGCGGCTGGGAGCAGGGGATCGCATCCTCCCGTTGCGCCCCGCTCGGTTTCCGACTCCGGAGTTATTTCCCTGATGGAGTTTTGTCGATCGTCGCCCCTTCTTCCACCCGAATAGTGTCGGCTAGTTTTCTCCCCTTCTGTATGCATCGCCGGCCGGTCGATCCCTCTTCTCCCTTCCACCGTAGGTGCCATCGCACGCGACGGTGAGCGCCCACAGCCGTGCCGATGCGTCCTTCTCGGTGAACAGGACCGAATTAGGGATTTAATGTCGGGGAGTTTTCAAGGGATGGTGAGCGTGATCTACCTTTCCCTTCAATTGTTGTTGTTTGATGTTGTTTATCTGTCGGGGAGTCTCGGCTGTGATTGGAGTTCGGGTTTTTTTTATCCGATCATGAAAAACAGTGGTTACCTTCTTCTTACTTGCATTGGCAGGAACTCCCATTTGGTTCCGGTGATTTGAGCGTCGGATGTGGAGAAATCCGGATGTGGGTAAGGTCAGTGAGAGGTAAATGCGATTGGGATGTTTGTGAAGGGAGGAATAATTTGAGCAGTCTCTGGAAGCTGAGAAATAGGTAGCGTTTGATCCATTTCTTGATCACGAGAAGTTGATTGGGAGTTTTGTTATTAGTCGTAATTTAGATAAATTAGTTGACAGGTTGTTGCTATAAGGGAGGAGGCTCTATAGAAGCTGGAGATTTGTCTGGCTTCAATGAAATTGAAGATCATATCTCTTCATCGTCGTGAGCAACCAAATTTTGGCAGTTTGCATTTAATAAGTCTCCTAGCTCAGGTAATCTCTTAAGTCTTGTTGTGTTTCATGAACTGTGGATGCAAGGGGAGATTTCGGTGTGGGTTGTGATGGATCTTGTTGATGAAGATACAATGAGTAAGGATTCAACTTATCTATCTAATTGTTATAGATTGCTACTTCAAAGGTGGAACAAGACACGGTGGTTAATTGCAACAATTGTAAGGTAAGCTTTGATTTTGGTATTGTTATGAAGTAGGATGTGATACCTTTATAGTTGATGCTAGAATTGACTCATGAATGATACGGTGAATTTAATCTGATTAAGGTTGGAGAATGTTGAATTAGTTGGATATAATGATCGATGTAGGAATTGATGATTCGATGTATGATAGAACTTAAATATGTTCTATGTTGTGTACAGGATGTTGATACAAGACGGAATCTCGGATGTAAAGACGGATAATGTAGTCTACATAACAGGTGGGTAATTTCCTACCTGGTCCGGGTAGTTGTTTTTCATTCAGATTTAGTCATTGATATGAGCATGTTAGGTGTTCATATTACCTTGACCATGTTCTTTTTATCGTATGCTTGATCTTCTACCGTCGGCTATTAACTCCATTGTTGATATCATGTTTATTTTATCATGATTATGAGTTATACATATAGATGATGTAAATAACTTAGAATTTGTTTAAGTTAAGTGCAAATAGTAAAGTCCGGATGACAACCTGATTGTACTTTGGGTAAAAAGGTCATCCGTAGGTAGATAATGTCTTTAACCTAGGATTAGTTCTAGTACCCTTAGGTTGTATGTTACCACGGAACATGTATTGTGTAAATGGTCAGAGGAATGATACTTAGGGTATCGCTACGGACCGATGGTCCTAGCTTGTTATAATCAGATAAGTACGACTCTCTACAGGATAGAGAGTGTGTCCATTAGTTGAGTACAACTCTCTACAGGATAGAGAGTGTGTCGATTAGATTGGTATGACTCTCTACAGGATAGAGAGTATTATGATCGATTAAGTACGACTCTCTACAGGATAGAGAGTGCGTAGATATGGTTAGTATGATTCTCTGTAGAACAGAGAGTCTATGGTGGATGTCGGTATGTGAGACATTGCATTCATGCATTTACATGCACGGGCGCGAGGTCTCCCTTGTGGTTGAGAGTGTCGCGGTCATCCCGCCTCCACGGTTACTCATAGGAGGAGTCACCCGTGTGAGGGCAGAGCATTGAGGTGCCGCACTCTATCACTATAGACGGTGGTAGTTGGATTTGCGTGCCGTAGTCCTGCGTGTGTGGTACTCGACCACTTATAGGTAGTGACTGTCGGAGTGACCAACAGCAGGGACCCCCATCGTGTAGCTTGCTCTTTACGCTTATATGCTACTCGATCATACTGCCCACTCGACCACTCGAGAGTAGTGGTTGGTGTTGAGTTGGGACAGTTGTCATGCTCGAGCCACCGAGGCCACACTGGGGTCGTGGTAGCTTTAGGGTGAGCCGACATGACCATGCATGCTGCATAGCCGTATCTGATGGCGCTTTGCATATTACCATATATATATACATATATGCATGTATATATATATATATATATATGGATGATTGAGATTAATATATATATAGATACAGTCTATATATATATGATTATTGTGATGTTGCATTTGTTTGTACTATGCTTGCTGCATTTGGGTGGACATCATATTCATGCATGTTTCTTGCATATGTTATACACTTGTGTCGGATATTGGTATGTGTTGGATAGACCATAGATACCTTGACCTGTAGCATGAGTAGATTATGTGTTGGTATTACTCTTCCTGTTATATATATATTGGATATATGTTCAGGTTGGATCAGAGTAGCGTAGCAGACTTCAGGTATGTCTGCATTTTATGTTATTCATTTCAGTTAGACGGTATATGCTTGTATTTATATACTATGCTGATATACCTGTTGTACTTCTAGATTATGTTGTCGAAATACATGTGATATGACATATATACATGTTTTCTATTACCTGCTGAGTTTTACTCACCACCCCTCGCGGACCCTGGGTTTTCTGTCGCCCAGGTAACAGGTAGCTGACTTCGTGATGGACTTGGAGCACCGCTGGCTGGCATCGTCTCATCTCAACTCCGAGAGTCCGAGTTTTTGAGTCTTCCGTATGTTTTGGTTATGTATTCTGAGTTATGTGATGTACGCACATGTTGGTGCGGATTTTGACGAGGTTTCTTTATATTATGGTGTTAGTCATACCGGTATGCACTTTGTGGGATTGTATTGTGGTCCTGTTGTTTCCGCTGTGTTTTTCGTTATGTTGATATGTTCTTATATGTATATGTTGTTATTATTGTGGGCCTACGGGCCTTGTATTAACCCGAAATGTTGCCACGTACAGGGGAGGTGCCGTCGCTTGATTTTCTTGCATGCTCTGGCGTGATAATTTTAGGTTGATCACTTGTTACGAGATTCATAAACTTTAGTACTTAGCACGGAGGTCTAGAGTTCAATCTCGGGAAGGCAAAACCCACTTCCAGGTGGGAAGACCGGTGAGTAACGGCGAGCCAACAGGGCAACGTCGGCCGCCGTCGACCAACAGGGCCGACCGCCAACAGGCCGTGTCGTTACAATAAAAGGCGCTTTTATTGTAGCGACGGCCTGGTGACGGCGACCTCGTGTCGACGACCGTTCGCCGTCACTACCGCCTTCAGGTTTGTTTTCCTCAGATCGATCAGACTCTCAGCAGTACTAGTTTATGACCTCGCAACCGTGATCCCGATCAGTTACCAGGATTCATAAACTTTAGTACTTAGCCTGGAGGTCTAGAGTTCGAATCCTGGGGAAGGCAAAAACCCACTTCGTGGGAAGACGTGAGTACCAAGTTTCCTTTCATCGATGTGTTAAATGCCAAAACTAACCATAATCAACTTTAGATGCAATTTTTTTTTTAGAATTTACTCATTCATGAAGATTTTATCAGTACTTTAATTATATACAATAATAGCTCAAAATTGTATGCAAGAGTTATAAATGCAATTCCTCTTCTAAATTGTGTAGATATATATAATTTAGGGTTTATATATTAGTATTGTTAATTTACATAGGCACTTTTATTTGTATTATTAAATAAATAAATAAAAATATTTTATTATGATAATATATTAAATAAATTAAAAGTTTAAACATTTTATATCATCAATTAACAATTTAATTTTTTTTCAACTCTTCAATTCTATTTGAACTGTATATTTATAAACCTATATATATTAATTAACTTTACTGAATAAACAAATATTTTTATACAATAATTATAATTTTTTTATGCGTTATATTTATATTCATTATTCAATAAGTATAATTATCATTTCTTGGTCTTAATATAATTATTAGTCGAGGTAATTACATTATTATTTTTTAAAAATAAATGTGGACAATGAGACATTTAAAAAGATATTCATGGAAGGTATTTTGATGAAAGAAAATATTTTTTTTAATGTGTAAAATAATAATTAATATTTATTAATTAATGAATACATATAAAGGATACGGTTATATATATTATAATATGCTATTAAAATTGTGTCGGTGTGCATACTATTTAATATCCAGAATTTCTTTTTCTTATACATATATAGTCAAAATTCAAATAGCATACATATCTTCAAAAAAAAAAAAAAAAAACTGAGAAAGGAGGTTTTTATACCTTGACATGCATCCATCCTGAAGGTAAGGATTTCCATCATAGCCATCCTTACATATGCATCTATACCCTTCATTTTCATTCTCTTCATTTTTTACATCCAAACATGAGCTGTGTTTGGAGTGATGCGGACGGGTGAAATCTGTTCACTCCTTTTTCAATGCAGTGAAGTACTGAGGGAGATCTCAGAGGGTTCTCACAGGCCGCAATCAGTAGAGAATAAGAAGATGAAGTAGATGAAACGCAAGAAACCGACGCCAGCAATCGAGATTCAGACACAAGATATAACGTGGTTCGGAATAAGGATTCCTACTCCACGGAGGTAAACTTTCTCACCGGATGCAGTGCCTAAACACTTTCACTATGAAGGTCCTCCTTTACGGGAAGTAAGTTTCCGAAGGTGGAGGAGAAAAACCTCTTACAGTGATATCACAAGACGAGAGAAATACAAGAGATGTAACAATGACAGGTCTCCGTCCTTCTTCTCCGGCGAGGCGGTTGTCGCTCTCCTTCTCCTCCTGCGTCCCCTTCTCTCTCTTGCTGGGTGGGAATAATTGCGGATCCTCTTTTCCTCCTTGCTTCCTCCCTTTTATCTTCCCTTTTTCTTCATCGTAACGTCGCGGGCTATCTCCATCGTACACGTGGCCACCACCTTCACCTGGAGAATAATTCTGTTACAGATATGAGGAACGAAGGCTCCTCGGAATATTATGTGGGGGCCTCCCCAGCCATTGCATAACGCCTCTTCCTCTATTTTTCAGGTAACTAGGTTAGACTGTCTCCCTCAACCATCCACTTTAGGTGAAGCTAGCTTAGGTCTATGGCTCACGGGTGACCTAGCCCTAGGGCTCCTCATCAACCCGAACCAATTCCTCTTTTTCCTGTACCAAACTTCCTTCGGATTAATCAGGTTGAGCTGACCCCTTAGTGAAGCACCTTCCGTCTCTTCTTTGTCATGCCAATCACTTCTGCTAATTCTCCCGTGTCAATTGCTTCTGCTAACTCTCCCGTGTCAATTGCTTCTGCTAACTCTCCCGTGTCCATTGCTTCTGCTAACTCTCCCGTGTCAATTGCTTCTGCTAACTCTCCCGTGTCAATTGCCTTCGATATTCTCCGTACCAATGGCTTCTGATATTTGCGCCCGAACCATTCTTTCGTTTCTCCCTTTGCTGAGTCGAATATTTTGGATCGGATCGTGGGTCACCCGCTAACCCTTCTATCGGGAACTATATAGAAAAGGTACCAGTAGTATCATTAGTCAACCCCGAAAAATAGTCAAGCGAAGCTATAAGTTTGACTTTTCAAATGTACATAAAGTCTATGATCTATTCTTCATTTCTCCACTTAAGTTCATCCGTTCCCTTATAACTCCCTTATGTATACTCCAGGAGGCCCACTGGGCTTCATGGGCTCCGCTTCTCTTTCTCCTTTCGTGCAGTTGAATCGTCACGAAAAACCCTATATAAACCCCTGCCTTCTCCTTTTAGGTATCGTTTAGTGTGCTTAACAATCCAGTCTGTTCTTCTCCTTCCGTGATTTTCACCGGTGGCGTTTCGGCGACCCAGTCCTTCCTTTCCCCACACGATTCTTCCTTAACCTCCGAGTAAGTGCTCTGCTTTGTTCACACTCATGGCTCCTAGGACCATCTCTTCCCCCGCCTGGTATGAACATACCATAACCCAGTTAGATTGTAACTATTATTTATTTAATATTAAGAACAACTACATAGACCCCTCTATAAAATACTGCTTCACGACTAAACTACATCGGCCTCATAATCCTCCCCCCGGCTTGACATGCTTTTTCTCCGAACAATTTCTTAACGGCCTATCCCTGCCGGTACCGTCAGTCTATTTGGACCTTCTAAACTTCTATGGACTACCCCTGAACCAATTCACCCCCAACTCCTTTCGAATTTTATCGGGAGCTCACATAGTATTCCAACACCTGAACCTCTCTTTAACCCCCGAAATATTCCATTGCTTCTTCCAATTAAAATCTTCCAAGGCAGGTCTCTTCTATTTGTCTAGCCGTTCAGACTGCCAATTCTTGGTGAACCTACCCACTTCCCACAAGGGCTGGGAAGAATTGTATTTCTTTGTACAACTTCCCGAGTCTCTACCCTATTCTGATACATGGAAGGTAGCCCTTCCTGAATTGCCTCCCTTCCGGGAAATGAGGATCAAATGTCCCTTCCCGGAAGTGTATAGAGTATTAGGAGAGTTACATTACTGCTCAAACCATCTAATAGAAACTCCTTTTTTAAGCCACTTTGAATTGTCTCCTCTACCTTTGATGACTTTGGTTGCTGTAGGTAGGGTGATACTTACCCTGCAATATGACTTCCTTTCTAGGTTATTCATCTTTCTTATCAGTATACCTTACAGATAATCTAATGCAGAAGGCTTTGGTGGAAGGGGAGGCGATCGAGGCTGCCAAGAAGAAGAAAACCTCGACTAAAAGAGGCAAGTCAGTAGCAGCTTCGTCATCCCCCCGGAAAAAGCTGCGGCTCATCAAGAAAGGAGCTTCAAGTTCATCGGCTCTTCTTCCCTTATCTTTCGACCAGCCAAGGTCTCAACCCCTAGCCATTTACGAGCCAAGAAGAGGAGGCAATACCTCCCCTGTCCCTTCTTCATCTCCTCAAGGAGGGGATTCTCTCTTCCATTTTCTTCATTCCTCCCCATCTGCACAAAATTCACCCCCACCTTCTCATACAGAATCCCTCTAAGCTCCTATACCTTCCGACTCAAGAGCTGCTCCTACCCCCCTTCGTCGTATCAGACCCCCATCCTCCTCTGAAGGGGAGGATCCTTCCCTTCCTATTCCTCCGAGGGCCACGTTGGGATCCCTGCTGAAGATTCGGCACCCCTCGGAGGTAAAATTCTTCAATCAGTCGGGCATACAAGGCTCTTGCGAGCAAGTGAGCAAGCTGTTGGCATAGGTATTTACTCTTTCTTTTCCTCCTCTTCGTTATGGGTATCTCTATATGCCGATGTATACTGATAATTTTCCTTTCCCTTTAGGCCTCCACCCAACATAACAACATGGTGGTTCATCTGGCCCAATTCCAATCTAGTGTGGAGACTCGCCACTTTGCCGCCGTATCGCAACAAAAAGAGCTCGTTCGGCGATTAAACGAGCAGGAGGCAAAGGAGGCGGACTTCAGGGGCCAGTGCGAAGATGCCATGATGCAACTAGCCCTGGTCTGAAGCGAGAAAGAGGAGCTGCAATGAAAGAATGAAGAACTTGAATAACGCCTCTTCTTACAGTCCAGTGAGCTGCAACAGGTAGACATCCTGACCCGGGAATTGAAGGAGTATAAGGGATATCTTGGGGATGCCATGATCAAGGATGCTGACTCCTCGGCTACTATTATACAGCTTCAACAAGAACGCCACCGGCTTAATCTGGAGCATCAAGCCTGGGCAGTTACTAGGGAATCCTGTACAAAGAAGTGTCAAGAGCTCTCCTCCATTGTAGCGGCTCTTCCCCAAACCATATTGCCGGTGGATCGGCAGTAATCTACCCTCCACCAGGAGTATTTTGAAGCTCTTTCAACCTTAGGATAGCAAGCTATAAAGGCAGCCACCGAGAGAGATGCTTTGGCGGCTAAATTGGCGGAAAGTCAAGCTCAGGTGATTCAATATCAAGACCAACTGAAGGAGCAATAAGCCGACATCAAGGGACGCTATGTCAAGAAGGGGGTAGATTTATTTATACTAGGTTTTGAGGGGTCCTCGGCTCAAAATGCCGAACAAGGATACCCGCCTCCTGGCACGGACACCAGCTATTTAGATCCCACGGAGGCGCTAGCTAAATGTCCGCCCGAACTCTTTGAGTTGTAATTTCTACTATTCTTCTTTTTTGGTAATTTTGTCAATAGCCTCTCTTCTGCCTCTGAATGATGAATTTGTCCATATGTTTAATTATCATCGTCTTGTCATGTTTCTTGACGGATCGGGAATTCTGGACCAATTTTAAACTCCTCCCTTTTTATACCGTTATCTCTTTTCCCGTATCGTATGACGCAATCACCTCGTTGGTTCGGGCTCATTGGAAAGATCTTAAATAACATTATTCACCTCCGCCCCAATTTTAGTTCAGGAATCCGCTTGAAGTATCCTGCCTGATATTATTCGCATCCGTCCCGATTTCGGTTCGGGAATCCGCTTGAAGTATCTTGTCTGATATTATTCACATCCGTCGATTTGGTTCGGAATCCGCAAAAGTATCTTGCGATATTATTCACATCACGCCCGTTTCGGTTCGAGACTCCGCAAGTGACTCTTGCCTATTAGTTTTCCCATTCCTTTTACGCTTTAAATCTGATTCAATCTCTTCGTCTTCTTCCCCTTCCCAAGAACTTCTACCGTCGCTTTTCTTCCATTATAAATCATTGCCCTCCATGTCTTCGTCCTCCTATCTCACTATCATGGCTTCAGAGGGGCACCCCATCGAAATTTCTTCAAATTCAGAATCTTTTGAGCTGCAGGATCGGTTTCAAGACATCAAGATTCAAAGACCCGCCAATCGCCACTTTCGCTGCCCTCTTCCTTTTCCGCCTCACACTCCAACTCCAACCCCTCCTACAGGGAGGTCCTTTCGTGCTCCCTTCCCTTCCTTCCGCAATAGAGTGTGGAATCCTTCCTTCACATGGGAGTATACAGTGGAAGACCCCCGTGCCGCTGACGAACTTCCTCCACTTCCACCAGCATTGGCTTTCATCCCAGTCCCCCCGGCGGAAGCTCATCCTTCTCCGTTCGATGAAAGTCTATCAGTTCTTCCTCCGTCTCAAGGCGAGCGCTTCAAGGTCATCTTGACACCCTCTCCCCCCAAAGAGACCTCTCCCGCTTCGTCTGTTAGGAGTAATCAGAGAAAATCTGTATAGATCAAATTAATGTAATCATTTCAAATATATCAATAAAAACGAGGGAGGGAACTTGATGTTTGTTTTTGTCTTTTTCTCGTAGAAGGTTTCTGTCTTCAAAAGGACGGTAATCTGGTCCGAACATACCTTCTTCTGTCATCGCCCGGGGATTCGGACCCTCTTAATTACAGTTATAGTCCCGTCGACCTTCCCACTACTGCCCCCACGTTTCCTCTTATTTACTGGCATTTATGGTCCCTATTTCTTCTACCAATAAATGCACTTTTCCCTTTCGTCGCTATAAAAGTCCCCGACCCTTACCTGATAGTTTCCATCCTTTCCTTTTCTCGTTATTTGCCATGGACAGAATATCTGAACAGGGAAGCAGTTCCTCTCCTTCTGAAGAACAGATAAATAATCGCCGATACATAGCTAGCCTGGAGGAGCAAGTGAAGTACTTACAGCAACGACTGAAGGAAACTTCCGCCAGTAATCGCTCCCTGCGCCAACAACTGGTCGGATCCCAAAAGAAATTGGCCAAACAGATCTTCCTGCAGCAGTCTTACCGGCGGCAACTATTGTGCCAACCTCAACCATACAAAGGAGCTCCATCCATTCCTCCCAACAAAGAACTATAATACCCAAGATGTATAAGGGCTTCTGTTTGTTATTTTCCCTTGTAAATGACTCAGAATATGTAGTTCTTTCGCATCAATGAACTTTCCCAGTTTATCTTCTTTCTCCAGTATCTTCTGAGTTGTGCCACGCTTTATTTCTTTCGTATTCACATAGACTCACGTATATCTGAGGCATATTTCGGCTCCTCCGCCTTTTTACTCTGCTGGGTATATAGAACCATTAAATGAGCCAACTCTGCTATTTTACAGGAATAAAACAATACAAAGTTAAACAAGGACTTCAACTTCTCCCACTTTACGGGGACAAAAAGCGATACACAACTGAGGAAATCTCAGTTCTTCCGTTCCGCCATCGCACAGGGATATCTTCCACTTTGCGAGGATAAAATTTTTGAGTATAACCGAATGAATTTCGGTTCTTCCGGTCCGCCATCACACGGGGATATCTTCCGCTTTGCGGAAATATAAATTTATACATATAATACATAATCGAGGAATCTCGGTTCTTCTGGTCCGCCACCGCACGGGGATATCTTCCGCTTCGCGGGAATAGAAATTTATACATATAATACATAACCAAGGAATCTCGGTTCTTCCGTTCCGCCACCGCACGGGGATATCTTCCGCTTCGCCTCGCGGGGATAGGAGTTTATATATATATATATATATATATATATATATATATATATATATATATATATATATATATATATATATATAAAATACATAACCGAGGAATCTCAGTTCTTCCGTTCCACCACCGTACGGGGATATCTTCCGCTTCGCCTGCGGGGATAGAAATTTATATATATATAATACATAACCGAGGAACTCTCGGTTCTTCCGTTCCACCACCGTACGGGGATATCTTCCGCTTCGCCTCGCGGGGATAGAAATTTATATATATATAATACATAACCGAGGAATCTCGATTCTTCCGTTCCGCCACCGCACGGGGATATCTTCCGCTTCGCGGGAATAGAAATTTATACATATAATACATAACCGAGGAATCTCGGTTCTTCCGTTCCGCCACCGCACGGGGATATCTTCCGCTTCGCCTCGCGGGGATAGAAATATATATATATATATAATACATAACCGAGGAATCTCGATTCTTCCGTTCCGTCACCGCACGGGGATATCTTCCGCTTTGTCTCGCGGGGATAGAAATTTATATATATATTCTTCCGTTCCGCCACCGCACGGGGATATCTTCCGCTTTGCCTCGCGGGGATAGAAATTTATATATATATATATAGCTCAGAAGCCATCAACATAAAGGAGGCAACGTTTTCATATCATCCCTCTTTTGTGCTTGTCTTCCGAAGGGGAACGCCTATATCCGTCCCTTCCCATGCAAATGAAGGCTTTAGTACATAACGGGTCATTTAGAAAAAATAACCCTTCTTTCCCTTTCACTTAGGGCCGCTTTCACCACAGACGAGGAGCCCAATAATGGTTACAAGCCCACTCTCCTCCCTTTTATAGGGGATCCTTTTGTCTTCGTTTCTTTTGCTATCTTCATCCCTTTGCCTTTTCATCTCCTTCTTCTCCGTCTGTTCGTTCCTCCGCCGCCATACTTCGTTGCCCCAATCCCCCTTTTCTTCAGCTCTTTCTCTTTATTCTCAGACCTTCAAAATGCATTCTACCTTCTTCCAGGAAATAGCGGGTCGTTATCCACATCGCAAGAAGAAAACCGGTCAGCCATCGGCTTTGTCGTCTTCTTCACTTTCCCCGGTCACCACCACACCTGCTTCATCTCGTCCGTCTTCCTCTCCTCCCCCTGCATCCCTTTTTACTTCCTCCATGGAGGAAATCAGGACAATTAGTCCTTCCTCGATTTCTCCGGCATTTACAAACCCTAGCTCTCATGCTTTTTCTCCCTCTGCTACCAATATTCAGAAGTCGCCTTCTCCTTCACTGCAACCTGAGGATGAACCTGGGGAGGATGCACTTCCATGTCAGTCGATGACAGAGGATGGCTCACCCCTGCCTTCTATCTCCCCTGAATACCATTCTTACTCCGAACTCATGGCGGTTGATATACCCTTACTGCAAAGCTCCCCTTCCACTCATCGCTTGAAGAGCCCTTCTCCTCCCTCCAATATCATCCCCCTTCTCCCCATCACCAGTGAACTTCCCACCTCAGTATCATCCGTCCCATCCTCCTCCTTTTCTCCCAGGAGTCTTCGGATCCTGAACTTAGAGGAAGTGGTTCCTCGCATGGAAAGCCTGCGCCATGCTCTGGATTTGGTATGTTTTCTCAATTAGCTTCCTTAGCTTTGTCTTACTAACTGATTTCTTTTCCACAACTGGCATGTAGGCCTTGACCAACCATCAAGAGTTGGATCGCTCCCTCCATCAATATTGGGCTCAAGCTCAAGAATGGGAGCGGCAACAACGAGAAGATCTGGCGAATACTCAGAATCAAGAACGGCTCCTGTTGCAACAACTGCACCTGTGCCAGGAGCAATTAGCCGAGGCTCGCCAACAAATTCAGAAGGATGCTGATACTATTGCAGCGTTAAGGAAACAACAGCGATCAGGTGTGGAACCACCCGTCCCCCAGCAGGAAGTCCAGCCGACTCCTCTTGATAAGGAGTCTTCCTCGACTCAAGAGTTAATACGTCTTCAAAGGCAGGTAACAGAGCTCCTCAAGGGGAAGCAACAGGATTCTGATGCCATCGCTCGCCTTCAGGTTCAATACCGGCGAGCACAGGATAAGATAGGGGACCTCCGCACCCGCTTGTGCAAGGAGGTACAAGAAAACTCATCCCTCATAAATTCCAGGGCGCATGCTCACGCCCGTCTACGCAGGCAAGAGACTTCCCTCCAGAGGCTGGGCACTGAACTCGCCCGGACCAGATCTTATTCTGAAGCAGTGGAGGGGATTTCAGCTTCTATGCGTCAAAATATGGTGGAGATGCCGCACCTTGTGCAGCAGGACCAAAGTTCCCGAGCCGATGATGTTTTCATCCTAACTGATGCCATTATGGAGGTGTCGCGACGCTATGTGGACGTGCGTCGAAATCTTTAAGAACAATAAGAAAAATGCGAGAGGCTGCATCGAGAGCGAAGCCCTGACCGTCCGAACCGCCAGGAGAGACTCATCATTTTACTGCGCGCCACTTATCAGGACGGGTTTAATGAAGCGGTTCGGCAGTATGCCGACCAAGGATTACCTCCTCCAACTTATCCTTCATTTTCTTTGAATTGGGAGGCTGGTTTTCGACGTTATCCTCTCGACCGATTTAAGCTGTAATTTGATATCTAGTTTTGAAACGGGAATTTCCTTTCCATTTTCTTTCTCTTCTTCAAGATTTATTAACAGTATCGTATTGCTCTTGTAAATAACTCATTAATGAAATCTGGAGAGTACTTGGCATCTAATTAACGCGATCAAGTTAAGAAGTATTCCCCTTCGGAGTCTCATAATTTCGCTTCTTCTATTCCCTACTTCTCATATAGTGTGAAAAAGTTTTAAATGAATGACATTCTAAGGTCGTGGAAGCTCTTTGCCTTGGTCATCTTTCGGATGATAATATCGACCTTTCGCGTAGCGTTATTTCATAGGGTCCTTCCCATTTTGAGCTAGCTTTCGGGGTCTCAGTGATTAACTTTACGCAAAACCCAATCCCCTTCTTGAAATCTCCGAGGTATCACTTTCTTATTAAAGGCTCGCTGCACTCTCTGCTTATAAAATTCCGCTCGCCTCCGTGCCATCTCCCGCTTTTCCTCCACCAAGTCCAATTCAGTGCTTCGGATAAGTTGGTTCTGATTTGGTTCGTATACCTTTATCCGAGCGTTATTTAACAGAACCTCGACCGGAATAACGACCTCCGTCCTGTACACCAAACTAAAGGGAGTTTCTCCTGTTGCTGTCTTGGGTGTAGTTCGATAGGCCCACAGGACGCCTGGTAACTCTTCTACCCAGTTTCCCCTCTGAGCCCCCAATTTGGTCTTTAATCCTTGAATGAGGATCCTGTTAGTCACCTCCACTTGCCCGTTCGCTTGAGGGTGAGCTACCGAAGTGAAAGTCTGCTGAATGTTGAGACTTTGGCACCACTCTTGGATTTTTCTCCCTTGGAACTGCCGTCCGTTGTCACTGACTATTTTCCGAGGAATACCATATCGACAAATAATATTTCTCCATAAGAACTGTATCACAACATTCTTAGTAATTCTGGCTAGGGGTTCTGCCTCCACCCATTTGGAAAAATAATCTACAGCCACCAATAAAAATTTCTTCTGTAAAGGTGCCGCTGGCATCGGACCTACTATATCCATCCCCCATTGATCGAAAGGACAGGAAGAGATCACGACTTTCATTAACTCAGTCGGCCGTTCGGAACGGTTGCTATGCTTCTGACAAGCGATGCAGGCTTGCACTATAAGAGCAGCATCTTGCTGGAGAGTAGGCCAAAAATATCCTACTAATAAGGTCTTTCTTGCTAAAGCTCTCCCTCCTAAATGGTTGCTGCAGCAACCTTCATGAATCTCCCGGAGTACCCATTCCGCATCCTCATTTCCCAAGCATTTCAATAAGGGTCGTCCGAAAGAAGTCTTGTATAAGTCTTCATTTAAGAGGGTGAACCGCTTGGCTCGGTTTATTAAAGCGGATGCTGCTATTTTTTCTTCAGGAACCTTCCCGTGCCGTAAATAAGCTATGATGTCAGTCCTCCAATCAAGAATTAGGCTTGATTCGGGTGCGTCTTCCTCCACGCTGCATATTGCTAAGGAAGTATGGATTTTCGTATGGACCGTTTCCGAGGGCTTCATTCCTTCCATAGCACTAGCCATCCGAGCCAATTCATCTGCCTTTCCGTTGTTCTCCCGCGGGATTTGCTTTAAGAGGACTTGACGGAATTGGGCTTTTTCTTTCTCAAAAGCCTTCAAGTACTTATGCAGTCTTTCCTCTCGAACCGCAAAAGAACCTTGAAGTTGTGATATCACCAACTAGAAATCCAAATGGATTACAATGGAAGAAGCCCCCACCGCTTTAGCAGCCTGCAATCTCGCTAGAATGACTTCATATTCCGCCTCATTATTAGATGCCCGATATTCCAGGCGAACGGCTAGTCGAGTTTCTTCACCATCAGGGGAAATTAATAGAACACCGACGCCGCTGCCCGTAGATCCTGAAGAACCGTCTACGAATATATTCCATGCTTCTGATCCCTCCTCTTTGGCTGCCGAACCCTTTTCCGAGCCGCAGGGTACCTCTGCTAGAAAATCAGCAAGCGCTTAGGCCTTGATAATCGTTCGAGGTTGGTAGTGAATATCATACTCGCTTAGTTCTACCACCCATTTGGCCAATCTTCCAGAGAAATTGGGCTTAGTGACGACCTTGTCCAATTCGCTGTGTGTTAGAACGGTGATGGGATGAGCCAAAAAGTACGACCTTAATTTGTGGGCGGTTAGCACTAGGATATACGCCAACTTCTCCAACTCTTCATAACGGAATTCCGCCCCCTTCAGGATATGACTGGTATAATAAATAGGCTGCTGGTGAGAGCCTTCTTGTTTCAATAATACCGAACTAACGGCTCCCTCTGAGACGACCAGATACATCCATAATGGTTCTCCGGCTATTGATTTGGCTAGCAGTGGGAGTCCAGCCAAATATTTCTTCAACTCTTGGAAAGCCTGTTCACATTGATCATCCCACTGAAATTTAGTAGCCTTGCGCAGGATCTTGAAGAAAGGCAGCCCTTTGTCCGTCGATCTGGCTATGAATTGTGATAAAGAAACGATCCTGCCCACTAGCTTCTGGGTTTCCCGCAGATTAGCGGGTGACTTCATGTTATGTAGTGCTTGCACCTTCTCAGGGTTGGCTTGCAACCCTTTCTCAGTCACGATGTACCCCAAGAACTTGCTGCTCTTTACTCCGAACAGGCATTTGTTAGGGTTTAGCTTCATATTAAACCGCCTTAATGTAGCGAATGTTTCATTTAAGTCCTTGACTAAATCCCGAGTGACCTTCGATTTGACTAATATGTCATCCACGTAGACTTCCACATTTTTCCCTTTCTGTCCTGCAAAGATTTTGTCCATAAGACGCTGATAAGTGGCCCCTGCGTTCTTTAATCCAAACGACATTACCACATAAGCGTATAACCCTCCTGCAGTCACAAAGCTAACCCTCTTTTGATCTTCTTCAGCCAAAGGTATTTGATGATATCTTTGATATGCATCCATTAGGGACACCACTTCATATCCCACAGTAGAATCCACCAATTGATCAATACGAGGCAAGGGGTAGCAGTCTTTAGGGCACGCTTTATTTAAATCACGGAAATCGATACACATCCTCCATTGCCCCCGAAGACTTGGGGATCAGGACTACATTGGAAACCCATTCGGGAAACTGGATTTCCTTTACATGACCCGCTTTTAGCAGTTTGTCCACTTCTTCGGCGATGACCTTGTCCTTTTCTGGTCCAAAATGTCGCCTCTTCTGTTGGACGGGTCGGACTCCTTTAGTGATATGGAGATGGTGTTCAGCCACTTGGGTTGATACCCGTGAGATCGTGCACATCTTTTGCAAAGATGTCTTCATTCTCCTTCAGGCAAGCCACCAACTCTTCTTTGGTTTCCAGCTGCTGTGCTATCCGTGTGGCCTTTCCTGGAGCGATCTCCACCAGTTCTCCCTCCTCTATTTTGCCAAATTGTGGGGATTCTTCCAGACGCACATCGTTGATGATGATGACAGCTTTGCCTTTGAGGTCATTGGTTCGGGCTTTCTTCTGATCGTTTCGAACATTTGCACGTAGCAGCTCCTGGAGGCTTTCTGTTCTCCACGGACTTCTCCCACCGATGGACCCACTGGAAATTTCAGCTTCTGGTGGTACGGGGAAGCCACGGCCTGAAAAAGGGTGAGGAAAGGACGCCCAAGAATAGCGTTATAAGTGGACGGAGCGTCCACAATGAGGAAAGAGATTATACTGGTTTTTTGGCTGGGCTTTACGCCCAGAGTCAGAGGCAATGAAATCTGCCCCGTAGGGTGTACTACATGCCCTGCGAATCCAAAGAGGGGGGTGGCCACATCTTCTAGCTGGGCATTCCCCAGCTGCATCTGTCCGAAGGCTTCCTGAAAGAGGATGTTGACGGAACTTCCCGAATCGACCAACACCCGGGCCACTTCATAATTGGCCAAGGATATACGAATAACCAAGGCGTCCGTATGGGGCAGTAGGACACCCTGTAAATCTTCTGGCCTGAATGAAACGGGCGGTGCAGCTTGAATAGTCTGGTCGGTGACGATGGCCAAACTCTCCATGAGACGGGCATACGACTTCCGCACTCGGTTGGAGTCCCCATCGGTAGGTCCTCCAGCTATAACATTAATAACTCCTCGTGTGGGAGCGTTATCTAAATTGGATGAAGGGCCCTCACCTAATGGGACTCCTTGGGAGACAACCTCTTGGGATGACGTTTGAGGGAAAGTGACTGGAGGTTGTTGATTATAGGGCCCTGGACGAGTTACATTGGGTCGGGGGCCTCACTGTGCCGGTCCTCCTGCCTGGAGCCTTACTTGTGGATATGCAGTATGGAGGCGATCCAATTCCTCTTGTAACTTGAAACATCGGCCACTACTGTGGCCGTATTCCGTATGATATTGGCAGAAGAATGGGGCAGGGGGGTTACGTGGGATCCCCTGTATCCTAAGGGTCGTTGCAGCAGACCCTGTTGGTCATAGAATTCCATTTCTTGTTCTTTCCAAGTCCTCACAGGAGGAAGCGCTTCAGCGGCCATGATTTGTAATGGCGGGACGGGGCGAACACCTTGCAGCATTGGACGAGGCCTCGGAACCTTCTGTCGAAAAGGTCTTGTATACTCCCGCCGAGGGGGCGCTTGAGGAACAGCGGGACGAGCTCTTTCAGTTGGGACTGCTGCGGCAGTCCGTTCAACTCTCCGTACCTTCAATTCTTCTTCTTCGCGGATAAACTGCTCCGCACGGCTTAGTAGCTCCTCATAACTATCCGCAGGTTGTCTTAACAAGGAACTGAGAAAGGGGCCCTCCTTCATTATCGAATAGCGCTCTGAAAGATTCGGATCGGCCGAGGGATTCTAGGCAGTATGAATCGGTGAAGATACCCCCTAAGGGATTCTGAGGGCCCATGGGTGATATGCATTAACATAGAGGCATCCTGTTTATACGCCTTGCAGCTGACAAATTCCCGACTGAACATTCTCTGGAAATCAGCGAAACAAGTGATGGATCCTGGGGGTAGAGTATTGAACCACTTTTGTGTCGAGCCAATTAGGGTGGTTTGGAAGACTCGGCACTTAAGAGCATCAGTATAACAGTGGAGTGAGGCCGCTCCGTCAAATTGAGATATGTGCTCTTCGGGATCTGTCGAACCATCATACTTATTGATCTGAGGATTCTGGAAGTGAGATGGAGGGAGCTCAGAGAGAATGTCCATTATAAAGGGGTTGGGCTTGTATACTTCCGGAGGTCTGGTTGATTGACTTTCGCCCTGTTCCTCCCTGCGTGTTTGGGTGAAGGGCATAGTGTTCTGAGGCGTTCTTCCCCCAAGTCCGCCTCCAAGCAATATTTCCCCATTAACGGTTGTACGAGATGGAGGAGGCATTTCTGGGGGTGGGCCTCTGGAAGAAGGTTCCCCGGAATGCGGATGCAGATATCTGGTCCTTCTCCTTTCCCTAGCGAGGGCTTCTGTAATAGCGTCATCCATCAGGGCCTTCAGCTGCGATGGTAGAAGGGTGATGGGGCGCTCCTCCGCTGCAGAGGTAGCAGGTTGTTGTACTTCTTCAGGTTGCATCTCGACGTCCAGCTCAAATGTTCCCACAGACGGCGCCAACTGATGCGGACGGGTGAAATCTATTCACTCCTTTTTCAATGCAGTGAAGCACTGAGGGAGATCTCAGAGGGTTCTCACATGTCGCAATCAGTAGAGAATAAGAAGATGAAGTAGATGAAACGCAAGAAACCGACGCCAACAATCGAGATTCAGACACAAGATATAACGTGGTTCGGAATAAGGATTCCTACTCCACGGAGGTGAGCTTTCTCACCGGATGCAGTGCCTAAGCACTTTTACTATGAAGGTCCTCCTTTACGGAAAGTAAGTTTCCGAAGGTGGAGGAGAAAAACCTCTTACAGTGATATCACAAGACGAGAGAAATACAAGAGATGTAACAACGATAGGTCTCCGTCCTTCTTCTCCGGCGAGGCGGTTGTCGCTCTCCTTCTCCTCCTGCGTCCCCTTCTCTCTCTTGCTGGGTGGGAATAATTGCGGATCCTCTTTTCCTCCTTGCTTCCTCCCTCTTATCTTCCCTTTTTCTTCATCGTAACGTCACGGGCTATCTCCATCGTACACGTGACCACCACCTCTACCTGGAGAATAATTCTGTTACAGATATGAGGAACGAAGGCTCCTCGAAATATTATGTGGGGGCCTCCCCAGCCATTGCATAACGCCTCTTCCTCTATTTTTCAGGTAACTAGGTTAGACTGTCTCCCTCAACCATCCACTTTAGGTGAAGCTAGCTTAGGTCTATGACTCACGAGTGACCTAGCCCTAGGGCTCCTCATCAACTCGAACCAATTCCTCTTTTTCCTGTACCAAACTTCATTCGGATTAATCAGGTTGAGCTGACCCCTTAGTGAAGCACCTTCCGTCTCTTCTTTGCCATGCCAATCGCTTCTGCTAATTCTCCCATGTCAATTGCTTCTGCTAACTCTCCCGTGTCAATTGCTTCTGCTAACTCTCCCGTGCCAATTGACTTCGATATTCTCCGTACCAATGGCTTCTAATATTCGCGCCCGAACCATTCTTTCGTTTCTCCCTTCGCTGAGCCGAATATTTTGGATCGGATCGTGGGTCACCCGCTAACCCTTCTATCGGGAATTATATAGAAAAGGTACCAGTAGTATCATGGAGATACATGCGAAGGTGGAATTGTCTTTTGCGGCATCCTCGCAAGATTGACCGTCTACTACCCAATTAATGACCCTGGTCTCCTTTTCAAAATCATAAGAAGAAACACTATACTCCAATTGCCCTTCCTTTAATGAAATTTTGCTCACTACAGAACCATCACCATTCCAATATAAGAGGTGGGAGGTCTCATTGCATGTTAGAGCATAGTATTCATCTCGATAACAACCTTGTTTTAGCCCAAACGGAAATAAAACTGTAATATTTCCACATTCGGTTGGGCAATCTTTTCCCGGAGTGATTGTGAAATTTTTATTTGTTAATGAACTCACAAATGATTAGCTATAATAATATATATGAATTCAATAAATTATGCATCATTAATTTATGTAGATCAATTAATTAAACAAGTATACTTTTACATGGTTTTATTCGAGCGTGATGGATCTTCGGCGATGTCATAGCATTCACTTTTATGACTACGACATGCAGTATTGTTCCTCTTCATAGCCTCTTTGCATGTTGAATGGTCATTGAAGTATCAACTAAGAGAGGCCATCATTCCAGTTCTATTCCCATGATTTATAAAACTTTTGACGTCATCATCAACATCAGTGTACTCTGCAGAAGGGTAACCTCTCCCATAGGCTCTATCAATGTAACCATTGTATATGATGCCTGTGATGCTAGAGGTACTATTGATGATCATATGATTAAACTTCCCATTGAATCTAGTCAACTGAATAACCCATGAATGTTGACTAAATATCTCACTATCCAAGTCAATGCTACAATGATTATTTTTATAAAAATATGGTTGCTCAATAGTTGAAGTATTGATAGTGGAGCACATTGTAAAGCAACCATCTACTATACTATTGTTAACAAGATTAACAATATTGGCAATAGCACTACAACCAACCGCAACTAATTTGACTCCTGGATTTAAGCTAAAAGAGGAAGGCAAATTCTTAAGATCGATCAATGTAGTATTAATAAATTGTTCATCTGAATTCAATGTGACAAGTGGTGATTCAATGTATACTACCCCCTCTTGTATATCGATTTTTTTTATTTGGATATTGCATGCCATCTCCTAACAGGAGTCTTGGAGGATTCGATTCATGTGAACAAGTAAGATTAAATCCAATAGCATAAGAACAATTAGTGCCAATTCCGAAAGGATATCCAATTTCTATATCACCACATTTTTCGGAACAGTTGGAAGGAAAGGTATGTGTTGGCCAACTTGTAAAACCCTTCAATGATCTCAATAATGTAATTTGCAGCAACAATATGTCCGTGAATTCCATAATATTCCTACAAATTAAATAGTAATAAAAGTATATAATCAATAAACAGAGATAAATTATTATAACATTATATGCATTAATTAAAAAATAACTACTAGGTACGAGTTTGCATGATGTACACTATTATTCACGTGTTGTAATATATTTATTCTCTTTTTCTAAAAATAGAATACTCTTTCTCTTGCAATAGAAGATAAAGAAAACTTAATTGATTTAGTTGGAATTTTTTTAGGAAAAATGATAATTATGAGAATTAAAAATGCAATGTATGTTTAAGAATTTTGAAAAAAAAAAGTTTTTTATTTTTAAATAATCAAATAATAAAGTTAACTCATCTTGTTAGTAATTTATGAGTGTTTCACCTAACAAAATAATCTCAATTAACTCGATAGAGTAGCTCATGCCGATTAGTATCAGACAACAAGACATATTATTCATTGTGTACTAATTGAATAGTTGAAGTTGTAATTTGTACAACATCTTGATTGATAATGTAATAGCAATGAACATCATGATAGCATTTGGATGCATCTTTAGAGCGCTAGGAACAATTAATATTTGATTGCTTACATAATAGATCTGTTGTATCTTGGGAATAAATGTTCGTTCAAATCTCTAAGCATTGCTAGAGAGATGACAAGTTGTTAATTCATGCCCACGTTGGAGCATGGGAATATGTCTATGTTGGGACATGGGATAATGGGTAATCCCATTATCCCATCTTAATTGCTATCTTCCCAAATATATACGGTTGCTTCTTCTTGTTAGAAAGATGATGAAATGATGATGATTGTAGGAGCACTTTTATTGAGGGAGCACTTTTATTTTGTTGAGAATAACAAGATATCTATCATCATACATCACGGGGCTAAAGTTGTGACGTTGTGACATTGTGGTGATAGTTCAATCTACGTAACTATCATCCCAATTTGTGTGTTTCATGATCACATTTGGCAGTGCTAGAGCTTTCGGAATCATCTACCGATTGAGGTATGCTATTTGTGATTATGCAAGTATTTCCTTTGCGTATATTTAACATTGGTATTAGAGCAAGGTTAGATGTAAAAAATTTTGTGTTCAATGATTTTTGAGTTAGGAATTCAAGAGAATGGATGCCGAAGTTATTCACTCTGGATCACAACTGTCGATTTTGAGATCAACATGTGCAAAGAGGTGCTTGGAAAACCTAGGAAGAGAAACTCAAGCGCACACGTAGAGGTGCTCGGGAAGGTTGGGAAGAGGAATTCGAGAGCGCTGCGATTCTCAGGCACGGTGAGGTGCTCGGGATGTCGTGCTCAACACTTATGGTTCTCAAGCGCAGTGAGGTGCTTGGGACACCGTGCTTGACAGTCGAGGTTCTCGAGCTCATAGCGGTTCAAGTGCACTGCGGTTCTTGGGTGCTTGCAATTCTCAAGTAGTGAACTCAGGAATGGGACTATTGAGTTTGAGATCGGGGCGTGCACAAAAGTGCTTGGGGCCAAGATGTTGTACTCAGGCGTAGAGGTGCTCAGGGCACCAAAGGTGCTTGGGATTTCGGGAGCACAATGCTCAGGTATACAGTGGTGCTTGGGCGCCAGAGGTGCTGGGGACCTTGGATGCGGTGCTCCAGCATAGAGGTTCACATGACACGATCCTCGGGAGCACAACACGAGCGAAGAAATCAAAGTGTGCAGTGCTCAGGATAAGCCGTGATATGCTCGGGACGGGCACGGTGCGAGGTGCATGACGAATGGGAAATTGGCAGGTTGAGTGGTAGTCAATTTTTGAGAGTGTCCAAACAAGTCGAGTGTCCGAACCCCACTCGCACTCAACCAACCAAGTTGGATTTTGAAGTTGTCCAAAATCTAATCGAACTCAGTGAGTCGAGAAGGAATTCCTGAGTGACTTGGACTCAGCCTAAGTTGAGAGTCTCGGAGAAGATGAAGAGATCTAACTCTGAGTCATGTGAAGAAGCGCTATCAATGTTTGGCAGTGTGTGGACTCTCACGACAACATGTAGGTTAGCCATAATGGTATAATGTGACTCATTGTGTATCATATCTTAGTTCAAATGATGAGATGATATTCCAGATTGTGGCGTATGGTGCCCATTGACTCATACACTCATCTTGGAATTTGTATTTGAGTCATTTGGAGCTTAACGATTACTAAGGTACACAAAGTTGAGACATTAAGCATCGCTTGTCACTAACATCTCTATTTTCTATGTGACAGAGATATAGCTGCAACAAAGAATGACATACTAGATCTCGTGAAGGGAGACAAGCTGAACGGTAACAACTATGATATTTAGCACCGAAAGGTACTTTAGTTTGTTTTTTGAGAAATAAGAACTCAAGGAGGTTCTTAAGTACGAGATGGTGGACCCCAAGGGAGGGTACCATAGCACAGGCGAGAAGGGATCAGGAGGTATATCATGCTTGGAAAAAGAAGGATGACCAAACTAGGATAATTCTTCCCAGTAGCATACATGATGAGCTAATCCCGATATATGAGCAGTATCCTACTGCTATGTCAATTTGGCATACTTTGAAAGAGTATTATGGTGCTTCGTTAGCTCCTAAGTTGAGGATGCTAACCTATAAGTTCATCACTTATAAGAAGAGACTCGATCATACTATGAAGCAATATTTAATGTGCATGTCGAGTATGATTGCTTCTCTGAAGAATATGGGAGAGTCTATGTCTAATGAGCTTCAAGTACTAGGAGTGATCCAGTTCTTGTCTGATTCCTGAGATATGTTAAGACCTATCTCATACACACTGAGAGTATCCGTATTTTCATGGATATGAGTAGGCACAGTGAGCTCAAGGGGGAGCGGCAGGAGGTGACCAGGTCTACTTCAGGTCATGCTTACTTTGCGGAGTAAGAGCTCTCGGGGAACAAAGCACAAGTGGTGTAAGCATGAAAAGAAGATTAAAGGTCAAGAAAAAAAGGAGTCATTTGTCAAGACAAATGAGAAAAGATAGAAACACAAGGAGAAGGAGCTCGAAAAGAGCAATATCCGATGCTACGTATGTAGTAAGCTTGGGCATTTTACATGTGAGTGTAGCGAACAAAAGGTATATCCTTTTTCTTTACATGGTTTGATTTATGTGTCAACTAGTGTGATGCTCACTGACTCTTCTCTTTTGTGGATTGTAGACTTAGGAGCCACGTACTATCTAGCTCGTGATAGGAGTGCATACGTAGAATTCTGTCATTTAAGTCCACATGCGAGAAGGTTATATGTGGGAAACAAAGCATTTGTGGTGGTGAAAGTGATTGACACTTACAAGCTGTGGTTGCAAAGTAATTAAGTTTTGTATCTCCATGATATGTTGTATGCTCCAGAAATTAGGCTGAATCTTGTTTCTGTCAGATGTCTAGACCTATTAGGATACTATGTTTCTATTGAAAACTCCAAAGTTTTCATCTCGTTTGATAGTTCTTTAATATGTTCCAATTTAGTCCATGAGGGACTTTATGTATTGAACTTGATTCCATTTCCTGAGTGTTATGGTACTTCTTCTATTGTTTTTGCATCTGATAGTGTAGTGAATAATGTGAATGTATTGTATAGCAGACTTAACCACATAGGGCAAGAGAGAATGGGTCGGTTAGCAATATGTGGCATGTTAGGTCAACTAACCAAGGTTGAGTTGTCCTTTTGTGAGTTTTGCCTAATAGGCAAATCTACGAGAAAACCATTTGGGAAAGCAATGAGAGTTGAGACTCCATTACAATTGATTCATTCCTACATTTACGGACCTATAAATGTGAGAGCCCGAAATGGAGTCACATATTTCATTACATTTATAGATGATTACATGTGTTTTGGTTATGCCTACCTGATCTCACACAAGTTTAAGGCACTGGAATGCTTCAGGAGGTCTATTAGCAAGGTTGAAATTTGAGGATGAAAACTCTCAGAATCGATTGGGGGCAAGAGTATCTGTTTGAGCAGTTTAAAGAGCTATATTTCAAAAAAGATATTACAAGACAACTTACTATTCCTGCTACTCCTCAGCATAACCGAGTTGTCAAAAGAAGGAATAAGACTCTATTGGAGATAGTGAGATCTATAATGGTGCTAGCCAATATACCTATATCTCATTGGGGGGATGCATTGTTTGTTGGTGTAAGAATGCCCTAAGTATTATTTACTTTGGATGTTTGGATAATTATTTATAGTTAGGTACTCGGGAACACGATTGTCGAGTTTGAGATCGGGGTGTGCACAAAAGTGCTTCGAGCCTGAAACACTGTACTCGGGCATAGAGGTGCTTGGCCACACCAAAGGTACTCGGGATTCTAGGAGTACGATGCTCAGGTACACAGCAGTGCTCAGGACTCGGGATGCGGTGCTCTGGCATAGAGGTGCTTAGGACACAGTCCTCGGGAGCACAACACGAGCAAAGAAATCGCAATGTGTAATTCTTGGGATGAGCCATGATGTGCTCGAGACGAGGCACAATGTGAGGTGCATGTTGAATGGGAAATTGGCAGGTTGAGTGGTAGTCAATTTTTGAGAGTGTACAAACAAGCTGAGTGTCCGAAACTCACTCGCACTCAGCCAACCAAGTTGGATTTTGAAGTTGTCCAAAATATAATCGAACTTAATGAGTCAAGAAGGAATTCCTGAGTGACTCGAACTCAGGCTAAGCTGAGAGTCTCAGAGAAGACGAAGAGATCTAAATCTGAGGAATGTGAAGAAGCGCTACTGGTGTTTGGCAGTGTGTCAACTCTCACAGTAGCATGTAAGTTAGTCGTAATGGTATAATGTAACTCATTGTATATCACATCTTAGTTCGAATGATGAAATGATATTCCGGATTGTGGTGTATGATGCTCGTGGACTCATACACTTGTCTTGGAATTTGTATTTGAGTCATTTGTAGCTTAATGATTAGTAGGGTACACAAAGTTGAGACATTAAGCATTGCTTGTCACTAACATCTCTATTTTCTGTGTGACAGAGATATAGCTGTAATAAAGAATGTCATACTAGATCTCGTGAAGGGAGATAAGTTAAACGGTAACAACTATGATATTTGGCACTGGAAGGTTCAGTTTGTTTTTGAGGAATAAGAACTCAAGGAGGTTCTTAAGTACGAGATGGTGGACTCCAGGGAGGGTACCATAGCATAGGCCAGAAGGGATCAGGAGGTATATTATGCTTGGAAAAAGAAGGATGGTCAAGATAGGGTAATTCTTCTTAGTAGCATGCATGATGAGCTAATCCCCATATATAAGCAGTATCCTATTGCTATGTCAGTTTGGCATACTTTGAAAGAGCACTATGGCGCTCCTTCAGCTCCTAAGTTGAGGATGTTGACCTATAAGTTCATCACTTATAAGAAGAGACTCGATCATACTATGAAGTAATATTTAATGTGCATGTCGAGTATGATTGCTTCTCTGAAGAATATGGGAGAGTCTATATCTAATGAGCTTCAAGTACTAGGAGTGTGATCCAGTCCTTGCCTGATTCTGGGATATGTTAAGACCTATCTTACACACATTGAGAGTATCTGTATTTTCATGGATATGAGTAGGCACTGTGAGCTCAAGGAGGAGTACTAGGAGGTGACCAGGTCTACTTCAGGTCATGCTTACTTTGAGGAGTCGAGTAAGGGCTCTCAGGGAACAAAGCATAAGTGGTGTAAGGATGAAAAGAAGATTAAAGGTCAAGGAAACAAGAAGTCATTTGTCAAGGCAAATGAGAAAGGGAAGAAACGCAAGAAGGAGCTTGAAAAGAGCAATGTTCGATGCTACGTATATAGTAAGCTTGGGCATTTTGCATGTGAGTGTAGCAAACAAAAGGTATATCCTTTTTCTTTACATGGTTTGATTTTTGTGTCATCTAGTGTGATCCTCGATAACTCTTCTCTTTTGTGGATTGTAGACTCAGGAGCCACATACTATATAGCTCGTGATAGGAGTGCATACGTAGAATTCTACCATTTAAGTCCACATGCGAGAAGGTTATATGTGGGAAACAAGGCATTTGTGGTGGTGAAAGGGATTAACACTTGAGCTGCAGTTGCAAAGTAATCAAGTTCTATATCTCCATGATGTATTGTATGCTTTAGAAATTAAGCAGAATCATGTTTCTGTCAGATGTCTAGACCTATTAGGATACTATGTTTCTATTGAAAACTCTAAAGTTTTCATCTCGTTTGACTGTTCTTTAATATGTTCTGATTTAGTCCATGAGGGACTTTATATACTGAACTTGATTCCATTTCCTGAGTGTTATGGTACTTCTCTTATTGTCTTTGCATCTGATAGTGTAGTGAATGATGTGAATGTATGGCATAGTAGACTTGACCACATAGGGTAAGAGAGAATGGGTCGGTTAGTAACATGTGGCATGTTAGGTCAACAAGCCAAGGTTGAGTTGTCCTTTTATGAGTTTTTCCTAATAGGAAAATCTACGAGAAAACCATTTGGGAAAGAAATGAGAGTTGGGACTCCATTGCAGTTGATTCATTCTGACATTTACAGACCTATAAATGTGATAGCCCGAAATAGAGTCACACGTTTTATTACATTTATAGATGATTACATGTGTTTTGGTTATACCTACCTGATCTCGCACAAGTCTGAGGCACTGGACTGCTTTAGGAGGTTTATTAGCGAGGTTGAAACTTGAGGGTGAAAACTTTCAGAACCGATCGAGGGCATTAGTATCTGTCCAATTAGTTCAAAGAGCTATATTTCGAAAAAGACATTACAAGATAGCTGACTATTCCTACTATTCCTCATAGAACGGAGTCGTCGAGAGAATGAATAGGATTCTATTGGAGATGGTGAGGTCTCTATGATGGCGCAGGCCAATATACCTATCTCTCATTGGGGGGATGCATTATTTGTTAGTGCAAGAATGCCCCAAGTATTATTTACTTTTGGTGTTTGGATAATTATTTATGTTGGTGCAATCGGCCTAGGTCACAATTAACCTTATTCGAGTTTGACACGAGTAGTATTTTGATGTTTGACAATGGTTTGATGAGATTGTTGGAACAATCAGTTCAGGTCATGATTGATTGGATTCGGGTTTTAACTCGAGTAGTATTTTGTTGTTTGACTATATGGTTGACATGGGGTTGACCATATGATGGAGAAGTCCAAGTGGGACACTTGGCAAATTGAAAAGTCTAAGACTTGTGTACTTGACAATGGAAGTCTAAGTCTTGGGTACTTGATATGGAAAGTCCAAGTCTTGTGTACTTGGCATGGTAAAGTCCAAGCATGGGTCTTAGCATGGAAAGTCTAAGCATGGGTCTTGGCAATTGGAAAGTTCAATATGGAGGTGGCAAGGAAAGTCCAAGCATGAGTCTTGGCATTTGGGAAAGTCCAAGGATGTGATATTGGCGGCGTAAAGTCCAAGCGGTAGTCTTGGTAGCATAAGTCCAATGTTTGGTGGCGTAAAGCCCAAGCATGTTTCTTAACAGCGTAAGCCCAAATGTGCCTTGGTGGTGTAGACCCGGTTAGCATGACAATTGTCGATGGAAGCACCTGAAGGCTAGCATATGGATGAACAAGTCATGGATGACTTGGAGCGATCCAATAGGCGTGAGGCTGATGGAGGTGGCCAGAAGGCTTAGGTCTATGCTAATGGTGGTCTAGAAAATATGAGGGCATCATACTTGGGTTAAATCTCATGGTTGAGGTTTATCAGTCAACTGGGATTATGGACCAGTCGACTGGTCAAGTCTTTTGACACTTGGCAGTCGAGTCGACTATGAGCAGTCGATTGAGATTATAACTAGTCGACTGCTGTAAGTCAACTGGAGTTCGACTGCAGCTAAATGGCCTTGGCAGTCGACTGCCAGCATTAGACAATCGACTGGCCTTAAGCAGTTGGCTGTCATGAAGGGTAGTCGACTGTTGATTTTGGTCACGAGCATAGAAAGCTCGGTAGCCGACTGAGTAGTCGGTTACAGGCTTGGCAGTCGACTGCCAGTGTATTCATTGGCTTGAATGCCAACATGGATTAAGCCCATTGTGAGACAACGATACTGTAGGCAGTCGACTGGGGCTTTTGGCAATCAACTGCCATGCATTGAATCAACCCGATGCAGGGATAAAAGGAGCAGCTTGTGGAGGATTTTGTCCATGATTTCTTGAGGAGTTCTTGAGGCGATTTACTGGTGCAAGTCAGGGTCTTCAAGTCCAGTCCAAGAAACCATCCAAGCAAGCATTCAAAGTATCTTTTGTAAAGTGTTATTTACATCTTTTGTTGTATTTACTTTGTAATTACTTGTATTTTATTGTATTAATTTTTATAATCACTTATAAGAGGTTTCTCCTCCTCCAGTGTGTCACCGAGAATGAGTATTTTTTATTAGTGACGGTGTGCATCACTAGAGCTCGATATTGAGTTCACCCAGTGGAGTAGGAACTAGGGTTCCGAACCACATTACATCATTTGTAGTTGTGTGTTGTGTGTTTGCCTTTATTTGTTTTGTTTTATTATTATTTCTACTGCGCTTTAACAAGTTTGTGTAGATGAGCACGCAAGAGATCAATCATGATCAAATTCCATTATCGATGTAGCACGACGCTATTCACCCCCCCCCCCTCTCTTGCGCGTCATCGATCCCCCTACAATTTATAGTTAGGTAATATTTGTGATCTAACATGAATGTTGAGTATAAGGTATATGGAAGTCTAAGTGTGAAGACTTGGCAAGGAAAGTCCAAGAGTAAAGTCTTGTCAAGAAAAGTCCAAGAATGAGGATTTGGCGGCATAAGTCCAAGCATGTAGTCTTGGCGGCATAAGTCCAAGTGAATCTTGGCAAGGAAGTTCAAGGATGAGGTTTTGACAGCATAAAGTCGCATAAAGTCCAAGTGTATAGTCTTGGCAGCATAAGTCCAAATGAATCTTAGCAAAGGAAGACCCTACAGCATGACAAAGTCGAAGGAAGCTTTTGAAGGCAAGCACAAGTATGAAGAAGTCGCGGACTCGGAGGGATCCTGAAGGCGCAAGGATGATCGAAAAGTTTGAAGGTGTAGTCTAGGCTTAGGGTTAGGTTTCAAATACAAAAGTCATACTTAAGGTGTATTAGTCGATTGGTTCTTAAACCAGTCAACTGGTCCAGTGAAGCCGACTCCTACTGCGGGGCTTGAATTTCAGTCTAGGTGCTCGACAGTCGACTGAGGACATGAACCATTCAACTGGCTGCGGGTGTTCGGGAAGTAGGCTAGTGCTCGGGGGACTTCGATGCTCAGAATGAGAAACTGTAGCTACGAGTCAGCAGTCGACTGGCTGTAGGTGCTCGGGAAATAGGCTAGTTGTAAAATACCATAGGAAAAAATAAATAAAAAAATAAAAATAATGTTTGGTAATTAGGAAAATATCCTATGGAATTTTTTAGGATTTTTTAGAAATTTTCTTGGACTTAAATGGAAATTTCTATGGAAATTTACGGAGAAAGATTTAATAGGTGTATAGGATTGGACCCGACCCGATTATTTTCCCCAAACCCGACCCACATCCGTTCTTTCGTTTCCTCTCCGCGAATGGTTGTGGTTTCCTCTTTACTTGTCGTTTCACAATTTCTCTCCTCCTTCCCATTTGCGTTGGCCGATCCACTTCCTTTCCTTTCGATTTCTCTGGCTGCCATCCCTCCCGATCTCGACGACAACGACCCTGAGGTCTACCCGACTTGGCGTCACCCTCCTCTCCGTCGCCTTTTCTCCCTCTCCCAATCACCACGTCCTCTTTTGTCGATGGGAGAGCAGCAAGTGGCATCGCTCCATCGCAGTCGCGACGACCGACCATCCTCGAGCACCTCGGATTCTTCAACCGTCATCACCGACTCGGATCGGCATCAATCTCTTCCTTGCTGTGAATCACCACGCATTGCCACCTTCTTGAGATACTCTGCCGATCCAGATGGTGGTGAGTCTTGACGACCTCTTCGATCGCGATTGCAGCAGCATTGGTCGTTTTCTCCTTCCTCTTTCATAGCCATCACTCACCTCGAGCCGGAACAGTGGATGATCGCGCGACTCTACCTATCGTCGGTCGGCCAGATCTCAGTAGATGTGAGGATTTCTTATTTTGGGTATCTCGAACGATTTCTGATCTAGGGATTTACCCTGAAGCTTACTCGTCCAAATCTCAAGTTTTGGTAGATTTGTGAGTTGGATCACGCGATGCTATGGTTTTGCCATTTCCGAGCAGCTGCCATTGAGAATGGTTGAGGGTAGATTGTGTTCCATCCACTCTGATCAAGGTTGGTCACCACTGCCTAGTGTCGATTGCTTATTGTTGATATGGTTATTGAGGTGGGTTCGATTGTGATGTTGTTGTAATTGGGAATATTGGCATCACTCTGTTTCTTGATGACCTAAAGGTTCAGATCTGTATCACAACTTATAAGTTTGATTCCTATTGCAGGTACTAAAACACGTCAGGGTGAGATTGGATTTAACCACAGGACCATTATGTTATATAGATCAGATTTCTCTTGTATTAAAGAAGAAGCTATGGCCGATTGATGTAGGGAGAGGTAAGGATTTTGTATGTTAATTAAGTTAACATATTCCTATAGGATGAACAAATTTCCTATAGCAGATCCAGGAGTTGTGCAACTGCGATTGTGCAAGGTAAGTTGGGTTGGATTAGTTTATAATGAATACCATTATTCTTGTGATTTAATTGATCTAGTGATAGTTGATGTTAGAAGTTGACCTAGATTTGGATATGGTTATTGATTCAATATGATATGTTACAGTAGTATTATTTGTGAAATAATCATAGGTCAAATATGATTAGTAAATGACGTGTAGAGGAGTACACTACTACATGATTGAATTGACTAATCAAGGGTTAGGATGTGATTTAGGGAATTATTCTAGCATTAGGGTTATGCTAGCATTTAGTTACTCTTTATGTTTTGTAATTGCAGGATCTTGATTCGGAATAGTCTTTTGGACATGAAGACAGTTACGGTTTACATAATAGGTGAATAATTTCTTACCCGGGTCAGGTAGTTTTAATGCATGCAAATTTAGATATATGATCATCTTATATGATCATGTTACCTTGACACCGCTCTTATTTACTCTTGTGCTTGATACCTTATCTTTGGCTGTTAAACTCTATTGCTGTTATCATGTTTCACTTCATCATGATTAAGAGTTATATATGTGATGTAAGTAACCTAGAATTTATTTAGTTAAGTGCAAATAGTAAAGTCCGGATGACGACCTGATTGTAAATTGGGCAAAAAGGTCATCCGTGGGTAGATAATGTCTTGAACCTAGGGTTAATTCTAGTACCCTTAGGTTGCATGTTTACCACCGACCATGTATTGTGTAAATGGTCAGGTGAAAGATACTTAGTGTGTCGCTACTGACCGGTGGTCCTAGCTTGTTATAATCAGTTGAGTACGACTCTCTACAGGATAGAGAGTGCGTACATCAGTTGAGTACGACTCTCTGCAGGATAGAGAGTGCGTCGATTAAATTGGTATGACTCTCTACAGGATAGAGAGTGTTATGATCAGTTGAGTACGACTCTCTGCAGGATAGAGAGTGCATTGATCTGATTAGTATGACTCTCTGTAGAATAGAGAGTCTGTGGTGGATGTCTATTGGTGATAGAGCATTCATGTCATTTGCATGCATGCTGGTGACATTGTCTTCCTTATGGTTGAGAGGGTCGTCAGTCATCCTGTCTCCACGATTACTCATAGGAGGAGTAATCGGTGTGAGGGCAGAGCATTATGGTGCCGCACTCTACCACTATAGATGGTGGTAGTGGAATTTGCGTGTCGTAGTCCTGCGTGTGTGACACTCGACCACTCATGGGTAGTGACTATCGGAGTGGCCAATAGCAAGGACTCCCCATCGTGTAACTTGCTCTTCACGCTTATATGCTACTCGATCATACTGCCCACTTGACCACTCGAGAGTAGTGGTTGATGTTGAGTTGGGACAGTTGTCATGCTCAAGCCACCGAGGCCACACTGGGGTCGTGATAGCTTTAGGGTGAGCCGGCATGACCATGCATGCTGCATTGCTATGACTTATGATATTTTTGCATAATGCCATATATATACATATATGCATGTATATATATATATATATGGATGATTGTAATTAGTATGTATATATATATATATATATATATATATATATATATGCTTGTTGTGATGTTGCATTTGATTGTATATCATCTTCATACATGCTACTCGCATTTGTTATATGGTTGTGTCAGATACCTGTATACTTGTTGGTCGGACCATTAGATACCTTTGACCAGTATTTATGATTTTGTATGGTTTATATCAGATTTCCTATGATATATACATATATTGTGGATATGTGCCCAGGTTGGATAGGTGTAGCGTAGCAGACTTTCAGGTATGTCTGCATTTTACGTTATTCATTTGGTTAGAAGGTATATGCATGTATATATTTATCATGCTGGTGTTTACCTGATGTACCTGTAGATTTTTCTATTGAATTACATGTGATATTTGATATATACATGTTTTTCCTATTACCTGCTGAGTTTTACTCACCACCACGGATCCTGAGTTTTTCTGTCGCCCAAGTAATAGGTAGAAGTCTTTGTGACGACTTGGAGCACCGCTGGCTAGCATCATCTCATCTCAACTTCGAGAGTCCGGGTTTTTGGATTATCATTGGTGTTCCGATATGGATTTGGTTTATGTGATGTTTTGTAGTGATTGTATGCTATTAATGTTGTACCTTTCTTTTTTTCTGGTTTTGTTATGGTGTTTCTGAGTTGGTGTTAGTCATACTGATATGCATGTATGTAGTTTGTGATGTTGTTGTATTATGTTTCCGCTGTGTTTTGGGTATTTGACGTATTTACATTTATGTGTTATGTTTATTGTGGGCCCAAGGGTCTTGTACTAACAAGATATATTGTCACATACAGGGGAGATGTCGTCCATTTGATTTTCGACTCGGTATACTCTCGGGGCATGACACTAGTGCTCGAGCGACTTTAATGCTCAGAATGAGAAACCGAAGCTACAAGTTAGCAGTCGATTGGTGACACTATAGCAAAGAACATATTGTTTCATAGTTGACTTTTGGCTTATAGAGGTCGACTGATTGGGTATCTATTGAGTGGTGACAATCGTGATCAGGTTTTATCAAGAGTCATTGGATGCAGTCAACAGTGCTACAAGTCGACTGCTGGTATGCAACAGTCGACTGTCGAAACTCTCAACGGACAAAAATGGCCAGACACTCATTTCACTATAAAAGAGAAGGCTTGGGGGTTTGAAGAGATTACTATTCTTACACGGAACTCTTGCCCTTAAGCTCCCAAGTCTTCTCCTTAATCTCTAAGCTCTCAATCTCTTCCTCCTAAGCCCATTCTCCATCATCTTGTAAAAGGAAGAGGTTGCATTGTAAAAAAGGCTTCTCCACTTTAGTGTTCTCATCAAAAGGAGTTTTAGTGAAGGCTTGCAAGGGGTGATCCACCTTAAGGATTTCCATGGAGGATGAGCTTCATCTCTGAACTACGTTACATCTTGGAGTTAGCATTGTTGTTAGGGCAATCGACCCAAGTTATGGTTTGGATTATGGTTTTGATGTGTGTGGCAAAGGTTTAAGTTAGGATATTATTGTGGATTTAATATGCATGTTAAAGTCATGCAGGACTTAGTAATTCGCACATATGATGAATGGCAAGATCACCAACTCACAACCTCGTGCTTGAGTCGGTAAAGGAGCATTGCGAAGCCGTGCGCTTGATACATCCAAGGGACCGCCGGATGAGATGACTTGAAGCGAAGCCAAGGAAGCAGACTTCGAGGGCAAGAGACGTGAAGGAGCATTGCGAAGTCGTGCGCTTGGTGCTGCCGAGGGACGTGGCCGCAAACGAAGAGAGCTTCGGCAATGGACTTCAAGTGAGATAAGAGAATGAGTGAAATGTAAGTAGCTCATTAGGTGAACTTAGCCGAAATGGCTAAGTGTCAGAGGCTTGACCTAGAGGGTTGAGGTTTACCCAACTGCTGGATGCTCAAACGGATGTGAAGTTTAAGGTTTACCCGACATTAGTCGACTGCTGTGAATGGGCAGTCGACTAATCCAAGTCAAATAGGTTCGACTGGTGTTCGATTGGAATCGTTTTGGTGAGCGATCGACTACTCGACTCTGGGTAGTCGGTGATTGCTCCATCGATCATTGCCGGGAAGCGATCGGTGTCGAGGGTTCGAGCAGAATCGCTTCATAGCCCAGCGATCGGTCGACTCACGAAGGCATCGATCGTGATGGAGACCATCGATCGTGGATAGGGTTCTGGATTGGATGGTGACGACGACATTTAGAAGTCGTTGGAGTTGTCCGTTAGAGGGGGCAGTCGACTGATGACATGCATCAGTCGACTGGCGCCTGACCAACGGGAAGAAATCAACCTTCTCTATAAAAAGAGAAGGTGTGGGCTTTTAGATGGGTAATGCTTATGCTCCAAACGATCATCCAAGTACCCCACAAGATTTAAACTCTTTCTCTTGTTCTTATTTCAAATCCATTGTAAGAAAGAGTATTTTTGTGTTGTAAGAAGGTTTACCTCCACCTTGCTTTGGCTAAAGGGAGAGACCATATTGGATTGGTTTCTGAGTGATTCACCGGAGACGAATCGGACCGTGGATTAGCGGCATAGGGTCGTGAACCACGTTATATCTCTTGTTAGCATTGTTTTTATCTTGTTTATCTTTATTGTTGTTTAGTTTTTATTTTCGTTGTGCTAACCCTAACGTGTAGATGAACGAACGATCGAATTCCATTCTACGACAACTTAGGGCTATTCACCCCCCTCTAGTCGGCCACCGACGTTCCAACAATTGTTACTATTGTTATTTCAATTCTAGTTTTTGATTCAATTTTGTTTTACTTTCGCTAATTACTTGTGTAGAAATTAAAAGAAGTTATTCACCCCCCCCCCTCTAGCCATCACAATGATCCCCAACATTATTGACTGCAACCTACATCCTTAATCGTGTTCTAATGAAGTCCATAGTCAACACCTCATAGGAGCTTTGAACAGGGACACAATCTATCCTTAGTCATTTGAGGCCATGGGGTTGTTCTACGTATGTTAATGATTCCACGGACAAGTATAACAAGTTAGGCCAGTGAAGAAAGAAGTGTATCTTCATCAGATACTCTGAACACTCATAGGGATATATGTTCCTAGGAGAATATATGGATGGGACAGTCACTAAGATTGAGTCTCGTGATACCATATATCTCGAGAATGATTTTTCTAAGAGAGGAGAAATCGATTGAGATTTCACATTCTATGAGATGGATGAGCCTAGTGGTTCATTCGAGCCTAGTGGTGGGATTCAAAACCTTGTTACGGATTTGGGTCCTAGTGAGAGTGGTCCATCTGGTTGTGTAGAGGCTCTCTCTCTTTGTAGGAGTGGTCAGGAAAATGTACCTTGTCATCATTTGCCGATTGATAATGACATTCTCATTGTGACTTAGAGGATGAGGAAGGCCCGAGAACACTAAGAGAGGCTCTAGAGGGTTCGATGAATGACCAATGGTTTAAGACTATGCTAGAAGAAATAGAATCAATGAAAGTCAATGAGATTTGAGACCTAGTTGACTTACTTGAGAATAGAAAGGTCATTGGGAATCTCAAAATCAAGAGGAAGGTCGATGGATCGATCAAGAGGTATAAGGCCTATCTGATAGCCAAGGATTACACACAGACAAAGGGCATTGACTACGAGGAGACCTTCTCTCTAGTAGTTAAGTTTATATTGATCTGTTTACTTTTAGTGATTGTCGCAAGTTTAGATCTAGAGTTACACCAGATGGACGTGAAGACTGCTTTCCTTAATGAAAGTTTGGATGAGGAGATCTTCATGGAACAACTTCCTAGGTTTATTCTAGTAGATCAGGAAGATAAGGTCTGTCGACTTCGAAAGTCGATATATGACCTAAAGTAATCATCCAAGTGGTGATACCTAAGATTTCATGAGGAGGTGATGTATTATGATTTTACAATAGTTGAGGAGGATCATTGTGTCTATCTGATCAAGTCAAATAATTTTTTTGTGATTCTATCGTTATATGTGGATGATATAATGTTGGTTAGGAACAACATTGAATATCTAATAATCATTAAAGCATGGTTATCATCCAGCTTCGACATGAAAGATATGGGTGAAGCTGAGTTCATCCTCGGAGTACATGTCCAGATGGATCGCTCGAGAAAATTGTTGGCTCTTTTACATAAGACGTATATTAAAAAAATTCTCGAGCACTTTGGGATAAGTGATTGTAATTCCATAGAAAATCCAATCGCTAAAGGTGAAGGTCTGAGCTTGAAAATGTGTCCTAAAACTCAGGAAGAAATAAGAAAATGAGTGAAGTACCTTATTCTATTGTAGTTGGAAGTCTAATATACACAATGATATATACACGACTGGATATATGTTATGTAGTCAATCTGATATGTAGATATTAAGCAAATCCTAGAAAGGGTCACTGGAGAGTAGTGAAAAGGATTATTCGATATCTCAAAAGAACTACAAACTTCTCTCTATGTTATTGAGGAGACGATTTGCGACTTGTTGGATATTCGAATACCGATTGGAGAGGCAATTTGGATAAATATAAATCAACGTCAGGTTTCACTTTCTTGCTCAATGTTGGGGCCATCGCTTAAAGTAGTAAGAAGCAAACCTGTGTTGCTTTATCAATAATGAAGATTAAGTCCGTGGCATGCTCAGTAGCAATTCAAGAGAGTGTTTAGCTCTGAAGACTATTAGATGACTTAGGGATTGTAGCAGATAGTGGGAGGCCAACAATGATTTATTGTGATAATTAGACCGTTATTGCTTACACTCAAGACCATAAGTTTTATAGTAGAACCAAATATATTGATATTGGATATCATTTTGTGGGATACCTCATTGAGAAGAATGAAGTGGCTATCAAGTACATGTCAATACACAATATGGTGGCTGACCCCTTCACCAAATCTATCACTAGAGACTCCTTTATGGGACATAAAGAGCCAATGGATTTGAGCACTTTATGAAATTTCTCAATTTGTATTTTATTGACAAAAGTGATGTTTAATGATATATATAGGTTTTGGGTAGAGTCTCATACCTATACAGTGTTAGAGATATTTGACATATGCGCTTATGAGAAATGGAGAATCAACACTGTGGCATGTGTTTCATACCATGTGTAATAAAATGATTAGAGATAGTGGGAGCCATATTATTTGAGATAATAATTTCATATCCCCGAAATTATTGTTGATAATCGAAACCTATACATGAGATCCTCTGGGTGGGATTTCATATGCCCTTATGACTTTCGATTAATTATTTCTTGAAATCTTGATTCAGTGTTTGCTACTTTAATCTGTTTACCGATGGCCCGAAAGATAAATTGAGGTTCGAGGGATAGGTCTAGCAATTGAGTTGAGATTGATAGATTCGAGTTTGGAAAAAAGAAGGTCAATTGACAATACAACGTTATCTAATATTCACCGACTAGTCTTTTATGTTTAACTATGTAGGGATTAAACATATTAGTGAATATAATGTCAAGCGATATCTGGATATTACTTTCGATAAGGAAAGAAGCTCAATGGATGTAATTAGTCTTGGATATGGGGTACAATGAGATTTTGTATATTATGATACAATGATGACTACTCAATCAACATAATAGGTGTATTAAGCAATTTTTATTTGCAGGTATACTCGCAAGTCGCAAGACGTCCAACCCTATATGGAAGCCCAATAGGGTGATGTGTGATGGGTCATATGAGTTGTGACCTAATGACAAAGATTAAATGCCCTCGTGTGCAAGTGGAAGATGTTAGTTCATGCCCACATTAGGGCATGGGAATATGCCCACGTTAGTGCATGGGATAATGGGTGACATTATTATCCCGTCTTCTTAATTGTTGTCTTCCCAAATATATGAGGCTACTTCTGCTTGTGAGAAAGTTGATGAAATGACGATGATTGTAGGAGCATTTTTATCTTGTTGAGAAGAACAAGATATCTATCGTCATACATCACCAAGTTAAAGTTGTGATGTTGTGACATTGTGGTCATAGTTCGATCTACATAACTATCATCCCGATTTGCATGTTTCGTGATCACAATTTAGCAGTGATGGAGCTTTTGAAATCATCTACTGACAGAGATATGCTATTTGTGATTCCGTAAGTATTTCTTTGCATATATTTAACACGAATTTATTTTTAAAAAACTGCGTTTGTCATAGACTTTGGTAGTTTAGCCTCTTGACCACCTAACATAACTTCTTGAATTGCTACAATTGACCTCCTTCGTGTTGGTTGTGGGATCGGTTGGTGGGGGCACTGAGGGCGAGCGAATCGCTTTTTGCATCAATTGAATTGCTTTATACGACTCAACCTCCTTACCACTAACTTGGCTTCTCAAGATGCCCAACATCTTGACCTCACAACCTCATATGTAATATATCAGAAAAAAATGAAATTAAAATTTAATTTAAATAATAATAATAATATAATCTAAAACAAAATAAGTAAAATAAATGTATTTATTTATTAAAAGAAAATGTAGTTATCTATTAGTATTTTGGTTGATAATTTCAAGATAAGATTTTGTTAGATTGGACTAAGTCAAATTATTTTTAATCATGATATTGATTAATTCAATAAAGTTTAAGGTAAGTTTAAATATTAAACCCTAGGTTTAAGTGGATCGTTTTCTTCTCCTCCTTGATTTCTCATGCAGCATCCCCTCTTTCCCGTGCCAATCTCCACACCCTCTGCTCGTCTCCTCCCTGCGTCGCCCACACCAACGCGGTGTAGCTCCCTTCAGCTATCGTCAAGTCATCATCATCGAGGCAGATGGTGATGCATCTCCCGATGGTATTGTTGTTGTCGTTCATAAGTAAGGCGGTGGCACTGCACCCGATGATGGTAAGGGCTGTGACGGAGGAGAAGAGGGCGGCGAAGGGCCCCTCTGCCTAGCCGGTGAAGAGGGAGTGTGATTGGTTGCTCATGGTGGCGATGCCGAGTCGGATGTTCATTATGGGGGTGGGCATAGAGATGTTGAACACCTTGGTGGGGACGCCACTAGGAAGGAGGAGCTTGGTAGGGTAAACATCATGATCACAGAGGAGGCCGAAGCCGAGGCAGAAGCAGCTGTGCTCGATCCCAAAGGGTTGTTTTGTGTGATTGATCCATATTAAATAAGGATTGGGTTCCTTTTTGCACATCAAGATGAAGAGGAGGTTGAATCAGTGTGAAGACTTTGATTGTGATAGACTCTCTGACATGAAGACAGTTGCACGGTCTACATATCAGGTGGGTGGTTCTGTGATCTCTTTAGAATTTAGTGCATGGTTATATTGGTTACATTGTTTACTTAGGTTATATTGTATTTACACTTTACGTTCTTTCTAGAATTGCTTTAACCCTATATCTACTAGACCATTGGATTCTAGGTTGCTTACTCATCATTAACATGTAGTTATTGATTGATATTACTGTTATACGTGCCTATTTATTGCTGCGATATAAATCGGTAGATATTACTGGTATATGCTTATCTATTATTTGTTGGATTGGTATTATGATTGGACTAGTGGGGTAGTATGATTAGGATGAGATAAATTCTTAGAAGGTATATATAGGTTCTATGAACTCTTTAGATTTTTGTGCATGATTATATTAGTTACGTTGTTTACTTAGATTGTATTATTTTGTCTAGTATTGCCTTGACCTTGTACTTGCTTGAGCCCTTTTTAAACCCTATTTGACTTCGGGCTATTGATTTTCATTAGTATGCTTATGATGTTGTTTATTGGATATCACTGTTATGTGCTTATTTGGTTATGTATTGTTGCGGTTGATACCATGATTGAGACTAGTAGAGGTAATATAACTTAGATGAAGTTATTCCTTAGGAGCTAATCTAAGGAATAAAACAACATTGATAGAACCCTAGGTGTTGGAACCCTAGGCGTAATAACCCGGACGTGCTTATTGTTAGATGTTACTGGTATATGTTTATTTAGTTAGTACTTTGATTGAGATTAGTAGAGATAGTATAATTTAGATGAGGTTATTCCTTAGAAGCGAATCTAAGGAATGAACCAATATTAATAGATCCCTAGGTGTTGGAACCCTAGACATAATAACTCAGGCGTGCTTATGGGTAGATGCTACTGGTATATGTATTATCTATTTATTGTTTTGGTGGATATTGTGATTGGACTAGTAGAGATAGTATGATTAAGATGAGATTAATCCTTAGAGGGTATATAATATTTCTTATATCTCGGCTGCCAACTATGTCTCCCATTAGTGGTTGAGAAAGTCTGTAGTAGAGTTTCCCTACTTTTGAACTATGGTTGCTTTGTATACCTAGGGTCGATCATGTCTCCTAATCATGGTTGAGATAATCTACCATAAAATTATACTCTTGCATTATCTGTTCGGTGTTAGTGATAATTGGATTCGTATGTCATCTGTAGCTAGATAGCTACCTTACATCTTAAGTACCCACGAGACATGTTCATGGTAGCATATTGTTGCATGCATGATTGAACTGGTACAAATAATATAATTTAGACGAGATTATTTCCTTAGAAGGAAATGTAAGGGATGAAACATTAGTTATGGAACACGTGTTATTAGTGGATTTGTTATCCTTATCGGCCTTGATAGACGTTTTATGTTTTATGTATTGGAATCCCAAGCTTAACCACCCTGATGATTTATTAATAGATTTATTGTCTTTATCGGCCTTGATAGGCATTTCACGTTAGTTGGGTTGGAACTCTAGGATTAACCACCTCGATGTGCTTATTAGTAGATTGACGAACTTTATCGACTTTGATAGATGTTTCATGCTAGATGTGTTGGATAACCCTAGACTTAACAACTTAGGATAATCGACTGCCCACGAGACCCATTCGTGATAGCATGTTGTTGCATGCAGTTGATAACTAGATAGTTATATACTCTGACTGCCCACGAGACCCATTCATGGTAGCATATTATTACGCGTAGTCAATAGCTAGATAGTTATATACTCTATCTGCCCATGAGACCCATTTGTAGTAGCATGTCATTGCCCACAGACATTGAGTCTTTATATTGTCTGTCTACCTACGAGTCTCGTTCGTGGTAGCATGTGATTGCGCGTAGACAGTACTTTGTATATTGTTTATCAGCCCACGAGTCTCGTTCGTGGTAGCTCACAGATAGTACCCCTTTGTATTACCTTGAGAGCCACGAGGCTTTGTCGTGGTATCTTGATGTGTATTGCTTGTAGATTGCAGTTGGTTGTATATGTTACAAGTGTATTTGTTATACTGTTGATCAGGTTAGTTGTAAACTGATATTGGTACTCTGAGGTTTGGATTACTCTAGCTTGTTTTCCTTTGACCTCCATTATGTCCATTATGATTATGCACTATCTTCTATCCACCCACTGAGTGGTTGTACTCATCCCCTCTTCTCTTATCCTCCAGGTTAGCTGATGGAGGATGTATCATGTAGACCTATTTTCACGTCACTCAGAGTCCCTTGTCGTGCTAGTCACATTGCATCGTCGAGATGCCATTTTGTTTCTTTTATTGTTATTGTAATTTGTTTACACACTTTGATTTTGTCGCAATTTGATTTGGTGTCATAAATCTAATTTACTTTTAATTGATTTATATTTTAGTCGTGCATGCATGCAGTTAATAAAATAATTATATTCTATTATTATTTCAAAGTTTTTTTCCATATCTGGTTCTAGCAATGTATTTCGAAATATTATCACTAAGGGATTCCTCCGTCATTTGGATGACGATTGTGCCTCCGGTGCGTGACATCATATATGATCACTAACTCAACTTTATGAGTTACTCAACATCCTGACATAGCTTCTTGAGTCATTTGACAATTTAGCCTCTCGACTACCTTACTTGGCCTACGATTCATCCAACGTCTCAGCCATTGAGTACTTCAACTCGGCTAAGTCCCTTGAGCACTCTTGCCTTGGCTATCTCCCATGCTCTTTGAGTTGTCCTTGTGTCCCAAGTACTCTGCGGTTGCCTCCTAAGCACTCTGACCCAGCTATCACTCAAGCTCCCTGGCTTAGCTCATTACTTGCTTGACTCGATTTTCCAAGTATCCTAGTTTAATTATAAAGCACATGTTCTCAAGATCTTTATTCTCCAAGAAGACTAGATAAGTTTTTATTTGAATTAACATTTCCATTTGTAACTCTAGTATACCCCACTTTAACTATAGTATTAAGTGTATCTTGTCTTCTTTACTAATTTGAGCGATTCACACAACAAACGGATCAAGTTAATTCATATAATCTTAATCAACTTGATCAAGTAGGTCATCCAAATTAGTATTAGACCAAACATCTTATTCATTATATTTTCTAACTTTAATTAATTGTGTGCTGAGTGAGTGAATGTTGAAAGGTGTAATTGTTAGTTGACCTCTTCTTTTGAAGATGGTTTTGTTGATCTTTAAACTGAAATAATCTAACTTTAAATTCACAAAATGAATTTAGACTTATCTATCAAGATGACACTTTTTTTGACTGAGTAGTCGAATTGTTGAGTGTCGATGGTTAAACTGCCAACTAGGTGGCTAAGCTAGCCAAGTTACCAAATGTCAAGCTAATTAAGCTATCAAGTGTTGAGCTAGCTAAGTCGTTGAGTGGCGAACTGATTGAGTTGCTGAGTACCGAGCTAACCAAGCTATTGAGCTACCAGTGCCAAGTTGCTGAGATGGCTGAACTATCGATCTAGCGAAGCTACTGAGTTGCCAAGTGCCAAGTTGCTGAGCTACCGAGATAGCCAAGCTACCAAGTGTCAAGTTGTCAAACTCGTTAAGCTTGTTGAGTTTTTGAGTGTTGAGTTGTTGAGTGTTGAGCTATCGAATATCGAGCTGATCAAGTTGATGTGTGTTGAGTTGGCTGAATGGTCGAGCTGTCAAGTTTCCAAGTCACTTGAGTGGTCAGGGTGGCTTGAGTCATCTAGTAGAAAGAGATATCGAGGCTTGTAGTTGACATAGTTTCCTTAAAATAGATTCAACATCTCTGACAATACTTCGAGGTTACGACGAACATCTATTTCCTATGATATAAAAATAGAATCGCATGCACATCCAAGTACATATTGTTCGCGGTGAACTGAGCAGGTACCCTAATACTATCATGGAAGAGTTGTCAAGCAGGTTGCTCAACCGGGAGGAAGAGAATGTGAAGGAGCAAAGTTGGATGGAGAATTTATTTGTGTTGTTTGCTCTCTGCCCAAGGTCATTGCCTCCTCATATAGGCTCATTGCATCCAATTAATGACCGAGTAAAGGCCATTTATGGTCTTTGCCCCCTCGACTCGAAACAACAGCAGTCCACCATCTATGGTTGGTTGGTTGTTTCCTTCGGGTGATTATTGAATCACCATTAATTATCCAACTATTTCAGATCCGCAATTTAGTGCATACGTCATGCAATTGAGCCGGTAGCAAAATGGATTCGGGTGAAAAAAATATAAGTTGATGAGTTTGGAAATTTTTTTGCCCTGATCAATCCAACATTTGACATGCATAGGTCACGCTCACACATGAGACACCTAGTTTAAGTGCAATCCCAGCTCTAAATTTGCACCCTTTATGAGTATGTGTGTGAGAGAGGGTCTCTCACTAGCTTATACATGACATCATGTATTATCCGACTATTTCAAATCGGTAATTTAATGCATACGCATGTTATGCAGTTGTGCCAGCAACAAAATAGATTCAAGTGAAAAAACATAAATTGATTAGCTTGGGTAAAAATTTTCCTAACCGGTCCAACATTTGACATGCATAGGTCACATTTGCACATGAAATACCTAATTTCATTGCAATCTGAACTATAAATTTCACCCCTATGAGTATGTGTGTGAGAGAGAATCTCTCGCTTCTGTGGGAAGGAGCTAGTGGCTAGCGCATACAGAAAGTTGTACAAATGGACAACGGATCAATCCCTCGCAAAAGCGAGTTCCGTCCCTCCATGCACTAGTTACTAGTCTCAAGGGTCAAAGGTCCACCGTGATTTACCTCCCTTACGATGGCCCGAGGGCGGACTAGTAGGGGTCGCTAGGTTGACAGTTCCAACCTTTGTTGCACAAGTGAAAGAGAATCTCTCACTTATACATATTCACAACTTCATGTATTATTATACAATATAAACCAATTAATTTGCCATGAAACTCATAATATGAAATTAAAGGAGAGCTTTTATTCCATTCATCTATTTCATTTCTATTTAAATTTTCAACGGTAATTTGCACAGCGAAGTTTGTACCTATTTTTTCAATTACTTTTATAGCTACGGCTACCATTTTGACTAATTAAGGGTGGCAGCCATTCACACCATCTCCTCCACTCTCTTTCAATTATCTGCTTATGTTCATCTCTCTCTCTCTCTCTCTCTCTCTCTCTCTCTCTCTCTAAATCAGCTAGCTAGCCCATATCAATTTAATTGGTCTATTTCAATCACCAATTCTATCCAATTAACTAGACTCATCAAGCCAGTCATCAAATATAGATAGAGGTTTCTCACTTGAGTCTAGCTATCTTAAACCACCATTAAATGAGCCGAGCTAGAGAACTCATTAATCTGATACGGCCAGTTATAAGTCTAAAAATACTTAAGACTGCACTCATATTATTAAAGACGTACAATATTCTAAATGAAATTGTTAGTTTTATATAGGAAGAAGAATGAGTATATAAAATAGAAAGAAAAAAAATTAATTGGCTCACCATGTCTGCTCCATTTGATTTCGCCCATCCACCCAATTAACTCATTCAGCTTGCTTCAATAATTTATTTTATGTATTTCAACTATAAATTTAGGATAATAATTTATGAATGAATATTATTATGTGATAGAGGTGAAATAAAGTTAATTTCTGACTTTAAAGAGTAAAATAGCAAAATTTTATTCTTTAAAATCAATCACATATATTCCTTAAGTTATTTATCAAGACATTAAAATAAAATCATTAAAGGAATAAGCCATTTTGATTCGGTTATATTTACGAGTACTCAGAGCAAATAAATATTTATTGAAAAAGACATTGAAGATCAAGGAGAAAGCACTGACCTCTCCGGCTATTTTAGATATCAAACTTGGCAGCCAACTCGCTTGGTTGATTTAGGTCTTTTTTTTTCTATAACCAAAGTACAATAATCCTGTGAGATATATAGATCCTTTATATAGAGAGAGAGTGTTGTGTTCCATAGAATTCATATTGGGCACGGAATAACAAATATGCCATTTAGAAAATGAGTTAGTTTTTTAAAGTTGACTGACTTATAGAGTTGTGGAGTTGACTGACTTATAAAGCAATACAATTTAGAAAATAAAGCTTTCATGTTTCACACCTCTATGAGTGCTTAGATTGTTGTTGTTTGGCCTCACCACTAACCCTACTGATATTGATGTTAATAATATTGATAAACCAGAAGATACTGCATCATTTTATTTTAAAGTGATAAGTCGTATATTATAATTAAATTGTCTTATATATACACATGTTATACTACGTTGAGAAATGGTTCAAATTTTTTATTATGTCGCCCCACGAACCAAGTCGAGTTAGTACTCAATGAGTTAGCTAGGTTCGAATCCTCTAGGAGACCACTTGGTACTAAAATTTACCTTCCTTCTATATGCCATGGGGCTGACAGTGAAGAGGTGTTTGGGATAAATGTTATTATCTTTTTGCTGCAATGATATTTGCCATTAAATTCCCTCACGATAAATTGCTTCAATTGCCTGGATAAATAGAAATAATTATTTCTTCAAAGCTGAAGTTAGATAACATTAATGAGTTGAAGTTTTTAGATGTGTAGGCAGTCTAGGAAACTGCCCATGTGCGCGTAGTGCAGTGCGTGTTCAAAGACGTTGCACGTTGGAGTGCACATCTTCAAACTGCTTCTCATCCTTTATAAGGGGATGAGCATCCAAGTGTGTGAGGTGTGTGGTTTTCTACTGTCAAGTTGTCGGAGAGATCAGAGAGAGGGAGATCAAAGAAGCACTGTGGAAATATTGTCGAGAGATTATCGAGACTTTGTATCAAGGTCGGAGAACATCTAAGGTATTGGATCTTGGTTTGTGAAATAATAATGATGGTTCGTAATCGTGATTGTCCTTCAAACGGCAAGAGATCTCCACCTGAAATTGTTCATTTTTGGAAGAATTTAACGAATCACAGTAAATTATTTGTTTATAATATTTAAATTCATACAAAGGTTCTCTGAGACCTATATGATGATTAAAACTTTAGAAATCTCAAAATCCTCATAAATAAATTCTCGAGCATATCAAGCATCGAGTGTTTTTTCACCTGTGATGTAATTCAAAATATAAGATATTTTTTATAAAACAATAAATTATTAATTAATATTGAATGTTGAATTTTTCACTAAATTAACTTTGATATTAATTAAAATTGGGCTATAATGATATATGAAGAGTGGACCGTCACAGTGCGATCGAATTGGATTGTGAAGGATGTGATTCTTTCTGCAAAAGTCCGTTAACCTTTTATTGTTTGGGTTTTTTCTTCTATATTTAAAAAATAAATTAATACCTCTCTTCTCTGTTAATGAGAAGGAAGAACTAAATCTCCTCACGATCGGAGATGGCACAAAGTCTAGCAAAAAAGCTATACTTTTAATTTTTGCGTAATCTAATTTAATCTTATTCTAGATTGTAAATGTTAATTTTGGGTGGAAAGCATGCCCGAGGGATGTGGATCTTTAGGCATGACAAGTAAATCATACTAATTCTATGTTGATAAAGAAGCTACTGCAAGTACAAGATGGCATCTCGGTCTCAACTAGTGATGGCATCTCGGGCAGGACGGCACTCACCTGTAGGAAAGACTTGGTAGGTAATATATATAGATGTTGTATCATAAGATAATGGAAAGTTAATTCTTCGTAAATGTTAGGATGTCGTCTTTCTATGCATTAGTACTAGTCTCAAGTGTCAAAAATCTACCGTGATGTATCTCCTTTACGATAGTCCGAAAAAAAATTGATAGAGACCGTTATATCGACGGATTCTAACTTTTACATCATACGAGATATTAAATGACAATGTAGTTCAACTAGAGGCAGCAAATCAGACACTTTTTGCAGGGGATCGAGTACCATGAAATCTTAGGCGAGTATAAGTATGAAAGATGTATTTACAATTTAGTTATGCTACGGATGTTGTGTGTAGACAACAACTTATACTACAAAAAAAAAAAAAATTACAGCAAATTTTAATGACAAAAAAAATTTATCGCAAATCTATAACAAAATTTTTGACCAAAAAGAAATCGTCATCAATCAGTAACAAAATTAACAACAAAATTTTTTCCCTAGCAAAATTAGTAAAAAAAAAAAACATTCATCACAAAATTAATAATAAACAAAATTTCATCGCAAAATCTGTGGCTCAAAAAATTAATGTGGCAAAATTCGTTGCAAATAAACGACAAATATAAACATTAATCACAAAATTTACCAAAAGTTCAAAAATTCATCGCACAGTTTACAACGAAATTGAAATTCATTAACTTATCATAAAACTAAAATTTATCGCAAAATTTATGATGAAATAAAAATTGATGAAGTTAGCAACAAAATAAATATTCATTACAAAATTTACAACAAAATAAAAATTCATAGCACAATTTGCCACGAAATAAAAAATTAATCATAAAATTTACAACGTAAAAATTCATCACAAAATTTTACTATGAAACCATATATATTCTTATATACTTCTAATAATGCACCTCATCTTCATCTTCACTTGAGATAAGTTAAAAAAATAAACTATTTTATTTTGATCCTAAGGAAGTTTGAAAGGTCAAAAGGTCTAATTTAGATTATAAATATAAATATTTTTCTTAAAACTTCAGTTTTGAGACGGAGTATATAATATTTATTTTAAAATACATTACTTATATTGTATTAAAATTAAAATATAATATCATAATCATATAACAATATAAATGTTAGAAATTTAATTAGTAAAAATTTAGAGTTTTTTTTTTCTATTTTTATTTTTATAGATTTAAAAAAAATATCTATTTTTGAATTCTTAATTTATTCCATTTTGTTTTAACAAATCGATTTTTTTTCTAGTCCATTTTTAATTTATTATATTTTATAAATTGGTTTATGAAAATAGATTAGGAAGAAAATCTATGTTGTTAATGTATATATTTTTTGTTTTAATAAATAATATTTATATTTCCTATAAAAAAATAAGATAAATAAAACTATTTTAATAATGATTTAAAATTAAAAAAAACTATTTTAATCTCCAAGTCAAAAGATATTATTTAGATTACAAGTATAAATATGTTTCTTTAAACTTGTGTTTTGAGGCAGTCATGTGTAATATTTACAGTAATTTATCAATAAGCACACCTCATTCCTTTTTTACTTCTCTCGTTAAATGTGGATTTAATGTTTAGATATTGTATGCATTTGAGTCACAATTGAAAATCTCAAACCATCCAAATGTGATGCTTGAAATTCAAATCGCAGAATCACTGTATTCCTGGAATTATAATTTCCAGAACCATTTTTTTTCGATTTGATTTCTAAAATATGGTTGTATACCTAATAAAATCTTGAATATCAGAAATTTCGATACGGATATACAGAGGGACATTTTCTAAACCCAATAGACTTGGATTGGATTGAAGAAGAGGTCAATGAGTTTTGATCGAAACTCATTAATGGATCTAGAGGAGTCTAAATTTTGAAATCTTGACATTGACTAAAAGATCTTACAGCATGAATTATTGATGTGTCGAGAAAATTTGATTTTGATCCTCCTACCTCCTAGTTTTAGTCGCGTATCACGTATAAATTCAAGCTGGGCGAGAAAAAAAAATGGTGCTGGAAATTATAATCTCAGGAACACAGTGATCCTGAGATTTAAATTTCCAACACGTCCAATTTCAAACTGGCCGAGAAAAAAGTGATGCTGGTAATTATATTACTAGGAACATAGTGGTGTTGAAAATTATATTACTAGGAACATAGTGGTGTTGAAAATTATATTACTAGGAACATAGTGGTGTTGAAAATTATATTACTAGGAACATAGTGGTGCTAGGATTTAAATTCTCAGCACCACATACAATATAAAGCTGGCCGAGAAAAAGGTGGTGTTGGGAATTATATTCCCAGAAACACAGTAGTCCTAAGATTTAAATTCTCAGCACCACGTACAATTTCAAACTAACCGAGACCACCGTGATGCTGAAATTAAATTTCTAACACCACCGTGGTGCTGGGATTTAAATTCCCATCACCACCGTGGTGTTGGTGCCAGTCTTGCATCAATACTATGGTGCTGGTCTTGCAAGACCAGCACCATCATGGATTTTAATGCGGTGTTAATTTAAGTTGGAATTGAAATTTAAAATCCTTGACATGATGGTGTCGGTGTTGGTCTTACAAGAAAATTAAAAAAATATTTATATCTGCAAGACCAACACCACGGTGGTGCTGGAATTGCAATTCCAGCACCACGATTTGATTTTAATGCAGTGTTAATTTTAAGTCGGAGTTAAAATTCAGACTCCTTGATATGGTAGTGTTGATACTGGTCTTGCAAGAAAATTCAAAAAATATTTATATCTGCATGAGTGAGAGAGTTCGAGAAATTCATTTGTGTGCACTAATCTGTATATTTTTTTAGTACCGCTGGCGATGATGCTCACAATAGAGGGACGACGACGCTCGATCGGGAAGGTCGCCAGCAGCATACTGCAGAAGGTGGTGTCAACATTCCGCGAGGAGATCCGGTGTCGAGAAGAGTGACAAAATGGGTGAGGAGAAGAAAGGGGAGGCAACGGTGAGAAGAAAAGGGATCGAGAAGATTTTTGCGCTGAAGAAATGAGAGAGACGGAGAGGAGGGAGGATGGTTCGGGATTTTCAGTTGTGGGTTGGATGTATACAATATCTGAGCATTAAATCCACGTTTGGCGGGAGGGATAAAAAGGGAATAAGGCGTGTCCCTTTGGTAAATATGAAACTATAGAACTATGTTTGGATAATTCTAAACTTGAGGTAAATTGCCGTAATATTTATATTGAATTAAGTTATTTATATTATATCAAAATGAGGATATAATATCATAAAAATATAACAATGTAAATATTAAAATTTGATATAATTTTTTATCTATTTTCGAATTCTCTATTTTCCCCCATTTTTCAGATGTTCTATTTTAAATAGTTTCAAAATTTTAAATTATTTATTTTTTTAATACAAAAAAAATTTTAGCCGGGTGGATCTGACCCACTTGCCCACGCGTTGATGACGTCATGCTCGACCTGGCTAATGACGTCGTGTCGTGCTCCATACCACTTGACATGTAAACAGGCCAAACTGAGCCCGTGTTGTGTCCTCCTCGTTAGGCCCATTCCGACACTATTATTTGGAGCTTAAAAATAAAATTGGATTTTTGGACAATCATATCCGAAAGAAAATCAAACATTCATAGGAAATTACGTTACTAATAAATATTCCATGCACACAATCAGTTTACAAGCATAAATCATTGCATTATAAAGCAAAGCAATGACCTTCCTTGGAAGTAAAGAAGTTAAAGCTTCAAGCTAGGAAGTTCCTTTTCTCAACACATGATCTCATGCAGTGACCTTTCAAACCGGTGTTCGATCTACTATTTGTCTGAGGAGCTACATCGGCCAATTGGCAGCAAAGGAAGTTTCGATTCTATCCCCGCAGGATACATCTTCAGCTTCTGCTAGTTGCCATTCACTGGCATCCCAATCCCGCGCGCCACTGCCGATCTGGTGCCTCGTCTTGATGCTGTGGTTAGGACTGAAAATTCCTACCGGATTGTAGCTCACCAAATAGCATTACACAGAACATTCAAAGGTTACCATACGTATTTTTTCATAAGGTTTTTTTTTTTTTTCCTTTCCTTTTCTCTCGCTACAGTTTAGTGCAAAATAATAATATGATGCTGACGTCGTATAATAAAATCTTGTCGACAATTACAAAAATGATGAAACTAAAATTTTGCAGGTTACAACATAATAATAGAAAATGTGAGTTTTCATTCCTTCAAACTGTTGTTCTTGTTTCATAAGATTAGGAATCCATATATATTATACACACACACACAATATGCATACATGATCGTCTGCAACAAAACTATTCGTATCCAGTTTAAGATAATAAGAAACAAATGCAAATTGTACATGCTTGCATATACAAAAAAAAAAAAAACAACTTACCTAGCGTAGTGTTGTGAATGCATGAGTTCCTTCTCAAAGCTATAATTTCTAGAATTTCCTTGATTTATTTGGTCGGCCAATTCCGAGGAAGAGTAAGATGACGTACTGAGTAAATATTCAGTTTCTTCGTTGCCTTCTAGAATGCAAACTCTCTTCTTTTTCAATTTTGTCTTTCTCATACTTTGCAATTTATACTCGACTTCTTTCATTGTTGGTCTTTCCACACCTTTCAAACTCAAACATATTTCTATCAAATTGCTTATTTCGAGAAGCTCTTGCTCTATTCCTTCTTGCAAAATACAATCTTCTACGAGATCAAATAACTTCTTCTCTCTCATTGCTTGAAAGAAGTTCATTGCTAGATTCTGTTGCAACTCATTGTTGGTTGAGTAGATGGGTTTCTTTCTAGTTAGAAGCTCAAGAAGAATAATTCCAAAACTATAGACATCACTCTTCTCTGTCAGCTGACTAGTTTGATAATACTCTGGATCTAAATACCCAAAGGTGCCATGTATAGCAGTAACTATATGTGTTTGATCAAGAGGGATAAATCTGGATGCTCCAAAATCTGATACTTTTGCTCTAAATGTATCGTCTAAAAGAATATTTGATGATTTGACATCCCTATGAAAAATAGAAATAGAAGCAGCTGAGTGTAGATAAGCAAGTGCTCCTGCAGATTCTGTGGCAATCCTGAGACGATCATCCCAGGATAATTTAGATTCACCATGTGATACATGAAGATGATCTGAAAGGGATCCATTAGAGATAAATTCATAAATCAATAAAGGAACTTCAGTTTCCAAGCAACATCCAAAAAGCTTGACTACATTCCTGTGATTGATTTGAGAAAGAACTGCAACCTCATTTATAAATTGGTCGATCTCGCTCTTTTTAACTGTTCTTGACTTTTTTATAGCAACGCATTGATCGATAAAATTCCTTTGTAAACTATTCCATGCCCTCCCCTTCCAAGTACTCGAGCTTCATCAAAATTATTCGTCGCCTTTTCTATTTCTTCCAAAGAAAATATATTTGTTCTTTCCTCGGCGTGATCACTCGTGGAGATTAGTTGTTGAAGTAGTAAACCATGATTTTGCTGAAAATTTCTTTGTCTGATTTTCTTTTGATTTATTTGCTTCCATTTCTTGCCTGCAATGACTAATGTTACTAAGAAGATCAAGAGGCCTATTCCAATGCTAACACCAAGGATGACACCTGCACCAAATTGGTTTGTTACTTATTATTATTTTATATAATCACATAAATGTCAATCATAAAAATAATATTTCTTACAAATATAAAATTATACTTAGAACTAAGGACATACCAAATAAAAGAGCATTCCTTTTGTGAGCGAGGCAAACTCCTCGATAAGGATCGCCGGATGTTCCCCGAGGACATATGCAAGTATAACTTCCATTTGTATTTATACAAGTTCCAGTACAAATATTTGAAGACTTGCACTCGTCGATATCTAAAGTTCCATAGCACTTTGTCAGTACATCACATGTTCAAAATATAAATTATATATATCACTGAATTTTCATTGATTAATATATTCTAGAGTTCAACACACAATATTAATCTGTATTGATCCAGAAAGATCAATCTATTTTAAAAATTATTTTTTGAGAATAATTTAAAAAGGATAATTTTATTAAAAAGTACCTTTTTTTTACTTTGTTAATGTGTAAAATAATCATTAATATTTATAATTAATTAATATATAATATAAATAGTATGGTATACTAGTTTATTATATATAATTATGTGAGTATTATGTATGCTATTTTATGTCTATATTTTATTCTTTAGCATATCTCAGGATGAGTGAGAAAGGATGCATTTAATTAATACCTTTACATCCATCGTCGACATAGGGGTTTCCATCGTAGCCATCTAAGCATTTGCATCTATAACCAATGACTTGGCTATCCCTTGTGGCATTCACATCCAAACATGAGCTATGTTCATGGATACATGCGAAGGTGGTCCTATCTTTCATAGCATCATTGCAAGATTGGTAGGCTATTATCCAATTATTTATCGTAGTCGTCTTTCCAGAAGTGAAATGTGAATATCCATATGAATCGTCATAATAGTAACCATAAGAGTAAGGATAATAATACTCCATTTGGCCTTCTTGTAATGAAATTTTGCTCACTATGTAAAAATTTTCAAACAAGAGTGTTGGAGGGTGAGAGGTTTTGTTGCATATTAGAGCAAAGCCTTCAGCTCGATAACAACCCTTTTTTAGCCCAAAGGGAAAGTCAATTGAAATATTTCCACATTTAGCTTGACAATCTTTTGCAGGAGATGCTGTAAAATTCCGATCTGTTAACACACGTACACAAATCATTAGTTTTGATATCTAATAATTTTATGACACTATACATCATCAATTTATTTAGTTCAATTGATTAACATATATATATTTCACAAGAAACTACAAAAATAATTATAAATCATCACCTGATTGGCAGCCATTAGGTAGGTAGGGATTGCCAGCATAATCTAAAGAACATCTACAGTTGTAACCAAAGGTTTCATTCAAGTAGTTTGAATATTCATAAAGGATATCATTGCATTCACTTCTGTTACTACGACATGCATAAGTGTTGGTTCGCTTGGCCTCTTTGCATGAGATATAGTCCTTGATGTACCAAGCGAGAGAGGCCACCATTCCAGTTGTATTCTGATGGTTGATATACATTTGGGGGTTATCGTAATTAAAGTATTCATCATCAATTATGAAGGCTGTGATGTTGGAGGTACTATTGATGAACACATGATGCTGCTCATTCTCTGTCTCATTGAGTCGAGTTAACTGAATATCCCATGATTTTTTATCCAAATTTACATCGTACAAACTAAGTATGCAATATCCATTGTCGTACGTAAAACTCTTCTCATTAGTTGAAGCATTGGTAGTGGAGCATATTGTAGAACAAGAACTTAATATACCAGTGGTATCAACATCAAGAACACTGGCAGTAGCACTGCAACCGACTACATACAAATAGTTGTGGTTCATATCTCTTGTCGATTTTCTGAAATAAACTAAAGGTAAGTTAAAAGAGAGAGGCAAATTCTTAAGATTAATCAATGTGGTGTTGATGGATTGTGCATCCACATTCAATGTAACATATGGTGATTCGATATAGACTAGACGCTTCTTCATATCAAAATTTCTTATTTGGATATTGCCATCTCCCAACAGTAGCCTTGGAGGATTAGAGTCATTTGCACACGTAAGATTAAATCCAATAGCATAGAAACAACCCTTGCCAATACCAAAAGGATACTCAATCTTTATGTCACCGCATGTTTTGGAACAATTGGCAGAGGGAATAAAATTGTCATTTGCCATTACCCAACTTATAGAACCCTCCATGAATAGTACTGTAATCACTGCCAGCAACATTTCTGTGAATCCCATTATATTGTTCTACAAATCAACTATAAGAAGATATACCGTGAATTAGCAGAATCAAAAGATTGATAATTTATCCATATACTCACATATATAAAACATCAATTAATTAAAAACCAACTACTCCAAGGGAAAACATGCAGTTAATTTACAAAAATCAAATCACTTCCAAAGATGAGTTTGCATGATTGTACCTAATTAATCAGGAGGATGAAATATATATATTTTTTCATTTTCCAAAAATAAATAGAATATTCTCACGCTTACAATAGAATATATTTTTTTAATTAATTTGGTTGGAATACTTTTTAATTATAGGAAAAACATCTAATTATAAGAATTGACAACTTAATGAATGTACTTTCTTTATTAATGTTCATTTGGTCTGAGTTCACTGAAATCGTTGGGCTCGATCAAACTACGCTCTGCTTGATAAGCTGTCCATTAAATTGATTTGCGTTTAGATTATTTTATTTATATCAATTGTAATTTTAAGTTGACAAATTGTGAATAAATATTAAATTTAATAGAGGTGGAATGAAGTTTGATGATCCCTAAAGAGTTAAATAAATTGAGTCATACCGTTGAAATGAATTATTCCAGCTTATATTATTCATTTTAACAACAAAATGAAATAGATCAGAATGAATGAATTCTGATTCCGTGTACAAAACACAATCTTAGACTAAATAAATATTGGTTAATTACCAGGAGGAGCGAGGAGAAAATACTGACCTCTATCTATTTTAGATATCAGAAGCCAACTCACTTGATTGATTACGGCCTCTTCTCAACCAATACACAATCATCCCGGAGGCTATAAGTTCTTTATATAGAGAGAGTGTTATGCGATCCGCTGAGACATCACCACATCTTCACAATATGTATTTAGTTTGGAAGACCACATAATAATTAGCTTTAAGTCAATTTTAGTTTAATTTTAAATTAAATGTAAGACCTCACTTAGCTAGGCTCTATACATACGCTACAAATTATTGCCATTATAAAAATTGAGTCTTCTCCTAATAAAAAATAAAAAGTCTTCTGCATATGGCCATTGGAAAAGACTCAAGAAACGTGATAGAAGTTTTTGTGCAATCATTATTGTTTCCGTCAAATAAATATAAATTTCCATGTAAGTTGATTTCCTTGTTGACTCTTCTTTTCGTTGTATTTATAAATATGATTTTCCATAGAAGAATAGTCATATGTTGGACTTCCATTTATATTTCATTTTCCACATCTCTATTTATGACTAGATATATAGCTTTTCCTTGGCCAACACGGCCCTCACAATTAATGATTGGTTTAATCTATTTTAATTAATTATATGTCCCAATATTCCGTTGCTAGAAAAGACTCAAGAGTCGTGAAGAAGTTTTTTTTAACTGCTAATAATTGCCACAATTATTGTTATAAAAAAAAATTATTATAGTTTGCAAGTGAATAAAGTCATGATAAATACTTAAATATCTACAGCCACATATATAGAGTGAATGAATGTTTCTACGATGACTCTAGTGATTGCAATATTTTCCTAAGCAAATGAGATTTTAAAATAAAAAAAAAGTATTTGAAAAATTAAACGATCATGAATTTTATACACATCAATAATATCTAAAAATATATTTAAAATTAATTTTTTATAACTAATAAATCGAATATATATATAAATAGTTAATATTCAAAATTATTTGAATTAAGAACGTACAAAATTCTTCTATTATAGTGTTAGCTAATATTCCCTTCTCTTTGTCCTTCCATCATTCCATTCCATTTGAATAGGAAAAAAAATTGAAAGCAATTATGATTTAAAAACTAAGAGATAAAAGTAAAGAAGTTGATGTAAAAATATTGAAATAGAATAGTACATTCCTAGGGTATTAACAAGAAAGGAAAAATATCAATACTAAGAGTAAGGTTAAACAACCGGTATTCTCTAAGGCTCCAAGACATAAAGTGCAAAAGTAATAAAATTAGGAAACAATTCATTTCTTTTGCAAAAAAAAAAAAAAAAGAAGATAATCTAAAGAAGGATTGTCCTAGATACATCAACTGTCATATTAAGAAAGATATACTTAACTTTGTTAGTTCATAAGTCAACCTAATCACTATACCTAATGACATTTGGTGGATATATAAATACTAGTGTCACTACTCACATAAGCATCACCATGCAGGATTGCCTCTAAAGTCGACTATCAATTAACGACAAAAGATACATCTATATCAAAATTGATAAGAAGGATAAAGTAGAAGTAAGTAATAGGTATTTTTAGAGTTTATTTTAGGACCAACATATATTTAGATTTAGAAAATATATTTGTCGTGTCATCTTTTAGACAAAACTTAATTTTTGTTTCTTGTTTGAACAAATATGATACTTTTGCTTATTTGAAAATGGAATGTTAAGCGTTTTTTCAAAATTCAATTTTGGTTGGTACTGATTCCTTAATTGATGAACTTTATAAGTTAAATAATGTGGTTCCTATTGACAACATAATAATGCATAGTATATGTAAAGTATAGTTTAATTAACGAGAATTCATCCATATTGTGGTATAGAAATTGAAATATATTTTTAAATAATGCATAGAAAGGTTAAATGTCAAAATTAATTATTAGTTCTCTTGAATGCTAGACTTTAATATATGCATTAAGTATTGTAAAATACCACAAATAAATGGCTAAAAAAAATGAACAAAAAAATGATGGATGGTTAGGGATAAATCAAACCTAACCTAGGTTAAAGCTTATGAGATTAATTAAACCTAACCTAAGTTAATTGCTCTTAAATGGATCCGTTTAAAAGCTTAAGCCGACCCGTTTCTTTACCCGTTCCTTTTCACGCGAGCGGTTTTCTTTTTCCATCTTCCTTCCGCGTTTCTGCTTCCTCACCGAGACTCTTCCCCTCCTCATCGCGATCTCGTTTTCCCCAATCTCTTCTCCTTGTCGAGCCACCATTTCCGTCGCTAGCGACGACGTTGTGGCCGTCCTTGGTCGTCGGAGGTCACCTCGAGCAGAAGACCCTCGACGGGCAGCCATCAACGAGCTCGGTTTCTCGCTGCAGCCTACCTCTACCTCTCGTTCTTCCTCGCGGCAAGCGACGACCACGGCGAGTGGGCGCGGTTGGAAGGTTGGGTCGGCGGCGATGACACCTTGCTCGGATCGGAAGCCATGACCTCCGTGCACTCGTCGCCTGGCCTCTGTTGCCGCGCATCATCCTCTCCACTTCCCCTCAAGCCACCGAAGCGATCTGTTGTCGTCGTCACCTGAGCTCGCTGCGCCACCGCCGGAGCGATTGGTTGGTCGCCAGCCACTGCTTGGGGGTGATCCTTGTTGAAGTCAAGGAGTCGATCCTCACTGTGAGTAATGGCCTTGTCAATGCCCCTTTCTCGTGACCAGATCATTGTCACCATCGACCCCTCTCCGCTTGCGAGTGGCTCCGTCGCTGTTGATCCCCTGCAATCGACACCGTTGTCAAGGTCCACACCCCTCCGTTCAAGCTTCTTCCTCGCTGTGAAGTGCCACGAGCTATCGCCTCCTTGTTGTGACATTGAGCATGGATGCCCTGTTCCTTACCGTGTTCTATTAACCCTAATAGCAGCGATCACCTTTGAGTTCCACTGCAAGCGACAGCTTCATCGCCTAGCATCGCTGTGCCCAATTGAGGGTAGATTTGCAGATCGACCATAGTTGATGGCTGGTAAGTCTGTTTATATGCTTGTTGTTAAAATTGGGGATGCAAAAACTTATCTCGAAGAGAATTGGTGGTAGATTTCAGGCAATGAAGGGAGTTGAATAGAGTTTTTCCCTATTCGACAGGAGGCTTGATTCTAAATCCATTGCGAATGATTGGAACAAGGCAAGGTAAGCTTGGATTTCAGTGTTATGGAATTCACATTTGTATTATAGTAGATTGATATGGGTATGATGTTAAAGTAGAGTTATTTGTGAAGTAATCATGGATCAAATATGATTAGTAAATGAAGTGTAGAGGAGTACACTATTACATGACTAAATTGACTAATCAAGGGTTAGGATGTGATTTAGAAAATTATTCTAGCATTAGGGTTATGCTAGCATTTAGTTACTCTTTATGTTTTGTAACTGCAGGACCTTGATTCAGAATAGCCTTTTGGACGAGAAGACAGTTACGGTTTACATGGCAGGTGGGTAATTCCTACCTTGGTCAGGTAGTTTAATGCATACAGATTTAGATGCATGATCATCTTATATGATCATGTTACCTTGACTCTGCTCTTATTTATCTTATGCTTGATACCTTACCTTTGGCTGTTAACTCCATTGCTGCTATCATGTTACATTTAATCATGATTAGGAGTTATATATATAGGTGATGTAAGTAACCTAAAATTTATTTAGTTAAGTGCGAATAGTAAAGTCCGGATGACAACCTGATTGTAAATTGGGCAAAGAGGTCATCTGTGGGTAGGTAATGTTTTAAACGTAGGGTTAATTCTAATACCCTTATGTTGAATGTTACCACCGACCATGTATTGTGTAAATGGTCAGGGGAATGATACTTAGTGTGTCGCTACGGACTGGTGGTCCTAGCTTGTTATAATCAGATGAGTACGACTCTCTACAAGATAGAGAGTGCGTCCATCAGTTGAGTACGGTTCTCTACAGGATAGAGAGTGCGTCGATTAGATTGGTATGACTCTCTACAGGATAGAGAGTGTTATGATCAGTTGAGTATGATTCTCTGCAGGATAGAGAGTGCGTTGATCTGACTAGTATAACTTTCTCTAGAATAGAGAGTCTATGGTGGATGTCTGTATGTGAGACATTGCATTCATGTCATTTGTATGCACGCTGGCGACGAGGTCTCCCTTGTGGTTGAGAGGGTTGTCAGTCATCCTGCCTCCACGGTTACTCATAGGAGGAGTAACCGGTGTGAGGGTAGAGCATTGTGGTGCCGCACTCTACCACTATAGATGGTGGTAGTTGGATTTGCGTGCTGTAGTCCTGCGTGTGTGACACTCGACCACTCATGGGTAGTGACTGTCGGAGTGGCCAACAGCAAGGATCCCCATCGATTAGTTTGCTCTTCATGCTTATATGCTACTCGATCATACTGCTCATTCGACCACTCGAGAGTAGTGGTTGGTGTTGAGTTGGGACAGTTGTCATGCTCGAGCCACCGAGGCCACACTGGGGTCGTGGTAGCTTTAGGGTGAGCCGACATGACCATGCATGTTGCATTGCCGACTTATGACATTTTTGCATATTGCCATATATATACATATATGCATGTATATATATATATATATGGATGATTGTGATTAGTATACATATATAGATGCAGTATATATATATATGCTTATTGTGATGCTGCATTTGTATGTACTAAGCTTGTTGCATTTGTTTGTACATATTCATACATGCTATTGTATTTTCTGTATGGTAGTAGGTCGGTACTTGTATACTTGTTGGTTATTTACTGTGATACCCTCGACCCATATCAGGATATAGTGTGAGTTAGTATTATTCTTTTTACTTTATGTTATGGATATATGCCCAGGTTGGATGAGGATAGAGTAGCTGACTGTCAAGTATGTCAGCATCGTTTGTTGTTCAGTTTACTTAGTGTATGCATGCATGTATACTTGTTATGCTAGTGATACCTGTAGATTTTTCTATCGAAATACATGTGATATTGATATATACATGTTTTTCTATTACCTGCTGAGTTTTACTCACCACAACGGACCCTGGGTTTTTCTTTCGCCCAGGTAATAGGTAGCCGACTTCGTGATGGACTTGGAGCACTGCTGGCTGGCATCGTCTCATCTCAACTCCGAGAGTCCGGGTTTTCATTGGTGTTCCGATATTATTTGGTTTTTGTGATGTTTTGTAGTGATTGGACGCTCTAAAGGTTGTACCTTTCTTCTTCTGGTTTTGTTATGGTGTTCTGAGTCGGTGTTAGTCATACCGGTATGCATGTGTGTAGTTTGTGATGTTGTATTATATTTTCGCTGTGTTTTGTGTATTTGTTGTGTTTACATATATATATATATATATGTTGTTGTTGTTGTTGTAGCCTACGAGCCTTGTATTAACACGAGATGTTGCCACGTACAGGGGAGATGCTGTCCGTTTGCTTTTCGACACGACATACTCTCGGGGCGTGACAACTTTAGTGGTATCAAAGCCCTAGGTTCTGCGATGCCTTACAACATTATTTTTGTGTCGAGTCTTGGATTCTCGGGAGTCGATTTGTTTTGATTTTGGTTTTCTTAGATGAGATGGACAGCGACCTGAGCTCTAAGCAGCATGAGGTAAGAATTCCTGATAACTTATAGTTAGTTAGATGTTTATCTAAACTTGCTAACAGGTGTATACAGTTAGAGTTATGACACCTGTGTAGACTTGTAGTAGAAATCACCCACCGTGGCGACCAACCGAAGTTGCCGTTAGGGTTTATACTCTCGGTTTTGTTGGTTATGTATTTAATGTTTAAACAGGGAATAACGTATAGTGTGATGGTTATTGTTCATAACCGTGGTATAAATTAACCACAGGAACGACCTATGGACTCTGTGAGTCTTGAACCTGTGTCAAAAAGGTGATTTACCTTTGAGAGACGACTGATACCGAGTCGGAAAACAGGGGTCAAGTCGTCACATTTCTTGTGGAAATCAGAGACTACAGTCTTAGAGATTTTCACTAATTATGCTAGTCAGATCATTACATGTTGGGTAATGGACAAGACAAGTAGACTATTGTTGATGCAGATAGCGGAAGACTAGTTTACCGTGTTGCATAGGGATTTTTATTCTTGAGTTGTGCGTACTGGGTTGTATAACTTTGAAGGTACTTTTGAGTACTTAAATTGGGTTATACAAAGGAAGTAGAGTTAGTTGCATACCATTATTGGGATCTAGTCGGTATTTGATGATAAATGCAGTAAATAACATTCGGGGAATGATATATCACTTGATCATGGTTTAGTGATGTTGAAAGAGAGTATTTTCCATCTACAAGTCTTGAGCTTCAAGTAGGGTGATCGTCGATAACGGGATTAACATGCAGAGTCGTTAGACTTGCAGAGTTTACGCTCACTTAATAGCTTAAGAATGTGAATGGATGTTTTAAGCCACCCACGGTTGTTGGCTTACTGTTGGATTTAGATGACTGGATCTTCTATCAGATCCTGTCAGAAGATGTTGGATTGAGACAGGAGTTTAGAAATGACTCGCACTGATGATTTAAGAGTTGGAGACCGATAAGCAAATATTGTAGGTCAACTTAATAGAGTCAGAAGTCTCCGACTGTTGGATAAAAGGAGCAAGATCGGAGTCATAGACTTTGAGCTATTTTCCGATTATAGAAGACCAACCGCAGATCATCAGAATGTTCTCGTGCATATCAGAAAAAAAATTAGGACAAAAACTCCGAAGAGATTATGTGCGTGCAGTACAGATCACGAAGACACGGGAAGTCAGATTATCCATTGGATCAGTTCATCTATTGCTATTGTGAGCAACCAGTACTGTGGAGGAGGTGTACTTTGAAGACTCAGTTGAAGACTATCGATGGTATTCCAGGAGAAAGATGCATTGTCTCGACAGTAGAGATCAACACCGAAGATTGGGTTATCTCATCAGCAATAACCTACTACCTCAGGCATGGTTGGAGTTCCTTGATACTCCCCTTCAACAGAAATCAACACAAAAGCAGCATCAACAGAAGACATCTTAGAAGATTTTGCAGAGAACAACAGTTACCTCCAGATGTGATTTGCTTAGTGCAGAGGAGAGAGTATACGACGATGGTCATATCTATTCGGTATTCTACAGTTGCAGCTCGTAGGATTAAGTGATGAGATCAGATGATCCGGGAAAATCCTCGGGTCATTCGTCGTAGAAATGCGACTGTTTTATCGTGGACCGTTGGATATGATCTTCTTCTCTTCGGAGAAAGGCCGAGACTTGCGAGGAGCCTTTGGATCGGATCGGCAGATAATTGATCGTTCAAGGTATTACTTTAGTTTACCCTCAAGGTTAATATATTGAGAGATACTTGTAGTTTACGGGTATCTTTGTCTAGAACATTTTTAGTTTGGATTAGAAGGGTCCTTTACATCGACTTGTGGGTCGGTGGTATCTCTACCGTCAAGTGAGATGGGGATCAACAATTAAGAAGTCAAGAGATGCCCTTAGACTTTGATAGACATACTTTCACTGTAGACATATCCTTACGGATGGTTAAACTGTTGGAAGTATAGTACAATATGTCTCTCGGATGTGCGTATAATCTGAGAGTATTCGGATATAATTTTGGATGAACTCCTAGGCTTGTCGCTGCATAGGCAAGTGGAGTAGGCGATCGAAATGATTGCGGAAATAGTTTTGATATTGAAGATCACAGACCGGGTGATAGTTTTGTTGGTATCAGTGTTGTTAAACACTATAGAAATTAGAAGAACGTAAGTTGTGATTATAGGAGATGTTGGAGGGGATATTTATATGTCCTAGTATTCCTCCTTGAGAAGATCCAGAACTCTTGGTTGAAAGAGAGATGGACCTTTGAGATTATGCATCGATTATCGATGATGGAATACGATAGTAGTTGAAAGTAAATATCCTTCGTTGTGGATAGATGATATGTCTAGATCAGTTAGGGACACCTGTGTATACTCTAGGATCGATTTACAACTGGAGCCTTAATATTGTAATGACATGGTGTCATACAATTATCATTGTCGTTGTGATGATTAATATATCATCAACTTAGAGTAAAGAGAATGCAGGTGTGTAGAGATGACAATTTCATACTTAGTATGAATTTTATGAGTTGTGATTAAGTTATTAGACTAATTAATGATTTAGTCGTCACTGGATTTGAGAATCGTGTATCTTGAACACGATTGGATCCGTTCACGATTGTTGGAGTTATGTAACCTGACCACTGTTGATTGTGGTAGATAGAGTTGCGCACTCGACCATCGTAGATGGTGGTTTTCCTTGTATGGTTTGGATATTACTGTAGATGTGGATAGAATGTTTTAGTATTACTATACCATTGACTTGTTTGACAAAGGTGATGATAGAAATCATTTAGTCGGAAGCTGGTGAAACTAGTTTACAGGACCTTGGTGGCGGTTAACTTTTACGCAAGTATTAGTTAATCCTTCCGGAGTGGATAAAAGGAAGTTGTACGCGAATGCATCGTTCAAATGAACGGAGCGATCCCGATGCAGTTGAATGAGGCGTATCTCGAACTTACGACAGTTGTGGAACTGCGAGACAAGCTATCATATACATGACATGCCTTTAGTGGTTATTATCTGGATTGATAGATGTATGGAGCAGGAATGCTCATGGGATTTTGACTAGCTACTATAGAGTTGTTGGAACACGAACAGTTGCAACAAGGGAGATTGGTCATTATCGTCTCCCAGTCACTTGTAGTTTCTGGTGGTACAAGGATGTACTGAGATTTGAGATGTTTATACTGGTGGGAACGGTATGATGAGAGATACCACAGACTTTGTTGTTGGGTATTTAGTATACCAGCAGGTGAAGGTTGAACATCAGAAACCCATTGGATTGCTCCAGGAAATTTCGATTTTGGAATGAAAGTGGGAGCGTATCACTATGGATTTCGTTATGGGATTGCTTAGAACCCGTAAAAGACATGATGTGATTTGGGTGATCATGGATCGACTGACCAAATCATCTCATTTCCTTCCTATTCATGGGTCGTACCCATTGGATCGTCCGACAGAGTTATATTGCCGAAAGATTATCAGATTGCGTGGGGGTACTTTTAAGTACCATATCAGATAGAGACCCGCGATTTACCTCGCGATTTTTGGTAGAGTTTACACCAGACCATGGGCGCAAAGCTTCGATTCAATACTGCGTTTCATCCACGGACGGAAGGACAGTCTGAGCATATCATTCAGACGTTGGAGGATCTATTCAGATCCTATGTCATGGATTTCAAAGGCAGTTGGGAGGATCACGTTCATTTAGTAGAATCTGCCTATGACAACATCTACCACTCTTCTATTCTGATGGCTCCATTCGAGGCCTTATACGGTAGACCCTGTAGATCTTCCATGTTATGGGAGGAAGTCAGGGAAATTAGTTCCACGCTATATTGGCCCATTTCAGATATTGGAGCGGATTGGGGGTGTAGCTTGCCGATTGACTTTACCTCTGACACTGGCGGGTGTTCACAACGTATTTTCCTGTTTCTATACTGAGTAAATACGTGTTGCTTGTTGATCATGTTCTGAAAGAGGTACCAATCCCACCTCAGTCTAATGCGACCTATGAGGAGATTCCAATGTGGATTCTTGGTCGCAAGGAGCGTCAGTTGCGGAACAAAAACCATCCGACTCATAAAGGTTGGATGACAGCAACATACCGATGTAGAGGCTACGAGGGAGCTGGAAGATACTATCCGGGCTCGATAGTCTCATCTGTTCACATGAGGAAGATATGTGGTCCTTTTGAAAACTTGCTTGAAGTAATTTTTGCATGTTAGTACGAAATTTGGGGGGCAAATTTTTTATAAGTGGGTGAGAATGTAAAATACCGCAAATAAATGGCTAAAAAAAAGTGAAAAAAAATGATGGATGGTTAGGGATAAATCAAACCTAACCTAGGTTAAAGCTTATGGGATTAATTAAACCTAACCTAAGTTAATTGCTCTTAAATGGATCCGTTTAAAAACTTAAGCCGACCCGTTCCTTTTCACACGAGCGGTTTTCTTTTTCCATCTTCCTTCCGCGTTTCTGCTTCCTCATCGAGACTCTTCCCCTCCTCATCGCGATCTCGTTTTCCCCGATCTCTTCTCCTTGCCGAGCCACCATTTCTATCACTAGCGACGACGTTGCGGTCGTCCTTGGTCGCCGAAGGTCACCTCGAGCAGAAGACCCTCGACGGGCAGCCATCAACGAGCTCGGTTTCTCGCTGCAGCCTACCTCTACCTCTCGTTCTTCCTCGTGGCAAGCGACGACCACGGTGAGTGGGCGCGGTTGGAAGGTTGGGTCGGCGGAAACGACACCTTGCTCGGATCAGAAGCCATGACCTCTGCACGCTTGCCGCCTGGCCTCTGCTGCCGTGCATCGTCCTCTCCACTTCCCCTCAAGCCATCGGAGCGATCTGTTGTCGTCATCACCTGAGCTCGCTGCGCCACCGCCGGAGCAATTGGTCGGCTGCCAGCCACTTCTTGGGGGTGATCCTTGTTGAAGTCAAGGAGCCGATCCTCACTGTGAGTAATGGCCTTGTCGACGCCCCTTTCTCATGACCAGATCATTGTCACCATCGACCCCTCTCCGCTTGCGAGTGGTTCCGTCGCTGTTGATCCCCTGCAATCGACACCTTTGTCAAGGTCCACACCCCTCCGTTCAAGCTTCTTCCTCGCTGTGAAGTGCCACGAGCTATCGCCTCCTTGTTGTGACATTGAGCATGGATGCCCTGTTCCTTACCGTGTTCTATTAACCCTAATAGCAGCGATCGCCTTTGAGTTCCATCGCAGCGGCTGCCTTCATCGCTGTGCCCAATTGAGGGTAGATTTGCAGATCGACCATAGTTGATGGTTGGTAAGTCTGTTTATATGCTTGTTGTTAAAATTGGGGATGCAAAAACTTATCTCGAAGAGAATTGGTGGTAGATTTCAGGCAATGAAGGGAGTTGAATAGAGTTTTTCCCTATTCGACAGGAGGCTTGATTCTAAATCCATTGCGAATGATTGGAACAAGGCAAGGTAAGCTTGGATTTCAGTGTTATGGAATTCACATTTGTATTATAGTAGATTGATATGGGTATGATGTTAAAGTAGAGTTATTTGTGAAGTAATCATGGATCAAATATGATTAGTAAATGAAGTGTAGAGGAGTACACTATTACATGACTAAATTGACTAATCAAGGGTTAGGATGTGATTTAGAGAATTATTCTAGCATTAGGGTTTACTCTTTATGTTTTGTAACTACAGGACCTTGATTCAGAATAGCCTTTTGGACGAGAAGACAGTTACGGTTTACATGGCAGGTGGGTAATTCCTACCTTGGTCAGGTAGTTTAATGCATACAGATTTAGATGCATGATCATCTTATATGATTATGTTACCTTGACTCTACTCTTATTTATCTTATGCTTGATACCTTACCTTTGGCTGTTAACTCCATTGCTTCTATCATGTTACATTTAATCATGATTAGGAGTTCTATATATAGGTGATGTAAGTAACCTAAAATTTGTTTAGTTAAGTGCGAATAGTAAAGTCCGAATGACAACCTGATTGTAAATTGGGCAAAGAGGTCATCTGTGGGTAGGTAATGTTTTAAACATAGGGTTAATTCTAATACCCTTATGTTGCATGTTACCACCGACCATGTATTGTGTAAATGGTCAGGGGAATGATACTTAGTGTGTCGCTACGGACTGGTGGTCCTAGCTTGTTATAATTAGATGAGTATGACTCTCTACAAGATAGAGAGTGCGTCCATCAGTTGAGTACGACTCTCTACAGGATAGAGAGTGCGTCGATTAGATTGGTATGACTCTCTACAGGATAGAGAGTGTTATGATCAGTTGAGTATGATTCTCTGCAGGATAGAGAGTGCGTTGATCTGACTAGTATAACTTTCTCTAGAATAGAGAGTCTATGGTGGATGTCTGTATGTGAGACATTGCATTCATGTCATTTGCATGCATGCTGGCGACGAGGTCTCCCTTGTGGTTGAGAGGGTTGCCAGTCATCCTGCCTCCACGGTTACTCATAGGAGGAGTAACCGGTGTGAGGGTAGAGCATTGTGGTGCCGCACTCTACCACTATAGACGGTGGTAGTTGGATTTGCGTGCTGTAGTCCTGCGTGTGTGACACTCGACCACTCATGGGTAGTGACTGTCGGAGTGGCCAACAACAAGGATCCCCATCGATTAGTTTGATCTTCATGCTTATATGCTACTCGATCATACTGCCCATTCGACCACTCGAGAGTAGTGGTTGGTGTTGAGTTGGGACAGTTGTCATGCTCGAGCCACCGAGGCCACACTGGGGTCGTGGTAGCTTTAGGGTGAGCCGTCATGACCATGCATGTTGCATTGCCGACTTATGACATTTTTGCATATTGCCATATATATACATATATGCATGTATATATATATATATAGATGATTGTGATTAGTATACATATATAGATGCAGTATATATATATATGCTTATTGTGATGCTGCATTTGTATGTACTAAGCTTGTTGCATTTGTTTGTACATATTCATACATGCTATTGCATTTTCTGTATGGTAGTAGGATGGTACTTGTATACTTGTTGGTTATTTACTGTGATACCCTCGACCCATATCAGGATATAGTGTGAGTTAGTATTATTCTTTATACTTTATGTTGTGGATATATGCCCAGGTTGGATGAGGATAGAGTAGCTGACTGTCAAGTATGTCAGCATCGTTTGTTGTTCAATTTACTTAGTGTATGCATGCATGTATACTTGTTATGCTAGTGATACCTGTAGATTTTTCTATCGAAATACATGTGATATTGATATATACATGTTTTTCTATTACCTGCTGAGTTTTACTCACCACAACGGACCCTGAGTTTTTCTTTCGCCCAGGTAACAGGTAGCCGACTTCGTGATGGACTTGGAGCACCGCTGGCTGGCATCGTCTCATCTCAACTCCGAGAGTCCGGGTTTGTTGGGTTTTCATTGGTGTTCCGATATTATTTGGTTTATGTGATGTTTTGTAGTGATTGGACGCTCTAAAGGTCGTACCTTTCTTCTTCTGGTTTTGTTATGGTGTTCTGAGTCGGTGTTAGTCATACCGGTATGCATGTGTGTAGTTTGTGATGTTGTATTATATTTTCGCTGTGTTTTTTGTATTTGTTGTGTTTACATATATATATATATATATATGTTGTTGTTGTTGTTGTTGTAGCCTACGAGCCTTGTATTAACACGAGATGTTGCCACGTACAGGGGAGATGCTGTCCGTTTGCTTTTCGACACGACATACTCTCGGGGCGTGACAACTTTAGTGGTATCAAAGCCCTAGGTTCTGCGATGCCTTACAACATTGTTTTTGTGTCGAGTCTTGGATTCTCGGGAGTCGATTTGTTTCGATTTTGGTTTTCTGAGATGAGATGGACAGCGACCTGAGCTCTAAGCAGCACGATGTAAGAATTCCTGATAACTTATAGTTAGTTAGATGTTTATCTAAACTTGCTAACAGGTGTATACAGTTAGAGTTATGACACCTGTGTAGACTTGTAGTAGAAATCGCCCACCGTGGCGACCAACCGAAGTTACCGTTAGGGTTTATACTCTCGGTTTTGTTGGTTATGTATTTAATGTTTAAACAGGGAATAACGTATAGTGTGATGGTTATTGTTCATAACCGTGGTATAAATTAACCACAGGAACGACCTATGGACTCTGTGAGTCTTGAACCTGTGTCAAAAAGGTGATTTACCTTTGAGAGACGCATCGATCTGAGTCGAAAACAGGGTCAAGTCGTCACATTTATTGTGGAAATCAGAGACTACAGTCTTAGAGATTTTCACTAATTATGCTAGTCAGATCATTACATGTTGGGTAATGGACAAGACAAGTAGACTATTGTTGATGCAGATAGCGGAAGACTAGTTTACCGTGTTGCATAGGGATTTTTATTCTTGAGTTGTGCGTACTGGGTTGTATAACTTTGAAGGTACTTTTGAGTACTTAAATTGGGTTATACAAAGGAAGTAGAGTTAGTTGCATACCATTATTGAGATCTAGTCGGTATTTGATGATAAATGCAGTAAATAACATTCGGGGAATGATATATCACTTGATCATGGTTTAGTGATGTTGAAAGAGAGTATTTCCCCGCGTCACTTTCAGTGACACATTGTAGGGAAGTCTTGAGCTTCAAGTAGGGTGATCGTCGATAACGGGATTAACATGCAGAGTCGTTAGACTTGCAGAGTTTACGCTCACTTAATAGCTCAAGAATGTGAATGGATGTTTTAAGCCACCCACGGTTGTTGGCTTACTGTTGGATTTAGATGACTGGATCTTCTATCAGATCCTGTCAGAAGATGTTGGATTGAGACAGGAGTTTAGAAATGACTCCGTACAATGGTTTAAGAGTTGGAGACCGATAAGCAAATATTGTAGGTCAACTTAATAGAGTCAGAAGTCTCCGACTGTTGGATAAAAGGAGCAAGATCGGAGTCATAGGCTTTGAGCTATTTTCCGATTATAGAAGACCAACCGCAGATCATCAGAATGTTCTCGTGCATATCAGAAAAAAAATTAGGACAAAAACTCCGAAGAGATTATGTGCGTGCAGTACAGATCACGAAGACACGTGAAGTCAGATTATCCATTGGATCAGTTCATCTGTTGCTATTGTGAGCAACCAGTACTGTGGAGGAGGTGTACTTTGAAGACTCAGTTGAAGACTATCGATGGTATTCCAGGAGAAAGATGCATTGTCTCGACAGTAGAGATCAGCACCGAAGATTGGGTTATCTCATCAGCAATAACCTACTACCTCAGGCATGGTTGGAGTTCCTTGATACTCCCCTTCAACAGAAATCAACACAAAAGCAGCATCAATAAAAGACATCTTAGAAGATTTTGCAGAGAACAACAGTTACCTCCAGATGTGATTTGCTTAGTGCAGAGGAGAGAGTATACGACGATAGTCGTATCTATTCGGTATTCTACAGTTGCAGCTCGTAGGATTAAGTGATGAGATCAGATGATCCAGGAAAATCCTCGGGTCATTCGTCGTAGAAATGCGACTGTTTTATCGTGGACCGTTGGATATGATCTTCTTCTCTTCGGAGAAAGGCCGAGACTTGCGAGGAGCCTTTGGATCGGATCGGCAGATAATTGATCGTTCAAGGTATTACTTTAGTTTACCCTCAAGGTTAATATATTGAGAGATACTTGTAGTTTACGGGTATCTTTGTCTAGAACATTTTTAGTTTGGATTAGAAGGGTCCTTTACATCGACTTTTGGGTCGGTGGTATCTCTACCGTCAAGTGAGATGGGGATCAACAATTAAGAAGTCAAGAGATGCCCTTAGACTTTGATAGACATACTTTCACTGTAGACATATCCTTACGGATGGTTAAACTGTTGGAATTATAGTACAATATGTCTCTCGGATGTGCGTATAATCTGAGAGTATTCGGATGTAATTTTGGATGAACTCCTAGGCTTGTCGCTGCATAGGCAAGTGGAGTAGGCGATCGAAATGATTGCGGAAATAGTTTTGATATTGAAGATCACAGACCGGGTGATAGTTTTGTTGGTATCAGTGTTGTTAAACACTATAGAAATAGAAGAACGTAAGTTGTGATTATAGGAGATGTTGGAGGGGATATTTATATGTCCCAGTATTCCTCCTTGAGAAGATCCAGAACTCTTGGTTGAAAGAGAGATGGACCTTTGAGATTATGCATCGATTATCGATGATGGAATACGATAGTTATTAAAAGTAAATATCCTTCGTTGTGGATAGATGATCTGTCTAGATCAGTTAGGGACACCTGTGTATACTCTAGGATCGATTTACAACTGGAGCGTTGATATTGTAATGACATGGTGTCATACAATTATCATTGTCGTTGTGATGATTAATATATCATCAGCTTAGAGTAAAGAGAATGCAGGTGTGTAGAGACGACAATTTCATACTTAGTATGAATTTTATGAGTTGTGATTAAGTTATTAGACTAATTAACGATTTAGTCGTCATTGGATTTGAGAATCGTGTATCTTGAACATGATTGGATCCGTTCACGATTGTTGGAGTTATGTAACCTGGCTACTGTTGATTGTGGTAGATAGAGTTGCGCACTCGACCATCGTAGATGGTGGTTTTCCTTGTATGGTTTGGATATTATTGTAGATGTGGATAGAATGTTTTAGCATTACTATACCATTGACTTGTTTGACAAAGGTGATGATAGAAATCATTTAGTCGGAAGCTGGTGAAACCAGTTTACAGGACCTTGGTGGCGGTTAACTTTTACGCAAGTATTAGTTAATCCTTCCGGAGTGGATAAAAGGAAGTTGTACGCGGATGCATTGTTCAAATGAACGGAGCGATCCCGATGCAGTTGAATGAGGCGTATCTCGAACTTACGACAGTTGTGGAACTGCGAGACAAGCTGTCATATACATGACATGCCTTTAGTGGTTATTATCTGTTGGGTTTCCGGCACCGCGGCGTGTGTGTGTTCGATCACGTTTCGTAAACATGAACACAGCGGAAGCAATAAAAATAATAAATCTATATTTATTACAACACACACAACACACGCATGCATATTACAACAAGTGTAGACATAACCGTAAATTTAAATTTGCAATAAAAGGAAATTTATCTACGTTATACCTTTCGTATGACGTGTAGCGGGAACGACATCAACCGGAATGATTCTCGCTAGAATCGTCTCTATCCGTATCCATGCTGAGTTCCTCGGGATGACTTCGCTAAGCCACGAGCTTCGTCTTCGTACGGGTTACCAGCATCGTGTTGAAGACGACGTGATCGAGAGATGATCACGATCCGAATCCAAATTCGGATCCTAATACGAGTTCTCAAAACTCGCTTCTCCGGAGAGGTATTTGTCAACCAATTGACGAATCCTTCGTCCTCCACCTCAGAGGATTACCGGAGATCGAATCCCCGGTAAGTTAGCCGCTGTCGGAGCTCTAACCGTCGTCCAAACGATGCTCCGACGAGAGGAGAAGAAACTGTCCAGAAAACTGGACAGCTTGGTGGAGGAGTAGGCGCCGGCTAAAACAAGGAAGCCAAGTGCTCACCTTTTCACCGAGGCCTAGGAAGATCACCGGAGGGTCGCCGGAGGGTTCACCGGATGAAGCTTGGACGCCGGCAAGGAGCTAGACGACGGCACAAGGGCTGGGCGGCAATGGAGTTGGCGTCGAAAACTCCAAGGAGAGGAGGTGGGCGGCAACTAGGTTTAGGGCTCTTCTATTCGTGCTTAATTATCCATTAAGCCCTCTTTTATAGAGAACTAATTCTCTTAATGGTTATTGGATCATAACCATTAGACCCGTTAACCCGCTCCATTAAGATAAGTTAAAATAAACCAAATCATGATGATTTATTTTAAGTTAAAACGAACCGAACCAACTTTTGGTTCATTCGTTTAAAATAAACCAAACCCTTTGGTTTATTCTCCTCTATTGGATTAGAACCAAGCCATTTTGGTTCATCCATTACATCTTCATAAGACTCGGCCCATCCACGCTTCCATTGCGACTGAAACGATTTCATGCTCACTTTATGTTTGGTCCAACCAAACCTAGTTTCTCTCGGTCTGAGAATCCCTTTCTCAAGCTCGTTTTAAATCCTTTGGATTACGCTCGTTGTGCGTGTGACCAAATAGGTTCTCGGTTTATGTTGGCCGTCTATAATTAACCATTAATTATAGAACGATCATGAGTGGCACCTAGTAGTACATCATGATCCCCAATTAAGCGAAAAGATCAGCAGTTGATCGAACTATTTACGAAACCCTTGATGGCTTCGAATGATTCGTGCCCCATTCCTTTCACTCATCTTATACCCACTTGGTTCAGGACATGGTCTATAGTGTCGGTCCCCACTAGGTGACTCGTCACACCTAGCCCAAGTATCATTTCCTCATCCTCACAGTTCTAGTTACTCCACATGTATCGAAGAGTACCTTACTCTAAACATGTAATGCTTTGGCCAAAGACTTTAGTAACAATCCGACGAGAGGCCATGGGTATACATCTCCTCAAGGAGTGGTGAATCCTTTATAGGCTATTCAAACACCTTCGATCCTTGACGACTTATACCCAATCATCCGGGTCCACATCTCCTTAGAGATGTTTGCTTAAGATGTCAAAGCATAAGTCTCCATGATCAAGATGACTTGAATACCGCAAGTCAAAGGAACATGCACTTAAGCCACAGTAAGAACTTCATTGACATATCTATATATGGAGAACCATATGAAGTCTTACGGTGGTCACTCGATGAACTAGTTACCATAACTAGCATCCACGATTAACTCGGACATCACAATGTCTCGGCCCGGTGAGAATCGGTTGCTTGGATACACCAAGGAGTATACCTCGTGCTAGTCTCGGCGGAATTGATGGTGTCCAAATCCATCAATTCATCGACTAGGGATAATTAGATACATCACAATTACACATGTAGAGATACTCACTAGTTGTGATCCAATCACAAATTCTCTCATCTTTGTGAATCGTATCGTGGACATTGATAAATGAGTTTAAGATCAATCAAATACATAAAACATGTATACTCAAATAGTGAATCTTCATTTATCATATAAATGGTTCATACATAAAGCGATTGCCTTAGGACATCTCTCATATATTACTAACGGACTCCCACTTGGCCTAATGCCAATCGCTCACGGTATCAATACCATAAGCTCTAACATGACCCTCAAACTTATTTTGAGGTAATGCCTTAGTCAAGGATCGCTAAGTTCCTTTGTGAAATTTTCTCGATTTGTATTTCGTTCCTCTGATGATCTCTACGATAAGATGATAGCGAAGCACATGTTTGGATCATTGATGAGACCACATCAAGTTCAGAGATGAACTTCTTGATCCAAACCGCTTCCTTTCTTTGCTTCTAAAGCGCAATGTATTACGCCTTTAGTGGCGAGAATCCGCTATAGTGTCAAGCTTGGAACCTTTCCAACTTATTGCGCCTCCATTCAGGTGAATACATACCCGGACTAAGACATGGAATCATCCTTATGCATGCGGAGTCGCATCCGTATACCCACGTATCACCATGTACCCTTCTCCGTATATTAGGAACACATCCTTAGTTCTTCTTAAGTACTTAAGGATCGTCTTATGACCACCCAATGATCCATTCTGGATCGGTAGTATCTGCTCGTGACACTCGAGCATACGATACATCGGGCCTCGTACATAACATAGCATACATGATAGATCCTATTGCGGATGCATAGGAATCTTACTCATGCAAATCCTCTCGTCTTACGTGCGCGGACACATAGACTTGAAAGGTGTATCCCATGCTTGATGGAGGAAACCTTTCTTGGATTCCGACATGCTAAACCTCTTTAGCACTCGGTCTATATATGTAGACTGCGAAAGACCAAGCAACCGTTTCGATCTATCTCTATAGATCTTAATCCCGAGGATGTAGGTTGCTTCTCCCAAGTCTTTCATGGAGAATGTCTTGGATAACCAAACCTTCACTGACTGTAAGATTGAAACATCGTTTCCTATAAGTAGTATGTCATCGACATACAATACTAGGAACACGACTGCACTCCCACTAATCTTCTTGTACACACAAGGTTCGTCTGGATTTTTTGAGAAATCAAACTTTTTTATTGTCTCATTAAAATGGATATTCCATCTCCTGGTTGCTTGCTTCAATCCATATATGGACCGTCGCAATTTACATACCTTGGTTTTATCCACCGATGTGAAACCCTCGGGTTGTATCATATACACGTCCTCGAGCAGGTTTCCATTAAGGAAAGTTGTTTTCACATCCATCTGCTAAATCTCATAATCATAATGAGCCGCTATGGCCAGGAGCATCCGAATGGATTTAAGCATAGCTACAGGCGAATAGATTTCGTCATAATCAACACTTTGTTTTTGATGATATCCTTTCGCCACCAATCTAGCCTTATAGGTAATCACATTACCATCCATGTCGGTTTTCTTCTTGAAAACCCGCTTGCACCCTATAGGCTTTATGCCTTCAGGTGGGTCAACCAAGTTCCAAACTTCGTTTTTCATAAATGGAATCCATTTCCGACTTCATGGCACCAAGCCATTTATCCCTTTCTGAACTTGTCAGCACTTCTTCATAACTGGTAGGCTCCTCATCATCAATGAGTAACACGTCGTTCGATTCACTTACGAGAAATCCATATCTCTCAGGAATATTGCGTGTTCTACCAGATCTACGAAGATGTGGTGTTACAATAGGTCCAGCCGATTGCTCATCACTATGAGTTGTCGGTGTTGTGCTTCACTGTATCTCATCAATGTCTATTTGAGTCTCTCGAGCCTCCTCAAGCTCGGCTTTCTTGCAAGAGAAACTCTTTCTCTAGAAACACAAAGATGCCTTGAAACAAACACCTTTTATTCCACAGGGATGATAGAATTGGTAACCCCTTGTTTCCTTAGGGTATCCAATAAATAGACATTTATCGACTTAGCATCGCTTCACATACATAAGCAGACAACTCCATATCTTCAAGTAAGATACATGAGGTTTCTTACTATTCCATATCTTATATGGAAGTAGTTGAGACTACCTTGGTAGGCATTCTGCTTAACAAGTAAACAGTCAAGTGCATAGCCCCAAAAGGACTTGGGAAGAGTCGCATGATTCATCATTGACCGACCATGTCCAACAAGGTCCTACGCCTCTCGGATACACCATTATGCGTGGGTGTATATGGCGGAGTCCATTGAGACAATATACCATTGTCTCTTAGATAATCAAGAAACTCTTGACTTAAGTATTCACCACCTCGATCCGATCAAGTATTTTAATACTCTTGTCATGTTGTTTCTCTACTTCATTTCTGAATTCTTTGAACCTTTCAAAGGCTTGACTTGTGTTTCATCAAGAACACATACCCAAACCGTGAGTGATCATGGTGAAGGTAATGAAGTAGCTATAGCCTCCTAATGCTTGAGTTGACATAGGTCCACATACATCGATGTATTAGACCTAGTAACTCTCCCACTGCTCACCTTTTCCAAAGGTAACTTAGTCATCTTGCCTTTTAAGCATGATTCGCATGTATCGTATGAATCCTATTCAACGATTCCGAATTCCACATCGGTGTAATTCGGACATGCGCTTTCTTGCTTACATGGCCAAGACGACAATACCACATGTAGGAGTCTAATTGATTATCTTTCGAGCACGCTTGTTGCTCGCTCGATATTGAAAATATCACCGGATACGCCCAACGATAAACACCATTGCTTAAAGTTCCAAATCCCTTAAAGAACTTCATTCAAAGTTATGTAACAACAATTGTTACTAAAAGTCAAATGGTACCCATTTCTATTTAAACAAGAAATAGAAATGATGTTCTTTATCAACGAAGGAACATAAAAGCAATTGTCCAGCTTCTAAGACAAGTCCTACAGGAGTTTCAACAAATACGTCCGATGGCGAGTGCAAAGAACCGCTGCTCCATTCCCAACACGTAAATTTGACTCTCCTCGACGAAGTCTTCTTCTATTCCTTAGCCCATGTATGTCATTACATATATGTGAGCCACACCCAGATCAAATACCCAAGTGTCCGAGGAAATAGAATGACAATCAATAAAGAAGATTTCAAGAAGATGGGGCATCCGATGCCTTATCCTTCTTCATGGACTCAAGATAAATCTTGCACTTTCTTCAAGAATGGCTCTCCTTGCCATAATGATGGCAAGTTTCCTTTTGTGCTAGTTCTACCTTCTTAGCCTTTCTCTTCTTTCCCTTCTCCTGCCTTTGACTTCCTCTTAGAACCTTTCTTCGAGGAACCCCTCGCTCATGCTTCTCGTAAGACTCCATGCCTTCAAAGATATCGAGCAAAGACTACGATGAACCTTCTAGCATCTCAGAGGTGAAGAGGAGCTTTGAGACTTCGAACCTTTCGAATCTCACTTGCTCATCAACCAACTCTCAAAGATGAAGGACTACGATATGAGCATCCATATGCTCATGCTGCTTTCGTAGCTTGGGTTCCATCGCGGCTAGCATGATGCAACTCATTTGTTCAGAATCACTCACATGTTTCTGATAGGCCAACAATTGGTCCAGAGTTGCATCGTACTACGACGCGGGAAGAGGCGCTTCGAGGACATTTGCAAGCTTTTCAACCTTGAGAACAATTCTCAAGCTTCTAAGCCAGTCCATGAAGCTCGGCCCAGTCAATTTATTCGAATTCAAAATGGAACGCAAATTCAAAGACATCATGATCAATCTTAGAAATACAAAACGAGCATATATGAGAAAATAATTTTAAAATGCATCAATATACATTTATAAATCCCATTCATTTTTCAAATTTCAAAAACCCCAAAATCACTTCGGGAGATCGTAGGTCCATCTCCGAATGGGCTGATATCCATCATAGATATGAACAACCTTGGAGAGAGTCCAACAAATCATTCATAACTATGACGGTAGGTATCATCTATACCGATTGCATATCACGTATATGCAACTATCACAATGTGCTATCAACTAATTGAATGTTCACACATACATCGGGTTGTTAACACATTAACAAGTATGCATCATATGCATAGCACCCAACTTCACCTCCCTTTACATCGACCTTGGAGAGAGTCCAACAAGCCGATGCTCCAGGTTAAAGCCTACCCATTAATCGGGACATAGTTTTAATATGGTTAGAGCACATTCAACCAATTAGCCCAGCTTGGAGAGAGTCCAACAACCAAAGCTAACGATTGACCTCTGACTCTTACCATATTAGTATTAAACTATTCCATGGTTTGAACATGTTCAGGTTCGAGCCGGGCTTGGAGAGAGTCCAACAACCCAAACAAGAAACGGAACTCTGGTTCTAACCATATTAATGGAAGGTGTATGCTTTAATATTGTTTAAGGGTTTTATGTCTCATCCTCTTTGTATGCAAATAACTATTATCTACATGGCATGACATACATGACATACATTTACATGTCACGACACGCATGACATAATGTTATGCATCTAATGCAATTACATGGCATACAATTATGTCATATATATAATTTCCTTATATGTCATAACTATTTATGGAAATAAAATATGTTTAAGATTTGATTCTCCAAATCAAATCATAATTAAATTAGGAAACAAATTTCCAAATCTAATCACATATTTTATTCATGGAATTATTTGATTAAGGAAAATCTATTTAGGAAACCAATTTCCTAAATCATTAAAACTACTTATGGAAATAAAATATTTTAAGATTTGATTTCCCAAATCAAATCATGATTAAATTAGGAAACAAATTTCCAGAATCTAATCAAATATTTTATTTATGGAAAATATCAATTTCCATAAATACTTCCAACTTTCTAAAAGTGGAAGATTTCCATAAATACTTCTAGACTTTCCAAAATTGAAAAATTTCCATAAATACTTCTAAATTTCCAAAATTAGAAAATTTCCAGAAATACATTATGACTATCGCAAAACCATTTTTACGATTATGTCGAAACACAACCTGAGCTCTGATACCACTGTTGGGTTTCCGGCACCGCGGCGTGTGTGTGTTCGATCACGTTTCGTAAACATGAACACAGCGGAAGCAATAAAAATAATAAATCTATATTTATTACAACACACACAACACACGCATGCATATTACAACAAGTGTAGACATAACCGTAAATTTAAATTTGCAATAAAAGGAAATTTATCTACGTTATACCTTTCGTATGACGTGTAGCAGGAACGACATCAACCGGAATGATCCTCGCTAGAATCGTCTCTATCAGTATCCATGCTGAGTTCCTCGGGATGACTTCGCTAAGCCACGAGCTTCGTCTTCGTACGGGTTACCAGCCTCGTGTTGAAGACGACGTGATTGAGAGATGATCACGATCCGAATCCAAATTCGGATCCTAATATGAGTTCTCAAAACTCACTTCTCCGGAGAGGTATTTGTCAACCAATTGACGAATCCTTCGTCCTCCACCTCAGAGGATTATCGGAGATCGAATCCCCGGTAAGTTAGCCGCTGTCGGAGCTCTAACCGTCGTCCAAATGACGCTCCGACGAGAGGAGAAGAAGCTGTCCAGAAAACTGGACAGCTTGGTGGAGGAGTAGGCGCCGGCCAAAACAAGGAAGCCAAGTGCTCACCTTTTCACCGAGGCCTAGGAAGATCACCGGAGGGTCGCCGGAGGGTTCACCGACTGAAGCTTGGATGCCGGCAAGGAGCTGGACGGCGGCACAAGGGTTGGGCGGCAATGGAGTTGGCGCCGAAAACTCCAAGGAGAGGAGTGTTGGTGCAATCGGCCCAGGTCACGATTGACCAGGACTCGAGTTTGGCTCGAGTGATGTTTTGATGTGTTTTGATGTTTCGACAAAAACATATGACAATGTAATTGTCATTTGGTAAAGTCCAAGTCTTGAGTACTTGGCATGGAAAGTCCAAGTGGGACACTTGGCATTGGGAAAAGTCCAAGCATGTGTCTTGGCAATGTAAAGTCCAACATGGGTTGGCAAGGGAAAGTCCAAGCATGGTCTTGGCATTTGAGAAGTCCAAGCATGGTCTTGGCATGGAAAGTCCAACATGGGTTGGCATTTGAAGTCCAAGGGGATTGATATTGGCGGCGTAAAGTCCAAGCGGTAGTCTTGGCAGCATAAGTCCAATGGTTGGCGGCGTAAAGTCCAAGCGGAGTCTTGGCGGCGTAAGTCCAATGTGCCTTGGCGGTGTAGACACCGTTAGCATGACATAGCCGACAGGCACGAAGGCTAGCGCGCGATGGATGAACAAGTCATGGATGACTTGGAGGGATCCGAGAGGCGTGAGGCTGATGGAGGTGGCTAGAAGGCTTAGGTCTAGGCTAAGGGTGGTCTAGCAAGTATGGGGGAACCATACTTGAGTTAAAACCTCATGTTTGAGGTGTGCCAGTCGACTGGTGCCATGTGGCATTGGACCAAAGTCAACTAGGGTTTGATCATGCGGGTTATGGCCTAGCGATCGCCATAGGTTGGCGGCCGTGATGGCTCAGCCGATCGATCGTCGATCACCGATCGGTGGTGCTCGAGATTCCGGCCACGAATGAGTCGAGACTCGATCGTCGAGTGAGGACTCCATCACGATCGATGGTCAATCGATCGATCGATGATAGTTCCGCTTGGACTTATCCAACGTGGAACTAGCCGTTGTCTCACGACAACTTGATGGCATCGATCGTGATGGTCTCGATCACCGATCGATCGACTTTTTCCAAAGACAGTTGAAGCTATATATGGAGCTCGTGGTGGAAGAAAAAGGTATGGTTCTTTGAGGCGATTTGGGGCGAGTTGCTGCTGCAATTCAGGGTCTCCAAGTGCTACTCGATCAACCAAGTGATCAAGCATTCAAAGAGCATTTGAAAAGTGTTTCCTTTACTTGTATTGCTTTGTATTTCACTATATTGCTTGTATTCATTTGATTATTGTTGTAATCATATTGTACGAGGTTTCTCCACCTCCGGATTGTTCCGAGAAGGAGTTATTTGATAGTGGTGTGTGATTGGCATCGCTAGGGCTCATTTGAGCCCGATCCGTGGAGTAGGAACCGTGCGGTTCCGAACCACGTTATATACTCGTGTTAGCGTGTTGTGTTTTCATTATTGTTATTGTATTATCTATATTCCGCTGCGCTAACGAATTTGTAGACACAACCGCGATTGAATTCCATTGACGCTAATCACCCCCCTCTAGCGTTACAAAGGTCCTAACAAGGAGGTGGGCGGCAACTAGGTTTAGGGCTCTTCTATTCGTGCTTAATTATCCGTTAAGCCCTCTTTTATAGAGAACTAATTCTCTTAATGGTTATTGGATCATAACCATTAGGCCCGTTAACCCGCTCCATTAAGATAAGTTAAAATAAACCAAACCATGATGGTTTATTTTAAGTTAAAACGAACCGAACCAACTTTTGGTTCATTCGTTTAAAATAAACCAAACCCTTTGGTTTATTCTCCTCCATTGGATTAGAACCAAGCCATTTTGGTTCATCCATTACGTCTTCATAAGACTCGGCCCATCCACGCTTCCATTGCGACTGAAACGATTTCATTTTCGCTTTATGTTTGGTCCAACCAAACCTAGTTTCTCTCGGTCTGAGAATCCCATTCTCAAGCTCGTTTTAAATCCTTTGGATTACGCTCATTGTACGTGTGACCAAATAGGTTCTCGGTTTATGTTGGTCGTCTATAATTAACCATTAATTATAGAACGATCATGAGTGTCACCTAGTAGTACATCATGATCCCCAATTAACCGAAAAGATCAACGGTTGATCCAGAACTATTTCTGAAACCCTTCAGCAGCTCGAATGATTCGTACCCCATTCCCTTCACTCATCTTATAACCACTTGGTTCAGGACATGGTCTATAGTGTCAGTCCCCACTAGGCTGACTACGTCACACCTAGCCCAAGTATCATTTCCTCGTCCTACGGATTCTAGTTACTCCACATGTATCGAAGAGTACCTTACTCTAAACATGTAATGCTTTGGCCAAAGACTTTAGTAACAATCCGACGAGAGGCCATGGGTATACATCTCCTCGCAAGGAGTGGTGAATCCTTTATAGGCTATTCAAACACCTTCGATCACTTCGACTTATACCCAATCATCCCGGGTCCACATCTCCTTAGAGATGTTTGCTTAAGATGTCAAAACATAAGTCTCCATGATCAAGATGACTTGAATACCGCAAGTCTAAGGAACATCGCACTTAAGCCACAGTAAGAACTTCATTGACATATCTATATATGCAGAGAACCATATGAAGTCTTACGGCTGGTCACTCCAATGAACTAGTTACCATAACTAGCATCCACGATCAACTCCGGACATCACAATGTCTCCAGCCAGTGAGAATCAATTGCTTGGATACACCAAGGAGTATACCTCGTGCTAGTCTCGACAGAATTGATGGTGTCCAAATCCATCAATTCATCGACTAGGGATAATTCCGATACATCACAATTACACATGTAGAGATACTCACTAGTTGTGATCCAATCACAAATTCTCTCATGCTGTGAATCGTATCGTGGACATTCAGTAAATGAGTTTAAGATCCAATCAAATACATAAAATATGTATACTCAAATAGTGAATCTTCATTTATCATATAAATGGTTCGTACATAAGGCGATTGCCTTAGGACATCTCTCATATATTACTAACATTATCTGGATTGATATATGTATGGAGCAGGAATGCTCATGGGATTTTGACTAGCTACCGAGTAGCTACTATAGAGTTGCTGGAACACGAACGGTTGCAACAAGGGAGATTGGTCATTATCGTCTCCCAGTCACTTGTAGTTTCTGGTGGTACTCGGATGTACTGAGATTTGAGATGTTTATACTGGTGGGAACGGTATGATGAGAGATACCACAGACTTTGTTGTTGGATATTTAGTATACCAGCAGGTGAAGGTTGAACATCAGAAACCCACTGGATTGCTCCAGGAAATTTCGATTTTGGAATGAAAGTGGGAGCGTATCACTATGGATTTCGTTATGGGATTGCTTAGAACCTGTAAAAGACATGATGTGATTTGGGTGATCATGGATCGACTGACCAAATCATCTCATTTCCTTCCTATTCATGGGTCGTACCCATTGGATCATCCGACAGAGTTATATTGCCAAAAGATTATCAGATTGCGTGGGGGTACTTTTAAGTACCATATCAGATAGAGACCCGCGATTTACCTCGTGATTTTTGGTAGAGTCTACACCAGACCATGGGCGCAGAGCTTCGATTCAATACTGCGTTTCACCCACGGATGGAAGGACAGTCTGAGCATATCATTCAGACGTTGGAGGATCTATTCAGATCCTGTGTCATGGATTTCAAAGGCAGTTGGGAGGATCACGTTCATTTAGTAGAATCTACCTATGACAACATCTACCACTCTTCTATTCTGATGGCTCCATTCGAGGCCTTATACGGTAGACCCTGTAGATCTTCCATGTTATAGGAGGAAGTCGGGGAAATTAGTTCCACGCTATATTGACCCATTTCAGATATTGGAGCGGATTGGGGGTGTAGCTTGCCGATTGACTTTACCTCTGACACTGGCGGGTGTTCACAACGTATTTTCCTGTTTCTATACTAAGTAAATACGTGTTGCTTGTTGATCATGTTCTGAAAGAGGTACCAATCCCACCTCAGTCTAATGCGACCTATGAGGAGATTCCAATGCGGATTCTTGGTCGCAAGGAGCGTCAGTTGTGGAACAAAAACCATCCGACTCATAAAGGTTGGATGACAGCAACATACCGATGTAGAGGCTACGAGAGAGCTGGAAGATACTATCCGGGCTCGATAGTCTCATCTGTTCACATGAGGAAGGTATGTGGTCATTTCGGAAACTTGCTTGAAGTAATTTTTGCATGTTAGTACGAAATTTGGGGAGCAAATTTTTTATAAGTGGGGGAGAATGTAAAATACCGCAAATAAATGGCTAAAAAAAGTGAAAAAAAAATGATGGATGGTTAGGGATAAATCAAACCTAACCTAGGTTAAAGCTTATGGGATTAATTAAACCTAACCTAAGTTAATTGCTCTTAAATGGATCCGTTTAAAAGCTTAAGCCGACCCGTTTCTTTACCCGTTCCTTTTCACGCGAGCGGTTTTCTTTTTCCATCTTCCTTCCGCGTTTCTGCTTCCTCACCGAGACTCTTCCCCTCCTCATCGCGATATCGTTTTCCCCGATCTCTTCTCCTTGCCGAGCCACCATTTCTGGCCCTGGTCGCCAAGGTCACCTCGAGCGAAGACCGACGGCACCATCAACGAGCCTTTCCACCGCAGCCACCTCTACCTCACCTCTCGCCTTCCTCGCGTGGCGCGACCACGGTGAGTGGGTGCGGTTGGAAGGTTGGGTCGGCGGCAACGACTCCTTGCTCGGATCAGAAGCCATGACCTCTGCACGCTTGCCGCCTGGCCTGCCGGCATCGCCCTTCCACTTCCCGCTTACCATCGGGAGCGATCCGTTGTCGCTGCCACCGAGCTCACGCGCGCCACCGCCGGAGCGATTGGTTGGCTGCCAGCCACTGCTTGGGGGTGATCCTTGTTGAAGTCAAAGAGTCGATCCTCATTGTGAGTAATGGCCTTGTCGACGCCCCTTTCTCATGACCAGATCATTGTCACCATCGACCCCTCTCCGCTTGCGAGTGGCTCCGTCGCTATTGATCCCCTGCAATCAACACCTTTGTCAAGGTCCACACCCCTCCATTCAAGTTTCTTCCTCGCTGTGAAGTGCCACGAGCTGCCGCCTCCTTGTTGTGACATTGAGCATGGATGCCCTGTTCCTTACCGTGTTCTATGAACCCTAACAGCAGCGATCGCCTTTGAGTTCCACTGCAAGCGGCAGCTTCATCGCCTAGCATCGCTATGCCCAATTGAGGGTAGATTTGCAAATCGATCATAGTTGATGGCTGGTAAGTCTGTTTATATGCTTGTTGTTAAAATTGGGGATGCAAAAACTTATCTCGAAGAGAATTGGTGGTAGATTTCAGGCAATGAAGGGAGTTGAATAGAGTTTTTCCCTATTCGACAGGAGGCTTGATTCTAAATCCATTGCGAATGATTGGAACAAGGCAAGGTAAGCTTGGATTTCAGTGTTATGGAATTCACATTTGTATTACAGTAGATTAATATGGGTATGATGTTAAAGTAGAGTTATTTGTGAAGTAATCATGGATCAAATATGATTAGTAAATGAAGTGTAGAGGAGTAGACTATTACATGACTAAATTGACTAATCAAGGGTTAGGATGTGATTTAGAGAATTATTCTAGAATTAGGGTTATGCTAGCATTTAGTTACTCTTTATGTTTTGTAACTGCAGGACCTTGATTCGGAATAGCCTTTTGGACGAGAAGACAGTTATGGTTTACATGACAGGTGGGTAATTCCTACCCTGGTCAGGTAGTTTAATATATACAGATTTATACACATGATCATCTTATATGATCATGTTACCTTGACTCTGCTCTTATTTATCTTATGCTTGATACCTTACCTTTGGTTGTTAACTCCATTGCTGCTATCATGTTACATTTAATCATGATTAGGAGTTATATATATAGGTGATGTAAGTAACCTAAAATTTGTTTAGTTAAGTGCGAATAGTAAAGTTCGGATGATAACCTGATTGTAAATTGGGCAAAGAGGTCATCTGTGGGTAGGTAATGTTTTGAACGTAGGGTTAATTCTAATACCCTTAGGTTGCATGTTACCACCGACCATGTATTGTGTAAATGGTCAGGGGAATGATACTTAGTGTGTCACTACGGACTAGTGGTCCTAGCTTGTTATAATTAGATGAGTACGACTCTCTACAGGATAGAGAGTGCGTCCATCAGTTGAGTACGACTCTCTACAGGATAGAGAGTGCGTCGATTAGATTGGTATGACTCTCTACAGGATAGAGAGTGTTTTGATCAGTTGAGTACGACTCTCTGTAGGATAGAGAGTGCATTGATCTGACTAGTATGACTTTTTGTAGAATAGAGAGTCTATGATGGATGTCTGTATGTGAGACATTCATTCATGTCATTTGCATGCATGCTGGAGACGAGGTCTCCCTTGTGGTTGAGAGGGTCGCCAATCATCCTGCCTCCAAGGTTACTCATAAGAGGAGTAACCGGTGTGAGGGCAGAGCATTATGGTGCCGCACTCTACCACTATAGACGGTGGTAGTTGGATTTACATGTCGTAGTTCTGCGTGTGTGGCACTCGACCACTCATGGGTAGTGACTGTCGGAGTAGCCAACAGCAGGGACCCCCATCGTGTAGCTTGCTCTTCATGCTTATATGCTACTCGATCATACTGCCCACTCGGCCACTCGAGAGTAGTGGTTGGTGTTGAGTTGGGACAGTTGTCATGCTCGAGCTACCGAGGCCACACTAGGGTCGTGATAGCTTTAGGGTGAGCCGACATAACCATGCATGCTGCATTGCCGACTTATGACATTTTTGCATATTGACATATATATATATATATATATATATATATATATATATATATATATATATATATATATATATATATATATGTATATATATATATATATATATATATATATATATATATATATATATATATATATATATGGATGATTGTGATTAGTATACATATATAGATGTAGTATATATATATATGTTTATTGTGATGCTGCATTTGTATGTATTATGCTTGTTGCATTTGTTTGTACATATTCATACATGCTATTGCATTTATCAGGATATAGTGTGAGTTAGTATTATTCTTTATACTTTATGTTGTGGATATATGCCCAGGTTGGATGAGGATAGAGTAGTTGACTGTCAGGTATGTCAGCATCGTTTGTTGTTCAGTTTACTTAGTGTATGCATGCATGTATACTTGTTATGCTAGTGATACCTATAGATTTTTCTATCGAAATACATGTGATATTGATATATACATGTTTTTTTATTACCTGTTGAGTTTTACTCACCACCATGACTCGAGTTTTTCACGCAAGTAATGTAGCCGACTTGTGATGGACTCGAGCACCGGCCGCATTGCCCTCATCTCAACCCGAGAGTCCGGTTTTTGGGTTTTCTACGTGTTCCGATCTTGGTTAGCAATACGTGCAACCGGAACGAAGCACACTGATAAAGGTTGTACCTTTCTTCTTCTGGTTTTGTTATGGTGTTCTGAGTCGGTGTTAGTCATACCGGTATGCATGTGTTTAGTTTGTGATGTTGTATTATGTTTCCGCTGTGTTTTGTGTATTTATTGTGTTTACATATATATATGTTGTTGTTGTTGTGGCCTACGGGCCTTGTATTAACACGAGATGTTGTCACGTACAGGGGAGATGTTGTCCGTTTACTTTTCGATACGACGTACTCTCGGGGTGTGACAAGTATGTTAAGGAGAAGACAACTAACAACCAAAATAAAGGTGTAATTCGGTGTGGTCAAGTCTTAGAACTAATATATATGGATATATATCTAAGTCATTGCCTAAGGTTTTATAGAATGGTCAAATATACTTTATTAGTTTTATAGATGATTACTCCCGATATAGTTATTTGTATCTAATCCATGAGAAATCACAATCCCTGGATATTTTTAAATTCTTTAAAGCCAAAGTTGAAATCAACAAGGCAAAAACATTAAGAATGTAAGATCTAGTCATGGTGGTAAATACTATAGCAAATCCAACAAATTAGGTGAACAATATCGGGGTTATATGTGGAATCCCTTGTTGAGTATAGTATTGTAGCTCAATATACTATGTCTGGTAGTCCTCATTAGAATGATGTAACTAAGTGACGAAACTAAACCCTTAAAGACATTATGAGAAGTATGATGGGCTTTTCTTCCCTACCAGAGTCTATGTGGTGAGACACTCCAAGACGACAATGTAATTAATAGAGTAGTTAGTAAGACATTGACCAAAACTCCATATGAATTATGTACTGGTAAAAGATCTAGTATTAGACATTTATATCTTTGGGTTTGTTCAGTTAAAGCTAGGCTTTATAAGCCTAATCAAAGAAAACTAGACTCCAGAATAGTTAGCTATCATTTTATAGGATACTCTAAAAAGTTAAGGGACTTTAAGTTTTATGATTCCTCAAGCAAGTCTTCTTTGAGACATGCAATGTTGAGTTTATTGAGAACAGTGAAAATACTAAAGTTAGAGATATATTATTTAAGGAGGAGATCATTGACAATCCTACTATGACCACTATTATTGCAGCTGACAATGGAATGGTAACCTTTTTTTTGTACATTTGGAACTATAAAATCCAATAAGAGTAGTGGGCCAAGATATCACTATGTCCCCTCCAATACAAATGGGGAAACAATCTGCTTAAGTTGAAGGGTTCCCTCTTATAGTTGAGCAAGTGTCCCAATTGTTGGAATTATTGCATCTAATATGATTTGTATGAATTTAAAATGTTGTAAATAAAATTGTAAATGCGGAACTTACAGCGATTCGTCAGAATCTTCGCGCTTCCAAAGAAGAACAACTTATGGGAGAGATCTTTCGATCCGAAGCTTGCCATCTAAAGAACGATCACGTACTCAAACCATTCTTACTCTTCCATAAACCAAGATCCGAAGCCTTGGATGTTCTCCGACCTCGACCCAGAGTCTCGACAATGCTTCCGCAGCGCTTTTCTGATCTCTCACTCACACTCTACCTCTTGCCCTCACACTCTAGCCTCCACACACTTGCACATCACTTAGATGCCTTTGCCTTGCTTGAGCGCATCCTTTTATAAGGATCAATGCACTGCAATCACACGTTACCTTCATGGCAACGTGTTAGCAGTTTTTTTTAACTACTGTCTACATCTCTAACTCGTCCAAGTTATGCTACATAGGCAAATGGTCACTTAGATAAATAAGAGGTATTTAGCCACATAGACTAAATAGAGCCAGAGTCTATAGTCACATAGACTAATAGAACAGAGATCAATAGTCACAAAGACCAATAGAACAACCAATTCATACTTAGAAAATGGTTCGTGCGATAGCGAGCACACTGAGCAATCCAATGCTAAGAAAGTTGTTACATCTTACATAGCTGCTCATAGAGAGATCAATGCTAAAAAAAGTTATTACACCTAACTTAGCCACTCCCCAAATGGTACATAATCATTCTCTGAATGACACATGCATAGTCATTTTTCCAGGTGGCACATAGCCGTTCTCCATGTGATAAAAAATCATTCTTCTGGTGGTATACAACCGTTTTCTTAGATATATCCATGTCTTACTATTTATCCAGATTAAATAATTTTCATCTACATCAATATCTGTAATATCTCATAATGACCATCATGTCAAGAGTATGTTCCATATTGTCAATATTCACATTCATTTCTATACACAACAGAAATGGATCGACCAGTGAATAATTATCAAAAAAATATAAATCTATTTAATCTTCTTTTTTAGCTTGAATCCATTCATTTTAATTAGTCATTTTCCTAGTCATGTTTCATAGACCGAATCATCCACAGTCAATAGGTTTACATTATCACGCCAGAGAGTATATTTGTCCGTCAATCGGACTGTACCCTCTTGTGACAATATAAGAAACAATACCGATACAAGGCCCAAATAACTGCTGGGACACAAAAACCATAAGTCATAGTGAAATACAAGGACATGAAGATGCACTCCGAAGTGACTTTAACACAACAAGAAAACATAATCGAAACCAATATCCAAACCAAAACTATAATAAATGCCAAATACATAACACCACCACCATATACCAAAATACGGAACAAATATAGAATAAAATCCAAAACATACAATCATCAGGGATTCAACCCAAAATGCACCATGTGAGATGGAATCGCCAGATAGACCTCCAAGCTCCTTATGACATCCTCTACCTGTTACCTGGGTGACAGGAAAACCCAGGTTATGTGATGGTGAGTACAAGACTCAGTGGTATATGAAAGATAGTGCATGAATAATATATAAGCATATGGAGATCAATAGGCATACAGTCTTAAAGGTAATAATAAATAAACATCAATATAAATCTAATCAATGCATATACCAACCTGACGCATCAGATATAATGTAATGTACTGACATACATGAAGGTCTGCAATGACACAACTCATAATAACCTGAACAAGTATACAATAATGTAACACATACAAATAACATGCTTGAACAATATCACACCTATGATCAACACATAATCATATAAACAATGTATAATCAAATGCACATAACAATCTGATCCAATTCATACCCAAATACACCACATACAACAGTATAGAACATGCAAATGGTATGTATAATGATGTACAAACATATGCAACAATCATAGCTCAACCAAATGCAACATCTCACAAGCATATGTAATATGTATCACACACATATATGAGCTACCACACATGGCAATGCATATGCAATATGTATCACACATATACATGAGCCATCACACATGGCAATGCATATACATGGTCACTGCCTGCACACCCCTCTCGCTACCACGACCCCATGTGGCCTATGTGACACGACATGATAATTGTCACAACTCTAGCTACTACTACTCTCGACTGGTCGAATGAGCAGTATGAGTAAGTAGCTACAAGCTACACAATGAGGGTCCCTGCTGCTAGCCACTCAAACTATTACTATCCATGAGTGGTCGAGTATTGCATGACAGGATAAGCTGCACGTAACTCCAACTACCACTATCACATAGTGGATGAGTGTGGCACAATAGATAAGCTGCACTCAACTCCAACTACCACTACCCCGAGTGGCCGAGGAGACAGTAATGACTGACAACTCTCTCAACCACAAGGGAGACCAAATCGACAACATGCATATAATGTGATGATGCACAACTCCAAGCACATAAACCCATAACACGCTCTCTATCTCACAGAGAGTCATATACAACAGACAAACAACTATGCTAGAACCTCCAGTCTGTAAATAGAACTCTACCGATAATCCACTCAACCATACATAGAAGCATGACCAACAAGAGACACACAATACAAGGTAATATGATAAGACAATCAAGTCTACATTTAAAACCATCACCTACCCCCAATGATATAACTTGATGACCTAATCCAATACTACAACTGTACTCAGCAACATGTACTTATGCAATATCTATATATATATCAACCAAACATAATATATATAATCAACAACAGTGATGAAACGAGACTGTATAGATAACGAATGAGCATCTCAAAGTTTAACAACTAAGTATCAAGCACAGGAATAATAAAGTGAAGTTAAGGTAATGATACTATCATCATCACCAAAGCTCATGCACTAAGATCATCGATCTACTAAATCAAAGGAAGGAATTACCCACATGGTATGTAGACGGTGCTGATTGTATTCACGTCTGCGAACCTGCCTCGTATCAAAGTTTTGAAACCGTAGAATACCAATATAACCAAAGTAAACTAATCTCCACTAATCACCCATATAATCCAACAATAACACCACTATAATAATAATCATGGAACAATACCATTAGTGTACAACTATGGCACATCTAGATCTGGACTTACCTCACGCTGATTCAATCTCACCCAGCTTCTCGATTTGCTTAAGAAATCCGATTTGCATCAAACAATTGGACTGAAGGCAACACCCAACTCCAATTGTCCTCTGCAGATATATCAATCCTAATTCATCAATTGCATAACCCAACAACAATCTAAAATCCTTACTAACCACAATTTCAACCACCGTGCTTACCTAACATTGCTTTAATCACCCACAGCTAATCCAGAAATAAAACCTATTGCCTGGCGATGACAAGGTCCAGGTAGACGACAACGACGAACTTGGTAGTGGTTGAGGTAGATGGCGTCGTCAATCTGATCACAGTGGAGATGAAAGGCAATGTCAAGCTGAACTCAAGGAAAGACGATTGACTTCCATTGTGGCCCTCAAGCCTTGTTACGAACTCATGTCCTAAAGCAAAGACACCCCAATCTCCCCTCAAGCCTCAGTCACTGATCTCCTAGACTGGTGGCAGTGGTTGTGGAGACGAACCGGCAATGGTTGATGCTGCTCATAAGAGAGAGGTCGATGGCAATTTGGACACAAACAGGGGTGACGACGATGACAACATCGCCAAGCTGAGCTTGCACAAGGAGATCCGATGACGATAGCTCGGTCGCTCACGGTGAAAAGCTGAGCAAAGAGAAAGTGATCCACAACTGGTGTGGCATGAGATGGAGCACGAGAAGCCAACAATCGAAGAGATACCTCTCTCGCAATGGCACCTTTCCCCAGAGGCGATTGACAAGAAAGATCGCCGGTGACAGTGGCGATCGGATGCAATGACAGCATTACCGAATCAAGTTTCCGCTAAGAGAGTCGACGGATAGGAAGAGGGAGGCAGTGATGAGTTGAGCTCAGGTGGCGGTGAAATCGGGAGAAAGAAAAGGAAATCAAAAGAGGAATGAGGGATCGAGAGAAGTGGAATGGCAGTCGAAGAAATGGAGCTGCAGCTCCGTCGTGGCTGAGCTTGCGGCGAGGGCACAACAGCGATCGCGAGAAGGCCGGAGGCACCTCCGTTGTCCGTCGAGTGGTGGAGATGAAGAGAAGAAACACGCTATCGGGAGAGGAAAGAGGGGTTATGGTGTGAGAAATGGGAATCGAGAGAAATAAGGAGAAAAGAAAACCAAACCTAGGTTTTCTTAACTTAGGTTTCCTTATATACTTTAGGTTAATGAAACCGATTAATTCCTTAATAACAATTAACCCAAGCAGGTTTTAATAAAACCTATTAAATCTTTCCCCCATAAATTATCTTAAAATTTCCATTTTTTTCAGAAAAATTCCTGAAAAAAAATTCTATAAGGTAATTTCTTAATCAACCATTTATTATTTTGATGTCATATTTTACAAACATGCTAAAGTAGCAGACCCTGATTAAAACTTTAAGTAGACAACTAGAGAAGCAGGGATTAACATATAATCTCAAAGGGCTCACATAGAAGAGAAGCAGAGATCCATTCTCCTACTATCTTTATTGTCGTCTTAGCACATGTGGTATGAATTATATGTTACGATGTTATTCTCTTTACTAATAAAGAGCACATGTTTTCATCAAATTAATATCATACAGATTTCGATCTAGACACACTACAAGAATAATAGTCTATTATGATATTTTTCTTAACGACATTTATTTTATAATGTAGTTATAAACACTTTATAAGGACACTTATTAAAAGTGATTATTGTTAAAAAAAAATCCAATTAATCCCTTTTAATGACATATTTAATAAATATCATTATAGATACTAAGTTTATATATATTTTAAAAAAAATAGGTTAAATAATTTCCTTCGCCATTCCCTAATTCCCAAAACCTCTGCCGTTCTCCGCTGCGCGCTCGTCCGTCCCTTCTTCTTCCACGCTGCCTTCTCACAGTTGCTCGCCCTCCGTTCATTCTCTTCCTTTTCTATCGGTCATTGCTCGACCTCCGTCCTCGGCCATCGTCCATCGTCCATCGTTCAACATCCTGATTCCATCCCAACAGGTTCTGTAAAATACCGCAAAAAGATGGCTAAAGGGTAATATTATTAGTGGGTTAATTAAAAATTTTTGAGGGACGGTTAGGGATTTATTTTAAACCTAACCTAGCCCAAGAGTTTAATGGTTTAATTGAATCTAGGTTTAATCGAACCAAGGGTTAAATTGCTGATAGGGTCTGAAACCCGACCCATTTTCCCCAAACCCGACCCACTTGCTTTTAATGCTGACCCGTTTTTAGCCGTCTCCTCATTTATTTTTGTCATTTTCTCGCTCGAGCGGTTTCCCAACCGCGATTTCTTCCCCGACTCCTCCTTCTTCCATGTGATCTCTCTGCTTCTTGCCTCTCTCTCCTTTTCTCTGCAAGCGACGCCGACCACAGTCGTTCCCTTCATTGTGAGCGTCGATCTTCTTCCTCCCTACTGCAAGTGACGGCGAGTGAGTTTCCTCGCTGATGCCACGGATGAGCCAGAGCAGCAAGAGAGTACGCATGGCCGAGAGTTCGGGTCAGCAGCAGTAAGATCAGGAGTTGTCCTTCCCGATCGTCGCTGGAGCAAGGTAAAGCATTGTCCGTTCTTTGTTTCCCTTGATCTCGGAAGGGATCCTCCTGTGAACGCGTCCCTTCGTGTTTAGGCAGTGATCTTGAGATCAAATTTCTCTGAGGAACACGGGATAGGAGGAAGGGGGTTGCCGGTGGAGTTTCTAGGGCTGGTAAGCTATGATTTTGTAACGCCCGTAAAATTCCTAACAAATTTTATAAGAATTGTTGCATGATTATAATGGGCTTCTATGTGGGCTCTTTCAAAAATAAAAGAGAATAGAGCCAAAAAAGGATGCATGACCCAGGGTTTTAACCCTGAACCTCCAAGCAGGTAACTAAACCTTAAGATGCATGTGATATCCAGAAGCCCAGCAGGGGTGTGTTGTTAGAAGGGTAAGGGAAAGGATAGATAAGGGTAGGGGAGGCAAAGGGACACCTTCACTTAGAATAAATAGGAGTAAGTGAGGAGGCAAGAGAACAACAAGTCATTCTCTTCTTCCTTCTTCTTCCTCCATCAAAACCCATCCTCTCCTTCTCCCATTTCCGAAAACTCAAGAAAAACAAAAGAGGCCTTGTCTTGACACCTAGGGTATATTTCTTATAGTAAACCAAGCGAAAGGATGTAAGTAATCCCCTCACCTACAGTACAAGTTATTTTGAGTGTATAAATTCTTAAAAACCTCCCTTGGAAGTTTCGGCCAAGACATGTTTGTGCTACTAATGATCTTCCATGCCATGCTATATGTATATATGATGTTAACATGATGTTAGTTAGGCCTTGTGTTAGTATGTTTGAGTGTTTGATTTCTTAAGATCCCCCTTGGAAGTTTCGGCCATGACATGTTTATGCTACTAATGATCTTCCATGCCATGCTATATGTATATATGATGTTAACATGATGTTAGTTAGGCCTTGTGTTAGTATGTTTGAGTGTTTGAATTCTTAAAAACCTCCCTTGGAAGTTTCGGCCAAGACCATGTTGATGCTTACTAATGATCTTCCATGCCATGAAATATATATATGATGTTAACATGATGTTAGTTAGGCCTTGTATTAGTATGTTTGAGTGTTTGATTTCTTAACCCCCCCAACCAAGTTTCGGCCATGTCCATGCTTATGCTCACTAATGATCTTCCAGGCCATGATATATATATATATATATGTGATGTTAACATGATGTTAGTTAGACCTTGTATTAGTATGTTTGAGTGTTTGATTTCCTAAAGACCTCCCTTAGAGGTTTCGGCCTTGACCAAGAACTAGGGTTAGGAAGGAATTACAAGCCCCTCTATGGTTGCTAAGAATCCCCCATGTTAGGTAGTATGTGATGGTATTGGTTATCATCTTTAAAACATGCTTATGCTTACTAATGATCTTCCATGCCATGATGTATATGTATATATGATGTTGACATGATGATAGTTAGACTTTATGATAGCATGATTTGTTTATGCCACTACCTTATGTCCATGTTAATTGTACTAATGTATGCTTATGTTATGCTCATTGTGTCATGATGTACACGCTTATGTTTCATGTCCACTAGGGCACACCTACGTTATGCATGGCTTAAGTATGTATGATGAAATGCCTAAGAGATGCTTCCCTATGAATGGGGACTAAGAGCACTCTTTATGTTATGATAAGGAACATGATATGCTATTTTACTTTTGTATGACTTGTACCGGACCCTTGCAAAGTCCATGGGATGGGCTCCTACGTGCCCCTAGGTCAACGGTCATAGTATGGACCTAGTACGGGATGGGCTCCTACGTTGCCCCTAGGTCGACGGTCGTAGTACGGGCCTAGTACCCTAGTAGGTTCGGGATTAGCTACCTCGGGTCTATTTAGGGATGCGTGCAAAAATGATGTATGTGGTACAATGTCGGGCCCTCATGTTGAGATTTATGTTTAAGTATCTATAAAATATATGTTTTCAAAAACATCTTGCATATACCCATTTCATGTCTATGTGATTATCATGTTTTACGAATTCTAGTCCTATGTTCCTAAATGATCATGTCACGACTTTTATATGAATGCTATGCCTATATGTTGTCTAGATGAACATGTCACTATTTTTATGAATTCTAGTCCTATGTTTCTAAATGATCATGTCATGACTTTTATATGAATGCTATGCCTATATGTTGTCTAGATGAACATGTCACTATTTTTATGAATTCTAGTCCTATGTTTCTAAATGATCATGTCACGACTTTTATATGAATGCTATGCCTATATGTTGTCTAGATGAACATGTCACTACTCTATGTCTAATCCCTGATGTATGACTTTTGTGAGTAGGAAAGGATCTTACTAAGCCTATGTGCTTATAGTTTCATGTTTCCCTTGTACTGCAGAAAAGGGTAAAGAATGGCTAAACTAAAGGGAGCAGCATGAGGGGCAAAGTGTGTGTGGCAGTGGCATGGTGGAAGAGATCTGTTTTATGTTCCAAGACTTATGCATGTTTTAAAGTTTTGCATGTTAGTTGTTAAGAGTTGATCACTACTTGATGTTTTGATGGTTGCTACTTGGTGTTAACTTAGACATGTTTTGAGGGTTATACTTGATGTGAAACTATACTCGTTATGTTTTATGAAACCTTGGCATGTTAAGCACTTGATTTAGTTAAAGAATTGCTAAGAACCTTCTTATCCTGATTAAATTATTAAGTGATAGAGAACTATGTACCTAGATGATACTTTGAATGCCTCATTGATGTCCATGTACTCTATACTTGTATTTAGGCTCCCATAACTCCATTATGTTGATTATCATGAACTTGAACCAAGTAGTGTCCTTATGAAATGATTATGCATGCTTAGTAGTTCACCTCCTACTCATAGTGTACTATAAGTTGTAGTTAAAAGAGCATGTATAGTATGGCAGAAAGAAAATCTTTAACTACTTATACCCATGCATGTTAAGCATACTCCCATGAGGTAAATGTTCACCTGTTACATGGTTAAGAATGTTGAGTTATTTGCATGGTTGAAGGTAAATGCATGTTCCATGTATGTTCTTTTTTTTAGTTTAAATTCTTCTATTGTATATGCACGCATGTATGTTCGCGTCGCGCCGCTCTTCCTCCCCCTCTAGATTACGAGAAAGGACGGGCGTGATAGGTTGGTATCAGAGCAGATCTGCCTTTCCACTACACACACATCAAGCTCCTATCTAGCCGCTCCAAGTAAGAAATTCTATGCCTACTCTGTTTCTTTTATGTATGATAAGAATGCTCTTAGTTTAAATATGCATGAATATATGTATGATAATTTTATACTAGCCTTATTATAATATATGAAGATAAGCATGGCTGGAAGACACAGTAATAGAGTCGATGAGACAGTGCCCCCACCTGATCTTATGCATGTGGTTACTGAACTCCAGCATTAAGTCACAGAGCAGCAGCAAGTGATAAATGCTTTAATGAACCAGTGAGGAAACCCTACCGCCCCACCAGCAGGCCCTGGCCCGATAGTTCGACAAGAAGCTTACCTAATCCAGTGGCAGAGGCTGAAGCCGGAAAATTTCTCAAGTACTGGTGAACCATGGGATGCCTAGGCTTGGTTCAAGACTGTGGAAAGCATCGTAGAGCTACTGGATTGGCCCGAACATGAAAAGATTAAGTGCGTATCGTTTTGCCTTTCGGGAGATGCCCGAATGTGGTGGGAAAGGGTTAAAGCAAAGAGGCAAGTGAATCAAATGAGATGGACGAACTTTGAATATAAATTTTTCGAATAATTCTTCCATATGCGGGTGACAAACAAGCATTATGACGAGTTCACCGGATTCTGGCAAGGTGACCTCTCAGTTAATGAAGCTGTGAAAAGATTCAACCGGCTCGCGTACCTATGCCCAGAGTTGGTCAGTACAGAAAGAGAAAGGGTACGACTCATGCTGAAGATGCTCCGACCCGAGATAGCTCTGAACGTGGCTGGCAGAGTTAATAGACCGCACATCGCAGAGGAGCTGTTCAGTAGTGCCTTGATCACCGAGCACTACCTGAACAATATTGACCAGCAAAAGAAGGCACTGAGTGAAGGCAAGATTCAAACCCAGTCAGGATGTTAGAAAACCCAGAGTACTTGGAAAGGAAACCACAATGGCAAGAGAAAGCAATGGAATGAATCTAAAGGTGGTTCAGCGAACAAGCAACCCAAGATCCCTCAGTGTACTACATGTGGGAAGATACATCCCGGAGTGTGCTACAAGGGCACGAACAGATGCTTCAGCTGTGGACTGGAAGAGCATAGAGTCAAGGACTGCCCTAATCGAGTTGAGCACCTCCTCGAAGATACTCGGATAGGGTGTTCCTCCACTACACGGATACACTGCAATTGAGGGTACTCAAATAAGCCAAGGGAGATTGGAAGCCCCGCTAGTTACGACGAATGTCAGGGTATTCTCTCTCATCAAAGAAGATGTGGAGAGCGCTTCTACGGTTGTCACAAGTCAGATATTTATTTTCTGTCAGCATGCTACTGTATTATTTGATACTGGGCAACACACTCGTTTGTCTCTACACCTTTCACGAAGAAGATGGACATGTCTCCACAAGCTTTGGATCGCAAGTTCTTAACGACGCTGCCTCAGGAGAAGTGATGCCATCTACTCATATGCTACGAGCCGCACCCATCAGAATCGCAGACAGAGAACTCTATTGTGATATGATAGTGCTCGACATGCAGGATTATGATATCATATTGGGCATGGATTTCTTAAGTAAGTACGGTGCTTCGATCGAGTGTAAAAGTGGTCTTCCAGCCGGAGGCAGAATCTATGTTTGAATTCATTGGGGAGCCAAGGAAAAGAACCGATAAATTTTTATCAGCTCTAAAGGCACGCAAGATGTTAGACAGTGGATGCACTGGGTTTCTAGCACATGCGGTTGATACAAGTCAAGCCGAGGATCAAAAGCTAGAAGATGTCAGAGTTGTATGCAACTACCCAGAGGTATTCCCAGATGAACTACCAGGGTTAGCCCCTGATAGAGAAATTGAATTTGAGATTGAATTGATTCATGGTACTAACCCGATCTCTAAAGCACCTTACCATATGGCGCCGGCTAAATTGAAGGAACTTCAGGGACAACTGCAGGAGCTACTCGACAAGGGACTTATACGCCCAAGTCACTCTCCTTGGGGAGCTCGAGTACTATTGGTAAAGAAGAAAGATGGGTCTATGCGAATGTACATAGACTACCGAGCGCTAAATAATGTGACGATCAAGAACAGGTACCCTTTACCACGGATTGACGACTTGTTCGACCAGTTAAAGGGTGCCACCGTCTTCTCTAAGATTGATCTGAGGTCTGGCTATCATCAAGTGAAAGTGAAATCAGATGATATACCGAAGACGACTTTCCGAACAAGATACAGACATTATGAGTTCGTAGTTATGCCTTTCGGAGTGACGAATGCACCTGCTATGTTCATGGATCTGATGAATCGGGTATTCTCGGCATTCCTCGACAAATTTGTGATCGTTTTCATCGATGATATCCTGATATATTCGAGAACCCAAGAAGAGCATGCCGAACACCTGAATATGGTATTGCAGATTCTTCAGGAAAAGCAGCTGTATGCAAAGTTCTCCAAATGCGAGTTCTGGCTCGATCAAGTATCATTTTTGGGTCACGTTATATCCAAGCACGAAGTGATGGTAGACCCAATAAATATTGAAGATGTGAGTAACTGGAATAGGCCAAAGAATGCCAGCGAAGTTAGAAGCTTTCTCGGGCTAGCAGACTACTACAGGAAGTTTGTAGAGGACTTCTCTAGAATTGCAGCCCCTATGACAGTTCTCACCAGAAAGAACAAGAAGTATGAATGGACGGACACCTGCGAGAAGAGTTTCACAGAATTGAAACGAAGACTGACCAGTGCTCCAATCCTTACTCTTCCGGATAGTAACGAAGGCTTCGACATGTACAACGACGCTTCCAAGTTGGGACTCGGAGCTGTACTCATGCAGAATGGCAAGGTCATTGCCTACGCCTCTAGGCAACTCAAGAAACATGAAAGAAATTATCCCACTCACGATCTAGAGCTAGCGGTCGTGGTCTTTGCCCTCAAAACATGGAGGCATTATCTATATGGAGCTCAGTGTAGGATTTATACAGATCACCAGAGTCTGAAATATTTCTTCACACAGAAAGACCTAAACATGAGACAACGCAGATGGCTCGAGCTAGTCAAGGACTATGACTGCGAGATCTTCTACCATCCAGGAAAAGCGAACAAAGTGGCCGATGCACTCAGCAGGAAGTCCTGTGCTACCTTGATGTCTCTATCGGTATTATCTCATCCCTTAGAAAGGGAAATTATGTATTATGGGGTTGAAATCATTTCCGGACAGCTTTCTACCATGACGATAGCACCGACGCTGTTCGACGATATATTAGAAAAGAAAATCCGTGACCCAAGCATCCAAAGGATCAAGCAAGAGGTCCAAGAAGGAAAGGATGATGGATTTCGTATCGCTGACAGTGGAGTACTATACCTCAGGGATCGCTTATGTATTCCCGATGATCCAGATGTTATGGAAGAGGATATTTGAGGAAGCTCACGGAACGCCCTATGCGATGCATCCTGGATCCACCAAGATGTACCAAGATCTGAAAGGGAAATTCTGGTAGTTCGGTATGAAAAGAGATGTGACTCAGTATGTCAGTACCTGCCTAACCTGCTAGAGGGTTAAAGAAAAACACCAGAGACCTAGAGGAGCACTGCAGGCAATCCAAATTCTAGAATGGAAATGGGAAGATATTTCTATAGATTTCATCTCAGGACTACCCAAGACGACGAACGGATATGACACTATATGGGTGATCGTGAACAGATTGACGAAGTCTGCCCACTTCTTAGCAATCAAGATGACCTACTCGACTGAGCAACTGGCTCAATTATATGCTAAGGAAATTATCAGACTACATGGGATTCCTAAGACGATCATTTCTGATAGAGATGGTCGCTTTATTTCCCATTTCTGGGAATGTGTTTAGAAGGCCCTTGGCACGAAGCTATTATTCAAGATCGCTTTAATCCTCGCATCAATGATTTAAAGGGTGAACCAAATACTGGAGGATATGTTACGAGCTTGCGCCTTGGATTTCAAAGGGAGCTAGTGTCGATACTTATGCTCAACAGAATTCACCTACAATAATAGCTACCAAGCTACTATTGGAATGACGCCCTACGAGACTCTATACGGGAGGAGATCTAGATCTCCTATATGCTGGTACGAGGGTGGTGATTGTTGGTGCAGTAGACACCTAAGTCGAACCTGAGTTTTGATTATAGCAAACGATACAAAGTTAAGCTCATGTTGTTATCTCACGAGCTGAATCGAGTGTGCAGAAAATTGCTATAGCTGGAGCTGAAGGCTAGCAACACCCGGAGGAAGCTGCGGTGGTCGGGCGACACTCAAGTGACTTAGGAGGGAGCCGAAGGAATTGAGTGGAAGGCCGGAAGAAAAAGCAACACGTAAGTATCGAGGTAAGCTCGTGTGTGCGAGTGTAAGTAAGGTCGTATCCTCGTTACGGGGAAAGACTTAAGCGTAGATCCGACCCAAGACATCTCATAGGTGGTCTAGGTCGAGATCGGACGATCGACGACCGTCGAAATAATGTTTTCTTTAAGCTAACATTGCCTTGCACAAGATCGGCCGATCGCCAACTCTGAAGGACTCGATCGTCCATCGGCCCATCACGGGTGACTACGGCTAGCACTCGACGATAGCCGCCAGCGATCGTGATGGCTATCACGATCGTCAAAGGATCGGAGTCAAGGTTTATCACCAACTTTCAAGGGGAGTGGTGCTCAAATATGATTGGCTAGGGTTCCTCTCGAAAGGCTCAAAGGCTATAAAGGAGGTCCTAACCTAGGGTTTTACACAATTCTAAGTGCTCAAAGCTTACGCCGCGACTCTCAAGCGACTCTCGACAACGAAGTCGCCCTAGCTTAAGGTCTTTCTTTTAGTTGTTGGTATAATCCTTGTTATTGTTTTCAATATTGCAACTCTTTACTCGAGGTTTTTCTATCGTTGCATTTTACTTTAATAGAAGAGAGGGTTTGTCTCTCTATCATTTTGCTTGAAAGTTTTTTTGTAATCGCAAACTCCTACCTCCAACGAGGAGGAGTGTTTTAGTGAATTGCCCTCCAACACGGTCTAGGACCGTTAGGGCCTTGGAGTAGTAGCCGAAGGCTCACAGACAAAAAAAAAACTTGTCTCTTTGTGTTTCATTTACATTTCCGCTATGATATTTGTCTTGAAAGCGAATTCAAAAGAAAAGGCTTTTCGCTATTCACCCCCTCTTGCGAACCACCTCGATCCAACAATTGGTATCAGCGCCGGGGGTTGCTAAGATTTGGTGTAACCACCAATATTTCCATTTTTACAGCTTTATTTTTTTTGTTTCTTTTAATTCTGTTTTTTTTCTTTTTTTTTTGGATTTATTTCGCTTTGTTAAGTATTCTCCCGCACTACTAATCCAAGACGCGAGTCTTGGCACTTGTTTTTGTGTTTTTGTCGTTGCTAGTTTCTTCGTCATCGTCTCCTTGTGTCTTTTGTTCTAATGGCCCATCTCGAGGGTTTTAGCACCGTCCGACCTCCGTTTTACAACGGAGATGACTTCCGTTATTGGAAGGGTCGGATGGAATGCTTCCTAAAAACCCAAATAGAGATGTGGATTGTGATCCAAACTGGGTTCACCCTTCCTACTAATGAAGAAGGTGAATCCTTGGATTACAATCAATGGACCATTGCGACAAAACGACAAGTCGAAGCCGACGCCAAGGCAATACAAATCCTCCAATGCGGCCTATCCAAAGAGGAGCTAAATCGCGTCGGCCCCTTCATAAGCACAAAAGATCTTTGGACAAAACTAGTGGAGCTACATGAAGGGACCGATGAAGCCAAGGTATGTAAGCGCGACCTCTTGTTCAATAAATTATATAATCTAAAAATGTAGGAACACGAGTCCGCGACGCAACTCCATGCCCGTATCCAAGACATAGTCAACAACCTACACGCAATCGGGAAAAAGGTCGAAAACCGTGACCTTATAAGGTATGTTCTAAACTCTTTTCCGAGGACTACCTTGTGGGCATCCATGGTCGATGCTTACAAGGTCTCCAAGGACCTCTCTAAACTTAGATTAGATGAACTCTTTTCCGATTTTGAATTACATGAGCAGTCCAACTCGGAACCCGAGAGGGGTATAGCCTTGTTTGCAGGTTCAAAGAAGAAGAAAATCGCAAGCAAGCCACCACCAACCGAGGAGGAAGACGAGTCCGAAGAAGAAGTTGACCCGGAATTGACTGCCGAGCTAATGAACCTAGCTCGAAGGATAGCCAAGGGATGAAAGCGAACCACAACTCGACCCAACCAAGGTAAGCCTAAAAGTTCTAATATTAGGTGTTATGAGTGTAACAGGTTTGGACATATCAAGTCTGAGTGCCCCAAGCTCAACCACAAAGCACCTAAGCACAAGAAGGCCCTCAACGCGACATGGGAAGAAGCGTCATCCGAAGAAGACGAAGACCATGTCTTCATGGCGAAATCAATTGAGTCAGACACGGAGACCGAACCTGAACTTGAGTCAGAACCTGAGGATGACTCGGACTATGAAGCTACCTTCAAGTCAAGCCACGGATACGCATCCGGTTCAAAAGATACCCTTAAAGTAAGTCGAACTTTATTTAATACCTTACAAAATACGGTTAGGTTTTTGTCTAGGAAATTAGTTAAATCTGAGTCCAAGGTCGAGACCCTGGTTGAGGAGGTCAAACTCCTCAAACACAAGGTCTCCCTAACCTCTTTGACTAGTCGAGTTCAAGAGAAGGACTCAACTCGGGTTGAAAAACTCGAAGTTGAGAACTCACTCTTGAAAAGTCAAGTCGAAGATCTTAGGAACACGTTGGAAAGGTTCACGGGATCCAAAGGACTTGACCTCCTACTTGGATCTCAAAGGGGTGGTACAACAAGGCTGGACTAGGGTTTAACTCAAACACGACTAATAGGTCGTATATGTCGATTGTAAGTCGACATAGGAAACATGTCCAAGCATGGGTCCCTAAGAACCTTTTGATTTCAACTCAAGGATCCAACCTGTACTGGATTCCCAAGGACCAAATCCACTATGTGGATAGACCGAACCGATTCAACGGTCTAGGGGGAGCCAGTACAAAACATGTTTGTGCTTTAACTTAGAAATTGCATGTTTTAACTTAGAAAGTTTGTGCTTTAACTTAGAAATTGCATGCTTTAACTTAGAAAGTTTGTGCTTTAAAACTTGTGAACTCACTTAGAACACGAACATAACCAACTAAAATTCTTCGAAAAGATTGAGCCTCGGGGAGCCTCTTTTCAAAAATAACCAGTTAGACTAGGAAATAGTCTTAGGTGTGTCAAGTCATCATTTTCTTGAAAATGGCTTTGTCTAAAGAAGTGGTCGATGATCCGATAAAAGAAGGCCTCTGCGCCTCGCCATGACCTGGAAGCCATGATCTTGAAAAGGTAAACTTGACAAGCCTAGGGTCAAATCCAAATCTAACATAAAATTACTTGAACCTAAATCCACTTAATCAACTTAATTGGAAGTTATCTCACAAAAAACACATAAGTATAACATGCTTGATCATATAGACACAGGTGAGATGACCTAGGTTTAACAACTTACAACCAATTTTTTTTTTTAAAAAAAAATCTAACATCCAATCCAACCACCTTGTGTGTAGGATCAATGGATGGTGACATGTTGCTCCCACATGACCGGGATCAACTCAAATTCACAAAGCTTGATTCAACGACAAGGATCGGTAGCCTTTGGGAATAAGCAAGCTCAAAATCATCGGATCGGTGATATCGAGCTTAACTCGAATTTTGTTATTAAAAATGTATTACTTGTAGAGAATTTTGAATATAACATTCTTAGCGTAAGCCAATTAGGTGACAATAACTATAAGGTCGTATTTTTAGAAAATGAATGTGTAATTAAAACAAATAAAACAATGAAAACAATACTCAAAGGAACTAGGACAAATAACATTTATACAATTAACTTAATCAAATCCTCACCAAATGTCTTATGACACAGGAAGAGGAATCATGGTTGTGGCACCGACGACTCGGTCACTCGCACCCAAGACTCGTCCACAAGATGAGTCAGAGTGGCTTAGTCAGAGGCTTACCCAACCTCAACAACTTGGTTAATAAAATTTGTAATGCTTGTCAACAAGGAAAACAACCTAGGACACAACACAAGTTAACTAACCAGAAGCAGACCTCAAGTGTACTTGAGCTCCTGCATATGGATCTATTCGATTCACATGGAGCCAAGTCACTCAATAGAATCAATATTGCTTAGTCATAATTGACGACTACTCAGTTTACAGGTTAGGTTCATCAAACATAAAAATGATACCCTAGATCAATTAATCAATCTATTCAAATTAATCGAGAATCAAAAAAACCTTAAGGTTAAAAGACTTAGAAGTGATCATGGTGGTGAATTCGAAAATCAAAGGTTCACCGACTTCTGTAACCTAAACGGATACCACCATGAATTCTCTTGCCCTAGGACCCCTCAACAAAATGGCCTAGTGGAGCGGAAAAACCGAACTCTACAAGAAGCCACTAGGACCATGTTGAACGAATACGACCTACCTGATAGGTTTTGGGTGAGTTAGCTAGCACTTGCTATGTCCGAGAATAGGATCCTTATGGTAAAGAGGCACCTTAAGACCTCGTACGAGATTTATCACAATAAAGTACCCAACATCAAGTACTTTAGGGTATTTGGATGTAAAGTACATATCTTAAACACTAAGAACCACCTAGGAAAATTCGAATCCAAAACCTCCACCGGAATCTTCTTAGGATACTCAACCACGAGTAGGGCCTATAAGGTATATAACCACGATACCCTTAAAGTCGAAGAGACTATTAATGTAGTGTTCGATGAAGTACCCGAACCTACAAAACCCTTAATGACCCCAAGTGTTGAGCCCACTGATACCAAACTCGTCTCCGACCCTGAGATCGAGTCTAATCCACATCAACCAACTTCTCTTGTCGACCAAGTGACAAGTGATCCGAGTCAAACTAGTGTTCAACCAAGTCACCCCATTGATCAAGCATTAGGTGACACAAACCCAACCCAATCTAGGATTCAAACTAACCACCCTATCCATCAAGTGATAGGAGATCCTAATCTAGGAGTTCGAACTAGAGCATCCTATAGGAACCTTAGTCAAATTTCCTTAATTTCAAAGATAGAACCCAAATCAATTGAACAAGCTCTTCTTGATCCCGATTGGATTATTGCAATGCAAGAAGAGCTAGCTCAATTTACTAGGAATGAAGTGTGGGAATTAGTACCACCACCTAAAGACAAAACGATAATTGGAACAAAGTGGGTGTTTCGAAATAAGCTTGATGATAAAGGTGAAGTAGTTAGAAACAAGGCTAGGTTAGTCGCCAAAGGGTTTAGTCAAGTCGAAGGCTTAGATTACGACGAAACCTATGCCCCAGTAGCTAGACTCGAATCCATTCGAATGTTGCTAGCTTATGCCGCACATCGAGGATTTAAGCTGTTTCAAATGGATGTTAAGTCGGCATTCCTAAATAGATACATTAAAGAAGAAGTTTATGTTAGCCAACCCCCCGGATTCGAAAATCTAGATAAACCCGACCATGTTCTAAAACTTAAGAAAGCTCTCTATGGACTTAAACAAGCTCCTCGAGCTTGGTACGAGAGACTTTCAATCCATCTTAAGTCAAAAGGGTTTAACCAAGGCTTAGTTGACCCAACTCTCTTCGTAAAAAACCTTAGGTAAAGAAATATTCATAGCTCAAATTTACGTAGACGATATAATTTTTGGAACCTCTAACTCAACCTTACTAAACGAGTTCGTTTCACTCATGGAAAGTGAGTTCGAAATGAACTTGGTAGGCGAGTTAAGTTTCTTTTTAGGTCTACAAATTAAACAAACTAAGGATGATATATACCTATATCAACAGAAATACACTAAGGAGTTAATTAAAAGATTTGGAATGCAAGACGCTAAGATAATAAACACCCCAATGGCGATTAATGTTAACATAGGAGAAGACCCAGAAAGTAAGTCCATTGACTTAAAGTACTATAGGAGCGCGATAGGAAGTCTCCTATACTTAACTGCGAGTCGACCCGACATCCTATTCGCAGTAAGTATGTGCGCCAGGTTTCAAACCTGTGCTAAGGAGTCTCACCTAACCCTAGTTAAGTGTATCCTTAGATATCTTAAGGGTACACTTAACGTTGGTATTTGGTACCCTAGATCTACGAAGTTCGAACTAATCGGCTACTCCAATTCGGACTATGCCGATAGTAAGCTCGATAGAAAGAGCACGAGTGGTTGTTGTCAACTTCTCGGCTCGAGTCTAGTAAGTTGGTGCATCACGATGGGTGAGTGTGTCACTCAACTTCTTTGGATGAAGCACACTCTCCAGCGACTTTAAGTTAGACTTCTGAATACTAAACTTCACGACAACATTAGTTCAATTAATCTTACTAAGAATCCGATATGTCACTCTAGGACCAAACATATAGAGGTCAAACGCCATTTCATTCGAGAACATGTGGCCACGAGCAATACAACTCGAATACGTCGAATCAGTCTAACTCAGAGACCTATTTACTAAACCCCTACCGGCGAATTTAGTCTATTAAGACGAAAATTGGGCATGTGCGTAGTAGAATAGGAACTTGCAAATTATATTTTCTTACTACTATTTCTTAAATTTTCATTTTTATGGAACTAGCATAGGACATACCTTAGATATCATGCACCTATAGATTTAAGGAGCCAATACATCTCACAACACATAGGACTAATGTGTTTGTGTACTTAGCCACGTAGATGGGCGTGAGATGTTAGGACCTTACTCCTGGTTCCAGATGTAGATCTAGTGCATCGCTATGAACCAAGGAGTATAATCATACACACTAACCGACAGGCTGATCCTGTTGATTCATATCAATCAAGCCAAATATGAGTCGAACATTTTATAGATGAGCTTATTTTCAGTATATTTTTTTTAAAAAATAAAAAATGGGGAACATGCTTGGACTTTAAATTTAACACTTATTTTGTTTTCCACACACCCCTTACTCTTTTCGATATACGGCAAAAGGGGGAGAAAAAGGCCAAAGTTAAGGGGTCAAATTTTTTCGATATACGGCACTTGAATTTATTTATTTCGGTTACTTAATTCTTTTTTAGTAGCAAACGTCAAGGGGGAGAGTTAAAACTCTTTCTCAAGTACTCACCCTCGGTCAAGGGGGAGGATTCCTCAAGGGGGAGCACTTGAAAAAGAGTTTTTATACTCCTGTTCATTCATGCTCTTAACACTCCTGCTCATTCATGCATATCTTTTCTTAATGCACTTAACTTTGTATGTGGGTTTGCCATAAATCAAAAAGGGGGAGATTGTTGGTGCAGTAGGCACCTAAGTCGAACCTGAGTTTTGATTATAGCAAACGATACAAAGTTAAGCTCATGTTGTTATCTCACGAGCTGAATCGAGTGTGCAGAAAATTGCTATAGCTGGAGCTGAAGGCTAGCAACACCCGGAGGAAGCTGCGGTGGTCGGGCGACACTCAAGTGACTTAGGAGGGAGCCGAAGGAATTGAGTGGAAGGCCGGAAGCAAAAGCAACACGTAAGTATCGAGGTAAGCTCGTGTGTGCGAGTGTAAGTAAGGTCGTATCCTCGTTACGGGGAAAGACTTAAGCGTAGATCCGACCCAAGACATCTCATAGGTGGTCTAGGTCGAGATCGGACGGTCGACGACCGTCGAAATAATGTTTTCTTTAAGCTAACATTGCCTTGCAGCCAGCATCAGTCGACTGCCAACCTGAAGGACTCGACTGTCGTCCATCAGTCGGGTGACTACGGCTAGCACTCGACTGATGCTGCCTTGATCGTGATGGTGATGGCCATCGTTGATCGGTCAAAGGATCAGCCTCGAGGAGTCAAGGTTTATCACCAACTTTCAAGGGGAGTGGTGCTCAAATATGATTGGCTAGGGTTCCTCTCGAAAAGGGGCTCAAAGGCTATAAAAGGAGGTCCTAACCTAGGGTTTTTACACAATTCTAAGTGCTCAAAAGCTTCCGCAACGCTGCGACTCTCCGACGACTCTACGACAACGAAGTGCTGCCAACAACCCTAGCTTAAGGTCTTTCTTTTTAGTTGTTGGTATAATCCTTGTTATTGTTTTCAATATTGCAACTCTTTTACTCGAGGTTTTTCTATCGTTGCATTTTACTTTAATAGAAGAGAGGGTTTGTCTCTCTATCATTTTGCTTCGAAAGTTTTTTTTGTAATCGTCAAACTCCTACCTCCAACGAGGAGGAGTGTTTTAGTGAATTGCCCTCCGTACACGGTCTAGGACCGTTAGGGCCTTGGAGTAGTAGCCGAAGGCTACGAACCAAGTAAAAAAATAAACTTGTCTCTTTGTGTTTCATTTACATTTCCGCTGCGTATATTTGTCTTGAAACGAATTCGAAAGAAAAAGGCTTTTCGCTATTCACCCCCCCCTCTAGCGAACCGCATCGATCCAACAGTGAAAAGAAGGGGATGGGACTCCAAATAGATTTCATTGACGACACCACCCGAGCTATACAGAACATCTGCCAAAAGATTGAAACTGCTCAGAGCCGGCAAAAGAGCTATGCGGATATGTGGTGTAGACCGATGGAATTTGAAGTCGGGGATTTGGTATTCCTCAAGGTAGCCCCTATGAAGGGAGTGATGAGATTCGGAAAGAAGGGTAAGCTGAGTCCGCGCTATGTGGGACCGTATCCGATACTGAAGAGAGTCGGCAAGGTAGCTTACGAGCTAGAACTGACTCAAGAGATGTCGGCTATTCACAACGTGTTCCACATTTCGATGCTCAAGAAGTGCATTTCCAGTATAGACCAAGTGATTGAGCCACAAACAGTGCAAGTTCAAGGGGACCTAAGTTATGAAAGTCGGCCTATCCCGATACTAGACCGAGAAGTCAAAAGACTAAGGAATAAAGAGGTGCCCTTAGTGAAGGTCCTGTGGCAAAGTCAACGGTACGAAAATGCCACCTGGGAACGCGAGGGAGGACATGAAATAGAAGTATCCAGAGTTGTTCTAAGTTTCGAGGATGAAACTTTTAAAAGGTATGAAGGACTGTAACGCCCATAAAATTCCTAGCAAATTTTATAAGAATTGTTGCATGATTATAATGGGCTTCTATGTGGGCTCTTTCAAAAATAAAAGAGAATAGAGCCAAAAAGGATGCATGGCCCAGGGTTTTAACTCTGAACCTCCAAGCAGGTAACTAAACCTTAAGATGCATGTGATAACCAGAAGCCCAGCAGGGGTGTGCTATTAGAAGGGTAAGGGAAAGGATAGATAAGGGTAGGGGAGGCAAAGGGACACCTTCACTTAGAATAAATAGGAGTAAGTGAGGAGGCAAGAGAACAACAAGTCATTCTCTTCTTCCTTCTTCTTCCTCCATCGAAACCCATCCTCTCCTCCCATTTCCGAAAACTCAAGAAAAACAAAAGAGGCCTTGTCTTGACACCTAGGGTATATTTCTTATAGTAAACCAAGTGAAAGGATGTAAGTAATTCCCTCACCTCTAGGTCGACGGTCATAGTACGGGATGGGCTCCTACGTTGCCCCTATGTCGACGGTCATAGTACGGGCCGAGTACCCTAGTAGGTTCGGGATTAGCTACCTCGGGTCTATTTAGGGATGTGGACAAAAATGATGTATGTGGTACAATGTCGGGCCCTCATGTTGAGATTTATGTTTAAGTACCTATAAAATATATGTTTTCAAAAACATCTTGCATATACCCATTTCATGTCTATGTGATTATCATGTTTTACGAATTCTAGTCCTATGTTCCTAAATGATCATGTCACGACTTTTATATGAATGTTATGACTATATGTTGTCTAGATGAACATGTCACTATTTTTATGAATTCTAGTCCTATGTTTCTAAATGATCATGTCACGACTTTTATATGAATGCTATGCCTATATGTTGTCTAGATGAACATGTCACTATTTTTATGAATTCTAGTCCTATGTTTCTAAATGATCATGTCACGACTTTTATATGAATGCTATGCCTATATGTTGTCTAGATGAACATGTCACTACTCTATGTCTAATCCCTGATGTATGACTTTTGTGAGTAGGAAAGGATCTTACTAAGCCTATGTGCTTATAGTTTCATGTTTCCCTTGTACTGCAGAAAAGGGTAAAGAATGGCTAAACTAAAGGGAGCAGCAGGAGAGACAAAGTGTGTGTGGCAGTGGCATGGTGGAAGAGATCTGTTTTATGTTCCAAGACTTATGCATGTTTTAAAGTTTTGCATGTTAGTTGTTAAGAGTTGATCACTACTTGATGTTTTGATGGTTGCTACTTAGTGTTAACTTAGACATGTTTTGAGGGTTATACTTGATGTGAAACTATACTCATTATGTTTTATGAAACCTTGGCATGTTAAGCACTTGATTTAGTTAAAGAATTGCTAAGAACCTTCTTATCCTGATTAAATTGTTAAGTGATAGAGAACTATGTACCTAGATGATACTTTGAATGCCTCATGGATGTCCATGTACTCTATACTTGTATTTAGCCTCCCATAACTCCATTATGTTGATTATCTGAACTTGAACCAAGTAGTGTCCTTATGAAATGATTATGCATGCTTAGTAGTTCACCTCCTACTCATAGTGTACTATGAGTTGCAGTTAAAAGAGAATGTATAGTATGGCAGGAAGAAAAGCTTTAACTACTTATACCCATGCATGTTAAGCATACTCCCATGAGGTAAATGTTCATCTGTTACATGGTTAAGAATGTTGAGTTATTTGCATGGTTGAAGGTAAATGCATGTTCCATGTATGTTCTTTTTTTTTAGTTTAAATTCTTCTGTTGTATATGCACGCATGTATGTTCGCGTCGTGCTGCCCTTCCTCCCCCTTTAGATTACGAGAAAGGGTGGGTGTGACAGATTTACCCTTTTCTCTTCATCTATATTGTTGTGTTATATGTTGAGTCAATGTTTTTGGGGCTGATCGATTGTTGTCGATGGTGCCTATCGGATGGGTGGCTGAGCGGCTGTGAGCAGGGGAATTGCTGACTTTGAGGGCTATTCCGGTGAACAGAGCAAGCTGTGAAGGGGTCGGTGGCAGTGTGGATTGGAATGGGGGGTTGAGGTTGAGGTAAGGTTTATGTTGATCCATGATTTTATCATGTTTTGTATGCTACAACATGGTTGTTTGTGGTGATTTGGTTGTTGAATAAGGTTGTGCTACTCTGTTTGGAGGTTTGCTAGGCTGTGGATGAGTTGTGTGATTCACTTCGGGTTGGTTAGATCTTCAAATTGGTGTGAACATGGCTGTAAATGGCTGTGGATTAAGCTGGGTTGTGATGAGGATGTCAATTAGGGTGGTTAGATCCATAAATTGATGAAATTGTGAGCTGTGAGGGCTTTGGTGGATTGATTTATGAAGAAAGGAATATATTGATCTTTAGTTGGCTGTGTTGTTGAATTTGGTGTGGATAGATGTGTGTGTGATGATGATCTGCTCTGTAATTGTGTATGGAGTTGAATGTTGTAGGTTAGCATATTCGCTAATTAGAAATGGTGAGTTTAATTACGGTATTAATTGTACAAGCTGAGGGATTAATGTAAAGGCTTGATTAGGTTAATTGGATAACTAGATCAATCTAGTTGATCGAGATACGAAGTCAATATAGGATTCGATTCGATCATTCGTTGTATGCTTGCACTTAACCATATTGTTATGATATATGTAGGACGTGGATACGAGACAGGACCGCGATCGTGAAGTTATTATTATTACGAGCTTTATCGCAGGTGGGTAATATTTCCTACCTTGGTCAGGTAGTAGCTAAACCCTGAAGTAAATAACTTCATATTGTTGTCACTTTGACCTTGACTCCACTCTAGTTTTTCTGATGCTTGATACTTGCCTTTGCACTTAAATACTCTATTATTGTTGTTATCTATTCATTCATCTTTGTTATGAATTATAGATGTTATGGTAAGTGGACTTGTAGTGGTTTACCTATGTGTACGTAGCTAAATTTGGTTGTAAAATTGAATTGTGCAATTTAGATAAATCATCCGGGGATGAGTAGGATTCTAGAAGTAATGTTGAGTTTCCATGTTATATCCTGATGATGTGTACATATCTACTATGGATCATGTAGTCGTGTATGGATGTGTGATTATCGATACAGCGTTACTACGGACCGGTGGTCCTAGCTTGGTAGCTTGGTCCAAGCCACCAACCTCAATTCTACGAATAGCCGCGGAATAGACGATGTACGGATCGTCGACTTTTGTGTTTATGTTCGGGGTCCAAGTTATATTAGCCACAAAATAGAATATATCATGCATATATAATTGAAAAACAATTACAAACATGTTACATATGAAGATAGATAAGTGATATACCTCTCGATCTTCTATTGTATGACCTTCCTCCTTTTGGACGTCATGTGGGCGACATTCTACCAAAAGTTGAAGCTCCTAGATCACCAATATTCCTTCCTTGCTCGCTCCAAACAAGAGGAAGTATAGAAACAAGACCCTTCTCCTTCCTTTAGCCAACCAACAAGTACCAAGCAAGATACTTGCCGCCGGCCAACAAGGAAAAGGGATGAGAAGAATAGATGTCAGCCAAGAGCTCCAAGGGAGGACCCTAAGCCTTGTTTCCACCAGCCAAGGAGAGGAGAAGAGCTAGCTTTGGACGCCGGCCAAGGGGGGAAGGCTGGTATGGGCGTCGGCCACCAAGGGAGAAGAAGAAGATTAGGAAAAACCTTCCTTATTTGGTGCCACCAACCCCAAACCCTAATCTCCAAGCTTGCCACCCACTTTAGCCCTAATCCTATCTCTAATGGGATTCATCTTGCCGCCCACCCCTTGCTCTCCTTTTATAGAGTTAGGGATAAGCCTTGTTTTAATCTCCACCATTGGTTCTAGGGATTTAATCTCAACCATTGGATCTAGAGATTTAATCTCAACCGTCGGATCTAGAGATTTAATCTCTACCTTTGGATCTAGAGTTTTGTTTTCAACCATTGGATCTAGGCTCCATGAGGTTTTAATAGGCTATAATAGGGACCATGAGGAGGAGTTGGATCTTGGCCACCTAATGGATCAAGCCCACATAAAGTCTGATCCATTAATGATTATCCATTCCACTAGAGGATTATCATTGATCTACCTCACCAACCCCCATAAGTTAATATGGGCTCCATATATTATTTGTACATTTTCTCCCCGTGTTTAAGATCTCGAATGTCCGTCGATTAATTAATTTACTGACAATTAATTAATCAACATCTAACTCCATGAGTAGTACCACTCATCCTTATCATCATGTCAGACTAAGTCCACCTGCAGGGTTTACATGATGAACCTTATGAGCTCCTCAAGGGGACATCATCATCCTAATATATAGGACACGATTTTCTCCTATAATCAACGGCACATCATATAAATAATATCATTTCTCAACTTACCGAGTCTATCGATTTAATCTATAAATCTCGCCCATTGGTAAATCAAAGAAATGAATACTAAGTATATGTGCCTATTATTATATCGGGATTAAGAGCATGTACAATATAATATCTGAGGTCCGATTCGATAATGTAGTCAGTAATAAATCGAATCACCTCTAAGTCGGTCCTGCTCAATACACACAAAGTGTACTAGTGTAATTCTATGGTCAAGACAAACCAATACCAAATCACACTACAACCATTCCAATGGTTTGTCCAAAACCATCTCGGTTGTGAGCCTTTACTTATACTTTACAAGGAGCCGATAACATGATCTCCCGTGTGACACCACACACCATGTTATCTATAATGTAATGTATTAGACAATATTTCATAACCATAAATATGCAAACAATGATCATATGATTCTTATTTCAAAAATAAAGATGTTCATACAAAAGATAGACTTTTCAGTATACATCCCAACAATCTCCCACTTATACTAAAAGACTATGTTGTCCTCTTACTGCCATACATCTGATTCTCATTCCTTCCACATGCCTATCAAAAGCTCTCGCTTGAAGGGCCTTAGTGAAAGGATCTACCAGGTCATCCTCTGATGCAATCTAGGCGACAACAACTTCTACCTCCTTTACGATTTCTCGTATCAGATGGTACTTGCGCTCTATGTGTTTACTTGCTTTATGGGCTCGTGGTTCCTTCGAGTTTACAACTGCACTATTTTTATCACAATAAATTGTGATAGTTCTGGGCAAACTAGGAATCACATCCAAGTCCATCAAGAAGTTCCTGAGTCACACAGCTTCTTTGGCCGCCTCAGAGGTTGCCACATACTCAGCTTCCATGGTAGAGTCCGCCATGCATTTCTGCTTGACACTCCTCCATACAATGGCTCCACCTCCCAAAGTAAACACAAAACCTGAGTAGACTTACTGTTATCCCTATCTGATTGGAAGTTGAAATCCGTGTAACCCACAGGGAGTAATTGGTCTGCCTGGTAAACTAGCATATAATCCCTAGTCCTTCTCAGGTACTTCAATATATGCTTTACCGTAGTCCAATGTCCCTGTCCTGGATTACTTTGATATCTGCTGACCATGCCCACGGTAAAGCAGATATCTGGTCTTGTACATAGCATCGCATACATGAGGCTTCCTACCGCCGAAGCATAAGGAACCGCCTTCATCTCCTCTATCTCCTCAGATGTTCTAGAACACATCTCCTTAGATAAAGGAACTCCATGCCTGAAAGGTAGAAAACCCTTCTTGGAGTTCTACATGCTAAAACGATCCATAATGGTGTCTATGTATGAAGCTTGAGATAAGCACAACATCCTTTTCTTGTGATCCCTTATAACCTTGATCCCAAGGATGTATCCCACTTCTCCCATGTCCTTCATATCAAACTGTTTGGACAATCATACTCTTACGTCCGATAACACCTTGACATTGTTGCCAATTAACAAAATGTCATCTATGTATAGTACAAGAAATACCACTACGTTTCCGTCACATCTCTTGTATACACAAGACTCATTCGGACTTTGAATAAATCTATAAGACTGGATTACCACATCAAAGTGGATGTTCAAGACCTTGAAGCTTGCTTCAATCCATAAATGGACTGATTAAGCTTACATACAAGATGTTCTTTGCCCTTCGCAATGAATCCCTCTGGTTGCTTCATATAAATATTTTCCTCAAGACTTCCATTAAGAAAAGTTGTCTTGACATCCATCTGCCACACCTCATAATCCATATGAGCTGCAATGCATAAGAGAATCCGGATAGACTTAAGCATGGCCACCGGCGAAAAGGTCTCCTCATAATCGATACCCTCTGTCTGAGTATACCCCTTCGCAACAAGCCTCGCTTTGAAGGTCTCAACCTTCCCATCTATTCCTCTCTTTCTTTTGTAGATCCACTTACATCCAATGGTTTTTACACCATCGGGTGGTTCTACTAGCTCCCATACCTGATTCGAATCCATATATTCAATCTCAATATTCATTGCACTTTGCCAAGATACTGCATCTTTATCTTGGATTGCCTCGTCATATGTCCAGGGATCAGGTTCATGTTCACCAGGGACCAAATCAGAAGATTCTCCCAAGAACATGAATCTATCAGGCTATCTCACAACCCTCCCACTACGACAAGGTATCACCTGTGTATCCTTTGTGATACGCAGTGCAGTGACTTATGGTATATCCTCTTGTACCGGTGGTACTCAAGAAGTGACTTCCCCTTTTAATTCCTCCAGAACAATCTTACTCGTGAGTTTGTGGTTCATCACATAGTCTTCCTCTAGAAATCTGACGTTCGTGCTAACGATCACCCTCTGATCTCTAAGACTATAAAACAAACCATCTTTTATTCCTCTAGGATAGCCAACGAACATACGCACTTCTATACGAGGTTCTAACTTACCAGCATCTGCCTTCAGCACATGTGCTGGACTCCCCCAAATCCGAATATGTCTTAGACTAGGCTTTTGCCTAGTCCACAATTCTGTGGGAGTAGAAGGCATTGATTTAGATGGAACCAAGTTCAGAATGTACACCACCGTGTCTAGAGCATATCCCCAGAATGAATCTGGAAACTCAGAATAACTCATCATCGATCTAACCATCTCCATAAGAGTCCTATTCCTTCACTCTGCTACACCGTTCTGTTGGAGTGTGCCAGGTGCAGACAATTGGGATTGAATCCCAGCCTCTGATAAGTAATTCCTAAACTCTCCCAAGAGGTACTCACCACCACGATCAGATCGTAGTGTCTTGATACTTTTACCTTGACGTTTCTCCACATCAGCCTTGAATTCTTTGAACTTGTCAAAGCATTCAGACTTGCGGCGCATCAAGTAAATGTATCCATATCTCGAATAATTGTCTATAAAAGAGATGAAATACTCAAAACCACCTCTAGCCTGGATAGACATAGGACCACACAAATTAGAATGAACCAATTCTAACACATCTTTGGCTCTATACCCCTTGGCCTTAAAAGGTCTCTTGGTCATTTTACCCTCCAAGCAAGATTCGCAGGTTGGGAAATCTTCCACCACTAATGAACCCAGAGGTCCATCAGCTATCAACCTTTAAATTCTGCTTAGGTTAATATGACCAAGCCTAAGATGCCAAAGATATGTTTGGTTCATCTTCGAAGGTTCTTTTCTCTTATAGGAATTAGAAGATGAGTTATTAGCTTCTATTTGCATCGTGGGAGCTTTTGGTTCAAGTGTGTATAGATTTCCTATCAATGCACTTGAACAGATAATGTTCCGATTCCTTTTTATAACAACTCTGTCATTAAAAGAAATAGCATATCCATCCATAAACAATTTAGAAACCGAAATTAAATTCTTTCTAAATAAAGGTACATAAAGGCAATTCTTAAGAACCAAAACTTTATTTTTCTCAAAAGATAAATAAACGTCTCCCACTGCAACAGCCGCCACCTTCGTGGCATCGCCCAAGTACATGGTAATCTTTCCCTCAACCAGTCGTCTGGTTTTCTGGAACCCCTGCAAAGTATTGCAGACATGATCAGTAGCTTCCGTATCTATACACCAGGTACCGGTAAATAACACCGCTAAATATGTTTCAATGACTAGACCAAAAGATATACCTTTGTTCTGCTTGCGGTTGGGGCAGTCCTTCTTCCAGTGTCCAGTCTGCTTACAAGTGAAGCACTTGCCTTTCGGCTTCTTCACTCCTCCCTGAGTTCCTCCCACCGCCTTTGCCCCAGCTTGTTTCTTCTTCTTCTTGCCTTTCGGCTTAGAAGTAGAAATCTTTTGGGTCACCATGGCTTGCGCCTGAGCACTCTGACGAAATAGCCCCTCTGCCGCCTGGAGTTCTGTCAGAAGCTCCGCCAACGAATACAACCTCTTGTTCATGTTGTAGTTCAGGCGAAACTGCTCAAAACTCCTAGGTAGAGACTGGAGAATGATATCGACCTGGGTTTCCCCATCGATCTCAGCTCCAAGGACCTCCAGCTCATTCAAATGAGCCATCATCTTGAGAACATGATCCCTCACGGGTGTTCCCTCGATCATGGTGGTCGTCATCAAGTTCCTCATGGCTTCCTGCCTAGCAGCCCGATTCTGGTGTCCGAAAAGCTCTTTGAGATTGAGCATCATGTCATAAGCAGTGGGCATGGCTTGATGCTGATGTTGCAGTACATTTGACATAGATGCCAAAATGTAACACCGCGTCATCTCATCGGCCTTGATCCACTTCTTATAACTCTCCTCCTTTTCCCCAGAATCATCTGCAGGCTTAGGAGGATACTCTTCGAGGAGTACATATTTGTATTCCTCAGCAGTCAAGACAATGTCAAGATTCCTCTTCCAATCAACATAGTTAGGTCCAGTAAGTTTATTCTCTTTCAGTATCACAGCAAGTGGGTTGAAAGTCATTTTGAAAGAAAACATAAGAATCACGTAGATCAAAACATTATATTTCAAAAAAATTATTGATTCCTCAAACAATAAAATTTTAAAATCAACCAACACCTCAAAACACCGAGAATATCGTATGCCACGATAGTGTGGACGTATACGAATTCTACATTTGTAAAAGGAGGTTTTACCCATTAATTTTACTATCTTGTCAACCTAACTTTTTGACAAGTAAAATTAATAGTTGGTTCCTCTTTGGCCCTACAAATAAAAGCAGTGACTCCGATGGGGAGGATACTTATATTTGTATCTAAGTGTTCACCATTACTCGGTACCAAGGTAATTATCTCGGGTTATGTGCCTTCCGATGGGGAAGTACACACGCTCCTTAATAATTTCTTATAACCATATTCGACCTTGTGATCCGCAAACAAACTCATCCGATGGGGAGGAAGGCACTCAGAGCCGACGCGCAAGTTTGTTTGCATCACATGTCAAATCGTAATGGAGGTCGTGGGAATTTATAAAAATATCCCTCTCCCACTTAGTAATTTAAAATTGAGGAATTTTCTAGCCTACGACATGCATATCAAACAATAAGAAATAAATATGAAAAATAAAATTTTTTCAACTATTATGGCTTTTGCCTTCAATATGTCTCCCGTCGTATCGCCATCTCGTCCGCTCCTCCTACGCCATGTACGAGTCATCCGGAGATCCGAGCCGAGACTAATCTATTTTAATTTACATCCATTGATCCTATACTCCACGAGGGAGTGTACATGAAATCTAGATCGAAAGTAAACTAAAATAAAAAGAGTGACTAAACAATGTCGTATCTAATTTACAAAAAATTAAATACTAGCCTCGTCAACCCCGAGGATTCAACAAAATATACATTTACACACATACAATCACACACACACATATGACCATAATAGTTGGATCCTATGCCTGCAACCAAAGAGTTAACCTACGCATATCCTACTATTATCCGGCACATACAATATATGAAAAGTGCATAAAAGTAACCGAATCCAAAACACACAAAATCGGAAATAGTGCTCTGATACCACTTGAAGGGAGGGGAAACTTCGCTTCCCACTTCAACTCGGTCGCTTGTTCATGGAGATCCCTTTGACGTCCCCGGATTAAAAAAAATTTAACCCTAGATGAAAAGGATCACCCAAGCAACTGTTTCATCGTCGTGCTATTCGATTAGAGTAGTCACTTAAACAAACTTGTTGTTCAAGCCACCAACCTCTATTCTACGAATAGCCGCGGAATAGACGATGTACGGATCGCCGACTTTTGTATTTATGTTCGGGGTCCAAGTTATATTAGCCACAAAATAGAATATATCATGCATATATAATTGAAAAACAATTACAAACATGTTACATATGAAGATAGATAAGTGATATATCTCTCGATCTTCTATTGTATGACCTTCCTCCTTTTGGACGTCGTGTGGGCGACGTTCTACCAAAAGTTGAAACTCCTAGATCACCAATCTTCCTTCCTTGCTCGCTCCGAACAAGAGGAAGTATAGAAACAAGACTCTTCTCCTTCCTTTAGCCAACCAACAAGCACCAAGCAAGATGCTTTCGGCCGGCCAACAAGGAAAAGGGATGAGAAGAATAGATGTCGGCCAAGAGCTCCAAGGGAGGACCCTAAGCCTTGTTTCCACCGGCCAAGGAGAGGAGAAGAGCTAGCTTTGGACGTCGACCAAGGGAGGGAAGGCTGGTATGGGTGCCGACCACCAAGGGAGAAGAAGAAGATTAGGAAAAACCTTCCTTATTTGGTGCCGCCAACCCCAAACCCTAATCTCCAAGCTTGCCGCCCACCTTAGCCCTAATCCTATCTCTAATGGGATTCATCTTGCCGCCCACCCCTTGCTCTCCTTTTATAGAGTTAGGGATAAGCCTTGTTTTAATCTCCACCATTGGTTCTAGGGATTTAATCTCAACTGTCGGATCTAGAGATTTAATCTCAACCGTCAGATCTAGAGATTTAATCTCTACCTTTGGATCTAGAGTTTTGTTTTCAACCATTGGATCTAGGCTCCATGAGGTTTTAATAGGATACAATAGGGACCATGAGAAGGAGTTGGATCTTGGCCACCCAATGGATCAAGCCCACATAAAGTCCGATCCATTAATGATTATCCATTCCACTAGAGGATTATCATTGATCTACCTCACCAACCCCCATAAGTTAATATGGGCTCCATATATTATTTGTACATTTTCTCCCCGTGTTTAAGATCTCAAATATCCGTCGATTAATTAATTTACTGACCATTAATTAATCAACATCTAACTCCATGAGTAGTACCACTCATCCTTATCATCATGCCGGACCAAGTTTACCTGCAGGGTTTACATGATGAACCTTATGAGCTCCTCAAGGGGACATCATCATCCTAATATATAGGACACAGTTTTCTCCTATAATCAACGGCACACCATATAAATAATATCATTTCCCAACTTATCGAGCCTATCGATTTAATCTATAAATCTCGCCCATTGGTAAATCAAAGAAATGAATACTAAGTATATGTGTCCGTTATTATATCGGGATTAAGAGCATGTACAATATAATATCTGAGGTCCGATTCAATTATGTAGTCAACAATAAATCGAATCACCTCTAAGTCGGTCCTGCTCAATACACACAAAGTGTACTAGTGTAATTCTATGGTCAAGACAAACCAATACCAAATCACACTATAACCATTCCAATGGTTTGTCCAAAACCATCTCGGTTGTGAGCCTTTACTTATACTTTACAAGGAGCCGATAACATGATCTTCCGTGTGACACCACACACCATGTTATCTACAATGTAATGTATTAGACAATATTGCATAACCATAAATATGCAAACAATGATCATATGATTCTTATTTCAAAAATAAAGATGTTCATACAAAAGATAGACTTTTCAGTATACATCCCAACATATTATTGATGCAGATAGCGGAGGTTAGTTTACGGTGTTTCATAGGAATTTTGATCCCTGAGTTGTCGTGCTGGGTTGTATAACTTTAAAGGTACTTTTGAGTACTTAGCTTGTGTTATACAAAGGAAGTAGAATTAGTTGCATACCATTATCGGGATCAAGTCGGTACTTGGTGAAGATGTTGGAAATAACCTTCGGGGAATAATATATTACTGATCATGGTTTAGTGATGTTGTGAGAGGGTATTTTTCCCGTGTTATTCCTTTGACTTATTGTCAGGGAATTCTTGAGCTTCAAGTAGAGTGATCGTGGATAACGGGAATACCATACAGAGTCATTAGACTTGTAGAGTTTACGCTCACCTAATAGCTCAAGAGTGTAAATGGATGTCTTAAGCCACCCAGAGTTATTGACTTACATTTGGATTAGGATGTTTGGATCTTCTATCAGATCCTGCCAGAAGACATTGGATCAAGTCTAGAGTTTAGAAATGACTTCGTATAAGTGTTTAAGAGTTGGAGACCGATGAGCAGATATTGCAGGTCAAATTATTAAAATTAAAAGTCTCCGAATGTTGGATAAAAGGAGCAAGATCAGAGTCATGGGTTATGAGTCGTTCCAATTTGCATCTCCGTTTTGGCAGTTGATTACTGTGATGATTATTAGAGAGTCATGATATTGATCTTGGATGTTTAGAGGTTGATTGTTGGAGATGTTATATTATGGTGGGAGAGTTGACTTAGTTGTTATATTGTTGACTTGATGATGTGGATATCTTGATATTAACTTGGATGTTATGATGTTGAAATGATGGTATAAAATGTCTCTCGGATGTCTGTATAATCCGAGAGTATTTAGATGTAGTTTCGAATGAACTCTCAGGCTTACCATTGCATAGGCAAGTGGAGTATACGATCGGAGTGACTTCGAGAATAGTTTTGATACTGAAGACCTCATATCGGGAGAAAATTTTTGATGATTACTTTACCGATTGAGATAATGATATTTTAGAGTCAAATGTCTTTACTTATGGTGTATTGGCTGAGGGCTGGTGTAAAGCACACGAAGTAGTTGAAGCTCGTGATGTACTCAATGCAATGTCATTCATTGGTTGTGAGCCTAATCAGGTTGTTTGATACCCTCAGTGATCGGTGTTGCAAAGTTGGCAAGGAATGGCAATTTTACCAAGAGATAATTTTATTGGTAACAGTGTTGCTAAACACTATGGAAATTGGAAGAACATAAGTTGCGATTATAGGAGGTGTTGGATGGGATATTTATCTGTCACAGTATTTCTTCTAGAGAAGATCCGGAACTCTTTGTTAAAAGAGAGATGGACCTTTGAGATTATGCATCCATTATCGACGATGGAATACGGTAGTTATTGAAAATGAATATCTTTTATTATGGAAAGATGATCTATTTAGATCAGCTAAGGACACCTGTGTCTACTCTAAGGTTGGTTTACGACTGGAGCATTGATATTGTAGTGACATGACATCATACAATTATCATTATCTCTCCTTTTCTCTGCAAGCGGCGTCGACCACAATCATTCCCTTCACTGTGAGTGTCGGTCTTCTTCCTCCCTGCTGCAAGCAGCGGCGAGTGAGGAGTTTCCTCGTTGGTGCCACGGACAAGCCAGAGAAGTAAGAGAGCACGTGCGGCCAGGAGTTCGAGTCGGCAGCAGTTCGATGAGGAGCTGTCCTTCCCGATCGTCGCCGGAGCAGGGTAAAGCACTGCCCATTCTTTGTTTCCCTCGATCTCGGAAGGGATCCTCCTATGAACAAATCCCTTCGTGTTTAGGCAGTGATCTTGAGCATGGATTTCTCCGAGCAACCATGGAACGACAGTTGCGGAATAAGATTGTGCGACTTATCAAGGTCAGGTGGAGTCACCACACCGATGAGGAGGCTACTTGGGAGCTTGAAGAAAAGATCAGAGCTCAATACCCCCACCTGTTTACTTAAGGTACGTAAGATATATTTTCAGTACTTGTGGTATCTCTTACTCATTATGCATTTGAGTAGGAAATTTGGGGACTAAATTTTTATTAGTGGGGAGAATGTTAAATATGAAAAATTTAAAATATAAAATTTAATGGCCAAGAATTTAGGAAAAATTATCCTGGAAATTATTTCGGCATTTTAGGAGAATTTTAGAAATTTTTCCAGAATTTTTTTGGATTTAAACGGGGCATGTACGAGATAATTACGGGGATAAAATAAATAGGCTTTGGTGGAATCTATTAATGGGAGATAATAGGCGACATTAACCTAAAGTTTCAAATACCTAAACCTAGGTTTAGTTTCCCGATCGCGCCGCACCGTCGGCTTTTCCCCTCACGACCACATCTTTCTCTCGCGATCTGTTTCCACGCAATGCCAGTTTCTTCTTCTTCCGCGACATTTTCACCGCGCGCCACACCCCTCCTTTCTCCCGCGAGCCTTCTCTTCCTCGCATTCGTGGCCACAAGATCGCCGCCTCTTTCTTTCTTCCCCCTTCGCCGCAGCAAGCATCTGTCGCAGCCAGCAGCCCAACGCCGCCGGCCTTGCGTCTGACCTCCGGCACCTCTGCTACATCCCGGCGGGTGACGCGACAAAAAGGGGTCAGCACCGTGTGTGTCGCCATCTCACACCATCGCGTTGTAGCCGCCTCCGTTGGGGGTTGTGGTCTCTCCGATGGTTGCCGGAGCAGGCGATTAGGGCAATGGCAGATCCTCTTCTCCGGTGAACCGAGCGGCTGGGAGGGAAGTGCCACCAGTGAAGTGGAAGTTTCCGGTAATTACCTTGTTTTTTCCTTATTTTCATTTCTGTCCAGCGTGTGTGTTGGTGTCGGGTGGTGAGACATGGGAAGTGGTCGACTGTGAAACGGGGGTTGAGTCGGTAGAAGGCTATGAACATTGTGTGGGTGGGCAGTGCATGGCTGTGGGTCGGAGTTGTGGTCGATTAGGGGCTGTAAATTGGGGGTTTGCACGGCTGTGGTGGCGGTGGGTGAGAGGAGAGACTGGATTGGTTGTGAATAGGCTGATTTTGGGGTTTTGGTCGGCTGTGAATGGGTTAGATAATTTGTGAAATTAAGAGTTGATTTGGGAAGGAATTATGTTTTGATACGGCAGTGAGTGATCGTTTAGGTGGATAGTTTAATCCATTAGGTTTTGGACTTGATATTAGGGTTGACAACATAATCTGAGTATATTATGTTTTATGCAAGTTTCGGTCACGAGGCAGGTCCATAGGCGTGAAGATTTGTATTATTTCGAGCATTTTATCAGGCGGGTATTTTGACTTATCTTTTAGATAATGTCATATTGATATACTTAGTTGGTTATAGCTTGCAATAATTTTTATGTTTAACTGCCTGTATGTTATTGTGCCTACTTGATACATGCATTTGATTGGCTTTTAGTTATACCTTCCTTGTTTTACTTAGGTCATTGATATGTACCTATTTGTTGTGCATATTATTCGGAGACATATTATAGTTGGTGTTACATGCTTTAGTGTCATGCACCATCTTGCATGATTGCATGATGGCTGGACGGGGTTCCTTTGTAGTTGAGCCCGCAGCCAGTTACATGTTCTGCACACACAGCTACTCATGGGTTAGTGGTACATCAGAAGGGTATGTGCAGTAGCTTTGTCAGGCTCCGCTGGTCCACTCATGGGTAGCGGGCAGGGATCCCTCCTCTGGTCTACGACACCGGGAGATGAGAGCATTGCTCCCCCACTCTGTTTGGGGCAGAAGGAAAGGTGTACTCCGACAACATCTTGTCCACTCGGTCACTCAGGAGCAGTGATGGCAGAGTGCACAGTTGTCATAGCCCTACCCACTCGGTTTCACCATCGCGTGTGAGGCGGCTGACTGGCATCAGGGGTGACCATGTCATTTGCATCGCATGCATATTGCATGGATGACATTTGTATTGTGTTTGCTTCATTTTGGTTGCTGCCTTGGATGTTGCATATGATTGACATGTATACAGGATACATTTTTTTGTATTTGGTCTAACGACTTTTTTTCTACTAGTATGGCACATGCTTCTATGTCAGGATAGAAGATGCTGGTAAGTACAGTCTTTCCGCATTTCTCTTTTATGCATTTCCTATATATATGATTGGGGAGACTGTACTGGCATGATTAGTATTGTTAGTTATATCTTACTATGCATATCGACTATTATCCACTGAGTTCATTGAACTTACCCCGTTGCTTTATATTTTTTTTCAGGATGAAACTGCCAGGAGAGTCCAGCTGTCAATCCCCCTCGTCGAATTGGATTTGTTTTTGTTGGTCTTATGGTTTCAGTTTTTTACTAGAAGACATGTTTAGGATTTGTGTTTTGATTATGTACTCATGGATGTTTTGGTGATATTGGTTATGTCCTTATGGACTTCTATCCGGATTTTTATTCCATTGGTTTGGTTGTGTATTCCTGCTCAGATGGCAGAAGGGGTAAGTCTAGATATTATAGACTTTCATTATTTACTTTGATTGTTGGCCTGAGGCCTATTTAAGACCTGCGTGTGTGGTTTTTGTTTCGGTCGTGTTGACCGATGTATAGTAGGTCGTGTAGGCCTTGTATGCAAGTTTCATATTGTCACTCGTACAGGGGAGATGCTGCCGGATTTTTGTCTGGCGGGGACTCCCTCGGGGCGTGACAATTTATTTGGTATCAGAGCCCTAGGTTTTCGAGTTCCTAGGGGTTTTTAGATTTTTCGAAGTTCGCCATGCTTGGCAGGTTTTTGCGAGTCAATCTGGGAATTTTTGGATTGGTATGGATTTCCGACGATTTTTATGTTTCGAAAATTCGAGGTATTATTGACGAGGTCAATTTGGGGATTTGGCGACGATGAGACCTCTCCTGGCAGCAAAAATAGGTATGATGATTAATTTTATATGTTTTTACTTGTAGTAACATCTGGTAATAATTTAACAGATATGAGACTAGGTGGGCATGCTCCTGCGCCGAGACGTGGTGCGGGGCAGCCACACCAGAGGACATTGAGATCTTTGGCGACGGAGTTGCCAGAAAGATCTACTGAGGGTGAGCATGTTGATCAGGGTCAACATCCACATGGTGTCGCGGGTGTCGTGGATCCTCAGTCCTCGGCGGTTCCTCCTCCAGAGATACCCACTTCTGGGGTATCCGATGTACCATCGGGAGATTCTGCTACTACACACCAGACACCCCCACCAAAGAGGGCCGCCATCAGAGACCCCATCAGTGGTGTCGGATGACCCTCACTCTGTATCTATCCCTGTTCATGCAGCGGCACCATCTACAGTAGTTTCGCCAACTCCTGCGACAACCCCTACTCATCCTACTGATGTGGCTGTGGCATGAGCTCAGATTCCCGATTTAGCCAAGTCGATGAAAAGCCAATTTACACTATTCAGCGGAGAGCCTAATCCGAGCGTGGCCCAGTCTTGGATCGAGACTATGGAGCATACTTTCTTCTATATGGTTTGCTCTGAGTGGGAGAAGGCAGAGTTGGCAGCCTTCCATTTACGAGGCGAGGCCGAGGTCTGGTGGTACACACAACGTTCGATTATTGACGAGCAGCAGATTACCTGGGAGAGATTCAGAGAGGCCTTTGAGAGTCAGTACTTCCCACAATCATATCAGATGATGCGCCATCAGGATTTTTTGAGTCTTCGAAAGAATAATCGCACAGTGATGGAGTATAATGCAGAATTTAATCGGTTAGCCAGATTTTATCCAGAGTTAGTCGCTGAGGACAAGTCATGCATGATTCAATTTGTTCAGGGACTAGATGGGCATCTTCAGGTCAAGATGGCAGGGGTTTGGCAGTTCTTCCTACCGAGAGGCATTGGATAGAGCTCTGTTGATTGAGTCGGCTCAACAGAGAGCTAATACTGACAGGAAGAGAAAACAGACAGAACGAACCACAGGACAAACCCAATAGCCACAGACTACTAGACAGTAGCAAAGTGGCCGCAGTCAGTCGGGTCAGAGTCACTCCGGGGCATCTAGATGACCTCAGAAATCAGGATGATCTTCCGTTGGACCCTCCCGACCTTCTCAATAGAACTGGAGGCCGCCCACTAGTGACACTTATTGTACTCGTTGTGGGTCGAGAGAGCATACCATCTCAGCCTGCACCTTGGGACAGTGAGTTTGCTATTATTGCAAATTGCCTGGACACCTGAGCCGAGATTGTTCGTTGAAGGCTCAGCATGTGGCTTCTAGGGTTTCTATCCAGGGAGGACAGTTTCGTCAGTCTGGGACTCAAAGAGGGGGGCATACAGCCAAACCTTCACAACGCCAGCAGAGGACAGCTTCCCCTACAGTAGTCGCATATGGCATGCATGGACAGGAGTACTCCAGTGCCCGTACGATGTCACAGGGTTCTATTTCAGGACCTCAGTATCAGATGCAGCCCCAGCCACTGGTACAGTACCAGTCGCAGCCTCAGCCACTGATTCAAGATTCAACCGCCATCGTTCAGACTAGCGCAACTCACGATACCATCCTGACCTTCAAATTTCGACCTTCATACACCTCCACCTCCACCGAAAATTGGGCGGATTCATGCGGTTACTAGAGAGGATGCGCAGCGAGCCAACGAATCCGTTTCCCGTGGTACGGTTTCACTTTATGCATTTTTAGCTATTATGTTAATTGATACTGGCAGTTCGCATTCATTTATTTCTCATGCATTTATGAGGGAGATTGGTAGACTACCTACTATTAGATCACAGCGATTAACTGTCTCTCTACCGTTCGGTGATACGTTGGATGTTACCCAGGAGGTCCGAGGTTGTCCCTTAGATTTTGGTAATATTATACTTACTGTAGATTTATTGGTACTGGACATGGTCGAGCTCGACATTATCCTTGGCATGGATTGACTGTCAGCATATCATGCCACAGTTGATTGCCAAACGAGGGTGGTCACATTTCGACCTCCGAACCAACCCTCGTGGGATATCACTGGCATCCGGGATGACGGCATATCGATCATTTCTGTGATTCAGGCTCAGAAGCTTTTATTACATGGTTGCCATGGTTTTCTATTATCTATGATCAACGTAGAAGACAATGGTGACTCTCAGATCGCTGACATTCCTATTGTCCGAGAATATCCAGATGTCTTTCCAGAGGAGTTACCGGGCCTGCCTCCCAGAAGGCAAGTGGAGTTCACGATTGAGTTAAGTCCTGGGACGTCATCGGCACCGAAAGCTCCTTATCGTATGGCCCCGAGAGAGTTGGACGAGTTAAAGGTCCAGCTCCAGGAGCTTATGGACATAGGTTTTATTGGCCCTAGCGTATCTCCCTGGGGTTCTCCGGTTCTCTTCGTGAAGAAGAAAGACGGTTCGATGAGATTATGCATCGACTACAAGCAATTGAACGTCGTCACTGTCAAGAATAAATATCCCCTACCCCATATTGAGGACTTGTTTGATCAGCTCAGAGGTACATCAGTGTATTCTAAGATTGATCTGTGGTCCGGATATCATCAACTAAGAGTTAGAGACTCAGACATTCAGAAGACAGCGTTCTGTACCAGATATGGACACTATGAGTTTTTGGTAATGCCATTTGGGCTTACCAATGCTCCAGCGGTATTCATGAATTTGATGAACCGTGAATTTAATGATTTCCTAGATCGGTTCATCATTGTCTTTATTGACGACATTCTGGTCTATTCTCGTTCCGAAGAGGAGCACGCGCAGCATCTTCTCCTTATTTTGGATAGACTCTGACAGAAGCGACTATATGCGAAGTTCAGTAAGTGCGTGTTCTGGTTACCCTCAGTCGGTTTTCTGGGACATGTGGTTTTTAGTAGAGGCATTTCAGTTGACCCCCAGAAAATTAAGGCTGTCACCAGTTGGGAGCAGCCGAAATCAGTTCAGGAGGTTCACAATTTCTTGGGCTTAGCCGGATATTACAGATGGTTCGTTGAGGGTTTCTTGAGCATTGTTATGCCATTGACACGCCTTACCAGGAACGGCGTGAAGTTCACGTGGTCAAAGGCATGTGAAACCAGCTCCCAGGAGTTGAAGAAAAGACTGGTGTCAGCACTGGTTCTGGTATTTCCATCAGGGGACGACAATTTCATCCTTTATACCGATGCGTCTCTCCAGGGTTTAGGTGCAGTACTGATGCAACACGGTAGGGTTGTCTCTTATGCTTCTCACCAGTTGAAGGAGCATGAGAAAAACTACCCAGTACATGATCTAGAACTAGCCGCTATTATCTTTGCCTTGAAGATTTGGAGACATTATCTGTATGGTATTACATTTGGGATTTTCACTGATCATAAGAGTCTTAAATATCTATTTACGCAGAAGGAACTCAATCTCCGATAGAAGAGATGGGTGGAGTTTCTGAAGGATTATGACTGTACCATTAGTTACCACCTAGGAAAAGCCAATGTGGCTGCCGATGCACTTAGCTGGAAGTCCCGAGGGACTTTAGCTTCCTACCGAGTTTTAGTCACGGATTTGATTCAGGGTTTCTCTAAGTTGGCCTTTAGGAGCAGGGCATTCTTGTTACCATGGTTGCTCAGTCATCTATCCGGATGAGAGTCCGGGAGGCTCAGGACAGTGATCAGCACTTACAGTTCATTGGCAGTCAGATAACCTCTGGATAGCAGATTGAGTTCACCCGAGACGATGAAGGTATTATATATTTTCGGGGTAGATTATGCGTACCTCAGTCTCACTCAGTCATGGAGGAGTTACTTCATAAGGCTCATCGCTCTCGATTTGCGATCCACCCAGGCGGAACCCGCATGTATCGATATTTAAAGCGTTTGTATTGGTGGAACGGCATGAAGAAAGACATCGTAGATTTTTTTGCTAGATGTTTAGTTTGTCAACAGGTGAAGGCTGAGCACCAGAGACCAGCCAGACTACTTCAGAGGATTTCTATTCCTGAGTGGAAGTGGGATCACATTACCATGGATTTTGTGGTGGGTTTACCTAGGACACATCAAGGCCATGACACGATTTGGGTAGTCGTAGATCGACTAACCAAATCCGCGCACTTCTTAACGATTCGGAAGACTGACTCTCTGGATCGTTTGGCAGAGTTATATTGTCGAGAGATCATCAAATTGCATGGTGTTCCTTTGATCATTATATCAGATAGAGATCCCGGTTCACGTCCTGGTTCTGGCAAAGTCTATAGCAGGCCTTAGGCACGCAACTTCGTTTTACTACAATATTTCATCCGCAGACAGATGGACAGTCTGAGTGGACCATTCAGACACTAGAGGACTTGCTAAGGTCCTGTGTTATGGATTTCGGGGGCAACTGGGAGGACCACTTGTCGTTAGTGGAATTTGCCTACAATAACAACTATCATTCGGCTATCCAAATGGCCCCGTTTGAAGCATTGTATAGTAGACATTATCGTACACCCACCCTCTGGGAGGAGGTTGGGGAGGCCCAATTATAGGACCCCAGAGAGCTCAGCTTGAGGCAGAGTTGGTCCATACTATCAGACATAGGATGGCAGAGGCGCAGGATCGTCAGAAGAGTTATGCAGATCGGAGACGGAGACCTCTGGAGTTCTCTATTGGTGATCATGTATTCCTGCGAGTCTCACCCACAAAAGGGGTGAAGAGATTTGGCCTCCGTGGTAAGCTAACTCCTAGGTACATTGGTCTGTTTGAGATTTTGGAGAGGATCGGAGCAGTCGCTTACCGCCTAGCGCTACCACCGTCCTGTAGGGACGCGGTTGGCCGGCTAGAGGGGGGTGAATAGCCCTCTTTCGTCGTATGATGGAAGTAGTTCTTAATCGTCTACAACTATTGTTAGCGCAAGAGAAAAATACAACTACAAACAATAATAAAGATAAGCAAGATGCCAAACAATGCTAACAAGGGATGTAACATGGTTCACGGCCTCGCCGCTAGTCCACGGTCTGATTCGTCTAAGGTGAATCACGCCTCAAGCTTTCACTATTCTCTCCTTTGCACCAAGCTAGGTGGAGGTAACCTTTTACACAAGAATCCACTCTTCATACAATGGAATGAAGATTAGCACAAGTAGAAGAGTGAAAGATCTTTAGAGCACTTTGGGAGATGTTATGAGTTGAAGCATTAGGCTCCCAAAGCCCCTCACCTCTTCTTTTTATAGAAGAAGAAGGTTTCTTCCCATTGACACATGACCAGTCGACTGTTGCCACTATCAGTCGACTGATCTTGTAGTCGTTGCCTAATAACGGCTTCTTCCACGTTGGATTTCACCCAACAGCTCCTACATCAGTCGACTGATCTTACCATCAATCGACTGATGGAGCTATCAGTCGAGTGCCAGAAGCAAACACTTCATTCTGTGCCCGAAACCCTTGTGACCAGTCGACTGATGCCTTCATCAGTCGACTAGTGGTCTTATCAGTCGACTGTCAATCCATGGCAGTCGACTGTTGGCACATGAATCGGACTCGAACATTAGTCGAGTCACAGTCGACTTAGAATAGTCAACTTCCATAACATGGCAGTTGACTGATGTCGGAAAATCCCATCCGACACTTAGCCAATTGGCCTAGTTCACCTAAGCGCACTACCCCTTCCCGGGTTACATTCGCTCACTCTCATTCCTTAGAGTCCCTCGCCTTTGAAGTTGTCTTCGTCCGGCCACATCCCTCAGATGCGCCAAGCGCATGGCTTTGTAGTGTCATCCTTCGCGTCTCACCCTGAAGTCTACTTCCTCTGGCTTCACTCCAATCTCCTCGTTCGGCGGTCCCTCGGATGCTCCAAGCATGGCTTCCGCAAAGCTATCCTTCACCGACTCAAAGACCGAGTCATGAGAGGTGAACCTGCCAATGCTCCATGTGTGAATTACTAAGTCCTACAAGACTCCAATGCACATATCAAATCCAAACATTCTAACTTAAACCCTTTGCCACACACATCAAAACTATATCACGGGTTGATTGCACTAACACGTCCTTGGATGGTATCCATGATGTGTTTCATGTGTCCATGCTGAAGAAGTATGTGCCAGACTCTACACATATTCTGTCAGATGTGTCAGGTTCCATTCAACCTGATGTTACTTACGCAGAGGTTCCGATACGGATTCTGAATCACAAGGAACGACAGTTGCGGAACAAGATTGTGCGACTTGTCAAGGTCGGGTGGAGTCACCACACCGATGAGGAGGCTACTTGGGAGCTTGAAGAAAAGATCAGAGCTCAATACCCCCACCTGTTTACTTAAGGTACGTGAGATATATTTTCAGTACTTGTGGTATCTCTTACTCATTATGCATTTGAGTAGGAAATTTGGGGACCAAATTTTTATTAGTGGGGGAGAATGTTAAATACGAAAAATTTAAAATATAAAATTTAATGGCCAAGAATTTAGGAAAAATAATCCTAGGAATTATTTCAGCATTTTAGGAGAATTTTAGGAATTTTTCTAGAATTTTTCTGGATTTAAACGGGGCCTGTACGAGAAAATTACGGGGATAAAATAAATAGGCTTTGGTGGAATCTATTTAAGGGAGATATTAGGCGACATTGACCTAAAGTTTCAAATACCTAAACCTAGGTTTAGTTTCCCGATCGCGCTGCACCATCGACTTTTCCCCTCACGACCACATCTTTCTCTCGCGATCTGTTTCCACGCAATGCCAGTTTCTTCTTCTTCCGCGACATTTTCACCGCGCGCCGCACCCCTCCTTTCCCCTGCGAGCCTTCTCTTCCTTGCATTCGTGGCCACAAGATCGCCGCCTCTTTCTTTCTTCCCCCTTCACCGCAGCAAGCGTCTGCCGCAGCCAGCAGCCCGACGCCGCCGACCTTGCGTCTGACCTCCGGCACCTCTGCTACATCCCGGCGGGCGACGCGACAAAAAGGGGTCAGCACCGTGTGTGTCGCCATCTCACACCACCGCGTTGTAGCCGCCTCCGTTGGGGGTTGTGGTCTCTCCGATGGTTGCCGGAGCAGGCGATTAGGGCAATGGCAGATCCTCTTCTCCGGTGAACCGAGCGGCTGGGAGGGAAGTGCCGCCAGTGAAGTGGAAGTTTCCAGTAATTACCTTGTTTTTTCCTTATTTTCATTTCTGTCCAGCGTGTGTGTTGGTGTCGGGTGGTGAGACATGGGAAGTGGTCGACTGTGAAACGGGGGTTGAGTCGGCTGTAAAGGCTATGAACAGCTGTGGGTGGGCAGTGCACGGCTGTGGGTCGGAGTTGTGGTCGATTAGGGGCTGTAAATTGGGGGTTTGCACGGCTGTGGTGGCGGTGGGTGAGAGGAGAGACTGGATTGGTTGTGAATAGGCTGATTTTGGGGTTTTGGCCGGCTGTGAATGGGTTAGATAATTTGTGAAATTAGGAGTTGATTTGGGAAGGAATTATGTTTTGATGCGACAATGAGTGATCGTTTAGGTGGATAGTTTAATCCATTAGGTTTTGGACTTGATATTAGGGTTGACAACATAATCTGAGTATATTATGTTTTATGTAGGTTTCGGTCACGAGACAGGTCCACGGGCGTGAAGATTTGCATTATTTTGAGCATTTTATCATATGGGTATTTTGACTTATCTTTTAGATAACGTCATATTGATATGCTTAGTTGGTTATAGCTTGCAATAATTTTTATGTTTAACTGCCTTGTATGTTATTGTGCCTACTTGATACATGCATTTGATCAGCTTTTAGTTATACCTCCCTTGTTTTACTTAGGTCATTGATATGTACCTATTTGTTGTGCATATTATTCGGAGACATATTATAGTTGGTGTTACATGCTTTAGTGTCATGCACCATATTGCATGATTGCATGCTGGCTGGACGGGATTCCTTTGTAGTTGGGCCCGCAGCCAGTTACATGTTCTGCACACATAGCCACTCATGGGTTAGTGGTACATCAAGAGGGTGTGTGCGAGCTCTCAGTTCACCGTCCGCCTCATGGGTAGCGGCGGCAGGTGTGGTAAGTGGCAGGATCCCTCCCTCTGGTCTGAGATGAGAGCATTGCTCCCCCACTCTGTTTGGGGCAGAAGGAAAGGTGTACTCCGACAGCATCTTGTCCACTCGGTCAATCAGGAGCAGTGATGGCAGAGTGCATAGTTGTCATAGCCCTACTCACTCGGCTTCACCATCGCGTGTGAGGCGATTGACTGGTGTCGGGGGTGACCATGTCATTTGCATCGCATTCATATTGCATGGATGACATTTGTATTGTGTTTGCTGCATTTTGGTTGCTGCCTTGGATTTTGCATATGATTGACATGCATACAGGATACATTTTTTTGTATTTGGTCTGACGACTTTATTTCTACTAGTATGGCACATGCTTCTATGTCAGGATAGGAGATGCAGGTAAGTACAGTCTTTTCGCATTTCTCTTTTATGCATTTCCTATATATATGATTGGGGAGACTGTACTGGCATGATTAGTATTGTTAGTTATATCTTACTATGCATATCGACTATTATCTGCTGAGTTCATTGAACTTACCCCGTTGCTTTATATTTTTTTTCAGGATGAAACTGCTAGGAGAGTCCAGTTGCCAATCCCCCTCGTCGAATTGGATTTGTTTTTGTTGGTCTTCTGGTTTCGATTTTTGACTAGAAGACATGTTTAGGATTTGTGTTTTGATTATGTACTCGTGGATGTTTTGGTGATATTGGTTATATCCTTATGGACTTCTATCCGGATTTTTATTCCATTGGTTTGGTTGTGTATTCCTGCTCAGATGGCAGAAGGGGTAAGTCTAGATATTGTAGACTTTCGTTATTTACTTTGATTGTTGGCCTGAGGCCTATTTATGACCTGCGTGTGTGGTTTTTGTTCCGGTCGTGTTGGCCAGTGTATAGTAGGATCGTGTGAGCCTTGTATGCAGTTTCGTATTGTCACCAGACAGGGAGATGTCGCTGATTTTTGTCTGGCGGGGACTCCCTCGAGGCATGACAAGAAGCTTTGGTCATTTGGGTCTTGCCTAGGTTAGCTCTAGGGGTAACTCCCCGTGTAACCTTCTTAGTGACTTCCCTAGGTTTCCTTGAAACCCTAGCCACTAGGCATCTACCTTGGTCAACCTTAGGGATGACTTCCCTATTGACCTTGGTTTTCCTAGACCTAGGTTGTATTCCATAATCAAATGAAACACTATGATAAGTCCTTTTGGGCTTAGGTTTGTGACCCAAACCTTTATTGCCCATGGATGGTTCTTGTTTACTAGGTCTTTAACTTTGACTCCTAGACCTAGATTTTTGATCACTTGACCCCTGAAATTGATTTTGCATTTTCTTAAGGGTCTTCTCCAATTGCTCAAGTCTTGACCTCAAGACTTGATTTTCTAGCTCTAATTGCCCAATTTTTGAATTTTTATTAAATCTTTGGGCATTACCATTCCTTCTAGGCATATGCCTAGTCCATTTAGGGTTGATACCTAGGTGATCTGTTAGTGCAATCAACCCGTGATATGGTTTTGATGTGTGTGGTAAAGGGTTTAAATTAGGTTGGTTGAATTTGATGTGTGCGTTGGAGTCTTGCAGGACTTAGTAATTCTCACATGGAGCTTAGGCAAGTGTCACCGCTCACAACCTCGTGCTTGAGTCGGAGAAGGAGCATTGCAGAGCCATGCGCTTGATGCTGCCGAGAGACCACCATACGAGATGACTTGAAGCGAAGCCAAGGAAGCATACTTCGAGGGCAAGAGACGCGAAGGAGCATTGCAGAGTCGTGTGCCTGATGCTGCCAAGAGACGTGGCCGCGAACGAAGAGAGCTTCGGCGAGAGACTTCAAGTGAGATGAGAGAATGAGTGAATTGTAAGTAGCTTAGTAGGTGAACTTGGCCAAATGGCTGAGTGTCGGAGGCTCGACCGTAAGGGTTGAGGTTTACCCGACCACCAGACACTCAAATGGATGTAAGTTTTGAGTTTTACCTGGCATCAGTCGACTGCTCCAAGTCGAACAGAGTTTGACTGGTATATGAGTTTCGTTCATAAGATCACGACCGCCACGGTTGGCAAATGACCGTCGAGGTCAATGCGATCACGATAGCACCACCGACCGTCGAGAGGGTTTGGGCACAGAACCTCTTGTAGCCGACTGATCAGTCGACTATGGAGGCATCAGTCGACTGATGGATACATCAGTCGACTGCCAAGGGTTTCATTGGACTACAACGGTCGGGATCTGACGTGTTCAGAGGTTGTTGTAACGACACCAGTCGACTGCCAAAGGAAGCAGTCAACTAATAGCGGCCAACGGGAAGAAATCAGCCCTCTCTATAAAAAGAGAGGGTGTGGGGTTTTGGATGGCTAATGCTAATGCTCCGAACTACCATCCAAGTGCTCCACAAGTGTTAAACTCCTTCTCCTTAGTTTTCTTTCACATCTATTGTAAAAGGAGTGTTCTCATTGTTGTAAGGGTTTACCTCCACCTTGCATTGGCTAAAGGGAGAGACCAATATTGGATTGGTTGCGGAGTGATTCACCGGGGACGAATCGGACTGTGGATTAGCGACGAGGCCGTGAACCACGTTATATTGTTTGTTAGCATTGTTTATCTTTGTGTTTGTTCTTAATTGTCTTTGCTTTGTATTTTCCGCTTACACTAACGTTTATTGTAGATGATTAGGAACGACTTTCATCATACAACAAAAGAGGGTTATTCACCCCCATCTAGCCGGCCAACCGTGACCCTACAAGTGGTATCAGAGCAAGGTAGCTTGTCAACAGACTAACCACCGCAACAAGAACTACATCAAGGATGGTCGGCTCCAACATTCACCCACCAAAGTTTGAAGGAGAATTCTCTTGGTGGAAGAAGAGAATGGAGGTATTTTTCGAAATCGATTTTGAAATTCTATTAATAATGGAAAATGGTTTCGAGATACCTAGGGGTGAAGATGGGGAGCAAATAGAGAAGACAAGATGGACAAAAAGGAAAAGGGAGGAGTACTTGGCGAATTCAAAGGCAAAGCACCACCTCTACAATGTACTCCCCCAACAAGAAGTAAACCGGATAGGGGAATGTGCAAGTGCCAAGGAAATGTGGGAGAAGCTCATAGAAGTCCATGAAGGCACTTCCGAGGCCAAACTTGCAAGGAGAGATCTCCTCCACTCCTAACTAACAAATATCAAACTTGAAAAGGGAGAAAAGGTAACATCCTTATACTCTAGGTTTAAAGAAATTTTAATTGGACTAACAAGTGTAGGAGAATGACTTTCGAACCGGGATATGCTCATGAAAGCAATCGATGCTTTTCCTCGATCATTGAAATGGAGCTCAATAGTGGACTCCTTCTACATGTCAAAGAATTTAGAAGTGAGCACATTGGAGGAGTTCTTCTCAACCATGGAGCTCCATGAAACAAGGCTTGAAGGAATAAATGAAGAATCAAGCATCAAGCCATCAAGAGGAGTAGCCCTAGTAGACAACAAGGAAAAGAAGAAGAAGATAGAGACTTCCTCCTCCTCCGATGAAGCATCCTCATCATCCTCCATGAATAGCAATGAAGATGCTTATATGGTAAGGAAGGTAAGACGTGCTTTAAGAAATTTAAAGTTTAACAAATCTTATGATAGGAGAAGGCACAAGAGGAAGATAATATGCTACAATTTCCAACAAGAGGGACATATAAGAGATGATTGTCCCCTCTTGAACAAAAGTAAAGAAGAAAGGAAGAAGAAAGAGGAAAAGAAGAAGGGGAGCAAGAAGAAAAAGGAAGAAGAGAAGAAGGCCAAGGAAAAGGGGAAGCCCAAGGCACTAAAAGCAAGAACTTGGGATGACCCTTCCTCTTCCTCATCATCATCAGAGGAAGAAAATGCTTTTGTCACAAATTTGGCACTAATGGCATTTGATGACCTAGACATCTCCTCCTCCGAACAAGAAAGATCAAGCACAAGTGAGGAGAGCTCTAGTGAAGGGGGAGGCTCATCACCATCCTCATCCGAATCCGAAGAAGAAGACATGGAGACTATGGTAACGAATCTCTCACCCAATAAAATAGTTTCCATGATTTCTAGCCTTACTAAGGATTTATATAGGGCTAAGAAAAAGAATAAAAGCATGCTAGATCAAATTAAGGCTTTAGAAAATAAATTAGAACAAGCATGTTTGAATATTAATGATGATGATGCATGCTCGCATGATCTTTATATGTCTCTTGATGTTAATGATGCATGCATTGAGGAAAATAGAATGTTAAGGGAAAAGGTAGACCATTTGACCAAAGCCCTAGAAAAATTTACAATTGGCTCCAACACCCTTAATATGATTATAGGGAGCCAAAGGGCAAGTTTCAATAAGAAAGGCCTAGGATATAAGGGAAAAACAAATGAAAATGCCTATAAATATCTAATTGCTAGGGGCCAAAGCAAAAATAAGACAATTGCAAGAAAATGGATCCCTAAGGAATTTTTAGTGAACCCATAGGAAAGAATTTGTATTGGGTTCCAAAATCCATCCTTAAGGGTTAGGAAAACCCTAGGATAATCAACCATATGGAATTTATCTATATCATATTTTGGTTGACTTAGGATGGCGGGACTAAGTTTTTGAAATAGTGTTGGGTGATGATAATGTGCCCATAAATTGATAATAATGCTTAAATCATGATAGTTAATATAATTGTTATATATGTTTGTAATCATGATTTATGATCTTGACATTTGATATATAATCATGGGCAATAAGGTTTAAATCATGCTTTGGTTGATACTTGATTGATTATCATGACTTTATACCTAATGCATGATTATAAATTGATGAATACATTTGTTTCATGATCATAATGTGAAATTCATACATATATGTCTTTATGATCATGTGGTATGTTAGGATGATACTTAACCATGTTTAGAATTGCATGAAATTAATGGTTAAGTATATACAAATACCTTAGGTTCATCTCACACTCACCATAGGCTACCTTGATTGAAAACTTAGCATGGGTGAGATGATAGGATGATACTAATGGTCCACTAATGCCTATGGCATTTAGATGGTCATTTAAAGTATCAAAATAGCAATAATAGACTAATCATGGGAAAGGCTTATGTTTAATTCATAGACATATTGCCCAAAGATCATGGTTGGATATTTCATATATTTTCAAAACAATTTCTTACTTTAAAATTTGTGCCTTCATGTTTTGAAACAATCTAATGCAAAACTAGGTGTTAAAATTGATACAAACTTGATCAAAAACCTAGTTACTTTTGAAACTTTTGTATTTTTGGAAAATACTTGAAAATATAATGATTTTTCATGGAAAACTATTTTTCACTGATAAAGGACCTTAAAATAAATGTGTTCCCCAAATTTCATAATTTTTTGAATTTTATAGAATTTTTAATACATTTCTGAAATTCACCCCGAAATTCAAAAAACTTGAAATCAGAGTGTCAGTCGACTGGTAGTCTGAACCAGTTGACTGCCCGACCGATAACATGCCCAATAACCTTCGTTTATCAAATTTAAGGCATGTTTTGGTAATTTTTGTTCCCTAGACTTGATGACATGCTTATATAAACCCTATTTAATATTTTTGATGGTGTCAAAGGGGGAGAAATATATATATTTAAGTAAGGGGAATTGTATTTAGGGGGAGTTTCATGTATTGAGGGGGAGAGTTGCTAATCATGTTATTTACATGCTTTCTTACCTTAATATTTTTATCAAATGTTTACCTAACTTAAACGGATTATCACACATCAAAAAGAGGGAGATTATTAGTGCAATCAACCCGTGATATGGTTTTGATGTGTGTGACAAAGGGTTTAAGTTAGGATGGTTGGATTTGATGTGTGCGTTGGAGTCTTGCAGGACTTAGTAATTCGTACATGGAGCTTAGGCAAGTGTCACCGCTCACAACCTCGTGCTTGAGTCGGAGAAGGAGCATTGCAGAGTCATGCGCTTGATGCTGCCGAGGGACCGCCGGACGAGATGACTTGAAGCGAAGCTAAGGAAGCAGACTTCGAGGGCAAGAGATGCGAAGAAGCATTGCAGAGTCATGCACCTGATGCTGCCAAGGGACGTGGCCGCGAACAAAGAGAATGAGTGAATTGTAAGTAGTTCAGTAGGTGAACTTGGCCGAATGGCTGAGTGTCGGAGGCTTGACCTTAAGGGTTGAGGTTTACCCGACCGTCGGATGCTCAAACGGATGTAAGGTTTGAGTTTTACTCGAGATCAGTCGACTGCAATGTCATGGCAGTCGACTGCTCCAAGTCAAACGGAGTTTGACTAGTATACGAGTCTCGTTCATGTGCCATCAGTCGATTGCCACAGGTTGGTAGTCGACTGCCGAGGCCAACAGTCGACTGCTGATAGCACCAGTCGACTGGTCGAGAGGGTTTGGGCACAGAACCTCTCATAGCCGACTGATCAGTCGACTATGGAGGCATCAGTCGACTGATGGATACATCAGTCGACTGCCAAAGGTTCCGTTGGACTACAACGGTCGGGACCTGACGTGTTCAGAGGTCGTTAGGCGCACCGATCGCCAAAGGAAGCAATGATCGATAGCGGCCAACGGGAAGAAATCAGCCCTCTCTATAAAAAGAGAGGGTGTGGGGTTTTAGATGGCTAATGCTAATGCTCCAAACTACCATCCAAGTGCTCCACAAGTGTTAAACTCCTTCTCCATAGTTTTCTTTCACATCTATTGTAAAAGAAGGAGTGTTCTCATTGTTGTAAGGGTTTACCTCCACCTTGCATTGGCTAAAGGGAGAGACCGATATTGGATTGGTTGCGGAGTGATTCACCGGGCACGAATCGGACCATGGATTAGTGATGAGGTCGTGAACCACGTTATATTGTTTGTTAGCATTGTTTATCTTTGTGTTTGTTCTTAATTGTCTTTGCTTTGTATTTTCTGCTTGTGCTAACGTTTATTGTAGACGATTAAGAATGACTTTCATCATATGACAAAAGAGGGCTATTCACCCCCCTCTAGCCGGCCAACCGCGACCCTACATGATCCTCTATTTTCCTAATGGTCTCCCTAGGTAGAATATTTTTAGGGACATTAGTCTCAAATTTCTCCTTCTTTGAAATATTATATGATTTTGCACCTCAAGTCTATTTTTAGCATGCTTTTGTTCATGAGTAATAGCAAGAGTATTTAAATTATTTCTAGCATGCTTTTTGACATTAAAACTAGAAGGTGCATTATTGAATTTTACCTTAGGATTTGCCTTAGAGACTCTCCCTACATGTGATGCTCCTTCTTGCCCTTTCTTCTTCCCCCTAGGGCATTGAATCCTGTTGGTGCAACAATGCCCCAAGCATTTATATGTTTTGATGTTTGGATAATCATCTAAGTTAGGCAACAAATTGTGAACTTGTTCAAGTGACAGGAAAATCCAAGTATGATCTTGGCAAGAGAAGTCCAAGGTAAAGGTTTGGCGGCATAAGACCAAGCATGTTGTCTTGGCGGCATTAAGTCCAAACGAACTTTGGCAAAGGAAGTCCAAATGCAAGTCTTGGCAGCATAAGTCCAACCATGTAGACTTGGCGGCATAAAGTCCAAGCACGCTTTGGAAAAGAAGAACCCAAGACATGACAAAACCGAAGGAAGCTCTTGGAAGAAAAGCGTGAAGGATGAACAAGTCGCGGACTCGGAGGGATCCTGGAGGCGCAAGGCTTAAGGAAGAGCTAGAAGGTTGAGTCTAGGTCTAAGGGGTGAAATCAAGTATGAAATATTCATATTTGATGAGTATCAGTCGACTGATACGATGTATCGATCAACTCAGTGCTCGACCGAGTCGTGAAATCGACGCGATCGAGCCTCGTGGCTTGGATCGATACAAGCATCGATCGATCGCCAACATGGCGATCGATCAAGGCAAAACAGTACGTAATGGAGTCCCACTCATTGCGCTGTGATCACTCGGATCGATCTCTCCATCACCGATCGGTGATGGATGGATCGTCGGATCGATGAGAATGCCGTTGGAGGTAACGACTATGAATTCCATGAATCTGGCCTTCGTAAGCTAATCGCGCTAGATGTGATGTTGTACATCAGTCAATTGATAGTGCTCCAACGGGATAACGGCTCTGAATCCCGTGAATTGATCGCTTAAAAGTCGAAGATCGATGTTGTACATCAGATCGATCGCGTCAACGGGAAAATCAGCCTTCTCTATAAAAAGAGGGTGGTAGAGGTTTTTAGGAAAATGCTCATTCTCCATTCTTCCAAAGCCTCCACGAGTTTTCTAGCTTTCTAAGTGATCTTAAATCCCCTCCTCTTCTCTCTAAGCTTAAGTTTCATTCTTTGTAAAGAAGAGGAGTTGTGTTGTAAAGGAAAGTTTCTTAGTGGAATTGCTTGGGTTGATCCACCTTAAGGATCGCCGTGGAGTAGGAGCGTTATCTCCGAACCACGTAAAGGCTTTTGTTAGCATTGCTTTTTATTTTTACATATATTATTTGTGTTTGCTTCCGCTAATCATTCTTGTAGAAATGAAAAATGCTATTCACCCCCCTCTAGCTTCCAAACGATCACCAACAAGTGGTATCAGAGCCCGGATCACATCGAAAGATCTAGCAATCAACCGGAGCAAAGATGGCTTTTCAAGAGGGGTATAGCACGGCGAGGCCTTCATTCTTCGACGGCAACGACTTCGGATATTGGAAAGGTAGGATGGAGTATTACTTAATGAATGATATTGAGAATTGGTTTAGTGTTGTAGATGGTTTTGAGAAGTCGGTCGACGAATTCGGAGCACCACTACCGACAAAAGATTGGACAAGAGAAATGACCAAGAAAGCACAAGCAAATGCAAAAGCAACGACCACACTTCAATGTGGTTTATCCAAGGAGCAACTCTCTAAAGTCGGGCCCTTCAACTCCGCAAAAGAACTTTGGGAGAAGCTCACCGAACTCAACGAAGGATCCAAAGAAACAAGAAGGGCCAAGAGAGATCTTTTGATTGGCCAACTCCAAAGCTTCACCATGAAGACAAACGAGACCGTGAGCCAAATGCATGGGCGTTTCAAGGAAGTAGTCAACGGACTACATGTTGTAGGTGAGAAGGTCGATGGCAGAGACCTAGGTATGTGTTACAAGCTTTCCCTAGAACCACCTTATGGGCTTCAATGGTAGATGCCTATAAGGTCTCTAGGGATCTTTCATTAGTTAAGTTAGATGAGCTATTTTGTGAATTTCAATTACATGAACAAGCTAACACTTCATCCAAAGAGAAGGGTATAGCTCTTTTTGCAGGAAAGAAGGAGAAGAAGAAGAAGGAGAAGAAGGAAGTGTCCTCCTCATCCGAATCCGAGGAAGACTCATCAAGTAGTGAAGATGAGTTATCGGCAAGCGAGGTGGCACATTACGTCAAGAAGTTTGGTGGGAAGTCAAGGAGACTCACCAAGAAAGATGTGAAGAAGATGTTCCAATCCTCAAGAGGTAAATCTTCAAATAATTCAAATTCTACCTCTAACGTGACTTGTTTTGGTTGCAACAAGAAAGGGCATATAAAGCCAAATTGCCCGAAACTAAAGAAGAAGGAGGAGAAGGAAAAGAAAAAGAAGGAAAAGAAGGAGAAGAAGAAGAAGGAGGCGATGGTGGCACAAACATGGAACACTCTAAGCATGGAGGAGTCTTCCGACGATGAAGTTTGTCATGCCACCCGGAATCTAGCCCTCATGGCATTGGAGGAAGTAGCCGGGAGCTCAAGCGAGGAGTCTTCTTCCTCTTCAAGCGATGAATCATCATCAAGTGATGATGATGAGGTAAACAACTCACCTAAAGTAGATTTACTTTACAAAACTATTGCATGCTTACAAAATGCTTTAAATAGATCGAAAAATAGGATTAAGGATATAAAATTAGAGATCAAATCACTTAAGAGTGTAGATTCATCATGTGGTAAACCATCTAGTGATATTGATGAATGTACTCTTAGGGATGAAAATGATGAGTTAAGAAAAGAAATAGGTAAATTAAGAGCATGCTTAGAAAAATTCACCAATGGTTCAAAATACCTAGACATGATTATTAAGGATCAAAGGGCTATCTACAACAAGGCCGGATTAGGATATAGGTCTAAGGAAAAAGATGTAGCATTTACATCTCTTGTTAGTAGAAAATCAATATTTAAAAGCAAGGGGAGAAAGGCATGGGTACCTAAGAAATTTATAATTGATGCTAGTGGTCCTAAGATTTGGGTACCTAAGGATTGTGTTTTTCTTGTGATATAGGTAGAAGAACCAAGCTTGTGGATAGTTGATAGTGGGTGCTCAAAGCATATGACCGGGGATGAGAAAAAATTCTCCACTATCAACCACACTAGCAAAGGAAAAGTCTCATTTGGTAATAGCGGCAAACTTAAGATTCTAGGAAAGGGCACAATTGAGGTATCCCCCAATCTTGCCATTCATAAAGTGCTATTAGTTAAAAATATGAAATTTAATTTACTTAGTGTAAGTCAACTATGTGATGCAAACTTTGATGTTAGATTTGATTCCTCAAAATGCTTTATAAGACCCAAAATTCAAAATGATTGCATGTTGGTAGGGTTTAGGAAATTAAATATATATTATGTTGATTTATCCTATGCTACTAATGCTTCCACTAAGTGTCTTATCGCAAAAGAGGAAGAAAGTTGGCTTTGGCATAGGAGGCTAGGACACATAAACATGAAGAACATAGCCAAAATAGCAAAAATGAAGTTAGTCAAAGGATTGCCCAAAGTCAAATTTCTCAAGGACAAGATGTGTGATGCATGCCAAGAAGGGAAACAATCAAAAATATCACACAAAGATAAAAATTTACTTAGTACCGCTCTACCGTTAGAATTATTACATATGGATTTATTTGATTGTCATAGTACCCCCTCTATGATTGGTAGTAAATATTGCTTGGTAATAGTAGATGATTTCTCTAGGTTTACTTGGGTATTTTTCTTGAAAAATAAAGATGAAACCTTAGGAATAATCATAGGATTTAGCAAAAGAGTAGAAAATGAAAGAAAACTCAAAATCAACCGGATCCGTAGTGATCATGGTGGAGAATTTGAGAATTCTAATTTTTCAACTTTTTGCTTAGAAAAAGGGTACAAGCATGAGTTTTCTTGTCCTAGAACACCCCAACAAAATGGAGTTATGGAAAGAAAAAATCGTGCCCTACAAGAAGCGGCTAGGACAATGCTTAATGCATACTCCTTACCTAGCTACTTGTGGGCGGAAGCGGTTAATACCGCTTGCTATATCCAAAATAGGGTATTGATTCATAGGTTTTTAGGAAAAACTCCATTTGAATTGTGGAATGGTACAATTCCAACAATTCATTATTTTAAGACCTTTGGATGTAAAGTTTATATTTTAAATACCAAAGACAACCTAGGTAAGTTTGAGTCCAAAGCGGATGAGAGAATCCTAGTTGGATACTCATCCACTAGTGTAGGATATAGAGTTTACAATAAAAGGACTCAAAAGATTGAAGAATCTTCAAATGTTCAATTTGATGAAACTTCCAATACATACCCTAGGAAATCCCCTATTGATGATGATATTAATAATGAAAATCAAGAAATTACCCAACAATTTCAAGATTTAACCTTAGGGGGTAATGATCAAGGGGGAGGATTGAATCAAGGGGGAGTAAGGGATGATTCCGATGAGGAGCATAGGATTGAGGTTGATCATGATCAAAATCAACTTAACACACCTCCTAGAACCATAAGAGTTAATCAAAGTCACCCCTTAGATCAAATTGTGGGTGAATTATCTCAAGGAGTTAGGACTAGGTCATTTCATAGGGATCCCACTAGTCATATTGCTCTAATTTCTCAAATTGAGCCCAAAACAATTAAAGATACATTACTTGATCCGGATTGGATCTTAGCAATGCAAGATGAATTGACTCAATTTGAAAGGAGCCAAGTATGGGAGTTAGTTCCTAGACCAAGTGAAAACACCATTATTACTACAAGATGGGATTTTAGGAATAAACTAGATGACCAAGGAAATATCACTAGAAACAAAGCAAGATTAGTTGCAAGGGGTTTTAATCAAGTTGAAGGACTTGATTATGATGAAACATATGCCCCGGTTGCTAGATTAGAGTCCATTAGAATACTCTTAGGGTATGCCTCATATATGGGTTTCAAACTCCATTAAATGGATGTTAAATCGGCATTCCTAAATGGGTTTATTAAGGAAGAGGTATATGTAGAACAACCTCCCGGGTTTGAAAATAGGGACTACCCAAATCATGTATACAAGCTTAGGAAAGCTTTATATGGGTTGAAACAAGCTCCCCGGGCTTGGTATGAAAGATTATCATCTTTCTTAATTTCTAAGAATTTTAAAAGGAGTAGTATAGATCAAACTCTCTTTATAAAGTCAACATCTAAGGACATCTTTGTAGCTCAAGTATATGTTGATGACATTATCTTTGGGTCAACAAATGATGAACTCCTTCAAGACTTTATTAAAAACATGGAAAAAGAGTTTGAAATGAGTCTAATTGGGGAATTAAATTTCTTCCTAGGTTTGCAAGTTAAACAAACAAGTGAAGGAATTTACATTTATTAAACCAAATATGCTAAGGAAATGATCAAGAAATTTGGTTTGGAAAATGCTAAGGTAGTTTCAACTCCAATGGCAACCAATACAAAAATAGATAGTGATAATGAAGGAATACAAATAGATTTTACACTTTATAGGAGCATGATTGGTAGCCTTTTGTACTTAACCGCTAGTAGACCCGACATATTATTTGCGGTTGGTATGTGTGCTATGTATCAATCATGTGCTAAAGAATCTCATTTAGTTGTTGTTAAGAGAATCTTAAGATATGTTAAAGGCACACTAAATGTAGAATTATGGTACCCTAGGACTAGGTCATTTGATTTGATTGGGTACACCGATTCCGATTATGCCGGTTGCAAATTGAATTGGAAGAGTACTAGTGGTGGATGCCAATTCCTTGGGTCCTCCCTAGTTAGTTGGAGTAGTAGGAAGCAACCTTGTGTTGCCTTATCTACCACCGAGGCCGAATATGTGGCTATGGGTGGTTGTGTAGCTCAACTACTATGGATGAAACATACCCTAGAGGATTATGAGCTATCTTACTCCAACATGAAAGTATTTTGTGACAATGTGAGCACCATTAACTTAACCAAAAATCCGGTGCATTACTCTAGGACCAAGCACATTGAAGTGAAACATCACTTCATTAGAGATCACGTGGCTAAGGGGGACATTGAACTTAATTACATTGAATCCAAGTCCAACCTAGCCGACATATTTACCAAGGCTCTCCCCGAGATAGAATTTTCATCACTTAGGAGAGAACTTGGAATGTGCTTGGTTGAGTAAAGGTATAGGTTTGCATGATCCTATAGAAATACTAGGATTTATACTATTAAGCATCTCACAAAATACTTAAGAAACCATGATTTTTGTATTGAGCCACTTAGAGTTCATCATGCTTGTTATGATGCATTACCTTGGACCAAAGTGTCATCTAAAGACATTAATCCTTCATTGGACCAATCATTGGGAAGGCTGATACACAATTGATGTGTATATAGCTCCAAGAACATGATTGGAAATGTCAAATAAAACATATTTTAAACTATGTTTATCATATTTTGAAAAACAGTTTTCAAGCGAAACACAAAAGTGATACAAAGTTTGCAAAAACATTAGAACTTTTGTTAGCTTCCAAGTTTGTATCAATCTCGAAATCTGGAAAACATATATTTTTCAAAATATTTTTCTTTGATAAAGTATGATTTCAAAAATGTGTATGCAAAATTTGGTGATTTTTGAGTTTCTGGAATTTTTAACGTATTTGAATTTGAAATTTGAAAAATTTGAATTAGGATTTACGAGGATTAGCGATCGGCGGATTCGAAAACCGGTCGGATATTTAGTGTATTTTTGATATCCTAAAACTATAACATGATAATATTGAGTATAAACAATTTTTTTAGGACTGTTTAATGTGTTTTAGGGGGAGTTTCATAAGATGTATTTTTCATTCCCTAAAATTTACATTGTTGGTGCAAAGCTTGGATTTATTCCTCATGTTTGTTAGGCTTTTGCTCCACATGCCTTTTACTCATTATCTACTATATCTTGGATTAAGGGGGAGCTAAGATTCAATTCTATACCTTAGTTCAAGATTACAACAACTTCAAAATTCCTTTATGCATTATATGATCTTTCTTTCTTCTCTTTTTGATGTATGTCAAAGGGGGAGAAGAAATTTTTAAGTTAGAATTGGATATATGATGTGATAATATGTGTATCTTTAAAATACCTAACTTAAATGATTGCCAAACATCAAAAAGGGGGAGATTGTTAGTGCAACAATGCCCCAAGCATTTATATGTTTTGATGTTTGGATAATCATCTAAGTTAGGCAACAAATTGTGATCTAATTATGAACATGTTCAAGTGACAGGAAAATCCAAGTAAGATCTTGGCAAGAGAAGTCCAAGGTAAAGGTTTGGCGGCATAAGACCAAGCATGTTGTCTTGGCGGCATTAAGTCCAAACGAACTTTGGCAAAGGAAGTCCAAATGCAAGTCTTGGCAGTGTAAGTCCAACCATGTAGACTTGGCGGCGTAAATTCCAAGCACGCTTTGGCAAAGAAGAACCCAAGACATGACAAAACCGAAGGAAGCTCTTGGAAGCAAAGCACGAAGGATGAACAAGTCACGGACTCGGAGGGATCCTGGAGGCGCAAGGCTTAAGGAAGAGCTAGAAGGTTGAGTCTAGGTCTAGGGGGTGAAATCAAGTATGAAATATTCATATTTGATGAGTATCAGTCGACTGATACGATGTATCATCGGGTCAGTGCTCGGCGAGTCGATGAAATCTTGACTATCGCGATCGATACAAGCATCGATCGATCGCCAATGCGGCGATCGATCAAGGCAAAAATAGGCACAAAATGGATTCCCACTCGACTGCGGCCTGTGATCACTCGACTGATCTCTCCATCAGTCGACTGATGGATGGATCAGTCGACTGATGAGAATGCCGTTGGAGGTAACGACTATGAATTCCGTGAATCTGGCCTTTCAGAAGTCGTTAACCGCGCCAGCAGTCGACTGATGTTGTACATCAGTCGACTGATGGTGCTCAAACGGGATAACGGCTCTGAATCCCGCGAATTCGGCTGTTCATAAGTCGTTAACCACGCCTTCAGTCGACTGATGTTGTACATCAGTCGACTGATCGTGCTCCAATGGGAAAATCAGCCTTCTCTCTATAAAAAGAGGGTTGGTAGAGGTTTTTGGGGAAAATGCTCATTCTCTGATTCTTCTCCAAAGCCTCCACGAGTTTTCTAGCTTTCTAAGTGATCTTAAATCCCCTCCTCTTCTCTCTAAGCTTAAGTTTCATTCTTTGTAAAGAAGAGGAGTTGTGTTGTAAAGGAAAGTTTCTTAGTGGAATTGCTTGGGTTGATCCACCTTAAGGATCGCCGTGGAGTAGGAGCGTTATCTCCGAACCACGTAAAGGCTTTTGTTAGCATTGCTTTTTGTTTTTACATATATTATTTGTGTTTGATGATAATGTGCCCATAAATTGATAATAATGCTTAAATCATGATAGTTAATATAATTGTTATATATGTTTGTAATCATGATTTATGATCTTGACATTTGATAAATAGTCATGGGCAATAAGGTTTAAATCATGCTTTAGTTGATACTTGATTGATTATCATGACTTTATACCTAATGCATGATTACAAATTGATGAATACATTTGTTTCATGATCATAATGTGAAATTCATACATATATGTCTTTATGATCATGTGGTATATTAGGATGATACTTAACCATGTTTAGAATTGCATGAAATTAATGGTTAAGTATATACAAATACCTTAGGTTCATCTCACACTCACCATAGGCTACCTTGATTGAAAACTTAGCATGGGTGAGATGATAGGATGATACTAATGGTCCACTAATGCCTATGGCATTTAGATGGTCATTTAAAATATCAAAATAGCAATAATAGACTAATCATGGGGAAGACTTATGTTTAATTCATAGACATATTGCCCAAAGATCATGGTTGGATATTTCATATATTTTCAAAACAATTTCTTACTTTAAAATTTGTGCCTTCATGTTTTGAAACAATCTAATGCAAAACTAGGTGTTAAAATTGATACAAACTTGATCAAAAACCTAGTTACTTTTGAAACTTTTGTATTTTGGCAAATACTTGAAAATATAATGATTTTTCATGGAAAACTATTTTTCACTGATAAAGGACCTTAAAATAAATGTGTTCCCAAAATTTCATAATTTTTTGAATTTTATAGAATTTTTAATGCATTTCTGAAATTCACCCCGAAATTCAGAAAACTTGAAATCAGTGTCGATCATTGAGTAGTCAACAGCTTGATCGCTGACCGATAACATGCCCAATAACCTTCGTTTATCAAATTTAAGGCATGTTTTGGTAATTTTTGTTCCCTAGACTTGATGACATGCTTATATAAAGCCTGTTTAATATTTTTGATGGTGTCAAAGGGGGAGAAATATATATATTTAAGTAAGGGGAATTGTATTTAGGGGGAGTTTCATGTATTAAGGGGGAGAGTTGCTAATCATGTTATTTACATGCTTTCTTACCTTAATATTTTTATCAAATGTTTACCTAACTTAAACGGATTATCACACATCAAAAAGAGGGAGATTATTAGTGCAATCAACCCGTGATATGGTTTTGATGTGTGTGGCAAAGGGTTTAAGTTAGGGTGGTTGGATTTGATGTGTGCGTTGGAGTCTTACAGGACTTAGTAATTCGTACATGGAGCTTAGGCAAGTGTCACCGCTCACAACCTCGTGCTTGAGTCGGAGAAGGAGCATTGCAGAGTCATGCGCTTGATGCTGTCGAGGGACTGCTGGACGAGATGACTTGAAGCGAAGCCAAGGAAGCAGACTTCGAGGGCAAGAGATGCGAAGAAGCATTGCAGTCATGCACACGATCTTTGCCAAGGGGCGTGGCGCGAGCGAAGAGCTTTGAGATGAGAGAATGAGTGAATTATAAGTAGTTCAGTAGGTGAACTTGGCCAAATGGCTGAGTGTCGGAGGCTTGACCTTAAGGGTTGAGGTTTACCCGACCGTCGGATGCTCAAACGGATGTAAGGTTTGAGTTTTACTCGAGATCAGTCGACTGGCATGTCATGGCAGTCGACTGCTCCAAGTCAAACGGAGTTTGACTAGTATACGAGTCTCGTTCATGTGCCATCAGTCGATTGCCACAGGTTGGTAGTCGACTGCCGAGGCCAACAGTCGACTGCTGATAGCACCAGTCAAATGGTCGAGAGGGTTTGGGCACACAACCTCTCATAGTCGACTGATCAGTCGACTATGGAGGCATCAATCGACTGATGGATACATCAGTCGACTGCCAAGGGTTCCGTTGGACTACAACGGTCGGGACCTGACGTGTTCAGAGGTCGTTGTAACGGCACCAGTCGACTGCCAAAGGAAGCAGTCGACTGATAGCGGCCAACGGGAAGAAATCAGCCCTCTCTATAAAAAGAGAGGGTGTGGGGTTTTAGATGGCTAATGCTAATGCTCCAAACTACCATCCAAGTGCTCCACAAGTGTTAAACTCCTTCTCCATAGTTTTCTTTCACATCTATTGTAAAAGGAGTGTTCTCATTGTTGTAAGGGTTTACCTCCACCTTGCATTGGCTAAAGGGAGAGACCGATATTGGATTGGTTGCGGAGTGATTCACCGGGGAAGAATCGGACCATGGATTAGTGATGAGGTCGTGAACCACGTTATATTGTTTGTTAGCATTGTTTATCTTTGTGTTTGTTCTTAATTGTCTTTGCTTTGTATTTTCTGCTTGTGCTAACGTTTATTGTAGACGATTAAGAATGACTTCCATCATACGACAAAAGAGGGCTATTCACCCCCCTCTAGCCGGCCAACCGCGACCCTACATGATCCTCTATTTTCCTAATGGTCTCCCTAGGTAGAATATTTTTAGGGACATTAGTCTCAAATTTCTCCTTCTTTGAAATATTATATGATTTTGCACCTCAAGTCTATTTTTAGCATGCTTTTGTTCATGAGTAATAGCAAGAGTATTTAAATTATTTCTAGCATGCTTTTTGACATTAAAACTAGAAGGTGCATTATTGAATTTTACCTTAGGATTTGCCTTAGAGACTCTCCCTACATGTGATGCTCCTTCTTGCCCTTTCTTCTTCCCCCTAGGGCATTGAATCCTGTTGGTGCAACAATGCCCCAAGCATTTATATGTTTTGATGTTTGGATAATCATCTAAGTTAGGCAACAAATTGTGAACATGTTCAAGTGACAGGAAAATCCAAGTATGATCTTGGCAAGAGAAATCCAAGGTAAAGGTTTGGCGGCATAAGACCAAGCATGTTGTCTTGGCGGCATTAAGTCCAAACAAACTTTGGCAAAGGAAGTCCAAATGCAAGTCTTGGCAGCGTAAGTCCAACCATGTAGACTTGGCGGCGTAAAGTCCAGGCACGCTTTGGCAAAGAAGAACCCAAGACATGACAAAACCGAAGGAAGCTCTTGGAAGCAAAGAGCGAAGGATGAACAAGTCGCGGACTTGGAGGGATCCTGGAGGCGCAAGGCTTAAGAAAGAGCTAGAAGGTTGAGTCTAGGTCTAGGGGGTGAAATCAAGTATGAAATATTCATATTTGATGAGTATCGATCGATCGATGTATCGATCGTAGTCGGTGCTCGACCGAGTCGGGTGAAATCGACTATCGATCGGCCAATAGTGCGATCGACTGATCAAGGCAAAAACAGGCACAAAATGGAGTCCCACTCGACTGCGGCCTGTGATCAGTCGACTGATCTCTCCATCAGTCGACTGATGAGAATGTCGTTGGAGGTAACGACTATGAATTCCATGAATCTGGCCTTTCAGAAGCCGTTAACCGCGCCAGCAGTCGACTGATGTTGTACATCAGTCGACTGATGGTGCTCCAACGGGATAACGGCTCTGAATCCCGTGAATTCGACTGTTTAAAAGTCGTTAACCATGCCTTCAGTCGACTGATGTTGTACATCAGTCGACTGATCGTGCTCCAACGAGAAAATCAGTCTTCTCTCTATAAAAAGAGGGTTGGTAGAGGTTTTTGGGGAAAATGCTCATTCTCTGATTCTTCTCCAAAGCCTCCACGAGTTTTCTAGCTTTCTAAGTGATCTTAAATCCCCTCCTCTTCTCTCTAAGCTTAAGTTTCATTCTTTGTAAAGAAGAGGAGTTGTGTTGTAAAGGAAAGTTTCTTAGTGGAATTGCTTGGGTTGATCCACCTTAAGGATCGCCGTGGAGTAGGAGCGTTATCTCCGAACCACGTAAAGGCTTTTGTTAGCATTGCTTTTTGTTTTTACATATATTATTTGTGTTTTCTTCCGCTAATCATTCTTGTAGAAACGAAAAATGCTATTCACCCCCCTCTAGCTTCCAAACGATCACCAATAAGTGGTATCAGAGCCCGGATCACATCGGAAGATCTAGCAATCAACCGGAGCAAAGATGGCTTTTCAAGAGGGGTATAGCACGTCGAGGCCTCCTTTCTTCGACGGCAACGACTTCGGATATTGGAAAGGTAGGATGGAGTATTACTTAATGAATGATATTGAGAATTGGTTTAGTGTTGTAGATGGTTTTGAGAAGCCGGTCGACGAATTCTGTTAAATACGGGGATTTAAAACACTAAATTTAAATGGCCCAATAATTAAGGAAATAATCCTGGAAATATCTCGGGATTTTTAGGGAATTTTAGGAATTTTTCTGGATTTAAACGGACTATGTACGAGATTTTTACGGGGATAAAATAGATAGGCTTTATTTAAGGGGTATTAACCTAAACCGGAAACCCTAAGTTTTTATTTTTCTATTTTCTTTTTCCCCGCCGCGCCGCAACTATTCCCCTCGACAGTTCCTCGCGCGAGTCCTTCTTCCGCCGACGCCCTCCTTTGCTTCTTCGCCAGCGCCCTTTTTCCTCCGTCGACGATCTCCGCTTCGCCGACAACCGACGCGCGCCGGCCGCCGCGGCTAAAGGATCGCCGCGAGTCGTCTGTCTTTCGCCGCCCGACGCCCTCTTTTCTTTCCTTCACTGCGCCTGTAGCCACCGGAACCAGCAGCCTTCGTCGCTGCGCGCACGCTGCCTGTCACTGTCGGTGCGATTGGCATCGCGACCGCCGCTGCTTCTCCTTCCCCAGCGCGTCTGCGACCACAGGGTCGCCGCCGCGAGCTTCTTCCCCAGCGCCTGCAGCCACCAGACTGCTGCCGCAAGCCCTAAGTGTCGCCGGTGAAGTGGAAATTTCGGTATATATCTTGTTTCCTATCTGTGCAGGTGTATGTTGCTATAGTGAATCTGTAATTTTGGGCAGTGATCGGTGAGTGTTGATGGTGCCGGTGAGTAGGGCAGTAGGGAAGGAATTGGGGACGACTGAGAGGGGCTGTAAGGGTTTTGTTTTGGAGGTGATCGTGCAAGGTTGGCTGTGAATAATGTTTGAGCCATTGTAAATTGAGTTGGAGATCTGATTTGGGGAAAGGATTGGTATCGGTTGTCGGTGGAATTTCTAGGGTGGGTGAGCTTGATTTGTCGATTTGGGTTGATTCCGGTGTTATTAGGTTGATCGGTACGGTATTCGGAGGATATGGGATTTGGATGATATTATTTGATCTTGAGGATATTTTTGTAGGTGATGAATTAGGTTAATTGATTTGGACTTAATTGGGCTAAATTAATTTTATGGATATTTGTGGACAAGGATTGGAAATTGGTTTGGGTTAATAGGGTTATGAAGGAAATCGATTAATTATTCGATTTGTCGGTGAATAGTGTTGGTCACGATTGACCAGGACTCGAGTTTGACTCGAGTGATGTTTTGATGTTTGACAAAGTATGTTAGACATAGGATTGACATTGATGTTTGACATTAATGTCGGTTAATATGTTGGGGAGATTGTTTATACAATTGACCCAGGTTATAATTGACTTGATGGTTGACCAGGGTTGACCATGTGATTATGGGAAAGTCCAAGCATGGGTCTTGGCAAGGTAAAGTCCAAGTCATGGGTACTTGGCATGGAAAGTCCAAGTGGGACACTTGGCAATTGGGAAAGTCCAAGTCTTGAGCACTTGGCATGAGAAGTCCAAGCATGGGTCTTGGCAAATGAGAAGTCCAAGCATGGGTCTTGGCAAATGGAAAGTCCAAGCATGGGTCTTGGCATGGAAAGTCCAACATGGGTTGGCAAGGGAAAGTCCAAGCTTGAGTCTTGGCATTTGGGAAGTCCAAGGGGATTGATATTGGCGGCGTAAAGTCCAAGCGGAGTCTTGGCAGCGTAAGTCCAATGTGCCTTGGCGGTGTAGACACCGTTAGCATGACATAGCCGATGGAAGCACCTGGAAGCTAGCGCGATGGATGAACAAGTCATGGATGACTTGGAGGGATCCGAGAGGCGTGAGGCTGATGGAGGTGGCTAGAAGGCTTAGGTCTAGGCTAAGGGTGGTCTAGCAAGTATGGGGGGCACCATACTTGGGTTAAAACCTCATCTTTGAGGTTGGCAGTCGGCAGCATTATGGCGGTTATTGCCGAGTCGAAGAGTTATTGCGAGAGCTTTAAAACTCTGGCGGTCATTGCTCATAAGAACAATCGGTAGTGTCGGCAGATCGACCGCTAAGATAGCGATCATTGCCGATTCCATGAGCAGAATGCTCCGTAGCCGTAGCGACTATCGGTAGCGATCGGCCGCTAATGTTGGCGATCGGCCAAGAGTCGATTGGAACTTTTCCGGCGTGGATTGAGCCGTTGTCTCACGACAACAGTGGCATCAGTCGACTGGGGACTTATGGCAGTCGACTGATAGGCGGAAATCCAGCCCGACGCAGGTTATAAAGGCAGCTCGGAAGGAGGGTTTTTGCAGCGATTCTCTTGGGCGAAATTGAAGGGGGAAGTTGGTGCTTTCCAGTCCTTCAAAGCTAGTTCAAGGCAATCAAAGATCAAGCAATCCAAAGCTCTTGTAAAGTTGTTTTTCCTTTACTTGCATTGTATTTCTTACTTGTATTTGCTTGTATCTTGTGTATTACTTAGTGTAATCCTTGTACGAGGTTTCTCCGCCTCCGACTTGTGTCGAGAAGGAGTTATTATTGATTAGTGAGTGCGTGTGCATCACTAGGGCTCTTTAGAGCTCGATCCGTGGAGTAGGAACCATGCGGTTCCGAACCACGTTAAATAATTGTGTTCGTGTGTTGTGTATTTCGTTATTGCTTTCATTTTTATATTTCGCTGCGCTAACGAAATTGTAGAGACAACCGCGAACGAATTCCATCGACGTACGGTATCCCGCTATTCACCCCCCCCCTCTAGCGGGCATTCAATTCCCAACAAGTGGTATCAGAGCCAGGTTGCTCTTCAACGGATTAACAACCGGGAGCAAGACGCTAGAGGGTAAAGATGGAATTCCAAGACAAGCTTGGATGGGACATCAACACACCGGTCCCGTACTCATTATATGGACAAGAAGGTTTTGATTCTTGGAAGAGAAGAATTGAAGATTTTTTGATGATGAGGGACTTCGAGGAATGGTCTCTATTAATGGAAGGATTTGAGTATCCTAGAGGACCAAAAGGTGGCTTCCTCAAGAAGAAGAGATGGAGTGAAGATCAACTCCAAAGATTCGAGAAAAACAAGAAGGTAATCAAATTCATTTTTGATTTAATTCCAAATGAATTCTTGTGTAGCCTAGGTGAATGCATGGATGCTAAGGAGCTATGGAGCGATTTGGCAAAGCTCCATGAAAGCCCATCAATGGTCCAAGAAGAAGAAGAAGAGGAGTGCTCACCCTCTCAAGCTCAAGAAAGTTCACCATCAATTCAAGAAGATAAGGAGGGTGAAGAAGAGAGATCATCCTCACAAGGAAGTGAGGATTCGGAGGTTGATAGGGAATCAACATCCGGATCGGAAGATGTGAAGGAAGTGGAAGAAGCATCCACCTCAAGGATTGAGGGGGAGGAGAGAACTTCCATACCGGAACATCAAGAAGAAGCTTCGACATCCGGTCAAGATGAAGAAGCCCAAAGTCCATTTCCGGTCTCCATTAACCTAGGTAACTCAAACATATGTGTTAATAATAAAATGCATATAATATGTTTTGAGTGTAGGGAAACCGGGCACTATATGAGCAAGTGCCCAAAGAGGAATAGGAAAGCTCCACCGGCCCCAAAGGCCAAGGATGTCGGTCCCTCAACGCAAAAGAGCAAAGAACAAGTAATTTGCTTCAAGTGCCGACAACCGGGACATTTCCGGAGTCAATGCAAGAAGGGGGACAAGAAGACTCAAAATGGAGCATCATATGTAGGGGGAGCTAAGGCAAACCCTAGGGTAACTTCTAATTTTGCTCCTTCTTCAATTTATAGTCAAAAGCATGCTAGAAATAATTTTAGCAATCTTGCTATTTATCAAAAGGAGCATGCTAGAAATAGAGAATATTGCTTAGGAGCTAAAAATATTCACTTAGATAATAGGAAGAAATTTGGGACTAATGTCCCTAAAAATAATTCATCTAAGGATAAACCTAGGTCAAATAACACTAGACCAATTTTACCTAGGGAGACCATTAGAAAGGTGCAAGAGCACCTAGGTTTCAATCCTAAGTGGACTAGGCATATGCCTAGAAAATCCAATGCCCAAGACTTAAATCAAAATTCTAAAATTAGGCAACTAGAAAAGGAAAATCAAGCCTTGAGGTCAAGGCTTAAAAAATTTGAAAAGACCCTTAAAGTTATGCAAAATCAAATGCAAGGGTCAATTAGTCAAACTTCTGGGTCAAAATCTCAAAGTCAACACTTAGGACCCAAGAAGCAAAAGTCAACCAAGGGCAAGAATGGTTTGGGTCACAAACCTAAGCCTAAGGTGGCGTATCATTGTGTTCCATTTGACTATGGAACACAAACTAGGTCTAGGAAGATCAAGGTCAATAGGGAAGTCATCCCTAGAGTTGACCAAAGGATATGCCTAGTGGCTAGGGTTTCTAGGAAACCTAAGGTGGCCACTAAGAAGGCAATCCTAGAGTCAACCTAGGCAAGACCCAAATGACCAAGGCTAATAAGCCTAGGAAGGTCATTAGGAAGGTATCTAGGGAAGTTATCCCTAAGGAATATCTAAGTAACCCTAGGAGTTCAAATCGTTTTTGGGTTCCTAAGAGCGTGATTGATTTACGCTAAGATGGGTTTAGGGTGTGTCAACCTTGATTGGATGGGTAGTTAACTCAACCATAACAAAGGTGACACTTTAGGTTATTTTCAAGGTTATGGTTACCTTGAAAATACATTTGAGTTTTTAATCCTAAAAGATTTTAGGATGTGCCAATATTAATTATGAAGTTTGATAAAATGATCATTTTGGCACAATTTAGGTTTAGAGGTTGGTGTGCCATTTTGGGTTTTTGGCACACTAGGGAGATTAGGTTAATATGGAAAAATATGTTTAATCCCAACAAATGACAATTAATATTAAAATTTAGGTGTTATTATATCTATATATTTTATATGCCATGATTTGTTTGCCATATGCCATGACATGACATCATGTTTACTTTTATCATCTAAATGTCATGATCATGCTTAGGATTAAGGTATTAAATGTCATGTGTTTTTAGATTTCATCATATGCCATGACATCATGATCATTGGCCATGATTTATTTTTCTATTATTATGCCATGATCATTTTCATGCATCTAAATTGATTAAAATTGATTTAAGGACTATGGCATGACTTGGAGTCCCATTTATAAGGGAATCAAGTAGAGTTGCCTTAGAAAAATGCATGAAACCCTAGTTTAGGGAGAACAAAACCCACATCTCACATCCAATTGACATGTATGTGTATTTATACACCCTAGATACATGTGAGATGCTAGGATATGAGTTGAGTTCAAGGTGCATAGTTTTTGCATCTAGATGAACTAAAACTCATCTAATTTTATTGGTGGATCATTGGGAAAGCTTGTGTACAAGTCATGTACATAGAGCCCAAGGAATATGATCCAAAATAAGGTTTTGAAAATATTTTAAAATCATTTTGAAAAACCTTGGTGAAGTCTATCTTTTGATAGCAATCACCATTGATGAGATTGATACAAAGTGAGCTTAAACTTTAAAGTTTTTAGTCACTTTTGGATTTTGTATCAATTTCGCTATTTTATGGGTAAAATATTTTTCAAACATTTTTCACCCATTTTTTTGGTCATAAGTATTATACGTATCAAATTTCGGGATTTTTCGATATACGTATAATTATTTATGAATTTCTGAAATTCGATCTGATAAATTAAATTGAATTTCAGCTACCGACTTGGTGGCAATCGATGATGATGAGTGGCTGATCGTGATTCTTTGTCGGGAGTCATTTCAGTCTGATTTCGGGTTAACAAGGTTGTTTAGCCCATTTTCAGCCATGATAAAGGTCCCTAACCACTCCTAACCCTAGGATATGCTTTGGGAAGCATTATGAAGGGTGAAAATCCATTGGATATGGATTAGGAGTTGTGTTAGGTCAAAGTATCAAATTTAGGGTGAGTAAAAGTTCTATGTTGAACTTAGAACCTTAATTTTGATGGTTTAGAGTTCCTATTGGCTTAGGGGCTTTCCAAGGACATTGTTGGTGCAATGGTCAAGGGGGAGCAAGCCTTTAGGGGGAGGAATCCATCTTGGGATGATGGATGTTTTTTTTTCTTGATGGGGAGAGTGTTATCAATTGGGAAAATTGATGGTGTTTGATACCCAATTTGGAAATTGGGAGAGTGAGATAGGATTGCCTCTCTTGAGTGATATGGGACTTATCACTAAGAAGATGGTAGGCATCCTAGATATTTTTAAATCAAGGGGGAGATTGTAAGATCTCATTGGGACATGAGACATTGACCTCCTTGGATAGATAACCTTTTTGATGTTAGTCAAAAAGGGGGAGAATGTTTGGGGGAGAACATTTGATTTACATTTTCACTTAAATGTTTGGGGGAGAACATTTGGTGAGTGTTTACCAATTTGGGATAATTGGTAAGGGATTTGAGTTAGTGCTCTAACTCATGATTTGTTTGGTTTTTGTCAAACATCAAAAAGGGGGAGATTGTTGGTGCAATCGGCCGACGGGACTCGAGTTTGACTCGAGTGATGTTTTGATGTTTGACAAAGTATGTTAGACATAGGATTGACATTGATGTTTGACATTAATGTCGGTTAATATATTGGGGAGATTGTTTATACAATTGACTCAGGTTATAATTGACTTGATGGTTGACCAGGGTTGACCATGTGATTATGGGAAAGTCCAAGCATGGGTCTTGGCAAGGTAAAGTCCAAGTCATGGGTACTTGGCATGGAAAGTCCAAGTGGGACACTTGGCAATTGGGAAAGTCCAAGTCTTGAGCACTTGGCATGAGAAGTCCAAGCATGGGTCTTGGCAAATGAGAAGTCCAAGCATGGGTCTTGGCAAATGGAAAGTCCAAGCATGGGTCTTGGCATGGAAAGTCCAACATGGGTTGGCAAGGGAAAGTCCAAGCTTGAGTCTTGGCATTTGGGAAGTCCAAGGGGATTGATATTGGCGGCGTAAAGTCCAAGCGGAGTCTTGGCAGCGTAAGTCCAATGTGCCTTGGCGGTGTAGACACCGTTAGCATGACATAGCCGATGGAAGCACCGGAAGCTAGCGCGATGGATGAACAAGTCATGGATGACTTGGAGGATCCGAGGCGTGAGGTGATGGAGGTGGCTAGAAGGCTTAGGTCTAGGCTAAGGGTGGTCTAGCAAGTATGGGGCACCATACTTGGGTTAAAGGCCGATCCACCGCGGCGTTGCGATCGGCGCAATGTTGGCGATCGCCAAGAGTCCGTTGGAACTTTTGGCGTGGATTGAGCCGTTGTCTCACGACAAAGTGGCATCGATCGATCATCGGAGGACTTAGCAATGATCGATGGGCGGAAATCCGCCCGCGCTGAGAGTTATAAAGCGGCTCGGAAGGAGGTTTTTCGAATTTCTTGGCGGAAATTGAAGGGGAAGTTGGTGCTTATCTCCTTCAAAGCTAGTTCAAGCAATCAAAGATCAAGCAATCAAAGCTCTTGTAAAGTTGTTTTTCCTTTACTTGCATTGTATTTCTTACTTGTATTTGCTTGTATCTTGTGTATTACTTAGTTGTAATCCTCATTGCGAGGTTTCTCCGCCTCCGACTTGTGTCGAGAAGGAGTTATTATTGATTAGTGAGTGCGTGTGCATCACTAGGGCTCTTTAGAGCTCGATCCGTGGAGTAGGAACCATGCGGTTCCGAACCACGTTAAATAATTGTGTTCGTGTGTTGTGTATTTCGTTATTGCTTTATTATTTTATATTCAGCACTAACGAAATTGTAGAGACAACCGCGAACGAATTCCATCGACGTACGGTATCCCGCTATTCACCCCCCCCCCCTCTAGCGGGCATTCAATTCCCAACAAGTGGTATCAGAGCCAGGTTGCTCTTCAACGGATTAACAACCGGGAGCAAGACGCTAGAGGGTAAAGATGGAATTCCAAGACAAGCTTGGATGGGACATCAACACACACCGATCCATACTCATTATATGGACAAGAAGGTTTGATTCTTGGAAGAGAAGAATTGAAGATTTTTTGATGATGAGGACTTGAGAATGGTCTCTATTAATGGAAGGATTTGAGTATCCTAGAGGACCAAAAGGTGGCTTCCTCAAGAAGAAGAGATGGAGTGAAGATCAACTCCAAAGATTCGAGAAAAACAAGAAGGTAATCAAATTCATTTTTGATTTAATTCCAAATGAATTCTTGTGTAGCCTAGGTGAATGCATGGATGCTAAGGAGCTATGGAGCGATTTGGCAAAGCTCCCTGAAAGCCCATCAATGGTCCAAGAAGAAGAAGAAGAGGAGTGCTCACCCTCTCAAGCTCAAGAAAGTTCACCATCAATTCAAGAAGATAAGGAGGGTGAAGAAGAGATCATCCTCACAAGGAAGTGAGGATTGGAGGTTGATAGGGAATCAACATCCGGATCGGAAGATGTGAAGGAAGTGGAAGAAGCATCCACCTCAAGGATTGAGGGGGAGGAGAGAACTTCCATACCGGAACATCAAGAAGAAGCTTCGACATCCGGTCAAGATGAAGAAGCCCAAAGTCCATTTCCGGTCTCCATTAACCTAGGTAACTCAAACATATGTGTTAATAATAAAATGCATATAATATGTTTTGAGTGTAGGGAGGGCACTATATGAGCAAGTGCCCAAAGAGGAATAGGAAAGCTCCACCCCCCAAAGTCAAGGATGTGGTCCCTCAACATAAAGAGCAAGGAAGCAAGTAATTTGCTTCAAGTGCAATTCAAAAGGACATTATAGGAATCAATGTCCTAGGGGGAGCAAGAAGACTCAAAATGGAGCATCATATGTAGGGGGAGCTAAGGCAAACCCTAGGGTAACTTCTAATTTTTCTCTTTCTTCAATTTATAGTCAAAAGCATGCTAGAAATAATTTTAGCAATCTTGCTATTTATCAAAAAGAGCATGTTAGAAATAGAGAATATTGCTTAGGAGCTAAAAATATTCACTTAGATAATAGGAAGAAATTTGGGACTAATGTCCCCAAAAATAATTCATCTAAGGATAAACCTAGGTTAAATAACACTAGACCAATTTTGCCTAGGGAGACCATTAGAAAGGTGCAAGAGCACCTAGGTTTCAATCCTAAGTGGACTAGGCATATGCCTAGAAAGTCCAATGCCCAAGACTTAAATCAAAATTCTAAAATTGGGCAACTAGAAGAGGAAAATCAAGTCTTGAGGTCAAGGCTTGAAAAACTTGAAAAGACCCTTAAGGTTATGCAAAATCAAATGCAAGGGTCAATTAGTCAAACATCAAGGACAAAATCTCAAAGTCAACATATAGGACCCAATAAGCAAAAGTCACTCAAGTGAAAGAAATGTTAGGGTCAAAAACATAAGCCTAAGGTGGCTTATCATAGTGTTCCATTTGACTATGGAACACAAACTAGGTCTAGGAAGACCAAGGTCAATAGGGAAGTCATCCCTAGAGTTGACCAAAGGGTGTGCCTAGTGGCTAGGGTTTCTAGGAAACCTAGGGTGGCCACTAAGAAGGTTGCAAGGGGAGTTACCCCTAGAGTCAACCTAGGTAAGACCCAAATGACCAAGGCTAACAAGCCTAGGAGGGTCATTAGGAAGGTATCTAGGGAGGTTATCCTAAGGAATATCTAAGTAACCCTAGGAGCTTCAAATCGTTTTGGGTTCCTAAGAGCGTGATTGATTCACGCTAAGATGGGTTTAGGTGTGTCAACCTTGATTGGATGGGTAGTTAACTCAACCATGAAAAATGTGACAGTTTAGTTTATTTTCAATGTTAGGGTCAACTTGTAAATACATTTGATTTTTAATCCTAAAAGATTTTTGTTTGTGCAAATATTATTTTAGGATTTTGATATAATGATCAAATTGGCACACTTTAGGTTTAGAGGTTGGTGTGCCATTTTGGGTTTTTGGCACACTAGGGAGATTAGGTTAATATGGCAAAATATGTTTAATCCCAACAAATGACAATTAATATTAAAATTTAGGTGTTATTATATCTATATATTTTATATGCCATGATTTGTTTGCCATATGCCATGACATGACATCATGTTTACTTTTATCATCTAAATGTCATGATCATGCTTAGGATTAAGGTATTAAATGTCATGTGTTTTTAGATTTCATCATATGCCATGACATCATGATCATTGGCCATGATTTATTTTTCTATTATTATGCCATGATCATTTTCATGCATCTAAATTGATTAAAATTGATTTAAGGACTATGGCATGACTTGGAGTCCCATTTATAAGGGAATCAAGTAGAGTTGCCTTAGAAAAATGCATGAAACCCTAGTTTAGGGAGAACAAAACCCACATCTCACATCCAATTGACATGTATGTGTATTTATACACCCTAGATACATGTGAGATGCTAGGATATGAGTTGAGTTCAAGGTGCATAGTTTTGCATCTAGATGAACTAAAACTCATCTAATTTTATTAATGTGGATCATTGGGAAAGCTTGTGTACAAGTCATGTACATAGAGCCCAAGGAATATGATCCAAAATAAGGTTTTGAAAATATTTTAAAATCATTTTGAAAAACCTTGGTGAAGTCTATCTTTTGATAGCAATCACCATTGATGAGATTGATACAAAGTGAGCTTAAACTTTAAAGTTTTTAGTCACTTTTGGATTTTGTATCAATTCGCTATTTTATGGGTAAAATATTTTCAAACATTTTCACCCATTTTTTTGGTCATAAGTATTATCGTATCAAATTTGGGATTTTTGATATCATTATAATTATTTATGAATTTCGAAATTCGATCGATAGTTGAAATTAGAATTTGATTACCGATCGACTACCACTTGGTGGTGATGAGTGTGATCGGTGATTCTTGTCGAGTCATTGTGTCTGATTCGGGTTAACAAGGTTGTTTAGCCCATTTTCAGCCATGATAAAGGTCCCTAACCACTCCTAACCCTAGGATATGCTTTGGGAAGCATTATGAAGGGTGAAAATCCATTGGATATGGATTAGGAGTTGTGTTAGGTCAAAGTATCAAATTTAGGGTGAGTAAAAGTTCTATGTTGAACTTAGAACCTTAATTTTGATGGTTTAGAGTTCCTATTGGCTTAGGGGCTTTCCAAGGACATTGTTGGTGTAATGGTCAAGGGGGAGCAAGCCTTTAGGGGGAGGAATCCATCTTGGGATGATGGATGTTTTTTTTTCTTGATGGGGAGAGTGTTATCAATTGGGAAAATTGATGGTGTTTGATACCCAATTTGGAAATTGGGAGAGTGAGATAGGATTGCCTCTCTTGAGTGATATGGGACTTATCACTAAGAAGATGGTAGGCATCCTAGATATTTTTAAATCAAGGGGGAGATTGTAAGATCTCATTGGGACATGAGACATTGACCTCCTTGGATAGATAACCTTTTTGATGTTAGTCAAAAAGGGGGAGAATGTTTGGGGGAGAACATTTGATTTACATTTTCACTTAAATGTTTGGGGGAGAACATTTGGTGAGTGTTTACCAATTTGGGATAATTGGTAAGGGATTTGAGTTAGTGCTCTAACTCATGATTTGTTTGGTTTTTGTCAAACATCAAAAAGGGGGAGATTGTTGGTGCAATCGGCCCAGGTCACGATTGACCAGGACTCGAGTTTGACTCGAGTGATGTTTTGATGTTTGACAAAGTATGTTAGACATAGGATTGACATTGATGTTTGACATTAATGTCGGTTAATATGTTGGGGAGATTGTTTATACAATTGACTCAGGTTATAATTGACTTGATGGTTGACCAGGGTTGACCATGTGATTATGGGAAAGTCCAAGCATGGGTCTTGGCAAGGTAAAGTCCAAGTCATGGGTACTTGGCATGGAAAGTCCAAGTGTTGAATATTGGCATTTGTGAAAGTCCAAGTATTGAGCACTTGGCATGAGAAGTCCAAGCATGGGTCTTGGCAAATGAGAAGTCCAAGCATGGGTCTTGGCAAATGAGAAGTCCAAGCATGGGTCTTGGCAAATGGAAAGTCCAAGCATGGGTCTTGGCATGGAAAGTCCAACATGGGTTGGCAAGGGAAAGTCCAAGCTTGAGTCTTGGCATTTGGGAAGTCCAAGGGGTTTGATATTGGCGGCGTAAAGTCCAAGCGGAGTCTTGGCAGTGTAAGTCCAATGTGCCTTGGCGGTGTAGACACCGTTAGCATGACATAGCCGATGGAAGCACCTGGAAGCTAGCGCGATGGATGAACAAGTCATGGATGACTTGGAGGGATCCGAGAGGCGTGAGGCTGATGGAGGTGGCTAGAAGGCTTAGGTCTAGGCTAAGGGTGGTCTAGCAAGTATGGGGCACCATACTTGGGTTAAAACCTCATTCTTGAGGTTGGCGGTCGGCGGCATTATGGCGCCGAGTCGACTTGAGTTCATTGCCCGTTTGAAACTTTAAGAGCTCTGGCGATCAAAGCTCATAGGGAAGCGATCGGTGTGACGGCAAGCGATCGGAAGATGGGATCATTGCCGGTTTCGAGCACGAGAATGCTCCGTGGCCGATGCGATCGACTACGCGATCGGATGATCGCTAAGAGTCGTTGGAACTTTTCCGACGTGGATTGAGCCGTTGTCTCACGACAGCTGGCATCGATCGGGGGACTTATGGCGATCGGTGATGAAATCGAGTTATAAAGGTAGCTCGGAAGGAGGGTTTTTGTAGCGATTCTCTTGGGCGAAATTGAAGGGGGAAGTTGGTGCTTTCCAGTCCTTCAAAGCTAGTTCAAGGCAATCAAAGATCAAGCAATCCAAAGCTCTTGTAAAGTTGTTTTTCCTTTACTTGCATTGTATTTCTTACTTGTATTTGCTTGTATCTTGTGTATTACTTAGTGTAATCCTTGTACGAGGTTTCTCCGCCTCCGACTTGTGTCGAGAAGGAGTTATTATTGATTAGTGAGTGTGTGTGCATCACTAGAGCTCTTTAGAGCTCGATCCGTGGAGTAGGAACCGTGCGGTTCCGAACCACGTTAAATAATTGTGTTTGTGTGTTGTGTATTTCGTTATTGCTTTCATTTCTATATTCCGCTGCGCTAACGAAATTGTAGAGACAACCGCGAACGAATTCCATCGACATACGGTATCCCGCTATTCACCCCCCCCCTCTAGCGGGCATTCAATTCCCAACAAATAGTATTTTTCTGCTTGACTATAGTCATGCTTTATGCAGGTTTCGGTCACGAGGCAGGTCCCCAGTCGTGACGATTTGGTTCATTCTTGCGGATATATATTCAGGCGGGTATTTTGACTTAACTTTTAGATTAAGTCAAATTGATATGCTAGTAGGATAGCTTATAATAACTTTTTCATGTTTATATGCCTGGTATACTTTTGGTGCCTACTAGATACATGCATGTGATAGGATATCATTATATTTCCCTGTTTGATTTGGATCATAGTACATGGATTAGGGATATGTATATATGGATTATACATATTATTCGGATAGGTGTTTTGAGTAGGATTTACATGTTTTAGTATCATGCACCATTTTTGCATGATTGCATGCTAGCTGGACGGGGTTCCATTATTGTTGAGCCCACAGCTAGTTACATGGCCTGCACACTCTGCCACTCATGGGTTAGTGGTACATCAGGAGGGTGTGTGCAGTTGCTCTGTCAGGCTCCGCTGGTCCGCTCATGGGTAGCGATGAGGCAGCGTGGTAGCGGGCAGGGATCCCTCCTCTGGTCTATGACACCGGGAGATGAGAGCTTAGCTCCCCCACTATGTTTGGGGCAGGAGGATAGGTGTACTCCGACAGCATCCTGTCCACTCGGTCACTCAGGAGCAGTGATGGCAGAGTGCACAGTTGTCATAGCCCTACCCACTCGGCTTCACCATTGCATGTGAGGCGGCTGACTGGCGTCAGGGGTGACCATGTCATTGGCACAGCATGCACTTTGCATAGATTGCATTTGTACTGTGTTTGCTGCATTATTATATTGATGCCTTGGATGTGCATATGATTGTCATGCATACAGGATACATGATTATATATGGTCAGGACTTTATTACTTCTAGTCAGGCACATGCTCCTATATCGAGTAGGAGATTGAGTAAATCTGATCATTTTGTATTTCTTGCTTGCATACCCTATTTATGTGAGGTATCTTGGCATGATATTTTATTATTAGTTATACCTTACTTTGCATATCTATTATACCCATGAGTTCTTTGAACTCAGTTGATTTATATCTATTTCGAGGATGAAGCTATCAAGAGAGTCATTCGGACCCCACTAAATCGTAGATGTTTATTTTGTATATTTTCTTTATTGTTTGGTTATTTTGGTTAGAGGACATGTATAAGTTTGGAGATTGATTTTTGTATTTGGATTTTTGGTGTCCTTATGGACCTTATTCGGATTTTGGTTTGATTGGTTTTTGGTGAGTATTCTGCTTGATTGGCGGAAGGGGTAAGTCGATTTATGGTAGGCTTATCATTTATTTTAGTTGGCACGAGGCCAAATTATATAAGCTGCGTGTGAGTTTGGATTCGATCGTGTTGGCGATGTATAGTGGCCGTGTAGGCCTTGTATATAAATTGGGATTGTCACCGACAGGAGATCTTTGTCGAATTTTCAGCGTCTCCTTGGGCGTGACAATTTATTTTATCGAGCGCCTAGGTTTACGAGTTCCTAGGGGTTTTTGGATTTTTCGGAGTTCGCCATGTATTGGCAGGTTTTGCGAGGCAATTTGGAAAATTTTTGGATTGGTATGGATTTCCGATGATTTTTATGTTTCGCAAAATTCGAGGATTTTTGACGAGATTAATATGGGGTTTTGGCGGGACCTCTCGGCGGTGAAATAGGTATGATGATAAATTTGATATGTTTTTATTTGTGGTAATATCGTATTCATTTAGATGATGAGGCGAGGTGGCGTGCGGCAAGGGCGTGTGTGGGGCAGCCACGCCAGACGAAGATCTTTGGCCCGGACTTGCGGAGAGATCACGAGGTGAGCATATTGATCAGTCGATTCCACAGTGCGGGAGTAGTGGATCCTCGGTCCTCGGCGGATCCTCCTCAGATAGGGCATTCGATGTACGGCGGAGATCCTCGCTACACATCGAAACCCCGCCATAGGACCTTCTACATAGACCCGAGGCCCAAGCGGTCGGCCCTCACTCGATGCTCGGCCCTCGTATCCGATGTAGGTGCGGCGCGAGCTCGGATTCGAGATTAGCGAAGTCGATGAAAAGCGGTTCACTTTATTGGAGGAGGCCGATCCGATCGTAGCTCAGTCTTGGATCAAGACGATGGAGCATACCTTCTACTATATGATCTGCTCCGAGTGGGAGAAGGCAGAGTTGGCAGCCTTCCATTTACGAGGTGAGGCCGAGATCTGGTGGGATATGCGATTATTGGCGGCGGCGAGGTTACTGGCGAGATTTAGAGAGGCTTTTGAGTCGATTTCACGGGCATATCGGATGATGCGACGTCGAGGATTTTACGAGTCTACACGAATAATCGCTCGATGATGGAGTATATCTGAATTTAATCGGTTAGCGGTTTTGTCGAGTTAGTTCTTTGAGGATAGGTCATGGATGATGCAGTTTGTTCAAGGACTAGATGGGCATCTACAGGTCAGGATGGCAGGATTTGGTAGTTCTTCCTACCGAGAGGCGTTGGATAGAGCTTTGTTGATCGAGTCGGCTCAACAGAGGGTCATCTGAGGCGGAAGAGAAACATATCTGAAAGAACCACGGTCGGACCAGCTGACCACGGACTACGCATCCATCGTCAGATGACGGTCGAGTCATTCGGGCATCAAGCCGACCTCGCCGGGGCGATCTTGGTTTGGGCCTTCGCGGTCTTTTCAGAGCGGAGACCGCCCATGGCGACCCTCGTACTCGTTGTGGATCAAAAAGAGCATATCATCTTGCTTTGCACCTTGGGAAGCCGGTTTGCTATTATTACAGCACTGGACACATGAGCCGAGATTGTTCGTTGAAGGCTCAGCATGTGGCTTCAGGGGTTTCTATTCAGGGAGGACCGTTGCGTTAATGCAGGACTCGAGAGGGGGCGAACGGCGGACCTTCACAACACCCGCGAAGGGCGGCTCCCCTGCGAGAGTCGCCTATGGCATTCATGGGCGAGTACACCGGTGCGTCACGGTGTCACAGTTGATTCGAGGCCGCGGATACGAATGCGATCCGCGGCCAATGATTACCGTACCATTGCGGCGGCCGATCCTGATATCGGTGCGGCCTTCGTCACTAGTTCGAGATCAGCCGCACCGCGATGCAGAACACGCAGTTATACGGCCTTCCTATCACCGCCATCAGCCTTCTCGGGCTCTGGCATAGCCACCTTTGGCGATGAGACCACCTCCACCGCCACGGAGGCTGGCGGATTCATGCGATTACGAGAGAGAGGATGCGCAATGAGCCAGCGAATCCGTATTTCGTGTACGGTTTCACTTTATGCATTTTCGGCTATTATGCTAGTTGATCTTGGTAGTTCGCATTTGTTTATTTCTTGTACTTTTATGAGAGAGATCGGTAGACTACCCAGGAGGTCACAGAGATTAGTCGTCTCCCTACCGTCTGGCGATACATTGGATGTTACCCAGGAGGTTCGAGGTTGTCCCTTAGATTTTGGTAACATCATCCTTACTGTAGATTTATTGGTACTGGATATGGTCAAGTTCGATATTATTCTTGGCATGGATTGGTACATATCATCATGCCACGATGGGTTGTCAGACGAGGGTGGTCACATTCCGACCTCCGAATCAACCCTCGTAGGATTTCAGTGGCATCCGGGATGACGACATATCAACCATTTCTGTGATTCAGGCTCAGAAGCTTTTATTGCATGGTTGCCAGGGTTTTCTATTATCTATGATCAATGTAAAAGATAGTGGTGACTCTCAGATCGCGGACATCCCTATTATCCGAGAGTATCGGATGTCTTTCCGGGAGGAGTTACAGTTACCGCCTCCCGAAGGCAAGTGGAGTTCATGATTGAGTTAATACGGGCGGCCGGCGCCAGCTCCTATCGTATGGCCAGAGAGTTGGATGAGTTAAAGGTTCAGCTCAGAACTTTTGGACAGAGGTTTTATTCATCCTAGTGCATCACCGGGTTCTCGGTTCTCTTCGTGAAGAAGAAAAAGATGGTTCGATGAGGCGTGCATCGACTAGGCGATTGAGCAGTCACTATCAAAAATAAATATCCCCTGCCATGTATTGAGGACTTGTTTGATCAGCTCAGAGGTACATCAGTCTATTCTAAGATTGATTTGCAGTCCAGATATCATCAGTTAAGGGTTAGAGATTCGACATTGTAAGCGGCGTTCGTACCAAATATGGACATTATGAGTTTTTGGTAATGCCATTTGGGCTTACCAATGCTCCAGCGGTATTCATGGATTTGATGAACCGTGAATTTATGGATTTCCTAGATCGGTTCGTCATTGTTTTTATCGATGACATTTTGGTTTATTCTCGTTCCGAGGAGGAACACGCGCAGCATCTTCGTCTTGTTCTCGATAGGCTCCGACAGAAGCGGCTATATGCGAAGTTCAATAAATGCGCGTTTTGGTTACACTCAGTCGGTTTTCTGGGACATGTGGTTTCGAGTAGAGGTATTTCAGTTGACCCTCAGAAGATCGAGGTTGTCACTAGTTGGGAGCAGCCGAAATTAGTTCAGGAGGTTCGCAGTTTCCTAGGCTTGGCCGGGTATTAAAGACGGTTCGTTGAGGGTTTCTCGAGCATTTCTATGCCATTGACATGCCTTACCAGGAAGGGCGTGAAGTTCACGTGGACAGAGGCGTGCGAGACTAGTTTTCAGGAGTTGAAGAGGAGATTGGTGTCGACCGGAATTACGGTATTACCATCGAGGGCAGCGGTTTCGTTCTTTACCGTCGTCTCTCTGAGGTTTAGCGCGATGTTGATGCACTGGCGAGTAGTTTCTTATGCTTCTACTTGATTGAAGGATCATGAGAAAAACTACCCAGTTCATGATTTAGAGTTTGCCGCTATTATCTATGCCTTGAAGATTTGGAGACATCATTTATATGGTATTACGTTTGAGATTCTTACTGATCATAAGAGTCTCAAATATTTGTTTCTGTGAAGGAACTCAATCTCCGAGAGAGATGGATGGAGTTCTGAAGGATTATATTTATGTACCATCGGCCTACCACCCAGGGAAAGCCAATGTGGTTCTTTGGCGCATAGCCAAAAGTCAGGACTTTAGCTTCCTCCGAGTTTTGGTCATGGATTTGATTAGGTTTCTCGAGTTGAGCTTAGAGGCGAGGACAGAGCAGGGTGTTCTGGTTACCATGGTTGCTCAGTCGTCTATCCGGACGAGAGTCCGGGAGGCTCGAGCGATGATCGGCATTCTGAGTTCATTGGTAGTCGGATCATACGGATGGTGAGTTCACAGAGATGAGGAGGGTATTATATATTACGAGGCGATTATGTGTACCTCGGCCCTCACGGTTATGGAGGAGTTACTACGAGGCACATCGCTCTCGATTTGCGATCCACCAGCGAGAACCGCATGTATCGAGATTTAAAGTGTTTGTATTGGTGGAACGGTATGAAGAAAGACATCGCGGATTTTGTAGCTAGATGTCGATTTGTCGGCAGTCAAGTGAGCACCGAGAGACCATTGGATTACTTGAGGATTCCTATTCTGAGTGGAAGTGGGATCATATTACTATGGATTTTGTGATGGGTTTGCCTAGGACGCGTCAAGGCCATGGCGATTTGGGTAGTCGTAACCTGACCAAATGCGCACTTATCGATTCGGAAGACGGACTATCTGGATCGTTTGGCGGAGCTTTATTGTCGGGAGATCATCAGATTGCATGGTGTTCCTTTGAGCATTATATCAGATAGAGATCCTCGTTTCACGTCTAGGTTACAGCAAAGTCTGGCGAGCTTTAGGCACACAACCGGTTTAATCTTGCATTCCATCCGCGAGCGGATGGAGGATCTGGCGGACCATTCGAGACTAGAGGATTTCTTGAGGTCTGTGTTATAGATTTGGAGGCAAGCTGGGAGGATCATTTACCGTTAGTGGAATTCGCCTACAATACTTGATTATCATTCGACTATCCAAATGGCCGTGTGAGGCATTGTATGGTAAGCGATGTCGTACACCCACCCTGGGAGGAGGTTGGGGAGGCCAGTTATTAGGACCCGAGAGCTCGGCATGAGCGAGAGTTGGTCCGTACTATCGAGACGTAGGATGAGGTAGGATCGCCAGAAGAGTTATGCAGATCGTAGACGGAGACCTTTGGAGTTCTCTGTTGGTGATCATGTATTCTTGCGAGTTTCACCCACGAAAGGGGTGAAGAGGTTTGGACTCCGTGGTAAACTAGCTCCTAGATATATCGGTCCGTTTGAGATTTTGGAGAGGATCGGAGCAGTTGCTTATCGTCTAGCGCTACCCCCATCTTTGACGAGTATACATGATGTATTCCATGTGTCTATCTTTGGAAGTATGTGCGATTCTACATATTCTATCGGATGTATCAGGTTCCATTCAACTTTGATGCTACTTCTGCAGAGGTTCGGTGCAGTTTTGGATTTCAAGGAACAGCGGTTCTATGGAACAAGGTTGTGCGACTTGTCAAGGTCGGGTGGAGTCACCACACCGACGAGGAGGCTACTTGGGAGCTCGAGGAAAAGATCAGAGCTCAATACCCCCACTTGTTTACTTGAGGTACGTGAGGTATATTTTCAGTACTTGTGGTATTTCTTACTAGTTGTGCATCTGAGTAGGAAATTTGGGGACCAAATTTTTATTAGTAGGGGAGAATGTTAAATACGGGGATTTAAAACACTAAATTTAAATGGCCCAATAATTAAGGAAATAATCCTGAAAATATCTCGGGATTTTTAGGGAATTTTAGGAATTTTTCTGGATTTAAACGGACTATGTACGAGATTTTTACGGGGATAAAATAGATAGGCTTTATTTAAGGGGTATTAACCTAAACCGGAAACCCTAAGTTTTTATTTTTCTATTTTCTTTTTCCCCGCCGCGCCGCAACTATTCCCCTCGGTAGTTCCTCGCGCGAGTCCTTCTTCCGCCGACGCCCTCCTTTGCTTCTTCGCCAGCGCCCTTTTTCCTCCGTCGACGATCTCCGCCAGCCGACAAGCCGCCGCGCGCATGGCGGCCTAAAGGATCGTGGCCGTCTGTCTTTCGCCGCCCGATGCCCTCTTTTCTTTCCTTCACGCGCCCGTAGCCGGAACTGACCAAATCGCTGCACGCGCACATCCTTTGTCGGTGCAATTGGCATCGCGACCGCCGCTGCTTCTCCTTCCCCAGTGCATCTACGACCACGAGTCGCCGAGCGACTTCTTCCCAGCGCTGCAAATACCGGATTCTGCAAGCCCTAAAATGTCGCCGGTGAAGTGGAAATTTCGGTATATATCTTGTTTCCTATCTGTGCAGGTGTATGTTGCTATAGTGAATCTATGATTTTGGGCAGTGATCGGTGAGTGTTGATGGTGCCGGTGAGTAGGGAAGTAGGGAAGGAATTGGGGACGGCTGAGAGGGGCTGTAAGGGTTTTGTTTTGGAGGTGATCGTGCAAGGGTGGCTGTGAATAATGTTTGAGCCGTTGTAAATTGAGTTGGAGATCTGATTTGGGGAAAGGATTGGTATCGGCTGTCGGTGGAATTTCTAGAGCGGGTGAGCTTGATTTGTCGATTTGGGTTGATTCCGATGTTATTAGGTTGATCGGTACGGTATTCGGAGGATATGGGATTTGGATGATATTGTTTGATCTTGAGGATATTTTTATAGGTGATGAATTAGGTTAATTGATTTGGACTTAATTGGGCTAAATTAATTTTATGGATATTTGTGGACAAGGATTGGAAATTGGTTTGGGTTAATAGGGTTATGAAGGAAATCGATTAATTATTCGATTTGTCGGTGAATAGTATTTTTGTGCTTGACTATAGTCATGCTTTATGCAGGTTTCGGTCACGAGGCAGGTCTCCAGTCGTGACGATTTGGTTCATTCTTGCGGATATATATTCAGGTAGGTATTTTGACTTAACTTTTAGATTAAGTCAAATTGATATGCTAGTAGGATAGCTTACAATAACTTTTTCATGTTTATATGCCTGGTATACTTTTGGTGCCTACTAGATACATGCATGTGATAGGATATGATTATATTTCCCTGTTTGATTTGGATCATAGTACATGGATTAGGGATATGTATATATGGATTATACATATTATTCGGATAGGTGTTTTGAGTAGGATTTACATGTTTTAGTATCATGCACCAATTTTGCATGATTGCATGCTAGCTGGACGGAGTTCCATTATTGTTGAGCTTGACTATTTATAGCACACCTTTGCCACTCATGGAGTTAGTGGTACATCGAGGAGTGTGTCTGATTGCTCTGTCGACTCCATTGGTCGCTCATGGGTAGCGATGAGGCAGCGTGGTAGCGGGCAGGGATCCCTCCTCTGGTCTATGACACCGGGAGATGAGAGCTTAGCTCCCCCACTATGTTTGGGGCAGGAGGATAGGTGTACTCCGACAGCATCCTGTCCACTCGGTCACTCAGGAGCAGTGATGGCAGAGTGCACAGTTGTCATAGCCCTACCCACTCGGCTTCACCATTGCATGTGAGGCGGCTGACTGGCGTCAGGGGTGACCATGTCATTGGCACAGCATGCACTTTACATAGATTGCATTTGTACTGTGTTTGCTGCATTATTGTATTGATGCCTTGGATGTGCATATGATTGTCATGCATACAGGATACATGATTATATATGGTCAGGACTTTATTACTTCTAGTCAGGCACATGCTCCTATATCAGGGTAGGAGATTCAGGTAAGTACAGTCATTTTGTATTTCTTGCTTGCATACCCTATTTATGTGAGACTGTACTGGCATGATATTTTTATTGTTAGTTATACCTTACTTTGCATATCTAATATACCCACAGAGTTCTTTGAACTCACCCCGTTGATTTATATTTATTTCATAATGAAGCTGTCATGAGAGTGCAGCTGCCGGAACCCACTCGTCGTAGATGTTTTATTTTGAATATTTGCTTTATGGTTTGGATATTTTGGTTAGAGGACATGTATAGGTTTGGAGATTGATTTTGTATTTGGATTTTTGGTGTCCTTATGGACCTTATTCGGATTTTGGTTTGATTGGTCTTGGTGAGTATTCCTGCCCAGTTGGCAGAAGGGGTAAGTCGATTTATGGTAGACTGCTTATCATTTATTTTGGTTGATGGCCTGAGGCCAAATTATATAACTGCGTGTGAGTTTGGATTCCGGTCATGTTGATCGATGTATAGTGGTCGTGTAGGCCTTGTATGAAAATTGGGATTGTCACCCGTACAGGAGAGATGCTGTCGGATTTTCGTCTGGTGGGGTCTCCTTCGGGGCATGACAAATTCGGAGCACCACTACCGACAAAAGATTGGACAAGAGAAATGGCCAAGAAAGCAAAAGCAACGACCACACTTCAATGTGGTTTATCCAAGGAGCAACTCTCTAAAGTCGGGCCCTTCAACTCCGCAAAAGATCTTTGGTAGTAGCTCATCGAACTCAACGAAGGATCCAAAGAAACAAGAAGGACCAAGAGAGATCTTTTGATTGGCCAACTCCAAAGCTTCACCATGAAGATAAACGAGACCGTGAGCCAAATGCACGGGCGTTTCAAGGAAGTAGTCAACGGACTACATGTTATAGGTGAGAAGGTCGACAACCGAGACCTTGTAAGGTATGTGTTACAAGCTTTCCCTAGAACCACCTTATGGGCTTCAATGGTAGATGCCTATAAGGTCTCTAGGGATCTTTCATTAGTCAAGTTAGATGAGCTATTTTGTGAATTTCAATTACATGAACAAGCTAACACTTCATCCAAAGAGAAGGGTATAGCTCTTTTTGCAGGAAAGAAGGAGAAGAAGAAGGAGAAGAAGGAAGTGTCCTCCTCATTCGAATCCGAGGAAGACTCATCAAGTAGTGAAGATGAGTTATCGGCAAGTGAGGTGGCACATTACGTCAAGAAGTTTGGTGGGAAGTCAAGGAGACTCACCAAGAAAGATGTGAAGAAGATGTTCCAATCCTCAAGAGGTAAATCTTCAAATAATTCAAATTCTACCTCTAACGTGACTTGTTTTGGTTGCAACAAGAAAGGGCATATAAAGTCAAATTGCCCGAAACTCAAGAAGAAGGAGGAGAAGGAAAAGAAAAAGAAGGAAAAGAAGGAGAAGAAGAAGAAGGAGGCGATGGTGGCACAAACATGGGACACTCTAAGCATGGAGGAGTCTTCCGACGATGAAGAAGTTTGCCATGCCACCCGGAATCTAGCCCTCATGGCATTGGAGGAAGTAGCCGGGAGCTCAAGCGAGGAGTCTTCTTCCTCTTCAAGCGATGAATCATCATCAAGCGATGATGATGAGGTAAACAACTCACCTAAAGTAGATTTACTTTACAAAACTATTGCATGCTTACAAAATGCTTTAAATAGATCGAAAAATAGGATTAAGGATCTAAAATTAGAGATCAAATCACTTAAGAGTGTAGATTCATCATGTGGTAAACCATCTAGTGATATTGATGAATGTACTCTTAGGGATGAAAATGATGAGTTAAGAAAAGAAATAGGTAAATTAAGAGCATGCTTAGAAAAATTCACCAATGGTTCAAAATACCTAGACATGATTATTAAGGATCAAAGGGCAATCTACAACAAGGCCGGATTAGGATATAGGCCTAAGGAAAAAGAGGTAGCATTTACATATCTTGTTAGTAGAAAATCAATATTTAAAAGCAAGGGGAGAAAGGCATGGGTACCTAAGAAATTTATAATTGATGCTAGTGGTCCTAAGATTTGGGTACCTAAGGATTGTGTTTTTCTTGTGATATAGGTAGAAGAACCAAGCTTGTGGATAGTTGATAGTGGGTGCTCAAAGCATATGACCGGGGATGAGAAAAAATTCTCCACTATCAACCACACTAGCAAAGGAAAAGTCTCATTTGGTAATAGCGGAAAACTTAAGATTCTAGGAAAGGGCACAATTGAGGTATCCCCCAATCTTGCCATTCATAAAGTGCTATTAGTTAAAAATATAAAATTTAATTTACTTAGTGTAAGTCAACTATGTGATGCAAACTTTGATGTTAGATTTGATTCCTCAAAATGCTTTATTAGACACAAAATTCAAAATGATTGCATGTTGGTAGGGTTTAGGAAATCAAATATATATTATGTTGATTTATCCTATGCTACTAATGCTTCCACTAAGTGTCTTATCGCAAAAGTGGAAGAAAGTTGGCTTTGGCATAGGAGGCTAGGACACATAAACATGAAGAACATAGCCAAAATAGCAAAAATGAAGTTAGTCAAAGGATTGCCCAAAGTCAAATTTCTCAAGGACAAGATGTGTGATGCATGCCAAGAAGGGAAACAATCAAAAACATCACACAGAGGTAAAAATTTACTTAGTACCGCTCTACCGTTAGAATTATTACATATGGATTTATTTGATTGCCATAGTACCCCCTCTATGATTGGTAGTAAATATTGCTTGGTAATAGTAGATGATTTCTCTAGGTTTACTTGGGTATTTTTCTTGAAAAATAAAGATAAAACCTTAGGAATAATCATAGGATTTATCAAAAGAGTAGAAAATGAAAGAAAACTCAAAATCAACCGGATCCGTAGTGATCATGGTGGAGAATTTGAGAATTCTAATTTTTCAACTTTTTGCTTAGAACAAGGGTACAAGCATGAGTTTTCTTGTCCTAGAACACCCCAACAAAATGGGGTTGTGGAAAGAAAAAATTGTGCCCTACAAGAAGCGGCTAGGACAATGCTTAATGCATACTCCTTACCTAGCTACTTGTGGGCGGAAGCGGTTAATACCGCTTGCTATATCCAAAATAGGGTATTGATTCATAGGTTTTTAGGAAAAACTCCATTTGAATTGTGGAATGGTACAATTCCAACAATTCATTATTTTAAGGTCTTTGGATGTAAAGTTTATATTTTAAATACCAAAGACAACCTAGGTAAGTTTGAGTCCAAAGCGGATGAGAGAATCCTAGTTTGATACTCATCCACTAGTGTAGGATATAGAGTTTACAATAAAAGGACTCAAAAGATTGAAGAATCTTCAAATGTTCAATTTGATGAAACTTCCAATACATACCCTAGGAAATCCCCTATTGATGATGATATTAATAATGAAAATCAAGAAATTACCCAACAATTTCAAGATTTAACCTTAGGGGGTAATGATCAAGGGGGAGGATTGAATCAAGGGGGAGTAAGGGATGATTCCAATGAGGAGCATAGGATTGAGGTTGATCATGATCAAAATCAACTTAACACACCTCCTAGAACCATAAGAGTTCATCAAAGTCACCCCTTAGATCAAATTGTGGGTGAATTATCTCAAGGAGTTAGGACAAGGTCATTTCATAGGGATCCCACTAGTCATATTGCTCTAATTTCTCAAATTGAGCCCAAAACAATTAAAGATACATTACTTGATCCGGATTGGATCTTAGCAATGCAAGATGAATTGGCTCAATTTGAAAGGAGCCAAGTATGGGAGTTAGTTCCTAGACCAAGTGAAAACACCATTATTACTACAAGATGGGTTTTTAGGAATAAACTAGATGACCAAGGAAATATCACTAGAAACAAAGCAAGATTAGTTGCAAGGGGTTTTAATCAAGTTGAAAGACTTGATTATGATGAAACATATGCCCCGGTTGCTAGATTAGAGTCCATTAGAATACTCTTAGGGTATGCCTCATATATGGGTTTCAAACTCCATTAAATGGATGTTAAATCGGCATTCCTAAATGGGTTTATTAAGGAAGAGGTATATGTAGAACAACCTCCCGGGTTTGAAAATAGGGACTACCCAAATCATGTATACAAGCTTAGGAAAGCTTTTTATGGGTTGAAACAAGCTCCCCGGGCTTGGTATGAAAGATTATCATCTTTCTTAATTTCTAAGAATTTTAAAAGGAGTAGTATAGATCAAACTCTCTTTATAAAGTCAACATCTAAGGACATCTTTGTAGCTCAAGTATATGTTGATGACATTATCTTTGGGTCAACAAATGATGAACTCCTTCAAGACTTTATTAAAAACATGGAAAAAGAGTTTGAAATGAGTCTAGTTGGGGAATTAAATTTCTTCCTAGGTTTGCAAGTTAAACAAACAAGTGAAGGAATTTACATTTATTAAACCAAATATGCTAAGGAAATGATCAAGAAATTTGGTTTGGAAAATGCTAAGGTAGTTTCAACTCCAATGGCAACCAATACCAAAAATAGATAGTGATCACTTTATAGGAGCATGATTGGTAGCCTTTTGTACTTAACCGCTAGTAGACCCGACATATTATTTGCGGTTGGTATGTGTGTTATGTATCAATCATGTGCTAAAGAATCTCATTTAGTTGTTGTTAAGAGAATCTTAAGATATGTTAAAGGCACACTAAATGTAGGATTATGGTACCCTAGGACTAGGTCATTTGATTTGATTGGGTACACCGATTCCGATTATGCCGGTTGCAAATTGAATTGGAAGAGTACTAATGGTGGATGCCAATTCCTTGGGTCCTCCCTAGTTAGTTGGAGTAGTAGGAAGCAACCTTGTGTTGCCTTATCTACCACCGAGGGCGAATATGTGGCTATGGGTGGTTGTGTAGCTCAACTACTATGGATGAAACATACCCTAGAGGATTATGAGCTATCTTACTCCAACATGAAAGTATTTTGTGACAATGTGAGCACCATTAACTTGACCAAAAATCCGGTGCATCACTCTAGGACCAAGCACATTGAAGTGAAACATCACTTCATTAGAGATCACGTGGCTAAGGGGGACATTGAACTTAATTATATTGAATCCAAGTCCAACCTAGCCGACATATTTAACAAGGCTCTCCCCGAGATAGAATTTTCATCACTTAGGAGAGAACTTGGAATGTGCTTGGTTGAGTAAAGGTATATGTTTGCATGATCCTATAGAAATACTAGGATTTATACTATTAAGCATCTCACAAAATACTTAAGAAATCATGATTTTTGTATTGAGCCACTTAGAGTTCATCATGCTTGTTATGATGCATTACCTTGGACCAAAGTGTCATCTAAAGACATTAATCCTTCATTGGACCAATCATTGGGAAGGCTGATACACAATTAATGTGCATATAGCTCCAAGAACATGATTGGAAATGTCAAATAAAACATATTTTAAACTATGTTTATCATATTTTGAAAAACAGTTTTCAAGTGAAACACAAAAGTGATACAAAGTTTACAAAAACATTAGAACTTTTGTTAGCTTCCAAGTTTGTATCAATCTCAAAATCTGAAAAACATATATTTTTCAAAATATTTTTCTTTGATAAAGTATGATTTCAAAAATGTGTATGCAAAATTTCGTGATTTTTCGAGGTCTCTGGAATTTTTAATGCATTTCTGAATTTGGGCTAAAAATTTGAAATTGATTCGGGCTTATCGATCGTTGGTTCAAACCAAATCGATTTTTCTGATAAATAACTCCATTTTCTGATATTTAGTGTATTTTTGATATCCTAAAACTATAACATGATAATATTGAGTATAAACAATTTTTTTAGGACTGTTTAATGCGTTTTAGGGGAAGTTTCATAAGATGTATTTTTCATTCCCTAAAATTTACATTGTTGGTGCAAAGCTTGAATTTATTCCTCATGTTTGTTAGGCTTTTGCTCCACATGCCTTTTACTCATTATCTACTATATCTTGGATTAAGGGGGAGCTAAGATTCAATTCTATACCTTAGTTCAAGATTACAACAACTTCAAAATTCCTTTATGCATTATATGATCTTTCTTTCTTCTCTTTTTGATGTATGTCAAAGGGGGAGAAGAAATTTTTAAGTTAGAATTGGATATATGATGTGATAATATGTGTATCTTTAAAATACCTAACTTAAATGATTGTCATACATCAAAAAAGGGGAGATTGTTAGTGCAACAATGCCCCAAGCATTTATATATTTTGATGTTTGGATAATCATCTAAGTTAGGCAACAAATTGTGATATAATTGTGAACATGTTCAAGTGACAGGAAAATCCAAGTATGATCTTGGCAAGAGAAGTCTAAGGTAAAGGTTTGGCGGCATAAGACCAAGCATGTTGTCTTGACGGCATTAAGTCCAAACGAACTTTGGCAAAGGAAGTCCAAATGCAAGTCTTAGCAGCGTAAGTCCTACCATGTAGACTTGGCGACGTGAAGTCCAAGCACGCTTTGGCAAAGAAGAACCCAAGACATGACAAAACCGAAGGAAGCTCTTGGAAGCAAAGCGCGAAGGATGAACAAGTCGCGGACTCGGAGGGATCCTGGAGGTACAAGGCTTAAGGAAGAGCTAGAAGGTTGAGTCTAGGTCTAGGGGGTGAAATCAAGTATGAAATATTCATAGTGTCGATCGGCCCGATCGATGTATCGATCGGCCGGTCAAGTGCTCGGCCGAGTCGTGGTGAAATCGACTATCGATCGCTTGGTCGTGGCAATGATCGTGATACAAGCATCGATCGGCCGCCAGCGGTGGCGATCGATCAAGGCAAAACAGTACGAATGGAGTCCCACTCGAGCGACTGTGATCACTGATCGATCTCTCCATCGGCCGATGGATGGATGGATCGGTGATGAGAATGTCATTGGAGGTAGCGACTATGAATTCCATGAATCGGCCTTCGGGTTGCTAATCAGCGCCAACAATCGACTGATGTTGTACATCAGTCGACTGATGGTGCTCCAACGGGATAACAGCTCTGAATCCCGCGAATCCGACTGTTCCGAAGCCGTTAACAACGCCTTCAGTCGACTGATGTTGTACATCAGTCGACTGATCGTACTCCAACGGGAAAATCAGTTTTCTCTCTATAAAAAGAGGGATGGTGGAGGTTTTTGGGGAAAATGCTCATTCTCTGATTCTTCTCCAAAGCCTCCACGAGTTTTCTAGCTTTCTAAGTGATCTTAAATCCCCTCCTCTTTTCTCTAAGCTTAAGTTTCATTCTTTATAAAGAAGAGGAGTTGTGTTGTAAAGGAAAGCTTCTTAGTGGAATTGCTTGGGTTGATCCACCTTAAGGATCGCCGTGGAGTAGGAGCATTATCTCCGAACCACGTAAAGGCTTTTGTTAGCATTGCTTTTTGTTTTTACATATATTATTTGTGTTTTCTTCCGCTAATCATTCTTGTAGAAACGAAAAGCGCTATTCACCCCCCCCCTCTAGCTTCCAAACGATCACCAACAAATCCTATAATGCCCCTTTTGGTTTCATTTGAAGCACACCACGTGCTCCTTGCTCTTAATGGTTGGGGCACCGATATCCTTAGCTTTCGGTGCTAGTTGACTTTTCTTGACTTTCTTAGAACACTTGCTCTTGTAGTGTCCTTGTTCCCTGCACTCAAAATACATGATATGATTTTTATTATTGATTGATGTGCTTGAGTTACCTAGGTTGTTGGTTGTGGCTGGAGTTGATTCTTCATCTCCTCCAGAGGTTGAAACCATTTCTTGACCTTGCTCCGGCTCGGGTGGTCTAATATCCTCCCCTCAATCCTAGAGGTGGAGGCTTCTTCCAATTCCACCTCTTCTTCCTTCTCAGATGTTGACTCCTCTTTAACTTTCGAATCCCCACTTTCTTGTGAAGATGTGCTAGCTTTTTCTTGAGCTTGAGAGGATGAGCACTCCTCTTCTTCTTGGACCGGTGATGGGCCTTCATGGAACTTTGCTAATTTGCTCCAAAGCTCCTTGGCATCTTGATATTCACCTAGTCTAGACAAAATATCATTAGGTATCAAATCTTATAAAAGCTTTGTTACCTTAACTTCGGTCTTGAACTTTTGACATTGCTCTTGGGTCCACTTTTTCAATTTCAAGACATCTCCCTTCTTATCCCTAGGGGGTTCAAAACCTTCCATGATGATGAACCAATTCTCTATATCCATCATCAAAAATGTCTCCATTCTCGCCCTCCATACCGGAAAATCTTCTTGGTTATATGGTAGAGGTGTGTTGATATCTCATCCTAATTTTTCTTCAAACTCCATCTTCTTCCTCTAGAGGTGATCTCTTGGTTGTTAATCCTTGAAGAGTAGCTTCGCTCTGATACCACTTGTTAGGACCTGTGCGCCCACTAGAGGGGGGTGAATAGCAATTCATCATCGAAGATGGATCTCGATCGTGTGCTTGCTACAAAACTTGTTATACGCAGCGGAATATATAATAATAAAATAAATACAATAAGAGCACAAGCACAACATGATAATATAACGTGGTTCGGAACCGTATGATTCCTACTCTACGGATTGGGCTCGAACGAGCCCTAGCGATGCACACGCAACCACTAATCAATAACTCCTTCTTAGAACAATCCAGATGTGGAGAAAACCTCTTACAATAGTTCTTACAACAATAAGAATGAAATACAAGCAAATACAAGTAAACTACACAAATACAAGTAAGGAAAACCTTTACAAATGTGAACTTGAATGCTTGATCTTTGATTGCCTTGGACTAGCCTTGAAGGACTGAAAAGCACCCACTATTTCCCTTCAAATCGCCCAAGAGAACCTTGGCCAAAACCTTCTCCACGAGCTCCTTTTAAAACTTCACTCGAGCTGGATTTTCGCCTGGCAATCGACTGCCATAAGGCCCCAGTCGATTGACAACACTGTTGTTGTGAGACAATGACTTAATCCACACTGGAAAAACTCTAACGGATCACTAGGCGATCGGCCGCCAGCGATGTGATTCATTGCCAGCGCCCATATCCATTGTCCGTCGGCTCACGAGTGTTCATGCTCCATCGATCGATTGTCATACATGGCGATCGCCATCAATCATTGCTCTAATGAGCGATTCGATAAGGCTTTTTCGGCCCTGAGCTACAGTCGAGCACTAGTCGACTCACAGCAGTCGAACTGGTCATAATCCTAGTCAACTGCTGAGGGTCGACTCGGTTGTCAAGTGTCAAACACTTGATCATTCGACCAGTATAAAGCTTCGGTAACCGATAACCTCAAACATGAGGTTTAACCCCAAGTATGGTGCCCCCATACTTGCTAGACCACCCTTAGCCTAGACCTAAGCCTTCTAGCCACCTCCATCAGTCTCACGCCTATCGGATCCCTCCAAGTCATCCATGACTTGTTCATCCATACGTTAGCCTTCATGTGCTTCCATCAGCTATTGTCATGCTAACGGTGTCTACACCGCCAAGGCACATTAGACTTACGCTGCCAAGACCACGCTTGAACTTTACGCAGCCAACCATTAGACTTATACTGCCAAGACTCCACCCTTGGACTTTACGCCGCCAATATCAACCCTTGGACTTCCCAAATGCCAAGTACCCATGACTTGGACTTTCACCACCAAGACTACACTCTTGGACTTTCCATGCCAACCCAATGTTGGACTTTCCAAATGTCAAGACTCAAGCTTGGACTTTCCCTTGCCAAGATCCATGCTTGGACTTCCCATGCCAAGTGCACAAGACTTGGACTTCTCCCATGACAATGGTTGAACCATCGTCAAATATCAAAATCATGACCTGGGTCGATTGCACCAACAATCTTCCCAAAATATTATCAGACATCAATATCAAATATCAAAACATTACTCGAGTCAAACTCAAGTCTGGTCAATCATGATCTAGGCCGATTGCACCAACATCGAGCATGACAGCCTCTGTCGCCCTACCACCACATGTCCAACCCAAGCACTGTGCATTTCATTGTCGAGCCAAGTATCAAGCACTTTTGCCCAGCGGTCGAGTACTCCCGAGCACACGACCTGAGAGATTCATCGCTCGACTTACGATGCCGAGCACCGCCTGCTCGGGCGCTTTGTGCCTACCGCAGTGTCGAGCACACAGAGCTCGAGCACCATGTGCCCAAGCACCGCATGCTAGGGTGTTGCGCTTTGTCACAGTGCCATGAAGCCAATGATTAATCACCGTGCGCCCGAGCACCACCTGCTCGGGTGTTGTGTGCCTGACGCGATGCTGAGCACCGAGTGCTTGAGTACTGTGCACCCAATTTCTTCTCGTCGAGTGACCTAAGTGGCGGTTGTTTCTTGATACATCTTGGTGGATCCAGGATGCATCGAATATGAAAGGGAAATTCTGGTGGCTTGGTATGAAAAGGGACGTGGCTAAGTATGTTAGCACTTGCCTGACATGTCAGAGAGTGAAAGCCGAACACCAGAGACCAGGAGGAGTTCTACAACCTATCCAGATTCCAGAATGGAAGTGGGAGGAACTAGCCATGGATTTCATAGTAGGATTGCCCAAAACAACCAATGGCTACGATTCTATTTGGGTAGTTGTCGATAGATTGACAAAGTCTGCTCACTTCATGCCTATCAAAATATCATACTCCATGGAGCAGTTAGCCCAGTTATACGTCAAGGAAGTGATTAGACTGCATGGAGTACCTAAAACCATTATCTCTGATAGAGACAGTCGCTTCACTTCACACTTCTGGGAGTGTGTTCAGAAAGCCCTCGGCACTAAGTTACGATTCAGCACTGCATTTCATCCTCAGACAGATGGGCAAACAGAAAGAGTGAATCAGATTTTGGAGGACATGCTCAGAGCTTGTGCCTTGGATTTTAAAGGAAACTGGTGTAAATATTTGTGTTTGGCAGAGTTTGCCTATAATAATAGTTATCAAACCACAATTGGAATGACACCTTATGAAGCCTTGTATGGAAGGAGATGCAGATCGCCTATCTGTTGGTATGAGGGTGGCGAGAAGAAAGAAATGGGACTCAAGACTGATTTTATAGATGACGCCACCAAAGCTATAAAGAACATACGTCAAAGGATAGAGATTGCCCAAAGTCGGCAGAAGAGTTACGCCGATGTCCGACGCAGACCCCTAGAGTTCCAAGTCGGAGATTCAGTTTTCATTAAGGTAGCTCCTATGAAAGGGGTAATGAGATTTGGGAAGAAAGGCAAGTTAAGTCCCAGATATGTAGGCCTACACGATCACCAAGAGAGTTGGTAAGGTAGCTTATGAGCTAGAGCTACCACAAGAAATGTATCCACAATGTATTTCATGTTTCAATGCTTAAAAGCACGTCCCGGACACCAACCAAGTGATTGAGCCACGGCCAGTGCAGTTGAGACGGATCTAAGTTATGAAAGTCGACCTATTCGGATAATAGATCGAGCATCGAGAAACTAAGAAACAAAGAAATACCGTTAGTAAAAGTCTTATGGCAAAGTCAAAGGGTTGAAGAAGCAACCTGGGAACGTGAGGATGACATGAAGCAAAAGTACCCTGAGCTTTTCTAAGTTTCGAGGACGAAACTTTTTTAAGGTATAAGGGATTGTAACATCCCAAATTTTAATTCCTATATTTTTATTAGGAAAATAGAAATAAGAATAGAAAATAGGAATAGAATAATAATAATAATAATAAAAGAAATAATTGGTTCGTTAGTAGGCTCAACCATGAACCATGATTTAAAGGAAAAAAAAAAAAGATAAAAGAAAACAGGACAAGAAGGGGTGAGTCACCAAAAATCCAATAAAAAATTTATATGATTAGGAGAAGTCACGAATTTAATTGAAGAAGAAAGAATTAATTACATTAAAGAGAGAAATTTAAGGAAAATTTATAAGGGAATAAAAATTTTATATGATTAGGGAGAAATCACGAATTTAATTGAAGAAGAATTAATTACATTAAAGAGAGATATTTAAGGAAATTTATAAGGGAATAAAAATTTTATATGATTAGGGAGAAGTCACGAATTTAATTGAAGAAGGAATTAATTCTGTTAAAGAGAGAAATTTTAGGAAATTTATAAGGGAATAGGTTAAGCCTTGATGGTTATAAATTTAACCTCCCTAATACCCTAGAGGACACCTCTCTACTCTCTCTTGGTCCCTCCACCGCCGAACCACAGATCAAGGAGAATTTTCTCCTAGGGTTGTCTTCTCCGCCGAATCCAAGGAAAGATGGGATTCAAGAGACCTTAGAGGGCAGCTGCTAGGGCGGGATAGAAGGTTGCATCTCATTAGGTTTTACAAATATAAGTTAAAGCAATCGAAGGTAAGTATTGCTCACCTGCAGTATAAGTAGTTATCGTATGTCATTGATATGTTTTTTCTGTGCTTGTTATTTCCAGTTACATGGTTGAGCAGTTTATATGCATATTATTTCCAGTTATGCATGATGTTTTCAGTTACGTAATTTTCTATCGAGGCTAGCTTCTGGTGCTTGATACTATTCATGTAATGCTCCATGATTAGCGCACTACTGACTAGCTCTTCAGTGGTCTGTGGTCTATTAATTCTACCAGCTACATTCAGAGCTATCTCCGGTCTCAACATCTTTAGCATCAACCAAACTCTTTTCTTCTCAGTACTGATCAGTTCCGGACATAGGCGAGTCAACCTATTGAATCTCTTTACCGCTTTGTCTACTGACAAATTCTCTTGTCGGAACTCCGTGAACTCATCATAAGATGATCAAGTGAAACCACTATAAGACTATTATCACTACTTTTTATCATCTTCACATACATATTTAGATATGCTCTATTACTTACTGTTTATCATCTTCATATATATATATGCAAGCATGTTTAACTCAAAGAGAACATTCTAAGTGAGCAAGTTTAACTTAAAAGAAGCATTCCTTACTACTCATAAAGTAAATAAAGCAGATAAATACTTGCTTACTTGGAGGCTAGGCGGGGTGATGCTCGATGTGTGTGTGTGACGGAAGGGTGGAACCCGCTCTGATACCATCTTGTAACACCCCCCCTAGTCTTTCCACTCTCTACCAAGGGAGATGTCACTACTTTACTGTCTCTATCTTTAATTCATGCAATATACCAATGCAATATGCTAACAACTAAAATAATCATAAGGACCTTTACATCACTTAAACAATAATCATTTCAAGATCTTCACCTAACATGAAAGTATTAAAACTAACTCAATATGACTCTAGCATTCTTTGGTTTCAACCATAATTAATCCAGTTGAACTTCAACAATATCAAAAGAAAACAAGAAACTAAAAATCTGATTTAGATATCTGCACTTAGGATCTTTTACTTCCACTGTTCCGTCGCCACACACACCCAGCACTTCATCCGCCATGCCACCTTACTGAAGCTTTTCTTTACCTTTATCTGCAGTATAAGGAAATGCAAACTATAAGCAACAACGCTTAGTAAGTACTTTCTATGCTCACAAAAACATGCACTGTATGAAATCATGCAACTAGTTCTCTTGCCCTGGATACATTGATACACATGCAAACATAACTGGAAATCATAACTCTGATTACTTGTCTCTTGTATGAAATCATGCTCTTAAGTATTTTAAAACTTGTAAACAGTGTATCTGAACTGGAATGATTAACTTTGAAAACTTTTACTTTTACTTATACTGATACTTTAAAATAATAATCATCTCCGGATATGGGCTGAGATAGTACCAATCGCGCATTCCTAATAGGGGGGTGGCTAACCACCGAACCTACTAGGGTAATCAAACAGGGCCTCGGCAGTGGTAAATGATGCAGTACATGCCTGTCAAAAGTAAAATACTTCCTTTATACTTATATTTTTATACATACTGAAGGAAATGCTCTTAATCCCCTAATTCACAAATGGGGAGCACCATAAAGATCATTATGCTCTTGACCCCCAAAACTGAAATGGGGAGCATACTGAAGATCGTTGTGCTCTTAATCCCAATTCAAGGCAGGAGCATCTTTAAATTTTCTTTATAAAGGAAATATTTTTACATCTTACTCTACATCATGCATATAATTGTAAGCTACAACTCATCTACAACATGCATGATCATAAATCACATTCTTATCTTGGATCTCAACATGATGCTGAATTACCCATAATATAACGGTAAAATTGCGTAACTGAAAACATCATGCATAACTGGAAATAATATGCATAGAAGCTAAACCATGTAACTGGAAATAACAAGCACAGAAAAAACATATCAATGACATACGAAAACTACTTATCTGCGGGTGAGCAATACTTACCTTGATTGCTTTAACTTATATTTGTAAAACCTAATGAGATGCAACCTTCTATCCCGCCCTATGCCCTCTAAGGTCTCTTGAATCCCACCTTTCCTTGGATTCGTGAGAAGACAACCCTAGGAGAAAATTCTCCTTGATGCGTAGTTGGTGGAGGGACCAAGAGAGAGTAGAGAGGTGTCCTCTAGGGTATTAGGGAGGTTAAATTTATAACCATCAAGGCTTAACCTATTCCCTTATAAATTTCCTAAAATTTCTCTCTTTAACAGAATTAATTCCTTCTTCAATTAAATTCGTGACTTCTCCCTAATCATATAAAATTTTTATTCCCTTATAAATTTCCTTAAATATCTCTCTTTAACAGAATTAATTCCTTCTTCAATTAAATTCGTGATTTCTCCCTAATCATATAAAATTTTTATTCCCTTATAAATTTTCCTTAAATTTCTCTCTTTAACAGAATTAATTCTTTCTTCAATTAAATTCGTGACTTCTCCCTAATCATATAAATTTTTTTATTGGATTTTTGGTGACTCACCCCTTCTTGTCCGGTTTTCTTTTCTTTTATCTTTTTTTTTTATTTCCTTTAAATCAACGGTTCATGGTTCGAGCCTCGGCTAACGAACCAATTATTTCTTTTATTATTATTATTATTATTCTATTCCTATTTTTATTACTTCTATTCTTATTTCTATTTTCCTCTAATAAAAATATAGGAATTAAAATTTGGGATGTTACAACTGTGGACTTATATAAGCATTTGGTATCGTTGTCATTTCAATATTAATTTCAGTCGGAGTTTCAATGATGACAAGGTACTGTTCATAAATCCTTCAATTTTAATTTTTGATATAAACTCTATCAAAAATAACTATAAATTTTATAATAGGTCTAAAAACATATTGTAAATTAATTTTGTAAATGAACAATTATTTATATACATTATATATATATATATATATATATATATATATATATATATATATATATATATATATATTCGTTATTATCTTTAAGACTGTATACCTGTTGATCTCTATATGTTTATATAATGTTTATGCACTATCTTTCATATACCGTTGAGTCTTATACTCACCATCATATACTCTGGGTTTTCCTGTCGCCCAAGTAGCAGGTAGAAGATTTCTTGGGTGCTCGAAGCTCCGCCAGTTGATCCCATCACACACCGAGTGTTTGGATTTTATTCCATATTGATATTGTATTATGATGGATTGTATGTTTGGAGTTTATTCTATATTGTTTCTGCATTTTGATATCTGTTGTGTTGCTATGTATTTGACCTTTATTATAGATTCAGTTTGGATGTTGGTTTCGATTATGTTTTTTTGTTGTGTCAAAGTCACTCTAGAGTGCATCTCTGTGTCCGTGTATTTTTATTATTTGTCAGTGTTATTTCATTGTGATTTTATAGCTTGTGTGTACCAGTAGTTATTTGGGTCTTGTATCGGTGTTGTATCTTATATTATCACTTGAGGGTACCATCCGATCGACAGACAAGTATACTCTCGGAGCATGACATATAAACTCCTTCATTAGTTGTTCACACAATTTCAGGTGGAATTGTTAGTTTGATAGGAACAAGAATGAGAATATAAAATGGGAAAATTTTATTAATTTGAATTTGTTTAAAGAGCTTGGAATAGTTTACAAGATGGTTAGTTAGTTTATAAGATAGTTGGAAATGAGATGCCTTGAGAACCTTTGAGCAGAGCTATAATTATAGCTAGGTTTTTTTATTCACTTAGGTTGAATTTTGGAGGCTTGAATGGAATAGAATGGAATAGAAAATAGTAAGAACAAAAATTCAATGGAATGAGATGGGTGAATGGAATAAAAGAAAATATTTTAACTAATATTTAACTCTTTTATTTCTCTAATTTTGCTGGCCAACTTAATTAATTACATCATTCGGAGTGGTTAATAGGTATCAATTGATAAACTCAATATATCTACGTACCATACTCATTCAATTCAATAATGTTACTTGATTCATCCATCCTAACCAATCCATTTAGCCATCTGGCCTAATGAATTTGCTTAGTATGCCTAGCTAGTGAGACTAGCTTATCGGTCCAATTAATTTATTTAGTTTTTTTGACTAGATCAACTCCACTAACCAAATCAGTTGACCTTGTTTGCTTGATCAGACTGATCCACTCGACCCAATTAGTTCACCTAGCCTATTAGTCCATGCTTCCTTAGCCTAGCCTGACCCAACTAACCTGTTTGATCAAGCATTACTAGTCTTGTCCCGCATACTTGGCTTGATTAGTCCACTCAACCTGATTGGCTAGCTCATCCTACCCACTTAACTTGATTAGCCCATCCATCCAATTGATTCACTTGGTCTATTTGGTTGGTTCATTTTATTTATCTCAAATATAATTTAAGATAATAACTTGTGAATAAATATAAAATTTAATAAAGGTGGAATGTAGTTTTACAATTCCTAAAGAGTTAAATAGATTGAATTATTCCTTTGAAATGAATCATTCATGCTTAATTAAACTCTTCATCTAAACATTAAAATAAAATCACGGAGAGAATGAATCATTTTGATTCCACTCTATTTATGTATATTAAACATAATCTTAGAGTAAACAAATATTAATAATTTTTTTTTTTAAAAAAAGAGAGAAGCAAAGAAAAAAATACTGATATTAAATTTGACGGCCAATTCACTTGATTGATTACAACCTCTTTCCTGAACCAAAGTGCAGTATAATTATCCGGTGAGATCTAGCTAGCTTCTTTAATTTAATTTATATAGAGATAATATTGTGCTTGCCATGTGGAATTCACTTTGATCAATGGACAAGGATCATGCATGTTTAATCCCAAATAAAATAATAATAATATCTCAACGTAGACTTGACTTGAAGGAATATGTGATCAGGCCAATCACTGTTGTTTCATTTAAAGCAATTAAAATAGAAATCGATAGAAATTAATTTACTTGCTCACCTTTTAGCCATATTGTTATGTTCATCTTCTACATATTACTTATTTTATTTTAATCTTGTGCGCCCCATGTTTATGCATTGATGTGATTGAAATTTCAGTCTATATTTTTCATTTTCCACCAAAGAATACTTCGCTATTTTTCTGATGAGACTTTTTTTTAAGAGTTGGCTGAGCGATGAAGTAGAGCAATTTAGTAAATATGATTAAAGTTAATTGTAGATTATATAATTGCTGTATTATTTTCTCAACTCTATTATCCATGAGTCACTGGATGCACACAACTGTTGCTCGACCAACATGTCACAATTAAGATATAAAAGGCAATCACAACATCTTCACGTCTTGTTAAGATTATTGAATGTCCAAGTATAATTAATTCACAATATGTAATTAGTTCTGAAATGTCACAACTCACTTAAACTCTGCACATAAACTACAAATTATTGCCATTATAAAAATAAAGTCTTCTGCGACAAATGAAAAATTTTCAAGAAACATGATAGAAGATTTTGTGCAATCATTGTCGTTTCCATCAAATAAACGTAGAATTTCATGTAAGTTGATTTCCACGTTGACTCTTCTTCTCATTGTATTTATAAATATGATAGTAAATCCTTGATTTTCCAAAAGAATAGTCTTCGATTTATATTTCATTTTCCACGCCATATTAAGCATTATATATATATATATATAGTTGTTGCTTGGTCAACACGGTCCTCACCCTCAAGATAAAAAAAGACATCTCTAATCCTCTTATTAAGTCTATTTTAATTTTGTGTCCCACTTGACTTGGAACCCAAATATCTATAAAATGTACCTTATCTACGACGACGACTACTGCAAAGACTCAATGGTGCAACTTTTAAAGTCTTCTTTGACCGCTAATAATTGCCACAATTATTGTCGTAAAAAATTCTAATTATAGTAAGCAATCGAATAATGTCATCATAAAAATATTTACAACCATAGAATAGTGACTAAAGGGGTCCACGGTGGCTCCAGTCAACATTGTCCAAGCAAATGATATTTTAAAATAAAAAATTAAACAACCATGAATCTCGGACAAATCAACAATATATCCTAATTAAAAATTATTTTTTTATAACCAATGATTTAAATAAATTAATTATGGTATAAATTAAGGATATCTCACAAGTAAATAAACTATTTTTTTTGAACGAGAAGAGTATTTAATATGCACTTTCCTCTTTTTTTTATTGTTACAATCTAATTAATTATCGAAATATAATACAAAAATTTCATATATATATATATAAAGAGACAGGGGAATTTTTTTTTTAAAGCCTCCAATAAAATTGAGCCCTAGGCATAGGCTTTAATGGCCTATGGCTCAAGCTGATCATGTCCTCAAGATTTGTTTATGAATTATATTTTTGGTGTAAAAGGTGATACATTCACCTCGAATTTTCTTCGTCGTTAATCTCATAGTTAATGAAAAAAGATAAATTACAATCGACCTTTAATCGTATCGGTGTTTGTCCATGAATCATACTCGCTCATGGGAAAGTTAATTCCTTAATTTGTCCTATTAAACTAAAATTAAATATATTAAACATTAATTTCTTTTTCATTTAAAAAATTATTTTTCAAATATTTGCTTATAAAATAGTCATCTATATCCATATTCTACCAACTGACGTAGAAATCAATTTGCAAAAATATCATTTTGAGAATACTACACCTGATATTTCCAACTCCAAATTTCAGAAACTACAACTAACAATAGGAAAATTTATTAGGATTTAGATTGAGTCATGTTACAACTTAGGCTGAGTCATATTATCAATTTGAAAAAATAGTTTAGATGAATTTTTTAAGACGATGCAAAAGAGGTTTTGAGTTGTAGAAAGAGTTCCTTTGTGATTGCACGTATGATAAAATATTTGTGTACAAAATACTTGATACTACTATAATCTAGCTAAGTATATGAGGTGAGGAGTTAAGAGGATGATTTGTGCAGACTGAAGGTCAAGATGAGGGAGGTCAGTTTGGAGAATAACTCGAGAGCCAAGCTGAGGTAGGTCAGTTCGGAAAATAAATGGAGAGCTAAGCTAAGAAAGGTCAACTCGGAGAGTAAGTCGAGGGCCGAGCTGAGGTAGGTCAGCTCGGAGAACAAGTGGAGGGTTGAGTTGAGGAAGGTCAGCTCGGAGATAAATTGAGAACCGAGCTGAAGTAGGTCAGCTCGAAAAATAAGTGAAGAGTTGAGTTAAGGAAGGTCAGCTCGGAAAGTAAGTCGGGGGCCGAGCTGAGGTAGGTCAACTTGGAGAACAAGTGGAGAACTGAGCTGAAGAAGGTCAGCTCAGGGAATAAATTGAGAGTCGAGCTGAGTAAGATCAACTCGGGAAGTAGATTGAAGGCAGAGCTTAGAGGGAATAGCTTAGAAAGCGAGGCAAATGATATATCATAAAGAGGACAACTCAGAAGGCAAGTTAGCTGGTGAATTAAGAGTTACTTAAGATAGATGTTCGATTATTCAACTTCATGGGAAAAATAATGAGAAAGGGGAACAATATATTAACTGTCATAGGGTCGCTTTACGAAGAAGGAAGCAATCGGGTTGTTAAGAGGTGGGGACCTCATTAAATATTCCCTTATCAGTTTGTTATAACGAAGGCAAACTTGCCATCCTTGGGGATAACCATCGGAGACCCTTCAAGGGTCCCATGAAAGAATCATTCTCTAATGGTCTAAAAAGAAGCCTCGCCTGGGTCCATGGGGTCTTTCCACGAGGACGGTCACCATCGCAGTTGGTTATGCAACAACTTGCTCTAGGATTAGAGGGGGATAAAAGGAAGAAGAGAGGAAGGAGAAAAAGATCTGATCTCATTCTACATACATTTTTACTATTCTCTACTACACTCATCTGCTTCACAACTGCTACTACTTGTTTTCTCTTCCTCATACAAGCTCTAACTTAAGCATCGAAGGATCCCTACCGAGCAGGTCGACGGTGGTCTAACGTGTATTAACTTTCTCAGGAGGAGAGCAAGGAGACATTTAATATTGTGGTCGGAGAGAACCCACCCTCGACAATCCAACCTCGAGGAGAAAAATCCGTGTCGCATCAGTTGACGTCATTTGTAAGAAACTTTACTGAATAAGACGTTGAAATGAATCTCCAAGAGATCCCTCCCCCGACTACATCTTCCGCTAAAGAAGCTCCCCTCACCTTATTACCTTCCCAACTAAATGCCCTGATAGAGAATGCAAAATCAGAGGCATTGGAGAAGGAGAGAAAGAGGATGGGATATCTTCAACCTCATTTTGGTGAACCCTCCCGAAGAAAGCCACTGCATGGAGGACCTTCTCATATCCCCGCACCTGGTCCTCAAGAGACAGAAATATTGCCTGGGGAAGGATTGGTGGGAAGAGGGGATCGATATCACTTCCTGTATTACCTATAAGAAGGGAAGGTCAAGGAGAGAGTCACTCGACTAAGGCTATGGAGACATACGTGTCGTCCCCTTTCACTGAAGATATATCCTTAGAGAATCCACCTCCTCACTTTCGTGCCCCTAATACTAGATTATACAATGGTACTTCAGACCCTTAAGAGCATTTATCACAGTTTGAAGGTGCAACTGTGCTCCATCGTTATTCTGATGTCATCAAGTGTCGGGCCTTTCGTACCACCGTGTCAACTTCAACATAGACATGGTTTGGATTGTTGTGCCCTAGTTTAATTACTTGTTTCAAAGACTTGAAGGAAGTTTTTCTAAAATATTTTGCCATAAGTAAGAGGTATGAACACACTGCCTCCAGCTTGCTTCATGTGAAACAGGAACCTACCGAGTCGTTATGCAGTTATATCCACTGGTTTACTAATGCCACCCTTGAGGTACCTTTAGTGACTCTAGATTTCTTGATGGTCGCTATATACCATGAGATGAAGGAAGGACCTTTCCTTAGTTCTTTGCTAAGGAAGCCCACCATGAGCTATGACGAATTGTCAGGACGAGTTGAAGAACATATTAACAAAGAAGAAGTCCTAAAAGTACGGAGAGCTGAGAAAAAACTTGGCGTTAGCCCCATGGAGAGAAGCCAACCTTCCACTTCTTGGGTCCCCCCGAGGAAACATTTTGTGCCAGAAGTTCCTTATCCTTGGTCGTTCATGATGGAAGCTCCTCCCTATCACCCCCTCCGCATTATGGCTATCGAATTCTCACCTCTACCCCAAACCCCGAAAGAGGTAGAGCTTGAAATGTACGAGAGGTATGGTGTGCTCCAACGTCCTGGAGGATATAAGGGAGCTCCTTGTAATCCTCCCGCTCTCTTTTTCTGTCAATATCATATGGAGTATGGGTATTCCAGTGAGCGGTGCTTCAGTTTGCAAAAGAAGTTGGAGTGCATCAAAATGGAATATCCTACTCTGCAACCCCAAGTGAGAGTGGGCACAGGGAGGGGTCGGAGACTTTCTGTCGTCCGACCTGGACCTTATATCAGAAAACCTTCTATGCTCCCCTCCTCGAGACAAGCTTAGTTGAATAAAGATCCTATCCCTCAGGAGAATGATGCAAGTGGTGGAATGTCAACTGCTCTAGAAGATGGCCCAACTAGGGGTGTTATTAATGTTATTGCCAAAGGACCCACTGATGGGGATTCTAATAGAGTCCGGAAATCTTATGCTCGACTTATGGAAAGTCTGGCCATTGGAGAAGGTTGTGCTATACAAGAGATGTCAAATTTAAGTTTTGGACCAAAAGATTTACAAGGTATTCTCTTACCTCATACTGATACTTTGGTAGTTAGAATTAATCTTGCTAACTACGAAGTGGCACGAGTACTGGTGAACTCAGGGACTTCTGTCAATATATCATTTCAGAAAACCTTCAGTCATATGCGATTGTAGAATGCACAATTGGAAGATGTGACCATGCCCCTCTTTGAATTTGTTGGCCACATGGTACAACTAGTAGGCCAGATAGTCTTACCCCTTACTTTGGGAAGGAAGCCAAGTCAAAAGACATGCATGACTCCATTCCTGGTGATGGATGCCCCCTCGGTGTATAATGCTATTTTGAGGCGGGCATTCCTATCTTCTTTCAAGGCAGTGGCCTCTCCCTACAATTAGAAGGTTAAATTCCCAGTATGACGACTTATGGGGGAAATCAAAGTGGAGTAGAAAGCGGCTCAAAGTTGTTATGTTTAAATGATCCAAGCTGATAAAAAGAAAGCTCGAACAAAGAATTATAAAGGGGAAGCGCCAATGAACTATGAGGTTTACAGGTTGGAGAAGGCAGTCCCTATAAAGGAAGTAATAGAGGAAGGGAAGTCCATAGAGATAGCTCTGGGAAAGGTGATTCAGGTGGCTAAGTAACTTGAAGTTAAGGAATATCTCATCGCCTATTTGTGAATTAACGAAGATATTTTTGTCAAAGATGTTCGCGATCTGACTGGGATTGATCCTCAAATAGTTGAACATCACCTGAATATCACCCGATGAGCTAGACCGGTCCGGCAAAAGAGGCGGCACTTCGGACCCAAGAAATATAAAATCATCGCTAAGGAGGTTGATAAATTAGTACAAGAAGGAAATATAAAAGAAATTCAATTTCCTGAATGGGTGTCCAATGTAGTGTTAGTCCTTGAGCTCTCAGGGCAATGGTGTATCTGTGTTGATTTTCATAATTTGAATAAAGTGTGCCCTAAAAATAGCTACCCTTTGCCTCGTATTCATCAGCTTGTTAATTCTACTATAGGGTATGAAGTTGTTTCGCTCATGGATGCGTATCAGGGATATCATTAGATTCCTTTGCCTCGGAAAGATCAGAGGAGAGTTATTTTTGTGATTTCAGGGGGATTGTACTCTTATGTTATGATTGTCACGCCCCGAGAACATGCCAAGCCGAAAATCAAACGGACAACACCTCCCCTATACGTGGCAACATTTCGGGTTAATACAAGGCCCGTAGGCCCACAATAACAACAATGTATATAACAATATCACCAAACCACAACAACATAACAAACTACTACAACAAATACACAGCGGAAACGATACCACAACAATACAATCCCACACATGCATACCGGTATGACTAACACAACACAACAATACAGAACCTCGACAAAATCCGAATATACAATATGTACATCAAGAAAACTCTAAAATACAATACACAACGGATGGAAAGCCCAAAACCAATACGGGAGCCTCGGAGGTGAGATGAGACGTCAGTCAGCGGTGCTCCAAGTTGTCACGAAGTCTTCTACCTGTTACCTGGGCGACAGAAAAACCCAGGGTCCGTAGGGGGTGGTGAGTAAAACTCAGCAGGTAATCGAAAAACATGTATATATGTCATATCACATGTATTTTCAACAACATACTCTAGAGGTACAACAGGTATATCAACATAGTATAAAAATACAAGCATATACTGTCTAACCAAATCAATAACATAAAAATGCAGACATACCTGAAGTCTGCTACGCTACTCTGATCCAACCTGAACATATATCAAACATATATATATATAATAGGAAGAGTAGATCAACTCACAATATACTCTAGCTACAGGTCAAGGTATCTAATGGTCTGTCCAACCCATACCAGTATCCGACACAATCGTATAACAAATGCAAGAAACATGCATGAATATGATGTACACCCAAATGCAACAAGCATAGTACAATCAAATGCAACATCACAATAATCATATATATATAGACCGTATCTATATATATATTAATCTCAACCATCCATATATATATATATACATATATATATATATGTATCTATATATGGTAATATGCAAAGTGCCATCAGATACGGCAATGCAGCATGCATGGTCATGCCTTCTCACCCCTACTCGCTACCACGACCCCAGTGTGGCCTAGGTGGCACGACATGACAACTGTCCCAACTCACACCAACCACTGCTATAGAGTGGCTGAGTGGGCAGTATGATCAAGTAGCATATGAGCGTAAAGAGCTCGCTACTAACGGGGGTCCTGGCCAGCCACTCAGGCTAACACTACCAATGAGTGATCGAGTACCACACACCCAGGACAACTGCACGCAACTCCAACTACCACCGTCTATAGTGGTAGAGTGCGACACAACAAATGCTCTGCCCTCACACCAGTTACTCCTCGGGGAGTGCTCTGGGAGGCAAGATGACTGACGACTCTCTCAACCCCAAGGGAGACTATGTCGTCAGAATGCATGCAAATGACATGTGTATCTTTGTCACACGTCTGACCATCTACCAGACTCTGTGCAGAGTCATACCCATCTAATCAATACACTCTCTATCCTGTAGAGAGTCGTACTCAACTGATCGACGCACTCTCTATCCAATAGAGAGTCGTACTCGACTGATCATATCAAGTTGGGACCACCGGTCCGCAGCGATACACTAATCATCCTTCACTTAACCATTACACAACTCATGGTTAGTAACAGTATGCAACATACGGGTATTGGAAATAAATCCTACATTTAAAGCATTACCTACCCGTAGATGACCTTTTTCCAATTTATAAATTGGGTCATCCCCGTACTAACATTTACACCCTACTAAACATCTAGGCCAATTTACATCACATCTATAACTCCTAAATCATGATAGGGTATATGTGATATCAATAATTGAGCATAAATATATCCAACGATAAGTTCAAGCATACGATAATAAGAGCAGGGTCAAGGTAATATGAACACCTAACATGCTCATATCTATGACTAAATCTGAATACAATACATCTACCCGGACCAGGTAGGAAATTACCCACCTGCTTTGTAGACACCATCTTCACGTTCATGAATATCTGCCTCGTATCATGTCCTGCACATATCACAACATTTATAGTTAAGTGCAAGCATACAACGAATGATCGATTCGAGTCCTACATTGACTTCGCATCTCGATCAACTAATTGAATAGTTTCTTCCATTATCTTTTAATCACCATACCAACTGTCAATTTAATCATAGCTAATCAAGCTAACTAAATAACATCTCAATCTACAGTTAACATATGTTCATAAGCATTAAGATTCAGACTCACCTGGTTACGCTTCAATCGCACAACCTCCTTGTCCACCCAATCTGAATCAATTAACCTCGTTCGTCCATACTAGTGAACTCGATCACATAACAAGCTACACCTATACAATTCATTAACAATCACTTACTGAGCTAACAATTAATTGTAGAACATAGCACACATCCATCATTTATTCAAATCCAAGCTTACCTAACACCACTTCATTCAACCACATCTCCTTGCTTCAATCAAACCGAAGTCCAATCAATTGAATTGAAGACAAACCCCACAATGACCTATCTTATCCCTGCTACATGCAAAATAGCCCAAATCCATGTCCAAACACACCACAATTGTAACCTAGGAAACAACAAGATGGCTAAGAAATTACCCATAGATGTGAGAGTAGGTCCTTGAGTAAAACTCCAAAAGCCATCAACGACCCACAGCGTTGCATTACTACCAGAACACACAATGGTTGTTGCTGCTGATTGAGGTACAGATGGTTGTGATGTTCACAAAAACAGCCAAGGAACAAGATGGATCCCGCAATGATCAAACGAACATAGCAATCGATCGGACCGTGCCCCTCCTTCCCATCTTTCGATCTCCTGGTGGAATCCCTAACCAAGGCATCTGCCGACAAATCCCCAACCACAGGCCTTGACCTTATATCTTGTCCAAATTCGAAGAACAACACTGACTCACCTACTCCGACGGTGATCCTCAGCAGCGAAGTCCACAGAATCGACAGCGACCTTCTTCTATCCCTTGTTCGCCGGCACCAACTAATTTCCAATGACGATCCACAGTGGCTGAGGAAGGGCGCCGACAAAAGGGAACAAAACTAGGGCACGGGAAAAGGCGACAAGCACGCGAAGGTCGCGGACTGCGGCGACTCTTTGCTATCGTCGAGATCAGGTGGAGCAAGGCGACGACGAAGTTGTCACCTGTGGCGACGGTGATGGGGCTGCGACCGGCACGGCGATGGCGCGGTGTGATGGCTGCGAAGCGGCGACAACCAGCCGGCTGGGCAAGGGGGAAATCAAAGCGGCGACAACCGGCGACAGGGCGAGCTCGCTCAGTAGCCACAGTGGAGAGGGGAAAATCGCGTAGGGGGAGCGACATCGGGCGGAGGAGAAGAGGTCGCGCGTCGACTGGTTGAGAAGAGACGACAATCAACTCGCGACGACGAGGCAGGCGATGGCAGTCGATGGAAGAGGGAGGCTGCTGGCGCTCGCTGGCATCCGGATCGGCAGAGCACAGCGGCGTGGTGGCGAACGGCATGGAGGCGGAGCAATTTGGGCGAAGAGAAAGAAAGGAAGAAGAGAAGTCGGGGAAAAGAAGAGGAGTCGAAGGAAAAGAATCGACGGGAAAACGAAAAGCATCGGGTTAATTAACTCATTTAATTCCCGTCTAAACAGGCTTTATAAAAGTCTATCCGTTTTATCCCCATGAAATATCCATAAGATCTCCGTTTAAATCCAGAAAAATTTTTAAAAATTCCTAAAAAATTCCACAAGATATTTTATCAATTACCGAGGAATATATTTTTTTTCGGTATTTTACAATGATGCCTTTTGGACTTAAGAATGCTGGAGCCACATATTAAAGACTCATGGTGTTAAATACGGAAAATTTAAAATACCAAAATTTAATGGCCAGAAATTAAGAAAAATAATCCTGGGAATTTTTTGGGATTTTTAGGAATTTTTTTGGATTTAAACGGAGTCCGTACGAGATTATTACGGGGATAAAATAAATAGATTTTAGGTGGGGTCTATTTAAAGGGATTAATAGGCGATATTAATCTAAGTTTATCTATTTCTTTTTTTATTTTCCCCGCCGCGACCCCTTTCCTCCTTCGGTAGTTCCTCTCGCGCGACCTCTTCTCCGCCGACGACCTCTTCTCCGTCGATGACCAGGCCGTCGTTCTTCTCTTCCTCGCCAACCACAGCTGCGTGCGCCAGCCGCCGTAGCCACAGGATCACCGCGAGCCCCATCTGTTCCCATCGCCCGAGCCCCCACACGCGACGGCCAGTCCTGCCGGCCAAAGAACCACCGTCGTGCCTTCCGCCGCCCGACCGACCATCTGCGTGTTCGGCCTCCTCCCTACAATCGTTGGCGTGGCTCCTCTATAGGATCGCCTGGCGCAGCCGCTTTCGCCTCTCGCCGCGTAGCCTTCCTCGCGCGGATTGATCGTGGGAGTGAGTTTCTGGAGTAAGTGATTTAGGCGCAAGAAATCGCCGGTGAATAGGGCGTGACGTGGAGAAACAAAGATCTTCGGTATATCTCGTTTCCCTCTCTTTTCTTATGATCCGTGTTTGGAGGTTACTATCGAGGAGTCGGTTGTGAGGTTCTCGACCACGCGGGTCAGAGTTAGGGAGTATCATTGCGGTGGGATCCTAGGGCCGGTAAGCACGATTTTGGTGTTGTTCGATTGATATTGGATGGTTGGATGTACACTATTATATAGTTGGTCTAGTGTTTGTTATGATTATGATGTTAGATCTAAAGCTAATCAAGATTTAGGCTCGATTTAGGGATGGATTTACTTTGGGTGTTGTACAAGTGTGATTGGACGAAAAGACCGTTATTAGGTGAAAGGGTTAGATAAATTAGTGGAATTGGAAATTGGGTTGGATTAATTGGTTATGTAAGAAATCGATTAAGTATTCAATTTTTCGGTGGATTGCATTTTTGTGCTTAACAATAGTTATGTCCTATGTGACGATTTCATTCTTGCGGACATTTATTTTATCAGGCGGGTATTTTGACTTATCTCTTAGATATAGTAATTTTGATATGCTAGTTAGGATAGCTTGCAATAATGTTCATGTTTATATGCTTAGTATGTTTTGTGCCTACTTGATACATGCATTGGATCTGTTATGATTATATCTTCCCTATTTTACTCGGATCATGGATATGTACTTATTGGTTGTGCATATTATTCGGTTATGTATTTTAGTTGGATTTACATGATTTAGTATCATGCACCATCTTGCATGATTGCATGCTGGCTGGACGGGGTTCCTTTATAGTTGAGCCCGCAGCCAGTTACATGGCCTGCACACGCTGCCACTCATGGGTTAGTGGTACATCAGGAGGGTGTGTGTAGTTGCTCTGTCAGGCTCCACTGGTTCGCTCATGGGTAGCGATGAGGCAGCATGGTAGCGGGCAGGGATCCCTCCTCTGGTCTATAACACCGGGAGATGAGAGCTTAGCTCCCCCACTCTGTTTGGGGCAGGAGGATAGGTGTACTCCGACAGTATCCTGTCCACTCGGTCACTCAGGAGCAGTGATGACAGAGTGCACAGTTGTCATAGCCCTACCCACTCGGCTTCACCATCGCGTGTGAGGCGATTGACTGGTGTCAGGGGTGACCATGTCATTTGCACCGCATGCATTTTGCATGGATAGCATTTGTATTGTGTTTGCTGTATTTTTATTGATGCCTTGGATGTTGCATATGATTACCATGCATATATGATTCATATTTGTATATGGTGATGACTTTATCTCTTATAGTATGGCACATGCTCCTGTATCAGGGTAGGAGATTCAAGTAAGTACAGTCCTTTTATATTTCTTGCTTGCATACACTATATGTGAAACTGTACTGGCATGATTGTTATTGTTAGCTATATCTTACTTTGCATATCGACTATATCCGCTGAGTTCTTTGAACTTACCCCGTTGATTTATATTTATTTCAGGATGAAGCTCTCAGGAGAGTGTAGCTACCAAGCCCCAATCGTCGTGATAGTTTTATTGGTTATTTGTTTTATGGATTTAGATTTTTATTAGAAGATATGTTTAGGACTGGAGTTGATTTTATGCACTCGTGGATATTTGGTGTCCTTATGGACCTTTATTCGGATTTTTATTTCGATTGATTTTGGTTGGATATTCCTGCCCAGATGACAGAAGGGGTAAGTCTAGTTATTGTAGACTGTTTACTATATCATATGATTGTTGGCCTGAGGCCTATTTTATTATCTGCGTAGGTTGTTTGGATTCTTGTCGTGTTGACTGATGTATAGTGGTCGTGTAGGCCTTGTATGAAAATTGGTATTGTCACCCGTACAGCGGAGATGCTACCGGATTTTTGTCTGGCGGGGACTCCCTCGGGGCATGACAATTTATTTGGTATCAGAGCGCCTAGGTTTTCGAGTTCCTAGGGGTTTTTGGATTTCTCGGAGTTCGCCACGTTTGGTAGGTTTTTGCGGGTCAATTTGGTAAATTTTGGATTGGTATGGATTTCCGACGATTTTTATGTTTCAGAAATTCGAGGTATAATTGACGAGGTTAATTTAGGGATTTGGCAGTGACAGGACCTCTCCTGACGGTGAAATAGGTATGATGATTAATTTTATATATTTTTACTTCTAGTAACATCTGTAATAATTTAACAGATATGAGACGATGTGGGCTTGCTCCTGCGCTAAGACGTGGTGCGGGGCGGCCACGAAAGAGGACATTGAGATCTTTGGCGACTGAGTTGCCAAAAAGATCTACTGAGGGTGAGCATGTTGATCAGGGTCAGGTTCCACATGGTGCTGCGGGAGTCGTGGATCCTCAGTCCTCGGCGGTTCCTCCTCCAGAGATACCCACTTCTGGAGTATCCGATGTACTAGCGGGAGACCCTGCTGCTACACTTTAGACACCCCTGCCAGTAGGGTCTGCTACTACAGACTTGATAGGCCCATCAGTGGAGTCGGTCGACCCTCACTCGGTATCTTCCCCTGCGTATGCAGCGGCACCATCTACAGTTATTTCGCCAACTCCTGCGATGGCCCTTACTCATCCTATTGATGTGGCTATGGCACGAGCTCGGATTCCCGATTTAGCAAAGTCGATGAAAAGCTGGTTCACCATGTTCAGCAGAGAGACTAATCCGAGCATAGCTCAGTCTTGGATCGAGACGATGGAGTGTACTTTCTACTATATGGTCTACTCCGAGTGGGAGAAGGCAGAGTTGGCGGCCTTCCATTTACGAGGCGAGGTCGAGATCTGGTGGGACATGCAGCGCTCGATCATCGACGAGTAGCAGATTACCTGGGCGAGATTTAGAGAAGCATTTGAGAGTCAGTACTTCCCACGAGCATATCAGATGATGCGTCGTCAGGATTTTCTGAGTCTTCGACAAAATAATCGCTCAATGATGGAGTATAATACAGAATTTAATCGGTTAGCCAGGTTTTGTCCAGAGTTAGTTGCTGAGGATAGGTCACGCATGATGCAATTTGTTCAGGGTCTAGATGGGCATCTCCAGGTCAAGATGGCAGGATTTGGTAGTTCTTCCTACCGAGAGGCATTGGATAGAGCTTTGTTGATCGAGTTGGCTCAACAGAGAGTTAATATTGACAGGAAGAGGAAACAGACCGAACGAACCATAGGTCAGACCTAGCAGCCACAGACTACTGGACAGCAGCAAAGTGGTCGTAGTCAGTCGGGTCAGAGACACTCTGGGGCATCTAGTCGGCCTCAGAAATCAGGATGATCTTCACCGACCTCTCCTTTCTCAGAGCGGAGGTCGCCCACTAGTGACACCATCAGACTGTTGTAGATCGAGAGAGCATATCGTCTCAGCATGCACCTTGGGACAGTCAGTTTGTTATTATTGCAAACTGCCTGGACACCTGAGTCGAGATTGTTCATTGAAGGCTCAGCATGTGGCTTCCGGGGTTTCTATCCAGGGAGGACCGTTGCGTCAGTCTGGGACTAAGAGAAGGGGGCAGACAGCCAGACCTTCGCAACGCCCACAGAGGACAGCTCCCCCTACAGGAGTCGCATATGGCATTCATGGACAGGAGAACACGGTCGTGACGGTGTCACAGGTTCGGGCCAGAATCAGACTCAAATGCAGCCCCACCATCGGTATAAGATGAAAGATCGCCCATCGATTCAAGATCGATTGCATCCCCGCCACTAGTTCAGATCACCGCACCGGTACAAGACTCGCGGCCGCATCGGCCATATCGCCTTCGACGCCTTCGCACCAACCTTCAGATCGGGCCTGTGCCCAGCACACCACCTGCGGTCCACCTCCACCTCCACTGGAGACTGGGTGGATTCATGCGATTACTAGAGAGGATGCGCAGCGAGCCAGCGAATCCGTTTTTCACGGTACGATTTCACTTTATGCATTTTCGGCTATTATGCTAATTGATACTGGCAGTTCGCATTCCTTTATTTCTTGTGCATTTATGAGGGAGATTGGTAGACTACCTACTATTAGATCACAGCGATTAACCGTCTCCCTACCGTCCGGTGATATGTTGGACGTTACCCAGGAGGTCCGAGGTTGTCCCTTAGATTTCGGTAACATCATTCTTACTGTAGATTTATTGGTACTGGACATGGTCGAGTTCGATATTATCCTTGGCATGGATTGGCTATCAGCATATCATGCCACAGTTGATTGCCAGACGAGGGTGGTCACTTTCCGACCTCCGAACCAACCCTCGTGGGATTTCACTGGCATCCGGGACGACGGCATATCGACCATTTCTGCGATTCGTGCTCGTAAGCTTTTATTGCACTGCTGCGTGGTTTTCTATTATCTATGATCAATGTAGAAGGCAGTGGTGACTCTCAGATCACTGACATTCCTATTGTCCGAGAATATCCGGATGTCTTTCCAGAGGAGTTAACGGGCCTGCCTCCCAGAAGGCAAGTGGAGTTCATGATTGAGTTAATTCCTGGGACATCGCCGACATTGAAAGCTCCGTATCGTATGACCCCGAAAGAGTTGGACGAGTTAAAGGTTCAGCTCCAAGAACTTTTGGACAGAGGTTTTATTCGCCCTAGTGTATCACCCTGGGTTCTCCGGTTCTCTTCGTGAAGAAGAAAGATGGTTCGATGAGATTATGCATCGACTACAGGCAGTTGAATGCCGTCACTATCAAGAATAAATACCCCTGCCATGTATTGAGGACTTGTTTGATCAACTCAGAGGTACATCAGTATATTCTAAGATTGATCTGCGGTCCAGATATCATCAGTTAAGGATTAGAGACTCAGACATACAGAAGACAACGTTCCATACCAGATATGGACACTATGAGTTTTTGGTAATGCCATTTGGGCTTACCAATTCTCCAGCGGTATTCATGGATTTGATGAACCGTGAATTTATGGATTTCCTAAATCGGTTCGTCATTGTCTTTATTGACGATATTTTGGTCTATTCTTGTTCTGAAGAGGAACACGCGCAGCATCTTCGTCTTGTTCTGGATAGGCTTCTACAGAAGCGACTATATGCGAAGTTCAATAAGTGCGCGTTCTAGTTACCCTCAGTCGATTTTTTGGGACATGTGGTTTCTAGTAGAGGCATTTCAGTTGACCCTTAGAAGATCGAGGCTGTCACCAGTTGGGAGCAGTCGAAATCAGTTCAGGAGGTTCGCAGTTTCTTAGGCTTGACCGGTTATTACAGACGGTTCGTTGAGGGTTTCTCGAGTATTGCTATGCCGTTGACACGCCTTACCAGGAAGGGCGTGAAGTTCACGTGGTCAGAGGCATGCGAGACCAATTTCCAGGAGTTGAAGAAGAGATTGGTATCAGCACCGATTCTGGTATTGCCATCAGGGGACGACGGTTTCGTCCTTTATATCGATGCGTCTCTGCAGGGTTTAGGTGCAGTATTGATGCAGAACGGCAGGGTAGTCTCTTATGCTTCTCGCCGGTTGAAGGATCATGAGAAAAACTACCCAATTCATGATCTAGAGTTAGCCGCTATTATCTTTGCCTTGAAGATTTGGAGGCATCATTTATATGGTATTACGTTTGAGATTCTTACTGATCATACGAGTCTCAAATATCTGTTTACACAGAAAGAACTCAATCTCAGACAGAGGAGATGGATGGAGTTCCCAAAGGATTATGACTGTACCATTAGCTACCACCCAGGGAAAGCCAATGTGGTTCCTAATGCACTTAGCTGGAAGTCCCGAGGGACTTTAGCTTCCTTCCGAGTTTTAGTCACGGATTTGATTCAGGGTTTTTCTGAGTTGAGCCTTGAGGAGCAGGAATCGATAGAGCAGGGCATTCTGGTTACCATGGTTGCTCAGTCGTCTATCCGGACGAGAGTCTGGGAGGCTCAGGCCAGTGATCAGCATTTACAGTTCATTGGCAGTCAAATAACTTCTGGACATCAGACTGAGTTCACCCGAGATGACGAAGGTATTATATATTTCCGGGTCAGATTATGCGTACCTCAGTCTCACCCGGTCATGGAGGAGTTACTTCAGGAGGCTCATCGCTCTCGATTTGCGATCCACCCAAGCGGAACCCACATGTATTGAGATTTAAAGCGTTTGTATTGGTGGAACGACATGAAGAAAGACATTGCAGAGTTTGTAGCTAGATGTCTGATTTGTCAGCAGGTGAAGGTTGAGCACCAGAGACCAGCCGGATTACTTCAGAGGATTCCTATTCCCGAGTGGAAGTGGGATCACATTACCATGGATTTTGTGGTGGGTTTGCCTAGGACACGTCAAGGTCATGACGCGATTTGGGTAGTCATTGACCGACTAACCAAATCTGCACACTTCTTATCGATTCGGAAGACCGACTCTCTGGATCGTTTGGCAGAGTTATATAGTCGGGAGATCATCAGATTGCATGGTGTCCCTTTGAGCATTATATCAGATAGAGATCCCCAGTTCACGTCTCGGTTCTGGCAAAGTCTGCAGCAAGCCTTAGGCATGCAACTTCATTTTAGTACTGCATTTCATCCGCACGTAGATCAAATTGAGAAGACCATTCGTCTAATCGGAGGATTCTTTGAGATCCCTGTGTTATAGATTTCGGGGGCAACTGGGAGGACCACTTGCCGTTAGTGGAATTCGCCTACAATAACAGCTATCATTCGGCTATCCAAATGGCCCCGTATGAAGCATTGTATGGTAGACAGTGTCGTACACCCACCCTCTGGGAGTAGGTTGGGGAGGCCCAGTTGCTAGGACCCCAGAGAGCTCAGCATGAGGCAGAGTTGGTCCGTACTATCATACGTAGGATGGCAGTGGCGCAGGATCACCAGAAGAGTTATACAGATCGGAGACGGAGACTTTTGGAGTTCTCTATTGATGATCATGTATTCCTGCGAGTCTCACCCACGAAAGGGGTGAAGAGATTTGGCCTCCGTGGTAAGCTAGCTCCTAGATACATTGGTCCGTTTGAGATTTTGGAGAGGATCAGAGCAGTCGCTTACCGTCTAGCGCTACCACCATCTTTGACGAGTATTCATGATGTGTTCCATGTGTCCATGCTGAGGAAGTATGTGCCAGACTCTTAGTCAGATGTGTCAGGTTCCATTCAACCTGATGCTACTTATGCAGAGGTTTCGGTACAGATTTTGGATTACAAGGAACGACAGTTGCGAAACTAAGTTGTGCGACTTGTCAAGGTCGGGTGGAGTCACCATACGGATGAGGAGGCTACTTGGGAGCTTGAAGAAAAGATCAGAGCTCAATATCCCCACTTGTTTACTTAAGGTACGTGAGATATATTTTTCAGTACTTGTGGTATCTCTTACTCATTATGAATCTGAGTAGGAAATTTGGAGACCAAATTTTTATTAGTGGGGGAGAATATTAAATACGGAAAATTTAAAATACCAAAATTTAATGGCCAAAAATTAAGAAAAATAATCCTGGGAATTTTTTGAGATTTTTAGAAATTTTTCCGGAATTTTTCTAGATTTAAACGGAGTCCGTACGAGATTATTACGGGTATAAAATAAATAGGTTTTAGGTGGGGTCTATTTAAGGGGATTAATAGGCGATATTAACCTAAGTTTATCTATTTCCTTTATTTATTTTCCCCGCCGCGACCCCTTTCCTCCTTCGGCAGTTCCTCTCGCACGACCTCTTCTCCGCCGACGACCTCTTCTCCGTCGACGACCAGGTCGCCGTTCTTCTCTTCCTCGCCGACCACAGCGCCGCCGGCCGCCGCAGATCGCCACGAGCCCGCATTCCGTCGCCGAGCCCCCACACGTGGCGGCGTCAGCACCGCGCACGGCAGCAACCATCGTCGTGCCTTCCACCGTCGCCCTGACCAGCCCTCTGCGTGCTCGCCGACCTCCTCTTCCACAATCGCAGGCACCGACTCCTCTACCACAGGACCGCCTGCGGCCGCCTACTCCACTTTCCTCCGTCGCCGTAGCCTTCCCCTCCGCACGGATTGATTAGCGGCGGTGAGTTTCTGTTAGAGTAAGTGATTTAGAAGCGTAGAAATGACAACATCTTTCGGTATATCTCTCATTTCCCTCTCTTTTTCTTATGATCTGTGTTTGGAGGTTACTATCGAGGGAGTCGGTTGTGAGGTTCTCGACCACGAAGTGGGCTGCGAGTTGGGAGTATCGGCTGCTGGTGGGATCCTAGGGCCGATAAGCACGATTTTGGTGTTGTTCGGTTGATATTGGATGGTTGGATGTACACTATTATATAGTTGGTCTAGTGTTTGTTATGATTATGATGTTAGATCTAAAGCTAATCAAGATTTAGGCTCGATTTGGGTATGGATTTACTTTGGGTGTTGTACAAGTGTGATTGGACGAAAAGACTGTTATTAGGTGAAAGGGTTAGATAAATTAGTGGAATTGGAAATTGGTTTGGATTAATTGGTTATGTAAGAAATCGATTAAGTATTCAATTTGTCGGTGGATTGCATTTTTGTGCTTAACAATAGTTATGTTGTATGCAGGTTTCGATTACGAGGCAGGTCCCCGGTCTTGACGATTTCATTCTTGTGGATATTTATTTTATCAGGAGGGTATTTTGACTTATCTCTTAGATATAGTCATGTTGATATGCTAGTTAGGATAGCTTACAATAATGTTCATGTTTATATGCTTAGTATGTTTTGTGCTACTTGATACATGCATTGGATCTGTTATGATTATATCTTCCCTGTTTTACTCGGATCATGGATATATACTTATTGGTTGTGCATATTATTCGGTTATGTATTTTAGTTGGATTTACATGCTTTAGTATCATGCACCATCTTGCATGATTGTATGCTGGCTGGACGGGGTTCCTTTATAGTTGAGCCCGCAGCCAGTTACATGGCCTGCACACGCTGCCACTCATGGGTTAGTGGTACATCAGGAGGGTGTGTGCAGTTGCTCTGTCAGGCTCCGCTGGTCCGCTCATGGGTAGCGATGAGGCAGCGTGGTAGTGGGCAGGGATCCCTCCTCTGGTCTATGACACCGGGAGATGAGAGCTTAGCTCCCCCACTCTGTTTGGGGTAGGAGGATAGGTGTACTCCGACAACATCCTGTCCACTCGGTCACTCAGGAGCAGTGATGGAAGAGTGCACAGTTGTCATAGCCCTACCCACTCGGCTTCACCATCGCGTGTGAGGCGGCTGACTGGTGTCAGGGGTGACCATGTCATTTGCACTGCATGCATTTTGCATGGATAGCATTTGTATTGTGTTTGCTGCATTTTTATTGATACCTTGGATGTTGCATATGATTGACATGCATACAAGATTCATATTTGTATATGGTGATGACTTTATCTCTTATAGTATGACACATGCTCCTGTATCAGGGTAGGAGATTCAGGTAAGTACAATCCTTTTGTATTTCTTACTTGCATACACTATATGTGAGACTGTACTGACATGATTGTTATTGTTGGCTATATCTTACTTTGCATATCGACTATATCCGCTGAGTTCTTTGAACTTACCCCATTGATTTATATCTATTTCAGGATGAAGCTCTCAGGAGAGTGCAGCTGCCAAACCCCACTCGTCGTGATAGTTTTATTGGTTATTTGTTTTATGGATTTGGATTTTTATTAGAAGATGTGTTTAGGACTGGAGTTGATTTTATGCACTCGTGGATATTTGGTGTCCTTATGGACCTTTATTCGGATTTTTATTTCGATTGGTTTTGGTTGGATATTCCTGCCCAGATAGTAGAAGGGGTAAGTCTAGTTATTGTAGACTGTTTACTATATCATATGATTGTTGGCCTGAGGCCTATTTTATTATCTGCGTGGGTTGTTTGGATTTCTGTCGTGTTGACCGATGTATAGTGGCCATGTAGGCCTTGTATGAAAATTGATATTGTCACCCGTACAGGGGAGATGCTGCCAGATTTTTGTCTGGCGGGGACTCCCTCGGGGCATGACACATGGACAAGATTTTTTCTGAATAAAAGGGGAGAAATGTAGAGGTGTATGTCGATGATATTCTGGTGAAATCCCACCTTGTTTGAGATTTGATACATCACTTAGAAGAACCCTTTTCCACCTTAAGGTGATATAACATGAAATTGAATCCTAAAAAATGCTTGTTTGGCGTATGGAGTGGAAAGTTTTTAGGATATATTGTCACAAAAAAGGAGTTGCAGGTTAATCCAGATAAAGTTCAGGCCTTGTGCAATATGAAATCTCCCACTAATCGGCAAGAGACGCAGAGACTAGTGGGAAGGATTGTTTCATTGTCCCACTTTATTGCTCGATCAGCGAATAGAGGATTGCCTTTCTTTCGGATCCTCAGAAAAGCTATCCAATTTCAGTGGAACGATCAATTTAAAGTCACTTTTCAAGAACTGAAGCAATATCTACCTCAACCCCTCTGCTAGCCAAACCTACTTCTAGGGAACCCTTGTGGATATACTTGTCAGTTTCTGAAGGGGCGGTCAACTCAGTTCTATTAAAACAGGAAAGCTCTCAACAACAACCTATCTATTATACCAGTCATATATTGAAGGGAGCAGAGCTAAGATATACATAGTTAGAAAAGTTAGCTTATATCTTGGTACTGACAACTCGAAAATTTAAACTTTATTTCCTAACTCACCCGGTGAGTGTGTTGACAAATAGCAAACTGGGGCAAGTAGTTACAAAACCTAATGCTTCAGACAGATTATCTAAATGGGTAGTAGAGTTGAGTGAGTATGATATTCACTATAAACCTCGTACTGCTATTAAAGCCCAGCCCTTAGCTGATTTTCTAGCCGAAGTGTCAGTTCATCTTGAAAGTAACTCAGCTAAAGAAAGAGAAGGATCAACTGTATGGAAAATCTTTGTAGATGGATCATCTGGAGGCGAAGGAAGTGGAGTAGGAATTTTGTTGGTCTCTCCCTTGGAAGAAGAAACTCACATCTCCCTACAATTAGGGTACATTAATGTCTCTAATAATGAAGCTGAGTATGAGGCAATCTTGGATGGACTACAGGTAGTTCGGGCAGTAGAAGCTGATTCTGTTATGGTATATTTTGATTCTTAATTGATCGTCTCCCAACTCCAAGGTACTTTTGCTCTCCGGGAGAAAAGATTAAAGAAATATTTTAAAACTTTTGGGAAGCTAAAATCTCAATTCAGAGAAGTACAACTTCATGCTCTGATGCATGATAATCTGGTGGATATTCCGAAAGAATTGAGGAAATAATAGGAGTATGATATAATTTATTGTAAGGAGAAGAGTCCGATGAGGGGAGAGTAGAAAGTTAAAAACAAGGATCAGTTGTAAGTTGAAAATTTTAAACAGGGTCAACCATAATTGAGAAATTGTGACCTAGGGGCATACTGTAGGATCAACAATTGATGAAGAAAGTAAGACAAATTGAGTACTCGGTTGTGGTTGATTAGTATATTTAATGAGGTTAGACCACGATCATTAAGATGTCTTCATCTATGGAGGAACTAAAAGCCCTGCTATCTACTAGGGCTTTTATATATTAATAGAAATATTAATTCATTGTGAGCATCTTCATTATTCATCGTTCGATCTTCTAGGATTTAAGGATTAAGTTATAATTCATATCTGATCGGATGGTAGATAATGAAAGTGCTCATGGATGGTCATGGATAATTGTATAACATAAATCATAATAGATGGTGAATCGTTAATATAATTTACTTCTGCAAAAGGCTGGAATCGTCAATTTAGCAGCTCTCATCGGTCAGTCTCACAGTCATTATGAGAGAGATAAATCATGGAGGATCCTATGGGCCTAGACATGATGGTCAAAACACGCGGGGATCATTTGAATCCAGGAAAAGACTTTAGATCTCCTTCGGAATCGATCCATGTCATTTCTATAAGCACTGTCTTGTCTTAGCCAGCCACCATGCCATCCCTGTTGATATAATTTACTTCCTTTAATAATTTTCATCTCCTTCCAAGAGTCAAACTCAAGAAGAATATTTTTCTTTCTTTCAATTTTGGTAGATATGTTTCTTTTAATCTTTTATCTTATAGAACGTATTCAATCTTAGTGAGAGTTATGGGTCTAGGACTATTTAATCTGCTTCACTTGGCTAATGATGCATTTTGTGCATTTTAGTTTGGATATATTTTTGTTATTTAATTAATTAATTTAGCCATAGATATGAGTTTTTCCCTTCGCTAAATATGAATTTAAAAATTGTGGACAATCTAGACTGCTCTATTGTCACTTAACTGACTGAAGAATATAAGAGACTAAGAGAAGATTTTATAAAGTTTAGTACTCAAGTTTTTAAAAAATTATAGAAAAAAATCACAAATTTTAATTATATTGATATATTCTAATTTCTACGGTTGCTCGGTGAAGTATAAGCACCTCTCATTCATATATTTACGTGTAATGTGTTCATATTTCTCGATTTAGATTGAAAATATTTGAATTAAGTATTTATAGAAAATTCAATGATTATATGTTCTATTTTAATATTTTGCTAGATATAATAGTAAAAAATGGCTCCTAAATATTTATCTAGCTCTCATTAAAAAAAAATAGTTAGAGATATAATTATCTACAAGGAACTTCTACATGCTTATTGCCATCTCAAATGACTATCAAAAGCAAAGCAATCCTAATGCTTTGTAAGACCAAAGAAGCGACTGAGACTCATTTTTTAAATAGATCAAATTACTCTTAAAAGAGACCCAAAAATTAATATAAGAAATCCAAAATTAATTTATTTATATATATTTTTTAAAGTTCGATTTAGGTCATCAAAATTTTAGATACGACTCTGCTAATATAATAGGGTGCTTGTCTAGGATTCAAAAATTTTTAGAACTCAATATGATTCTTGACTAGGGCCCAAACATTTTTATAGCCCGTTATAGGTCTTGATTAGGGTATAAAATTTTTAGAGTCGCCCAACACTTTTATACAACTAGAGTTGACTCTACGACCAAATGAACATATCATGACCTCACAAAGGCTTCATGGCTAGACGAGACCACATACCCCAATCTCGCAGAGAGCCTATGTGTTGGAAAACTTAATTTATCATGCTTTACATAAACTTTATAAAAATGATAATTATAATAGAATGCTCAAAATTATGTTTCTATATACTCAATAAATATGATGAAAAGCTAAATAAAAATATATATTAAATGACTCCATTGATATCTAGCAAAGCTTGAACAACAAAGCACGGATAAAACTCTAATATTCTTTAGTATATCTTTGAAAATCTTTCAAGTACTCTAAAACTCATTGTAGATGGTGTAATACTTCCTAAAGGAGTGTATGTTTAGAGAACTCAAAACTACTATTTTTAGGCAATTCGTTAGTATCACCTAATCAATCCAAAAGATCATGGCAAATAATAATAATATTTCCTCCATATCAGTTTTACAATATAACCCATAATGAATACATCAATTAGATAATTTGTTTAGGTTTGTCCGCAATGGGGGCAAATCCGTGTATTATTAATTAATATGTAAGTCTATAAAACGAAAAATAAAATACCATATACAAACCTCAAAGTCACTATTTATAAGTAATTCATCATTATCATTGAGTCAATCTAAAATATTATAATGAATCATAATAATATTTCTTTTATATTAGAATAAATCACGATGAAACTTTTTTAATATTAAGAGAAATCATGGAGAGAATTTTATTCATTTCATTTTAAAAAATTATAATCATCATGAAATCATGCGCATATCAAAATAATAATTTTACTTTAGTTATCCATAATTAAATCTTAACAAATATATAATCCTCTCTACGTATTCAAATATTACATATCAAATATCATCTATTTTGGCAAGTTTAAAAGATTGTTATGGTCTTTTTTTTCCCAACCAATATTATAATCAGTATTTATCAATATTTTTTTTAAAAAAAATCTAAAACATTTTAAGTATTTTTTACCCCTTAAAAAAATCTTAATAAAATGTCTCCTTCAACTTGTAAGCCTATGTTTATCAATGATCATGAAATCTCGTTTGGTGATCCATATGTTTCGTATTTGTGTGATAATCCCATGAAATGATGCACATATACCTATAATTAGATAAATTGTTAATATTATGAAAGTGGATGCTCAATCAACATAAACTCTAACTGGTGTATTCTATTTTGTCAGTCAAATCGAGATCTATAGGACTTGAATATTTTAATTCACATCCCTCTCTCTTTTTCAATCATGCTCTCCTCCATTCTCTATATAATATTCTAGAGTAATCGATAAATGAAATATTATTACGTACAACAATTGTAATTCGATGCTAATGCATCGGTATTTATAAAAATTGTAACTACAACCGTAAGATTTTATAACCTTTTTTTTGATCCGACTAACTAGCCATCATGAAAAAATGCAACTAAAGACTTGATAGCCTATCTAGGCAAAAAATTTATTTATTTTTGGCAAGATGATAAATATACTTATCACATGATTCTCATAACTAATCTATTGTCTAAACTCTCCCTATTTTCATTGAAGGGCCAATGTGTCAATCATTAAAAGACCTAAAAAAAAAAAAATTGCTGACTGTTGATCATTAAAAAGCCTAGAAAATGGTCACTTTAATTTGACTTATCTATCCATTTCGGTTTTGGTTAAGAAAGTTTTCTCTCTCTTTTTTAGCGACAAGTGGAATATTGAAGAATTTCTGCAACATTTATGTGATCAACATAGCAACTTTGAGAATTTATGAACACTATATTTTAAATAAATCATTAACTATTTGTAATAGTGCAAACTTGTAGATGTCCTAAAACTAATGAAAACTGCTAGCTATTCGCTATATTGATAAATTAGAAGTCATAAATCATATATTATAAAATGTCCTCATGCATACACCAGTTTTCTAAGGGTTTTCGATCCATCAGAAAGGAGAAATACTGCATCAACTTTCTTTGATGGATAGAGATAATCATTACTTAAGGGTGAATTGAAGTTAGATCGCATGCATTAATTATTTGAACTTGTTGGGTAAATTAAAACAGTAGATATTCTTATATATTTCTAAACAGATTGTCTAGATATAATTAATGGATCCAACAGATCTAGACGATATCGATCAAGTGATACAAGAAGACTTAGATAACTAAAGATAAATAAAACAATTTTAATCTTAATCCTCCCGAAGGAAAATTGAAAATTCAAAAGGTCTAATTTATATTATAAATATAGATATTTTTCTTAAAACTTGAGTTTTGAGATGGGATATATAATATTCATATTAATCAATTGTATTAAAATAAGAATATAATTAATATTGTAAGCATAAAAGAATCTAAATATTAAAATTTCAATTAATACAAATTTAGAGTTTTATCTATTTTTTATTTTTGTATATTTCTTTTAAAAATTTATCAATTTTTTTAATTCTTAATTTAAGATTGTCTGAGACAATATATATGTACACTTAAAACTTCTTTATTTTATATGTCCATCAATTATAATATATACTTATTATTATTCACATCTGTTAGGATAATAATAATTATTATTTTAGGGATGAGTTACATCCAATTAATAATTTCAATTGCATGAAATTAATTTTATTTTTTTTATTCTTTTAGGTCAGTTATTTATCTAACATTTATGACCCGAGTAACTAGCCATCATAAAAAATGCAACGCCATTAAAGACTTGTTAGCCTATCTAGTCAAGTTATTTGCAACGATGATAAAGTTAGACAGCATCAATTGCCTTGATGGATAGAGATAATCATTTCTTCAAGGATGAAGTTAGATAGCATGCAGCTCTTTGGGGTAGGATGAAAAAGATATTTTATAGGCGAACATAGTTCAATCCTTAACTTAAATATATTTGACTATGAATATAAAAAAATTTATATTTGACAATCTTGGATTAGATGTTGTACCTAGACTAGTGTAAGTCTGGGAGTTTGTTTCACAAGTAGAGTACGATTTTGACGTTGGATGATTTTATAGGAAAGATGTAATTGTGGAGTTAGATTTCACCATTGGATCGTGAGTGCTTTCCAAATTTACTCTTTATAATCGATGATAAATTTTCATAGGTCAGATCGAAAATTTTTATAGTTGATGCTAATAAAAAAAAAGTGTTAGATAGCATGCATTAATTAACGATATGAACTCTTTGGGTTAATTAAAACCATAGATATTCTTATATATTTCTAAATAAGTCTAAGCCAACTATAATCTACCTCACCTTCATCTCTTCTTCTTCACTTAAGATAAATAAAAAATAAATAAAACTATTTTATTTTGATCTACAGTAGGTTGAAAGGTCAAAAGGTCTAATTTAGATTATAAATATAAATATTTTTCTTAAAACTTCTTCAGTTTTGAGATGGGATATATAATATTCATTTTAAAATAAATTACTTATATTGTATTAAAATTAAAATATAATATCATAATCATATAACAATATAAATGTTAGAAATTTAATTAGTAAAAATTTAGAGTTTTTTTTTGTCTATTTTTATTTTTATAGATTTTAAAAAAATTTATCTATTTTTGAATTCTTAATTTATTCCATTTTGTTTTAACAAATCTATTTTTTTCTTCTTTTTTTTTCGATTCCATTTTTAATTTATTATATTTTATAAATTGGTTTATGAGAATAGATTAGGAAGAAAATCTATGTTATTCATGTATATATCTTTTGTTTTAATAAATAATATTTATATTTCCTATAAAAAATAAGATGAATAAAACTATTTAAATAATGATTTAAAAAAAATATTTTAATCTCCAAGTCAAAAGATATAATTTAGATTAAAAATATAAATATTTTTCTTTAAACTTGAGTTTTGAGGCAGTCATGTGTAATATTTGTATTGAATTAAGTTATTCATATTATATCAAAATGAGAATATAATATCATAAACATATAACAATGTAAATATTAAAATTTGATATTTTTTTTATCTATTTTTGAATTCTCTATTTTTTCCCTATTTCTCAGATGTTCTATTTTAAATATATTCAAAATTTTAAATTATTTATTTTTTTAAACAAAAAAATTTTTGGCCTGGTGGATCTGAACCGCTTGCCCACGCATTGATGACGTCTGCTCGACATGGCTAATGACGTCGTGTCGTGCTCCATACTACTCGAAGCGTAAACAGGCCAAACTGAGCCCGTATTGAGCCGACCTCGTTAGGCCCATTCCTATACTATTATTTGGAGGTTAAAAAAATTGTATTTTTGGATAATCATATCCGAAAGAAAATCAAATATTTATAGGAAATTACGTTACTAATAAATATTCCATGCACACAATCAGTTTACAATCATAAATCATTGCATTATAAAGCAAAGCAATGACCTTGGAAGTAAAGAAGTTAATTCCTTTTCTCAACACATCTCATGTCGTGATCTTTCATACCGGTGTTCTACTATTTGTCAATTGGCAGCAAAGAAGTTGCAATTCCATCCCCGCACAGAATCACTAGTGTCATCCCAATCCCGCCACTGCCTTCTGGTGCCTCGTCTTGGTGCTGCGGTTAGGACTAAAAATTCCTACCGGATTGTATCTCACCAAATAGCATTACACAAATTAAAACATTCAATATATGGTTACAATACGTATTTTTCCATGTCAGAGATTTTTTTTTCCTTTCCTTTCCTTTTCTCTCGCTACAGTTTAGTACAAAATAATAATACGGTGCTGACGTAGTATAATAAAATCTTGTCGACAATTACAAAAATTATGGAACTAAAATTTTGCAGGTTGCAACATAATAATAGAAAATATGAGTTTTCAGTCCTTCAAACTATTGTTCTTGTTTCATAAGATTAGAAATCCATATATATTATACACACACACACACAATATGCATACATGATCGTCTGCAAAACTACTTGTATCGAGTTTAAGATAATAAGAAACAAATGCAAAGTGTACAAGCTTGCATATACCAAAAAAAAAACAACTTGCCTAGCATAGTGTTGTGAATGCATGAGTTCCTTCTCAAAGCTATAATTTCTAGAATTTTCTTGATTTATTTGGTCCGCCAATTCCGAGAAAGAGTAAGATGACATAGTTAGTAAACATTCACTTTCTTCGTTGCCTTCTAGAATGCAAACTCTCTTCTTTTTCATTTTTGTCTTTCTCATGTTTTGCAATTTATACTCGACTTCTTTCATTGTTGGTCTTTCCACACCTTTCAAACTCAAACATATTTCTATCAAATTGCTTATTTCGAGAAGCTCTTGCTCTATTCCTTCTTGCAAAATACAATCTTCTACGAGATCAAATAACTTCTTCTCTCTTATTGCTTGAAAGAAGTTCATTGCTAGATTCTGTTGCGACTCATTGTTGGTTGAGTAGATGGGTTTTTTTCTAGTTAGAAGCTCAAGAAGAATAATTCCAAAATTATAGACATCACTTTTCTCTATCAACTGACTAGTTTGATAATACTCAGAATCTAAGTACCCAAAAGTACCATGTATAGCAGTAACTATATGTGTTTGATCAAGAGGAATAAATCTGGATGCTCCAAAATCTGATACTTTTGCTCTGAATGTATCGTGTAAAAGAATATTTGATGATTTGATGTCCCTATGAAAAATAGAAATAGAAACAGCTGAGTGTAGATAAGCAAGTGCTCCTGCAGATTCTGTGATAATCCTGAGACAATCATCCCAAGATAATTTAGATTCATCATGTGATACATGAAGATGATCTGAAAGGGATCCATTAGAGATGAATTCATAAATCAACAAAGGAACTTCAGTTTCTAAGTAACATCCAAAAAGCTTAACTACATTCCTATGATTGATTTGAGAAAGAATTGCAACTTCATTTGTAAATTGGTCAATCTCACTCTTTTTAACTGTTTGTGACTTTTTTATGGCAACAACTCGTTGATCCAATAGAATCCCTTTATAAACTATTCCATGCCCTCCCCTTCCAACTACTCGAGCTTCATCAGAATTATTTGTTGCCTTTTCTATTTCTTCCAGAGAAAAAATATTTGTTCTCTCCTCAACTACATGATCACTCATGGAGAGTAATTGTTGAAGTAGTAAACCATGATTCTCTTGAAAATTCCTTTGTCTAATTTTCTTTTGATTTCTTTGCTTCCATTTCTTTCCTATGATAACTAATGTTATACAGAAGAACAAGAGGCCTATTCCAATGCTAACACCAAGGATGACACCTGCACACCAAATTGTTTTTTTTACTTATTATTATTTTTCACATAATTACATAAATGGCAATCATAAAATAATAATTCTTACATATATAAAATTAGACTTACCGAATAAAAGAGCATTCCTTTTGTCAGGGAGGCAAACTCCTCCATAAGGATCGCCAGATGTTCCCCGAGGACATATGCAATTATAACTTCCATTCGTATTTATACAAGTTCCAGTGCAGTTATGTGAAGAAGTGCACTCATTGATATCTAAAATTCAATAACAATTTTGTCAATACATCACATGTTTAAAATATAAATGATGTATATCAGTACTGAATTTTCATGGTCATGCATGGATCAATATATTAAAGTTCAGCAAACTATATGTTAATCTGTATTGACTATAAATATCATATATAATCGATTTTAAAAACCATTAATTTGAGAATATATATATATATATATATATATATATATATATATATATATATATATTAATCATTTTTTGTGGATCTTAATATAATTATTACTTTAAACAACACAATTTTTTACTAAAGAAAATAAATATGTAAAAAGATATTCAAAAAAAATTATTCATGGAAAAAGGATAATTTTATGAAAAATACTTTTCTTACTCCATTAACGTGTAAATTAATATTTCTAACTAATCAATGTATAATATAAAAAAAATGGTATACTAGTTTATTAACTGTGTGAGTATTGTATATGCTATTTAATATCTTTTTGGTTTCTTAAACATATGTTAGCAAGAGTGAGAAAAGATGCATTTATACCTTGACATGCATCCATCATGGAGGTAGGGGTTTCCATCGTAGCCATTTGTGCATTTGCATCGATAACCCATAACTTGATTATCTCTTGTGACATTCACATCCAAACATGTGCTATGTTCATGAATACATGCGAAGGTGGCCCTGTCTTTAGCAGCATCTTTGCAAGATTGGTAGGCTACTACCCAATTTCCTATTATACTCTCTTTGGTATAAGTAAAATGTGAAAGTCTATATGAATAGTAATCATCAAACTCTTCATGCGTGTGGTACTCTAGTTGTCCCTCTTGCACTGAAATTTTGTTCACTGTATAATAGTGTAGGTACAGGAGAGTTGGAGGTCGGTAGGTATTATTGCATGTGAGAGCAAAATCTTTAGCTCGATAACAACCCCTTTTTAGCCCGAAAGGAAAGAAAATTGAAACATTTCCACATTTAGTTTCACAATCTTTTGCGGGAGAGGATGAAAAATTTTCATCTGCTAACACACACGAGGGATTAGTTCTGCTATTTATGAATTCTATAATATCACACATCATTAATTTATTTAGTTCAATTAATTAACATGTATATACTTTCACAAGAAAATACAAAAAGAATTTAAAATCATCACCTGGTTGGCAGCCATCGGGTAGGTAGGGATTGCCGACATAATCTAAAGAACATCGACAAATGTAACCAATGCTTTCATTCAAATAGATTGAATCTCCATAACGGACATCATAACATTCACTCATGTGACTACTATATGCATAAGTGTTGCTACTCTTGGCCTCTTTGCATGTAGAATGGTCATTCATGTACCAAGCGAGAGAGGCTATCATCTCAGTTCTATTTTGATAATTTATAAAACTTTCGAAGTCATCATCATCAACGGAGTCATCGTCAATTAGGATGGCTGTGATGTTGGAGGTACTATTGTTGATCATATGATCATTCTCTTTCTCATCCAATCGAGTTAATTGAATAGCCCATGGTTCTTTATTAGAATTAATCATTCTGAATTCTGATTCCATTTGGATTCCGTGTAGTAAACACAATCTCAGAGTAAATAAATATGGGCTAATTAAGATATATACCGGAGGAGCATGGAGAAAATACTGACCTCTATCTATTTTAGATATTAAATTTGGCAGCCAACTCACTTGATTGATTACTACCTTTTTCTTCAACCAAAGTACAATGTAATTATCTCGTGGGATTTAGGTTCTTTACATAGAGAGAGCCATGTGCTAACGTGGAATTAACATTGATCAAATAATAAAGAATCATGCATTTTTAATTCTAAAAATAATAATAATATATCAGTATGAACATGACTATGTACAATGGATCATTCTCTGAAATCTCACATAGTGGAAGCCTTTTTTATCGGACTGTCTTTTTTAATTATCCATGAGATACTGGATTCACAACTGTTGCTTCGAACAATATGTCACAGTTAAGATATATAAAGACAGAGTTTTGATATCCTACGCACTTGATCATTCATGTGTACCCTGTGTGCGACGATCATTTAGTCATTTGATATGTGCGATTGCATGGTAATAAAGAATACATAGTATTTTCGCCGAGTGTGCTATAGTCCAAACCCGTCGGGGTCACCGGCACGATTCTCACCATCAACAGCAAACCTGTGGCCGCGACCAAACCATGCATAGCCACATGCGATTGGATCGGAATCTGACCGCGGTCCAATCGGAGTCGAAGTTCGACAAGACTACAGCTAGATTCCGATCAGGTTGTTGTCGGAATCCGATCGAATTGTGACCGCTGGCAGTCGAATTTCAACTACAATCTAGTCAAAATCTGATCGGACTCTGACTCCGACCGAACTACGGCCAAATTTCGATTGGAACTTAGCTGTTCAACGACGATGTCGAACTGTAGTGAGAGTTGATGCACGACAAAATTACAATATATTCTTTAGTATTGTACTCACTCGCTGGTGCACAGCCACACGGATACCATCTATAAGATATCAAAATCGTATAAAGACATCACTACATCTCCGCGTCGTGTTAAGATTGGACGTCCAACAATAATTCACAGTATGTCATTAGTTCTAGAATGTCATTCCTCACTTAGGCTCCTTACTGCACTACAAATTACTGCCATTGTAAAAAAAATGTCTTCTGCAATGGCCATTGAAAAAGACCCCAAGAATATGACAGAAACTTTTGTGCGATCAGTGTTGTTCCCTCAAATAAACGTAGAATTTCATGTAAGTTGCTGATTTCCTGGTTGACTCTTCTTCTCATTATATTTATAAATAAGATTGTCATTCCTTAATTTTCCACAAAAGAATAGTCATATGTTCGTCTTCAATTTATATTTCATTTTCCACACCTCTATTCATCACTAGATATGTAGCTGTTGCTTGGCCAACACGGCCCTCATCATTAAGATGAGAAAACACATCTCAAATTCTGACGTCTTATTAAGTCTATTTTAATGGTCTGTTTAAGTCTATTTTAATTATGTGTCTCACTTCATTTAGAACCCAAATATCACGTTCCATTGAAACGACGACTGCTGCAAAGACTTGAGTCGTGCAGAATTTTATTTTTAGAAAAAGAGAATAAATATATTGCAAACTCGTGATTAATAATGTACACCTTGCAAACTGGCTCTATACATACCCTACAAATTATCACCATTAATTATAAAAACCAAGTCTTCCCCTAACAAAAATAAATAAATAAAAGAAAAAAAGAATTCTGCGATGGCCATTGAAAAATATCCAAGAAAGATGATAGAATCTTTTGTACAATCAGTGTTGTTTCCCTGAAATAAACATAGAATTTCATGCAAGTTGATTTCCTCGTTGACTCTTTTTTTTATAAATATGATAGTAAATCCTTGATTTTCGACAAAAGAATGGTCATCTGTTCGTCTTCAATATGTATTTCATTTTCCACACCATATTTAGCATTAGTTATATATATATATAGTTGTTGCTCGGTCAACACGGTCCTCACCGTTAAGATAAGAAAAGATATCTCTAATCCTCTTGTTAAGTCTATCCACTCCACTTGGAACCCAAGTATCTATAAAATGCTCCTTATCTACAGTGACTACTGCAAAGACTCGCCACTAATAATTGCCATGTATAATTATCGTCATAAAAAAATTCTAATTATAGTATGTAATAAAATAATGTCATCATAAATGCTTAAATATCTACAACCACAAAAAAGCGATTCAAGGTTTCCACGATCGCTCTAGTGATTGCAACATTGTCCCAATCAAATGAGATTTTAAAATAAAAAAATTATTTGGAAAACGATTCTCATATATATCAACAATATATCCAAAAATAAAAATTAATTTTTATTATTGATAAATTAAATATGGTATAAAGGATATCTCACAGGTAAATAAACTAATCTTTTGAATGAAAAATTAATATTCAAAACTATTTGAGTTATTAAGGACCGATCCAATTGAACCAAATAAAAATAGTGACTCCTTCACGATCGAGCGAAGTCAATTGACGTGAGGGAACGTATGTTAACTTTAATATGCATGAAAATCGATTTTTGTTGTGGGATTATGAAGATATGAAAAATAGGTTAAAAAAATAAGATCTAAGAAATCCCAAAAATATATTGAGCATGTACATAATTAAAATATTTACAAGTCTATTTTGATGAGATAGAATTAATATGACTGAAAAAAAAAAAACTATAAGCAACAGCATGCAAAAGTGCATAGTACCTAGGTTGCTCCTGAAGCCTAAGGAGCACATGCGGTCCAACGCAAGGGGTGCATATCTACCATGGAAAAAAGTGTCTCAATAACTAAATGGGTATATCAACAATTCAAAGAAGACATGATCTATGTCGTCATACTATTCCTCTACGAGATCAAGCCATGAACTTGTCGACAACATGACTAACTGAACCATTAACTTATTAGGGCGATTGCTACAACATGGGATCCTAAGTTATTGATCATGTGCTAAAATGAAGGTCATCACGAATATAATGGAAACAAACATAAATCTCTTTCCCTTTTCATATCATTGTGATGACTCAAGCTTGTACATTTGGGATTGGAAAAGTCACTAGAGAAGTTTGTCAGAGGGAGAAATATATATAAAAAATGTTCGAGTTAAAACAAAGTTGTGAATTGGCCAAATTTTTACAATACTTTGTCTCCTCTTCTGCCTACATAATCTTGTTCTTAAATTCTCCTTTTTTTAAAAAAAAATATAGATCAATTAAAAATATAAAATTTCTCTCCCTTTATTTTTCTTAAAATTTATTGGATCGACGTTCAAAATTCCATCGTGGATAAGTTAGGTAGAATCAATGACATCACGACGAAAAATTAGTTTCATATTTTAGAAAATTCCTTGTACAATGTACATGTGAGTTCTTGATGTTGTAGTGGCCAAGAACTTGCAAATTTTCTAGAGTAGAATGCAAAGAAATAAGGCAAGAGGACAAAATCCATACATTTTCGTGGATGAGCTTTTTTTTATATATATAATAATCAAGCATCATTTTTAAAAAAAACTTATCTATGTAAATTTCATATGATTTTTCCTTCTAATGGGAATTCATTGGTGTTGAATAATGAATATTGAACCATTGAAGCAAACTAAAATCCTTAGAGAATTTGCCAAAAGGTCAAGACATGGGGGCTAGGAAGATTGTCAATTTGGACATGTCAATTCTTACAAAAGAAAACAAGGTACATGATTTGGAGGTTCCCAAAATATCACAATTGATGCCCAATTTTATTTTAAGTTACATTAACAAGGTATTTAAGAATTAAAAAAAAAGATGAAAAGGATCTTAACTCTCATTGCAGCAAAAGGTAAGCCCTCCCCCGAGTCCTCTCTCATTGGTCTCATAGTGAATAAAGAGAGTTAATCATGATAGGTCTTTGGCCTTATCGACGCTTAGATGCAGTGGAGAGCCAACACCTTATGCATAGCAAAAATTGACCCTTGCCCATTGTAGAATCTCTGCACTGCGCTAGCCATGCATCCAGCTTTGTCCGTGAGGACATCTTAGCCCTCATGACTATGTGTAAGGGGCAAAGTCTATTTTAGATATTCGTGTCTTTCTCAAAATTTAGATTATTACGATTGTAATTGAGTTGTTACATGGACTGAGTTTTTACACGAAGAGAATAATAGGTTGATCCATTCTGATTACTAAAGGTTAAAATGACATTTTAAAATTAAAAAATATTTGAAAAATTAATAACCATAAACTTCTTACATATAAACAATATTTCCAAAAACAATCGTGCATAAAAATAGTTCACAATTCTAAAATCATGTATTTAATACAATACTAGCTACATAGTCAAATATTCAACATCTTTCAACGCATATTCAACATAATAATTGTGATGAAAAGCAACCTCTGCGATGAAGCTCTTGCATACTCTCCTCTTGAAGTAGAGGAGAGCATTTTTTTCACTTTCCCATTAATAGAGATGGAAGAAAAAGAGAAGCCTTGTCTCTTGTCCTACACTGTTGTAGATTGACATTATGATCCGACCGGATGTTTGGAGATGCACAATTGTTAAAAATAATAATTAAAAAATGAGCTCAAGAGATGATGGGGATTTCGTATAAATCTAATTAAGCTGACATTGGAAGAATATATTGCATTGGTTGTCTAGGCACAAAGATTGAAGCTAGCAATAATAATTTCCTAAGCTCAGTACTTTGCATAATGGCTAAATAATATCATAGCATTAGCTTAACCACGTGTACTTCTAATCACGGATGAAAAATTAGATGAATTGCACTGACAGTAAAAAAAAATAAATCTCGATCAATCAGTGTAAAATAATTAAAGAAAGAACTATTAATTATTGAATCAATTCATTCATTTAAATGGAGGACCAAATTAACTTTCCTTCCTCATTCAACTCTAGCAATCCCAACTCTTTTCCGTCCATTGGTGCAAAAGACTATTTTTTTTTTAAGAAAATGAAACAAGGAAAATAATATCATGAAAACTTATCATATGAACAGCACAAATTTAAAATCTATACATATTGTATTTTCAAATTCTTGCCAATTTGATATTTATGTGGTAGAATACTTAGCAAAGTTCCAAAAAACACATTCCGTAATTTCACAAAAATAAGGAGATAATATAATTAAAATAATAAAATATCATGGATACAGTGTAGAAATAATCAAACTAAAATTTTGTATGAGCATTATAATTGCTGAAAATATAGGAGTTGTGTAAGAAACTTAGGATTTTATTTATATAAATATATAGAGACAAGATAAAAGGTACATTCCACAATATACATATATCAATGTCTATGAAATTACTTATACTAAATTCAAGATGATAACAAAAATATACAAATTACACATGCTTGCATATACATAACACTTATTACCGAGCGCAATTTTGTGACCACATGAGTTCCTTCTCAAAGCTATAATTCCTAGAATTTCCTTGACTTATTTGATCGAATAATTCTGAAGAAGAGTGAGATGACACAGTGAATAAACATTCAGTTTCTTCGTTCCCTTCTAGAATACAAACTCCTTGCTTTTTCATTCTTGTCTTTCTCATCTTTTGCAATTTATATTCAACTTCTTTCATTGTAGGCCTTTTTGCACCTTCCAAATTAAGGCATATTTCTATCAAACTACTTATTTCAAGAAACTCTTGCTTTGTTCCTTCTTGCAAAACACGATCTTCTAAAAGATCAAGCAACATATTCTCTTTTATTGCTTGAAGAAAATCCATTGCTAGGTTTTGTTGTAACCCATTTTTGGTAGAGTAGATGGGCTTCTTTCCGGTTAAAAGTTCAAGAAGAATAATTCCAAAGCTATAGACATCACTTTTCTCTGTCAATCGACTAGTTTGATAATACTCCGGATCGATATACCCAAAGGTACCATGTATTGCAGTAACTATATGTGTTTGATCAAGGGGAATAAATCTTGATGCTCCAAAGTCCGATACCTTCACCTTAAAGGTGTCATCTAAAAGAATATTTGATGACTTGACATCCCTATGGAACACAGACATAGAAGCAGCTGAGTGTAGGTAAGCAAGTGCTCCGGCAGATTCTGTAGCAATTCTGAGACGATCATGCCATGATAATTTAGATTCACCTTGTGAAACATGCAAATGTTCAGAAAGGGTCCCGTTGGAGATAAATTCATAAACCAACAAAGGAACTTCTGTTTCCAAACAACATCCAAGAAGTTTAACTACATTTCTATGATTGATTTGAGATAGAATTGCAACCTCATTTATAAATTGGTCAATCTCACTTGTTTTAACTATTTTTGACTTTTTTATGGCAACAACTCGTTGATCTGATAGAATTCCTTTGTAAACTGTACCATGTCCTCCCTTTCCAAGTACTCGAGTTTCATCAAAATTATTTGTTGCCTTTGTTATTTCTTCTAGTGAAAATATATTGGTTCTTTCCTCAACACGATCATCACTTGTGGAGATTAATTGTTGAAGCAGTAAACCATGATTCCTAAGGAAATTTCTTTTATTGATTTTCTTTTGATTTCTTTGCTTCCATTTCTTGCCTGCGATGACCAATATTATGCAGAAGAGCAATAGACTTGTTCCAATGCTAACACCAAGGATGACACCTGCACCAAATTGATTTGTTACTTTCTATTTTAATCTATTTGTCGATAAAATTTTACATAAATATCAGTCATAAAATATTATTCCTTGCGTATATAAAATCAACTTAGAAGTAGGGATATATATAGGAATGTACCAAGTAAAAGGAAATTCCTTTTGTGATGGAGGCATTCTCCTCGATAAGGATCACCAGATGTTCCCGAGGGACATGTGCACTTGTAACTTCCTTCTGTATTTATACAATCTCCAGTGCAAACTTTTTGAGAAGAATTACATTCGTTGATATCTAAGATTCCATAACATTTTATCAATACATCAAAATATAGCTTATACATACCACTTAGCTCCTATTGATCAGTAAATAAAAGTCAACTCTATATGCAGTTTTTTTAAATACATTCAATAATTACAATTTTATCTGAATTTTATATAAAATAATAGCTTAAATTATGCGTGTTCGGAGTTCTATATATGTATAATTGTGTCAGTGTGCCTACTATTTAATATCTACAATTTTTTTTTTCTTTCACATAGTTAAAATGTATATAGCATATAGAATACATATATTGGGAAAAGTGAGAAAAGATATTTTTATACCTTGACATCCATCAGGTAGAGGAAGGTAAGGATTCCCATCGTAGCCACCTTTGCATATACATCTGTACCCGTAATTTTCATTCTCTTCATTTTTTACATCCAAACACAAGCTGTGTTCATGGATACATGCGAAGGTGGTGTTGTCTTTTGTAGCATCCTTGCAAGTGTAGCGGCCTATTACCCAATTAGTGATCCTCTTATCCTTGATGGAAGTCGAATGTGAAATACTATATGAATAGTAATTATAATAATAATTAATAGAAAGATAGTACTCTAATTGGCCCTCCTTCAATGAAATTTTGCTCACTACTGCAGAATGTCCAAATAGGAGAGTTGGTTGGTTGGAGGTCTCATTGCATGTTAGAGCAAAGTATTCTTCTCGATAACAGCCTTGTTTCAGCCCGAAGGGAAAGGGAATTGTAACATTTCCACATTTGGTTTGACAATCTTTTGCTGGAGTAGATGTAAAATTTTTATCTGTTAACATATTCACTATTGATGAGCTCTAATGTCAATGAATTCTATACATTTATGCATCATTAATTCATTTAGTATAATTAATTAGCATGTATATTTTGACAATAAATATAGATGAGATTTAGAATCATTACCTAATGTACAACCACCAGGCAGGTAGGGATTGCCAACATAATTTGAAGAGCATCGACAATTATAACCAATGGTTTCATTCAAATATGGTGCGTCTTCAAAATGGATATCATAACATTCACTTTTATCACTACGACATGCAGAAGTATTGGCCCTCTTCATAGCCTCTTCGCATGTTGAATGGTCATTGAAGTACCAAGCGAGAGAGGCCATTATTCCAGTTCTATTCCTATTGTCTATAAAACTTTGGAAGTCATCATCATTACTGAACTCATCGTCATATATTGTGGCTATGATGCTGGAGGTACTATTGATGACCATATGATTCATATTCTCATTGAGTCGATTTAACTGAATACCCCATGAAAGCTTGCTAGATCTTACACTATCCAACTCAATGCTACAATATCCTTGCTCAGTAGTTGAAGTGTTGATAGTGGAGCATATTGTAATACAAGCATCTATCACAGTATTGGTATCCAAATCAACTATTGCAGCAATAGCACTACAACCGGCCACATGCAACATGTTATATCCAGGTGAGCTTATCAAATCAGATGAGCTGAAAGACAGAGGCAAATTCTTGAGATTGATCAATGCGATCTTATTAAATTGTGCACCTACATTCAATGTGGCGTATGGTGATTCAATGAAGACCAACCCCTCTTTTATATCAAAACTTCTTACTTGGATATTGCCATCCCCTAACAAGAGTCTTGGATAGTTCCAGTCATGGGAACAAGTAAGATTAAATCCAACAGCATAAGAACAATCAGTGCCAATACCAAAAGGATACTCAATTTGTATATCACCGCATGTTTTGGGGCAGTTGGAAAGGAGAGTAAAATTTTCATTTTCCATTGGCCAACTTGTAGAACCCTCCAATGATATCAAGAATATAATTTGTAATAGCAATATGTCGATGAATTCCATTATATATTCCTACATATCAGAAATCAATAAAAATACATCAAATACATGTACAAATATTGCATCACTTCTAAATATGATTTTGTATGATGTACATTATTAATGACGAGGTTGTGTTGCAATATATTTATTCACTTTTTCTAAAATAGAATAGTTTTTCTCTTGCAATAGAGAATAAAGAAAACTTAATTAATTGAGTCGGAATATTTTAGGAAATATAATAATTATAAGAATTAAAAATGCAATGTATGTTTACGAAATTTGAAAAAAAAGTTTTTTATAAAAAAAACAAATAATAAAGTTAACTCATCTTGTTAGTAATGTATGAGTGTTTCACCTAACAAAATAATCTCAATTAGCTCGATATATAGAGTAGCTCATGCCAATTAGTATCAGACAACAAGACATCTTATTCGTTGTGTAGTAAGTGAATAGTTGGATTTGTAATTTGTACAAAAAAGTTTGACTAAGCATGGAAGCTAGACAACCTATTAACTTGATATGTAAGTCTAAAATTCTTAAGACTTGATGAGATTTGACTCATCTAATTAAGTCTCACATACAAACTCCTTAATTAAACCACAATTTTTAAGGAATTGTTAGTTTCATAGGAAGTGGAAATCATTTTTTTAATATATTGAGTCCACGAATTTGATTTATTCAATTGTATTGGCCAACCTAATAATATTGTCTCAATTCATCTATACAATCTAATCAGTCAAGCTCAACAAGTCAGCTAGCACAGCAAATAGAGAAAGTATTATCAACTAATTAGTCTATGTTAACCAATCATTAGGTGGTCTAGAGAATCCATTAACTTAATATGCCCAATTATGAGTCTAAAAATGCTTAAGACTTCGCTCATCTAATTAAGTCTTATATATATATATAAACTCCTTCATTTGTCCACACAATTTTATGTGTAATTGTAAGTTTGATAGGAAGAAGAATGAGAATATAAAATGGTAATTTTTATTAACTGGTATCTGTTTAAAGAGCTTGAAACAGTTTACAAGATGGTTAGTTAGGATACATGATAGTTGAAAATGAGATGCCTTGAGAGCTCTTGACTAGAGATATAATTATAGCTATTTGTTTTTATTTAGACTGAAATTTGGATGGGTGAATGAAATAGAATGGGATGGAAAACGGTATGAACAAATATTAATTGGACGGAATGAGATGCATATGAATGGAATGAGAAATTAAAGAATATTTTAACCCACGTTTAGCTCTTTTGTTCCTTTAATTCTTTTGGCCAATTTAACTTATTTTATTCACGGTGCTCAATAGATATCATCTGGCCAACTCAATAGGTCTACCATGCCCATTTGATTCAACAATCTTGCTTGATTCATCCATCCTATTCGATCCATTTAGCCTATCAGTCACAATTAGCTTGTTTACTTTGACAAGACTATACTGGTCAAGTATATTCAATTCATCTAGTCTTTTTTACTAGATCGACTGACCCGACCAAATTAGTTCACCTAGTTTGCCTTGCTAGACTGACCCAGCCCGCTCGACCCAATTATTTCATGTAGCCTATCAATCTATGCTTGCTTAAGCCTAGCTTGGTCTAACTGACGCACTTGACCCAACTTGACTAGTTCTATCCTACACATTGACTTGGCTAATCCACCCATTTTCTTCACCTAACCATTCCACTCAACTCAATTAGATTGCCCTGCCCTATTGATTAGCTTAGTTTGTTGAGTTTGCTCATTTTATTTATATCAAATGTAACTTTAAGATGTCTAGCTTCATTGGCATGATTTACTCGTTCGATCCACTCGGTCAACTTGAACTACTAAGCCTGCACAATTTGATTGGTTCACCCATCATGCCTATTCAACCAAACTATCCTCTTTCTTAGCTTACCTATCCCTATCCTTCGATTGACCCAATTAGTCCACTCAACTTGATTACACATCCACCAAATTGTCTAGCTTAAGTCTATTAGGTTGGTTCATTTTATTTATCTCAAATGTAATTTAAGATAATAACTTGTGAATAAATATTAAATTTAATAAAGATGCATGGAATGTAACTTTATGATTCCCAAAAGTTAAATAGATTGAATTATTCCTTTGAAATAATGAACCATTCCTGCTTGAATTATTCATCTAAATATCAAAATAAGAACATTGAGAGAAGGAATCATTTTGATTCCACTCTATTTATATGTATTAAACACACTCTTAGATTAAATAAATATTAATTAATTAAGACACGGATTAAAGAGAAAATACTGATCATATCAAATTTGGCAGCCAACTCGATTGATTACGTTCTCTTTCTTTAGCTAAAGTACAATTATCACAAGGGATGTAAATTCTTTATATAGAGAGAGTCTTGTACTTGCGTGGAATTAATATTGATCAAGGAATAAGAATCATGTATTTTTGAATCCTAAATAAAATAATAATTTGTCAGCATAAACTTGACTTGAAGGAATGTGTGATCACGCCAATCACTATCCTTTCATTTATAGAAATTAAAACGGAGCTCTGATAGAAAATACAGTTGTGATCACGTCAATCTTCTAAGTGTTATCTATTTTATTTTAATCTTATACGCACCATGTACATACATTGCTGTGATTAAAATTTAAGTCATATATTTTTCATTTTCCATAGGAAAATAGTTCGCGATTATTCTGATAGGTTTTTCCTTTAGAGTAGCCTGAACCGTACGTGATCTAGTGCAATTTAGTAATGTGATTAAAGTTAATTGTAGATTATAATTTAGGTATTATTTTCGCATCTCTATTATCCATGAGACACTGGATTCACAACCGTCGCTTTGACCAATACGTCAGAGTTAAGATATATAAAGACATCACAACATCTTCACGTCTTGTTAAGATTGGACGTCCAACAATAATTCACAATATGTCATTAGTTCTAAAATGTTATTCCTCACTTAGGCTCCTTACCTGGACTACAAATTACTTCCATTGTAAAAAATAAGTCTTCTCCGATCCTAATTAAACAAAATAAGTCTTCTACAATGGCCATTGAAAAAGACCCAAGAAACATGACACAAAATTTTGTGCGATCAATGTTGTTTCCCTCAAAATGAACACAGAATTCCACATAAGTCGAGTTCCTCGTTTACTCTTTTAATTTTCTCATTATATTTATATATAAATATGATACTCATTTCTTGATTTTCCACAAAAGAATAGTCATATGTTCGTCTTCAATTTATATTTCATTTTCCACGCCATATATATATATATAGTGTGTCCCATGCACTCCGAATCCAAGTATCTATAAAATGTTCCTTATCTAGGACGACTGCTGCAAAGACTCAAGAGCATGTAAAAGTCTTCTTTGACCGCTAATAATTGCCACAATTATCGTCGTGAAAAATTATAATTATAGTATGCAATCAAATAATGTCATCATAAATGCTTAAATATCCACAACCACAACAATAGTGATTAAAGGTTTCCACGATGACTCTAGTGATTGCAACATTAATTATCCCAAGCAAATGAGATTTTAAAATAAAAAATTATTTGAAAAATGAATCTCATACGTGTCAACAATATATCCAAAAATAAAAATTAATTTTTATAATCAATAAATTAAATATGGTATAAAGTATATATCACAGGTAAATAAACTAATTTTTTCGAATGAGAAATTAATATTCGAAACTATTTGAGCTATTAAGGTTTGATCCAATAAATCAAATAAAAATAATGACTCCTTCACGAGCGAAGTCAATCGACGCGAACATATGCTAATTTGAATATTGATTTTTGTGGGACTATGAAGATATGCGAAATTCATTAAAAAAAATAAGATCGACGTAATTCTAAAAATTGACTATGTACATAATTAAAATATTTACAATTCTATTTTGATGAGATAGAATATGACTGGAAAAAATTACAAGAAGTAGCAAAGGTGCACATACAGCTTAAGGGCACAGCCCAAACTGCAAGATACCTAGATTGCTCGGCCTGAAGCCTAAGGGGTACATGCGGTCCAATAATGCAAGGGAAGCATCTACTATGGAAAGAAGTGTCTCAATAACTAAATAACTAAACCATTAACTCATGATGGTGATTGTTGCAACTTGAGATCCTAAATTATTGATCATGTGCAACTTGAGCTTTTTATTCATATATATTCACAACTTCATGTGTTGTGATATATTATAAATCAATGAATTCTTACCATGAAACTCAAATATGAGATCGAAATCCAGCTCTTATTCCATTTATTCATTTAATTTCCATTCAAATTTTCAAGAGTAATTTGCACAACAAAATTTGTACCTATTTTTATAGCTACCGCTAACATTTTGACTAATTAAGTGTGGCAGCCATTCACACTCTCTTTCAATTATCTGATTGTGTTCTCTCTCTCTCTCTCTCTTTCTCTCTCTAAATCATCTAGCCCATTTCAATTTAAGGTCTATTTCAATCGCCACCTCAATCCAATTAGCTAGATTATATTCATCAAGTCAGTCAGCAAATATAGAGAGAGGCAAGGGCAGATCTAGCATATGACTTGGGGAGTATGTGATCCCCAAATATAAAATCTTGTATTCGCCCCTAGAGAGAGGTTTCTCACTCAAATAAATAAATGCATACGTTCTAAATGAAATTGTTAGTTTTATATACAAAGAAGAATTAGTATACAAAATAGAATTTTATTTTGCCCATCCACCCAATTAACTCATTCAGTTTGCTCCATTAATTTTTTTTTATGTATTTCAATTGTAAATTTAGGATTATAATTTATGAACAAATATTATTATGTAATAGAGGTGAAATAAAGTTAATTTCTAAAGAGTAAAATGGCAAAATTTTATTCTTTAAAATGAATCATTTTCCTTAGGTAATTTATCAAAATATTAAAATAAATCATTAAAGGAATAAGCCAGTAGAGCAAATAAATATTTATTGAACAAGACATTGAAGATCAAGGAGAAAGCACTGACCTCTCCGGCTATTTTAGATATCAAACTTGGCAGCCAACTCGCTTAGTTGATTAAGGTCTTTTTTTTTCTATAACCCAAGTACAATCATTCTGTGAGATATATAGATCCTTTATATAGAGAGAGAGTGTTGTGTTTCATAGAATTCATATTGGGCACGCAATAATAATTATGCCATTTAGAAAATGAGTTAGTTTTTTAGAGTTGACTGACTTGACTGACTTATAGAGTTGTGGAGTTGACTGACTTATAAAGCAATACAATTTAGAAAATAAAGCTTTCATGTTTCACACCTCTATGAGTGCTTAGATTGTTGTTGTTTGGCCTCACCACTAAGGCTACTGATATTGATGTTAATAATATTGATAAACCAGAAGATACTGCATCATTTTATTTTAAAGTGATAAGTCGTATATTATAATTAAATTGTCTTATACACATGTTATACTACGTTGAGAAAATGGTTCAAATTTTTTATTATGTCGCCCCACGAACCAAGCTAAGTCGAGTTAGTACTCAATGAGCTATGTCACGCCCCGAGAGCATGCCGAGTCGAAAATCAAACGGACGACACCTTCCCTGTACGTGATAACATTTCGGGTTAATACAAGACCCGTAGGCCCACAATAACAACAATATATATATATAACAAAACAACAACTACACAAAAACACAGCGGAAATATACCACAACAATACAATAATCCCACACATGCATACCGGTATGACTAACACACCACAACAACATGAAATCTCGACAAAATCTGAATATACAACCTATACATCACGAAAGCTCCGAATACAAAACACGGCGGACGGAAGACCCAAAACAAAACACGGGAGCCTTGGAGGTGAGATAAGATGTCAGCCAGCGGTGCTCCAAGCCGTCACGAAGTCTTCTACCTGTTACCTGGGCGACAGAAAACCTAGGGTCCGTGGGGGGTGGTGAGTAAACCTCAGCAGGTAATAGAAAAACATATATATATGTCATATCACATGTATTTTCAACAACATACTCTAGAGGTACAACAGGTATATCAGCATAGTATATAAATACAAGCATATACCGTCTAACCAAATAAACAACATAAAAGTGCAGACATACCTGAAGTCTGCCACGCTACTCTGATCCAACCTGAACATATATCCAACAAATATATATATATAACAGGAAGAGTAGATCAACTCAAAATGTACTCTAGCTACAGGTCAAGGTATCTAACGGTATGTCCAATACATACCAATATCCGACACAATCGTATAACAAATGCAAGAGACATGCATGAATATGCTGTACACCCAAATGCAGCAAGCATAGTACAATCAAATGCAACATCACAATAATCATATATATATAGACTGTATCCATATATATATTAATCTCAACCATCCATATATATATATATACATGCATATATGTATATATATATGGTAATATGCAAAGTGCCATAAGATACGGCAATGCAACATGCATGGTCATGCCTGCTCACCCCTACTCGCTACCACGACCCCAGTGTGGCCTAGGTGGCACGACATGACAACTGTCCCAACTCACACCAACCACTGCTATAGAGTGGCCGAGTGGGCAGTATGATCAAGTAGCATATGAGCGTAAAGAGCTCGCTACACAACGGGGGTCCCTGCTGCTGGCCACTCCGACTAACACTACCAATGAGTGGTCGAGTACCACGCACTGGACAAGCAGACGCAACTCCAACTACCACCATCTATGTGGTAGATACAACAGATGCTCGCCTCACACCGATTACTCCTCGAGGAGTGCTCGGGAGGCAAGATGACTGACGACTCTCTCAACCCCAAGGGAGACTATGTCGAATGTAATGCATGTATGACATGAGTATCTTGTCACACGACAAACATCTACCACAGACTCTTTGCTCAAAGAAAGAGTCATACCCATCTAATCAATACACTCTATCCTATAGAGAGTCGTACTAATCGATCGACGGACTCTCTATCCGTGAGAGTCGACTAATCGATCGACGACTCTCTATCCAATAGAGAGTCGACTTCGATCGATCATAACTCTCTCTCAATAGAGTCGTACTCAATCGATCGATGTACTCTCTATCCGAGAGAGTCATACTACTTAATCATATCGTGAGACCACCGGTCTGACGACACTCTAATCACCCTTCACTTAACCATTACACAACTCATGGTTGGTAACAGTATGCAACATACGGGTATTGAAATATAAATCCTACATTTAGGGCATTACCTACCCATAGATGACCTTTTTCCAATTTATAAATTGGGTCATCCCCGTACTAACATTTACACCCTACTAAACATCTAAGCCAATTTACATCACATCTATAACTCCTAAATCATGATAGGGTATATGTGATATCAACAATTGAGCATAAATATATCCAACGATAAGTTCAAGCATACGATAATAAGAGCAGAGTCAAGATAATATGAACACCTAACATGCTCATATCTATGACTAAATCTGAATGCAATACATCTACCCGGACCAGGTAGGAAATTACCCACTTGTTAAATAGCTCCGCTCGCTATCCAAGCGTACAAGCATCTGTCACTAATCAAAGTCCTGCAAGACAACATGAACAAATATTAAATTCTATTATACATCCAATGATCGAATCGAATGCTACATGACTTCGTATCCCGATCAACTAGATTGATCTAGTTATCCATTTAACCTAATCATCGCAACATACCCCTTTCCATTTGCTATAAATTATTGAATCAACACAAAATTATCCACAACCATCCAGATTGACTCACCTTGCTTATCCTCAATTGCATAGCTTCTGGATCCACCGTTTAAGTATCAATCTATGGTGATTAGATTGATTCAACCGTAATCCATACTTGTTTATTCGCACCCCTAATCAGTGAAATATACCACAGATATTACCAATTCCATTCTAGCTCTATTTCATTACATAATCACAATCCAAGCATCAGATAAACCGATGAAAACTTACCCAATCACGTAGGAATGGATCACAATCTCTGGCCACAACTTCTTTTGATACACAATTATGATCTGATCTACAAATCTCCAAATCAACAACATAATCAACACATCAGTTGATCAATTAATCAATGATATACCTTCACAACATCCAAATCAGGACTTACCTCTCACCATCAATCCCCATGGCCCAATCACAACTCTAATCACCAGTCTGACATTGAGCTACAAAGATAGCATCCATCCACTTTGCAACCACCTTACTCAATCTAAGTGGTTCACCGTGGACAGCTCCACCACCGGAACTGCTGTTGTTATTCCCCAAATCCTGTTCACCGGGGCAATTGGCTTCCATGGACCCTCTGCCTAACACAACCCACGGTCAACCAAAGAAGATTACCGTAAGAGTTAATTTCATCCGAGACAAAGAGAAATTCGGCTTACCAAGCTCCGACGGAGATCGCGGAGAGCACTTTCGATCAAGGCACAGTGAAGCTGTCGCCGACCCGAACCCCTTGCCGTGCACCCATCACGCTGCTCGCCGAGTTCGTGGACACCGACGAAGACACAGAGAAGCTGCCCCGACGGTACTGCTCCCCCAATCCCCCAAGCAGTGGCTGGCGGCCGACCAATCGCTCCGGCGGCGGCGCAGCGAGCTTAAGTGACGACGACAACCGATCGCTCCGGTGGCTTGAGGGGAAGTGGAGAGGACGATGCGCGACAGGTCAAGCAGGCGGTGAGCGGTAAGGGCCAGATCCGGCGAAAATCAAGCGAGGATCGACTGGATTGGGCGGAGATCGGACTGGATCGGTACCGACGACAGCAGCAACTCGCGGTGGCAGCGGCGTGGTGACAGCAACTGGCATGGCGGCTGGCTTGGATCACCGGCGATCGAAGAGGATCTCGCGGCGGCAGCGGCAGCGGCAACGACGTGACGGTGCGCGAGGGAGAAGCCGGCGGCGAAGAGAGGAATCGCGAGGAAGAAAGGATCGGGAGGGGAATAGGAACGGCGCGATTGGGAAATAAGGGAAACGGCAGAATATAAAGGTTTTTTATTTAAACCCATTAATTCCTAGCAGATAGTCTAAACAGGCTTTACAAAAGCCTATTCGCTTTATCCCCATAAAATGTCCATAAGACCTCCGTTTAAATCCAGAAAAATTTCTAAAAATTCCTAAAAAATTCCACAAGATATTTTATCAATTACCGAGGAATATTTTTTTTTTCCGGTATTTTACATTCTCCCCCACTTATAAAAATTTGGTCCCCAAATTTCGTACTTAAATATGAGAACCAACTCAAGAAATTTCTTGAACTATTACATGCCTCAAGTGAACAAATGAGGATATCGAGCTCGGATAGTATCTTTCAGCTCCCATGTAGTCTCCTCATCAATCGGATACTGTCATCCAACCTTCGAGTCGGATGGTCTTATTCCGCAGCGGACACCCCCTTGCGACCAAGAATTCGCACTGAAATTTTCTCATAAGTCGCATTAGACTGAAGTGAGATTAATACCTCCTTTAGAACATGGTCAGATCGCGACACGTATTTCTCCAGCATAGAAACATGAAATACGTAGTGAACATCCACAAGTGTCAGAGGTAATGCCAACCGATAAGCTACACCTCCATAATCCATGACACAAGATCTGAATAGATCCTCCAAAGTCTTAATGATACACTCAGACTGTTCATCTATCTACGGATGAAACGTTGCATTAAGCCAAAGCTCTGTGCCCATAGTCTGGTGCAGACTCTACCAAAATCGCGATGTAAATCGCAAATCTCTATCTGATATGGTACTTAAAAGTACCCCACGCAATCTGATAATCTTTCGGTAATACAACTCTACCGAATGATCAAACAAATACGACCCACGAATAGAAAGGAAATGAGTTGATTTTGTCAGTCGATCTACACTCACCCAAATCGCTTCATGTCCTTTACGGGTCCTAGGCAATCTCGTAACGCAATCAATAGTGATATGCTCCACTTTCCATTCCGGAATCGGAATTTTCTAAAGCAATCCATCGGGTTTTTTTTTTTTTTTTTGTTCAGCCTTCACCTACTGGCATACTAAACATCGAGTAGCAAAATCTGCTATAATTCTCTTTATACCATTCCACCAGTATAAACGTTTTAACTCTCGGTACATCCAAGTACCTCCAAGGTATATAGCTCATCTCGAATGATGTGCTTCCTGTAGCAACTCTTCCTTAAACACTGCAACTCCGGAACCCACTATCCTTATCAGAGACGGGAAATTATTTCCTCAAAAGAGAAATCCATCCACCATCCAAAATACACTCCACACACGTTGTAAGTGCATGGAAGACTATAGCGATCAATCTCCTTTGTTGCAATTGTTGCAACTGTTCGCGCTCTAGCAACTCCATTGTAGTTACCCAGTAGCTTGTTAAATTCAATGAGCACTTCTGCTCCATACAACTACAAATCCAGATAATAACTACTATAGTCACGTCATGTATATGACAGACTATCTCGTAGTTTCTTAACTGTCGTAGGCATAAGATATGCCTCATTCATCTGCATCGGAATCATTCCGATCCCTAATACGACGCATCTGCGTACATCATCCTTTTATCCACTCCGGAAGGATTAACTAATACTCGTGTAAAAGTTAACCGCCGTCTAGGTCTTGTAAACTGGTTTCACCAGCTTTCGACTAAATGATTTACAACATCACCTTTGTCAAACAAGTCTGTGGTATAGTAATGCTAAGACATTTTATCCACCTCTACAGTACTAACCAAAACATACAAAGAAAATCACCATCTATAGTGGTCGAGTGCGCAACTCCAACTACCACAATCAACAGTGGCCAAGTTACGCAACTCCAACAACTACAAAAGGGTCCAATCGTGTTCTGGATACACGATTCTCAAATCCAGTGACGACTAAATCGTTGATTAGTCTAGCAACTTAATCAAAATCCATACAATTCATACCAAGTATGAAATTGTCGTCTCCATACACCTGCATCCCCTTTACTCTACGCTGATAATATATATTAATCATCACAACGACAATGATAATTGTATGACACCATGTCACTACAATATCAACCCTCTAGTCGTAAACCAACCTTAGAGTATACACAAGTGTCTTTGGCTGATCTCAATAGATCATCTATCCACAACGAAGGATATTCATTTACAACTACTGTATTCATCATCGATAATCGATGCCAAATCTCAAATGTCTATCTCTCTTTCAACAAAGAGTTTTGAATCTTCTTAAGGAGGAATACTGGGATAGATAAATATCCCTTCCAACTTCTCCTATAATTACAACTTACATTCTTCCAATTTTTATAGTGTTTAACAACATTGATACCGACAAAACTATCACTCGGTACGTGATCTTCATTACCAGACTATTTTCGCAATCATTTCGAACGCCTACTCCACTTGCCTAAGCAACGGCAAGCCTTGGAGTTCATCCGAAATTACATCCAAATACTCTCAGATTATACGCACATCTGAGAGCATATCGTACCATACTTCCAACAATTTGATCATCCGTAAGGATATGTCCACGGTAAAAGTATGTCTATCAGAGTCTAAGGGTATCCCTTGACTTCTTAATCGTTGATCCTCATCTCACCTGATGGTAGAGATACCATCGACACACAAGTCGATGTAAAGGACCCTTCTAATCCAATCAAGAATGTTCTAGACACAGATACCTGTAACTACAAGCATCTCTCAATATATTAACCTTGAGGGTAAACTAAAGTAATACCCTGAACAATCCGTTATCTGTCGATCTGATTCAAAGGCTCCTGGTAGGTCTCGGCCTTTCTCCGAAGAGAACCAGATCAGATCCAACAGTTCGCGACAAAGCGGTCGCATTTCTGCGATGAATGATCCGAGGATTTTTCCTAGATCATCCGATCCCATCACTTAATCCTACGGGCTGCAACTATATAATACCGAATAGATACGACCATCGTCGTATACTCTATCCTCTGTACAAAGTCAATCCACATCTGGAGGTAATTGTTTGTTGTTGTCTTCTGAGTCTTCTACAATGTCTTCTGCTGATGCTGCTTCTGTGTTGATATCTGCTGAAGGGGAGTATCAAGGAACTCCAACCACTCCTGAGGTAGTAGGTTGATGCTGATAAGGTAACTCACATCTTCTGTGTTGATCTCTGCTGTCGAGACGATGCATCTTCCTCCCGGCACACCATCGATAGTCTTCAACTGAATCTTCAAAGTACACCTCCTCCACTGTACTGGTTGCTCAACAATAGCAACAATGAATCGATCCAACGGATAACTCCCAGCGTGTCTGTGATCCGTGACCGCACGCACAATCCCTTCGGAGTCTTTGTTCTGATTTTTTTTTGCTGATATCCATGAGAACATCCTGATGATCTGCGGTTAGTCTTCTATAATCAAAAAATAGCTCAAAGTCTATGACTTCAATCTCGATCCTTTATCCAACAATCGGAGACTTCTGACTCTATTAAGTTGACCTGTCATATTTGCTTACCGGTCTCCAACTCTTAAACTCTTGTATGGAGTTATTTTTAAACTCCTGTCTCAATCCAACGTCTTCCGGTAGGATCTGATAGAATATCTCGGCTTCCTAATCCAACTATAAGCCAATAACTCTGGGTGGCTTAAATCATCCATTCATCTTCTTGAGCTATTAGGTAGTCGTAACCTCTGCAAGTCTCACGACTCTGCACAGTACACTATTACTGACGATCACCCTTTCTTGAAGCTCAAGAATTCCTTACAATGCGTCACTAAAAGTGACACAGGGAAATACTCTCTTTCAACATCACTAAGCCATGATCAAGTGATATATTATTTCCCGAAGATTATTTTCTGCATTTATCACCAAATACCGGCTTGATCCCGATAATGGTATACCAACAACTCTACTTCCTCTGTATAACATAAGTCAAGTACTCAAAAGTACTTTCAAAGTTATACAACCCAGTACCAACAACTCAGGGATACAATCCCTATGAAACACCGTAACCTAGCCTTCCACTATCTGCATCAAAAATAGTCTACAAGTCTGTCCATTACCCACAGGTAATGATCTGACTAGCACAGTTAGTGGAAATCTCTAAGACTGTAGTCTCTGATTTCCATAATAAATGTGACGACTTGATCCCTGTTTTCTGACTCGGTATCAGTCGGCTCTCAAAGTTAAATCACCTTTTCGACACAGGTTCAAGACTCACAGACTTAACAGGTCGTTCTCGTGGTCAACTCATACCATGGTTACGAATAATAACCAACTCAATACAGGTTACTCCTGGTTATAAGCATCTAAATGCATAGCCAATATAACCGAGAGTATAAACCCTAAAGGTCACTCTGGTTGGTCGTCTCGGTGGACGACCCCTACTACAAGTCTGCACAGGTGTCATAACTCTATTGTATACACCTACTGATCAAGTTTAGATAAATATCTACTAAACCATAAGTTTTCAGGAATTCTTACCTCGTGCTGCTTGGAGCTCAGGCCGCTGTCCATCTCATCTCAGAAAACCAAAACTGAATAAATCGACTCCCGAGAATTCAAGACTCGACTCAAAAACAACATAGTATGGCATCGCATAACCTTGGGCTCTGATACCACTAAAGTTGTCACGCCCCGAGAGCATGTCGAGCCGAAAATCAAACGGACGACACCTCCCCTGTACGTGGCAACATTTCGGGTTAATACAAGGCCCGTAGGCCCACAATAACAACAATATATATATAACAAAACAACAACTACACAAAAACATAGCGGAAACATACCACAACAATACAACAATCCCACACATGCATACCGGTATGACTAACACACCACAACAACATGAAATCTCGACAAAATCTGAATATACAACCTATACATCACGAAAACTCCGAATACAAAACACGGCGGACGGAAGGCCCAAAACAAAACACGGGAGCCTTGGAGGTGAGATGAGATGTCAGCCAGCGGTGCTCCAAGCCGTCACGAAGTCTTCTACCTGTTACCTGGGCGACAGAAAACCCAGGGTCCGTGGGGGGTGGTGAGTAAAACTCAGCAGGTAATAGAAAAACATGTATATATGTCATATCACATGTATTTTCAACAACATACTCTAGAGGTATAACAGGTATATCAGCATAGTATATAAATACAAGCATATACCGTCTAACCAAATAAACAACATAAAAGTGCAGATATACCTGAAGTCTGTCATGCTACTCTGATCCAACCTGAACATATATCCAACAAATATATATATATAACAGGAAGAGTAGATCAACTCAAAATGTACTCTAGCTACAGGTCAAGGTATCTAACGGTCTGTCTAATACATACCAATATCCGACACAATCGTATAACAAATGCAAGAGACATGCATGAATATGCTATACACCCAAATGCAGCAAGCATAGTACAATCAAATGCAACATCACAATAATCATATATATATAGACTGTATCCATATATATATATTAATCCCAACCATCCATATATATATATATATACATGCATATATGTATATATATATGGTAATATGCAAAGTGTCATAAGATACGACAATGCAACATGCATGGTCATGCCTGCTCACCCCTACTCGCTACCACGACCCCAGTGTGGCCTAGGTGGCACGACATGACAACTGTCCCAACTCACACCAACCACTGCTATAGAGTGGCCGAGTGGGCGATGATAAAGTAGTATATGAGCGTAAAGAGCTCGCTACACACTGGGGGTCCTCACGCCACTCCAACTAACACTACCAATGAGTGGTCGAGTACCACGCACCCAGTGACAATCGCGTAACTCCAACTACCACCATCTATAGTGGTAGAGTGCGACACAACAGATGCTCGCCCTTACACCGCTCCTCGGGAGTGCTCGGGAGGCAAGATGACCGATTTACTCTCTCAACCCAAGGGAGACTATGTCGCTGTAATGCATGCATATGACATGAGTATGGCCACACGCATAACCATCTACCATGACTTTTTGTCAAAGAAAGAGTCATACCCATCTAATCAATACACTCTCTATCCTATAGAGAGTCGTACTCAACTGATCGACGGACTCTCTATCCTGTAGAGAGTCGTACTCAACTGATCGACGCACTCTCTATCCAATAGAGAGTCGTACTCGACTGATCATAACTCTCTCTCCAATAGAGAGTCGTACTCAACTGATCGACGCACTCTCTATCCGATAGAGAGTCGTACTCGACTAATCATATCAAGCTGAGACCACCGGTCCGCAGCGACACTCTAATCACCCTTCACTTAACCATTACACAACTCATGGTTGGTAACAGTATGCAACATACGGGTATTGAAATATAAATCCTACATTTAGGGCATTACCTACCCATAGATGACCTTTTTCCAATTTATAAATTGGGTCATCCCCGTACTAACATTTACACCCTACTAAACATCTAAGCCAATTTACATCACATCTATAACTCCTAAATCATGATAGGGTATATGTGATATCAACAATTGAGCATAAATATATCCAACGATAAGTTCAAGCATACGATAATAAGAGCAGGGTCAAGGTAATATGAACACCTAACATGCTCATATCTATGACTAAATCTGAATGCAATACATCTACTCGGACCAGGTAGAAAATTACCCACTTGTTAAATAGCTCCGCTCGCTATCCAAGCGTACAAGCATCTGTCACTAATCAAAGTCCTGCAAGACAACATGAACAAATATTAAATTCTATTATACATCCAGTGATCGAATCGAATGCTACATGACTTCGTATCCCGATCAACTAGATTGATCTAGTTATCCATTTAACCTAATCATCGCAACATACCTCTTTCCATTTGCTATAAATTATTGAATCAACACAAAATTATCCACAACCATCCAGATTGACTCACCTTGCTTATCCTCAATTGCATAGCTTCTGGATCCACCGTTTAAGTATCAATCTATGGTGATTAGATTGATTCAACCGTAATCCATACTTGTTCATTCGCACCCCTAATCAGTGAAATATACCACAAATATTACCAATTCCATTCTAGCTCTATCTCATTACATAATCACAATCCAAGCATCAGATAAATCGATGAAAACTTACCCAAGCACGTAGGAATGGATCACAATCTCTGGCCACAACTTCTTTTGATACACAATTATGATCTGATCTACAAATCTCCAAATCAACAACATAATCAACACATCAGTTGATCAATTAATCAATGATATACCTTCACAACATCCAAATCAGGACTTACCTCTCACCATCAATCCCCATGGCCCAATCACAACTCTAATCACCAGTCTGACATTGAGCTACAAAGATAGCATCCATCCACTTTGCAACCACCTTACTCAATCTAAGTGGTTCACCGTGACCCACCACCGAATCGCTGTTATTCCCAAATCCTGCTTCATCGGGCAATTGGCTTCCATGGACCCTCCGCTTAACACAACCCACTGGCCAACCAAAGAAGATTACCGTAAGAGTTAATTTCATCCGAGACAAAGAGAAATTCGGCTTACCAAGCTCCGACGGAGATCGCGGAGAGCACTTTCGATCATGGCAGGAAGTCGCCGCGACCGAACCCCTTTGCCGCACCCACCACGCCGCTCGAGTTCGTGGACACCGACGAAGACACAGAGAAGTCTCCCAACGATATCGCTTCCCAATCCCCAAGCTGGTGGGCGGCCAATCGCTTCCGCGTGGCGAGCGCTTAAGTGACGATGACAACCGATCGCTCCGGTGGCTTGAGGGGAAGTGGAGAGGACGATGCGCGACAGGTCAAGCAGGCGGTGAGCGGTAAGGGCCAGATCCGGCGAAAATCAAGCGAGGATCGACTGGATTGGGCGGAGATCGGATCGATCGGTGCGACGACGGGCAAGAAAGAACTCGCGGTGGCGGCGTGGTGACAAAGAATCGCATGGCGGTGGCTTGGATCAATGGGCGATCGAAGAAGATCTCGCGGCCAAGAATGGCGCGAACGACGTGACGGCGCGCGAGGGAGAAGCCGGCGGCGAAGAGAGGAATCACGAGGAAGAAAGGATTGGGAGGGGAATAGGAACGGCGCGATTGGGAAATAAGGGAAACGGCAGAATATAAAGGTTTTTTATTTAAACCCATTAATTCCTAGCAGATAGTCTAAACAGACTTTACAAAAGCCTATTCGCTTTATCCCCATAAAATATCCATAAGACCTCCGTTTAAATCCAGAAAAATTTCTAAAAATTCTTGAAAAATTTCACAAGATATTTTATCAATTACCGAGGAATATTTTTTTTTCCGGTATTTTACAAGCTAGGTTCGAATCCTCTAGGAGACCACTTGGTACTAAAATTTATCTTCCTTACCTTCCTTCTATATGCCATGGGGTGGACAATGGAGAGGTGTTTGGGATAAATGTTATTATCTTTTTGCTGCAATGATATTTGCCATTAAATTCCCTCACGATAAATTGCTTCAATTGCCTGGATAAATAGAAATAATTATTTCTTCAAAGCTGAAGTTAGATAACATTAATGAGTTGAAGTTTTTAGATGTGTTGGCAGTTTAGGAAACTACCCATGCGCACTTAGTGCAGTGCGTGTTCAAAGACGTTGCATATTGGAGTGCACATCTTCAAACTGCTTCTCACCCTTTATAAGGGGATTAGCATCCAAGTGTGTGAGGTGTATGGTTTTCTACTGTCAAGCTGTCAGAGAGATCAGAGAGAGGGAGATTAAAGAAGAACTGTGGAAATACTATCGAGAGATTACCGAGACTTTGTATCAAGGTCGGAGAACATCCAAAGTATTGGATCTTGGTTTGTGAAATAGTAAGGATGGTTCGTAATCATGATCGTCCTTCAAACGGCAAGAGATCTCCATCTGAAATTGTTCATTTTTGGAAGAATTTAACGAATCACAATAAGTTTTTTGTTTATAATATTTAAATTCATGCAAAGATTATCTGAGACCTATATGATGATTAAAACTTTAGAAATCTCAAAATCCTCATAAATAAATTCTCGAGCATATCAAGCATCGAGTGTTTTTTCACCTGTGATGTAATTCAATATAAGATATTTTTTATAAAACAAAAAATTATTAATTAAAATTGAATGTTGAATTTTTCTCTAAATTAACTTTGATATTAATTAAAATTGGGCTATAATGATATATGAAGAGTGGACCGTCAGAGTACGATCGAATTGGGTTGTGAAGGATGTAATTCTCTGTGCATAAGTCCGGTAACCTTTTATTATTTGGGGAGGGAGGGGGTTCCTTGGGTTTTTTCTTCTATAATTAAAAAATAAATTAATACCTCTCTTCTCTGTTAATGAGTTGTGTTCAAAGCTAAAAGAGCCATCGAAGGAGAGAGAAGGAAGAACTAAGAGAGCATTTGATTATAGCATTTTCCTCCTTGAGCTCATAGTGCCTATTCGTGTCCATGAAAATATGGATACTCTCAGTGTGTGTGAGATAAGTCTTAACATATCCCAGGAATCAAGCAATAACTGGATCACTCCTAGTACTTGAAGCTCATTAGACATAGATTCTCCCATATTCTTCAAAGAAGCAATCGTACTCGACATGCACATTAAATATTCCTTCATAGTATGATCGAGTCTCTTCTTATAAGTGATGAACTTATAGGTTAACATCCTCAACTTACGAGCTGACGGAGCACCATAATGCTCTTTCAAAGTATGCCAAACTGGCATAGCAGTAGGATACTGCTCATATATCGGGATTAGTTCATCATATATGCTACTGGAAAGAATTATCCTAGTTTGGTCATCCTTTTTTTTCCAAGCATGATATACCTCCTGATCCCTTCTCGCCTGTGCTATGGTACCCTCCCTTAGGGTCCACCATCTCGTACTTAAGAACCTCCTTGAGTTCTTATTTCTCAAAAACAAACTGAACCTTTTGGTGCTAAATATCATAGTTGTTATCGTTCAGCTTGTCTCCCTTCACGAGATCTAGTATGACATTCTTTGTTGCAGCTATATCTCTGTCACATAGAAAATAGAGACGTTAGTGACAAGCGATGCTTAATGTCTCAACCTTGTGTACCTTACTAATCGTTAAGCTCCAAATGACTCAAATACAAATTCCAAGACGAGTGTATGAGTCAACAGGCACTATACGCCACAATCTGGAATATCATCTCATCATTTGAACTAAGATATGATACACAATGAGTCACATTATACCATTACGGCTAACCTATATGCTGTCGTGAGAGTCCACACACTGCCAAACACCGATAGCGCTTCTTCACATGTCTCAGAGTTAGATCTCTTCATCTTCTCTGAGACTCTCAACTTAGGCTGAGTCCAAGTCACTCAGGAATTCCTTCTCGACTCACTGAGTTCGATTAGATTTTGGACAAGTTCAAAATCCAACTTGGTTGGCTGAGTGCGAGTGGGGTTCGGACACTCGACTTGTTTGGACATTCTCAAAAATTGACTACCACTCAACCTACCAATTTCCCATTCGTCATGCACCTCACACTGTGCCTTGTCCTGAGCATATCGCGGCTTATCCTGAGCACTGCACACTTCAATTTCTTTGCTCGTGTTGTGCTCCCGAGGATCGTGTCACGAGAACCTCTATGCTAGAGCACCGCATCCAGGGTCCCCAACACCTCTGGCGCCCAAGCACCACTATATACTTGAGCATCGCGCTCCCGGAATCCCAAGCACCTTTGGTGCCTTGAGCACCTCTGCGCCCGAGTACAACATCTCGACCCTAAGAACTTTTGTGCACGCCTCGATCTCAAACTCAATAGTCGCATTCCCGAGTGCACTACTCGAGAATCGCAAGCGCCAAAGAACTACAGTGCACTTGAACACCGCTATGAGCTCAAGAACCTCGACTGTCAAGCACGATGTCCCAAGCACCTCACTGTGCTTGAGAACCATAAGCGTTGAGCACGACATCCCGAGCACCTCACCGTGCCCGAGAATCGCAGCGCTCTCGAGTTCCTCTTCCCAACCTTCCCGAGCACCACTACGTGTGCACTTGAGTTTCTCTTCTTAGGCTTTCCAAGCACCTCTTTGCGCATGTTGATCTCAAAATCGACAATTGTGATCCAGAGTGAATAACTTCTGTTAAATACTGAAATTTAAAATACAAAATAAATGGCTAAAAAATTAAGAGAAAAATACTTCTGGAAATTTTTAGGGACTTTTAGGGAATTTTATGAATTTTTCCGGAATTTTTCTGGAATTAAAAGTGGCTTGTACGGGAATAATAAAAATAGGCTTTTAAAGGGTATGTTTTAATTATTTGATATAACCTAAGTTACTATGGTTATTTTCCCAATTCCGTTTCCTCTTCTCGCTTTCTTCGCACCGCTCGCATTTAACCCGGCCGTTCCTCCATTTCACTCACAAGATCTTCTCCTCGCGACATTCCTTCGCTTGCGCACTGACAAGCAAGAGCAATGAAGTTTGGGGGTCTGGTGGAAGATTTTGCCGGATCTCCTTCCATGCGACACCCTCCCCTTGCGCCACATCTCCAGTTTGCGGCGGTCTCCTCCTCTGCCACCGTCGTCGCCGCCCGAACTCGAGCGAATGGCGAGCGACGTTTCCCTCGCTGGTGAAGCCCAAACCTTAAATTGAAGGTCCATAGTTCGTTCCTGCGTGAGGGAAGTCGGTAGAGACTACCGCCGGTGTTTTGGTCAAGCGTCGCCGGAGGATTTTGGAGCACCGATTGCAGCCGGTGAACAGGATTGTTGGTTCTGTGGATTTCACAGCCGATTGTCATCAGGAAGAGGTAAGTGCCGATTTCCTCTTACCTTGGACAGGATCTAGGTTATAGCTAAGCATCTTCACTTCGTTGAGCTTGATCGATGAATTTGGCAGTGGTATGGTCGGTGGACAGGGTTTCCAGCGGGAGCTAGAGCAGCGGTGTTGGGGTTAGGGTTCCGGTGGACTGGGCTATTAGCAAGGAGAGCTGCCGAGGGGAAATTCTATTACAGGTATATATATATGTCTTGAATTTACTCTATTTTCTTGCAGTCCATTTCGACTCTATGTAATGAGTGTTGTTGGCTGTGAAGGGATGTAAATGGATCAGGGTGCTGTTGTGGGATCCAAGTGTTGGATCGTGTTTGAGGTAAGGTTTGATTGAGTCGTGTGTATGTCACCTAGGGTTAGGTTGGATTCATATTTCTGATCGGTGAGATGTTCTGTATATTGTTGTGGAGTTGTGAATTAAGCTTGAGGAAAATGAAGGATTTATTTAGGATGTTGTTAAATTCCATTGCTGCAATGGGGATGGCTGCGATTGATTGGTTGGATTACATACAGGATGATTTTAATTTAATTACAGGTTATTGACAGTGGTTGTCTATACTTTGGTCATATGATTTGGGTGTGAGTTAATTCTTAGTGAACTATGGTTGGCTGGGTTGTTGATTTCGAGGTGATGTTGATCGGTTCGGTAATTATATATGGAGGATTGATTAGTGGAATAGAATAATTAAATCAATCTAGTGGATCGGATATGGGTCGATGTGGGATTCGATTCGATCATTTGTTGTGTGCTTGGATTTGATGGTAATTATATTTTATGCAGGTTTTGGTCACGAGGCAGGTCCCCGGTCGTGACGATCTGGTTCTTTTGCGGATATATTATCAGGCGGGTATTTTGACTTATCTTTTAGATATAGTCAAGTTGATATGCTAGTTAGGATAGCTTGCAATAATTTTCATGTTTATATGCCTAGTATATTTTTGTGCCTACTGGATACATGCATTTGATAAGATATGATTATATCTTCCCTGTTTTACTTGGATCATAGTTACTTGGATTATGGATATGTACATATTGATTGTGCATATTATTTGGATAGGTATATTTTTAGTTGGATTTACATGCTTAGGTATCATGCACCATCTTGCATGATTGCATACTGGCTGGGCGGGGTTCCTTTATAGTTGAGCCCGCAGCCAGTTACATGGCATGCACACACTGTCACTCATGGGTTAGTAGTACATCAGGAGGGTGTGTGCAGTTGCTCTGTCAGGTTCCGCTGGACCGCTCATGGGTAGCGATGAGGTAGTGTGGTAGCGGGCAGGGATCCCTCCTCTGGTCTATGACACCGGGAGATGAGAGCTTAGCTCCCCCACTCTGTTTGGGGTAGGAGGATAGGTGTACTCCGACAGCATCCTGTCCACTCGGTCATTCAGGAGCAGTGATGGCAGAGTGCACAGTTGTCATAGCCCTACCCACTCGGCTTCACCATCGCGTGTGAGGCGGCTGACTGGCGTCAGGGGTGACCATGTCATTTGCACGGCATGCACTTTGCATGGATATCATTTGTATTGTGTTTGCTGCATTTTTATTGATGCCTTGGATGTTGCATATGATTGTCATGCATACAAGATTCATATTTATATATGGTGATGACTTTATTACTTCTAGTCGGACACATGCTCCTGTATCAAGGTAGGAGATCCAGGTAAGTACAGTCCTTTTGTATTTCTTGTTTGCATACCCTATATGTGAGACTGTACTGGCATGATTCTTATTGTTAGCTATATCTTACTTTGCATATCGATTATATCCGCTGAGTTCTTTGAACTCACCCCGTTGATTTATATCTATTTCAGGATGAAGCTGTCAAGAGAGTCCAGCTGCCAAACCCCACTCGTCGTGAAAGTTCTATTTGTTATTTGTGTTTACGGTTTTGGATATTTTGATTAGAATATATGTTTAGGACTGGACATGGATATTTGTACCTGTGGATATTTTGGTATGTCCTTAGGGACCTTTGATCGGATTTATTTCGATTGGTTTTGGTTGGGTATTCCTACCCAGATGGCAGAAGGGGTAAGTCTAGTTATATAGACTGTTTACCTTTTTCTTTGATTGTTGGCCAGAGGCCTAATTTATTATCTGCGTGGGTTGTTTGGATTCCGGTCGTGTTGACCGATGTATGTTGGCCGTGTAGGCCTTGTATAAAATTGGTATTGTCACCCGTACAGGGGAGTTGCTGTCGGATTTTTGTCTGGCAGGGACTCCCTCGGGGCATGACAATTTATTTGGTATCAGAACGCCTAGGTTTTCGAGTTCCTAGGGGTTTTTGGATTTTTCGGAGTTCGCCACGTTTGGCAGGTTTTACGAGGCAATTTGGAAAATTTTGGATTGGTATGGATTTCCGACGATTTTTATGTTTCGGAAATTCGAGGATTTATGACGAGGTCAATATGGGGATTTGGCGGCGATGGGACCTCTCCTGCGGCGAAATATGTATGCTGAAATTTTTTATATATTTTTACTTCTAGTAACATCTGTTCTAGTAACATCTGTAATAATTTAACAGATATGAGACGAGGTGAGCGTGCTCTTGCTTCGACGCAGCAGGTAACCACGCAAGAGGAGTGAGATCTCGCTAAGGAGCTGTAAGGGTCTATAGAGTTTTGACTCATGTGTAGACTCGTAGTAGGGGTCACCCACCAAGGTGACCAGCCGGAGTTGCCGTAGGTGTTTATACTCCAGGTTAGATTAGCTATGTGTTTAGTGGATAACAGGAAATAACATTTAGTGTATTGGTCACGATTCGTAATCGTGGATGGAGTTGACCACGTGAACAATCTGTACAGTTTGTGAGTCTTGAACCTGTGTCGAAAAGATGAATTTCCTTTGAGAGCTGACTGATACCGAGTCAGAAAGCAGGGGTCAAGTCGTCATATTGGTTGTGGAAATCAAGGACTATAGTGTTAGGGATTTTCACTAATTATGCTAGGAGGATTATTACCCTGGTGGGTAATGGACAAGGAATGTATACTGTTGTTGATCCAAACAATGGAGGTTTAAGTTACGAAGTTCCATAGGGATTTTGATCTTTGAGCTGCTTGAGCTTAGATCGATAACGTTGAAGGTACTGTTAAGTACCTAACTGGTATTTATATAGGGGGAGTAGAGTTAGTTTCTTACTATGGTAATGATCAAGTTGTTACTTGGTGGAATATGTAGAAGAAATTTATTTGGGGAAATAACCCATTGCGGGATCACGGGTTCAGGATGTTTTCGAGAGACAGTATTTCCCCATGTTATTTTGTATGACTCATTGTTGGAGAATTCATGAGCCTTAAGATGAGTGATCAATGGTTAATGGAGTTTCACTATAGAGTTTGTTAGACTTGCAGAGTCTACCCCCACTTAATGGCTCAGGATAGTGATTGAGTTGTTTTCGATCACCCACGATTTATTGGCTTACATTTGGGTTAGGATAGTTGGATCTTCCATTCAGTTCCTATCGGGAGGTATTAGGATGAGTCATATTTATAAATATGACACTACAGAAAGTGGCTTAAGATAATAGTGTAGGTGATCTAGTGATAATAATCTACACTTCTGATAAGGCAATCGTAGAAGTCGTGAACGTGCTCTTCTAGCTGGATTCACGTGGCATTATTTCGTTCCCATGTTGTTGCTCGATATTGATCATGTCTGTTGCTAGATGGTAACTTGATGTTGATGGTGGAAGTTTATAACCTCTTGAGTGATTGAGGGTTTAGTTGGAATTTTAGTTTATTTTGGTGGTGATCAAGGATCTGTCCCGGGAATGAAAAATTGATGAAACACCTCATTTCCCAGCGGAAAACAGGAATATGGATTAAAGCTTTCTCCTCAGATTTATGTGGCTATCAGAAGTGGTTTGTGCACTTGTGAAGATATGAAGCTGGTTGTGTGGTTCTTGGAGAAAATGATAGGAAGAGGTGTACACCTAGATGCATACAGTTACCACCTAGATGCATACAATTACCGAATTCTTATTCTAGGTCATTGTGAAATAGGGAATCCATTAAAAGCAGAAGTTGGATGAGTTTACATCTTTACTCGAAATGAATTGTAGATGGTTGAAGGATTGATCATTAAGGTATTACTATAGTTTACCTTACTTGATGATATATTGAGAGATACAGGTGTTTATAGATATCTGTGGTTAAAACATGTACAGATAGGATTAAAAGGATTTCTATATTTGGATCCTGTGGATTAATAGTGTTTCCACCGACAGGTGAGATGTTGAGATGATTACTGTGATAATTATCAGAGGGGTATGAAAATGTTTTTTGATGTTTAGAGGTTGATTGTTGGAGATGTTATATTATGGTGGGAGAGTTGACTTAGTTGAGTTATAGTTAACTTGGTTGATATGATGTGGATATCTAGATATTAACTTGGAGGTTATGATTGTGACATGATGGTATAAGAATGTCTCTCGGATGTCTGTATAATTCGAGAGTAATCAGATGTAGTGTCGGATGAACTTCTAGGTTTGTCGCTGTATAGGCAAGTAGAGTAGGCGATCGGAGTGATTTCGAAAATAGTTTCGATATCGAAGATCCCCTGTTGGGTGATAATTTATTTGGTACTGAGGTAATGATATCTTACGAGCCTAATGTTTTTACATATGGTGCGTTGGCTAAGGGCTAGTGTAAAGCGCACAAGGTTGTTGAAGCTCGTGATATACTCCAGGCAATGTCATCCAATTGGCTGAGCGCCAAATCGAGTTGCTTAGATACCGTCATCGATCGGTCGTTCAAAGTTGGCAAGGTTGATGATGCCGAGAGGTATTTGTTAGAATGATGATTTTTCCAGGGGATAATTTAGTTGGTATCAGTGTTGCTTAACACTATGGGAATTGGCAGAATCTAAGTTCCAATTATAGGAGGTGTTGGATGGGATATTTATTAGTCCAGTATCTTATTTCTTGAGAAGCTTTGGAACTCGTTGTTCAAAGGGAGATGAACCTTTGAGGTTATACATCGATTATCAATGATGGAATGCAGTAGTGGTAGAAGGAAATGAATATCCTTCATGGAGGATTGAGGATCTATTTAGATCAACTATAGGACACCTGTGTATACTCTAGGATTGATTTATGATAGGTGTGTTGATATTGTAGTGACAGGGTGTCATACAATTATCAAAGTCGTAGGGATGATTGATATATCATCAGCTTAGAGTAAAGAGGATGCAGGTGTGTAGCGATGACAATCTCATATTTGGTATGAATTGCATGAGGTTTGATTATCTTGTTAGACTTATGATGACTTAGTCATCCAGGGATTTGGGAAATCGTGTATTCTGGACACGATTGGATCATTTGTGATGGTGGTAGTTGGAGTTGAGCACTCGGCCACCGTAGATGATGGTTTTCTAGTATTGATTTGATTATTACCATAGATATGGATAGGATGCTCTAGCGGTACTACATCGTTGACTGGATGGATCAAGAAGGTGATGGAATATATTTGGTCTGAAGCTTGTGAAACTAGTTTCAGGGTTCAGACAATGGTTGACTTTTACGCCAGTGTTGATTAATCATTCTGGTGCGGATAGAAGGGTAGTGTACATGGATGCATCATTTTGGGGATCGGAGCGATTCTGATGCTATTGAATAAGACGTATCCCATGTTTACGTCAAATGAGGAACTACGAGATGGGTTGTCATGTATATGACGTGGATGTAGCAGTGATTATGTTGTTTTGTATAGGTGAGGAGCCAGAATACTCATGGGATTTTGGCTAGCTACTGGGTAGCTGTACAGAGTTGTTAGAACACGGATAGTTGCAACTGGAGAGATTGGTCAGTAAAGTTTTTCAGTCACCTTCCGTTCTGTGTGATAGAATGGATTTTTGATAGTAGATGACTCTTGTGAGGAAATATTTCTCCGTCTCCGAGAAGAATGGTGGGTTACATAGTTACATTCGGATTTAGGAAGAGTTACTTTTGATTCAGGACAGCAGATAGATCCCTATTGGGATGATAGAGAGCATCTACCATAGAGTTGTATTCTTGCTCTACTGGTTCGGAGTAAGTGATAGTTGAATTCGTATGTCGTCTGTGGCTAGTTGCTACCTGACATCTTGACTGGCTACGAGTCCCGGTCGTGGTAGCATGTCGTTGCCCGTAAGTAGTGCCTTTTGCATTACCCCGAGAGCCATGAGGCTTGGTCACGATATTTTGATAAGTATTGCTGAAGATTATATGTTGCAGATGTATAGGATTGTATCCGAAAAATAGTAAATATTGAAACGTTCTCCGTAGTGGGACGTCATGCGGAACTTAGTTGATTTGGTTGTCTGGTGTTCAGTGTGTCAACTAATAAAGGTGGTATATAAATAATCAGCAAGGTTCTGTACCGATATGGACGTGGGAGCCTAGTATGATGGACAGTGTTGGGAGATTATTTAGCATACGGAAAGGACTTAGTATGATTAGCTAAGTCCGCTCATTTTCTTCCGATCTATACGGTGAGTTTGTTGGATCGCTGGATAGGTTATACTGTGGAGATTTTCAGTTCATAGAGTATCTTTGAGTATCGTATGCGATAGCGATTCAGGATTTACCTTAGGATTATAGTAAAGCCTTTAACAGGTCACGGATATCGTGCTCCACTCTGGTACAGTTAGGTACTTATGACAGGTGGTCGATATGAAGATACTATTCATACTTTGGAAGGGTTGCTAGAAGCAGGTGTGATAGATTTGAGGGGATATCAGTAACCCCACTTGGTCACTTGAGGTATGACTTGTCTCTAGATGCTTGAGATAGTTGTTGCGACATCTCGTACTAATATACGAGTAGGAAATTTGGGGACCAAATTTTTTATTAGTGGGGGAGAATGTTAAATACTGAAATTTAAAATACAAAATAAATGGCTAAAAAATTAAGAGAAAATACTTCTGGAAATTTTTAGGGACTTTTAGGGAATTTTAGGAATTTTTCCGGAATTTTTCTGGAATTAAAAGGAGCTTGTACGGGATATGTACGAGAATAATAAAAACAGGCTTTTAAAGGGTATGTTTTAATTATTTGATATAACCTAAGTTACTATGGTTATTTTCCCAATTCCGTTTCCTCTTCTCTCGTTTTCTTCGGCACCGTTCTGCATGAACCCGGTCGTTCCTCCATTTCACTCGCGCATCTTCTCCCTCGCGACATTCCTTCGCCGGTGCCACGGATAAGCAAGAGCAGCAAGTTTGGGATCGGCGGCTGGAAGATTTTGCCGGATCTCCTTCCACGCGACGCCCTCCCCTTGTGCCACATCTCCAGTTTACGGCGGTCTCCTCCTCTGCCACCGCCGTCGCCGCCCGAACTTGAGCGAACGACGAGCGACGTTTCCCTCGCCGGTGAAGCCCAAACCTTAAATTGAAGGTCCATAGTTCGTTCCTGCGTGAGGGCAGTCGGTAGAGACTACCGCCAGTGTTTTGGTCGAGCGTCGCCGAAGGATTTTGGAGCACCGATTGCAGTCGGTGAACAGGATTGTTGGTTCTGTGGATTTCACAGCCGATTGTCATCAGGAAGAGGTAAGTGCCGATTTCCTCTTACCTTGGACAGGATCTAGGTTATAGCTAAGCATCTTCACTTCGTTGAGCTTGATCGATGAATTTGGCAGTGGTATGGTCGGTGGATAGGGTTTCGAGCGGGAGCTAGAGCAGCGGTGTTGGGGTTAGGGTTCCGGTGGACTGGGCTATTGGCAAGGAGGGCTGCCGAGGGGAAATTCTATTGCAGGTATATATATATGTCTTGAATTTACTCTATTTTCTTGCAGTCCATTTCGACTCTATGTAATGAGTGTTGTTGGCTGTGAAGGGATGTAAATGGATTGTGGGTGCCAAGTTGTGGGATCCAAGTGTTGGATCGTGTTTGAGGTAAGGTTTGATTGAGTCGTGTGTATGTCACCTAGGGTTAGGTTGGATTCATATTTCTGATCGGTGAGATGTTCTGTATATTATTGTGGAGTTGTGAATTAAGCTTGAGGAAAATGAAGTATTTATTTAGGATGTTGTTAAATTCCATTACTGCAATGGGGATGGCTGTGATTGATTGGTTGGATTACATACAGGATGATTTTAATTTAATTACAGGTTATTGACAGTGGTTGTCTATACTTTGGTCATATGATTTGGGTGTGAGTTAATTCTTAGTGAACTATGGTTGGCTGGGTTGTTGATTTCGAGGTGATGTTGATCGGTTCGGTAATTATATATGGAGGATTGATTAGGTGGAATAGGATAATTAAATCAATCTAGTGGATCAGATATGGGTCGATGTGGGATTCGATTCGATCATTTGTTGTGTGCTTGGATTTGATGGTAATTATATTTTATGCAGGTTTTGGTCACGAGGCAGGTCCCCGGTCGTGACGATCTGGTTCTTTTGCGGATATATTATCAGGCGGGTATTTTAACTTATCTTTTAGATATAGTCAAGTTGATATGCTAGTTAGGATAGCTTGCAATAATTTTCATGTTTATATGCCTAGTATATTTTGTGCCTACTGGATACATGCATTTGATAGGATATGATTATATCTTCCCTGTTTTACTTGGATCATAGTTACTTGGATTATGGATATGTACATATTGATTGTGCATATTATTCGGATAGGTATATTTTTAGTTGGATTTACATGCTTAGGTATCATGCACCATCTTGCATGATTGCATGCTGGCTGGGCGGGGTTCCTTTATAGTTGAGCCCGCAGCCAGTTACATGGCATGCACACACTGCCACTCATGGGTTAGTGGTACATCAGGAGGGTGTGTGCAATTGCTCTGTCAGGCTCCGTTGGACCGCTCATGGGTAGTGACGAGGCAGCGTGGTAGCGGGCAGGGATCCCTCCTCTGGTCTATGACACCGGGAGATGAGAGCTTAGCTCCCCCACTCTGTTTTGGGCAGGAGGATAGGTGTACTCCGACAGCATCCTGTCCACTCGGTCACTCAGGAGCAGTGATGGCAGAGTGCACAGTTGTCCTAGCCCTACCAACTCAGCTTCACCATCGCGTGTGAGGCGGCTGACTGACGTCAGGGGTGACCATGTCATTTGCACGACATGCACTTTGCATGGATATCATTTGTATTGTGTTTGCTGCATTTTTATTGATGCCTTGGATGTTGCATATGATTGTCATGCATACAGGTTTCATATTTATATATGGTGATGACTTTATTACTTCTAGTCAGGCACATGCTCCTGTATCAGGGTAGGAGATCCAAGTAAGTACAGTCCTTTTGTATTTCTTATTTGCATACCATATATGTGAGACTATACTGGCATGATTCTTATTGTTAGCTATATCTTACTTTGCATATCGATTATATCCGTTGAGTTCTTTGAACTCACCCCGTTGATTTATATCTATTTCAGGATGAAGCTGTCAGGAGAGTCCAACTGTCAAACCCCACTCGTCGTGAAAGTTCTATTTGTTATTTGTGTTTACGGTTTTGGATATTTTGATTAGAATATATGTTTAGGACTGGAGTTGGATGTTTGTACCTGTAGATGTTTTGGTATGTCCTTAAGGACCTTTGATCGAATTTATTTCGATTGGTTTTGGTTGGGTATTCTTGCCCAGATGGTAGAAGGGGTAAGTCTAGTTATGTAGACTGTTTACCTTTTTCTTTGATTGTTGGCCAGAGGCCTAATTTATTATCTGCGTGGGTTGTTTGGATTCCGGTCATGTTGACCGATGTATGGTGGCCGTGTAGGCCTTGTATAAAATTGGTATTGTCACCCGTACAGGGGAGATGCTGCCAGATTTTTGTCTGGCGGGGACTCCCTCGGGGCGTGACAACTTCGGCATCCATTCTATTAAATTCCTAACTCAAGAATCATTGAACACAAAATTAATTACATCTAACCTTGCTCTAATACCAATGTTAAATATACACAAAGGAAATACTTGCATAATCACAAATAGCATACCTCGATCGGTAGATGATTCCGAAAGCTCTAGCACTGCCAAATGTGATCATGAAACACACAAATTGGGATGATAGTTACGTAGATTGAACTATCACCACAATGTCACAACTTTAGCCCGGTGATGTATGATGATAGATATTTTGTTATTCTCAACAAAAAAAGTGTTGCTAGGAATTATATTTCTAGGAACACAGTGGTCCTGGAATTTAAATTCCCAGTACCACATACAATTTCAAGCTAACTGAGACAAAAGGTGGTGTTGGAATTAAATTCCCAGCACCACTGTGGTATTGGTGCCGGTCTTGCATCAACACTATGGTGCTGGTCTTGCAAGACCAGCACCATCGTGGATTTTAATGCGGTGTTAATTTTAAATTGGAGTTGAAATTTAAAATCCTTGACATGATAGTGTTGGTGCTGGTCTTACAAGAAAATTAATTTTTTTTTATATCTTCAAGACTAACACCACGGTGATGCTGGAATGGGAAATTCCAGCATCACGGTGGTGCTGGAATTGCAATTCCAGCACCATGTGTTGATTTTAATGCAATGTTAATTTTAAGTCAGAGTTGAAATTCAGACTCCTTGATATGGTAGTGTTGATGCTGGTCTTGCAAGAAAATTCATAAAATATTTATATCTGCATGAGTGAGAGAGTTCGAGAAACTCATTGGTGTGCACTAATTTGTATATTTTTTAGCACCACTGGCGATGGTGCTCACAATAGAGGGACGATGATGCTCGACCGGGAAGGTCGCCAGCAACATGCTACAGAAGGAGGTGTCAGCATTCCACGAAGAGATCTGGTGCCGAGAAGAGGGGCAAATGGGTGAGGAGAAGAAAGGGGAGTGTCACGCCCCGAGAGGGTTCTCGCCAGACGAAAATCCGGCAGCATCTCCCCTGTACAAGTGACAATACCAATTTTCATACAAGGCCTACACGACCACTACCCATCGGTCAACACGACCGGAATCCAAACATCACACGCAGGTAATAAAATAGGCCTCAGGCCATCAACCAAAATAAACAAGTAAAATCTATCACAACTAGACTTACCCCTTCTGACATCTGGACAGGAATACTCAACCAAAACCAATCCAAAATTTAAATCTGAATAAGGTCCATAAGGACACCAAAAATCCATGAATACAAATATCGAACTCCAATCCTAAACATGTCCTCTAACCAAAATATCCAAACCATAGAAATAAATAACAAACAAAATCTTTCACGACGAGTGGGGTTTGGCAGCTGCACTCTTCTGACAGCTTCATCCTAAAATAGATATAAATCAACGGGGTGAGTTCAAAGAACTCAGCGGATATAGTCGATATGCAAAGTAAGATATAACTAACAATAAGAATCATGCCAGTACAGTCTCACATATAGGGTATGCAAGCAAGAAATACAAAAGGACTGTACTTACCTGAATCTCCTACCCTGATACAGGAGCATGTGCCTGACTAGAAGTAATAAAGTCATCACCATATATAAATATGAATCCTGTATGCATGCCAATCATATGCAACATCCAAGGCATCAATAAAAATGCAACAAACAGAATACAAATGCTATCCATGCAAAGTGCATGCCATGCAAATGACATGGTCACCCCTGACGCCAGTCAACCGCCTCACACGCGATGGTGAAGCCGAGTGGGTAGGGCTATGACAACTGTGCACTCTGCCATCACTGCTCATGAGTGACCGAGTGGACAGGATGCTGTCGGAGTATACCTATCCTCCTGCCCAAAACAGAGTGGGGGAGCTAAGCTCTCATCTCCCGGTGTCATAGACCAGAGGAGGGATCCCTGTCCGCTACCACGCTGCCTCATCGTTACCCATGAGTGGACCAGCGGAGCCTGACAGAGCAACTGCTCACACCCTCCTGATGTACCACTAACCCATGAGTGACAGTGTGTGCAGGCCATATAACTGGCTGTGGGCTCAACTATAAAGGAACCCCGTCCAGCCAACATGCAATCATGCAAGATGGTGCATGATACTAAAGCATGTAAATCCAACTAAAAATACCTATCCGAATAATATGCACAATCAATAAGTGAATATCCATGATCCAAGTAACTATGATCCAAATAAAACAGGGAAGATATAATCATAATCTAGCAAATGCATGTATCCAGTAGGCACAAAAACATACTAGGCATATAACATGAAAATTATTGCAAGCTATCTTAACTAGCATATCAACATGACTATATCTAGGAGATAAGTCAAAATACCCGCCTGAATAAAAATATCCGCAAGAATGAAATCGTCACGATCGGGAACCTACCTTGTGACCGAAACTTGCATATAGCATAACTATTGTTAAGCACAAAAATACAATCCACCGACAAATCGAATACTTAATCGATTTCGTTCATAAGCCAAACTATTTCCAATTTTTTTACTAATTTTCCAACCATCTTATTAATCTTTTCCTACCAAAAATATCCATACAATTATTTTAGCCCACTATATACTAGTGTACATCCAACCATCCAATATCAACCGAACAACACCAAAATCGTGCTTATCGGCCCTAGGACCCCACCAGCAGTCGATACTCCCAACTCGCAGCCCACTTCGTGGTCGAGAACCTCACAACCGACTCCCTCGATAGTAACCTCCAAACACAGATCATAAGAAAAAGAGAGGGAAACGAGAGATATACCGAAAGATGATGTTTCTCCACGTCTGCCCTGTTCACCGGCAGATTTCTTGCTGCCCTAAATCACTTACTCCAACAAAAACTCACCGCCGCTGATCAATCCGCGCAGAGAGGAAGGCTACGGCGATGGAGGCGAGTGGAGAAGGTGGCCGCCGGCAGTCCTGTGGAAGAGGAGCCGCCGCTGACAGGGCGCAGGAGGCCGGCGAGCACACAGAGGGTCGGTCGGCGCGAAGGCACGACGGCGGTTCTTGCGGCAGCAGCGGGCGGTGACACGGCCGCCGTCGCGTGTGGGGGCTCGGGCGACGGAGAACAGATGGGGCTCACGGCGATCCTGTGGCTGCGGCGGCCGACGTGCACGGCTGAGGTCGGCGAGGAAGAGGAGAACGGTGAGAGTCGTCTGCTGGCGCGTGGCGTCTCATCGTCGGCGGAGAAGAGGTCGTCGGTGGAGAAGAAGTCGCGCGAGAGGAACTGCCGAAGGAGGAAAAGGGGTCGCGGCGAGGAAAATAAAAAGAGGCAATAGATAAACTTAGGTTAATATCGCCTATTAATCCCCTTAAATAGACCCCACCTAAAACCTATTTATTTTATCCCCGTAATAAACTCGTACGGACTCCGTTTAAATCCAGAAAAATTCCAAAAAAATTCCTAAAATTCCCGAAAAGTTTCCAAGAATATTTTCTTAATTCTTTGGCCATTTAATTTAATATTTTAAACTTTTAGTATTTAACATTCTCCCCCACTAATACAAATTTGGTCTCCAAATTTCCTACTTAGATGCATAACGAGTAAGAAATTACCACAAGTACTAAAAATATATCTCACGTACCTTAAGTAAACAAGTGGGGATATTGAGCTCTGATCTTGTCCTCAAGCTCCCAAGTAGCCTCCTCGTCGGTGTGGTGACTCCACCCGACCTTGACAAGTCGCACAATCTTGTTCCGCAACTGTCGTTCCTTGTGATCCAAAATCCATACTGTAACCTCTGCGTAAGTAGCATCAGGCTGAATAGAACCTGACACATCCGACAGAATATGTATAGAGTCAGACACATACTTCCTCAGCATAGACACATGGAACACATCGAGAATACTCATCAAAGATGGTGGTAGCGCTAGACGATAAGCGACTGCTCCGATCCTCTCCAAAATCTCAAACGGACCGATGTATCTAGGAGCTAGCTTACCACGGAGTCCAAATCTCTTCACCCCTTTCGTGGGTGAAACTCGCAAGAATACATGATCACCAACAGGGAACTCCACAGGTCTCCGTCTACGATCTGCATAACTCTTCTAGCGATCCTACGCCTCTACCATCCTACGTCTAATAGTACGGACCAACTCTGCCTCATGCTGAGCTCTCTGAGGTCCTAGCAACTGGGCCTCCCCAACCTCCTCCGAGAGGGTGGGTGTACGACACTGTCTAGCATACAATGCTTCAAACGGGGCCATTTGGTTAGCCGAATGATAGCTGTTATTGTAGGCGAATTCCACTAATGGCAAATGATCCTCCTAGTTGCCTCCGAAATCTATAACACAGAACCTCATCAAATCCTCTAGTGTCTGAATGGTCCGCTCAGACTGTCTATCTGTTTGCGGATGGAATACAGTACTAAAACGAAGCTGCGTGCCTAAGGCCTGCTGCAGACTCTGCTAGAATCGGGACGTGAACCGGGGATCTCTATCTGATATAATGCTCAAAGGAACACCGTGCAATCTGATGATCTCCTGACAATATAACTCTGCCAAACGATCCAGAGAGTCGGTCTTTCGAATCGCTAAGAAGTGTGCTAATTTGGTTAGTCGGTCAACGACTACCCAAATCGCATCATGACCTTGACGTGTCCTAGGCAAACCCACCACAAAATCCATGGTAATATGATCCCACTTCCACTCGGGTATAGGAATCCTCTGAAGTAATCCGGCTAGTCTCTGGTGCTCAGCCTTTACCTGCTGACAAATCAGACATCTAGCAATAAAATCCACGATGTCTTTTTTCATGCCATTCCACCAATACAAACGCTTTAAATCTCGATACATGCGGGTTCCGCCTAGGTGGATCGCAAATCGAGAGCGATGAGCCTCCTGAAGTAACTCCTCCATGACTGGGTGAGACTGAGGTATGCATAATCTGCCTCGGAAATATATAATACCCTCATCATCTCGGGTGAACTCAGTCTGCTATCCGTGGTTATCCGCTACCAATAAACCGCAAATGCCGATCATCGCGAGCCTCCCGGACTCTCGTCCGAATAGACGACTGAGCAACCATGGTAACCAGAATGCCCTGCTCTGTCGGTCCCTGCTCCTCAAGGCTCAACTCAGAGAAACCCTGAATCAAATCCGTGACCAAAACTCGGAAGGAAGCTAAAGTCCCTTGGGACTTTCGGCTAAGTGCATTGGCAACGACATTGACTTTCCCTGGGTGGTAGCTAATGGTACAGTCATAATCCTTCAGGAACTCCATCCATCTCCTTTGTCTGAGATTGAGTTCCTTCTGCGTAAATAGATATTTGAGACTCTTATGATTAGTGAGAATCTCAAATGTAATCCCATACAGATGATGCCTCCAAATCTTCAAGGCAAAGATAATAGCGGCTAGTTCTAAATCATGTACTGGGTAGTTTTTCTCATGCTCCTTTAACTGTCGAGAAGCATAAGAGACTACCCTGCCATGTTGCATCAATACTGCGCCTAAATCCTATAGAGACGCATCGGTATAAAGGACGAAACTGTCGTCCCCTGATGGCAATACCAGAATCGGTGCTGACACCAGTCTCCTCTTCAACTCCTGAAAACTAGTCTCGCATGCCTCTGTCCACGTGAACTTCATGCCCTTCCTGGTAAGGCGTGTCAATGGCATAGCGATGCTCGAGAAACCCTCAATGAACTGCTCAGAATAACCGCCGTTTAGAAATCGGAACCTCTGAATCGATTTCTACCGCTCCTAATCGTGACCTCGATCTTCTGGGGGTCAACTGAAATGCCTCGACTAGAAACCACATGTCCCAGAAAACTGACTGAGTATAATCAGAACGCGCATTTATTAAACTTCGCATATAGTCGCTTCTGTCGGAGCCTATCGAGAACAAGACGAAGATGCTGCACGTGTTCCTCCTCGGAACGAGAATAAACCAGAATGTCATCGATAAAAACGATGACGAACCAATCTAAGAAATCCATAAATTCACGGTTCATCAAATCCATGAATACCGCTGGAGCATTGGTAAGCCCAAATGGCGTTACCAAAAACTCATAGTGTCCATATCTGGTACGGAACGCTGTCTTTTGAATGTCTGAGTCTCTAACCCTTAATTGATGATATCTGGACCGCAGATCAATCTTAGAATAGACTGATGTACCTCTGAGCTGATCAAACAAATCCTCAATATGTGGTAGGGGGTATTTATTCTTGATAGTGACAACGTTCAACTGTTTGTAGTCGATGCACAGTCTCATCGAACCATCTTTCTTCTTCACGAAGAGAACTGGAGAACCCCAGGGAGATACACTAGGGCGAATAAAACCTCTATCCAAAAGTTCCTGAAGCTAAACCTTTAACTCGTCCAACTCTCTCGGGGCCATACGATAAGGAGCTTTCGGTGCTGATGACGTCCCAGGTATTAACTCAATCATGAACTCCACCTGCCTTCTAGGAGGTAGGCCCGGTAACTCCTCTGGAAAGACATCTGGATATTCTCGGACAATAGGGATGTCCGCAATCTGAGAGTCACCACTGTCTTCTACATTGATTATAGATAATAGAAAACCCTGGCAACCGTGCAATAATAGCTTCTGAGCCTGAATCGCAGAAATGGTCGATATACGGTCGTCCCGGATGCCAGTGAAATCCCACGAGGGTTGGTTCGGAGGTCGGAATGTGACCACCCTCGTCTGGCAATCAACTGTGGCATGATATGCTGACAGCCAATCCATGCCAAGGATAATGTCAAACTCGACCATGTCCAGTACCAACAAATCTACAGTAAGGATGATGTTACAGAAATCTAAGGGACAACCTCGGACCTCCTGGGTAACGTCCAATGTATCACCAGACGGTAGGGAAACGACTAATCTCTGTGATCTAATAGTAGGTAGTCTACCAATCTCTCTCATAAATGTACGAGAAATAAACGAATGCGAACTACCAGTATCAATTAGCATAATAGATGAAAATGCATAAAGTGAAACCGTACCACGAAATACGGATTCGTTGGCTCACTGCGCATCCTCTCTGGTAATCGCATGAATCTGCCTAGTCTCCGGTGGAGGTGGTATCACTCCCAGAGGTGGTTGTATCTAGGCCTGGGACTGATACGAAGGCGGATACGTAGGCTGATAGGAAGGCTGATCGCATCAGTCGATCGCGTGTGCGGTAGTCCCGAACCAGTGGCCGCAGTGATATCAGATCGATCGCTGCTGCGAATGGTATTGTACTAGTGGCTGGGACTGCATCTGGTACTGCAGTCCTAAAACTAAACCCTGTGACACCGTACGGGCACTAGTGTACTCCTGTCCATGAATGTCATATGCGACTCCAGTAGGGGAGATGTCCTCTGCGGGCGTTGCGAAGGTCTGGCTGTCTGCCCCCCTCTCTGAGTCCCAAACTGACGCAACGGTCCTCCCTGGATAGAAACCCCAGAAGCCACATGCTGAGCCTTCAACGAACAATCTCGTCTCAGGTATCCAGGTAGTTTGCAATAATAGCAAACTGACTATCCCAAGGTGCAGGCTGAGACGATATGCTCTCTCGATCCACAACGAGTACAATAGGTGTCACCAGTGGGTGGCCTCCGGCTCTACTGAGAAGATCGGGAGGGCCCAGCAGAAGATCGTCCTGATTTCTGAGGTCGGCTAGATGCCCCAGAGTGACTCTGACCCGACTGATTGTGGCCACTTTGCTGCTATCCAGTAGTCTGTGGCTGCTGGGTATATCCTGTGGTTCGTTCGGTCTGTTTCCTCTTCCTGTCAGTATTAACCCTCTGTTGAGCCGACTCGATCAACAGAGCTCTATCCAATGCCTCTCAGTAGGAAGAGCTACCAAATCCTGCCATCTTGACCTGGAGATGCCCATCTAGTCCCTGAACAAACTGCATCATGCGTGACCTATCCTCAGCAACTAACTCTGGACAAAACCTGGCTAACCGATTAATTCTGTACTATACTCCATCACCGAGCGATTATTCTGTCATAGACTCATAAAATCATGACGACGCATCATCTGATATGCTCGTGGGAAGTACTGACTCTCAAATGCCTCTCTAAGTCTCGCCTAGGTAATCTGCTGCTCATGTCCCACCAGATCTCGGCCTCGCCTTGTAAATGGAAGGCTGCCAACTCTACCTTCTCCCACTCGGAGCAGACCATATAGTAGAAGGTACGCTCCATCGTCTCGATCCAAGACTGAGCCACACTCGGATCAGTCTCTCCGCTGAATAAAATGAACTAACTTTTCATCGACTTTGCTAAACTAGGAATCCGAGCTCGTGCCGCAGCCACATCAATAGGATGAGTAGGGGTCGTCGCAGGAGCTGGCGAAACAACTATAGATGGTGCCGCTGCATACGCAGGCGAATCATCGAGTGAAGTCGGGCTCCACCGATGGGCTGTCGGGTCAGTAGTAGCAGAGTCCCATCTGGCGGGTGTTCGTGTGTAGCAGCAGGATCTCCCGCTGGTACATCAGATACTCCCAGAAGTGGGTATCCCTGGAGGAGGAACCGCCGAGGACTGAGGATCCACGACTCCTGTAGAACCATGTGGAACTTGACTCTGATCAACATGCTCACCCTCCGTAGATCTATCTGGCAACTCCATCGCCAGAGATCTCAATGTCCTCTGGCGTGGCCGCCCCGCACCATGTCTTGGCGCAGGAGTACGTCCACCTCGTCTCATATCTGTTAAATTATTACAGATGTTACTACAAGTAAAAACATATAAAATTAATCATCATACCTATTTCACCGTCAGGAGAGGTCCCGTCGCCACCAAATCCCCCAAATTAACCTCGTCAATAATACCTAGAATTTCCGAAACATAAAAATCATCGAAAATCCATACCAGTCCAATTTTTTTTTTCCAGATTGACTCACAAAACCTGCCAAAACATGGCGAACTCCGAAAAATCCAAAAAACCCTAGGAACTCGAAAAACCTAGGGGCTCTAATACCAAATAAATTGTCACGCCCCGAGAGGATTCCTGCCAGATAAAAATTCGGCAGCATCTCTCCTGTACAGGTGACAATACCAATTTTCATACAAGGCCTACACGGCCACTACACATCGGTCAACACGACCTGAATCCAAACATCACACGCAGGTAATAAAATAGGTCTCAGGCCATCAACCAAAATAAACAAGTAAAATCTATCACAACTAGACTTACCCCTTCTGCCATCTGGGCAGGAATACTCAACCAAAACCAATCCAAAATTTAAATCCGAATAAGGTCCATAAAGACACCAAAAATCCACGAATACAAATATCGAACTCCAATCCTAAACATGTCCTTTAACCAAAATATCCAAACCATAGAAACAAATAACAAACAAAATCTTTCACGACGAGTGGGGTTTGGCAGCTGCACTCTCCTGACAGCTTCATCCTGAAATAGATATAAATCAACGGGGTGAGTTCAAAGAACTCAGCGGATATAGTCGATATGCAAAGTAAGATATAACTAACAATAAGAATCATGCCAGTACAGTCTCACATATAGGGTATGCAAGCAAGAAATACAAAAGGACTGTACTTACCTGAATCTCCTACCCTGATACAGGAGCATGTGCCTGACTAGAAGTAATAAAGTCATCACTATATATAAATATGAATCCTGTATGCATGGCAATCATATGCAACATCCAAGGCATCAATAAAAATGCAACAAACACAATACAAATGCTATCCATGCAAAAATGACATGGTCAGCACACGCCTGTGATGGTGAAGCCGAGTGGGTAGGACTATGACATTGTGCACTCGGCCATCATCGCTCTTGAGTGGCCCGAGTGGACGGATCGCCGAGTACACCTATCCTCCTGCCCCAAACAGTGGGGAGCTAAGCTCTCATCTTCGGTGTCATAGACGGAGGAGCGATCCTCGCTACCACGCGCCTCATCGCTACCCATGAGCGGACAATGAACTCGTGAGCAACTGCACACACCCTCTTAATGTACCACTAACCCATGAGTAGCAGTATATGCAGGCCATGTAACTGGCTGCGGGCTCAACTATAAAGGAACCCCGTCCAGCCAGCATGCAATCATGCAAGATGGTGCATGATACTAAAGCATGTAAATCCAACTAAAAATACCTATCCAAATAATATGCACAATCAATAAGTGCATATCCATGATCCAAGTAACTATGATCCAAATAAAACAGGGAAGATATAATCATAACCTAGCAAATGCATGTATCCAGTAGGCACAAAAACATACTAGGCATATAACATGAAATTTTTTGCAAGTTATCCTAACTAGCATATCAACATGACTATATCTAGGAGATAAGTCAAAATACCCACCTGAATAAAAATGTCCGCAAGAATGAAATCGTCACGACCGGGAACCTGCCTCATGACCGAAACCTGCATATAGCATAACTATTGTTAAGCACAAAAATACAATCCACTGACAAATCGAATACTTAATCTATTTCGTTCATAACCCAAACTATTTCCAATTTTTTTACTAATTTTCCAACCATCTTATTAATCTTTTCCTACCAAAAATATCCATACAATTATTTTAGCCCACTATATACTAGTGTACATCCAACCATCCAATATCAACCGAACAATACCAAAATCGTGCTTACCGGCCCTAGGACCCCACCGGCAGCCGATACTCCCAACTCGCAGCCCACTTCGTGGTCGAGAACCTCACAACCGACTCCCTCGATAGTAACCTCCAAACACATATCATAAGAAAAAGAGAGGGAAACGAGAGATATACCGAAAGATGATGTTTCTCCACGTCTGCCCTGTTCACCGGCAGATTTTTTGCTGCCCTAAATCACTTACTCCAACAGAAACTCACCGCCGCTGATCAATCCGCGCGGAGAGGAAGGCTACGGCGATGGAGGCGAGTGGAGAAGGTGGCCGCCGATGGTCCTGTGGCAGAGGAGCCGGCGCCTGCGATTGTGGCAGAGGAGGCCGACGAGCACACAGAGGGCTGGTCGGGGCAGCGACGGAAGGCACGACGGTGGTTGCTGGCAGCAGCGCGGCCAGTGACCTGGCCGTCGCGTGTGGGGGCTCGAGCGATGGAGAATAGACGGGGCTCGCGGAGATCCTATGGTTGCGGCGGCCGGCGTGCACGGTTGAGGTCGGCGAGGAAGAGGAGAACGGCGAGAGCCATCTGCCGGCGCGTGTCGTCTGGTCGTCGGCGGAGAAGAGGTCGGAACTGCCGAAGGAGGAAAAGGGGTCGCGACTGGGAAAATAAAAAGAGGCAATAGATAAACTTAGGTTAATATCGCCTATTAATCCCCTTAAATAGACCCCACCTAAAACATATTTATTTTATCCCCATAATAAACTCGTACGGACTCCGTTTAAATCCAGAAAAATTCCGAAAAAATTCCTAAAATTCCCTAAAAATCTCAAAAAGTTTCCAAGAATATTTTCTTAATTCTTAAAAAGGCGCCTTTTTATTGTAACGACCGGGCCCCTGTTGGCGGAATTCGACGACCCCTATTGGTCGATGACCGTCGCCCCTGTTGGCGGAATTCGACGACCGCTATTGGTCGACGACCGTCGCCCCTGTTGGCCCGTCGTTACTCACCTGGACTTCCCACCCCTGGAAGTGGGTTTTTGCCTTCCCCATGATTCGAACTCTAGACCTTCAGGATAAGTACTAAAGTTTATGAATCCTGGTAACCATAAAGTTGTCACGCCCCGAGAGCATGCCGAGCCGAAAATCAAACGGACGACATCTCCCCTGTACGTGGCAACATTTTGGGTTAATACAAGGCCCGTAGCCCCACAACAACAACAATATATATAACAAATAACAGCAGCGAAAATAAAGAGCCCATACCCACAACATACATAACAAAAATATATAGGTGTACTTCACCTGACAAGCCCACAACACTAAAATCGTACGTAAAACATCAACACTAAAATAACATCCACAACATAAAGACGAAGTCCAACATAAACTAAGGTCCATGACATAGGACCAAAATCCAAAACACAATAAACAAGTCCAAGCCATAAGAAAATGAACTTCTCGGGAGACTCGAAAAATGGAGATGGGATGGATCGAGCAGACTCAAGTCGTCACGAAGGCGTCTACTGCTACTGGCGGCGAAAAACCCGAGTCGGAGGTGGTGAGTAAAACTCAGCAGGTAATCAGAGAAAATATGTAAATATATGTATCAATATTACATGTCATTCAACAGTTTAATCTACTCGTACAACAAGTATACATCAGCATAACTATAGATATGCATGCATATACTAAATAAATTGAACATCAACAATGCTGACATACCTGGCAGTCAGCTACTCTATCTTGATCCAACCTGGGCATATAATCACATCATAGGGTATAACAGTATAGTACTAACACAATATCCTAACCTGAGTCAAGGGTATCACTGTGAATATCCGATAGGTATACAAGTATCAACCTACTACCATACAGGAATATGCAATAGCATGTATGAATATGTACAAACAAATGCAACAGACATAGTACATACAAATGCATCATCAAAGTGAGTATACATATAGACTGTATCTGTATGTATACTAATCACCATCATCCATGTATATATATATATATACAAGTAGGTATGTATATATATATAACCATATGCAAAACACCGTATGCTACAACAATGCAACATTCATGGTCATGCCTGCTCACCCCTACTCGCTACCACGACCCCAGTGTGGCCTAGGTGGCACGACATGACAACTATCCCGACTCCAGCCGCCACCACTCTCGAGTGACCGAGTTGGGTTGTATGATCAAGTAGCATATGAGCGTAAAGAGCTCGCTACGCAACGGGGGTCCCTGCTGCTGGTCACTCCGACTAACACTACTAATGAGTGGTCGAGTACCACGCACCCAGGACAACTGCACGCAACTCCAACAACCATCGTCAATAATGGTAGAGTGCGGCACAACAAATGCTATGCCCTCACACCAGTTACTCCTCTGGAAGTAACCTGGGAGGCAGGATGACTGACGACTCTCTCTCAACCCCAAGGGGAGACGATGTCGTCAGTATACATGCAATGACATGAGGGTACTGTCTCACATACAGAACATCTACCCTAGACTCTCTGTTCAACAAAGAGTCACACCCAATTGATCAGTACACTCTCTACTCTGTAGAGAGTCACTCATCTAATCATGACAAGCTAGGACCATCGGTCCGTAGCGACACACTGTCCACGACTCACATGACCATTCACACAACCCGTGGTTGGTGAATAAATGTGCAACATACAGGTATGGAATAAGTCCTACATCTAGGGTCATACTTATCCACAGAGGACCTTTTTGCCAAATTTACAATTTAGGTCATCCTCCGTACTCTAACATCTACACCCTACTAAACAAGTAGACCTACTTACATCACATCTGTAACTTCTAGATCGTGCTAGGGAATATGTGTTATCAATAATCGAGCACACATATATATCAACGATAAGTTCAAGCATACGATAAACAGAGCATGGTCAAGGTAATATGAACACCTAACATGTTCATATCTATGTCTAAATCTGGAAATCATTACATCTACCCGACCAGTAGAAAATTACCTACTTGTTAAATAGCTCCGCTAGCTGTCCATGCGTACAAGCATCTGTCACTAATCAAAGTCCTGCAAGACAACATGAACTACTATTAAGTTCTATTATACAACAAGTGATCGAATCGAATGCTACATGACTTCGTATCTCGATCAACTATATTGATCTAGTTATCCACTTAACCTAATCAAGCCTTCACATCTATCCTCATTCAATCAACTGCAAATCAATTCACTCCCAATTATCAAGCATAACAATCCTACAACATACAACAAGATTTAAATCAATAAATCTCTTAACTACATTCCAACCAATCAAATCAAGATACAAACTCACCTTCTCCAGATCATCATCCACTGCCAACCTCCAACATCATGATGGGTAGCCGAATGGGTTGGAAAATTCGTTGATCTGAGCTCCATAACCATTGTGAATCACAGTAATGGTATCCTCTCTACATCAATGGAGTCCAATAGAGAATAACCTGTTCAAATTGCCCTCCACACCTATTATTACATCCTGTTACCATCTTCCTGAAACTACTCTCTTTGAATTCAAAATCCAAAGATCAAAGAGAGGTTAAAGAGATTACCTAAAGATAAAATGGCAATCGGCCTAAGCTTGAATCACCAAAGTAGAAATCGCTGGCTGAGGAGATGGTACCGATCCAAACCAGAAACCTGGTAGCGAAGAAAGGTTGTTGGACAGTGCTCACAGACTGCTAGTTGAAGGCGACGATGGAGGAGAGGCGACGACAGATCGAGCTCAAATAAAGGGAAATGTACCCAGATTAAAGCTGTAATACCACTTACCTATCTTAGAACTCCACCGGCAGAAACCACAGCCTTAGAAGACTCCACCGGCAGCAAACCCCTCATCCTATCCCCGGTTCGCCGGCACCAAATGCTACCCAAACCATGGATCATGCTCAGCGAAAGGAAAATGCACCATAGCCCTAATCTAGTCCAAGGTAAGCCAAAAGAAAGTTCTTACCTAATTCTGCAATTGAGAACGGTGATCAAGAACGACATTCTCTGCGATTCCTTGCTCATGGTGAACACTCGCCCGAATCCCCCACCAAATCCATCTATTCGCCAGAAACCCTACTTCCCTAGCCTTGCTCCGGCGAGATCGCAAAGGCAGATTCTAACCGGACGCCGTCGATTTCCAAGCTCCCCGCCACGCGTGCTCACCGTCGACTCGCCCTTGTGCTCCGTCTAGGCTGGTCACCGCCACCCGCCGCGAGGAGAAAGCACGAGAGGGTGAGGTTGGCTGCGGCGAGAAACAGAGAGGAAGAAGAAAGGTTTGCGGCGCAAAGAAGAATCGGGTTTGCGAAAATGAAACGAGGAGTCGCGCGATGATAAATGGGGAGAAGGAAAAGCCGAAGGAAATTAAGGCTTGGCGTTGATAACTGAGAAGCGCGTCGGGTAAGAAAATACTGGGTCGGGTTTAGGGAAAAACAATCGGGTCCGGCACTGATCAATCCATTAAATCCATGGACCTTAGGGTTTTACCATTAAACTTTAAGTCAATTGATCCCTATTAAGTCCCTCATGACCGGATGACCCAAACAGGCTTTCCCAAAGCCTGTTTAAATCTTTCCCCGCAATAGCCATAGAAATTTCCATAATTCTCCAAGAAAATTTCTAAAAATCCTTGGAAAATTTCATAGGGTGTTTTCCTAATCACCCAACATTTATTTTATTTTATTTTTTTTCTGGTATTTTACATTCTCCCCCACTTATAAAAATTTGGTCCCCAAATTTCGTACTAACATGCAAAAATTTACTTCAAGCAAGTTTCCGAAAGGACCACCTACCTTCCTCAAGTGACCAGATGAGACAATCGAGCTCGGATAGTATCTTCCAGCTCCCACATAGCCTCCTCATCGGTATGATGCTGTCATCCAACCTTTACGAGTCGGATAGTTTTCGTCCCACTACTGTCGCTCCTTGCGACTCAGGCTCCACCCTGAAATCTTCTCGTAAGTCGTATTAGACTGAGGTAGACTTCGGAACCTCTTTCAGAACATAATCAACATGCGACACGTATTTCCTCAGTATAAAAATAGGAAATACGTTGTGAGCACCTGCAAGTGTCGGAGGTAAAGTCAATCGGTAAGCTACACCTCCCATAATCCACGACACAAGATCTGAATAGATCCTCCAACGTCTAAATGATACACTCAGACTGTTCATCTGTCCGCGGATGAAATGTTGCACTAAGCCGAAGCTCTGTGCCCATAGTCTGATGCAGACTCTGTCAAAATCGCAAGGTAAAATGTGGGTCTCTATCAGATATAGTACTCAATAGTACCCCATGCAATCCGATAATCTTCCGACAATACAACTCTGCCAGATGATCCAACAAGTACGACCCACGAATAGAAAGGAAATGAGCTGATTTGGTCAGTCGATCCACACTCACCCAAATCGCATCATGTCCTTTACGGGTCCTAGGCAATCCCGTAACGTAATCAATCGTGATATGCTCCCACTTCCATTCCGGAATCGGAATTTTCTAGAGCAATCCATCGAGTTTTTGATGTTCAGCCTTCACCTACTGGCATACTAAACATCGAGCAGCAAAATCTACTATAACTCTCTTTATTCCGTTCCACCAGTATATACGTTTCCAATCTCAGTACCTCCAAGTACCACCAAGGTATATAGCCCATCCCGAATGATGTGCTTTTTGTAGCAACTCTTCCTTAACTGGACGCATGTCCGGAACACACTATTTTTCTCAGAGACGGGGAATTATCTTCTCAAAAGAGAAATTCATCAACCATCCACGATACACTTCACCAAACACTCTGTAAGTACATGGGAGACTATAGCGACGAATCTCACTCATTGTAATTGTTGCAACTGTTCACGCTCCAACAACTCCATTGTAGCTACCCCGTAGTTTGTAAATTCAATGAGCACTTCTGCTCCATACATCTATAAATCCAGATAATAACTGCTAAAGCCACGTCATGTATATGACAGCCTATCTCGTAGTTTCTTAACTGTCGTAAGCATAAGGTACGCCTCATTCAACTGCATCAGAATCGCTTCGATCCCTGAAACGATGCATCTGCGTACATCATCCTTTTATCCATACCAGAAGGATTAACTAATACTCGTGTAAAAGTTAACCGCCGTCTAGATCTTGTAACTGGTTTCACCAGCTTCCGACTACATGATTTCCATCATAACCTTTGTCAAACAAGTCTGTGGTATAGTAATGCTAAGACATTCTATCCACATCTACAGTACTAACCAAAACATACAAGGAAAACCACCATCTATGGTGGTCGAGTGCGCAACTCCAACTACCACAATCAACAGTGGCCAAGTTACGCAACTCCAACAACTACAAAAGGATCCAATCGTGTTCAAGATACACGATTCTCAAATCCAGGGAAGACTAAATCGTTAATTAGCCAAACATCTTAATCAAAACTCATAAAATTCATACTAAGTATGAAATTGACATCTCTACACACCTGCATCCCCTTTACTCTAAGCTGATGATATATATTAATCATCACAACGACAATGATAATCGTATGACCTCATGTCACTACAATATCAATACTCCAGTCGTATAGCAACCCTAGAGTATACACAGGTGTCTTTGGCTGATCTCAATAGATCATCTATCCACAACGAAGAATATTCTTCACAATAACTATTGTATTCCATCATCGACAATCGATGCACAATCTCAAATGTCCATCTCTCTTTCGACAAAGAATTCTGGATCTTCACAAGGAGAAATACTGGGATAGATAAATATCTCTTCCAACATCTCCTATAATCACAACTCACGTTATTCTGATTCTTTTATAGTGTTTAACACTGATACCAACAAAAATATCACTCGTTATGTGATCTTTGATACCGGACTATTTCCGCAATCATTTCGAACGCCTACTCCACTTACCTAAGCAACGGCAAGGCTAGGAGTTCATCCGCAACTACATCCGTATGCTCTCGGATTATACGCACATCTGAGAAACATAATCATACTTCCAACAATTTGACCATCCGTAAGGATATGTCCCCAGTAAAAGTATGTCTATCAAAGTCTAAGGGTCTCCCTTGACTTTTTAATTGTTAGTCCATTTCTCACCTGATGGTAGAGATACCACCGACCTACAAGTCGATGTAAAGGACCCTTCTAATCCAACTAAGAATGTTCTAGACAAAGATACCTGTAAACTACAAGTATCTCTCAATATATTAATCCAGAGGGTAAAACTAGAGTAATACCCTGAACGATCAAATATCTGTTAATCCGATCCAAAAGGCTCCACGTAGGTCTCGGCCTTTCTCCGAAGAGAATAAGATCAGATTCAACTGTCCACGACAAAACGGTCGCATTTCTGCGATGAATGATCCAAGGATTTTTTTCCTAGATCATCTGATCCTATCACTTAAATCTATGAGCTACAACGGTAGAATACCGACTAGATACGACCTTCGTCGTATACTCTCTCTTTTGCACTAAGCAAAACACATATGGAAGTAACTACTTGTTGTTGTCTGCTGAGTCTTCTACAATGTCTTCTGCTGATGCTGCTTCTGTGCTGATCTCTACTGAAGGGGAGTATCAAGGAACTCCAACCACGCCTGAGGTAGTAGGTTGATGTTGTTGAGATAACCCAATCTTCTGTGCTGATCTCTGCTGTCGAGACGGTGCATCATCCTCCCGGAATACCATCGATAGTCTTCAACTGAATCTTCAAAGTACACCTCCTCCACTGTACTGGTTGCTCACAATAGCAACAGTTGAACTGCCCCAACGGATATCTGACTTCGCGTGTCTTCGTGATCTGCACTGCACGCACACAATTCCTTCGGAGTCTTTGTTCTGATTTTGCTGATATCCACAAGAACCTTCTGATGATCTGCGATTGGTCTTCTATAATCGAAAAGTAGCCCTAAGGCCTCTGACTCCGATCTTGCTCCTTTTGTCCAACATTCGGAGGCTTCTTACTCCAATATCTGACTTGAATTATCTGCTTATCGATCTTCATCTCCTAAACACTTATACGGAGTCATTCCTAAACTCCTGTCTCAATCCAACGTCTCCCGGCAAGATCTGGTAGAAGATCCCGTCATCTTAATCCAACAGTAAGCCAACAATCATAGGTGGCTTAAAATATCCATTCATCTTCTTGAGCTATTAGGTGGTCGTAACCTCTGCAAGTCTCACGACTCTGCACAGTACACTATCACTAACCGATCACCCTTTCTTAAAGCTCAAGAATTTCTTACAATGTGTCACTAAAAGTGACGCGGGGAAATACTCTCTTTCAACATCACTAAACCATGATCAAGTGATGTTTTATTTCCCGAATGTCATTTTCTGCATTTAACACCAAATACCGGCTTGATCCCAATAATGGTATGCAAACAATTCTTCTTTCTCGGTATAACATGAGTTAAGTACTTAAAAGTACTCTCAAAGTTATACAACTCAGTACGAACAACTCAGGGATAAATTCCCTATAAAACTCCATAACCTAGCCTTCCACTATCTGCATCAACAATAGTCTACAAGTCTGTTCATTACCCACAGGTAATGATTCGACTAGCACAGTTAGTGGAAATCTCTAAGACTGTAGTCTCTGATTTCCATAATAAATGTGATGACTTGGCCCCTATTTTCCGACTCGGTATCAGTCGGCTCTCAGAGGTAAATCACCTCCTCGACACAGGTTCAAGACTCACAGACTCAACAGGTCGTTCCCGTGGTCAACTCATACCACGGTTACGAATAATAACTAACACACTACAGGTTATTCCTTGGTATAAGCATCTAAATACATAGCCAACATAACCGGGAGTATAAACCCTAAAGGTCACTCCGATTGGTCGCCTCGGTGGACGACCCCTACTACAAGTCTGCACAGGTGTCATAACTCTATTGTATACACCTACTGATCAAGTTTAGATAAATATCTACTAAACCATAAGTTATCAGGAATTCTTACCTCGTGCTGCTTGGAGCTCAGGCCGCTGTCCATCTCATCTCAAAAAACCAAAACCGAATAAATCGACTTCCGAGAATCCAAGACTCGACTCAAAAACAACATTGTATGGCATCGCAGAACCTTGGGCTCTGATACCAATAAAGTTGTCATGCCCCGAGAGCATGCCGAGCCGAAAATCAAACGGACGACATCTCCCCTGTACGTGGCAACATTTCGGGTTAATACAAGGCCCGTAGGCCCACAACAACAACAATATATATAACAAATAACAGCAGCGGAAATAAAGAGCGCATACCCACAACATACATAACAAAAATATACAGGTGTACTCCACCTGACAAGACCACAGCACTAAAACCGTACGTAAAACATCAACACTAAAATAACATCCACAACATAAAGACGAAGTCCAACATAAACTGAGGTCCATGACATAGGACCAAAATCCAAAAATAAGAAAACGAACTTCTCGAGACTCGGAAAGCGGAGATGGGATGGATCGGTCGCGCGACTCAAGTAAATCACGAAGATGTCTACATTACAGGTGACGAAAAACCAGTCGGAGGTGGTGAGTAAAACTCAGCAGGTAATCAGAGAAAACATGTAAATATATGTATCAATATTACATGTCATTCAACAGTTTAATCTACTCGTACAACAAGTATACATCAGCATAACTATAGATATGCATGCATATACTAAATAAACTGAACATCAACGATGCTGACATACCTGGCAGTCAGCTACTCTATCCTGATCCAACCTGGGCATATAATCACATCATAGGGTATAACAGTGTAGTACTAACACAATATCCTAACCTGAGTCAAGGGTATCACTGTGAATATCCGATAGGTATACAAGTATCAACCTACTACCATACAGGAATATGCAATATCATGTATGAATATGTACAAACAAATGCAACAGGCATAGTACATACAAATGCATCATCAAAGTGAGTATACATATAGACTGTATCTGTATGTATACTAATCACCATCATCCATGTATATATATATATACAAGTAGGTATGTATATATATATAACCATATGCAAAACACCGTATGCTACGGCAATGCAACATGCATGGTCATGCCTGCTCACCCCTACTCGCTACCACGACCCCAGTGTGGCCTAGGTGGCACGACATGACAACTATCCCGACTCCAGCCGCCACCACTCTCGAGTGACCGAGTTGGGTAGTATGATCAAGTAGCATATGAGCGTAAGTAGCTCGCTACGCAACGGGGGTCCCTGCTGCTGGTCACTCCGACTAACACTACTAATGAGTGGTCGAGTACCACGCACCCAGGACAACTGCACGCAACTCCAACAACCATCGTCAATAATGGTAGAGTGCGGCACAACAAATGCTATGCCCTCACACCAGTTACTCCTCTGGAAGTAACCTGGGAGGCAGGATAACTGACGACTCTCTCTCAACCCCAAAGGGAGACGATGTCGTCAGTATACATGCAATGACATGAGGGTACTGTCTCACATACAAAACATCTACCCTAGACTCTCTGTTCAACAAAGAGTCACACCCAATTGATCGCACTCTACTCAGAGAGTCACTCATCTAATCATGACAAGCTAGGACCATCGGTCCGTAGCGACACACTGTCCATGACTCACATGACCATTCACACAACCCGTGGTTGGTTAATAAATGTGCAACATACAGGTATGGAATAAGTCATACATCTAGGGTCATACTTATCCACAGAGGACCTTTTTGCCAAATTTACAATTTAGGTCATCCTCCGTACTCTAACATCTACACCCTACTAAACAGTTAGACCTACTTACATCACATCTGTAACTTCTAGATCGTGCTAGGGAATATGTGTTATCAATAATCGAGCACACATATATATCAAAGATAAGTTCAAGCATACGATAAACAGAGCATGGTCAAGGTAATATGAACACCTAACATGTTCATATCTATGTCTAAATCTGGAAATCATTACATCTACCCGACCAGTAGAAAATTACCTACTTGTTAAATAGCTCCGCTAGCTGTCCATGCGTATAAGCATTTGTCACTAATCAAAGTCCTGCAAGACAACATGAACTACTATTAAGTTCTATTATACAACAAGTGATCGAATCGAATGCTACATGACTTCGTATCTCGATCAACTATATTGATCTAGTTATCCACTTAACCTAATCAAGCCTTCACATCTATCCTCATTCAATCAACTGCAAATCAATTCACTCCCAATTATCAAGCATAACAATCCTACAACATACAACTAGATTTAAATCAATAAATCTCTTAACTACATTCCAACCAATCAAATCAAGATACAAACTCACCTTCTCCGGATCATTATCCACTGCCAACCTCCAACATCATGATGGGTAGCCGAAGGGGTTGGAAAATTCGTTGATCTGAGCTCCATAACCATTGTGAATCACAGTATTGGTATCCTCTCTACATCAATGGAGTCCAATAGAGAATAACCTGTTCAAATTGCCCTCCACACCTATTATTACATCCTGTTACCATCTTCTTGAAACTACTCTCTCTGAATTCAAAATCCGAAGATCAAAGAGAGGTTAAAGAGATTACCTAAAGATAAAATGGCAAGTCATCAAAATCAATCAGCACCAAGCTTGAATCACCAAAGTAGAAATCGTTGGCTGAGGAGATGCTACCGATCCAAACCAGAAACCTGGCAGCGAAGAAAGGTTGTTGGACAGTGCTCACAGACTGCTAGTTGAAGGCGACGATGGAGGAGAGGCGATGGCAGATCGAGCTCAAATAAAGGGAAATGTACCCAGATTAAAGCTGTAATACCACTTACCTATCTTAGAACTCCACCGGCAGCAAACCCCTCATCCTATCCCCGGTTCGCCGGCACCAAATGCTGCCCAAACCATGGATCATGCTCAGCGAAAGGAAAATGCACCGTAGCCCTAATCTAGTCCAAGGTAAGCCAAAAGCAAGTTCTTACCTAATTACTGCAGCAATTGGGGCAACGGTGACAACAACGACATTGCTGCTGATTCCTTGCTCGTGGTGAACACTCGCCCGAATCCCCCACCAAATCCATCTATTCGCCGGAAACCCTACTTCCCTAGCCTTGCTCCGGCGAGATCGCAAAGGCAGATTCCAACCGGACGCCGCCGATTTCCAAGCTCCCAGCCACGCGTTCTCACCGTCGACTCGCCCTTGTGCTCCGTCTAGGCTGGTCACCGCCACCCGCCGCGAGGAGAAAGCACGAGAGGGTGAGGTTGGCTGCGGCGAGAAACAGAGAGGAAGAAGAAAGGTTTGCGACGCAAAGGAGAATCGTGTTCGTGAAAATGAAACGAGGAGTCGCGCGATGATAAATGGGGAGAAGGAAAAGCCGAAGGAAATTAAGGCTTGACGTTGATTACTGAGAAGCGCGTCGGGTAAGAAAATACCGGGTCGGGTTTAGGGAAAAACAATCGGGTCCGGCACTGATCAATCCATTAAATCCATGGACCTTAGGGTTTTACCATTAAACTTTAAGTCAATTGATCCCTATTAAGTCCCTCATGACCGGATGACCCAAACAGGCTTTCCCAAAGCCTGTTTAAATCTTTCCCCGCAATAGCCATAGAAATTTCCATAATTATCCAAGAAAATTTCTAAAAATCCTTGGAAAATTTCATAGGGTATTTTCCTAATCACCCAACATTTATTTTATTTTATTTTATTTTTCCGGTATTTTACACAAATTGTACATGCTTGCATATACAAAAAAAAAACAACTTACCTAGCGTAGTGTTGTGAATGCATGAGTTCCTTCTCAAAGCTATAATTTCTATAATTTCCTTGACTTATTTGGTCGGCCAATTCCGAGGAAGAGTAATATGACGTATTGAGTAAACATTCAGTTTCTTCGTTGCCTTCTAGAATGCAAACTCTCTTCTTTTTCAATTTTGTCTTTCTCATGCTTTGCAATTTATATTCGACTTCTTTCATTGTTGGTCTTTCCGCACCTTTCAAATTCAAACATATTTCTATCAAATTGTTTATTTTGAGAAGCTCTTGCTCTATTCCTTCTTGCAAAATACAATCTTCTACGAGATCAAATAACTTCTTCTCTCTCATTGCTTGAAAGAAGTTCATTGCTAGATTCTGTTGCAACTCATTGTTGGTTGAGTAGATGGGTTTCTTTCTAGTTAGAAGCTCAAGAAGAATAATTCCAAAACTATAGACATCACTCTTCTCTGTCAGCTGACTAGTTTGATAATACTCTGGATCTAAATACCCAAAGGTGCCATGTATAACAGTAACTATATGTGTTTGATCAAGAGGGATAAATCTGGATGCTCCAAAATCTGATACTTTTTCTCTAAATGTATCGCTAAAAGAATATTTGATGATTTGACATTCCTATGAAAAATAGAAATAGAAGCAGCTGAGTGTAGATAAGCAAGTGCTCTTGCAGATTCTGTGGCAATCCTGAGACGATCATCCCAAGATAATTTAGATTCACCATGTGATACATGAAGATGATCTGAAAGGGATCCATTAGAGATAAATTCATAAATCAATAAAGGAACTTCAGTTTTCAAGCAACATCCAAAAAGCTTGACTACATTCCTGTGATCGATTTGAGAAAGAACTGCAACCTCATTTATAAATTGGTCGATCTCGCTCTTTTTAACCGTTCTTGACTTTTTTATAGCAACGACTCGTTGATCCGATAAAATTCCTTTGTAAACTATTCCATGCCCTCCCCTTCCAAGTACTCGAGCTTCATCAAAATTATTCGTCGCCTTTTCTATTTCTTCCAAAGAAAATATATTTGTTCTTTCCTCGGCATGATCACTCGTGGAGATTAGTTGTTGAAGTAGTAAACCATGATTTTGCTGAAAATTTCTGTCTGATTTTCTTTTGATTTATTTGCTTCCATTTCTTGCCTGCAATGACTAATGTTACTAAGAAGATCAAGAGGCCTATTCCAATGCTAGCACCAAGGATGACACCTGCACCAAATTCGTTTGTTACTTATTATTATTTTATATGATCACATAAATGTCAATCATAAAATAATATTTCTTACAAATATAAAATTATACTTAGAACTAAGGACATACCAAATAAAAGAGCATTCCTTTTGTGAGCGAGGCAAACTCCTCGATAAGGATCGCCGGATGTTCCCCGAGGACATATGCAAGTATAACTTCCATTTGTATTTATACAAGTTCCAGTACAATTATTTGAAGACTTGCACTCATCGATATCTAAAGTTCCATAACACTTTGTCAGTACATCACATGTTCAAAATATAAATTATATATATCACTGAGTTTTCATTGATTAATATATTAGAGTTCAACACACAATATTAATCTGTATTGACCAGAAAGATCAATCTATTTTAAAAATTATTTTTTGAGAATAATTTAAAAAAGGATAATTTAATTAAAAGTACCTTTTTTACTTTGTTAATTTGTAAAATAATCATTAATATTTATAATTAATTAATATATAATATAAATAATATGGTATACTAGTTTATTATAATTATGTGAGTATTATGTATGCTATTTTATGTCTATATTTTATTCTTTAGCATATCTCAGGATGAGTGAGAAAGGATGCATTTGATTAATACCTTTACATCCATCGTCGACATAGGGGTTTCCTTCGTAGCCATCTAAGCATTTGCATCGATAACCAATGACTTGGCTATCCCTTGTGGCATTCACATCCAAACATGAGCTATGTTCATGGATACATGCGAAGGTGGTCCTATCTTTCATAGCATCATTGCAAGATTGGTAGGCTATTATCCAATTATTTATCGTAGTCGTCTTTCCAGAAGTGAAATGTGAATATCCATATGAATCGTCATAATAGTAACCATAAGAGTAAGGACTATAATACTCCATTTGGCCTTCTTGTAATGAAATTTTGCTCACTATGTAAAAATTTTCAAACAAGAGTGTTGGAGGGTGAGAGGTTTTGTTGCATATTAGAGCAAAGCCTTCAGCTCGATAACAACCCTTTTTTAGCCCAAAGGGAAAGTCAATTGAAATATTTCCACATTTAGCTTGACAATCTTTTGCAGGAGATGCTGTAAAATTCCGATCTGTTAACACACACAAATCATTAGTTTTGATATCTAATAATTTTATGACACTGTTATATGTCATCAATTTATTTTGTTCAATTAATTAACATATATATATTTCATAAGAAACTACAAAAAGAATTTACAATAATTACCTGATTTGCAGCCATTAGATAGGTAGGGATTGTCAGTATAATCTAAAGAACATCGACAGTTGTAACCAATGGTTTCATTCAAATAGATTGAATAATCTTCAGAAAGGATATCATTGCATTCACTTCTGTTACTACGACATGCATAAGTATTGGTCCTCTTGGCCTCCTTGCATGAGAAATAGTCCTTGATGTACCAAGCGAGAGAAGCCACCATTCCAGTTGTATTCTGATGGTTGATATACATTTGGGGATTATCATAATTAAAGTGTTCGTCATCAATTATGAAGGTTGTGATGTTGGAGGTACTGTTGATGATCACATGATGCTGCTCATTCTCATTCTCATTGAGTCTAGTTAATTGAATATTCCATGATTTTTTATTAAAATTTACATCGTGCAAACGAAGTACGCAATATCCACTGTCGTACGTAAAACTTTGCTCATTAGTTGACGTATTGGTAGTGGAGCATATTGTAGAACAAGAACTTAATATACCAGTGATATCAACATAAAAAATACTGGCAGTAGCACTACACCCAACTACATACAAATAGTTGTGGTTCATATTTCCTCTTGATCTTCTAAAGTAAACTAAAGGTAAGTTAAAAGAGAGAGGCAAATTCTGAAGATTAATCAATGTTGTGTTGATGGATTGTGCATCCACATTCAATGTAACATATGGTGATTCGATATAGACTAGATGCTTCTTCATATCAAAATTCCTTATTTGAATATTGCCATCTCCCAACAGTAGCCTTGGAGGATTAGAGTCATTTGCACACGTAAGATTAAATCCAATAGCATAGAAACAACCCTTGTCAATACCAAAAGGATACTCAATCTTTATATCACCGCATGTTTTGGAACAATTGGCAGAGGGAATAAAATTGTCATTTGCCATTACCCAACTTATAGAACTCTCAACAAATATCAATAGTGCAATCACTTCCAGCAACATTTTCTGTGAATCCCCTTATATTGTTCTACAGATCAACTATAATAAGACATACCATGAATTAGCAGAATCAAAAGATTGATAATTTATCCAAATACACACATATATAAATAATCAATTAATTAAAAACCAACTACTCCGAGGGAAAACATGCAGTTAATTTACAAATATCAAATCACTTCCAAAGATGAGTTTGCATGATTGTACCTAATTAATCAGGAGGATTGTCACGCCCCGAGAGCATGCCGAGCTGAAAATCAAACGGACGGCATCTCCCCTGTACATGGCAACATTTCGGGTTAATACAAGGCCCGTAGGCCCACAACAACAACAATATATATATAACAAATAATAGCAGCAGAAATAAAGACCCCATACCCACAACATACATAACAAAAATATACAGGTGTACACCATCTGACAAGATCACAGTACAAAAATCGTACATCAAACATCGACATCACGATAAGTCCATAACAAAACAAGGGTCCATGACATAGGACCAAAATCCATAACCATAAGAGAAACAAAATAAACTCCTCGGGAGACATCGGAAAATGGAGATGGGATGGATCGATCGTGGCAGCCTGACTCAAGTCGTAAAGGTGTCTACATTACAGGTGACAGAAAAACCCGAGTCGAGGTGGTGAGTAAAACTCGAGTAATCGTGAGAAAACATGTAAATATATGTATCAATATTACATGTCATTCAACAGTTTAATCTAACAAGTATACATCAACATAACAATAGATATGCATGCATATACTAAATAAACTGAACATCAACGATGCTGACATACCTGGCAGTCAGCTACTTTATCCTGATCCAACCTGGGCATATAATCACATCATAGGGTATAACAGTATAGTACTAACACAATATCCTAGCCTGAGTCAAGGGTATCACTGTGAATATCCGATAGGTATACAAGTATCAACCTACTACCATACAGGAATATGCAATAGCATGTATGAATATGTACAAACAAATGCAACAGGCATAGTACATACAAATGCATCATCAAAGTGAGTATACATATAGACTGTATCTGTATGTATACCAATCACCATCATCCATATATATATATATACAAGCAGTTATGTATATATATATAACCATATGCACATCATCGTATGATACGGCAATGCGGCGATGCATGGTCATGCTGCTCACCCATACTGCTACCACGACCCGTGTGGCCTAGGTGACCGCGACATGATAACTATCCCGACTCGGTAGCCACCACTCTCGAGTGACCGAGTTGGGTAGTATGATCAAGTAGCATATGGCGTAAGTAGCTCGCTCATACGGGGGTCCCCGCGCCACTCCGGCCGACACGCGATGAGCGGTCGAGTGCCACGCACCGGAGACAAGCCTGCGAACTCCAACAACCATCGTCAATAATGGTAGAGTGTGGCACAACAAATGCTATGCCCTCACACCAGTTACTCCTCTGAAAGTAACCTGGGAGGTAGGATGACTGACGACTCTCTCTCAACCCCAAGGGGAGACGATGTCGTCAGTATGCATGCAATGAAATGAGTCTTGTCTCACATACTGAGAACATCTACCCTAGACTCTCTGTCAACCAAGAGTCACACCCAATTGATCGATGCACTCTCTGCAGCAGAGAGTCACTCATCGATCATGACAAGCTAGGACCATCGGTCCGTAGCGACCTGCTTATCCACGACTCACATGACCATTCACACAACCCGTGGTTGGTGAATAAATGTGCAACATACAAGTATGGAATAAGTCCTACATCTAGGGTCATAATTATCCACAGAGGATCTTTTTGCCAAATTTACAATTTAGGTCATCCTCAGTACTCTAACATCTACACCCTACTAAACCGTTCGACCTACTTACATCACATCAGTAAGTTCTAGATCATGCTAGGGAATATGCGTTATCAATAATCGAGCACACATATATATCAACGGTAAGTTCAAGCATACGATAAACAGAGCATGATCAAGGTAATATGAACACCTAACATGTTCATATCTATATCTAAATCTGGAAATCATTACATCTACAGAGGTGAAATTACCTAAGAAGCTCGTGACAATAAAAATCCTCACGGCCGCGGTCCTGCCTCGTATCCTCGTCCTGCACAGACCATAATATGCATTAAGTTCTAGCACATGACAATAGATATATTTAATTTACTATTCTATCATTTCCATATTCGCGTCCCTTCATCGAATACGAATTAGAAGCTCAAATAGTCAAGCTTGACTATTTAATTTAACTCACCGCTTCAATTAGCAAAAGTGCTAACCTACTCATTCTACTCCATACCCATTCAACCAAATCGATCTCATGTAGATTTAATCTTTTTATACTTAATTTGGTGTAACAGGGTCACCCACAACTTAAGTATAAATCTCACCCATATTCACACTGCTACATATCTCTATTCGTAGCCCAACAAAGTTACTACTTCACAGCCGATCAAACACCCAACAACACCTCGCCATTGACCAACCCTTATTATAAATTCAAACCCAGTTCCACCAATTTGATACCTAACTATTTAAACATTGTTAACTAGTTAAATCAAGGACAATAATGAATTGACCTACACTGCCAAAACCAAAACAGAAATTGGCTTGCTTACCGGCAAGTTTTGGAACCTCCACCGGCAGTATAATCCTTCCTCGAATTCCACCGTTTCCAGAAACAGCCACTGCCCAAAAATCTATCGATCAGTTCAAGAGAAATAGCCACAGCACATCATTCCATTCAACCGAATAGAATTCGCAGCACAAATAGGGAATCAATCGTGCTTACCCAAAGTTGATCTTCGTCGGCAACAAAATCCCCAACAACCGACAGCCCTATTCACCAAATCACCTACTGCCCAAATCGCTAGGTTAAGCTTCGTGAGGGAAAATCATAGTAACCTAAGGAGAAACCAGGCTTACCGCTAGTTGGAATTTCATCGGCCGAGTAATCCTCCAAATTCGGCAACCAACTCTTCTTACTCTCTCTTGTTCACCGGTTCTGCCCACAGAAATTGAAACTTCACTGGCACTAGAAAATCACTCGACAGAAACATTCCCTTCTCCTCTGCTCGCCGGCTCCAGATCACTAGCTCCGACGACCGTCGGTGATGGAGTAGTGGCCAGGTTAGGCGGTGACGAGTGGCGAGCAAAAGTCCCAGTGACGGCGGCGCGTGGCTCGGGCGCGTAAACGGCGATGCACGAGCAGAGAGTAGCGTTGCCGGCGTGGCGATCAGGGCAATCGACAAGGCTGAAGGCACCACCGTTGTTCGTCCGACACCGGAGATGAGGGGAAGAGAGCACTGCTCACCTTGCTCCGGCTTCGATCGGGAAGAAAACTCCCGATTCGCTACGTCGCCGACGCCGACTCCAGCCCTAATTCGGAACAAGGTGTCGCCGCCACTGCCGACGCAATCTCCCAGCCGCACGCGCTCGCCGTCGGCTTGTCTGTGGCCACCGTCTAGGCCGATCGCCGTCGCTGCGGTGCGGAGGAGAAACTCAGAGGTCGCGGCGAGATTGGGGTGAGGAAACGGGCGAACGGAAAAATTAAAAAGGCTGCCTTTATTCGTTTATCGGGTCGGGTGGGTTTTAACGGATTGGACTTTAAACAATGCTTATTGGGTTCTTACCCTATAAGACCCAACCTAGGTTTGATTAACCACCTCCAAATTAATTCCTAGTTTAGGTATTAATTAGAGTCAATATATATCTATATAATTTTAAATTTTTTTTTTCTTTTCGCGGTATTTTACATTCTCCCCCACTTATAAAAATTTGGTCCCCAAATTTCGTACTAACATGCAAAAATTTACTTTAAGCAAGTTTCCGAAAGGACCACATACCTTCCTCAAGACCAGATGAGACCATCGAGCTCGGATAGTATCTTCCAGCTCCCACATGGCCTCCTCATCAGTATGATACTGTCATCCAATCTTTACGAGTCGGATGATGTTCGTCCCACTACTGTCGCTCCTAGAATCACCTCGTAAGTCGCATTAGACTGAGGTAGAATTCGGAACCTCTTTCAGAGCATGATCAACATGCAACATGTATTTCCTTAGTATAAAAACAGGAAATACATTGTGAGCACCTGCAAGTGTCGGAGGTAAAGTCAACCGATAAGCTACACCTCCATAATCCACGACACAAGATCTGAATAGATCCTCCAACCTTTGAATGTCATGCTCAAACAATCCATCAGTCCACGGATGAAATGTTGCACTAAGCCGAAGCTCTGTGCCCATAGTCTGGTGTAGACTCTATCAAAATCGTGAAGTAAATCGCGAATCTCTATCCGATATGGTACTTAAAAGTACCCCACGCAAATATGATAATATTTCGGTAATACAACTCTACCGAATGATCCAACAAGTACGACCCACGAATAGGAAGGAAGTGAGCTAATTTGGTCCGTCGATCCATAATCACCCAAATCGCATCACGTTCTCTACGGGTCCTAGGCCATCCCGTAACGCAATCAATCGTGACATGCTCCCACTTCCATTCCGGAATCGAAATTTTCTAGAGAAATCCAGCGAGTTTCTGATGTTCAGCTTTCACCTGCCGACATACTAAACATCGAGCAGCAACATCAGCTATAACCCTCTTCATACCATTCCACCAGTATAAACGTCTCCAATCTCGGTACCTCCACGTACCACCAAGGTATATAGCCCATCTCGAATGATGTGCTTTCTGCAGCAACTCTTTCTTAAATACTACAACTCCGGAACCCACAATCCTTATCAGAGATGGGGAATTATTTTCTCAAAAGAGAAATCCATCAACCATTCAAGATCCCCTCTACCACACACTTTGTAAGTGCATGGAAGACTATAGCGATCAAATCTCGCAAATTACAACTATTCGCGTTCCAGCAACTTTATACTAGTTACCCAGTAGTTAGTTAAAATCCCATGAGCATTCCTGCTCCTATCACTACAAATCCAAATAATAACTACTAAAGTCACATCATGTATATGACAGACTATCTCGTAGTTTCTTAACTGACGTAGACATAAGATATGCCTCATTCAACTGCATTGAAATTGTTCTGATCCCTGAAACGACGCATCTGCATACATCATCCTTTTATCCACTCTGGAAGGATTAACTAATACTCGTGTAAAAGTTAACCGTCATCTAGGTCCTGTAAACTGGTTTCACCAGCTTCCGACTAAATGATTTACAACATCTTCTTTGTCAAACAAGTCTGTGGTATAGTAATGCTAAGTATTCTATCCACATCTACGGAATTAACCAAACCATACAAGGCAAACCACCATCTACGGTGGTCGAGTGCGCAACTCCAACTACCACAATCAACAGTGGCCAGGTTACGCAACTCCAACAACTATAAAAGGATCCAATCGTATTCAGGATACACGATTCTCAAATCCAGTGGTGACTAAATCGTTAATTAGTCTAACAACTTAATCAAAACTCATACAATTCATACCAAGTATGAAATTGTCGTATCTACACACCTGCATCTCCTTTACTCTAAGCTGACGATATAATAATCATCACAACGACAATGATAATTGTATGACACCATGTCACTACAATATCAACACTCCAGTCGTAAATCAACCCCAGAGTATACGTAGGTGTCATTAGTTGATCTAAATAGATCTTTTATCCACAAAGAAGGATATTTACTTTCACAACAACCACTGTATTCCATCATCGATAATCGATGCATACTTCCACAGGTCCATCTCTCTTTCAACAAAGAGTTACAGATCTTCTCAAGGAGGAATACTGGGATAGATAAATATCCCTTCCAACTTCTCCTATAATTACAACTTACGTTCTTCCTATTTACATAGTGTTTAACAACACTGATTCCAACAACACTATCACTTGATATGTGATCTTCGATATCAGAACTATTTCCGTAATCATTTCGATCGCCTACTCCACTTATCTATGCAGCGGCAAGCCTAGGAGTTCATCCGAAACTACATCAGAACACTCTCAGATTATACACACATCCGAGAGACATATCGTACCATACTTCCAACAATTCGACCATCCAGTAAGGATATGTCTGATAAAAGTATGTCTATCAAAGTCTAAGGGTCTCCCTTGACTTCTTAATTATTAGTCCATATCTCACACGATGGTAGAGATACCACGACCCACAGTCGATGTATAGGATCCTTCTAATTCACACTAGGAATGTTCTAGACAAAGATACCACTACTCTCAATATATTAACCTAGAGGTAAACTAGAGTAATACTGAGCGATAAAATATCTGTCGATCCGATCCCAAGGCTCCACGCGGTCTCGGCCTTTCTCGAAGAGAATAAGATCGGATCCAATTGTCAGTGACAAAGCGGTCGCATTCTGCGATGAATGATCTAGGATTTTTTCCTAGATCATCTGATCCTATCACTTAATCATACGAGCTACAACTGTAGAATATAAAATCGATACGACCATTGTCGTATACTCTCTCCTCTGTACAAGGCAAATCACATCTGGAGGTAATTGTTGTTGTCGTCTGAATCTTCTAAGATGTCTTCTGGCGATCTTTATTGTCTTTGATCTCTGTGAAGGGAGTATTCAAGAACTTCAACCACGCAGGTAGTAGGTTGCGTGAAATAACCCAATCTTTGTCGATCTCTGCTTTCGAGGCGGTGTATCATCCTCCGGAATACCATCGGATAGTCTTGTGAGTCTTGAGTACACCTCCTCCCTATCTTGGTTGCTCACAATAGCAATTTGAAGCGCTAGCGGATAATCGACTTGGCGTGTCTTCGTGATGCACCTTTGCGCACAATTCCTTCGGAGTCTTTGTTCTGATTTTTGCTGATATCCATAAGAACCTTTTGATGATCTGCGATTGGTCTTCTATAATCGAAAAATAGTTCAAAGTCTATGACTCCGATCTTGCTCCTTTTGTCAACATTCGGAGGCTTCTTGGTCAATATCGACTGCAATATATGCTATCGGTCTTCATCTCTTAACACTTATGCGAGTCATTTCTAAACTCTGTCTCAATCCAGCGTCTTAGGCAAGATCTAGAAGATCCCATCTAATCCAACTATAAGCCAATAACTCGGGTGGCTTAAATCATCCATTCATCTTCTTGAGCTATTAGGTGGTAGTAACCTCTGCAAGTCTCACGACTACGCAGATACACTATTACTAGATCACCCTTTCTTGAAGCTCAAGAATTCCTTACAATGTGTCACTAAAAGTGACACGAAATATTCTCTTTCAACATCACTAAACTATAATCAAGTGATATATTATTTCGAAGATTATTTTACGCATTTATCACCAAATATCGGCTTGATCCGATAATGGTATGCAAACAACTCTTCTTTCTCGGTATAACATGAGTTAAGTACTCATAAAAGTACTCTCAAAGTTATACAACTCGATATCTAACAACTCGGGGATAAAATCCTATGAAACTCCATAACCTAGCCTTATGCTATCTGCATCAACAATAGTCTACAAATTGTTCATTACCCGGGTAATGATCGACTATACGATTAGTGAAATCTCTAAGGTTAGTCTCGATTTCCATAATAAATGTGACTTGACCCTGTTTTCCGACTCGGTATCGATCGGCTCTCAAAGGTAAATCACCTTTTACCACAGGTTCAAGACTCACGGACTCAGCAGTCATTCCGTGGTCAACTCATACCACATTCTGAATAATAACCAACACACTACAGGTTATTCCTTGGTATAAGCATCTAAATGCATAGCCAACATAGCAGAGTATAAACCTAAAGGTCACTCCGGTTTGTCGCCTCGGTGGACGTACCCTACTACAAATCTACACAGGTGTCATAACTCTACTGTATACACCTCTTGATCAAGTTTAGATAAATATCTACTAAACCATAAGTTATCGAGAATTCTTACCTCGTCTTTGCTTGGAGCTCATGTCCATCTCATCTCGAAAACCAAAACCCGAATAAATCGACTCGAGAATCCAAGACTCGACTCAAAAAAATAACATTGTATGGCATCGCGAGACCTTGGCTCGATACCAATAAAGTTGTCACGCCCGAGCATCGAGCGAAAATCAAGCGGACGGCATCTCCACATGCGTGGCAACATTTGGGTTAATACAAGGCGTAGGCCCAACAACAACAATATATAATATAACATAACAATGCGTGAAATAAAGGCACAATACCCACAACATACATAACAAAAATATAATAGTGTACACCCACGACAAGTCCTGCGATAAAAAACCGTAAATAAAACAACGACATCACGGAAGTCCACAACAAAACAAGGGTCCATGACATAGGACCAAAATCCATAACTCATAAACAAGTCAATCATAAAGTCAAAACCTCGGGAGACTGAGAGATGGGATGGATCGGTCCTACATTACAGGCGGAAAAACCGAGTCGGAGGTGGTGAGTAAAACTTCTGTAAATATATGTATCGATATTACATGTCATTCAGCGATTTAATCTACTCGTAACAAGTATACATCGGCATAACAATAGATATGCATGCATATACTAAATAAGCGAACATCAGCGATCTTGACATACACAGCGATCGGCTACTCTATCTGATCCACACGGGCATATAATCACATCATAGGGTATAACGGTATAGTACTAACACAATATCTAACTTTGAGTCAAGGTATCCTTTGTGAATATCAGATGGGTATACAAATATCAACCTACTACCATACGAATATGCAATAGCATGTATGAATATGTACAAACAAATGCAACAAGCATAGTACATACAAATGCATCATCAAAGTGAGTATACATATAGGCGTATCCATGTATACCAATCACCATCATCCATATATATATATATACAAGCATTATGTATATATATATAACCATATGCAAAACACCGTATGATACTAATGCAAAGATGCATGGTCATGCTCTCACCCTACTGCTACCACGACCCGGTGCCTAGGTGACACGACATGATAACTATCCCGACTCCACCACCACTCTCGAGTGACCGAGTTAGTATGATCAAGTAGCATATGAGCGTAAGTAGCTCGCTACACGCATGGGGTCCTCGCCGCCGCCACTCGATCGACATCGCCAATGAGCGGTCGAGTGCCACGCAGACAAGCAACAGCACGCAACTCCACCATCGCCAATAATGGTAGAGTGCGGCACAAATGCTATGCCCTCACACGATTCTCCGAAAGTAACCTCGAGGTAGGATGACCGACGACTCTCTCAACCCCAAGGGAGACGTGTCAAGATGCATGCAAATGAGTGTACTCTCACATACGAACATCTACCCTAGACTCTCTGTCAACCAAGAGTCACACCCAATTGATCAAGACACTCTCTACCCCTAGAGAGTCACTCATCTGATCATGACAAGCTAGGACCATAGAAGTAGGACCATCGATCGCCGACTCTCACATGACCATTCACACAACCCGTGGTTGGTGAATAAATGTGCAACATACAAGTATGGAATAAGTCCTACATCTAGGGTCATAATTATCCACAGAGGATCTTTTGCCAAATTTACAATTTAGGTCATCCTCGATGACATCTACATCTACTAAACACTACTAACCTTACCTAGATCACATCACATCGGGAAGTTCTAGATCATGCTAGGGAATATGCGTTATCAATAATCGAGCACACATATATATCAACAAGTTCAAGCATACGATAAAGCATGATCAAGGTAATATGAACACCTAACATGTTCATATATCTATATCTAAACTGAGAAATCATTACATCTACCAAATGAGGAAATTACCACGATAAGAAGCTCGTGACAATAAAAATCCTCACTAGCGGTCTCTCAGATCCTCCGCACTGCACCATAATATGCATTAAGTTCTAGCACATGACAATAGATATATTTAATTTACTATTCTATCATTTCCATATTCAAGGTTCATCAATGATAAATTAGAATCAAATAGTCAAGCTTGACTATTTAATTTAACTCACCGCTTAGCAAAAGTGCTAACCTACTCATTCTACTCCATACCCATTCAACCAAATCGATCTCATGTAGATTTAATCTTTTTATACTTAATTTGGTAAAGGTCACCCACAACTTAAGTATAAATCTCACCCATATTCAGCCACATATCTCTATTTATCTCTATTCGGTTACTACTTCACATAGATCAAACACCCAACAACACCTCGCCATTGACCAACCCTTATTATAAATTCAAACCCAGTTCCACCAATTTGATACCTAACTATTTAAATCAAACAATAATGAATTGACCAATCCAAAACCAAAAAACCAAAAATTGGCTTGCTTGACTTCCAAGAAGTTTTGGAACCTCCACCATAGTATAATCCTTCCTCGAATTTACCGCCACCATCACAAAAATCTATCGATCAATCAAGAGAAGAAATAGCCACAAAGACATCATTCCATTCAGCAATAGAATAGAATTCGCAGACAAATAGGGAATCAATCGTGCTTACCCAAAGTTGATCTTCGCTTCGGCAAAAAATCCCACAACCGATATATTCACCAAATCACCCATCGCTAAATCGCTAGGTTACTTCGTGTGAGGGAAAATCATAGTAACCTAAGGAGAAACCAGCTCGCTAGTTGGAATTTCATCTACAGTAATCCTCCACCTACGAACACTCTTACTCTCTCTTGTTCCTACGGGAAACTTCACCGGCACTAGAAAATCACTCGACAATAACATTCCCTTCTCCTCTCGCCCCAGATCACTAGCTCGACGACCGCTTGATGGAGTAGTGGCCGTGTCGCAGGATTTGGCCCGACGCAAGAAAGTCCTCCAGCCGCATGAAACGAGCTTGCACTCGTTTGATTAACTACCTCCAAATTAATTCCTAGTTTAGGTATTAATTAGAGTCAATATATATCTATATAATTTAAAAAAAAAAAAATTTCTTTTCGCGGTATTTTACAAGGATGCCATATATATTTTCTCTTCTTCCAAAAATAAATAGAATATTCTTACGCTTGCAATAGAATAAAATTTTTTAATTAATTTGGTTGGAATGCTTTTTATAGGGGAAAAAAAACTAATTATAAGAATTGACAAACTTAATTATGAATGCACTTTCTTTATTAATGTTCATTTGGCCTGAGTTCACTCAAATTGTTGGGCTCACCCTACGCTCAACTTGATTAGCTATCCGTTAAATTCATTTGCGCTTAGCTTATTTTATTATTTATCTAAATTATAATTTTAAGATGACAAATTGTGAATAAATATTAAATTTAATAGTGGTGGAATGAAGTTTGATGATCCCTAAAGAGTTAAATAAATTGAGTCCTACCGTTGAAATGAATTATTCCAGCTTATATTATTCATTTTAACAACAAAATGAAATAGAGAATGAATGAATTCTGATTCCTGTACAAAACACAATCTAAGAATAAATAAATATTGGTCAATTACCAGGAGGAGCGAGGAGAAAATACTGACCTCTATCTATTTTAGATATCAAATTTAGCAGCCAACTCACTTTGATTGATTACGGCCTCTTCTCAACCAAAACACAGTCATCCCGGGGGCTATTAACTTCTCTGTACAGAGAGAGTGTTATGCGATATAATGTTGGGAGTATAAAAAATACAATTAAAGTTCTACACTAATAAGATATGAAAAAAATCATGTGCTAATAAGATAAAAAGATATCTCTATTGGTATGAAGTTTTTTGGGTAAAGCCAAAAAATAAACCATGAGGATTTAGGTCCAAAGTTGACAATATTATACCATTGTGGAGATATGTCAATCTTATAGGCACTAACAATTAATATCAGAGTCATGGTTCATGTCAAACCATGAACCTCGAACGAAGGAAGTGGAGCTCTCAGGTCTGAATCAAGAGAACCAATAACTGATAGGAAGTCCAGTTGAGCCAGAAGGATTAGACAACTGACAAGAAGTCTTGTTAGGTCAGGAGGATCAGACAGTTCATAGGAAGTCCTAGTGGGTTGAGGATCAACATCAAGCAGAGGTTGGTCTTTCATTTGAGGGAGAAATTGTTGGGAGTATGGAGAATACAATTAAAGTCCCACATTGATAAGACATGGAAAAGATCATGTGCTTATAAGATAAAAAGATATCTCTATTTATATGAGACCTTTTGGATAAAGTCAAAAAATAAAATCATAAGAGTTTAGATCCAAAGTAGAAAATATCATATCATTATGAAAATATGTCAATTTTATAAGCACTAACTAACATCACCCCTCTTCATTTTATCGCCATTATAAAAATTAAGTCTTCTCCTAATAAAAAAAAGTCTTCTGCATATGGACATTAATGGAAAAGACTGTGATAGAAGCTTTTGTGCAATCATTGTTGTTTCCATCAAATAAATATTAATTTCCATGCAAGTTTATCTCCTTGTTGACTCTTCTTCTCGTTGTATTTATAAATATAATTTTCCACAAAAGGTTTGTTTTCATTGCCAAGGGATTCACTCCCAGTGAGACATTGATTACAAAAAGATCTTCCCTCGATTTCAAGGAAAGACTATCATAAGATAACTATGATACAGTAGCTTATTATAATTTAGAGTTATACCAATGAACATAAAAAATGCATTTCTCAATAGAGATATTGAGAAAACTATATATATATATATATATATATATATATATATATATATATATATATATATATATATATATATATATATATATATATATATATATATATATATATATATATATATATATATATATATATATATATATATGATGTAATTAGAGAACTTTGAATTTAAAAATTTAAAGCATTTACTATGTAGATTAAAGAAATCAATTTATGGTTTAAAGCAGATATCCTATTATTGGTATTGCAAATTTGATCAGGTGATTATTTCATTCGGTTTTAAAGAGAATCTCATTGATCAATACTTGTATGTCAAGTTTTATGAGAGCAAATTTATTATATTGTTCTATATGTGGTTGATATTTTACTGGCAAATATTGATAAGTCTACTATGTGAAATCAAGTCATTTCTATTAGGTACATTTGAAATAAAAAATCTTAGTGAAGCATCTTTTATTTTAGACATATAGATATATCAAGTGGTATACTTGAATTTTCATAAACGATCTATATTGAAAAATTTTTAGTTGGTATGACATGTAGAATTGTGCACTTAGTGATGCACCAATGTCAAAAGGTTACAAATTTAGCTTGCAGCAATGTCCACATTTTAAACTTAAAATTAAGAAAATGCAATAACTCCCTTATGCATCGACTATAAGGAGTCTCATATATGCTCAGGTATGTATGTGTCTAGATATTGAGTGTATAGTAGGGATGTTAGGCAGATATCTGAATAACCTTAGACTAAAATATTAGAAAGCTATAAAGTTGGTTATGAGGTATTTGCAAAAAAACCAAAGATTACATGATCATGTATTAAAGGTCAGGTTATCTAAAGGTCATTAAATATTCAGACTCTAATTTTGTTAGATGCTTAGATAATAGAAGGTCTACATCAAGTTATGTCTTCATGCTTGCTGAAGAGGGTATATTATGAAAAAATGTTAAATAGATGCTTATAATCACTTCCATTATAGAGGCAACATTTATAATCTACTATAAAATATCTAACCATGGAATCTGATTGTGAAACCTTGTCACAAAATTATAGATCATTGATGACATTGAGAATTAACTATAATAATAAAATTGTAGAACTATATTCTAAGAATAACAATAGTTCGTTGAAGTCTAAACACATCAATATCAAGTTCCTAGTGGTTAAAGAAGGAGATCAGAATGATCAAGTGATGATATAGTATATTAGTATAGATTCCATGTTGGCAGACTCACCACTAAGGGATTGTTGCTCAAAGTGTTTCATCAGCATGTGCTAAATATGAGAGTTTTTCTTTTGAATTAAATACTCATTTAGAGTGAGTCTATAATTTGGTGTAATAATCTATGTTAATAAACACATATATATTTCAATTGATTATACGTATTAAAGTTTTCATATACATTTGTATTTAGTTTTTGACACTTTGAAATAAAGACATCATGATTTACTATTTTACTTTTACATATAGTGTCACGCCCCGAAGGAGACCCCACCAGACGAAAATCCGGCAGCATCTCCCCTGTACGGGTGACAATCCAAATTTTCCATACAAGACCTACACGGCCACTATACATCGGTCAACACGACCGGAATCCAAACTCACACGCAGTTATATAAATCAGGCCTCAGGCCAACAATCAAATGATATACACAAAAGAATATCATAACTAAACCTACCCCTTCTGCCATCTGGGCAGGAATAACCAACAAAATCCAATCAAACTAAAATCCGAATAAGATCCACAAGGACACCAAAATCCAAATACAAATCAATCTCCAAAACTTATACATGTCTTCTAACCAAAATATCCAAACCATAAAGCCAATATCCAAAAATAAAACATCTACGACGAGTGGGGGTCCGGCAACTGCACTCTCCTGACAGCTTCATCCTGAAATAGATATAAACCAACGGGGTGAGTTCAAAGAACTCTGCGGGTATAGTAGATATGCAAAATCAGGTATAGCTAACAATAAAAATATCATGCCAGATAAATAGGGTATGTAAGCAAGAAATACAAAATGATCAGATTTACTGAATCTCCTACTCGATATAGGAGCATGTGCACGACTAGAAGTAATAAAGTCCGACCATATATAAACATGTATCCTGTATGCATGACAATCATATGCACATCCAAGGCATCAATACAATAATGCAAAGAAACACAATACAAAATGCAATCAGTGCAAAATGCATGTCGTGCCAATGACATGGTCACCCCTGACGCCAGTCAGCCGCCTCACACGCACTGGTGAAGCCGAGTGGGTAGGGCTATGACAACTGTGCACTCTGCCATCACTGCTCCTGAGTGACCGAGTGGACAGGATGCTGTCGGAGTACACCTATCCTCCTGCCCCAAACATAGTGGGGGAGCTAAGCTCTCATCTCCCGGTGTCATAGACCAGAGGAGGGATCCCTGCCCGCTACCACGCTGCCTCATCGCTACCCATGAGCGGACCAGCGGAGCCTGACAGAGCAACTGCACACACCCTCCTGATGTACCACTAACCCATGAGTGGCAGTGTGTGCAGGCCATGTAACTAGCTGCGGGCTCAACAATAATGGAACCCCGTCCAGCTAGCATGCAATCATGCGAAAAATGGTGCATGATACTAAAGCATGTAAATCCTACTCATAATATACCTATCCGAATGATATGTACAACCAATATGTACATATCCCTAATCCACATACTATGATCCAAATCAAACAGGTAAATATAATCATATCCTATCACATGCATGTATCTAGTAGGCACCAAAAACATACTAGGCATATAAACATGAAAAATTATTGTAAGCTATCCTAACTAGCATATCAATTTGACTTAATCTAAAAGTTAAGTCAAAATACCCGCCTGAATATATATCCGCAAGAAGAACTGAATCGTCACGACTGGGGACCTGCCTCGTGACCGAAACCTGCATATAGCGTAATTATAGTCAAGCACAAAATATACAATTCAACAATAAATCGAATAATTAATCGATTTCTTTTATAACCCAATTAACCCAAACCAATTTCCAAATCAATTAACCTAATTCATCACTTACAAAGATATCCTCAAGATCAAACAATAACACCCAAATCCCATATCCTCCGAACCATACCGATCAACCGAATAACTCCGGAATCAACCCAAATCGACCAATCAAGCTCACCCGCCCCAGAAATTCCACCGAAAACCAATCCTTTCCCAAATCAGATCTCCAAGTCAATTTACAGCGGCTCAACATTATTCACAGCCATTTACAATCCTCCACAGCCCCTCTCAGCCGACCACAGCCGTGAAACACCAACCCAAGCAATTCTCCAAACAAGAACATCCCAGCCAACTCAACAACTCGCTCACAGCGCCAATAACCACTCCTAAATCCATCAACCCTCCCAATTTGCTCCGTTACGAATACCTCTTCTGCCTAAAATAGTTTACTCCAACAAAACTCACCGTCGTTGATCTATCCGCGAAGGGGAAGGCTACGGCGAGAGGCGAGTGAAGAAGACACGCGAAGAGAAGGCTCGGCAGTGCCGGCGGCGCTTGCGGACGACGCTGTCCAGAGACTGCGGACGCGAGAAAGAAGGGCTCGCCGGCGAAGAAGAGGGTGCGGTGGCGCGGCGAGGGAAGAGCGTCAGGCAATGAGGGGATCACGCGAGAGAAGAAGGGAGTCGCCGACCAGTGGCTCGCGAGAGAGGAACTAGAGGAATAGTTGCGTGGGAAAAGGGAAATAGAAAAAGAAATAAAACTTAGGGTTACCGATTTAGGTTAATACCCCCTTAAATAAAGCATATCTATTTTATCCCCGTAAAAATCTCGTACAGAGTCCTTTTAATTCCAGAAAAATTCCAGAAAAATTCCTAAAATTCCTAAAAATCTCGAAAATTTCAGAATTATTTCCTTAATTATTGGGCCATTTAATTTAGGGTTTTTTAAATCCCCGTATTTAACATTCTCCCCCACTAATAAAAATTTGGTCCCCAAATTTCCTACTCAAATGCATAGCAGTAAGAAATACCATAAGTCTTGAAAATATACCTCACGTACCTTAAGTAAACAAGTGGGGTATTGAGCTCTAATCTTTCCTCGAGCTCCCAAGTAGCCTCCTCTCGGTGTGGTGACTCCACCCGACCTTGACAAGTCGCACAACCTTGTTCATACCTGCGTTCCTTGAAATCCAAAATCCATAGGAACCTCTCACGTAAGTAGCATCGGGTTGAATGGAACTGATACATCGATAGAATATGTGTAGAATCTGGCACATACTTCCTCAGCATAGACACATGGAATACATCATGTATACTCGTCAAAGATGGGGGTAGCGCTAGACGATAAGCAACTGCTCCGATCCTCTCCAAAATCTCAAACGGACCGATATATCTAGGAGCAAGCTTACCACGGAGTCCAAACCTCTTCACCCCTTTCGTGGGTGAAACTCGCAGAATACATGATCACCAATGAGAACTCCAAAGGTCTCCGCGTCTACGATCTGCATAACTCTTACACGCGATCCTGCGCCTCTGTCATCCTACGTCGATAGTACGGACCAACTGCGCCTCATCTTGAGCTCTCTGGGGTCCTAGCTGGCCTCCCAACCTCCTCCCAGAGGGTGGGTGTACGACACTGCCTACCATACAATGCCTCATACGGGGCCATTTGGATAGCCGAATGATAACTGTTATTGTAGGCGAATTCCACTAACGGTAAATGATCCTCCCAGTTGCCTCCGAAATCTATAACACAGGACCTCAGCAAATCCTCTAGTGTCTGAATGGTCCGCTCAGACTGTCCATCTGTCTGCGGATGGAATGCAGTACTAAACCGAAGTTGTGTGCCTAAAGCCTGCTGCAGACTCTGCCAGAACCTAGAAGTGAACCGGGGATCTCTATCTGATATAATGCTCAAAGGAACACCATGCAATCTGATGATCTCCCGACAATATAGCTCTGCCAACCGATCCAGAGAGTCGGTCTTCCGAATCGATAAGAAGTGCGCGGATTTGGTTAGTCGGTCTACGACTACCCAAATCGCGTCATGGCCTTGACGTGTCCTAGGCAAACCCATCACAAAATCCATAGTAATATGATCCCACTTCCACTCAGGAATAGGAATCCTCTGAAGTAATCCAGCTGGTCTCTGGTGCTCAGCCTTGACCTGCTGACAAATCAGACATCTAGCTACAAAATCCGCGATGTCTTTCTTCATACCGTTCCACCAATACAACCGCTTTAAATCTCGATACATACGGGTTCCGCCTGGGTGGATCGCAAATCGAGAGCGATGTGCCTCCTGTAGTAACTCCTCCATAGCTAAGGGTGAGGCTGAGGTACACATAATCTACCTCGGAAATATATAATACCCTCATCATCTCGGGTGAACTCAGTCTGTTGTCCCGAAGTGATCTGACTACCAATGAGCGTAAATCTTGATCAGCACAGGCCTCCGGACTCTCGTCCGGATAGGCAGTGAGCAACCATGGTAACTAGAACACCTGCTGCACGGTCCCTGCTCCTCTAAGCTCAACTCGGAGAAACCACAGAATCAAATCCGTGACCAAAACTCGGAAGAAGCTAAAGTCCTCGGGACTTAGGCTAAGTGCATCGGCAACCACATTGGCTTTCCACGGTGGTAGGCGATGATGCGATCATAATCCTTCAGAACTCCATCCATCTCTCTGCGCCGGAGATTGAGTTCATACGTATAAGCAGATATTTGAGACTCTTATGATCGGAGAATCTCAAAGCGTAATACCATATAAATGATGCCTCCAAATCTTCAAGGCATAGATAATAGCGCAAACTCTAAATCGTGAATCGGGTAGTTTTTCTCATGATCCTTCAACTGGCGAGAAGCATAAGAAACTACCCTGCCGTGCTGCATCAACACTGCGCCTAAACCCTGTAGAGACGCATCGGTATAAAGAACGAAACCATCGTCCCCTGATGGCAATACCAGAATCGGTGCTGACACCAATCTCCTCTTTAACTCCACGAAAACTAGTCTCGTGCGCCTCGTCACGTGAACTTCACGCCCTTCCGTAAGGCGTGTCAATGGCATAGAAATGCTCGAGAAACCCTCAGCGAATCGTCGGTAATATCCGCCAAGCCTAGAAATCGAACCTCCTCTGAATCGATTTGCTCCCGGGTGACCTCGATCTTGGGGTCAATCAATCAAATACCTCTACTCGAAACCACATGTCCCGAAAACCGATGAGTGTAACCAAAAGCGCATTTATTGAACCGCATATAGCCGCTTTTTCGAGCCTATCGAGAACAAGGCGAAGATCTTTGCGCGTGTTCCTCCTCGGAACGAGAATAAACCAGAATGTCATCGATAAAAACAATGACGAACCGATCTAGAAAATCCATAAATTCACGGTTCATCAAATCCATGAATACCGCTGGAGCATTGGTAAGCCCAAATGGCATTACCAAAAACTCATAATGTCCATATCTGGTACGGAACGCTGTCTTCTGAATGTCAGAATCTCTAACTCGTAATTGATGATATCCGGACCGCAGATCAATCTTAGAATAGACTGATGTACCTATGAGTTGATCAAACAAGTCCTCAATACGTGGCAGGGGATATTTATTCTTGATAGTGATGGCGTTCAACTGCCTGTAGTCGATGCACAGTCTCATCGAACCATCTTTCTTCTTCACGAAGAGAACCGGAGAACCCCAGGGTGATGCACTAGGGCGAATAAAACCTCTGTCCAAAAGTTCCTGGAGCTGAACCTTTAACTCATCCAACTCTCTCGGGGCCATACGATAAGGAGCTTTCGATGCCGGCGCCGTCCCAGGTATTAACTCAATCATGAACTCCACTTGCCTTCTGGGAGGCAGACCCGGTAACTCCTCTGGAAAGACATCTGGATACTCTCGGACAATAGGGATGTCCGCGATCTGAGAGTCCTGCTTGTCTTACATTGATCATAGATAATAGAAAACCACGACAGCGTGCAATAAAAGCTTACGAGCTGAATCGCGAGATATGGTCGCTATACCGTGCGTCCGGATGCGGTGAAATCCCACGAGGTTGGTTCGGAGGTTGAAATGTGACCACCCTCGTCGACAATCCAATCTTGTGGCATGATATCTTGGACCAATCCATGCCAAGAATAATATCGAACTTCGACCATATCGATACCAATAAATCTACGTAAGAATGATGTTACCAAAATCTAAAGGACAACCTCGGACCTCTGGGTAACATCCATGTATTGCGAGATGGTAGGAGGCGACTAATCTCTGATCTACTAGCGGTAATCTACCAATCTCTCTCATAAAGTCACGAGAAATAAGCGAATCACGAACTACGGTATCAACTAGCATAATAGTGAAAATGCATAAAGTGAAAGCCGTCTGCGAAATCTGGTTCGTTGGCTCATTGCGCATCCTCTCTGTGTCGCATGAATCGCCCGGATCTCGGTGGCGGTGGAGGTGGTATCAGCGCCAAGGGGATGTGCTGAGCACGAGGACATCCATTGTATCGAGATGGTAGGAGCGACTAATCTCTGTGATCTACTAGCCGTAATCTACCAATCTCTCTCATAAAAGTACGAGAAATAAACGAATCACGAACTACCGGATCAACTAGCATAATAGTTTAAAATGCATAAAGTGAAACCGCATCTGAAATACGGATTCGTTGGCTCATTGCGCATCCTCTCTCGTCGCATGAATCGCCCGGTCTCGGTGGCGGTGGAGGTGGTATCACCGCCAAAGGTGGTTGTGCACGAGCACGAGGCCCGTCGGTACAGGTAGGCGATAGGAAGGTGGTATAGGCGGTATCTTTACCGCGGTTTGGTGATCTGAACTAGTGGCGAAGGCGTGCGTCTTTCAGACGATGCTCGCTGCGAATAATCTTGTAGTGATCATCTGCATCACTGTCTCAAATCAACCTGTGACACCGTGCGGGCACCGTGTACTCACATCCTGAATGCCATGGCGACTCCCAGGGAGGCTGTCCTCTGAGCGTTGGCAGGCTGTCGCCCCCTCTCTGAGTCCTGCATCGACGCAGTCCTCCCGAATAGAAACCCGGAAGCCACATCGAGCCTTCAACGAACAATCTCGGCTCAGGTGTCCAGGCAACTTGCAATAATAGCAAACTGACTGTCCCAAGGTGCAGCTGAGATGATATGCTCTCTCGATCCACAACGAGTACAGTAGGTGTCGCCAATGGGCGGTCTCCGTCTCTTTGAAAAGACCGCGAGGGCGGTGAAGATCGCTCGATTTACAGGCCGCTAGATGCCCCAGAATGACTCGACGATCGCGGCCACTCTGCGATGTCCGATGGTCATGGTGATGGGTCTGACCTGTAGATCTTTCAGTCTGTTTCCTCTTCCTGTCTGTATTAACCCTTTGTTGAGCCGACTCGATCAACAAAGCTCTATCCAACGCCTCTCGGTAGGAAGAACTACCAAATCCTGCCATCCTAACCTGTAGATGCCCATCCAGTCCCTGTACAAACTGCATCATCCGTGACCTATCCTCAGCAACTAACTCTGGGCAAAACCTGGCTAACCGATTAAATTCTGTATTATACTCCATCACTGAGCGATTATTCTGTCTTAGACTCAGAAAATCCTGACGTCTCATCATCTGATATGCCCGGGGGAAATACTGACTCTCAAAAGCCTCTCTAAATCTCGCCCAGGTAACCTGCTGCTCGCCAATAATCGAGCGCTGCATATCCCACCAGATCTCGGCCTCGCCTCGTAAATGGAAGGCTGCTAACTCTGCCTTCTCCCACTCGGAGCAGACCATATAGTAGAAGGTACGCTCCATCGTCTCGATCCAAGATCGAGCCACTCGGATCGTCTCTCCGGCTGAATAAAGTGAGAAGGCTTTTCATCGACTTAGCTAATCCCCGAATCAGAGCTCGTCGCACTACATCAATAGGATAAGTAGAGGGCGATCTTGAGTGAGTCGGCCACTCATTGATGGGCTGTCGGTCTGTAGTAGAAGGTCCCTCTTCGTGGGGTTTCGATGTGTAGCGATGAGATCTCCCGCTGGTACATCGGATGCCCCAGCAGTGGGTATCTCGGGAGGAGGATCCGCCGAGGACTGAGGATCCACAACTCCCGTAGCACCCTGTGGAATCTGACCCTGATCAATATGCTCACCCTCAGTAGATCTCTCTGGCAAGTCAGTCACCAAAGATCTCTGGGTCCTCTGGCGTTCCCCACACCACGCCCCGCGACGCCCACCTCGCCTCATATCTGCATTAAATGAATACGAGATATTACCATAAATAAAAACATATCAAATTTATCATCATACCTATTTCACCGTCAGGAGAGGTCCAGTAGCCGCCAAAACCCCATATTGATCTCGTCAAAATCCTCGAATTTCCGAAACATAAAAATCATCGGAAATCCATACCAATCCAAAATTTCCAAATTACCTCGCAAAACCTGCCAATACATGGCGAACTCCGAAAAATCCAAAAACCCCTAGGAACTCGAAAACCTAGGCGCTCTGATACCAAATAAATTGTCACGCCCCGAAGGAGACCCCACCAGACGAAAATCCGGCAGCATCTCCCCTGTACGGGTGACAATCCAAATTTTCCATACAAGACCTACACGGCCACTATACATCGGTCAACACGACCGGAATCCAAACTCACACGCAGTTATATAAATCAGGCCTCAGGCCAACAATCAAATGATATACACAAAAGAATATCATAACTAAACCTACCCCTTACGCCCATCCGGCGAGAATAACCAACAAAATCCAATCAAACTAAAATCCAATAAGATCCACAAGGACATCAAATACAAATCAATCTCCAAAACTTATACATGTCTTCTAACCAAAATATCCAAACCATAAAGCCAATATCCAAAAATAAAACATCTACGACGAGTGGGGGTCCCGAATGCACTCTCACACGACTTCATCCGAAATAGATATAAACCAGCGGGTGAGTTCAAAGAACTCATGTATAGTAGATATGCAAAATCGTATAGCTAACAATAAAAATAACATGCCATTACAGTCTCACATAAATAGGGTATGTAAGCAAGAAATACAAAATGACTGTACTTACCTGAATCTACTACCCTGATATAGGAGCATGTGCCTGACTAGAAGTAATAGAGTCCTGACCATATATAAACATGTATCCTGTATGCATGACAATCATATGCACATCCAAGGCATCAATACAATAATGCAGCAAACACAATACAAAATGCAATCAGTGCAAAATGCATGTCGTGCCAATGACATGGTCACCTCGACGCCTTGGATCCCGCCTCGCAATGGTGAAGCCGAGTGGGTAGGGCTATGACAAGCTGTGCACTCTGCCATCACTTTGCTCTGAGTGGCCAGAGTGGGCGGGATCTTTGTCGAGTACACCTATCCTCCGCCCCAAACATAGTGGGGAGCTAAGCTCTCTCGGTGTCATAGACCGGAGGAGGGATCCTCGCCGCTACCCACGCCTCATCGCTACCCATGAGCGGACCGGTGAACTGACAGAGCAATCGCACACCCTCGATGTACCACTAACCCATGAGTGGCGGTGAATGCGAGCCATGTAACTAGTGCGGGCTCAACAATAATGGAACCCGTCCTAGCATGCCATCATGCGAAAATGGTGCATGATACTAAAGCATGTAAATCCTACTCATAATATACCTATCCGAATGATATGTACAACCAATATGTACATATCCCTAATCCACATACTATGATCCAAATCAAACAGGTAAATATAATCATATCCTATCACATGCATGTATCTAGTAGGCACCAAAAACATACTAGGCATATAAACATGAAAAATTATTGTAAGCTATCCTAACTAGCATATCAATTTGACTTAATCTAAAAGTTAAGTCAAAATACCGCTGAATATATATCCATGAAGAAGAGATAATCGTCACATTTGGGACTGCCTGCGTGGCCAAAACCTGCATATAGCGTAATTATAGTCAAGCACAAAATATACAATTCAACAATAAATCGAATAATTAATCGATTTCTTTTATAACCCAATTAACCCAAACCAATTTCCAAATCAATTAACCTAATTCATCACTTATAAAGATATCCTCAAGATCAAACAATAACACCCAAATCCCATATCCTCCGAACCATACCGATCAACCGAATAACTCCGGAATCAACTCGACCAATCAAGCTCACCCGCCCCAGAAATTCCACCGAAAACCAATCCTTTCCCAAATCAGATCTCCAAGTCAATTTACAGCGGCTCAACATTATTCACAGCCATTTACAATCCTCCACAGCCCCTCTCAGCCGACCACAGCCGTGAAACACCAACCCAAGCAATTCTCCAAACAAGAACATCCCAGCCAACTCAACAACTCGCTCACACCAATAACCACTCCTAAATCCATCAACCCTCCCAATTTGCTGTTACGAATACCTCTTGCTCTAAAATAGTTTACTCCAACAAAACTCACCGTCGTTGATCTATCCGCGAAGGCTACGCGAGGCGGTGTGAAAGGCGAAGAGAAGGCTCGAGCGGCGTCCCGGCCCGCGCTTGCGGCAGACGGCATTGTCGCCGCAGACTCGGCACGCGAGAAAGAAGGGCTCGCCGGCGAAGAAGAGGGCGCGGTGGCTGTAGACGGCGAGCGTGCGAGGGAAGAGGAGCGTCAGGCGTGGAGCACGCGAGGAAGAAGGAGTCGCTGGTGGCTCGCGAGGAGGAACTAAGGAATAGTTGCGGCGCGGCGGGGAAAAAGGGAAATAGAAAAAGAAATAAAACTTAGGGTTACCGATTTAGGTTAATACCCCCTTAAATAAAGCCTATCTATTTTATCCCCGTAAAAATCTCGTACAGAGTCCGTTTAATTCCAAAAAAATTCCTAAAATTCCCTAAAAATCTCGAAAAATTTCCGGAATTATTTCCTTAATTATTGGGCCTTTTAATTTAGGGTTTTTTAAATCCCCGTATTTAACATTCGATCACTTGGTTACCAGGATTCATAAACTTTAGTACTTAGCCTGGAGGTCTAGAGTTCGAATCCTAGGGAAGGCAAAAACCCACTTCCAGGGGTGGGAAGTCCAGGTGAGTAACGACGGGCCAACAGGGGCGACGGTCGTTGACCAATAGGGGTCACCGAATTCCGCCAATAGGGGTGACGGTCGTTGACCAATAGGGGTCACCGAATTCCGCCAACAGGGGCCCGGTCGTTACAATAAAAAGGCGCCTTTTTATTCTTGGGCTATTAAATAGTCGTAACCTTCGCAAGTCTAACGACTCTGCATGGTACCTTCGTCACCAAATGATCACTCGACCTAAAGCCCAAGAATTCCTTGACAATGAGTCAAAGAAAATGATGTGGGAAAATACTCTCTCACAACATCACTTCACCGTGGCCAAGTGATGTGTGATTTCCCGTAGGTTATTTCCTATATCTTCCACCAATTACCGGCTAAATCCGGATAATGGTATTCACTAATACTACTATCTTCGTATAACCCGAGTCAAGTACTCTAAAAGTACTCCCAATGTTATACAACCTAACATGACCAACTCAGGGATCAAAATCCCTATGATTATCTCCAAACAAATCCTCTACTATCTGATCGCTGACAATAATGTGCTCACTTGTCCATTACCCAATAGGTAATGATCCTAACATAATTAGTGAAAATCTTAGAAATCCTTGATCTCCACAAGAGATGTGACTACCTAATCTCTGCTATCCGACTCGGTATCAGTCGGCTCTCAAAGGTAATTACCTTTTCGATAGCAGGTACATGTCTAATAACCTCAACATATCGTTCCCGTGGTCAACTCAAACCACGGTTACGAATATTGATTAACATACTACAAGTCATGCACTTTTATAAGCAACTAAATGCATAGCCAATAGAAGGATATGTAATAACAATTAACATACCTTAAACCTTGTAGCTCGGAGATGTCAGATGTCCGCAACAGCCAGATCCCAGAACTCACGAAACCAAAACCAAGCAAAACTCGATGTCCGAACGGAATAAAATCCGAAAGTAGACTTCGCAACCTAGGGCTCTGATACCAATAAAATTGTCACGCCCCGAGAGTATGCCGTGCCAAAAAGCAAACGGACGGCATCTCCCCTGTACGTGGCAACATATCGGGTTAATACAAGGCCCGTAGGCCCACAACAACAATATGATATACACATATATCAACATATCAGCATACAATGAGATAAAACAATATACAATGACCCAACTGTGCACTCCGAAGTGACTTGACACAACAAGAAACATAATAGAAGCCACATCGAAAGCCAAATACATACAACACGTCCGTATATCACAGATACGAAAACAATACAGGCTAAAAACCCAAACTAACAATCCGTAAGGACACAACAACACGGAAAACATATCCATTCGTCCGGTGTGAGATGGGATCAGCTGACGGAGCTCCGAACATCCAAGGAATCTTCTACCTGTTATCTGGGCGACAGGAAGCCCAGGGTCCAAGGGTGGTGAGTATAAACTCAGGGGTAATATATAGAAAGTGCATGAACAATATATAAGGATAGATCTACAAGTATACATGTGAAGATCTACAGGTATACAGCAAGAGTCCAATAGACATACAGTCATATCCAAATCTAATAACAAGTAACTACAGTAAAGTCATACTCAGTGTATATACTAAACTAATCAACTGAACATAAAGTAATGTACCAACGTACCTGACGATCTGTAACGCCATATGCTAGATCATCCTGAACAGGTATACTATAACATAACCATATAACGTGCAGTCAATCTATGACAATACTCGGACATATAAACAATATGATCACCGTATAATAACCGTCGTACCACACAATGACATGATGCTAATCAAATGCATATAACGATCAATCAACGCATGTATCATATAACACATAGCAAAGAAATAAAATGCAAATGGCATGTATGTATCATGAACAACCATATGCAACAATCATAGCTCAATCAAATCAAGATCTCATAGGCATATGTAAAACATATATCAAATACATGCATACATATATATCGAATGCATATGCATGGTCAAGCGTCAGGACTCGCCCAACCACGACCCGAGTGGCGGGTGGCACGACAAATGATAACTAGCCCGACTCGGTGCCACCACTCTCGGTGGAGTTGATAGTATGGTGAGTAAGCGTATAAGCATAAAAGTTAACTACTCCTAGGGGCCCTCAGCCTGTCCTACCCATGAGTAGACAAACGCCGCTGCGACAACGTCGCCACCAACCACTATCTATAGTGGGCGAGTGCACACCACTCAAGCGGTGGTCGATCTCCTACCACCATCCATGGCTAGAGCGCGGCACATCCAATGCTCGCCAACCTCGCTACCTGCTACCACCCGAGTGGCCGAGGAGGCGGGATATTGACGACCCATCTCATCCATAAGGGACTCACACAAGATGCATGCAAATGTAATGATGCATAGACAGTATCCTCATGACACTCCTATCTCACGAAGTCTGTCAACCAAAGTCAACTATGCAAGGACTACAATCCACAAGACTCTCTCTATCGCATAAAGAGTCATACTCATCCGATACCAACCACGCTTAAGACCTCTAGTCAAGAGCGAGATACTATCGACCATCCTATAACCATACCATATATACGATCCATAATGGATATACAATCATGCTAGGACCTCAGTCAGTAACATCACATCGACAACCACACACATTTATCTATGCACAGACAACTAAATCCACCATAGATGCACAACTAATATGTGTATGATACAACGATCGACTCCATAATCCAATTCATCACCTAACCTTAGTGATGTAACACAGTAACCCAATCTGAGGTCACAAAGATAACCCTAACCACCTGTACTTACTGAACATCCATCAGCTAATACATAATAGGGTTTATAGTTCCTATCCGAGCTAGATAATCAATGAAGTACCAGTATATATCTCAAAGGTCAAGATACAATATGATTAAATAAGAGTGGATTTAAGGTAAACAGGTATAAACATAAATCCAAGATCATGCACTAGAATTTGATCAAAACTACCGGACCAGGTAGATATTACCCACCTGATACGAAGCTCGAATAATCCTCACGATCGTGGACCTGCTTCGTATCCCAAACCTGCACATAATAGCCAATTATGATTAAGTACAAGTCTCTAATAAGCATACGAACAAAACACTACTTCGTTTATATGTTTGCATCCCTTCCTCGTCTACGAGTTAGAAATCCCGATTATCCAATATGCAACACCATAACCACACTCACATTAAATCACCAACATCCAAAGATCTATTAATGTAAATAGATCTAAACACACTCCAATCAAACTACATACTCACATATCTATCAATCTAATCAACACACTTTACTTACTAGCTCCAAGCTCCAAAGCACAACCCACCACATAATTAGAACTCAAATTGGGTGATCAACATCCTCTTCGACAATAACCATCAAATGTCGGCTACACTACCCAAACAATCACCCAGATCATTACATTCACATCTTCACATAAAATGTAAAGCATCACCACTCCACAACAATCAGAAACTCTAAGATTACAACAATCAAACTTGAATAGCACCTACATCTCGGATCCCACTCCCACACCACACATACACATGCTCCATTACGGCACCGCCGGATCTCAATAACATTGACACACCACAGAATTTACAATAACAGATGAAACAATAGAAATAAACAAACTTACCGATCTCAACCCTCCACCGGCAGCCGTTTCCCCTAGCTGCCCTGTTCACCGGAACAAAACCAATTTACATAACTCCCGATCACGCATCAGCCAGCGATCACAAAGCGAGCTGATCCAAATTTGTGATTGTTGCAAGCATACTGAACAAGATAGATCAAAAGAACAACGTCGACTCACGATCAGGAGACGGTGAAAACAACAATTGTCCAAACTCTGGGCGACGACGAACTCACTACAATCAGCCTCGATGAAATTGTGATCTTGACCAAAAATCGCCCTAGAGCAAAGGATCTATCAGCATAGTTTGGATCGAGCTCCCCTTGGCCTTGGCGATGACAACCCGACCAAATCGAGGCCGACTGAGCACTAGCTGGCGCATCCAACTGCATGGAGATCGGCTGGCTGGCCGACCTTGATATTCGCTGAAAACGACCTCTGGCGACCGAGCGGACGCGAGATCGTTGCTTGCGACGGAGAAGGCGGCGATCGGGAAAAGCATCGCGGCGGAGAAAGAATCGGCGACAAAGAAGGGAAGAAATCGCGCGATCTGAGGGAAGTCGGGATCGGGTTCTTATAAGCCATTCTGCCTAAACTTGAACCGGACCTAAGTCAAACCTAGCCTAAGTTGAGCCCAAGCTAACCTAGGTTTAACCCAAATATCCATTTAGGCTTAAATTCTCGTATGAACTCCTTTTTAATTCGGAAAAATTTCTAAAAAAAATCCTATAAATTCCATGAGCTAATTCTCGATTAGCAAGGGCTATTATTTTATTTTATTTAATTTTAATTTAATAATTTTTTTTTCATATTTTACATTTTTGGAGAATTTTAGAATTTTTTTTCAGAATTTTTCTGGGATTAAATGGGGCTTGTACGAGAGATTTACGAGGATAAAATAAATAGGCTTTTGGAGGGCCTTTTTGAAATATCAATTTTGGAGGATTAATGGGTTTGATTTAACCCTATTCTTAAATACCAAAACCTAGGTTAGGGTTTAATTAAAACCTAAGTTAGAAAACCAAGTTTTCTTTATTTTTCCCTACTCCGGTCGCGTTCCCCGCCGCATTCCCTTTCCTGAGCCTTCTCCTCATGCAACCACTCTGTGACCGCCATCGACTCCGTGCCACCAATGCGTCGCTTTCTCAGTATTTGCTCGACCTCGTCGTCAAATGTTAAATATGAAAAATTTAAATACTAAATTTAATGGCAAAAAATTTAAGAAAAAATAATCCTAGAAATTTTTCAGGATTTTTAGGGAATTTTAAAAAAATTTCCAGAATTTTTTTGGAAAAAAATGGAGCTCGTACAAGATATTTACGGGGATAAGAAAAACAGGCTTTTAAATGGCCTGTTTAGATGAGTAAATAGGATAAATTTAACCTAGGTTATAAATCTAGGTTTTTCTATTTTCTATTTCTTTTTTTCTTTTCCCTCACCGCGCTGGACGCCTCTTCTCTCTCGCGATCTTGCGGAAGTCCTTCTTCCCATCGCAACCGGCAGCCGATGCCGCCCTCCTCGCCGCTGACTGCCGTCCTTCCCGGTGCCTAGGTCGCCAGTTTCCCCTTCCACGCACCGTAGCCACCGCAAGCGGGAGCGACGCCGCGCGCCATCCGTCGAGGGCGCCGCCGTCGTCGCGCCGCCGCATTGCCGTCTCATCGAGCGACCCTCTGCGTGCTCGTCGCCCGCGAGCACGCCCACGTCCACACAAGGCAGTCTCTGGGTCCCTCTTTCCGCGAGCCGCGCGGTTGCCGGCCTCCTGCGCCTAGGCAGCGTTGGCCTCCTCTCGCCGACAACCTTGAGTGGGTGGAATTGACGACGATTGCTGCCACTGTTAAATACTGGAAAATTTAAAATATTAAATTAATGGACAAAAATTAAGAGAAATAATCCCAGGAATTATTTCGGAATTTTTGGAGAATTTTAGAAATTTTTTGAGATTTTTCTGGAATTAAATGGAATTTATATAATAATTGGTCGCGGAAAGATTTAATAGGTTTTATTAAAGCCTGTTTGGAATATTGATTAATGAGAAGTTAAAAAGTTTCATTAACCTATAATATATAAAGGAAACCTAAGTTAGGGTTCCTTAATATCCTATTTTTCTCCCGATTCCTTTCCTCTTCGCCCGACTACCTCCTTTCTCTTCCGCGCTCTCTGCTCTCTCGCGGAAATTCCTCTTCCCACCGCAATCGACAGCCGACGCCACCCTCCTCGCTGCTGACCGTCGCCTTCCCGGTGCCCAGACCGACGATTTCTGTTCACGAGCCCTTCTCACGCGATCTCGCCACCGCAGTTTTCTTCTCCGGCTCCTCGCCTCCGACCGTTGCGCCGCAGCCAGCAACCACGATTTGTGGTCGCGCTCCCCTCCAATCCCAGCCGCGCCTTCTCTTCCTCGTTCCCCTCTCACGCGCGCCGCACCGGCAGCCCCTCCCGCTTGTGCGCTGCCACCGCTGCCCCGCAGCGACGCCCTCTCCTTGCGCCGCTGTTTCTTCTTCCCCAGCGCGCTTGTAGCCACCGAATCGCCGTTGTTCTGCCCCTCGGGCGCACCCGCAGCCGTCGCCGTGAGCCTCTTCTTCCCCCCCCCCCTCCGCCGGCGGCCACAGGATCGGCGCCGGCCTTGCGTCCGACACCATGAGCAGGGGTCAGCGTCGCGTGTTCGCCGTCCACAGCCGACGCCTCCTCCTCTGCCCTTCTCTCCGGTGGTTGTTGGAGCAGGCGATTAGGGCAAATCGGGTGAGATTGTTGCCGGTGGGGGAGCTGCCCTTCTGGCCGAGCATCGCCGGAGCAAGTGATTAGGGCAACAAGGAAATTTGCCGGCGAACTGAGCAGTTGGGAGGTTCCAATCGCAGGTATATCTCGAGTTATCTCTTGTTTGGTTTAGGTTTGGTTGAGGGTGGCTGTGGGTGGATAAGGTCGGGTGTGAATTTAGGAAATTGAGTTGGGGATCTGATTTGGGGGAAGGATTGGTTGCCGGTGGGATCCTAGGGCCGGTAAGCACGATTTTGATTGTGTTATTCGGTTAATTGTAATTGTTCAGTGGAGATTAGATTGTTGGTTGATTTCGGATAAATTTTGATATGGGAGATGGATCTACTTTGAGTGGATTGGCTGTGAGGGTTGAGGTGTTCTATTTGGGTGGTTTTGGTCGACTGTGTAACGGTTGGATAAATTAGTGGAATTGAAAATTTATTTAGGTTAATTGGTTTATGTAAGAAATTGATTAAGTATTCGATTTGTCGGTGAATTGCATTTTTAATGCTTAACAATAGTTATACTATATGCAGGTTTCAATCACGAGGCAGGTTCACGGTCGTGACGATTTGGTTGTTTTCTCGAGCATTTTTATCAGGCGGGTATTTTGACTTATCTCCTAGATATAGTCAAATGTTGATATGCTAGTTAGGATAGCTTGCAATAATTTTCATGTTTATATATCTAGTATGTTTTCTGTGCCTACTAGATACATGCATTTGATCAGTATGATTATATCTTCCCTGTTTTATTTGGATCATAGATATGCACTTATTGATTGTGCATATTATTCGGATAGGTGTATTTAGTTGGATTTACATGCTTTAGTATCATGCACCATCTTGTATGATTGCATGCTGGCTGGATGGGGTTCCTTTATAGTTGAGACCGCAGCCAGTTACATGGCCTGCACACGCTACCACTCATGGGTTAGTGGTACATCAGGAGGGTGTGTGCAGTTGCTCTGTCAGGCTCCGCTGGTCCGCTCATGGGTAGCGATGAGGTAGCGTGGTAGCAGACAGGGATCCCTCCTCTGGTCTATGACACTGGGAGATGAGAGCTTAGCTCCCCCACTCTGTTTGGGGCAGGAGGATAGGTGTACTCCGACAACATCCTGTCCACTCGGTCACTCAGGAGCAGTGATGGCAGAGTGCACAGTTGTCATGGCCCTACCCACTCGGCTTCACCATCACGTGTGAGGTGGCTGACTGGCGTCAGGGGTGACCATGTCATTTGCACGGCATGCACTTTGCACGGATTGCATTTGTATTGTGTTTGTTGCATTATTGTATTGATGCCTTGGATGTTGCATATGATTGCCGTGCATATAGGATACATGTTTGTATATGGTGATGACTCTTATTGTAGGGCACTTGCTCCTGTACCAGGGTAGGAGATTCAGGTGAGTACAGTCCTTTTGCATTTATTTCTTGCTTACCATATATATGAGACTGTACTGACATGATTAGTATTGTTAGCTATATCTTGCTATTCATATCGACAAATATCCGCTAAGTTCTTTGAACTTATCCCGTGGTTTTATATTTATTTCAAGATGATGCTGTCAGGAGAGTCCAGTTGCCAATCCCCCTCATTGAAGTGGATAGGTTTTATGGGTCTTATGATTTTGGTTATTAGTTTTATGGATTGGGATTTTATTAGAGGATATGTTTAGGATTTATGTTTGGATTGTATACCGGTGGATGTTTTGGTTATATTAGTTATGTCTTTGTGGACTTATATTCTGATTGCTTTGGTTGTATGTTCCGCTCGGATGGCGTAAGGGGTAGGTCTTGATGTTTTAGATCTTTTGCTTATTTTGTTGGCACGAGGCCATTATGTATTATCTGCGTGTGGTATGTTCCGGTCGTGTTGACCGATGTTTAGTGGCCGTGTAGGCCTTGTATTAAAAATTGGTATTGTCACCCGTACAGGGGAGGTGCTGTCGGATTTTCGTCTGGCGGAGACTCCCTCGGGGCGTGACAATTTATTTGGTATCAGAGCGTAGGTTCCGAGTTCCTTCGGGTCTTTGGGTTTTTGGAGTTCGCCAAGTTTGGCAGGTTAACTGGGGTATTTTCGGAGTTGTACGAATTTCCGACGATTTTTATGTTTCGGAAATTCGAGGTATTATTGACAAGGTCAATATGGGGGATTTGGCGACATCTCATGGCTAATAAATTCTAGAAAATTTTCTAGATTTAGTGCATATTTATATTGGTTATATTTTGGTTATGCGGTGATATCATGTTTTATCTAGTATTGTTTTAACCTGATATCTATTGGACTGTTAGATTTTTAGGTTGCTGGTTTATAGATAGCATTTGGTTATAAATTGCTATTACTGCTATACGTAGCTTGTTATCATTGTGATAAAAATGATTAGATATTATTGGTAGATGTATACCTCTTACTTTTAGTATTAGGATTGGACTAGTACTAGAATTAGACTAGTTGAATGATATGAATAAGATGGATAAATTCGTAGAAGGTATGTATAGAGGTTCTTTGACTCTCTAGATCCTAGTGCATGATGACATGATTATATTGCTTATGTAGTTTAGGGTATATATAGGCATATGATGCATTATTTAGTATTGTCTTGACTTTGTTCTGGCATGACCCTTTAGTTATACCCTAATTAATTCCAGCCATTGATTGCTGTTAGTATGACTATGCTGTTGTTTATTAGACAGCGTGTTATGTGTTTATATGGTTATGTGTTTTCGCGGTGGATACCATGATTAAGACTGGTAGAGATAGAATAACTTAGATGAGGTTATTCTGTAGGAGCGGATCTCAGGAATGAAACAATATTAGTAGAACCCTAGGTGTGGAAACCCTAGGCGTAATAACCCGGATGTGCATATTGGTATATGTTTATCCATTTACTATTTCAGTGATATGATGATCGGACCAGTAGAGTTCGTATGATTAGGATACGATTAATCCTTCGAGGGTATATAACATTGTTCATATCTAGGTTGCCAACTATATCTCTTATTCTTGGTGGAGAGAGAGTCTGCAGTAGAGTCTCTCTATAGGTAGGTGCTTTGTATATTTGGGGTCAATCATGCCTCCCAATCATGGTTGAGATGACCTACTGTAAGGTTATACTCGTGCGTTATCCGCTCGAAGTTGGTGATAATCGGATTCGTATGACACCTGTAGCTAGATAGCTACTTTACATCTTAAGTATCCACGAGATCTGTTCGTGGTAGCATGTTGTAGCATGCATGATTGAACTGGTAGGATGGTATAATTTAGGTTTAACCCTCTTGCCGGGCTTGTTAGTAGAGGGGTGACCCTTATTGGCCTTGATAGGTGTTTCCTATTAGTTGGGACGAAACTCTATGATTAATCGTCTCGACGTGATTATTAGTGGACTTATGATTTTGATCGCCCTTGATAACCGATCATGTTAGAAGGGTTGAAACACTAGACTTAACCATCTCGACTTATTTATTTATAAGTCGATGATCTTTACCGACTTTGGTAAATATTTCGTTTTAGAGGTGTTGAAACCCTCGCTTGACCGCCTCAATGGATTAATGGTAGATTGATGATCTTTGTAGACGTTGATGGTCGTTTTATGCTGGATGTATTGGATAACTCTAGGTTTAACAACCTAGGATAATCGACTGCCCACGCGACCTATTAGTGGTAGTACGCTAGTGCATGCAGTCAATAACTGGATATTTATATACTGGCTGTCTATCCACGAGTTCCATTCGTGGTAGCATGTAGTTGCGCGTAGACCGTGCTATTGATTGTCGGCCCATGGGTTACGTTCGCGGTAGCTCATAGATAGTTTCCTTTTTGTGCGAGAGCCACGAGGCTTTATCGTGGTATCTGGATGTGCACTGCTTGTTGTAGTGGTTGTGTATGTTGCAGGTATATTTATTATACTGCTGATCAGGTTAGTTGCAGACTGATATTGGTACTTTGAGGGTTGGGTTACTCTAGCTTGTTCCCTGTGACTTCCATTATGTGCATTATGATTATGCACTATTGTCTATACATCCACAGAGTGGTTGTACTCACCCCCTCCTCACTTATCCTTTAGGTTAACTGATGGAGGACGTGTCATGTTGACCTACCTTGTGTCGCTCAGAGAGTTCCTTGTCGTGCTTGTTCTACTGCATCGTCGAGACGCCGCTTTGTTTACTTTATCGGTATTGCATTTTAGTTATGCACTTTGGATTTTGTCGCAATTTGTTTTGGTGTTAGAAAACTATTTTACTTTAATTGATATATGTTTAGTCGTGCATGCATGCAGTTATTAAAATACTTGTATTTCTATAATTATTTCGAGGTTTTTACCAGATCTGGTCTATGTATTTCGGAATATTATCACTAAGGGGCTCCTCCGTCATTTAGAGGATGGATATGCTCCCAGGACGTGACAATTTTATTGGTTTGCGGTTTTGGTTTGTGGGTTTTGTGTTTCGAGGATTATCTTATCCTTGGATTTTTGGGAATTCTCGGGTTTTGGGACCAGGCGAGCTGAAGGATATCTCTGAGCTATAGGAAAAGTATTGTCTTTAGTGGTTAGGAAAACTATTGACTTAGTGAAATTGTCCCTACTGGTGGTCGGGGACGAGGTCGATGACGTATTGACCTTGCGGAACTTAACGATGATTTCGGAAGTACGGACTCTTTAGAGGTGCCGACTGATGTCGAATTAGGAAGCTAGGGATTTGGCCAGCTAGCCACTAATTGGAAGGACAAGGAGTAAACTCTCAGAGAGTATCAGTCCCTACTAATAGTGATTTGGTTATGGATAAGGCGTGTATACTTACACTGGTTAAGACAATAAAGGATCGTTTTACATTATTATAAGAGCTGTTGGATGGGATATTTATCTGTCCCAGAATTTCTTCCAGAGAAGATCCGGAACTCTTTGTTAAAAGAGAGATGGACCTTTGAGGTTATGCATCGATTAATGATGATAGAATGCGGTAGTTGTGGAAGGAAATGAATATCCTTCATTGTGGATATATGATCTATTTAGATCAGCTATAGGATACCTATATGCACTCTAGGATTGATTGGTGACTGGTGTGATGATATTGTAGTGACATGGTGTCATACAATTATCATTGTCATTGTGATGAATGTTATATCATCAGCTTAGAGTAAAGAGAATACATGTGTGTAGCGATGACAATTTCATACTTGGTATGAATTGTTTGAGCTTTTGATTATCTTATTAGATTTATTGACGACTTAGTCGTCTAGGGATTTGGGAAGTCGTGTATTCTGGACACGATTGACTCAGTTGTGGTCGTTGGAGTTGCGTAACTTGGCCACTGATGATGGTGGTAGTTGGAGTTGCGCACTCGACCACCGTAGATGGTGGTTTTCTTGGTATTGATTTGATCATTACCATGGATATGGATAGGATGCTCTAGCGGTACTACATCACTGATTGGTTGGACAAGGAAGGTGATGGAATTTATGTGGTCTGAAGCTTGTGAAACTAGTTTCAGGGCTCAGACGATAGTTGACTTTTACGCCAGTGTTGATTAATTATTCTGGTGTGGATGGAAGGGTGGTGTATATGGATGCAACCTTTCGGGGATCGGAGCGATTCCGATACTATTGAATAAGACGTATCCTAAGCTTACGACAGTTAAAGAACTGCGAGATAAGCCGTCATATATATGACATGTGTTGGATCGAAAGTGTCGCTAGAGGGGGGGGTGAATAGCGATACGGTGTCGTTAAAAACTTTTGCAATAAGTAAAAAGCAAGTAGAGAATGCACAGCGGAAATATAAAGTAGACAAGATATTTTTACGTGGTTCACAATCTTTCGATTGCTAATCCACGGCCCTAGTGATCCTTGATCACGTACGGAGGGCAATTCACTAAAACCACTCCTCCTCGTTGGAGGTAGGAGCAACGATTACAAAAAGAAATCAAGGCAAAGGGACACTCCCCCTTTCCTTGTTACGATTAAAGCACAAAGACAATTTAAAGAAGTAGAACTTAAATAAATATACCGACAACTCTTATAAGTAGAAGATGTAGCTTTCGTTGTCGGCGGCACTTCGTCGTAGCAAATGTGAGTAGTAGTAGCGGCGTTACGACGGCGTGTTGAGAGCTCTTGAATTCTTGTATTTGCTTGGAGTGAACATGTCTATTTATGGATATTGATCTATGAATTTAGACATAGGTAGTGTCCAAGGTGAGGTTCTTATCCCAACTCAAGGATGAGGTGTTTCATCCAACCACCTTGTGCCACCTCCAACCTTCTTGTGCGCCAACTCAAGGATGAGGTGTTTCATCCAACCACCTTGTGCCACCTCCAACCTCCTTGGGCGCCAACTTGAGGATGAGGTGTTTAATCCAACCACCTTGTGCCACCTCCAACCTTCTTGTGCGCCAACTCAAGGATGAGGTGTTTCATCCAACCACCTTGTGCCACCTCCAACCTCCTTGGGCGCCAACTTGTTGGAGCCATTCAACTTGTGCCACATCATGGAAGCCAACCATCTTGTGCCAACTCACCTTATTTTGGGCGTCCACCACAAGGAAGCTTGGTGATGGTTTGGATGTCCACCTTGATGCCACATCACCCTTTGTACCAAAACACGAGTCAAGTCCAAATTCACCCCCTTGAAATTCGAGCTCTTCTCGAGGCTGGAACTTGACTAGCAGTTGACTGTAGTCAAAGGGTTTTGGACTGCAGTACAAGTTAGCTTAAAATATAAAGTACGATGGTTCTAACCATCTGATCTCGACCTAGACCTTCCATTGGAGGTATTGGGTCGGATCTACGCTTAACGACCTTGCTTCGCTTTCACACGAGCTTACCTTGTAGCCTCGCTTCCGGTCTTCACCCGAGTACCTCGGCTTCCTCCGAAGTCCCTCTGGCGTTGCCCGACCACCTCGGTTCCCACCGGGTGTCGCAGACCTTCCGCTCAACTTTAGCATTTCTGCACACTTAATTGAGCTCGTAAGATAACAAATATACCCTTAACTATTGAGCCTTTTGCCATAATCAAAATACCGGTTCGACTTTGGTGCCCACTGCACCAACAATCTCCCCCTTTTTGATTCATGGCAAACCGACACAAAAGTTAAGGAAAAATTAATCATAACGAAGCTAGCATAATGATTAAGCATGAATGAGCTAGCATAAAGATTAAATATGAATGAGCTAGCATAATGATTAAGCATGAATGAGCTAGCATAAAGATTAAATATGAATGAGCTAGCATAATGATTAAGTATGAATGAGCTAGCATAATGATTAAGTATGAATGAGCTAGCATAAAGATTAAGCATGAGTGAGCTAGCATAAAGATTAAGCATGAGTGAGAAATATTATTGTTTGAGTTCTCCCTTTGAGGAACCTCCCTTGACCGAAGGTGAGTTCTTGAAAAATAATTTTTACTCCCCCTTAATAGTTGCTTAAGTAAACGGAATTACTTAATATAAAAGGTAATAATTTTGTTTACTTTCTTCCCCTTTAATTTTGGTAATAATTTTGTTTACTTTCTTCCCCTTTAATTTTGGTTAATTTTGGTTACTTTTGTGACTTTCTCCCCCTTTTGCCTTAACTCAAAAAGTTTGTAAATATATTTTAGGGTTTGTAAGTCCAAGCAAGTTCCCAATATGATTTCTAAGGTTTGATTTGGACTCAACATACTCTAGTTGTATAGTTCCATTAGTTACATGTTCCCTAATGAAGTGGTGTTTAACTTCTATATGTTTTGTCCTAGAATGACATATTGGATTTTTAGTTAAGTTAATTGAACTGATGTTATCTATGTAGGTTTTAATGTTGTTAAAGATTAAGCTAAAGTCTTGGAGAGTGTGCTTCATCCACAGGAGCTGAGAGACACACTCACCCATCGCAACGTATTCGGCTTCGGTGGTAGATAAGGCAACGCAATGTCGCTTCCCATCGCACTAATTCACTAGACTCGAGCCGAGGATTTGACAACAACCACTCGTGCTCTTTCTATCGAGTTTACTACCGGCATAGTCGGAGTCGGAGTAGCCGATTAGATTAAACTCGGTAGATCTAGGGTACCAAATACCTACGTTTAGCGTGCCCTTTAGATATCTAAGGATACGCTTGACTAGGGTTAGGTGAGACTCCTTGGCACAGGTTTGTAACCTTGCGCACATACTTACCGCAATAAAATGCTGGGTCGGCTCGCGGTTAAGTATAGGAGACTTCCTATTGCGCTCCTATAGTATTTTAGGTCAACGGGTTTTCCTTCTACATCTTCGTTTATATTAACATTAGTTGCCATAGGTGTATTGATTATTTTAGCATCTTGCACTCCAAATCGATTTATTAAGTCCTTAGTATATTTTTGTTGATGTAAATATATTCCATCTTTAGTTTGTTTAATTTGTAAACCTAAGAAGAAACTTAACTCTCCTACTAAATTCATTTCAAATTCACTTTCCATAAGTGAGATGAATTCGTTTAGCAGGATCGAGTTGGTAGTTCCAAAAATTATATCATCTACATAGATTTGGGCTATAAAGATTTCTTTTCCTACGGTTTTTACGAATAAGGTTGGGTCGACTAAACCTTGGTTGACGGGGGCGTAGGTCTCATCGTAATCTAAACCTTCGACTTGACTAAACCCTTTTGCGACTAACCTAGCTTTATTTCTAACTACTTCACCTTTATCATCAAGTTTATTTCGAAATACCCACCTTGTTCCAATAATTGATTTTTCTTTAGGTGGTGGTACTAATTCACTTCATTTCTAGTGAATTGAGCTAGCTCTTCTTGCATAGCAATAATCCTCGGATCAAGAAGTGCTTGTTCAATAGTTTTGGGTTCGATTTTGGAAATTAACGAGATTTGACTAAGGTTTCGTATGAAGCTCTAGTTCGAACCCTAAATTTGGATCACCTATAACTTGATTGATAGGATGATTTGTTTGAGTCTTAGTGTGACTCGTTAGGGTCATCTATCACTTGGTCGATAGGATGACTTGGGTGAGTTCTAGTTTGACTTGGGTTAGAGTCATCTATCACTTGGTCGATAGGATGACTTGGGTGAGTTCTAGTTTGACTTGGGTTAGAGTCATCTATCACTTGGTCGATAGGATGACTTTGGTTAGGACGAGATTCAAGTTCAAGATCAGTCGGGTTCGCTATAAGTTGATTTGCTAGTTGGTTTTGTTAAGGATTGAACGGGTTCGTGTCCTTCGTAAAAACTATATTAATGGTTTCTTCGACTCTTATGTAGTAGGATCAATGGAATTACTAAAGGGTTGTTTGTAAGTTTTAAACCTAAATCATCTCACCAATATCTACATGATCAAAACATGTTATTCCTATGTGTTATGTGAGATGACTTTCAATTTTACTTGATTAATTTTAATGAATTTAAATTAACCAACATTAGGTTAGATTCGATTTAGTCTAAGCTCATCAAGTAATCTTTTCAAGAGATTAGCTGTCGCAGGCGAGGCACGAGGCCTTCTTTGATCGAACAACGACCACTTCCTTAGACAAAGCTAATTTCAAGAAATTGATAACTCGACTTACTTGAGACTACATCTTGGTCTAACTAGTTATTTTTGAAAAGAGGCTCTGAGGCTCAATCTTTCGTAGGATTTTAGTTGATTTATTTTTGAAAAGAGGCTCCCTAGGCTCAATCTTTCGCAGGATTTTAGTTGGTTATGAGTCCTATCTAACCATTCTAAAAATAAAGGAAAACTAAGCATGCAATTTCTAAGACTTAACAAAATACATTTTGTATTGGCTCCCTCGACCATTGAATCGAGTGGGTCTATTCACATAGTGAATTTGGTCCTTGGGAACCCAATACATGTTAGATCCTAAAGTTGAAATCAAAGTGGTCTTAGGGACCCATGCTTGGACATTTTTCTTATGTTGGTTTACTATAGACATATATGACTTATTGGTTGTATTTGAGTTAAACCCGAGTCCGCCTTGTTGTACACGGCCCTTTGTGATCCAAGTAAGAGGTCAAGTCCCTTGGATCCCAAAGTGAACCTTTCCAACGTGTTCCTAAGGTCTTCGACTTGTGTTTTCAAAGCAGTTCTCAACTTCAAGCTTTTCAACTTGAGTTGAGTCCTCCTCTTGAATACGAGTAGTCGAAGAGGTTAGGAGACCTCATGTTTGAGAAGGTTAACCTCCTCAATTAGGGTCTCGACCTTGACTCGGACTTAGCTAGTTTCATTTAAAAATTTAATTGCATCTACAAAAAGTATTAAGTAACGACCGACTTACCCTTAATGATTCTTTTGAACCGGATACGGATCCGTGGCTTGTCTTGAATGGAAGCTCATCCGGACTGACTCTTCTTGGTTTGAGTCGTGCTCGGTCGGCTTGGCCATTAGAGCTTGGATATCGCCTTCTTCCTCCGGGGTGGCTTGCTTGGGGCTTCTTCTTCTTGGAACTCGCAACTAACGCAATACTCTTCTCGGCACGGACCACGTTAGTTTGCTAATGTAATTCAAGTTCCGAAAACAATTCGTCTAACCTAATTTTAGAAAGGTCCTTGGAGACCTTGTAGGCATCGACCATGGATGCCCACAAGGTGGTCCTAGGAAACGAGTTAAGAGAATACCTGATAAGGTCACGATTCTCGACCTTTTGTCCGATGGCATGGAGTTGGTTGACGATGTCTTGGATACGAGCATGTAGTTGAGTTGCGGTCTCATTTTCCTGCATTTTCAAGTTATACAATTTATTTAAAAGTAAATCTCTTTTACATACCTTCGTGTCGTCGGTGCCTTCGTGTAGTTCCACTAGCTTGGTCCATAAGTCCTTTGCACTAATGAAGGGGCCGACGCGGTTGAGCTCTTCCTTGGACAACCCACATTGCAAGATTTGAGTTGCCTTGGCATCGGCTTCTACTTGTTTTTTCATGGAATTTGACCATTGATCGTAACCCAAAGATTCACCATCTTCATTAGGAAGTGTGAAACCGGTTTGGATTACGATCCACATCTCGATTTGGGTTTTAAGAAAGCATTCCATCCGACCCTTCCAATAAGGAAAGTCATTACCGTTGTAAACGGGGTCAAGGCGGTGCTAAACCCTTCGAGATGGGCCATTTAAAAACAAGAAGAAGAACGATTTAAAAGAATCTTGCAAAACACACACGGAAAGAATATTCCAAGACTTTCGTCTTGGATTAGTAGTGCGGGAAGTAAAAAAAGATATATAAAATATAATTTGCAAAAAGAAATAAACAATCAAATTCGAATGTCGTTGAAGTTCCGGAGGACAACCTTACTCGGGATCTAACCCGAAGGACAACCTTATCCGGATCCTAAAGCCTCTAATGCAATTCTATATGTAGGAGAAGATAAGCAAGTGAAATAATTATAAAAACAGAAATAAATAAATAAAAATCTGTGAAAAAGAAAACAAAGCTAGATTGGTGGTTTCACCGAATCTTAGCGCCTACTCGATACCAATTGTTGGATCGAAAGTGTCGCTAGAGGGGGTGAATAGCGATACGGTGTCGTTAAAAACTTTTGCAATAAGTAAAAGCAAGTAGAGAATGCACAAATGAAATATAAAGTAGACAAGATATTTTTACGTGGTTCACAATCTTCGATTGTTAATCCACGGCCCTAGTGATCCTTGATCACGCACGAGGGCAATTCACTAAAACCACTCCTCCTCGTTGGAGGTAGGAGCAACGACATAAAAAGAAATCAAGGCAAAGGACACTCCCCCTTTCCTTGTTACGATTAAAGCACAAAGACAATTTAAAGAAGTAGAACTTAAATAAATATACCGACAACTCTTATAAGTAGAAGATGTAGCTTTCGTTGTCGGCGGCACTTCGTCGTAGCAAATGTGAGTAGTAGTAGCGGCGTTACGACGGCGTGTTGAGAGCTTTTGAATTCTTGTATTTGCTTGGAGTGAACATGTCTATTTATGGATATTGATCTATGAATTTAGACATAGGTAGTGTCCAAGGTGAGGTTCTTATCCCAACTCAAGGATGAGGTGTTTCATCCAACCACCTTGTGCCACCTCCAACCTTCTTGTGCGCCAACTCAAGGATGAGGTGTTTCATCCAACCACCTTGTGTCACCTCCAACCTCCTTGGGCGCCAACTTGAGGATGAGGTGTTTCATCCAACCACCTTGTGCCACCTCCAACCTTCTTGTGCGCCAACTCAAGGATGAGGTGTTTCATCCAACCACCTTGTGCCACCTCCAACCTCCTTGGGCGCCAACTTGTTGGAGCCATTCAACTTGTGCCACATCATGGGAGCCAACCATCTTGTGCCAACTCACCTTATTTTGGGCGTCCACCACAAGGAAGCTTGGTGATGGTTTGGATGTCCACCTTGATGCCACATCACCCTTTGTACCAAAACACGAGTCAAGTCCAAATTCACCCCTTTGAAATTCGAGCTCTTCTCGAGGCTGGAACTTGACTAGCAGTTGACTGTAGTCAAAGGGTTTTGGACTGCAGTACAAGTTAGCTTAAAATATAAAGTACGATGGTTCTAACCATCTGATCTCGACCTAGACCTTCCATTGGAGGTATTGGGTCGGATCTACGCTTAACGACCTTGCTTCGCTTTCACACGAGCTTACCTTGTAGCCTCGCTTCCGGTCTTCACCCGAGTACCTCGGCTTCCTCCGAAGTCCCTCTGGCGTTGCCCGACCACCTCGGTTCCCACCGGGTGTCGCAGACCTTCCGCTCAACTTTAGCATTTCTGCACACTTAATTGAGCTCGTAAGATAACAAATATACCCTTAACTATTGAGCCTTTTGCCATAATCAAAATACCGGTTCGACTTTGGTGCCCACTGCACCAACAACATGGACTTAACAATGATTATGTTGTTTGGTAGAGGTGAGGAGCCGTAATGCTCATGGGGTTTTGGCTAGCTACTGGACAGCTACTATAGAGTAGCTGGAACACAAATGGTTGTAACAAGGAAGTTTGGTCGCGATAGCCTCCCATGCACTTATAGAGTGTGTGGTGGAGTGGATGTTGGATGGTAGATGGACTACTGTCTCTGACACCGAGGAGGATAATGGTTTCTGAAGTTGCATTAGTTTAAGGAACAGATGCTTCAGGAAATTCCGATTCCGGAATGGAAGTGGAAGCATATTATTATAGATGTTGTGGTGGGTTTGCCTAGGACACATCAAGGCCATGACGCGATTTGGGTAGTCGTTGACCGACTAACCAAATCCGCGCACTTCTTAGCGATTCGGAAGACTGACTCTTTGGATCGTTTGACAGAGTTATATTGTCGGGATATCATCAAATTGCATGGTGTCCTTTGAGCATTATATCAGATAGAGATCCCTGGTTCACGTCTCGGTTTTGGCAGAGTCTGCAGCAGGCCTTAGGCATGCAGCTTCGTTTTAGTACTGCATTCCATCCGCAGATAGATGGACAGTCTGAGCGGGCCATTTAGATACTAGAGGATTTGCTGGGGTCCTGTGTTATGGATTTCGGGGGCAACTGGGAGGACCAGTTGCTAGGACACATAGAGCTCAGCATGAGGCAGGGTCGGTATGTACTATCAGACAAAGGATGATCGAGACGCAGGATCGTCAGAATAGTTATGCAGATCGGAGACGGAGACCTCGGGAGTTCTCTATTGGTGACCAGGTATTCCTGCAAGTATCACCCACGAAAGGAATGAAGAGATTTGACCTCCGTGGTAAGTTAGCTCCAAGGTACATTGGGTCTTTCGAGATTTTGGAGAGGATCGGAGCAGTCGCTTACCGTCTAGGACTACCACCGTTTTTAGTTGGTATCCAGGATGTGTTTCATGTGTCCATGCTGAGGAAGTATATGTCAGACTCTACACATTCTATCAGATGTGTCAGGTTCCATTCAACCTGATGCTACTTACGCAGAGGTTCCGGTACGGATTTTGGATTTCAAGGAACGACGGTTGCGGAACAAGGTTGTGCGACTTGTCAAGGTCGGGTGGAGTCATCACACCGACGAGGAAGCTACTTGGGAGCTCGAGGAAAAGATCAGAGCTCAATACCCCCACTTGTTTACTTAAGGTACGTTAGGTATATTTTCAATACTTGTGGTGTTTCTTACTTGTTGTGCATTTGAGTAGGAAATTTGGGGACCAAATTTTTATTTAGTGGGGGAGAATGTTAAATACTGGAAAATTTAAAATACTAAATTAATGGCCAAAAATTAAGATAAATAATCCCAGAAATTATTTCGGGATTTTTGGAGAATTTTAGAAATTTTTTGAGAATTTTCTAGAATTAAATGGAATTTATATAATAATTGGTCGCGGAAAGATTTAATAGGTTTTATTAAAGCCTGTTTGGAATATTGATTAATGAGAAGTTAATAAGTTTCATTAACCTATAATATATAAAGGAAACCTAAGTTAGGGTTCCTTAATATCCTATTTTTCTCCCGATTCCTTTCCTCTTCGCCCGACTACCTCCTTTCTCTTCCGCGCTCTCTGCTCTCTCACGAAAATTCCTCTTCCCACCGCAACCGACAGCCGACGCCGCCCTCCTCGCTGCTGACCGTCGCCTTCCCGGTGCCTAGACCGACGATTTCTGTTCACGAGCCCTTCTCACGCGATCTCGCCGCCGCAGTTTTCTTCTCCGGCTCCTCGCCTTCGACCGCTGCGCCGCAGCCAGCAACCACGATTTGTGGTCGCGCTCCCCTCCAATCCCAGATGCGCCTTCTCTTCCTCGTTCCTCTCTCACGCGCGCCGCACCGGCAGCCCCTCCCGCGCCGCCATGCCTTGTGCCGACGCCTCTCCTTGCGCCTGCTTTCTTCTTCCCAGTAGCCTTGTAGCCGAATCCACCATCATTACGCCCCTCGGCGCACTGGCCGTCGCCGTGAGCCTCTTCTTCCCCCTCTCGGCGTGCGGGATCGGCGCCGTCCTTGCGTCCCGACACCATGAGCGGTTGGCGTCGCGTGTTCGCCCACGCCGACGCCTCCTCCTCGCCCTTCTCTCGGTGGTTGTTGGAGCAGCGATTAGAAATCGGGTGAGATTGTTGCGGTGGGGAGCCGCTTCCGCCGAGCATCCGAGCAAGTGATTAGGGCAACAAGGAAATTTGCCGGCGAACTGAGCAGTTGGGAGGTTCCAATCGCAGGCATATCTCGAGCTATCTCTTGTTTGGTTTTGGTTTGGTTGAGGGTGGCTGTGGGTGGATAAGGTTGGGTGTGAATTTAGGAAATTGATTTGGGGGAAGGATTGGTTGCCAGTGGGATCCTAGGGTCGGTAAGCACGATTTTGATTGTGTTATTCGGTTAATTGTAATTGTTCAGTGGAGATTAGATTGTTGGTTGATTTCGGATAAATTTTGATATGGGAGATGGATCTACTTTGAGTGGATTGGCTGTGAGGGTTAAGGTGTTCTATTTGGGTGGTTTTGGTCGACTGTGTAACGGTTGGATAAATTAGTGGAATTGAAAATTTATTTAGGTTAATTGGTTTATGTAAGAAATTGATTAAGTATTCGATTTGTCGGTGAATTGCATTTTTAGTGCTTAACAATAGTTATACTATATGCAGGTTTCAGTCACGAGGCAGGTTCACGGTCGTGACGATTTGGTTGTTTTCTCGAGCATTTTTATCAGGCGGGTATTTTGACTTATCTCCTAGATATAGTCAAATGTTGATATGCTAGTTAGGATAGCTTGCAATAATTTTCATGTTTATATGTCTAGTATGTTTTCTGTGCCTACTAGATACATGCATTTGATCAGTATGATTATATCTTCCCTGTTTTATTTGGATCATAGATATGCGCTTATTGATTGTGCATATTATTCGGATAGGTGTATTTAGTTGGATTTACATGCTTTAGTATCATGCACCATCTTGCATGATTGCATCGTCGAGCCGGGTTCCTTTATAGTTGAGCCATGACTTACATGGCTCGCTGCACACTGCCACTCATGGGTTAGTGGTACATCAGGAGGATGTGTGCAGTTGCTCTGTCAGGCTCCGCTGGTCCGCTCATGGGTAGCGATGAGGCAGCGTGGTAGCGGACAGGGATCCCTCCTCTGGTCTATGACACCGGGAGATGAGAGCTTAGCTCCCCCACTCTGTTTGGGGAAGGAGGATAGGTGTACTCCGACAGCATCCTGTCCACTCGGTCACTCAGGAGCAGTGATGGCAGAGTGCACAGTTGTCATAGCCCTACCCACTCGGCTTCACCATCGCGTGTGAGGCGGCTGACTGGCGTTAGGGGTGACCATGTCATTTGCACGGCATGCACTTTGCACGGATTGCATTTGTATTGTGTTTGCCGCATTATTGTATTGATGCCTTGGATGTTGCATATGATTGTCATGCATACAGGATACATGTTTTTATATGGTGATGACTCTTATTGTAGGACACTTGCTCCTATAACAGGGTAGGAGATTCAGGTGAGTACAGTCCTTTTGCATTTATTTCTTGCTTACCATATATATGAGATTGTACTGACATGATTAGTATTGTTAGCTATATCTTGCTATTCATATCGACAAATATCCGCTAAGTTCTTTGAACTTATCCCGTGGTTTTATATTTATTTCAGGATGATGCTGTCAGGAGAGTTCAGTTGCCAATCCTCCTCATTGAAGTGGATAGGTTTTATGGGTCTTATAATTTTGGTTATTAGTTTTATGGATTGGGATTTTATTAGAGGATATGTTTAGGATTTATGTTTGGATTGTATACCGGTGGATGTTTTGGTTATATTAGTTATGTCTTTGTGGACTTATATTCGGTTCGTTTTGGTTGTATGTTCCTGCTCAGATGGAAGAAGGGGTAGGTCTTGATGTTTTAGATCTTTTACTTATTTTGGTTGATGGCCTGAGGCCGCATATTATGTGGTGGTATGTTCCGGTCGTGTTGACCGATGTTTAGTGGCCGTGTAGGCCTTGTATTAAAAATTGGTATTGTCACCCGTACAGGGGAGGTGCTGTCGGATTTTCGTCTGGCGGAGACTCCCTCGGGGCGTGACAGCCACAGTTGGTGTGTGGGCGGCTAGGAGGTGTAGTCGACAGCGGTTGCACGCTTGATGCCCCATCCACGACCAGCCTCCGCCCGATTCCTCTGCCACTGATGTCGACAGCGGCTGCAGGTTGTTCTAGTCTAGGGCTGCAACATTACCGTCAGAGTAGGTGAGTTGTTTATTCTCTACTTTGATTTTGGATGGGATTCATGTTCATTGTTGTAACACCCCCCTAGTCTTTCCACTCTTTAACAGGGAAGATGTCACTATTTTACTGTCTTTATCTTTAATTCATGCAATATACTAATGTAATATGCTAACAACTAAAATAATCATAAGGACCTTTACATCACTTAAACAATATCAAACATGACATAAGAAACTAAAAAAATATGATTTAGACATTTGCACTTAGGATCTTTTACTTCCACTGTTCCATCGCCACACACACCCAACACTTCATCCGCCATGCCACCTTACTGAAGATTTTCTTTACCTTTATCTGCAGTATAAGGAAATGCAAACTATAAGCAATAACGCTTAGTAAGTACTTTCTATGCTCACAAAAACATGCACTGTATGAAATTATGCAACTAGTTCTCTCGTCCTGGATACATTGATACACATGCAATCATAACTGGAAATCATAACTCTGATTACATGTCTCTTGTATAAATCATGCTCTTAAGTATTTTAAAACTTGTAAATAGTGTATCTGATCTGAAATGATTAACTTTGAAAACTTTTACTTATACTTATACTGATACTTTAAAATAATAATCATCCTGGATATGGGCCCGACATAGTACCAATGCGCGCATTCCTAATAGGCCGGGGTGGCCAACTACCGAACCTACTAGGTAATCAAATCGAGGGTCTCGGCCCGTGGCGAAATCGATGCTTACATGCCTCATCAAAAGTAAAATACTTCCTTTATACTTATATTCTTATACATACTGAAGGAAATGCTCTTAATCCCCTAAATCATGAATGAGGAGCACCACATTATGCTCTTGACCCCCAAAACTGAAATGGGGAGCATACTGAAGATCGTTGTGCTCTTGATCCCCAAGTCGAATGGGGAGCATCTTTAAATTTTCTTTATAAAGGAAATATTTTTTTTTTTACATCTTACTCCATATCATGCATATGATTGTAAGCTACAACTCATCTACAACATGCATGATCATGAATCACATTCTTATCATGGATCTAAACATGATGCTGAATTATCCATAATATAACGGTAAAATCACGTAACCGAAAACACCATGCATAACTGAAAATAACATGCACATAAAAACATATTAATAATATACGATAACTACTTATACTGCAGGTGAGCAATACTTACCTTCGATTGCTTTAACTTATATTTGTAAAATCTAATGAGATGCAACCTTCTATCCCGCCCTAGCAGCTGCCCTCTAAGGACTCTTGAATCCCACCTTTCCTTGGATTCGGCAGAGAAGACAACCCTAGGAGAAAATTCTCCTTGATGTGTGGTTCGGCGGTGGAGGGACCAAGAGAGAGTAGAGAGGTGTCCTCTAGGGTATTAGGGAGGTTAAATTTATAATCGTCAAGGCTTAACCTATTCCCTTATAAATTTCCTTAAATCTCTCTCTTTAACAGAATTAATTCCTTCTTCAATTAAATTCGTGACTTCTCCCTAATCATATAAAATTTTTATTGGATTTTTGATGACTCGCCCCTTTTTGAAAATTTCCTATTGAATTAATCCACGAGGAAGAAATTATGGAGGCGCTTTCTTTCTTCTTCTTCTTTTTTTTTTTATTTTTCTTTGATTCGGCGGCGGTGGAGCAAAACGAGGGTTAGATTAGGGTGGCGTCGGCGTGAGGTTTAAAGGAGAGGAGAGAGAGATTCTATAATAAAATAATATATATATATATATATATATATATATATATATATATATATATATAAATTAGAGTTTTCTTCATTTAATTACCCCTTTAAATAATTAGTCAAATTAACCAATCTTTCCTTTTTTTTCGCCTATAGATATATTTTGTTATATCCTATCCATTGGTAATCTTATGACTTAGTAGTGGGAAGCCTATTCTCCCAAACCAACGGTTCATGGTTCAAGCCTCGACTAACGAACCAATTATTTCTATTTATTATTATTATTATTATTATTATTATTATTATTATTATTATTATTATTATTATTATTATTCTATTCCTATTTTTATTATTCTTATTCTTATTCTTATTTCTATTTTCCTCTAATAAAAATAGGAATTAAAATTTTGGATGTTACAATCCCTTATACCTTATAAAAGTTTCGTCCTCGAAACTTAGAAAAGCTCAGGGTACTTTTGCTTCATGTCATCCGCACATTCCCAGGTTGCTTCTTCAACCCTTTGACTTTGCCATAAGACTTTTACTAACGGTATTTCTTTGTTTCTTAGTTTCCTGACTGCTCGATCTATTATCTGAATAGGTCGACTTTCATAACTTAGATCTGTCTGAATCTGTACCGTCTGTGGCTCAATCACTTGGTTGGTGTCTGGGACGTGCTTCTTAAGCATTGAAACATGAAATACATTGTGGATAGCTGACATTTCCTGTGGTAGCTCTAGCTCATAAGCTACCTTACCAACTCTCTTGGTGATCAGGTAGGGGCCTATATATCTGGGACTTAACTTGCCTTTCTTCCCAAATCTCATTACCCCTTTCATAGGAGCTACCTTAATGAAAACTGAATCTCTGACTTGGAACTCTAGGGGTCTGCGTCGGACATCGGCGTAACTCTTCTGCCGACTTTGGGCAGTCTCTATCCTTTGACATATGTTCTTTATAGCTTTGGTGGCGTCATCTATAAAATCAGTCTTGAGTCCCATTTCTTTCTTCTCGCCACCCTCATACCAACAGATAGGCGATCTGCATCTCCTTCCATACAAGGCTTCATAAGGTGTCATTCCAATTGTGGTTTGATAACTATTATTATAGGCAAACTCTGCCAAACACAAATATTTGCACCAGCTTCCTTTAAAATCCAAGGCACAAGCTCTGAGCATGTCCTCCAATATCTGATTCACTCTTTCTGTTTGCCCATCTGTCTGAGGATGAAATGCAGTGCTGAATCGTAACTTAGTGCCGAGGGCTTTCTAAACACACTTCCAGAAGTGTGAAATGAAGCGACTTTCTCTATCAGAGATAATGGTTTTAGGTACTCCATGCAGTCTAATCACTTCCTTGACGTATAACTGGTCTAACTGCTCCATGGAGTATGATATTCTGATAGACATGAAGTGAGCAGACTTTGTCAATCTATCGACAACTACCCAAATAGAATCGTAGCCATTGGTTATTTTGGGCAGTCCTACTATGAAATCCATGGCTAGTTCCTCCCACTTCCATTCCGAATCTGGATAGGTTGAGAACCTCCCGGTCTCCGTGTTCGACTTTCACTCCGACATGTTAGGCAAGTGCTAACATACTTAGCCACGCCTCTTCATACCAAGCCACGAATTTCCCTTTCATATCTTGATACATCTTGGTGGATCCAGGATGCATCGAATATGGGGTCCCATGAGCTTCTTCTAGGATCTTCTTTCTTAAGTCTGGGTCGTTGGGGATACATAGGCGTTCACCCAAATATAATACCCCACTATCAGAGACACGGAATCCTTCATCCTTCCCTTCTTGGATCTCTTGCTTGATCCTTTGGATGCTAGGATCTTTGTCCTGTCTCGCTAATATATCCTCAAATAGTGTAGGTACTATGGTCAAGGCGGAGAGCTGTCCAGAAATGATCTCAACTCCAAAATTCATTATCTCTTTCTCCAGTGGTTGGGATAGTGTTGCTAGGGACATCAAGGTGGCGCATGATTTTCTACTCAACTGCTACTTTGTTTGCCTTTCCAGGATGGTAGTGGATTTCACAGTCATAGTCCTTTACTAGCTCAAGTCATCTGCGCTGTCGCATATTCAGATCCTTCTGAGTGAAGAAATACTTCAGACTCTGGTGATCTGTGTAAATCTTGCATTGGACTCCATATAAGTAATGTCTCCAAACTTTCAGAGCAAAGACCACTGCTGCCAACTCAAGGTCATGGGTGGGGTAATTCTTTTCGTAATCCTTGAGTTGTCTAGATGCATAAACAATGACTTTACCCTTCTGCATAAGTACTGCTTCGAGTCCCATCTTGGATGCATCACTATACAAGTCAAATCCCTCATTACTTTCTGGAAGGGTAAGCACTGGAGCACTTGTGAGTCTCCTCTTTAATTCAAGGAAGCTCTTTTCACAATCTTCGGTCCATTCGAACTTCTTATTCTTTCTGGTAAGAACCGTCAACTGTGAAGCTATCCTTGAGAAGCTTTCCACAAACTTCCGGTAGTACCGCTAATCCGAGGAAACTTCGACTTTCACCGGCATTCTTTGGTCAATTCACCATCGATCGCTTCTATCTTTGTCGGGTCTACCATAACTCCATCTTTTGAAATAACATGACCCAGAAATGATATTCGATCAAGCCAAAACTCACACTTTGAGAACTTTGCATATAATTGTCTTTGCTGAAGGGTCTGCAAGACTGTCTTCAAGTGTTCGACATGTTCTTCCTGGGTTCTCGAGTAGATAAGGATGTCGTCAATGAAAACGACCACAAACTTATCAAGGTACTCCTTAAATATCCGATTCATCAAGTCCATTAGAAGCTTAGCCGAATTTGCCTTCTAGCCACTTCCATCACCACTTCTGTGATCAACCAATCTAACGGGAACGGGCAATGACTTGATCGCGAGAAAGAAGCTATTAGTAATCTCTGGAGTTGATCGCGAAGGAATGTCAGCAATAATGTAACTGTGATCAAATAAATCCTCTATCCTTGCAGAGGATATCATTCTTGATCGTCACTTGATTCAAGGCTCGGTAGTCTATGCACATCCTCATAGATCCATCTTTCTTTTTCACGAACAACACTGGAGCTCCCCATGGGGAATGACTAGGGCGGATGAATCCCTTGTCTAATAACTCCCGTAATTGTTCCCCAAGCTCTTCAATTCACCGAGCCATACGATAGAGTGCTTTTGAGATTGGGTTGGTACCAGGAATAAGTTCAATCTCAAACTCAACTTCCCTTCTAGGTGCTAGTCCTGGTAGCTCGTCAGGAAATACTTTCGGGTAGTCACATACGATTGGGACTTCTTCTAGCTTTTGGCTTCTTGCTTGCTTAGTATCAACTATATGTGCTAAATACCCCGTGCATCCACTAGCTAGCATCTTCCGAGCTTCCATAGCAGACAAGAACTTCTTAGTCTTCTTCCTTGGTTCTCCAATAAACTCAAATTTGGCTTCGGTCTCGGGTTGGAATACTACCATTCGTTTACGACACTCAATGGAAGCACCGTACTTGCTAAGAAAGTTCATTCCAAAGATGACATCATAGTCATGCATGTCCAACAAGATCAAATCACTATAAAGCTCTAAATTAAGGCACGCAGACGCAATCGGTGTGTAGATGTCATTGTTTCACCCAAGGTAGGGTCGTTAAAAATCGAATATCTAAGATATCGAGTTATATCTATCTTCTTAACAAATGCCATAGACATGAAAGAATGGGTTGCCCCAAGATCAAACAAAGATGCAGTAGCATCGACTAAGGATAGGTATCTCGACTGTGAACCACCGTAGAAGCATTTGCTACCTCTTCCTTGGTGAGGAGAAGATCCGCCATTAGGTGTAATCCGATGGAGCCTCTAATCTTCCTTGGTGATGTAAGGACCCTCCAGTGCTCCCTGCATCTGATGTAGCTAAGCTGGTCTACCTCCATACTGAATAGACGTGGCAGAGGCATTGGTCTTAGTGGGGCACTGCTTGGCGAAGTGTCCTCGACACCACATATATAACACCCGTTCACGCCCTGGCGGCAAACTCCTAGATGCTTCCTCCCACACTTAGAACATGTAGGATACGAGAGGTCGCCATCGACCGAACCTCCTTTTCATTATTCCATTGCTTCTCTTGCCATTATTGTTTCGCCTCCAATTACCGCTCTCGAGGTTTCGACCTCTTGAACGTCCCTGGCTTTTGCTTTCTGTCGAGGCTAGCTTTTGGTGCTTGATACTATTCATGTAATGCTCTGTGATTAGCGCACTGCTGATTAGCTCTTCAGTGATCTGTGGTCTATTAATTCCACACCACATTGAGCTATCTCGGTCTCAACATCTTTAACATCAACCTAACTCTTTCCTTCTCAAGATCGACTTCAGCCTCGGCATAGACGAGCCAACCTATTGAACTTCTTAACCGCTTCATCTCTTGATAAATCCCCTTGTCGAAACTCGTGAACTCATCATAATGCTTATTGGTGACTCAGATATGAAAGAACTCCTCAAGAACTCCGTCTCAAAGTCCGTCCATGACATTTGGTTCACCACCCTCTTGGCCTTTACTCGCTCCCACCACATTCTGGCATCTCCGGTTAGACAGAACGAGGCGCACTTGACTTTCTCATTCTCAAGCCAGTCCAGCAGTTCCACTATGCTCTCTACTGTCTTGAACCATGCCTGAGCATCCCATGGTTCACTGGCACCGGCAAAACTCTCTGGCTTCAGCTTTTGCCATCAATCGATAGGCCTCTTGCCTCACCCCTCCCACCGAGTGTTGGGTGGGTGGGGCGGAAGATGTAGTTGGAATGGTATTCTGAGTCCCTGGTTGAGTAACAGGATTTTCTCGCTGATTCGTCATCAAGGTATTGATGACCTACTGCTGCTCTGCCACTTGCTGTTGGAGCTGAGTGACTATCTGCATCCAGGCAGGTGGTGGTACTTCTTCATTCATTCCTTGTCCTCTACGGGGTCTTCCTCGAGGCATTTCTTGCTCTTCATAAAATGATAAAGTGAAACCACTATAAGACTATTATCACTATTTTTTTTTCATCTTCACATACATATCTGGGTATGCTCTATTACTTACTGTTCATCATCTTTATATATATATATATATATATATATATATATATATATATATATATATATATATATATATATGCAAGCATGTTTAACTCAAAGAGAACATTCTAGGTGAGCATGTTTAACTTAAAAGAAGCATTCCTTACTACTCATAAAATAAATAAAGCAGATAAATACTTGCTTACTTGGAGGCGGCAGGACTGATGCTCGATGTGTGTGTGACGGAAGGGCGGAACCCGCTCTGATACCATCTTGTAACACCCCCCTAGTCTTTCCACTCTTTAACAGGGAAGATGTCACTATTTTACTGTCTTTATCTTTAATTCATGCAATATACTAATGTAATATGCTAACAACTAAAATAATCATAAGGACCTTTACATCACTTAAACAATATCAAACATGACATAAGAAACTAAAAAAATCTGATTTAGACATCTGCACTTAGGATCTTTTACTTCCACTGTTCCATCGCCATACACACCCAGCACTTCATCCGCCATGCCACCTTACTGAAGCTTTTCTTTACCTTTATCTGCAGTATAAGGAAATGTAAACTATAAACAATAACGCTTAGTAAGTATTTTCTATGCTCACAAAAACATGCACTGTATGAAATCATGCAACTAGTTCTCTCGTCCTGGATACATTGATACACATGCAACCATAACTGGAAATCATAACTCTGATTACATGTCTCTTGTATAAATCATGCTCTTAAGTATTTTAAAACTTGTAAACAGTGTATCTGATCTGAAATGATTAACTTTGAAAACTTTTACTTATACTTATACTGATACTTTAAAATAATAATCATCCTGGATATGGGCCCGGCATAGTACCAATGCGCGCATTCCTAATAGGGCGGGGTGGCCAACCACCGAACCTACTAGGGTAACTGAAACTGAGGGCCTCGGCCCGTGGGCGAAACTGATGCCCGGTACATGCCCTGTCAAAAAGTAAAATACCTCCTTTATACTTATATTCTTATACATACTGAAGGAAATGCTCTTAATCCCCTAAATCATGAATGAGGAGCACCACATTATGCTCTTGACCCCCAAAACTGAAATGGGGAGCATACTGAAGATCGTTGTGCTCTTGATCCCCAAGTCGAACGGGGAGCATCTTTAAATTTTCTTTATAAAGGAAATATTTTTACATCTTACTCCATATCATGCATATGATTGTAAGCTACAACTCATCTACAACATGCATGATCATGAATCACATTCTTATCATGGATCTAAACATGATGCTGAATTATCCATAATATAACGGTAAAATCACGTAACTGAAAACACCATGCATAACTGAAAATAACATGCACATAAAAACATATCAATAATATACGATAACTACTTATACTGCAGGTGAGCAATACTTACCTTCGATTGCTTTAACTTATATTTGTAAAATCTAATGAGATGCAACCTTCTATCCCGCCCTAGCAGCTGCCCTCTAAGGTCTCTTGAATCCCACCTTTCCTTGGATTCGGCGGAGAAGACAACCCTAGGAGAAAATTCTCCTTGATGTGTGGTTCGGCGGTGGAGGGACCAAGAGAGAGTAGAGAGGTGTCCTCTAGGGTATTAGGGAGGTTAAATTTATAACCGTCAAGGCTTAACCTATTCCCTTATAAATTTCCTTAAATCTCTCTCTTTAACAGAATTAATTCCTTCTTCAATTAAATTCGTGACTTCTCCCTAATCATATAAAATTTTTATTGGATTTTTGATGACTCACCCCTTTTTGAAAATTTCCTATTGAATTAATCCATGAGGAAGAAATTATGGAGGCTCTTTCTTTCTTCTTCTTCTTTTTTTTTTATTTTTCTTTGATTCGGCGGCGGTGGAGCAAAACGAGGGTTAGATTAGGGTGGCATCGGTGTGAGGTTTAAAGGAGAGGAGAGAGAGATTCTATAATAAAATAATCTATATATATATATATATATAAATTAGAGTTTTCTTCATTTAATTATCCCTTTAAATAATTAGTCAAATTAACCAATCTTTCCTTTTTTTTTGCCTATAGATATATTTTGTTATATCCTATCCATTGGTAATCTTATGACTTAGTAGTGGAAAGCCTATTCTCCCAAACCAACGGTTCATAGTTCAAGCCTCGACTAACGAACCAATTATTTCTATTTATTTTTATTATTATTATTATTATTATTATTATTATTATTATTATTATTATTATTATTATTATTATTATTATTCTATTCCTATTTTTATTATTCTTATTCTTATTCTTATTTCTATTTTTCTCTAATAAAAATAGGAATTAAAATTTGGGATGTTACAATTGCAAACCCTAACACTGTGAGTTGGGGTTTTGGGTGGCTAGCAGCGGCAAAAAGGGGAGTTGTTCCGGTGAACAGAGGATAGGAGGAGAAAGGGTTGCCGAGGAACTTCTAAGGAAGGTAAGAGGTATTTACAACTTTATTTTGAGTACTGTTGAATTTATTTGTAGCTGTGAGTGAGAGAAGAAGGTTTGGTTGAGCGGTGTATATGTCGCCTAGGGTTAGGTTGGATTTATATTTATGATCGGTGAGATGTTCTGTATATTGATGTGGAGTTGTGAAATTAGGCTTGAGGAAAATGAAGAATTTATTTAGGATGTTGTTAAAGTCCATTGCTGCAATGGGGATGGCTGCGATTGATTGGTTGGATTACATACAGGATGATTTTAATTTAATTACAGGTTATTGACAGTGGTTGTCTGTACTTTAGTTTTATGATTTGGGTGTGAGTTAATTCTTAGTGATCTATGGTTGGCTGGGTTGTTGAGTTCGGTGTGATGTTGATCAGTTCTGTAATTATGTATGGAGGATGGATTAGGTTGAAGAGGATAATTAAATCAATCTAGTGGATCGGATATGAGGTCGATGTAGGATTCGATTTGATTAATTGCAAGGATATGTTCTTGGATTGAGGAGTTAATCACAATTTGTGACCTAGGGGTTGAGGGTCTACTTGGGGATACATAGTAGTAATTTAGCACGTTGTCGTGTGCTTGGATTTGATGGATTTACTTTGGATTAATTGGTTATGGAAGGAATCGATTAAGTATTCGATTTGTCGGTGAATGATATTTTATGCTTAACAATAGTTATGCATTATGCAGGTTTCAGTCACGAGGCAGGTTCACGGTCGTGACGATCTGGTTCTTTTTGTGGACATTTTATCAGGCGGGTATTTTGACTTATCTTTTAGATATAGTCAAGTTGATATGCTAGTTAGGATAACTTGCAATAATTTTCATGTTTATATGCCTAGTATATTTTTGGTGCCTACTTGATACATGCATGTGATAGGTTATGATTATACCTTCCCTGTTTTATTTGGATCATAGTTACTTGGATTATGGATATGTACATATTGATTGTGCATATTATTCGGATAGGTGTATGTAGTTGGATTTACATGCTTTAGTATCATGCACCATCTTGCATGATTGCATGCTGGTTGGACGGGGTTCCTTTATAGTTGGGCCCGCAGCCAGTTACATGGCCTACACACACTGCCACTCATGGGTTAGTGGTACATCAGGAGGGTGTGTGCAGTTGCTCTATCAGGCTCCGCTGGTCCGCTCATGGGTAGCGATGAGGCAGCGTGGTAGCGGGCAGGGATCCCTCCTCTGGTCTATGACACCGGGAGATGAGAGCTTAGCTCCCCCACTCTGTTTGGAGCAGGAGGATAGGTGTACTCCAATAACATCATGTCCACTCGGTCACTCAGGAGCAGTGATGGCAGAGTGCACAGTTGTCATAGCCCTACCCACTCGGCTTCACCATCGCATGTGAGGCGGCTGACTGGCGTCAGGGGTGACCATGTCATTTGCATGACATGCACTTTGCACGGATCGCATTTGTATTGTGTTTGATGCATTATTTTATTGATGCCTTGGATGTTGCATATGATTGCCATGCATACAGGATTCATATATATATATGGTGATGACTTTGTTACTTCTAGTCAGGCACATGCTCCTATATCAGGATAGGAGATTCAGGTGAGTACAGTCCTTTTGCATTTATTTCTTGCTTACCCTATATGTGAGACTGTACTGGCATGATTTTTTATTGTTAGCTATAGTTCTTTGAACTTACCCCGTTGATTTATATCTATTTCAGGATGAAGCTGTTAGGAGTGCCCAGCTGCCAAACCCCACTCGTCGTGAAAGTTCTATTTGTTATTTGTGTTTACGGTTTTGGATATTTTGATTAGAATATATGTTTAGGACTGGAGTTGGATATTTGTACCTGTGGATGTTTTGGTATGTCCTTAGGGACCTTTGATCGGATTTATTTCGATTGGTTTTGGTTGGGTATTCCCGCCAGATGGCGATAAGTCTAGTTATGTAGACTGTTTACCTTTTTCTTTGATAGTTGGCCAGAGGCCTAATTTATTATCTGTGTGGGTTGTTTGGATTCCGGTCGTGTTGACCGATGTATAGTGGTCGTGTAGGCCTTGTATGTAAATTGGTTTGTCACCCGTACAGGGGAGATGCTGTCGGATTTTCGTCTGGCGGGGACTCCATCGGGGCGTGATAATTTATTTGGTATCAGAGCCCTAGGTTTTCGAGTTCCTAGGGGTTTTTAGATTTTTCGGAGTTCGCCACGTTTGGCAGGTTTTACGAGGCAATCTAGAAATTTTGGATTGGTATGGATTTTCGACGATTGTTATGTTTTGGAAATTCGAGGATTTTTGACGAGGTCAATTTGGGGATTTGGCGGCGATGGGACCTCTCCTACGGCGGAATAGGTATGCTGAAAAATTTTATATATTTTTACTTCTAGTAACATCTGTTCTAGTAACATTTGTAATAATTTAACAGATATGAGACGAGGTGAGCATGCTCTTGCTTCGAGACGTGGTGCAGAGTAACCACGCAAGAGGACAGTGAGATCTCTGGCTAAGGAGTTGCCAGAAGGGTCTATAGAGTTTTGACTAATGTGCAGACTCGTAGTAGGGGTCGCCCACCAAGGTGACCAGCCGGAGTTGCCGTAGTGTTTATACTCCAGGTTAGATTAGCTATGTGTTTAGTGGATAACAGGAAATAACATTTAGTGTATTGGTCACTATTCGTAATCGTGGATGGAGTTGACCACGTGAACAATCTGTTCAGTTTGTGAGTCTTGAACCTGTGTCGAAAAGATGAATTTCCTTTGAGAGCTGACTGATACCGAGTCAGAAAGCAGGGGTCAAGTCGTCACATTGGTTGTGGAAATCAAGGACTACTGTGTTAGGGATTTTCACTAATTATGCTAGGCAGATTATTACCCTGGTGGGTAATGGACAAGGAATGTATACTATTGTTGATGCAGACAATGGAGGATTAAGTTATAGAGTTCCATAGGGGATTTTGATCCTTGAGCGACTTGAGCCTTAGATTGATAACATTGAAGGTACTGTTAAGTACCTAACTGGTATTTATATAGGGGGAGTGGAGTTAGTTTCTTACTATTGCAATGATCAAGTTGTTACTTGGTGGAATATGTAGAAGAAATTTTGGGGAAATAAACTATTACGGGATCACGGGTTCAGGATGTTTTCGAGAGACAGAATTTCCCTATGCTATTTTGTATGACTCATTATTGAGGAATTCTTGAGTCTTAAGTTGAGTGATCAATTGTTAATGGAGTTCACTATAGAGTTTATTAGACTTGCAGAGTTTACCCCCACTTAATGGCTCAAGACAGTGATTGAGTTGTTTTCGATCACCCACGATTTATTGGTTTACATTTGGATTAGGATAGTTGGATCTTTTATCAGTTCCTATCGGGAGTCATTAGGGTGAGTCATATTTATAAAAATGACACTGTAGCAAGTGTCTCCAGATAATAGGGTAGTCAACCTAGGGATAATAACCTACACTATTGATATGGCAATCGTGGAAATCGTGAACGTGCTCTTCTAGCTAAATTCACATGGCATTATTTCGCTCCCATGTTGATGCTCGATATTGATTATGTCTGTTGTTAGAGATGGTAACTTGATGTGGATGATGGAAGTTTACAACCTCTTGAGTGATTGAGGGTTTAGTTGGAATTTTAGTTTATTTTGGTGGTGATCAAGGCTCTGTCCTGAGAATGAAAGATTAATGAAACACCTCATTTCCCAGTGGAAAATAGGAATATGGATTTAAGCTTTCTCCTCAGATTGATGTGGCTATCAGAAGTGGTTTGTGCACTTGTGGAGATATGAGGCTGGTTGTATGGTTCTTGAAGAAAATGATAGAAAGAGGTGTACACCTAGATGCATACAGTTACCACCTAGATGCATACAGTTACCGAATTCTTATTCTAGGTCACTGTGAAATAGGGAATCCGTTAAGAGCATAACTTGGATGAGTTTGCATCTGTCACGCCCCGAGGGAGTCCCCGCCAGACAAAAATCCGGCAGCATCTCCCCTCTACGGGTGACAATACCAAATTTTCATACAAGGCCTACACGGCCACAATACCTCGGTCAACACGATCGGAATCCAAACAACACACGCAGATAATACTTAGGCCTCAGGCCATCAATCAAAGTAAATAGTAACAGTCTACTATATCTAGACTTACCCCTTCTGCCATCTGAGCAGGGATATACAACCCAAACCAATCGAAAATAAATCTCCGAACCAAGGTCCATAAAGACCATAACAAAAATCTCCAAACCTCCACAAATACATAACCAAAACAAACACAAGTCCTACACACTTCATCTAGTTAAAAACCAAAACCATAAGACCTATAAAACCTATCCATTTCGACGAGGGGGATTGGCAGCTGGACTCTCCTGACAGCTTCAACCTGAAACAGAAGTAAAGCAACGGGGTAAGTTCAAAGAACTTAGCGGGTATAGTAGATATGCAAAGTAAGGTATAGCTAACAATAAAAATCATGCCAGTACAGTCTCACATATAGGGTAAGCAAGAAATAAATGCAAAAGGACTGTACTCACCAGAATCTCCTACCCTGATATAGGAGCATGTGATCTACTATAAGAGATAAAGTCATCACCATATACGAATATGAATCCTGTATGCATGACAATCATATGCAACATCCAAGGCATCAATACAATAATGCAACAAACACAATACAAATGTGATCCATGCAAAGTGCATGCCGTGCAAATGACATGGTCACCCCTGACGCTAGTCAGCCGCCTCACACGCGATGGTGAAGCCGAGTGGATAGGGCTATGACAATTGTGCACTCTGCCATCACTGCTCCTGAGTGACCGAGTGGACAGGATGCTGTCGGAGTACACCTATCCTCCTGCCCCAAACAGAGTGGGAAAGATAAGCTCTCATCTCCCGGTGTCATAGACCAGAGGAGGGATCTTTGCCCGCTACCACGCTGCCTCATCGCTACCCATGAGCGACTCAATGAGCTGATAGAGCAATCGTGACACACCTCTTGATGTACCACTAACCCATGAGTGGCAGTGTGTGCAGGCCATGTAACTGGCTGCGGGCTCAACAATAATGGAACCCCGTCCAGCCAACATGCAATCATGCAAGATGGTGCATGATACTAAAGCATGTAAATCCAACTAAATACACCTATCCGAATAATATGCACAATCAATATGTACATATCCATAATCCAAGTAACTATGATCCAAATAAAACAGGGAAGGTATAATCATAACCTATCACATGCATGTATCAAGTAGGCACCAAAAACATACTAGGCATATAAACATGAAAATTATTGCAAGCTATCCTAACTAGCATATCAACTTGACTATATCTAAAAGATAAGTCAAAATACCTGCCTGATAAAATATCCACAAAAAGAACCAGATCGTCACGACCGTGAACCTACCTCGTGACCGAAACCTGCATAATGCATAACTATTGTTAAGAACAAAATATGAAATCCACCATCAAATCGAATACTTAATCGATTTTTCTACATAACCAATTAACCCAAAGGCTTAATAAAATCTCGATCACCTTCCACCTACTATAACCATCTTTTCGTCCAATTACCCGAATCAACTTATCGTATATAAAACCTAATAAAAACATAACTCAACCCAAATCTTACCTCAACCTCGATCCAACTCTTCGATCCCACAAATTGACACCCACAGTCCATTTACAGTCGTTAACCGCCAACACAAATCTGTTCTATTCACAGCCCATAATCGAGGCACTCCTAGATCCACCAATACTCCACAAAGTACAACAATCACAATTGAACCAAGAAGAATAAATCACAGCTTACCGTCACTTGGGTCTCCACCGACCTAACATGTCCCGATCCTCTGTTTACCGGAGCAACCTGAGCGCTAGGACACGGCCCAAACCATAGATCCAAGTTAGGATGAGGAAATTCCACAGCTAGGTACAGATCTTATCCAAGGTAACAAAAGAAAAATCGATGCTTACCTATTCCCGACGACTATCGGAAGAGCAATCCCTAACACCGGCAGCCCTGCTCACTACCCAAATCTTCTCTGTTCGCCGGTCGAAACCCTTTCTCCGACAAAACTTGAGGCTCCCGAACAGATCAGGGTGAAGCTGCCGCCGACGCAGACTCCCAGCCATGCGCACACTCACCGTTGGCGCGTCCGTGGGCTCTGACGAACTGGAATGGGGGAAGAGATCAGGGAAATCGATGATGCATTGAAGAAAGGCGTTGTGGTCGGCGTCGCTTGCGGAGGAGTGGGTGACAGTTCGCGTGAGGAGAGATCGCGAGAGGAAAGGGTAGGTCGCGACAACGAAGCTATAGCCCGTAGCAACGATGACAGGGAGGGGTAGCGACCGACCTAGTGACGACGGCGGGGGCGATCTCGAGCAGCTGCGTCGGTGTGGCTGTGGACTGTGCTGACGTAGGGAAAAAATGACGGGGTTGAGAAATGACGGCGCGTCGATGGCGTCGCGAGAAACCGAGAAGGAGAAGAAAAGGTTGCGGTGGCAGGATTTGGGAAGAAGAATCGGGGAAATCGCGATAGAGGGCTTTGGTGCATGCGGCAGGGAAGTAATAAAACCCAGGGAGGGATTAATGGGGTAGCTTACGAAAACCGGTCCAAATAATCAACCGAAATCTAGATTAGGTCTTAATTAAATTTAAAAACTTTAACTCTAGGTTTGTTTTAAATTACTCCCTAGCCATCCATCAAAAGTTTTAATTAACTCACTATAATATCACCCTTTAGCCATTTTATTTGCGGTATTTTACATTCTCCCCCACTTAATAAAAATTTGGTCCCCAAATTTCCTACTCAGATGCATGAGTAAAAGTTACCATAAGTACTAAAAATATATCTCACGTACCTTAAGTAAACAGGTGGGGGTATTGAGCTCTGATCTTTTCCTCAAGCTCCCAAGTAGCCTCCTCATCGGTGTGGTGACTCCACCCGACCCTGACAAGTCGCACAATCTTATTCCACAACTGTCGTTCTTTGTGATCCAGAATCCGTACCTGAGCCTCTTCGTAAGTAGCATCAGGTTGAATGGAACTTGACACATCTGACATAATGTGTAGAGTCTGACATATACTTCCTCGGCATGTACACATGAAATGCATCATGGATATCAGCCAAAGACGGTGGTAGCGCTAGTCGGTAAGCGACTGCTCCGATCCTCTCCAAAATCTCGAAAGGCCCAATGTACCTTGGAGCTAACTTACCACGGAGGTCAAATCTCTTCACCCCTTTCGTGGGTGAGACTCGCAGGAATACCTGGTCACCAACAGAGAACTCTCGAGGTCTCCGTCTCCGATCTGCATAACTCTTCTGAAGATCCTGCGTCTCGGCCATCCTTTGTTTGATAGTACGGACCAACCCTGCCTCATACTGAGCTCTATGTGTCCTAGCAACTGGTCCTCCCAGTTGCCTCCGAAATCCATAACACAGGACCTCAACAAGTCCTCTAGTGTCTAAATGGCCTCTCAGATTGTCCATCTATCTACGGATGAAATGCAGTACTAAAACGAAGTTGCATGCCTAAGGCCTGCTGCAGACTCTGCTAGAACCGAGACGTGAATCGGGGATCTCTATCTGATATAATGCTCAAAGGAACACCATACAATCTGATGATATCCCGACAATATATAACTCTGTCAAACGATCCAAAGAGTCGGTCTTCCAAATCACTAAGAAGTGCGCGGATTTGATTAGTCGGTCCATGACTACCCAAATTGCGTCATGGCCTTGATGTGTCCTAGGCAAACCCACCACCAAAATCCATAACAATACGCTTCCACTTCCATTCCAGAATCGGAATTTCCTAAAGCATCTGTTCCTTAAACTAATGCAACTCCGGAAACCATTATCCTCCTCGGAGTCAGAGACGGTAGTACACCTACCGTCCAAAATCCACTCCACCACACACTCTGTAAGGGCATGGGAGGCTATCACGACCAAACTCCCTTGTTACAATCGTTCGCGTTCCAGCTACTCTATAGTAGCTATCCAGTAGCTAGCCTAAAACTCCATGAGCATTCTGCTCCTCACCTATTCAAAACAACATAATAACTGCGAAGTCCACGCCATATATATGACGGCTTATCTCGCAGTCCTTTATCTGTCGTATGCTTAGGATACGTCTTATTCAATAGCATCGGAATCGCTCCGATCTCCGAAATGATGCATCCATGTACACCACCCTTCCATCCATACCAGAATGATTAATCAACACTGGCGTAAAAGTCAACCATCGTCTGAGCCCTGAAACTAGTTTCATAAGCTTCAGACTAAATAAATTCCATCACCTTCCTGGTTCAACCAGTCAGCGATTGTAGTATCGCTAGAGCATCCTATCCATATCTATGATAATAATCAAATCAATACAAAGAAAACTACCATCAACAGTGACCGAGTGCGCAACTCCAACTACCACCCTCAACAGTGGCCAAGTTATGCAATTCAACAACCACAACTGAGCCAATTGTGTCCAGAATACACGACTTCCCAAATCCCTGGATGACTAAGTCATCAATAAGTCTAATAAGATAATCACAAGCTCATACAATTCATACCAAGTATGAAATTGTCGTCGCTATACAACTGCATTCTCTTTACTCTAGGCTGATGATATAACAATCATCCCAATGACAATGATAATTGTATGACACCGTGTCACTACAATATCAACAAGTCAGTCATAAATCAATCCTAAAGTACACACAGGTGTCCTAAGCTAATCTAAACAAATCCTCTATCCACAATGAAGGATATTCATTTCCCTCTACAACTACCGTATTTTATCATCGATAATCGATGCATAACCTCAAAGGTTCATCTCTCCTTTAACAAAGAGTTCCGGATCTTCTCTGGAAGAAATATTGGGACAAATAAATATCCCATCCAACACCTCCTATAATAAGATAAAACGATCTTTCATCGTCTTAACCAGTGTAGACATACACACCTTATCCATAACCAAATCACTTTTAGTAGGGACTGATATTTTCTGAGGGTTTACTCCTTGTCCTTCAAATTGGTGGCTAGCAGGCCAAATCCCTAGCTTCCTAATTTGACATCAGTCGTCACCTCTAAAGAGTTCGTACTTCTAAAATCATCGTTAGGTTCCGCAAGGTCAATACGTCATCGACCTCGTCCCCGACCTTGAGTAGGGGCAATTTCACTATGTCTATACTTTTCCTAACCACTAAAGTACCGTAACTACTAAAGATAATACTTTTCCTATAACTCAGAGATATCCTTCAGCTCGCCTGGTCCCAAAACCCGAGAACTCCCAAAAATCCAAGGAAAAGAAAATCCTCGAAACACAAAACCCACAAACCAAAACCGCAAACCAATAAAATTGTCACGCCCTGGGGGCATATCCATCATCCAAATGACAGAGGAGTCCCTTAGTGACAATATTCAGAAATCCAAGAACCAAATCTGGTAAAAACCTCGAAATAATAATAGAAATACCAGTATTTTATTAACTGCATGCATGCACGACTAAACATATATCAATTAAAGTAAAATAGTTTTGTGACACCAAATCAAACTGCAACAAAATCCAAAGTGCATAACAAAATGCAACCCCGATAAAGTAAATAAAGCGGCATCCCGACGATGCAGGGAGACAAGCACGGCAAGGAACTCTCTGAGCGACACAAAGGTAGGTCAACAGGTCACGTCCTCCATCAGTTAACCTAGAGGATAAGTGAGGAGGGGATAAGTACAACCACTCAGTGGATGGATAGACAATAGTGCATAATCATAATGCACATAATGAAAGTCACAGGGAACAAGCTAGTGTAACCCAACCCTCATAGTACCAATATCAGTCTACTACTATCCTGGTCGACGGTATAACAAATATACCCGTAACATACACAACCACGCAGAATAAGCGTGCATCCAGATACCACGACAAAGCCTCGTGGCTCTCGAGGTAATACAAAGGGAACTATCTATGAGCTACCGCGAACGTAACTCGTGGGTCGACAATCAATAGCACTGTCTATGTGCAACTACATGCTACCACGAATGGGACTCGTGGATAGACAAGCAGTATATAGATACCTAGTTATCGACTTCAGGCATTAGCATACTACCACTAATAGGTCGCGTGGGCAGTCGATTATCCTAGGTTGTTAAGCCTAGGGTTATCCAATACATCCAACATAAATCGACATTCAACGTCGACAAAGATCATCGATCTATAATTAAACCCATTGAGGCAGTCAAGCGAGGGTTTCAACACCTCTAATACGAAATGTTTACCAAAGTCGGTAAAGATCATCGACTTATAAATAAAATACATTCAGATGGTTAAGTCTAGGGTTCCAACCCTTCTAACATGATCAATTATCAAGGTCGATAAAAATCACAAGTCCACTAATAAATTAAACACGTCGAGACGATTGATACTAGGGTTTCGTCCCAGCTAACAGGAAATGCCTATCAAGGCCAATAAGGACAACAAATCTACTAACGAGCCTGGCAAGAGGGTTAAGCCTGAATTATATCATCCTACCAGTTCAATCGTTCATGCCCCAACCTGCAACCATTAACATATCTCGTGGGTACTTAAGACGTAAAGTAGCTATCTAGCTACCGGCGTCATACGAATCCGATTATTACCAACTCTGAATGAATAACGCAAGAATATAACCTTACAGTAGGTCATCTCAAACATGATTGAGAAGCATGATTGACCACATGTATACAAAGCACCTACCTATAGAGAGACTCTACTGCAGACTCTCTCTCTCAACCAAGAATGGGAGATATTGTAAGGATTAATCGTATCCTAACCATACGAACTCTACTAGTCCGATCACCATATCACTGAAATAGTAAATGAATAAACATATATCATTAAGCACATCTGGGTTATTACACCTAGGGTTCTACTAATGTTGTTTCATTACTGAGATCCGCTCCTATAGAATAACCTCATCTAAGTTATTCTATCTCTACTAGTCTTAATCATGGTATCCCCTGTAAAAACACATAACCATATAAACATGTAACACACTGTCTAATAAACGACAGCATAGTCATACTAATGGCAATCAATGGCTGAAATTAATTAGGGTATAACTAAAGGGTCATACCAGAACAAAGTCAAGGCAATACTCAATAAACCATTAGGTGCCTATATATACCCTAAACTACGTAAGCAATGTAATCATGTCATCAGGCACTAGGATCTAGAGAGTCAAAGAACCACAACATATACCTTCTACGAATTTATCCACCTCAGTCATATTATTCAACTAGTCTCATCCTAATACTAGTCCAAAAATTAAGAGGTAAACATCTATCAATGATATCTAATCATTTATATCACAATGATAACTAGTTACGTATAACAGTAATAGCAGTTAATAACCATATGCTAACGATAAACCAGCAACCTAAAAAAATCTAACAGTCTAAATGATATTGTCACGCCCCGAGGTAGACTCTGTCCGGCCAACGGACGACACCCCCTTATGACAATTCCAAAACGGTACAAAAGTCGCAGCCAGTATAACACATATCGAAAATGTATAACAACACAGCAAAAATGTATAACATCAATAGCGGAAGCCAAACACAATGGAAATACAAAACTCGACAACATAAGTACATCGGTATATATCCGTCCATACTAGAACAAAATCCATACTGAATATCAAAAGAGAAACATACAGCATGATCTCCAAAACAATAAGAGTCCATATGAAGATACATGCGATGGGAAGCAAAACCCTCGAAAAAACGGCGAGATGGGATCAGGTGGCAATGCTCCAAGTCCATGCCGAAATCTTCTATCTACTACAGGCGGCGAAACCCGTGGTCGGGGTGGTGAGTATAAAACTCGGGGTAATATATAGAAGTGCATGAACAACATATGTGGTAAAGAGATCTATGGTATACATGTGAAGATCTACGGTATGACATGAGTCCAGACATACGATTACTAAGCATAGTAATCAGTAATCACAGATATGTCCTACTCATAGCATAAAACTGAACTGATCAACTGACATAAAGTAATGTACATACCTGACGGTCTGTCCTCCATATGATCTATAACATCCTGAACAGGTATATCATGACATAATCCAAATAGTACACACTCATGCCCAACACATGCATAGCGGTATATAAAATATGAAAAAGGCATATGCAGCATGATGTACAATCATATGCAGCATCTCACAGGTATATGTAAAACATATATCAAATACATGCATACATATATATATCAGCAATGCATATGCATGGTCATGCCTGTGCACCCAACTCACTACCACGACCCCAGTGTGGCCTAGGTGACACGACATGACAACTATCCCGACTCCAGCCGCCACCACTCTCGAGTGACCGAGTTGGGTAGTATGAAACAGTAGCTAGCTGCCATAGAGCTATATGCTACTCACACGGGGGTCCCTGCTGCTAGCCGCTCCGTCCCTACCCATGAGTAGACGAGCACCGCACCCAGGACAACTGCACATCACACGACCACCATCTATAGTGGGTGAGTGCGCTAACTACCACTCCGCACAGTGGCCAAGTGCGCATCTCCAGCTACCACCATCCCTAGTGGCCGAGAACGGCACGCTCACAATGCTCTGCCCTCAACCCTGCAACCACTATCCCGAGTGGCCGGGGAGGCAGGATGACTGACGACTCTTCTCAACCACAAGGCAGACCCAGTCGTCAGCATGCATGAAATGTAATGATGCATAGCTCACACACAAATCCTCGCAACACTCCCTAACTCACGGGGAGACCTAGTCAACCACAAGTCAACCATGCAAGGATGACAAATCCGTAATCACAATCTATTTACCTATGTACAGATAAATAGATTCGTCAAGCTACCTCACTAATGTGCGTACGGTACAACGACTGACCCCATATTCTGGACTCATCACCTAACCTAGTGATGCAACCTGATAACCCCATCTAAGTCCACACTAGTGACCATAACTACATGCGTTTAACTGAATATCTATCAGCTAATACTCAAGCAGAGTTATTATTCATATCTAAGATAAAGGTATGATGGATTAACAGCAATATCTCAAAGATCGAAGGCTAAGTACAAGCACAGGATAAAATATGAGTGGATCTAAGGTAAACAGGTATAAACATATATATATCTGATTTCATGCACCAGAATTGATCAAACTACTGGACCAAGTAGATATTACCCACCTGATACGAAGCTCGAATAATCATCACAGTCGCGGACCTGCTTCGTATCCCAAACCTGCACAATAGTAACAAATTACGGTTAAGTGCAAATTGCCGATACTATACGAACAAATACTAGTTCATTTTATATTCATATTCTTTTCCCGGAGGCATTTCAACCACTCCGATACACTACCTAGATCTCTAAATCTAAACAGGTCAAACATCAACTAATATTACTCGAGCACCAATACCCGAAACAACAAGCCTAACCACTCATTGGCAACTCAAATTCACAATACAAACCAAATCCACAATCACAGTATCATAACTCTATCATCACAACTCTCCTTCCCCACACCCACAGCCGGCACAATCCTTAGTTAGGAACAATCCATCCTTACCTCAAACAGATTACAACTCAACACCATAACTCACCTACCTTCAACACAGATCAATCAGTGAAACAGAGATTATACGCATCACACTCTATTGCTGCCTCAACACAAACATATAATGAATACCCAGCAACATCTAATCCCTAAATCAATCACCGTAATCACAAATTTAATCCCAAATCACAGCTGAAATTCCTAACAATCATCATACCACAGTTCCGATTCAAACAACCACCAACATTACAATAACAGAACAAAAATCATCATACGAATACCGAAATCACCACAACTTCACAGAAATTTCCCCAACACAGAAATGAAGGAAACAAAATTGAACTCACCACATCCAATCAATCGAATACCCAAAATCACCCTAACAGAACATCAAAATCACAATACCACAGATGGAAATGTTAGGTTAGATCCACACTTACCGGCTCTAAACTCCACCGGTGGCGAAATTTCCCCCAATTCCAGCTGCTCGCCGAATCAATCCAAACTCCCGATCACTGCCAAACCATAGATCTAAGCTAAAATCATGCAAACCACAGCTAACAGCAAAACCTAACCTCGGAAGGGAAGACGACACTCGAGCCTTACCTCCGATGGCAGCTTGCTGCCGCGACAACGACGTCGTTGTCCGCTGGGAGTGTCGCCGCAATTTCTTTCCAGGCGAGAACCCCCTAATCCCTGGCCGGAGATCTACCAAATGGTGGCACCGTCGAACTGCTCACACCAGACGCCGACGAACGGAGATCGGCGATGCGATCGTGCGGAGCGAAGGAACAAGGCGGAGGGGAAATGGAAACGGGGATCACGATGAAATGCCGATCGACTGTTCAGCAGGCTTTTTAAATGTCGTTCAAGTGATCCGGTTAACCCAGCTCAACCCAAACCCAATCTGATTGGGTTCAGCCCAAGCCCCATTTCCAGCCCAATTTCAAATCAAGCCCAATTTCAGCCCAAATAATTAAGCCTAATTAATCCCCTAATTAATCCTAATTAATTAACAGGTTAATCCTTTTTTTTTCGTATACTACAGATATAATGTTAGAACAATACTAGACAAAACATGATACCACCTAAGTAAACTGCATAATGAATATAACCAATACATATATGTACTTAATCTAGAAAATTTTCTAGAATTTATTTACCTGTTAGTCGTCTGGAGATGTCTTATCGCCGCCAAATCCCCCAAATTGAGCTCGTCAATAATACCTCGAATTTCCGAAACATAAAAATCGTCGAAAATCCGTACAACTCCGAAAATACCCCAGTTAACCTGCCAAATGTGGCAAACTCCGAAAACCCAAAGACCCTAAGGAACTCGGAAATCTGGCTCTGATACCAAATAAATTGTCACGCCTCGAGGGAGTCCCCACCAGACAAAAATCCAGCAGCATCTCCCCTGTACGGGTGACAATACCAAATTTTCATACAACGCCTACACAGCCACAATACCTCGGTCAACACGACCGGAATCCAAACAACACACGCAGATAATACTTAGGCCTTAGGCCATCAATCAAAGTAAATAGTAACAATCTAGTTAAAAACATAACCAAAAAAAACACAAGTCCTACACACTTCATCTAGTTAAAACCAAAACCATAAGACCTATAAAACCTATCCATTTCGACGAGGGGGATTGACAGCTGGACTCTCCTGACAGCTTCAACGTGAAACAGAAGTAAAGCAACGGGATAAGTTCAAAGAACTTAGTGAGTATAGTAGATATGCAAAGTAAGGTATAACTAACAATAAAAATCATTCCAGTACAGTCTCACATATAGGGTAAGCAAGAAATAAATGCAAAAGGACTGTACTCACCTGAATCTCCTACCCTGATATAGAAGCATGTGCTCTACTATAAGAGATAAAGTCATCACCATATACGAATATGAATCCTGTATGCATGATAATCATATGCAACATCCAAGGCATCAATACAATAATGCAGCAAACACAATACAAATGCGATCCCTGCAAAGTGCATGTCGTGCAAATGACATGGTCACCCCTGACGCCAGTCAGCCGCCTCACACGCGATGGTGAAGCCGAGTGGGTAGGGCTCTGACAACTGTGCACTCTGCCATCACTGCTCCTGAGTGACCGAGTGGACAAGATGATGTCGGAGTACACCTATCCTCCTGCCCCAAATAGAGTGGGGGAGCTAAGCTCTCATCTCCCGGTGTCATAGACCAGAGGAGGGATCCCAGCCCACTGCCACGCTACCTCATCGCTACCCATGAGCGGACCAGCGGAGCCTGACATAGAAACTGCACACACCCTCCTGATGTACCACTAACCCATGAGTGGCAGTGTGTGCAGGCCATGTAACTGGCTGCGGGCTCAACAATAATGGAACCCCGTCCAGCCAGCATGCAATCATGCAAGATGGTGCATGATACTAAAGCATGTAAATCCAACTAAATACACCTATTCGAATAATATGCACAATCAATATGTACATATCCATAATCTAAGTAACTATGATCCAAATAAAACAGGGAAGGTATAATCATGACCTATCACATGCATATATCAAGTAGGCACCAAAAACATACTAGGCATATAAATATGAAAATTATTGCAAGCTATCCTTACTAGCATATCAACTTGACTATATCTAAAAGATAAGTCAAAATATTCGCCTGATAAAATATCCACAAAAAGAACCAGATCGTCATGACCGTGAACCTGCCTCGTGACTGAAACCTGCATAATGCATAACTATTGTTAAGCACAAAATATGAAATCCACCGTCAAATCGAATACTTAATCGATTTTTCTACATAACCAATTAACCCAAAGGCTTAATAAAATCTCGATCACCTTCCACCTACTATAACCGTCTTTTCGTCCAATTACCCGAATCAACTTATTGTATATAAAACCTAATAAAAACATAACTCAACCCAAATCTTACCTCAACCTCGATCCAACCCTTCGATCCCACAAATTGACACCCACACTCCATTTACAGCCGTTAACCGCCAACACAAATCTGTTCTATTCACAACCCATAACCGAGCCACTCCTAGATCCACCAATCCTCCACAAAGTACAACAATCACAATTGAACCAAGAAGAATAAATCACAGCTTACCGTCACTTGGGTCTCCACCGACCTAACATGTCCCGATCCCCTGTTTACCGGAGCAACCTGAGCGCTAGGACACGGCCCAAACCATAGATCCAAGTTAGGATGAGGAAATTCCACAGGTAGGTACAGATCTTATCTAAAGTAACAAAAGAAAAATCGATGCTTACCTATTCCCGATGACCATCGGCAGAGCAATCCCTAACACCGGCAACCCTGCTCACTACCTAAATCTTCTCTGTTCGTCGGTCGAAACCCTTTCTCCAACAGAACTTGAGGCTCCCGAATAGATCAGGGTGAAGCTGCCACCGACGCAGACTCCTAGCCGTGCGCACACTCACCGTCGACGTGTCCGTGGGTTCCGACGAACTAGAATGGGGGAAGAGATCAGGGAAATTGGCAATGCATCGGAGAAAGGTGTTGTGGTCGGCGTCGCTTGCGGAGGAGTGGGTGACAGTTCGCGTGAGGAGAGATCGCGAGAGGAAAGGGTAGGTCGCAACGGCGAAGCTATAGCCCGTGCGACGCGGCGGGAAGCGTAGCGACCGCCCTAGCGCAGACGGGGCGATCTTGGCAAGCAGCGTCGGTGTGGATGTGGTGTCGCGTCTTTGGGAAAAAAAATGACGGGGTTGAGAAATGACGGCGCGTCGATGGCGTCGCGAGAAACCGAGAAGGAGAAGAAAAGGTTGCGGCGACAGGATTTGGGAAGAAGAATCGGGGAAATTGCGATAGAGGGCTTTGGTGCATGCGACAGGGAAGTAATAAAACCCAGGGAGGGATTAATGGGGTAGGTTACGAAAACCGGTCCAAATAGTCAACCGAAATCTAGATTAGGTCTTAATTAAATTTAAAAACTTTAATTCTAGGTTTGTTTTAAATTACTCCCTAGCCATCCATCAAAAGTTTTAATTAACTCACTATAATATCACCCTTTAGCCATTTTATTTGCGGTATTTTACAGCATCTTTACTCGAAAGGAATTGTAGATGGTTGAAGGATTGATCATTAAGGTATTACTATAGTTTACCTTACTTGATGATATATTGAGAGATACAGGTGTTTACAGATATCTGTGGTTAAAACATGTACAGATAGGATTAAAAGGATTTCTATATTTGGATTATGTGGATTAATAGTGTTCCCACCGACAGGTGAGATGTTGAGATGGTTACTGTGATGATTATCAGCGGGGTATGATATTGATTTTAGATGTTTAGAGGTTGATTGATGGAAATGTTATAGTATGGTGAGATAGTTGACTTTGTTGAATTATAGTTAACTTGGTTGATATGATGTGGATATCTGGATATTATCTTGGAGGTTATGATTGTGACATGATGGTATAAGAATGTCTCTCGGATGCCTGTATAATTCGAGAGTAATCAGTTGTAGTGTCGGATGAACTTCTAGGCTTGCCGCTGTATAGGCAAGTAGAGTAGGCGATCGGAGTGATTTCGGAAATAGTTTCGATATCGAAGATCCCCTACTGGGTGATAATTTAGTTGATACTGAGGTAATGATATTTTACGAGCCTAATGTTTGTACTTATGGTGCGTTAGCTGAGGGCTAGTGTAAAGCGCACAAGGTTGTTGAAGCTCGTGATATACTCAAGGCAATGTCGATTTCTTTCAAAGTTGGCAAGGTTGATGATGCCGAGAGGTATTTGTTAGAATGACGATTTTTCCAGGGGATAAATTAGTTGGTAGCAGCGTTGCTTAACACTATGGGAATTGGAAAAATCTAAGTTCCAATTAAAGGAGGTGTTGGATAGGATATTTGTTGTCCCAGTATTCTATTTCTTGAGAAGTTCTGGAACTCGTTGTTCAAAGAGAGATGAACCTTTGAGGTTATACATCGATTATCGATGATGGAATGCGGTAGTGGTAGAAGGAAATGAATATCCTTCAGGGTGAATTGAGGATCTATTTAGATCAACTATAGGACACCTGTGTATACTCTAGGATTGATTTATGATAGGTGTGTTGATATTGTAGTGACAGGGTGTCATACAATTATCAAAGTCGTAGGGATGATTGATATATCATCAGCTTAGAGTAAAGAGGATGCAGGTGTGTAGCGATGACAATCTCATACTTGGTATGAATTGCATGAGTTTTGATTATCTTGTTAGACTTATGATGACTTAGTCATCCAGGGATTTGAGAAATCGTGTATTCTGGACACGATTGGATCATTTGTGATGGTGGCAGTTGGAGTTGAGTACTCGACCACCGTAGATGGTGGTTTCCTTTTTATTGATTTGATTATTACCATAGATATGGATAAGATGCTCTAGCGGTATTACATCGCTGACGGGTTGGACTAGGAAGGTGATGGAATTTACTTGGTCTAAATCTTGTGAAACTAGTTTCACAGCTCAGACGATGGTTTACTTTTACACAGTGTTGTTTGATCATTCTTGGGTGGAAGGAAGGGTGTTGTATGCGGATGCAATGTTTCAGAGAATGGAGCGTTTCTGATGTAGTTGATCAAGACGTATCCCATGTTTACGTCAAAGGAGGAACTATGAGATGGTTTGTCATAGATATGACGTGGATGTAGTAGTGTTATGTTGTTTTGTATAGGGAGGAGCTGGAATGCTCATGGGATTTTGGCTAGCTACTAGGTAGCTACAGGAGTTGTTAGAACCCGGATAGTTGCAACTAGGGAGATCGGTCATAATAGTCTCCCAGTCACCTCCCGTTTTTGTGCGATAGAGTGGATTTTTGAAAGTAGGTTTCTCTTGTGAGGAAATATTTCTCCGTCTCCGAGAAGAATGGTGGGTTATATAGTTGCATTCGAATTTAGGAAGAGTTACTATTGATTCAGGAACAACAGATAGATTCTTGTTGGGATGATAGAGAGCATCTACCATAGAGTTGTACTCTTGCTCTACCGGTTCGGAATTAGTGATAGTGGAATTTGTATGTCGTAGGAGGCTAGATAGCTATCTGACATCTTGACTGGCCACGAGTCCCGGTCGTGGTAGCATGTCGTTGCCTGCAGATGTATAGGATTGTATCCGGAAAGTAGTAAATATTGAAATGTTCTCCATGGTGGATCGACATGCAGAACATAGTTGATTTGGAAGTCTGTTGTTCAGTGAGTTAACTAGTAAAGGTGGTATATAAATAATCAACAAGGTTCTGTACCGAGATGGACGTGAAAGCTTAGTATGATGGTCAGTGTTAGAAGATTATTTAGAATTCGAAAAGGACTTAGTATGATTACCTAAGTCCGCTCATTTTCGTACGATCCATACGATGAGTTTGTTGGATCGCTGGATAGGTTATATTGTGAAGATTTCCAGTTCATGGAGTATCTGTGAGTGTCGTATGCGATAGTGATTCAGGATTTACCTTAGGATTATGGTAAAGTCTTTAACAGGTCACGAATATTGTGCTCCACTCGGGTACAATTAGGTACTTATGATAGGTGGTCGATATGAAGATATTATTCATACTTTGGAAGGGTTGCTAGAAGCAGGTGTGATTTGATTTTAAGGGATATCAGTAACCCCACTTAGTCACTTGAGGTGTGACTTGTCTCCAGATGCTTGAGATGATTGTTGTGACATCTCGTACTAATATACGAGTAGGAAATTTGGGGACCAAATTTTTATTAGTGGGGGAGAATGTTAAATACAGAAAATTTAAATACTAAATTTAATGGCAAAAAATTTAAGAAAAAATAATCCTGGAAATTTTTCAAGATTTTTAGGGAATTTTAAAAAATTTTCCAGAATTTTTCTGGAAAAAAATGGAGCTCGTACAAGATATTTACGGGGATAAGAAAAACAGGCTTTTAAAGGGCCTGTTTAGATGAGTAAATAGGATAAATTTAACCTAGATTATAAATCTAGGTTTTTCTATTTTCTATTTCTTTTTTTCTAGCCATTTAACTTTCTTCAACTAGCCGAATCATGAGGGAAACTCAACCAAATTGAAACTAGTACATGTAACTGGAACGAAGCACAACACCTAGGTCCAAGCACCGGTCATGTCTGACGAAGTGTCAGATCTGAGCAAGGAGCCATAGTAGGGTACTGCACTAACATCCATACAAAAGAAAATCCTGATGAAACATATCCCTCAATCTGGTCGTGCTCTCATCCCTTACTGACGTCAGGGATCATGTGTCGACCAGTGTCCATCCTCTCTGACTAGATGCGCCAGTCAGTCCTCCACCTATGGGCCAGCAGATCCTCATGCACTGCGCCTAATGTGGTCATCCTCCTCCTGCATCGCTCCTCGCAAAATCCACTTTAAGCAAGTGGTCAGCTAACAACGGATTTGACATGTCTTTACCGTGGCCGTTACCACGGACTAGATAGGTCATTCAGGTGGGCCTATTCACCTACTCTAGGCTTTTTGGCAAAGCCTCAGTCGTCAACGGATTTGATGTATCTTTACCACAGTCGTTATCTGTGGACTAGATAAGCCATCCTGGTGGACCTATTCACCATCATCTCAAAAAATCACTCTTCAATCCAAGGCACTCCTCAAGAGCACAAATTAATCCAAATCCAAAGGTCCAAACAAGCTCATAAGCCATTTTCCAGAATCCACGTTTTTTTTTTTTCTAACAAACCCTAAACACCAGCCACGTTTTTTTTTTCTCTAACAAACCCTAAACACCAGCCACGTTTTTTTTTTTTCAATCAAAACCCTAAACAACAGCTTTTTTTTTTTTTAATCAAAACCCTAAACAACAGCCTTTCTTTTTTTCTTTTTTTTTTCCAAAACCCCAAACAACAGCCTCGTTTTTTTTCCCCAATCAAAACCCTGAACAACAGCCTCGTCGTTTTTTTTTCTTCTTCTCTAAAACCCTAAAACAACAACTTTTTTATTTTTATTTTTATTTTTTTTATTTTTTATAGGGTTTGAGGACCCTAAACCCTAAAACAACAAACCCCAATAATGGGGTTTAGGGTTTAAAAACCCTATCTCCAAACCCTACATCTAAACATTTTTTTTTGGGGACCCTAAACCCTAAAACAACAAACCCAAATAATGGGGTTTAGGGTTTTAACAAACCCTATCTCTAAACCCTACATCTAAACGTTTTTTTTCCCAGGGTTAGGGTTTAGGGACCCTAAACCCTAAAACAACAAACCCAAAAATTGGGGGTTAGGGTTGAAAACCCTATCTGCAACTTTTTTTTTTTCAAGGGTTAGGGTTTGGGGACCCTAAACCCTAAAACACCAAACCCCAAAAATGGGGTTTAGGGTTTGGAAACCCTATCTGTTTTTTTTTCAGTGTACATCGAAATGGCTCTCTGGTGAGTGGTATACATGGATCTGGATCCTCCGCAACACTAACTCTGGATCCCACTGCTGTCCATCAAACCTAATGCTATTCCTTGCCCGCCAGACAAAATGTATCATGGCGGCTATAGCTAGATGTCGTGCCCTGGTCAAAGTAGAGGTACCTCTGTAGCGAGTCCTGAAAATCCGAAACATCCGCCGGTATGTGATCATCGGGGGTCTCATGTGCAACCATGACCTCAATCGACCCCACAGCAAACTAATCGGCTGACATCTGAAAAAGAGGTGGTCCTGTGACTCCAAATCGCCTCTACAGAAAACACATACCCGATCCACCAGGTACTCCTGCCTGTCCCGAGTAGGAAGTCTCCGGTGAGCAAGTAGCCAAAGTGTGAACTGACGGCTTGGCTGGATATAATTCTGTCAAACCGTCCTTGCTCAAGCCTTCCTTGGCCTGCTCTCTCTGAAGTGATCATAAGCCACTCTCACCCCTCCTTTTCCCCGGTCAAACCAACTGGCAAGTGTGTGTGCTGCGACCCATGTGGAAGGATACTATCCGGATATACAAAGCGATTTGATCAGCGGGAGTCAGATGTAGCTTGCCACTCCCATATCCCCACCTGCTGCAGATATGTGTGATGTACCCACCTGAGCCAAAGGGTGTCTTGCTTGTCCTGAATGCGCCATAAGACCTTTGCAAGCAGAGCAAGGTTCCATGCTTTCAGATCCCTCAAGCCAAGACCACCCTCCTTCTTCGGCCTGCATAACTCCGACCATGCAATAGGGGGATTACGTGATGTCCATATAAAACCTCGGCACATACTATGAATGCGATCGATCACTCCGCTGGGGAGGGGGAGGATGGACATCCAATAACACTCCACTCCCTGCAGTACTGATGCAATAAGTTGTGCCTTCCCTGCATATGAGATGGTATGCCTCGGCCAGCAGTTTATCCTAGTGGCTATCGAATCTAATAACTTGCTATAATCCGAAAGTTTTAGTTTCTGTGAGGCCAGTGGGATTCCTAGATATCTGAATGGCATGTCCCCCTCACAAAAACCTGTGATATCTAAAAGTCTTCCCTTCGTCCGATCATCAACCCCTGCCATGAATATGCTGGATTTGTTGAGGTTAATGAGGCTGCCATCCGAAGCGCGTGATAGAACGAGACCAAAAGCAGATCGAGGATACATCACCACGCGATAGCAGTAATAAGTCATTCGCATAAACTATGTGTGCTATCCCTAGGTGTCCACATCTAGGATGGAAATGAAAATCTGATCTCGTAGTGGCTCTGGCAAGGAATCTGGACAGGTACTCCATAGAGATGCCAAACAGGTATGGAGAGAGAGGATCCCCCTGTCGTAGCCCTCGCTGTCCCCTAAAATGCCCGTACATGTTCCCATTAATCACTACAGAGAATGAGGAGGTGGTGATGCACTCTCTGATCCATGCAATATAAACGGGAGGAAAATGCAAGGCATGCAGCACATCCTGTAAGAAGTCCCAGTGCACTGAGTCAAAAGCCTTCTGTAAGTCCACCTTGAGCGTGCATCGGGGTGATATCCTTTTCCTGGAATAGCTGCGAAAGAGCTCCTGGGCTAACTGTATGCTGTCTGTGATGGTACGCCCCTGAACAAATGCAGTCTGAGCGGGGTGGAGCAGGTGATCTGAAACATCTACCAATCGTGCAGCTAAAATCTTGGAGATGACTTTATAGAATACTGTGCAGCAGGAAATAGGCCTGTAGTCTAGGACCTTGGTAGCATTGTCGGTTTTGGGAATTAGGGCAATAAGCGTGTGATTCCAAGCTTTAAGCAGTTGCCCATTCCTGAAGAATTCCAAGACTGCATCCAGAAAATCCTGTCCAAGTATATCCCATGATTCTTTATAGAACCTAGAGCTGTATCCATCCGGCCCCGGGGCTTTAAGGTCCCCAATGTCAAAAAGTGCTTGCTTGATTTCTTCTACCGTGGGAAAGCGTGCAAGCTTGGCTTGTTGCTCAGATGTGAGGACTCTCTCATGTTGCATACACCCCTCTTGGAAAGTACTGTGTTCATGTTGGACCCCCAAATGTGATTGGAAGTAATCCGTGAATTCTTTTGCCACTTCATCTACCATGGTTGTTATTTCCCCATCCCTCTTTTCAATTGCCACAATCTCTCTTCTCTTGGTGTTTCTCTTAACTAGTGAGTGGAAGAAAGGAATATTGCGGTCCACCTCTTTAAAATACTTATGCTTGGCTTTCTGGAGATAAAAGAGGTATTCTGCTTGGGCCCATCTATCAACATCCCTCTTAGCATCTTTATATTGCTCCTCCATGTGTCCATTTACCAGTCCTTCTTGTTGCATTTCCTCCAACCGACTTTGTGCCATTCTAGACCGAGTTTGTACATGCCCAAAGCTTTGATTGTTAAGCTGCCTTAGCCCCCTTTTGATCATGTGCAGCCTCTGTTTCAGTTTATACTGGGCTGTTCCAATGGAAATACAACTACTTGCTTGCACCCAAAGTTGCTCCACCAGGTTTTTGAAGTTGGGGTGGGTGGTCCACATGTTGAAGAACTTGAAAGGTCTATTTTTCTGCCCTCGTTTGTCCATTAAGGAGACATAACATGTTGCATGGTCTGAGTGAACACCCGGAGGACGAAATTCTGCATATGAAGTGGTTTCCTGCTCCATCCATAAACTATTAACCATTGCCCTGTCAAGCTTGCTAACCACCCTGCCGTTTGTCCAAGTGTAATAGCATCCCACCGATTTAAGGTCTTCTAGTCCTGTCGTGATCACAAAATTCTGGAAATCTGCTATAGCATAGGAAGTGACATCCATTCCCCCTTGCTTATCTCTAGCCGTCAAGGGTGAGTTAAAGTCCCCCATGATGAGCTATGGCAATTGCATTGAGCTTGCTATATGTTGGAGGCCATTCCATAGCATTTTCCTAGAGAGTATAGTGAGCTGTCCATAAACAAAGGTGACTGCATATAGCTGATTATTCTCCCTACTCCGGATAAGTGTGTGTATATATTGGTCCTCCGATTGTTGGATTGAGAGATTAACCAATTGGGGATTCCAGATCAAGAGCATACGACTTCTATCCCTCTCTCCCACTTGTTGGTAGCTTCCAAAATGATGTAAAGTTGTTGTCTTTAGCCCTTGATATCGACGATTGGTTAGCTTAGCTTCCAAAATGCAGAAAACACTTAATGACTGTGTGTGAAAGAGATGCATCATCTCCTTCTGCTTGAGGCCTTTGTTGAGGCCTCTTATATTCCAAGTTCCAATCTTCATGTCACCTTGGCCAGCACTTGACGGCTCCTCAGTTTCTTTGGCTTGTCCTCTTTAGTTCCTTCCTGCAGGCCTATTTCCTCCTCCTCAATGTAGTGTGCTTTAAAACAGTCCATTGCCGGCAGTCCAACAATGATGGGAGGGAGGTTAACTTCATCAGACTCTTGCAGCATCACTGGAAATTGATTCTGCTTGATTTCCTCTGGTCTGAATTCTCCCTCTTCTGGGATGTCTATAATCTGGGCAGTTCCATTAGACTTTTTTTTTCTTGCGTTGGGTTCTTGATCTTGTTTGAATCTTCCAAGGACTACTATCCTGTGTTGCTTCAACCCTCTGTAGAAATTGCTGCTGATTATCAGGGATAATGTCTGGGCCTGCAACTGATACAAGAGCTAGTCCCAATCGAGTTGTTTCCCTGCTAGACTCCTTAGCTTGTTGCACTGCCCTTTCCTGAGGAAGCACACTATCCACTGCCCTTTCCAGGTCCAAATTCAGCGTGCCAATGTCTGTGACAGGATCTGAAATGGCTACCTTAATTCCAAAATCTAACTGATTTCCAAACTGAGATGCTGGATTAGCTGTGCTTTCATGATGTTCAAAACTGTGGTGTGGTTTATCAGTGATTTGTACCTCTGATGTGTGCAACATTCCAGCTGATTTTGAAAACGAAATTGGAATATCTGAATCTGATTCTGAAACTTGGCTGCTTCCTTGATGTAGAACATGTGGAACATTAACCTCAGCTGGGTTTGGAATGTCTGCAATGGAAGTCTGCACCATCTGATCATTAGCCTGTTCCTCCACAATTGAAATGTCTGCTGGAAATCCATCCTGTGCTGAAATCTGAAACCTGCTGTCTGAATGCTCAAAATGGTTCTGTGCCATAACATCCACAAAAGCCTGCCTTTGCTGCATTTTTGATACAACCTTCTGCTGTTCAGAAATCTTTTCTTCTGCAAATCCATGAGCTTGCACACCATTTAAGACTCTAGGCTTGAGTTGTTTCTGATAGATGTTACCAGAAACCTCCTTCCGATACTGTGCCATTGAAAAGGCTGAAACCTGTTGTTTCTGCATTTCTGATACTCCCTTCTGCTGGTCAGATTTTTGTCCTGTATCGTCCTCATTAGTTAGCACACCATTTAAATACCTATGCTGATGTTGTTTCATAGGCCTAACTGCATTTCCTTGGACTTTTCCAGTGGGCTGATACTCCACATGTGCAGCACTAATTTCAGTATATGCTCGTTTTATCAGAATTTCAGATTGGCTTGTTTTCGTGCCAGTCTTGCTACCCCCTTTCTGATTACCCCGTGACTTATTTGAAGAGGTCACTTTGGTGGCTAATTGACCAGATTTCCTTGCAACCAAAGCCTGTCCTCCTGTGGCTTGAAGTGGAGCTCGATTGTCTGGCAATCTGCTTTCAGTATCAAGAACCAAATTGGTGCCACTGCTACTAGCTCCTTCCACTCCCAGATCTGCTTTTTTATTCTTCATTGTCCTTGATATAACTCTCTGGTGGTTGTCAGATAGCCTTCCTGCTGGGCAAGATGTAATCACGCCAGCTAATGGTGTGTTTCCTTGCTGTAACTCTGATATTGTAACTGGAGTTGAAACTTGGACTTTGACTGTTTTCCTCTTATCCACAACCTGTCTCTCTGTCCTTCTATCTAGTATTCTATTGTTTTCCAATCCATTATCAGCATCCACATCCCCACAGAATCCTCTACTGCTGGTTGCCACATTCCCCTGGTCTGTATTTGTGTCATTTCCTGATAAAACCCATTTCTGTTTCCCAGTTGTTGTTCCAGCTTGCGACATCACTTCATTAAGTATCTGTTTTTCTTTGTGTACTTGACCTCTATTGCATTCCTTCCCTTGCAGTATATCTTCCCCATGCCCTGGTCTTGCTGTAACAGTTAAATGCTTATCAGGTGACCTAGCAGATGGATTCTCAGCTTGGCACGCCCGCGTGCCATTCTGTCTTGATTTCTCATTACAGCTACTGTTCTCCTTACTAGTTGGATTTATGTTTTGTGTGCATTGCAGAGACATGACACCTGTCCTATGTAGCGGCCTCTCCCTCCCTCCTGTTTTCTCTGATCTGGCTCCTGGGCAGTTTTCCTGATAGTGTCTAGTCTGTCTACATTTAACACACAGTTTCAACTTAGTCTCATAACGTAGTTCCAGTTCTATATGCTGCCCATTCGGCAATGTAATTTCCATACTACGGGGAGGAGACTGGGTGATATCTAATTCCACCAGAGCCCTTGCAAAGTTGAGTCGCTCTTGTTTCCTGGTGACCTGGTCTGTGAACAACGGGATACCCACCTTTGATGCAATCTTACTTAACCCTGTCTTAGTTCAGCAGTCAATCGGAAGACCATGAATTTGCATCCATATCGGTAGTTGATTCTGAACTTCTGACTGAAATGTAAAACAAGGAGGCATGGTCTTCAGATATAATGGACAACCATAGGCAACATATGGACCACCTTTAAGGACCCTGTCACTGAGCTCTTTCGAGTTGAATTTGAATACCAGCCAACGCGTATTGTGTGTAAGCATTGTGTGCGGAGCATTCCATCTTTTGGTAAGCTCTGTGACAGCCTTCCAGTCGGGGAACCTACCCAAGAATTTGCCTACCAAGCAAAATCCAATAGCCTCCTCGATTAATTCTTGGTCACCCTCTGTTAGAGCGAGTTTGTCCGGGAGCTTGGTGAAACATTGTAATGCCGTGTCTACTGAGCATTCCCGGTTCGTCTTGAAGAGATCCACCCAAGTTTCCGGCTGGCCAGTGTCCGTTCTCAATGGTGTCGGTGGCTCCTTCTCCTGCGCCTGTGGGTCTTGTACCTGCATCTCCCTCGCAGGGCATAGTATAGGAAAATACTGAGGGAGTGTATGCCGTGCCAATATCTGAGGTCCAGCATCATCCTGTTGCTGCTGCATTTCACCAGCCAGCTCTAACCTGCGCCAGCCTCTCCTTGCCGGCCGGCGGTCAGCCATTTCCATTCACAAACCCTAATCGGATGCAGGCATGGATCCTCTAACCCGCAAATTTGAAATTCAAATTTGGTCGTCTTCTGACCGTTTGACAGTCCAAGCAATTACATTCACCACGTGTCAACCAAGGGATGCTCCAACTCAGTTAAGTGATGCCAGCACATCTAAATCCCTGCCAACTCAGTCGTCTTCCTCCCTGTGCAATTTCAAGCCGTCGGAACCCTTGACGCTTCTCAGCCCTTTTCCGGCGTCGTGGCTCTCCTTCCACAACACAGCAGAATCCTGAGGCATGGGCAACCCGTCAGGCTATCTTCAGGCCAACGCACAAGGCCTATCTTACTGTGCACTGCGGTGGCCGTTAACTCCGGTGGAAAAGAGTTGTGTTTCTCTGGCGAGTTGAGGTATCTCCGCCAGTCCAACACACAGATGATATGCTCATGTCTCAGGGAACGTTGTGGTACCTTCCTGTTTGTTGTACTGCCTGCTACCGGGATTCACGATTTGCGCCCAAATCCTCTGTTCGGAACAGAGGCGTGACAGAGGAAAAGCTTCGGCGCTTGCCACCTCCGTTTAACAACAAAGTTCAACCCCTGCTGCCAGCCATGGGTTCGCCTTTCACTTGCCTGCTTCCTCCATTTGCCAGGCTGCCTCCGGAGGTTTGTACTGCCGAGGATCGCCGGAAAGGTTTTCCTGTCGCCTTATCCCGTTCACGCACAATGGAGCTCTAAACCACCATCTCAACTCAGATTCAAGGTCTCCTCCACCCGAAAATGCTTTTGCCAGGATTTCTCCGGACAATTCCACCTCGCCGGCCGTCAATCCAGCCAAGAACCTCCGGTGAACAGTGAATTTAATTATTCACTGTAGCACCACCGAAAAAAACCTCAGCCACCTGATCTCCTTAGATGATCTTTCCCCTGCCGTTAGATCCAGATCACCGCAGAAAATTCCACAACCGTTGGATTTCCGCCGATGACCCTCCAGCTGCCGTTAGATCCTTTCTCCTTCCTCAGCACTAAGCGAGATTGTGCCCCTTCCTCGTCGCCGTTTGTAGAGAGCGGCGAGAGCTTCTCTCTCTAAACGAGCGAAGCGGCGACTGACTCCCGACGACGCCTCTTCTCTCTTGCGATCTTGCGGTTGCTCTCTCGCGGAAGTCCTTCTTCCCATCGCAACCGGCAGTCGACGCCGCCCTCCTCGCCGCTGACCGCCATCCTTCTCGGTGACCAGGCCGCCGGTTTTCCCTTCCTCGCGCCGTAGCCACCGCAAGCAGCAGCAGCGATTTGCGATCGCCGCAGTTCGCCGTCCGACACCGAGGGCGCCGCTGCTTGCCGTCCGACACCGAGGTCGCGCCGCCGTTGCCGTCTCACACGAACGACCCTCTGCGTGCTCGTCGCCCACGAGCATAGCCGTCGCGATGCGTCCACAGCCACAGGACAGTCTCCGCGGGTGCCCTCTTTCCCGCTGTTCGCCGCAGCCGCCAGCCTCCTCTGCCCTAGACGACGAGCGTCGGCCTCCTCTCGCCGGCAACCTTGAGCGGGTGGAATCGACGACCATTGCTGCCACAGTGGGTGTGTGGGCGGCTAGGAGGTGTAGTCGGCAGCGGTTGCACGCTTGACGCCCCATCCACGACCAGCCTCCGCCCGATTCCTCTGCCACTGACATCGACAGCGGCTGCAGGTTGTCCTAGTCTAGGGATGCAACATTACCGTCGGAGTAGGTGAGTTGTTTATTCTCTACTTTGATTTTGGATGGGATTCATGTTCATTGCAAACCCTAACACTGTGAGTTGGGGTTTTGGGTGGCTAGCAGCGGCAAAAAGAGGAGTTATTCCAGAGGATAGGAGGAGAAAGGGCGGCCGAGGAACTTCTAAGGAAGGTAAGAGGTATTTACAGCTTTATTTTGAGTACTGTTGAATTTATTTGTAGTTGTGAGTGAGATAAGAAGGTTTGGTTGAGCGGTATATATGTCGCCTAGGGTTAGGTTGGATTTATACTTATGATCGGTGAGATGTTCTGTATATTGATGTGGAGTTGTGAATTAGGCTTGAGGAAAATGAAGAATTTGTTTAGGATGTTGTTAAAGTCAATTGCTGCAATGGGGATGGCTGCGATTGATTGGTTGGATTACATACAGGATGATTTTAATTTAATTACAGTTATTGTGGTGGTTATGCATCTTTGGTTTTATGATCTGGGTGTGAGTTAATTCTTAGTGATCTATGGTTGGCTGGGTTGTTGAGTTCGGTGTGATGTTGATCGATTCTGTAATTATGTATGGAGGATGGATTAGGTTGAAGAGGATAATTAAATCAATCTAGTGGATCGGATATGAGGTCGATGTAGGATTCGATTTGATTAATTGCAAGGATATGTTCTTGGATTGAGGAGTTAATCACAATTTGTGACCTAGGGGTTGAGGGTCTACTTGTGGATACATAGTAGTAATTTAGCACGTTGTCGTGTGCTTGGATTTGATGGATTTACTTTGGATTAATTGGTTATGGAAGGAATCGATTAAGTATTCGATTTGTCGGTGAATGGTATTTTGTGCTTAACAATAGTTATGCATTATGCGAGGTTTTGATCACGAGGTAGGTTAGCGATCGTGACGATCGGTTCTTTGTAGACATTTTATCTAGGTATTTTGACTTATCTTTTAGATATAGTCGAGTTGATATCTTAGTTAGGATAGCTTGAAATAATTTTCATGTTTATATGCCTAGTATATTTTGGTGCCTACTTGATACGTCGTGTGATAGGTTATGATTATACCTTCTGTTTTATTTGGATCATAGTTACTTGGATTATGGATATATACGTATTGATTGTGCATGTGTCGGATAGGTGTATTTAGTTGGATTTACATACTTTAGTATCGTGCCATCTTGCATGATTGCATCTTTGGCTAGTCGAGTTCCATTATTATTGAACCCGCGACGATTCATAGCTACCTGCCACTCTCGTAGGTTAGTGGTACATCGAGGAGGTGTGTGCGAGTTGCTCTATCAAGCTTATTTGGTCCGCTCGTAGGTAGCGATGAGGCGGCGTGGTAGTGGCGGGGATCCTCTCTGCAGTACATGAGCAGGAGATGAGAGCTTAGCTCCCCACTCTGTTTGGGGCGGGAGGATAGGTGTACTCCGGCAGCATCTTATCCGCTCGGTCGCTCGGGAAGCGATGATGGCGAGTGCGCGATTATATCGTACCCACCTCGGCCACCATCGCGTGTGGCGGTTGGTAGCGTCGGGGTGACCCGTATCATTTGCTTTACATGCACTTTGCATGGATCGCATTTGTATTGTGTTTCTTTGCATTATTGTATTGATGCCTTGGATGTTGCATATGATTGTCATGCATCTGAGTTCGTATTCGTATATGGTGATGACTTTATCTCTTATAGTAGAGGCGCGTACTCTATGTCGGGGTAGGAGATTAGTAGTCTGATCCTTTTGCATTTATTTCTTGCTTACCCTATATGTGAGGTATCTTGGCATGATTTTTATTATTAGTTATATCTTACTTTGCATCGATTATACCCGCTAAGTTCTTTGAACTTACCCGTTGATTATATCTATTTGAATGAAGGTGTCGGGAGAGCCAATTTGCGAACCCCACTCGTTGTGAAAGTTATTTGTTATTTGTGTTTACGGTTTTGGATATTTTGATTAGAATATATGTTTTGAGTTGGATATTTGTACCTGTGGATGTTTTGGTATGTCCTTAGGGACCTTTGATCGGATTAATTTCGATTGATTTTGGTTGGGTATTCCTGCCCAGATGGCAGAAGGGGTAAGTCTAGTTATGTAGATTGTTTATCTTTTTCTTTGATAGTTGGCCAGAGGCCTAATTTATTATCTGTGTGGGTTGTTTGGATTTCGGTCGTGTTGACCGATGTATAGTGGCCGTGTAGGCCTTGTATGTAAATTGGTATTGTCACCCGTACAGGGGAGATGCTGCCGGATTTTCATCTGGCGGGGACTCCATCGGGGCGTGACAAACGAGCTCTCAGCACTGACGGCCTCCTCCCTCACGAGATCTTGCGGGATCTCCGACCTCGCCGCTCTATGTTTTTCTCTTTCACCGTCGTCGTCGCGTGCGCCGCCGATCGTCGGCTGTCGGCCCGATCGCGGCCGCGTAGTGCGGTGCGACCACTCGCGACTCACTCAGCCGTCGTGGCGACCTCATCCGCGAGATTCGTCGGCGGTCGTCATCGCCACCTCTGTGCCTTTCTGATCGCGTCGCCCATTCGACTTCCTCTCGGCTCCCATTTTCACCGCGACCACTTCTCTTCCCCATTCATGACGTCTCTGCCTCCTCATGTTTGCTGCGGTGGCCAGAGCTGTCCGATGGGAGGTGTGGCTGGAAGGAAGGACATCGGCTGCAGATCCAGCGGCGTAGCTTGGGTGGGTATTCGGTTGGAGCAAGGGTTTGCCGCGAGAAATTAGGTGAGTGATGCTATTCTTCCTTAATCTCAGATGAGATCCCTTTTGAGCGTAATTTTTCAATTGTATATCAAATCGTTGTAAATGTTTGTTTTTAGCGTGATATTTTGGCGTTGGTGTTAGGTTTACGATGACAGTAGGATTGGGAAGGAGGTGGTGGAGTTTTCTAGAATTTGGTAAGCAGTTACACTTCCTCTTATCTGTAAATTTCTAGATTTTGGATGTGTGTCGAGGTTGAGTGATTGAGGGCTTGATTTAGGGTGTCTTTGGTGGAGTTCCTATATCTATCTGAGCGATTGATGGTGATCGAGGATTGTGATAGTGGATTGGCTTTATTCCAGATCGGCCTTGGACTATTGTATCAGATTATGACTTTGATTGTGATAGAATCTTGGATGTGGAGATGGTTAGCACAGACTGTACATACAGGAGGTATTATGTTTGTTTATTTTAGGAGATTCGAGATATGGATTTAAGTTTGATTTATTACCCTCGTTGGGCTTATCATAGAACTTGGTAATAATTATATTTTTCCTGTAGGCCTTTGATGGAGGTAGATTCTATGATGCAAAGACAATCGATATTCTATAGAGTAGGCGGGTATTTTGACTTATCTTTTAGATATAGTCAAGTTGATATGCTAGTTAGGATAGCTTGCAATAATTTTCATGATTATATGCCTAGTATGTTTTTGGTGCCTACTTGATACATGCATGTGATAGGTTATGATTATACCTTCCCTGTTTTATTTGGATCATAGTTACTTGGATTATGGATATGTACATATTGATTGTGCATATTATTCAGATAGGTGTATTTAGTTGGATTTACATGCTTTAGTATCATGCACCATCTTGCATGATTGCATCTTTGGTGACAGGGTTTCTTTATAGTTGAGCCCTTGATCGATTCATGCTCTGCACGCTTGCCACTCATGGGTTAATGGTACATCGAGGAGGTGTGTATAGTTGCTCTGTCGACTCATTGGTCGCTCATGGGTAGCGATGAGGCGCGTGGTAGCGGCGGGGATCCCTCCTGCAGTATGACAGGAGATGAGCTTAGCTCCCCACTCTGTTTGAAGCGAGAGGATAGGTGTACTCGGCGATCCTGTCGCTCGGTCACTTTCGGGAAGCGATGATGGTAGAGTCGATTATCATAACCTACCCACTCGGCTTCACCATCGCGTGTGAGGCGGTGGTAGCGTTAGGGGTGACCATGTCATTTACCTGGCATGCACTTTTGGATAGCATTTGTATTGTGTGTTTGTTGCATTTTATTGATGCCTTGGAAGTTTATATGATTGTAAATGCATCTGAGATTCATATTTATATATATGGTGATGACTTTATTACTTATAGTAGCGCGTGCTCTATATCGAGGTAGGAGATTGGTAAATCTGATCCTTTTGTATTTCTTGCTTGCATACCTATTTATGTGAGGTATCTTGGCATGATTCTTATTATTAGCTATATCTTACTTTGCATATGACCATACCATTGAGTTCTTTGAACTTACCCGTTGATTTATATCTATTTTCGGGATGAAGGTATCGGAGAGTCAATTTGTCGAACCCCAGCTCGTCGTGACAGTTTTATTGGTTATTTGTTTTTATGGATTTGGATTTTTATTAGAAGATATGTTTAGGCTTGGAAATTGGATTTATGTACTCGTGGATTTTTGGTGTCCTTGTGGACCCTTATTCGGATCTTATTTTGATTGGTTTTGGTTGGGTTATTCCTGCCCAGATGGCAGAAGGGGTAAGTCTAGTTAGTGTAGACTTTTATTTACCTTGATTTGTTGGCCTGAGGCCTATTTTATTACCTGCGTGTGATGTTTGGATTCCGGTGCCGTTGGCGATATGAGTGGTCGTGTAGGCCAGATGAAAATTGGTATTGTCACTGCATGGGAGGTCTTCTTGGATTTTTGTATGGCGAGGACTCCCTCGGGGCGTGACAATTTATTTGGTATCAGAGTCATGTTCCGTGTTCCTTAGGGTCTTTGGGTTTTCGGAGTTCACAAAGTTTAGCAGGTTAACTGGGTATTTTCGGAGTTGTATGGATTTCCGACGATTTTTATATTTTGGAAATTCGAGGTATTATTGACGAGGTCAATTTGGGGATTTGGCGGCGATAGGACATCTCCAGACGGCTAACAGGTAAATAAATTCTAGAAAATTTTCTAGATTTAGTACATATTTGTATTGGTTATATTGATTATGCGGTTTATTTAGGTAGTATCATGTTTTGTCTAGTATTATTTTAACCTGATATCTGTTAGACTGTTAGATTTTTTTAGGTTGCTGGTTTATCATTAGCATATGGTTATTAATTGCTATTACTGCTATAGGTAGCTAGTTATCATTGTGATATAAATGATTAGATATTATTGGTAAATGTTTACCTCTTAATTTTTGGACTAGTGTTAGGATTAGACTAGTTGAATAATATGAATAAGATGGATAAATTCGTAGAAGGTATATATATAGGTTCTTTGACTCTCAGATCCTAGTGCATGAGGACATGATTACATTGCTTATGTAGTTTAGAGAATATATAAGCATCTGATGTTTTATTTAGTATTGCCTTGACTTTGTTCTGGCATGACCCTTTAGTTATACTCTAATTAATTTCAGCCATTGATTGCCATTAGTATGACTATGCTGTCGTTTATTAGACAGCGTGTTATATGTTCATATGGTTATGAGTTTTTGCGGTGGATGCCATGATTGAGACTAGTAGAGATAAAATAACTTAGATGAGGTTATTCTGTAGGAGTGGATCTCAGGAATGAAACAATATTAGTGGAACCCTAGGTGTTGGAACCCTAGGCGTAATGACCCGAATGTGCATATTGATATATGTTTATCCATTTACTATTTCAGTGATATGGTGATCGGACCAGTAGAGTTCGTATGGTTAGGATGCGATTAATCCTTACTATATCCCCCATTCTTGGTTGAGAGAGAGTCTGCAGTAGAGTCTCTCTATAGGTAGGTGCTTTGTATATTGGTGGTCAATCATGTCTCCCAATCATGGTTGAGATGACCTACTGCAAGGTTATATTCTTGCGTTATTCGTTCGGAGTTGGTGAAAATCGGATTCCTATGACGCCTGTAGCTAGATAGCTATTTTACGTTTTAAGTACCCACGAGATATGTTCGTGGTAGCAGGTTGGGGCATGCATGATTGAACTGGTAGGATGGTATAATTTAAGCTTAACCCTCTTGACGGGCTTGTTAGTAGATTTGTTGTCTTTATTGGCCTTGATAGGTGTTTCCTGGTAGCTGGGGACGAAACCCTATGATTAATCTTCTCAACGTGTTTGTTAGTGGACTTGTGATTTTTATCGACTTTGATAACCGATCATGTTAGAAGGGTTGGAACTCTAGACTTAACCATTTCGACTTATTTATTTATAAGTTGATGATCTTTACCGACTTTGGTAAACATTTCGTTTTAGAGGTGTTGAAACCCTAAACGTCGATGGGTTCATGGTAGATCGATGATCTTTGTCGACGTCGATGGTCGTTTTATGCTGGATGTATTGGATAACCCTATGTTTAACAACCTAGGATAATTGGCCGCCACGCGACTATTATTAGGTAGTATGCTAGTGCGTGCGATCGATAACTAGATATTTTATATCGCTTTATCTATCCACGAGTTCTATTCGTGGTAGCATGTAGTTGCGCGTAGATAGTGCTATTGATTGTCGGCCCACGAGTTACGTTCGCGGTAGCTCATAGATAGTTTCCTTTGTGCGAGAGCCACGAGGCTTTGTCGTGGTATCCGGATGTGCACTGCTTGTTGCAGTGGTTAGGTTTTACGGGTATATTTGTTATACTGCTGATCAGGATAGTTGCATACTGATATTGGTACTCTGAGGGTTGGGTTACTCTAGCTTGTTCCCTGTGACTTCCATTATGTGCATTATGATTATGCACTATTGTCAATATATCTACAGAGTGGTTGTATTCAGGATTTACCGTAGGATTATGGTAAAGTCTTTAACAGGTCACGGATATCGAGCTCCACTCTGGTATAGTTAGGTACTTTGTGATAGGTGGTCGATATGAAGATACTATTCGTACTTTGAAAGGGCTACTAGAAGCAGGTGTGATTTGATTTTAAGGGATATCAGTAACTCCACTTAGTCACTTGAGGTGTGACTTGTCTCCAGATGCTTGAGATGGTTGTTGGGACATCTCGTACTAATATACGAGTAGGAAATTTGGGGACCAAATTTTTATTAGTGGGGGAGAATGTTAAATACGGAAAATTTAAATACTAAATTTAATGGACAAAAATTTAAGAAAATAATCCTGGAATTTTTTTTGGATTTTTAGGGAATTTTAGGAATTTTTTTGGAATTTTTCTGGATTTAAATGGAGTCTATACGAGATTTTTACGGGGATAAAATAATTAGGTTTTGGGTGGGGTCTATTTAAGGGGATTAATACGCGATAATAACCTAAGTTTATCTATTTCCTCTTTTTATTTTCCCCGCCGCGACCCCTTTCCTCCTTCGGCAGTTCCCCTTGCGCAACTTCCTTCTGCGCCCGCATATCCACCGACGACCTCTTCCTCGCCGCTGCGACCACAGGACGACCTCTTCCTTGCCGCCGCGGCCACAGGATCGCCGCGAGCCCCTTCCGTTCCCAAACTCGCCCGAGCCTTGCGGTCGTCGCTTTCTCCGTAGCAGCCGGCGCCGTCGTCTCCTCGCCTCTGAGCCACCGCGAGCTCTTCTCCGCCGACGACCAGGCCGCCGCCACCCACAGCGTCGTCCGACGCCGAGGGCGCACCGTCGTCGCTACTCATCGACAGCGCTTGCCTTCTTGCTCGCGTCGCCTGACTCGCACACGCGCCGGCCTCGCGTTCGCGACAGCTCAATTTGTCGGTAGTCGTCGACACCACAAGCGGTCGGTGGCACGTCGCGTATCAAATCTCACCACCTGCCGTCTTTGTCGCGCCTCCGTTGGGGTTGTGGTCTCTCCGTGGTTGTCGGAGGCGGTGATTAGAGCGGTGGTGGAGATTTACGATGGGGCGCCCATACAGTAGAGCATCGTCGGAGCAAGGTAAGGGGTCGACTTGTGTTTTGTCTAACCCCTACGGTATTTTCCGCGATTTGATAGTGGATTGTGTTTGGACAGCGATTTAGGACAGTGGCTTAGGCGTCGCAGTAGTGTTCCGTTCTGGAATTCGGGGCGGTGAGTCTCAATCGAGCAAGGTAAGGGTTTACTTTTGTCTTAATTTGGATAGGATTTTTAGAATTATGGATCGTATTTATTGGTTGAGTTTGGCTGCATTTGGCGATTTACCTAGAATTTAGAGAGGAGTTGGGGATATTGGTTGTTGGTGGGATCAGTGTTGGATCGTGTTTGAAATGAGGTTCGATTGAGTTGTGAATTAAGCTTGAGGAAAATGAAGGATTTATTTAGGATGTTGTTAAATTCCATTGTTACAATGAGAATGGCTATGATTGATGGGTTGGATTACATACATGATGATTTTAATTTAATTACAGGTTATTAACAGTGGTTGTCTATACTTTGGTTTTATGATGCAGGTGTGAGTTAATTCTTAGTGATCCATGATTGGGGGTTATTGAGTTCGTGTGATGTTAATCGGTTACGTAATTATGTATGGAGGATGGATTAGGTTGAAGAGGATAATTAAATCAATCTAGTGGATCGGATATGAGGTCGATGTGATTGATTTGATTAATTGCAAGGATATGTTCTTGGATTGAGAGTTAATCACATTTGTGACCTAGGGGTTGAGGGTCTACTTGGGGATACATAGTAGTAATTTAGCGTTATCGTGTGCTTGGATTTGATGGATTTACTTTGGATTATTTGGTTATGGAAGGAATCGATTAAGTATTCGATTTGTCGGTGAATGATATTTTGTGCTTAACAATAATTATGCAGGTTTCGGTCACGAGGCAGGTTCACGGTCGTGACGATCTGGTTCTTTTTGCGGATATTTTATCATACGAGTATTTTGACTTATCTTTTAGATATAGTCGAGTTGATATGCTAGTTAGGATAGCGTCTGATAATTTTCATGTTTATATACTAGTATGATATGTGCTACTTGATACATGCGTTTGATAAAATATGATTATATCTTCCTGTTTTATTTGGATCATAGTTACTTAGATTATGGATATATATATTGATTGTGCGTATTATTCGGATAGTGTATTTAGTTGGATTTACATACTTTAGTATAAATCGCACCATCTTGCGTGATTGCATCTTGGCTAGTCGAGTTCCATTATTATTGAACCGCATGACCCGATTCATGCTTCGCACACTGCCGCCATGGGTTAGTGTACATCGAGGAGGTGTGCGATTGCTCTATCATTACCGTCCGCTAGGTAGCGATGAGGCGTGGTAGTGGCGAGGATCCTCCTCCTGCAGTACATGACAGGAGATGAGCTTAGCTCCCACGCTCTGTTTGGGCGCGGGAGGATAGATGTACTCGACACGATTCTTATCCACCTTGGCCACCTCGGGAAGCGATGATAGCGAGTCTTGCATAATTTCTACCCACTCGCTCACCAGCGTGTGAGGCGGTGTAGCGTCGAGGTAACCGTTTTGCTTTACATGCACTTTTCACATTTGTATTGTGTTTCTTTGCGTTATTGTATTGATGCCTTGGATGTTGCGTATGATTGTCATGCATCTGAGATTCGTATTCGTATATGGTGATGACTTTATCTCTTATAGTAGAGGCGCGTACTCTATATCTAGTAGGAGATTGGTGAAATCTGATCCTTTTGCATTTATTTCTTGCTTACCCTATATGTGAGGTATCACTTGGCATGATTTTTTATTATTAGCTATATCTTACTTTGCATGCTCGAACATACCCATTGAGTTCTTTGAACTTACCCGTTGATTTATATCTATTTCAGGATGAAGCTGTCAGGAGAGTCCAGTTGCCCCACTCGTCGTGAAAGTTTTTATTTGTTATTTGTTTCTATGGTTTGAATATTTTGATTAGAGGACATGTTTAGGATTGGAGTTGGATATTTGTATTCGTGGTTTTTTGGCGTCCTTATGGACCTTATTCGGATTTTGTTTGGATTGGTTTTGGTTGAGTATTCCTGTCCAGATGGCAGAAGAGGTAAGTCTAGTTGTGATAGATGTTACCTATCTATTTTGGTTGATGGCCAAAGGCCTATTTTAGTATCTGCATGTGTGTTTGGATTCCGATCGTGTTGATCGATGTATAGTGGTCGTGTAGGCCTTGTATGTAATTAGCGACATTGTCACCGTCTGAGGAGATCTTTGTCGGATTTTAAACCTATTTTTATCAGTAAATATCCAAGTACAAGCCCGTTTAATTCGGAAAAATTCTAGAAAAATTTCTAAAATTCTTCAAAAATCCCGAAAATAATTCCTAGGATTATTTTCCTAAATTTTGGTCATTTAATTTAGTATTTTAAATTTCCGTATTTAACAAAACATGCTTTAAACATTCTCCTACAACATGCAATCTATGCCAAACGAACAAGGTGGCTATAATACCACTTGTTGGAGATTCTAGGATTATGCGCAGCGGAATAAAGTAAATAAAATAATTTTTATTACATCCTAGACATCCCCTGGGGACCAGGAAATCTTGCTTTGGCATAATTGTATGAAAACACACAAGGAGAAAAAGAAGTTATACCTTCGGGATTCTTTTGAATCCGTCGAAACCATAAGCAAGACCAATGAGCCTTGCCTCTATTAGTATCCACTCCGGGATCACCTGAGACAACTCCTAGAGAAGCAAGCCTTTGTCTCCGATTGGTGTTAGCCAACCTACCGAGACAAAGAGAAGAGGAGAGGAAAACGACCACCAAGAAAAACCCTAAAGTAAAAACCCTTAAAGGAAAAACCCTTAACCAAAGATTATCAAGGGATTTTTTTATAGAACTCTTGATTAGGTCATCTTATGAGGCTTAAATGGAACATATCTTACCATAATTATCCCATAATTAAGGTAAGAACAACCTAAAAAATTTCCATAAGAGAAAATCTCCAAAATCGGCGGAGATGCATCACGACCGTGTGGATTCACATGGTATGGTCGTGTGGATTCACATGGCCTTGCCATGTGTCTCTCTGGGCGCATCCGGACTTTGCGATTTGTAGCGAGCGAGCCGCGCCTGCAGTTAGGCACGACCGTGTGAGGCTATGTATGGTCCGTTTGACTTCGTTTAAGTGTGATATAGCTGTGCAAAGTCTGACAAGGCCATAGGAGGTTCCATAGCCTCCATTTCACACCCCCTTGGTCTGGTCCAACCAGACATATCCTCTCTCAATGAGAATCTCATTCTCAGATTTGTTTTACATCTCGAGATCACCCGTAGTGCGTGTGACCCAATAGGTTCCCGGTTATGTTGGTCATTCATAATTAACCCCTTAATTATGAATAGATCATGAGTGATATCTAGCAGTACATCATGACCCCTAATTGACCGGAAAGTCTAAATCAACTTCAAAACATTTTCTGAACCCTTCAACAACTTTAGTTGTTCATGCCTTGTTCCTTTCACTCATCCTATACTCACTTGGTTAAAGACATAGTCTATGTGTTCATCCCCACTAGGTTGATTATGTCACACCTAGTCCAAGTTATTTTTCTTGTCCTGTAGATTCAAGTTACTCCTACATGTTACCAAGAAGACCATCTTTTTAACATGTTTGCTCTGTGAGAGACTTACAGTAACAATCCTGACAAGAGGCCTAGGGTATACATCTCTTTTATCAGGAGTGGTGAATCCTCTGTAGGCTATTCAAACACCTTCGATCACTTTGGTTTATACCCAATCATCCCGGAGTTACACCTACTATGTAGATGGTTGCGAAGAAGTCAAAGTACAAGGCGCCATGATCAAGGTGACTTGAATACCTTAAGTCTAAGGAAGCTCGCACTCAAGTTGCAATGAGATCTTCAACAACATATAGAACCATATGAAGTCTCATAGCATGTCACTCCAATGAACTAGTTACCATAACTAGCATCCACATGTTCACTCTCAGCATCCCTATGCTTCCATTCAGTGAGTACTGAATGCTTGGATAAACCAAGGAGCATAACATGTGCTAGTCTCACAGAATTGATGATGTCCAATCTCATCAATTCATCGACTAGGAATAGTTTTAATACTTGCATATTTACACATAATGAGAAACCCACTAATTGTGATCCAATCATAATTTCTCTTATGTTATGCATCGTATTATGGACTTTAGTACTTGAGTTTAAGATCTAATCAAATGCATAGATAATGTACACTCAAATAGTGAATTTTATTAATAACTTCTAAAACGATTGCCTTAGGACACCTCTCAATTACATCACTTGTCATGGTCATTATGAATTTCTAGTGATGCCTTTTGGACTTACAAATACCCTAGTAGTTTTTTATGGACTTAATGAGCATAGTATTTTCTATTATTTAGATCAGTTCGTTATTATTTTTATTGATGACATCTTAATCTATTCAAGATTAGAGGATGAACATGAAGAGCATTTGTGTATAGTGTTGGAGACTTTATGTAGAGAACATCTCTATGCAAAATTAGTAAATGTGCATTTTCGTTACCTTTTGTGGGTTTCGTGGGACACATAGTCTCTAAGGAAGGCATCTCGGTGGATTCACAAAAGATTGAAGCAATAACCAAGTTGGAGACACCCAAGACGGTAGTAGAAGTTCATGGTATTTTGGGCTCAGCAAGCTATTATCACCATTTTGTAGAAGGTTTATCCAAGATTGTGGGACCTTTAACACAACTCACCAAAATGGGATCAGATTCTCATGGAATGAAGCTTGTGAAGCTAGCTTTCAAGAATTTAGTGCTCCTATCCTCATCATTCCTGTCAGGGAAGACAAATTTGTTCTCTACACAGATGCATCGAACCAAAGATTAGGAGAAATTTTGATGCAACATGGTAGAGTGGTGACTTATGCCTCTAACAACTGAAAAATAATGAGAGAAATTATTTAGTACATGACCTAAAGCTAGCAACCATTATATTTGCTCTCAAAATGTGGAGACATTATTTGTATGGTATCACATTTGAAATTTACGCTAACCATTAAAACCTAAAATATCTATTCACATAGAAAGAAGTAAATTTGTGTCAGAGGAGATGGATGGAATTCTTAAAGGACTATGACTACAAAATAAATTATCATCCAGTTAAGGAAAATGTTATAGCAGATGCATCGAGTCAAAAAACTAAGGGTGTACTAAGGCAAATGTTGTAGCAGATGCATTGAGTCGAAAATCTAAGGGTGTACTAGTCCATTACAAAGTATTAGTTACGGACTTAATTCATCAATTTTCACAATTAGACTTAACTAAAGTAGGTCATATAGCAAAAGGGTATCTTAGTCACTCTTATAGCACAATACCCACTCGTTGAACAAATAAAGGAGAGTCAACTACAAGATAAACATTTACAATTACTGATTGCGAAATTGGGCCATGATTCAAAATCAGATTTCTCCATTGATGATTATGGGGTTCTTCAATTTCGTAATAGATTATGTGTTCCAAAATGACATGTGGAAGAGCTCTTATAGGAAGCTCATTGCTCTCGATTTTCTTTACATCCAGGTACGACTAGGATGTATAGACCTTAAGAAAAATTACTGATGGCGAAATATGAAAAGAAAAGTAGTCAAGTTCATGGTACGTTGCTTAGTTTGTCAACAAGTTAAAGCGAAACATCAAAGACCTGCAGGACTTCTGCAAAAGATTTGTATTCTCGAATGAAAATGGGAACACATTACCATGGACTTTATTGTCGGACTGCTGAGATTCAGAAAGGGCCATGATGCAATTTGGGTTGTTGTAAACAGATTGATTAAATCATCACATTTCTTACCCATTCATTAGACTGATACATTGAGCTACTTAGTTGAGCTTTATTGCCAAGAGATTGTGAGATTATATGGAATTCCATTAAGCATCTTATATGATCAGGATCCTCGTTTCACCTCTAAATTTTGGCAAAGCTTATAGAAGGCTTTGGCTAGTGAGTTATGTTTCAGTTATGCATTCCACCCTCAGACGGATGGTTAGTCAGAGTGCACTATTCATACCTTAGAGGATCTTTTGCGGCTTGCTTATTGGATTTTGGAGGTAGTTGGGAGGACCATTTACATTTGGTAGAATTCACTTATAATAATAGTTTTTATTTAACAGATGACTCCTTTTGAAGCACTATATGGAAGAGCATGTAGATTGCCGGTGTTATGGAATGAAGTGGGAGAATATCGATTACTTAGTCCACGGTGCATTCAAAGACATGCAAAGATGGTGAAGATGATTAGGCAAAGATTATTGATAGCACTGAGCTGACAGAAAAGCTATGTATATAAGAGATGAAGAGAACTAGAGTTTGCTGAGGCGAACCATGTATTCCTTCGTGTATATCCTATTAAGGGCGTGAAGAGATTTGGAGTTAAAGGAAAATTAACACCTAGATTTATTGGGCCCTTTCAGATTCTTAAACAGGTGGGTCCAATGGCTTGTAGACTTGCTCTGCCACCTTTTCTAGAAGGAGTACATAATGTGTTTTATGTGTAGATGCTATAGAAATATATTCCAAATCCATCTCATGTGCTTGAGAGTTTGACGACACCTTTATATCCCGATGATACTTATAAGGAATATCCAATTCATATCTTGGAACACAAAGAACATCAACTTCACAAAAAGAAGATACGTTTAGTGAAAGTGGTGTGGCAACATCACTTTGATCAAGAGGCAACTTGGGAGCCTGAAGAAGACAAGTGAGAACAATTTCCTCATCTCTTCCCTTCAGGTAAGTACTTAATTTTGGAGGACCAAATTTCTTTTTAGGGGATAGGATTCATGGAAAAATTCAAAGGCCTTAATCATAATTTTTGAAACATTATGGGTTTTTTGTAATATTGCTAAACCAAATAAAAACCTTGCGAAACAAGACCTATCCTATTTCTTCCGCCGCTTCTTCTTCTTATTTTTCTCAACCTAATGCTATTTCAAAAAAAAAACCCTCCAAGTCCTTCCTTTCGTCACCATTTTTCCTCACAACACCGTCTCTACTATTGTTGCTAGCGTCATTGTTGTTATTGCTGCCCATCAATTTCGTAGTCGTTGTCGCCTCCCATTAACAACGCCTCTCGCCATTTTTTCCAATGTTGTCATCGTCGTGTTGTTGACACATCATAGAAGAAGCTTTCAATTTAGGTGGAGATTCTTGCTTGTTTTCCCCTTGAACAATCATGTGCATAATTAATCCTATCTCAAATATTTTATGAAGACTTAATAGTAACTTTAGAGTTGATGATAATTTACTAACCTTTTATATCTCTGCTGCCCAGTTATTTATTTGACCTCTATCATAAAGATAAATAATTTAATGTTGCTCAAGTTATTTGATCAAATTTTGTAGGGCCATATTTCTTCTTGGTTTAGTTGTTTACGGAAATATTTTTATTGATTAGATATTTTTATGACCATGTTTCTTTTTTGAATTAGTTGTTCACATAAACAATCCCATTGATTAATTGGATGCATGATGATAGGAAAATGGATTTATAATCTCTTTGCTCTTGAAAATTTAAATCATGCCTTAATTAGAAAAAAATATTAGTGATACATTAATCTTGTAGACAAAAATTAATTACATACTCTTTTATATATCTACTGTTTGATCCTATTTTTTTATATTTGCTTGACCTTTTATATTCTTTGTTGTTTTTCAAGTTGTTGTATCTTATGAAAATTTATACATATTCATAATAGTCAAATTTTGAAATTTATGTAAACTTAGAATAATCCTCTTAAGGAGAACTCATACTATATGAGAATTCGAAGTGAACATGTAACGAAAATTATTTTATGAAGATGCATGATTACTTATAATTAAATTCTACAATAGAGCTTCGGCTCAGTGGTTGAAAGAATTCATATAACTTCTCAACTAAATTACTAAAGAAATGAATATAAACTTTATGCTATAGAACTTTGGTTTTATAATCAATAAAGGTGATAATATTATTAAATTTGAGTAACTAAGTAATGCTCCATAAATATAGAGATTTTACTTTATCCTTTAAAAATAAATAACTTATCTCATGGGATGGATAGCGGATTGTTCATCTTATTTTTCATGAGGTACCTCACTTGATAATTGTAAGTCGTTCATCCTATTTTTATATGAGGTATTTTGGATGGATTGTAAATCATTCACCCCATATCTATGTATGTATATGTTCATACATAAGATGTACTTCGTATTTGATGAATTGCAGATTGTTCATCCTATGCATATACAATGCAACTCTATTGGATTGTAGATCGCTCACTCTTATTTATATATATTTATATAGGATGTGTTTTATATCTAGTGGATTGCATGTCATTCACTTTTTTTTTAATACTTATGTTTGAGTTATATATTTATATAAGAGCAATATATGTTTAGTGTTAAAATGAGAAATTGAAGAAATCAATGGAATTAATTAAAGAATGAATAAGAGTTAAATTAACAAGAATTGAGTAATAATAAATGGTCTACAAAATCTAAAAATATAAATTATTTCTTTTGTTGACCTCTTGAATTATATATATTCATGCACGTCTTTTCTTACTTCACTTTTCATATTGTGCTTACTCTCCGTACCTTTGACCTCCAGTGTTAAATATGGAAATTTAAAATATTAAATTAAATGACCAAAATTTAGGAAAATAATTCTAGGAATTATTTTTGAGATTTTTGGAGAATTTTAGAAATTTTTTCAGAATTTTTCTAGAATTAAACGGGGCTTGTACGAGATATTTACGGGGATAAGAAAAATAGGCTTTTAAAGGGTCTGTTTAGATTATTTAATAGGTTTAATTAACCTAAGTTATAAACCTAGGTTTTCTATTCCTATTTCCCCGATTTCCTTCTCACGCGCAGTCGAATTTTCTTCTCCTCCTCTCGATCTCGATCTCCTCAAATCCTTATCGCATTTTTACTCTCTCTTCACCGATCAAGAAGGCTCTTCAGCTTACACACAACCACAACCACTCATGACTCCTCCTCACGGATCTCTCATGACCTCACCTCCTCACATGACCCCTGACTCGCCTGGCCCCAGATCTCACCCAGATCTCTATGCGGTGGAGGCGGCGACACTGCACCGGGCAAGAACCTAAGCACTCACCCATAAGGTCCGTCTGATTTTTCCTCCTTAGCTCTCACGAAGCCTTTAGCTGGTGAATCGACTGTCCACATGTATGAGCCTCGAGCATGAGCGCAAGCGTGTGGGCTGGATTTTGAGCATGATCTACACCTTGGCTAATGGGAATCGCGATCTTCACGTGAGCTAGGGCGGTGTTGGCAAAGTGGGTTTTTTCAAAGGTAACAGAGATAGGAGGAGGTGGCCGCCATGGAGTCCAAGGCGGTAAGCTTGATCTAGCCTCTTTTAGTCCGAATTGCTAGATTTTTGAGTCAGGTGATCCGTGGTGGATTTCACAATGGGAGTCTACCAGAGCAAGGAGCGCCACAGCATGACCTATTGGAGTTGTTGGCCTGCTATAGGGTCAGGATGGACCGATGGGTGGCCGGGTGAGCCGGGAAGGAGCCGTGGTGGTCCGTGAGGAGCCTGGCCGGCCGAGATGGCCGTGAGGTTCTGCTTGTCATTGTGAATTTGTGTTTCTCGACCATGGCTGAGTGAGAGGTGGCTGTGAAGGTGAGTGTGTGAGCCATAGATGAGCTGTGTGAGCTATAGGGTTATGAGTTTTGTGTGTGTGGATGGTAAGGTAAGCTCAATTGAGAATGAATTAGGTGATTTGGGATTATAATTTGTATTTGATAAAGGATATAAATATAAGGATGATGTAGTAGTTAATTCGTATGTAGTTATATGCTTACACTTAATCGTAATTAATGATGTTTGCAGGACGTGGATACGAGACAGGTCCACGGGTGTAAAGATAGTTGATATTCTTCATAGCAGGCGGGAATCTTTGACTTATCTTCTTTTAGATATTGTCATATTGTTGTGCATTGTTTACTATAGCTAGTAGTAGTTTTCTATGCTTATGAACTGCCCTAGTATGTCACTACCTAGTACGTGTTGTAGTCGTTTCGTATGCTTATTATATTATGCTCTATCACTATGATACTTGTGAATTGTTTATTTAGCACTATAGTAGTGACATACTTTACATACTGGGCATTGAATGAATAATGAATATATCTTGCATGTGTACATAGACTTATGTACTTAGGTTATTTGATATGGGCTCCTATTGATACATATCATAGGTAGCCATGGATTGATAGGTGTATCGTGCATTAGTGACATGCACCATCTTGCATTATTGCATGACTGGCGATCATTGGCTCCTCGGTAGGAAGTGATACTACTTGGTAGTTGAGCTCATCATCAGTCACATTATCTACACACACAGTCACTCGTGGGTTAGTGGTATTTCAAGTGTGTGTGTGTAGTCTCTCTGTCAGGGCTCCAAGGTGGTCGCTTAGGTTATTGGTATTGCGACGTGGTAGCAGACAGGATCCCTCCTTTGTCGTGAGACGAGGAGATGAGACGAGGTGATGTCCCCCATATACATACATGGGGTAGGAGGGTGATACTCCGCCAGTATCCTGTCCACTTGGTCACATAGGTGTAGTGACGACAGAGTGCAGTCATCATAGCCCTACCCACTCGGTCGGTACACATGACATGTCGGTGGCTTGACTGGCGTCAGGGGTGACACAGGTGATTGCATCATGTGCATACATTTTTACTATATGCATTGCTTGTTGCATATAATTGCCATGCACATATAGGAGGTATTATGTTGTTTGTTTTGGTGATTCTACATATGCTTGTGTGAATGTATTTTATATCGACAGGTGATTACGGTATGTGATTTCAAGTATGTATTTTTGTTAAGAAACTGTACCAGCATGATTATTATTGCTACTTATAATTTACTATGCATGACTTCTAGATATTCGCTGAGTTTTACTCACTCCATTGATATCTATTTTATTTCAGAATGAAGCCTTCGGAGGGTCAGTTCTTAGTCCCCGATCAGGACTCCGTTATTTGGTTTTCAGGCTTCCGCATTTTTATCTCTAATACTCTATGTTTCAAACTTGTAGTATTTTATACTCATGGTTGTTTGGTAGTATTTGATTATGTCCTTATGGACTTTTTATTCAATTTGTTTTGGTTATGTGTGTGGTTATGTATTCCTGCTCAGATGGCAGAAGAGGTGAGTCTAGTAGTTTTAGGCTTCGTATGTACCTTGAGTTGTTGGCTTGAGGCCATATACTATTTGCATTGTGTTTTATGTTCCGATCATGTTGGACGATGTATAGTGGGTCGTGTGGGCCTTGTATATAGGTTCCAATTGTCCAGCTGAGGAGGGATGTTGTCGATTTTGTCGGACAAGTACCCTCTCGGGGCATGACAATTTATTTGAGTATCGAGCAGTTTGAGTTCCTAAGGGTTTTGGGTTTTGGAGTTCGCCACATTTGGCGGTCAACTTGCATTTTCAAATTTTTATGGATTTTAAATCGATTTGTCGTTTCGGATATTTTGGAGTCATATTTTGACAAGATTGTATTGGGGACTTGGCGGCGACAGGACATCTCCAGATGGCTAATAGGTAAAATTATTGATTTTTATAATTTTCTACCCGTAGTAATACTTGGGTAATAATATAGCAGATATGAAACGAGGTGGACGTGCTCTCGCGCCAAGACGTGGTGCGAGGCGTACCTTGAAGGACATTGAGATCTCTGGCGATGGAGTTGCCAAAAAGGTCTATGAAGAATGAGCTTGTCGATCAGGGTCAGACTTCACATGGTGTCGTGGTGTAGTTGGTTATCACATTCATTTATTTCTCGGGCATTCCTGAGAGAGATTAGTAGACTACCCACACTTAGGTCACAATGATTGACGGTATCTCTGCCCTCTGGTGATAAATTAGAAGTCACCCAGGAGGTTATAGGATGTCCATTAGATTTCGGCAACGTTATACTCCCGGTAGATTTGTTGGTTCTCGACATGATCGAATTCGACATCATACTTGGCATGGACTAGCTAACAGCGTATCATGCCACTGTGGATTGCCAGATGAGGGTGGTTACATTCCATCCTCCTAACCAACCCTCGTGGGATTTCACTGGCACTAGAAACGATGGTATATCGACCATTTCTGCGATTCAGGTTCGGAAGATTTTATCACATGGCTATCAAGGTTTTCTATTGTCATTGATCAATGTCGAGGACAGTGGTGACTCTCAGATCTCAGACATTCCTATCGTCCGAGAGTATCTGGATGTCTTTCCAGAGGAGTTACCAGGCCTGCCTCCTAGAAGGCAAGTAGAGTTCACAATTGAGTTAATTTTGGGGGCGAGCATCAGCTCCTTATCGTATGACCCGAAAAGAGTTGGGCGAGCTAAAGGTCCGATTTGAGAGCTTTTGGGCGGAGGTTTTATCCACCTAAGCGTATCTCCTTGGGGTTCTCCCATTCTCTTCGTAAAGAAGAAAGAGGCATTGATGAGATTATGCATCGACTACAGGCGAGTTGAATGTCATCACCATCAGAATAAATATCCCCGCCATGTATTGAGACTTGTTTGATCGGCAGAAGACATCGCTGTATTCTAAGATTGATCTTGATGCGATATCATTAGCTAAGTCGGAGATTGAGCGTTGAAAGATAACGTTCCATACGGATATGGGCACTATGAGTTTTGGTAATGCCATTTGGGCTTACGATGCTCGGATATCCATGGACTTGATGAACCGTGAATTTATGAATTTCCTAGATCGGTTCGTCATTGTCTTTATTGACGACATTACGGTCTATTTCGTTCAGAAGAGGAACACCGCACATCTTCGCCTTGTCCTAGATATGCTTGACGAATCAACTATATACGAAGTTCAGTAAAAGCGTGTTTTGGTTACCCTCAATCGGTTTTCTGGGACACGTGGTTTCTAGCAAAGACATTTCAGTTGACCCTCAGAAGATCGAGTGTCACGTTAGGGGAAGCGATCGAAATCAATTCAGGAGGTTCATAGTTTCTTAGGCTTAGCCGGATATTACAGATGGTTCGTTGAGGGTTTTCTCGAGCATTGCTATGTCGTTGACACGCTTTATCAGAAAGGGCATTAAGTTCACATGGTCAGAGGCCTGCAAGACCAACTTTCAGTAGTTGAAGGAGAGACTGGTGTTAACACCGATTCTGGTATTGCCATCAGGGGACAACAGTTTCGTCCTTTATACTGATGCGTCTCTCTAGGGTATAGGTGCAGTGCTGATGTAGCATGGCAGGGTGGTCTCTTATGCTTCTCGCCAGTTGAAGGAGCATGAGATAAACTACCTAGTACATGATCTAGAGTTAGCTGCTATTATGTTTGCCTTGAAGATTTGGAGGCATCATCTGTATGGTGTTACATTTGAGATTCTCACTGATCATAAGAGTCTCAAATATCTATTTACATAGAAGGAACTCAATCTCCGACAGAGGAAATGGATGGAGTTCCTGAAGGATTAGGACTGTACCATTAGCTACCACCGAAGGGAACCTAGATTATTGAGATAAATGCTTAGAAGGTATATATTGGTTCTTGACTCTCTAGATTTTAGTGCATGGTGATATGATTACGTTGCTTATGATGTTTATAGGGTATTTGCACTTGATGCTCTATTTAGTATTATCTTGACTTCGTACTGGCATGCCCCTTGTAGATATACCTTAATTAATTTCAGTCATTGATTTCTATTAGTATGTTTTTGCTGTTATTATGGGACATCATGGTTAAATACTTATTTGGTTATGTATTATCGTGGTTGATACCACGATTGAGACTAGTAGATAGTATAATTTAAATGAGGTCATGCCGTAGGAGCGGATCTCAGGAATGAAACAACAATAGTAGAACCCTAGGTGTTGGAACCCTAGGCGTAATAACCTTGACATACTTATTTGTAGATCAATGATCTTTATCGACTTTGATAGACATTTTATGCTAGTTGTATTGGATAATCCTAGGCTTAACATCCTAGGATAATCGACTGCCCACGAGACCTGTTCGTGGTAGCATGTTGTTGCATGCAGTCGATAACTAGATAGTTATACACTCTGACTTTCCACGAGATCTGTTCGTGGTAGCATGTCGTTGCATGCAGTCAATAACTAGATAGTTATACACTCTGACTACCCACGAGACCTGTTTGTGGTAGTATGTTGTTACGTGCAGTCGATAACTAGATAGTTATACACTCTGACTACCCACGAGACCTGTTTGTGGTAGCATGTTGTAGCATGTATGATTGAATTGGTAGAAATGATATAATTTAGACTTAACCGTCTCAACGTGTTTATGAGGAGATTTATGCTCTTATCGGTCTTGATAAGCGTTCATGTTAGAAGGGTTGGAACCCTAGACTTAACCACCCAAGGAAAGCCAATGTAGTTGGCGATGCACTTAGCCGGAAGTCAGAGGACTTTGGCTTGCTCTGAATTTTAGTCACGCGGATTTGATTGAGTGTTTCTCGAGTTGGGCCTTGAGGCGAGGGGCCGTGAGCGACATTCTTATTACCATGGTTGCTCGATCATCTATCGGGATGAGTCGAGAGGCTTAGTCGGTGTCGGCATTCTGATTCATTGGCGGCGGATAACCTCTGGGTGTGTGAGTTCACAGAGATACGAGGTATTATTTATCTCCGGGGCAGATTATGCGTACCTTAGTCTCACCCGGTCATGGAGGAGTTACTTCAGGAGGCTCATCCCTCTCGATTTGTGCTCCACCCAGGCGGAACCCGCATGTATCGAGATTTAAAGCATCTGTATTGGTGGAGCGACATGAAGAAAGACATCAGATTTTGTGGCTAGATGTCTAGTTTGCCAATAGGTAAAGGCTGAGCACGAGACCAGTAGGACTACTTGAGGATTCCTATTCCCGGTGGAAGTGGGATCACATTACCATGGATTTTGTGGTGGTCTTCTAGGACACGATGAGGCCATGATGCGATTTGGGTAGTCGATTGGCCGATTACCAAATCGCACACTTCCTAGCGATTCGGAAGATCGACTCTGTAGATCGTATGGCAGAGTTATATTATCGGGAGATCATCATATTGCATGGTGTTCCTTTGAGCATTATATCAGATAGAGATCCCCGGTTCATGTCCAGGTTCTGGCGGAGTCTACAGCAGGCCTTAGGCACACAACTCCGTTTTAGCATAGCATTACATCCGCAGACAGATGGACAGTCTGAGTGGACCATTCAGACTCTAGAGGACTTACTAAGGTCCTGCATTATGGATTTCGGGGGAAACTGGGAGGACCAGTTGTCATTAGTGGAATTCGCTTACAACAACAGCTATCATTCGACTATCTAAATGGCTCCATTTGAAGCATTGTATGGTAGACAGTGTCGGACACCTACCCTCTGGGAGGAGGTTGGGGAGGCCCAGTTGCTAGGACCCCAAAGAGCTCAACATGAGACAGAGTTGGTCCGTATTATCAGACGAAGGATGGCAGAGGTGCAAGATCATCAAAAGAGTTATGCCGATTCGAAGACGGAGACCTCTGGAGTTCTCTATTGGTGACCATGTATTCTTGCGAGTCTCACCCACGAAAGGGGTGAAGAGATTTGGCCTCCGTGGTAAGCTAGCTCCAAGGTACATTGGTCCTTTCGAGATTTTGGAGAGGATCGAAGCAGTCGCTTACCGCCTAATGCTACCACCGTCCTTGGCTGGTATTCATGGTGTTTTTCATATGTCCATGCTGAGGAAGTATGTGTCAGACCCTACATATATTATGGTTCCATCCAACCTGATGCTCTTACGAAGGGGTTCCGGTACGGATTCTGGATCACAAAGAATGACAGTTGCGGAATAAGATTGTGCGACTTGTTAAAGTCGGGTGGAGTCACCACACCGATGAGGAGGCTACTTGGGAGCTTGAGAAAAATATCAGAGCTCAATACCCCCACCTGTCTACTTCAGGTATATGAAATATACTTTCAAGATTTTGTATACTTAAGGGTGCTATCTCTTACTCATTATACATTTGAGTGGGAAATTTGGGGACCAAATTTTTATTAGCGGGGGAAAATGTTAAATATGGAAATTTAAAATACTAAATTAAATGACCAAAATTTAGGAAAATGATCCTAGGAATTATTTTTGGGATTTTTGGAGAATTTTAGAAATATTTTCAGAATTTTTCTAGAATTAAACGGGGCTTGTACGAGATATTTACAGGGATAAGAAAAACAGGCTTTTAAAGAGCATGTTTATATTATTTAATAGGTTTAATTAACCTAAGTTATAAACCTAGGTTTTCTATTCCTATTTCCCCGATTTCCTTCTCATGCGCAGCCGAATTTTCTTCTCCTCCTCTCGATCTCGGTCTCCTCAAATCCCGATCGCAGTTTTCCTCTTTCTCTTCACCGATCGGCAGCGCTTCCCTCTCCGCCGCACCCAACCACTCGTGACTCCTCCTCGCAGTGATCTCCCTCACGACCTCACCTCCCCGCGCGACCTCTCTGACTCCTGCCCGTCCCAGATCTCGTCGGCGTCTCTATGCGGGTTGTGCGGCGACGCTGCCATCGCAGCCAAGCGCTCAGCCATAAGGTCAATTTGATTTCCTTCCTCCTTAGCCCTCGCCGGCAGCCTTTAGAGGGTGAATCAACGGTGTCTACAGATGAGTCGGAGCGGCGAGTGTGCATGGGGGCTAGGATTTTGAGCAGCGGCATCTGCACCTTGTGCTAAATGGGAATCGCGATCTCCACCGGAGCTAGGGAAGTGGTGTTGGCAGTGGATTTTCCGACTAGCAGAATAGGAGATAGGAGAGAGGTGGCTGTCGGTGGAGTCCAAGGCTGGTAAGCTTGATCTAGCCTCTCTCTTTTAGCTATAAATTGCTAGATTTTGAGTTGTGTGATCTGTGGGGTAGATTTCTTGTTGATGGAGTCGGCTGTGAGCAAGGAGTGTCGATTGTGCATGACTGTTATTGGAGTTGTTGGCTCAGTTATAGGTTGTGGATGGACTGATGGGTGGTCGGGTGAGCTGGGAAGGAGTTGTGCGGATGTGAGTGGGAGCCTTGGCCGGTTGAGATGGCTGTGAGGTTTTGTTTGGGTGTTGTCGACTGTGAATTTGTGTTGCTCGACCGTGGCTGAGTGAGAGGTGGCTGTGAAGGTGAGTGTGTGAGTCGTAGATGAGCTGTGAGCGGCTGTGAGAGCTGTGCGTGTTTTGTGTGTGGGTTGGGAACAAGCTGGGGAAGCTCAATTCCAGTAAAGTGAGTTGTGGATGGTAAGGTAAGCTCAATTGAGAATGAATTAGGTGATTGGGGATTATAATTTGTATTTGATAAAGGATATAAATATGAGGATGATGTAGTAGTTAATTCGTATGTAGTTGTATGCTTACACTTAATCGTAATTAATGATGTTTGCATGACGTGGATACGAGACAGGTCCACGGGCGTAAAGATAGTTGGTATTCTTCATAGCAGGCGAGAATCTTTGACTTATCTTCTTTTAGATATTGTCATATTGTTGTGCATTGTTTACTATAGCTAGTAGTAGTTTTCTATGTTTGTTAACTGCCCTGGTATGTCACTACCTAGTACGTGTTGTAGTCGTTTCGTATGCTTATTATATTATGCTCTATCACTATGATACTTGTCAATTGTTTATTTAGTACTAGAGTAGTGACATACTTTACATACTGGGCATTGAATGAATAATAAATATATCTTGCATGTGTACATAGACTTATGTACTTAAGTTATTTGATATGGGATCCTATTGGTACATACCATAGGTAGCCATGGATTGATAGGTATATCGTGCATTAGTGACATGCACCATCTTGCATTATTGCATGACTGGCGATCATCGGCTCCTCGGTAGGAGGTGATATTACTTGATAGTTGAGCCCATTGTCAGTCACATTATCTACACACACAACCACTCGTGGGTTAGTGGTATTTCAGGTGTATGTGTAGTCACTCTGTCATGGCTCCACGGTGGTCGCTCAGGTTATTGGTATTACGACGTGGTAGCAGACAGGGATCCCTTCTTTGTTGTGAGACGAGGTGATGTCCCCCATATACATACATGGGGTAGGAGGGTGATACTCCGCCAGCATCCTGTCCACTCGGTTATATAGGTATAGTGACGATAGAGTGCACAATCGTCATAGCCCTACCCACTCGGCCGACACACATGACATGTCGGTGGCTTGACTGGCGTCAGGGGTGACATAGGTGATTGCATCATGTGCATACGTTTTTACTGTTAAATACGGAAAAAAAATTATAAATATAAATTTTGATGGCCAAAATTTAGGAAAGGTAATCCTGGGAATTATTTCGGGATTTTTGGAGAATTTTAGGATTTTTTCTGGATTTAAACGGAGCTTGTAAGAGATTTTTACGGGGATAAAATAAATAGGCTTTTGGAGGGCCTATTTGAAATATCAATTTTGAGGGGTTAATGTGTTAACTAAAAACCTAGGGTTAACTCGAACCGTTTCTTTTTCCCGAGCATTTTTCTTTCTCGTGTCGATCTCCACACCTCCGCCGCAGTGCCCCTTTTTCTTTCCCGTTGCGCCCGACCCCATCCTCAAATTTCCTCTCCCTCGCGACGCCGTCTCTTGCGATCTATTCCCACGTGCCGCACAGGCGGTGGCTCTCTCGTGACAACTCCACCGCGCGACCCTCCTCTCTTCCGAAACACAGGCTGTCGAGCGCCTTCCCCTTTCCTCTCGCAATCTTTCTCCCTCTCTTCTGCAAGCGGTGGCCGACGTCCTCAATAGGCTTAGCAGACGGGTTGGAATCGGGAGGGTAGGAGCGGCTGGAAGCGTGGATTAGGGCGGCAGGTATGCGCGGCTGGATGTTTGCGTCGACGGCGAGCATTTGAGTGGCTGGAAGCTTAGGTCGGTGGTGTCGGCACCTCGTTCTGATCGAAGGCTGTGATCTTTGCCGAAGCTAGGTAAGGTCTGATCGAACTCCTAGCAGTGATTCCCCTCTCTCTTAGTTTGATCGATTGACTTGTGGCAGTAGGGGAGGAGTGTTGGGTTGTGCGGCCGTGGGGGGGGGGGGCTGTCGGTGTTCGGGATTGCTCTGCCGATGGTCATCGGGAATAGGTAAGCGTCAATTTTTCCTCTTGTTACCTTGGATAAGATCTGTACCTAGCTGTGGAATTTCCTCATCCTAACTTGGATCTATGGTTTGTCTGATTGTCCTGGAGATCGTTTCTCCGTGAGCAGGATCGGGACATGTTAGGTCGGTGGAGACCCAAGTGACGGTAAGCTGTGATTTATCCTTTTTGGTTCATTTGTGATTGTTGTACTTTGTGGAGGGTTGGTGGATCTGGGAGTGGCTCGGTTATGGGCCGATTTTGGAGTGTTGTCGGTTGAGAGAACTATGAAGGTGGTTTAAAAGGTTAGAGAGCTGTGTTGGTTTGTGAACCATTCTATCAATATAGAAATTGGTGTATGGAGTTGGAGGTTGTAGGTTAGCATATTTGCTAGTTAGAAAATGGTGGGTTTTATTATGGTGTTAAATGTATAATTTGGGGGTTTTTAATTCGTGTTCAATATAAGGATGCGAATATAGAAACTATATAGTAGTGAGTTAGCACGTTGTCGTGTGCTAGAACTTAATGGTAATTATGTTATATGCAGGTTTCGATCACGAGGCAGGTCCACAAGCATAAAGGTTTCACTTTTCGAGCATTATATCAAGCAGGTATTTTGACTTATCTCCTAGATATAGTCATATTGATATGCTAGTTAGGATAGCTTACAATAATTTTCATGTTTATATGCCTAGTATGTTTTTGTGCCTACTTGATACATGCATTTGATCGGTTATGGTTATACTTTCCCTATTTTACTCGGATCATGGATATGTACTTATTGGTTGTGCATATTATTCGGTTATACATTTTAGTTGGATTTACATGCTTTAGTATCATGCACCATCTTGCATGATTGCATGTTGGCTAGACGGGGTTCCTTTATAGTTGAGCCCATAATTACATGGCTCTGCGCTACCACTCATGGGTTAGTGGTATATCGAGGAGGTGTGTGCATTGCTCTGTCGAGCTCATTGGTCCACTCTGTAGGTAGCGATGAGGCGGCGTGGTAGTGGCGAGGATCCCTCCTCTGCATACATGACAGGAGATGAGAGCTTAGCTCCCCGCTCTGTTTGGGGCGGGAGGATAGGTGTACTCAAGATCTGTCCACTCGATCACTCGGGAGCAATGATGGCGAGTGAGCGGTTGTCATAGCCCTACCCACTCGGGTTCACCATCGCGTGTGAGGCGGTGTAGCGTCGGGTTTGCATGGATAGCATTTGTATTGTGGTTCTTGCATTTTTATTGGTGCCTTGGATGTCATATGATTATGCATTAATACATATTTGTATACGGTGATGACTTTATTTCTTCTAGTAGGGCACGCTTCTATTCAGTAGGAGATTCGTAAGCTGACTCCTTTTGTATTTCTTTCTTTCATTACCCTATATATATGAGATCTATGATATGATTGTTATTATTAGCTATTTCTTACCTTGCATATCGACTATATATCCATTGAGTTCTTGAACTTACCCCGTTGATTTTTATCTATTTCGACGGTTGTTAGAGAGTCCAACTGCCAAACCCCCTCATCGCGAAAGTTTAATAATTATTCGTTTTATGGTTTTGGACATTTGGATTAGAAGATATGTTTAGGACTGAAGTTGGATTTGTGTACTCATGGATTTTTGGTGTCCTTATGGACCTTTATTCGGATTTTATTTCGATTGCTTTTGGTTGGGTATTCATGCCAGATGGCAGAAGAGGTAAGTCTAGTGATTGTAGACTGTTTACCATTTATTTTGATTGTTGGCCTGAGGCCTTATTACCTGCATGTGTTGTTTGGATTCCGGTCGTGTTGATCGATGTATAGTGGTCGTGTAGGTCTTGTATATAAGTTTGGTATTGTCACAGATGAGGAGATCTTTGTCTCGATTTTAAATGCAGCGGACTCCCCCGGAGCGTGACATTTACTATATGCATTGCTTGTTGCACTATTGGTTGTTGCATATGATTGTCATGCACATACAGGAGGTATTATGTTGTTTGTTTTGATGATTCTACATATGCTTGTGTGGATGTATTTTATGTCAACTTAGGTGATTCTGGTATGTACAGTTTCAAGTATATATTTTTGTTGAGAAATTGTACCAGCATGATTATTATTGCTACTTATAATTGACTATGCATGACTTTTAGATATCCACTGAGTTTTACTCACTCCGTTGATATCTATTTTATTTCGTGAATCCGAGGGTCTAGATACAGTTGCTAGTCCCTTGATCTGACGACTCCGTTATTTGGTTTTCAGGCTTTCGCATTTTTATCTCTAGTACTCTATGTTTCAAACTTGTAGTATTTTATACTCGTGGTTGTTTGGTAGTATTTGATTATGTCCTTATGGACTTTTTGTTCGATTTATTTTGGTTATATGTGTGGTTGTGTATTCCTGCTCAGATAGTAGAAGAGGTGGGTCTAGTAGTTTTAGGCTTTGTATGTACCTTGGGTTGTTGGCCTGAGGTCATATACTATTTGCATTGTGTTTTATGTTCCGGCCATGTTGGTCGATGTATAGTGGATCGTGTGAGCCTTGTATACAGGTTTCAATTGTCCGCAGTACAGGGGAGGTGCTGTTCAATTTTCGTCGGACAAGTACCCCTCTCGGGGCGTGACATCCAGATTCACAAACTAATTGAGACGATTGTCAAGATTCAATTAATATTAAGATTGCTTAGCGGTAACTTGGAGGTATCTTCTACAAAGGTTATTCAATTTATTTCCTTTTTAGCATTGTCTGTTATTTATGTATATTTATATTTTAGTATTTTTTTTTTTCATTTCTCTGTATGAGTCTATTCATTAGTCAAATCATGTTATAGTCAAGTCAGTATTTTGGGACAAATATATGGTTATATTATTCTACTTCATTTGATAAAGTATTGTATATTTATGTTCGTACAATTTTGTGTACTATTCTTAAATACTCTTTGTGATTTTTAATGTAATGATGAATATTATCCGAGTATAAAGACTATCCTTATATAGGGATAGATCATGACACCATGAGCTTGTGGTGGCTTGACTTGGCCATGAGATTGTGACGGTCAAGCTTGGCTGTGGCCTCGTGGCTTTGAATCTCAATACATGAGGCTTGACCAGGTTCTCACGATGGTGGGGCATATCAACCTGACCAACCATGGCAGCTAACAATTGTTCTTTTGTCATCTCTTTCAGCGGCGAGTTGTTTTTCTTCAAAAAAATTTCCGTTTGCTTTCCTTGCCAATATAATTGTTCCACTGTCGATTTTTTTCCATTCCACTGATGCTTGGTGTTTGAGGTTGAAATTTGTGGAATTAATTTGTCATATGCCGGTGTTTAACATAACCATATGAGTAGAATGTTAAATTCTAAAATTATTTCTCTCCTCCTTTCTTTTCATTAAAATTTATGTATCAACCTTCAAAATTCCAACATAGATCACAACAAGGCAAGTTCAAATCGACAATGATATCTCGGTAGAATCAACAACTTCGTTATGAGGAATTAGGTTATATATTCTACAGAATTTGATGTACAATCCACATGTACGTCCTTGATCCTCTGGTGACTAAGAATTCCCAGATTCTTGGAAGGGGAATACAAAGAAGTCAGACAACAAGAGGAGACAAGTGCCCTGAAATTGAGGCAGATGACTTTCTACGATAATCAAGTAAGGTCGCCGTTTTTTATTTAGGTAAATTTCACATTAAATGTTCCTTTTAGTAAGAATTAATAACTATGATTGCTTCTTTAACTAAAATCAACAGAGTTTTACTTTGGGAGCGAATCAAATTTATTACAGCAACTGCCTCAATGGATAGAGATAACCATTACTTCAAAGATTAAGTTAGATAGCATTGATGAGTAGAACTTGTTGACTTCGATTAAACCATTAGAAATTTCGTATCTTTTTAAACAAATCCTTGACAATGTTATGCATTCAGCTTTTTTTTCCTTGTGATGTAATTCAATTCACTTTAAAATGATTTTTTATGAAAATGAAACAAGGAAAATCATATCATGAAAAGTTCCACAAAACACATTCCATAATATCTATGCAAAACTTTAATATCTATGCATATTGTACTTTCGAATTCTTGCCAACTTGATATTTATGTGATAGAATATTCTTAGCAAAGTTCCACAAAACACATTCCATAATTTCACAAAATAAGAAGCTAATATAATTAAAATAATAAAGTATCATGGATATAGTGTAGAAATAATTAAACTAAAATTTTGAATGAGCATTATAATTGTTGAATATATAGGAGTTGTTCTAGTGTAATAAACTTAGGAATTTATTTATATAAATATATAGAGACAGGATAAAATGTACATTCCACAATATACATATATCAAAGTCTATGAAATTACTTATACTAAGTTCAAGATGATAACAAAAAAGATACAAATTGCACATGCTTGCATATACATAAAACGTATTACTGAGCGCAATTTTGTGACCACATGAGTTCCTTCTCAAAGCTATAATTCCTAGAATTTTCTTGACTTATTTGATCCGATAATTCTGAAGTAGAATGAGATGACACAGAAAGTAAACATTCAGTTTCTTCGTTCCCTTCTAGAATACAAACTCCTTTCTTTTTCATTCTTATCTTTCTCATGCTTTGCAATTTATATTCAACTTCTTTCATTGTAGGCCTTTTTGCACCTTTCAAATTAAGGCATATTTCTATCAAACTACTTATTTCAAGAAGCTCTTGCTTTGTTCCTTCTTGCAAAACACGATCTTCTAAAAGATCAAGCAATGTATTCTCTTTTATTGCTTGAAGAAAATTCATTGCTAGATTTTGTTGTAACCCATTTTTGGTGGAGTAGATGGGCTTCTTTCCAGTTAAAAGTTCAAGTAGAATAATTCCAAAGCTATAAACATCACTTTTCTCTGTCAATCGACTAGTTTGATAATACTCTGGATCGATATATCCAAAAGTACCATGTATTGCAGTAACTATGTGTGTTTCATCAAGAGGAATAAATCTTGATGCTCCAAAGTCCGATACCTTCGCCTTAAAAGTATCATCTAAAAGAATGTTTGATGATTTGACATCCCTATGGAAGACAGACATAGAAGCAGCTGAGTGTAGATAGGCAAGGGCTCCTGCAGATTCTGTGCCAATCCTAAGACGATCATCCCATGATAATTTAGATTCACCTTGTGAAACATGCAAATGTTCATAAAGAGTCCCGTTGGAGATAAATTCATAAATCAACAAAGGAACTTCTGTTTCCAAACAACATCCAAGAAGCTTACTACATTCCTATGATTGATTTGAGAAAGAACTGCAACCTCATTTATAAATTGGTCAATCTCACTTGTTTGAACTATTTTTGACTTTTTTATGGCAACAACTCGTTGATCTGATAAAATTCCTTTATAAACTGTACCATGTCCTCCCTTTCCAAGTACTCGAGTTTCATCAAAATTATTTGTTGCCTTTTCTATTTCTTCTAATGAAAATATATTTGTTCTTTCTTCAACATGATCGTCACTTGTGGAGATTAATTGTTGAAGCAATAAGCCATGATTCCTAAGAAAATTTCTTTTTTTGATTTCCTTTTGATTTCTTTGCTTCCATTTCTTCCATACTATGACCAATGCTAAGCAGAAGAGTAAGAGACTTGTTCCAATGCTAGCACCATGGATGACACCTGCACCAATAGATTTATTGTTTTCTAACTCAATTTAATTATTTAACATTAATGTTATTCATAGGATAATATTTCTTGCATATATATCAAATCTAACTTAGGAGTAGGGATAAGGATGTACCAAATAAAAGAGAATTTCTTTTGTGAGGTATGCATTTTCCTCGATAAGGATCACCAGATGTTCCCGGGGGACATATACAACTGTAATCTCCTGTTTTATTTAAACAAATTCCAGTGCAAACTTGTGGAGCAGAATTACATTTGTTGATCTCTGAAATTTCATAACACTCTGTCAATATATCACACATTTAAAATAAAAATTATATATACCACTAAGTTTCCTTTCATCGATATGTTAAATGCCAAAACTAACCATAATCAACTTTAGATACAATTATTTTTTTTAGAATTTACTCATTCATGAAGATTTTATCAGTACTTTATATACAATAATAGCTCAAAATTGTATGCAAGCTTCTAAATGCAATTCCTCTTCTAAAATGTGTAGATATAAAATTTAGGGTTTAGTGTTTATATATTAGTATTGGTAATTTACATACACACTTTTATTTGTATTATTAAATAAATAATTATAATTATTTTATTATAATAATATTTTAAATAAATTAAAAGTTTAAACATCGTATATCATCAATTAACTATTTAATTTTTTTCAACTCTTCCATTCTATTTTAACTGTATATTTATAAACCTGTATATATTAATTAAATTTATTGAATAAATAACTATTTTTATACAATAATTATAATTGTTTTATGCATTATATTTATATTAATTATTCAATAAGTATAATTATTATTTCTAATTGGTCTTTATATAATTATTAGTTGGAGCAATTACATTATTATTTATTAAAAATAAATGTGCAAAATGAGACATTTAAAAAGATATCCATGAGAAAAGGTTATTTTGATGAAAAAAGTATTTTTTTTATTAATGTGTAAAATAATAATTAATATTTATTAATTAATAAATACATATATTTAGGATACGGTTATATATATTATAATATGCTATTAAAATTGTGTCAGCGTGCATACTATTTAATATCTAAAAAAGAGTAAGAAAGTGAGGAAAGATGTTTTTTTTACCTCGACATCCATCATGAACGTAAGGATTTCCATCGTAGCCATGATTGCATATGCATCTATATCCGTCTTCATCGTTATTCCCTTCATATTTTACATCCAAACATGAGCTATGTTCATCGATACATGCAAAGGTGGTATTGTCTTTTGCAGCATCCTTGCAAGATTGATAGTCTACCACCCAATTAATGACCATAGTATCGTTTTCATGATCATCAGAAACACTGTACTCCACTTGCCCTTCCTTTAATGAAATGTTGCGCACTACATAATGATGATATCTATATAAAAGGTGGTTGGTCCCATTGCATGTTAGAGCAAACCTTTCTTCTCGATAACAACCTTGTTTTAACCCAAACGGAAAGAAAATTTTAATATTTCCACATTCGATTTGACAATCTTTTCCAGGAAAAGATGTGAAATTTTTATCTGTTGACAAACTCACAAATGATTAGCTATAATATATATGAAATCTATAAAATTATGCATCATTAATTATTTAGTTCAATTAATTAAACAAGTATACTTTTACAAGAGAATATAGAAGAGATTTAGGTTCATCACCTAATTCACAACCATCAAGTTGGTAGGGATTGCCGACATAATGTGAAGAACATCCACAATTATAACCAATGGTATCATTCGAGTGTAATGGATCTGCAAAGCCGACATCATAGCATTCACTTTTATTACTACGACATGCATAAGTATTGGTCTTTTTCATAGCCTCTTTGCATGTTGAATGGTCATTGAAGTACCAACCAAGAAAGGTCATCATTCCAGTTCTATTCCCCACATTTATAAATCTTCTGACATCATCATAATCATTGTAGTACTCATTGTACATGATGGCTCTGATGCTGGAGGTACTATTGATGATCATATGATCCAAATTCCCATTGAGTCTAGTTAACTGAATAGCCCATGAATGTTGGCTAAATGTCTCACTATCCAAGTCAATGCTACAGTGTCTATTTTTGGAAAGATATCATTGCTCAATAGTTGAAGTATTGATAGTGGAGCACATTGTAATGCAAGCATCTATCGTACTATTGTTAACAAGATCGACAATATTGGCAATAGCACTACAACCAACAACGACCAATCTCGTTCTACCTGTATATGGATATCTACTTGTATGTTGAAATTTGTATGTGCTTTTCAAATCAATATAATCTAAGCTAAAAGAGAGAGGTAAATTCTTAAGATCGATCAATCTAGTGTTAATAAATGGCTCATCTGCATTCAATGTGGCATATGGTGATTCAATGTATACCAACCCCTCTTGTATATCAAATTCTTTAACTTGGATATTGCTATCTCCTAATAGGAGTCTTGGAGGATTCCAGTCACGTGAACAAGTAAGATTAAATCCAATAGCATAAGAACAATTAGTGCCAATTCCAAAAGGATATTCAATTTTTATATCACCACATGTTTTGGAACAGTTGGAACGGAAGGTATCTATTGACCGACTTGTGAAACCCTTCAATGATATCAATAATGCAATTTGCAGCAGCAATATGTTCTTGAATTCCATAATATTCCTACAAATTAAATATGAATAAAAGTATATAATCAATAAACAGAGTTAAATGATTATAGCCTATATATGCATTAATTAAAAAACAACTACTGGGTACGGGTTTGTATGATGTACATTATTAATCATGCGTTGTAATATATTTATTCTGTTTTTCTAAAAATAGAATAGTCTTTCGCTTGCAATAGAAGATAAAGAAAACTTAATTAATTTAGTTGGAATTTTTTTTAGGAAAAATGATAATTATAAGAATTAAAAATTCAATGTATGTTTAAGAAATTTGGAAAAAAAAAGGTTTTTTATTATTCAAAAACCAAATTAATAATAAATTTAACTCATCTTGTTAGTAATTTGTGAGTTTTTCACCTAACAAAATAATATCAATTAACTTGATAGAGTAGCTCATGCCAATTAGTATCAGACAACAAGACATCTCATTCATTGTGTACTAAGTGAATAGTTGGAGTTGAAATTTGGACAACAAAGTTTGACTAAGCATGGAAAGCTAGACAATTAACTTGATATATGTAAGTCTAAAATTCTTAATACTTGACAAGATTTGGCTAATCTAATTAAGTCTTACATACAAGCTCCTTAATTAAACCACAATTTTTATGGAATTGTTAGTTTCATAGGAAGTGGAAATCATTTTCAATTCCAGCATATTGAGTCCATGCGGGATTTATTCAATTGTATTGACCAACGTAACCTAATAATATTGACTCAATTCATCTATTCAATCTAATCAGTCAAGCTCAACAAGTCAACTAGCAGCAAATAAATAAAGTCTTATCAATTAAGTCTATCTTAACCAACCATTAGGTGACCTAGAGAATCCATTAACTCAATATGTTCAATTATAAGTATAAAAATGCATAAGACTTCACTCATCTAATTAAGTCATATATATAAACTCCTTCGTTTGTCTACACAATTTTACGTGGAATTGTTAGTTTGATAGGAAGAAGAATGAGAATATAAAATGGGAATTTGTAGTAATTGTAATCTGTTTAAAGAGCTAGGAATAGTTTACATGACGGTTGGTTAGGATACAAGATAGTTGAAAATGAGATGTGTTTAGAGCTCTTGACTAGAGCTATAATTATAGCTAGTTGTTTTTATTTAGGTTTAAATTTGGTGCTTGAATGAAATAGAATGGAATGGGAAACAGTATGAACAAAAATTGGATGGAATGAGATGCATGAATGGAATAATAAAAGAATATTTTAATCGATGTTTAACTCTTTGGTTCCTTTAATTCTTTTGGCCAATTTAACTTACTTCATTCTTGATACTCAATAGATATCTTCTGATGAACTCAATAGGCCTTCTATGCCTATTCAATTCAACAATTCAACAATCTTGCTTGATTCATCGATCTCAACCAATTCACTTAGCCCATCTATCGCAATTAATTTGCTTACTTTTCCTAGTGAAACTATTCTCGCCAAGTCTATTCAATTCACCTAGTTTGTTTGACTAGATCAACTCACCTGACCAAATTAGTTTGCCTCACTATGCTTAATTACCTGCTCGACCCAATTAGTTCATGTAGCTTATTGGTCTATGCTTGCTTAAGCCTAGCTTGATCTAAGCAACTCGCTTGACTAGTCTTGTCCTACACATTTGGCTTGGCTAATTCATCCATCCTATCAATCCACCTCGACAAACTATTTCACCTAACCATTTCACTCAACTCAATTAGATTGACCTTCCCTATTGATTCACTTAGTTTGTTGAGTTTGCTCATTTTATTTATTTCAAATGTAACTTTAAGATGTCTAGCTTCATTGTCATTTCATGATTGTCTCGTTTGATTCACTCAGTCAGCTTGATCTTCTAAATCTACACAGTTTGATTGGTTCACCTGCCATGCCTACTCAGCCAAATTATCCTCTTTTTTAGCTAACCCACATCTATATTGTTCACTTAGCTCGATTAGTCCACTCGACTTGATTGGCTCACCCCACCCACTCGCTCGATACCCAATTGACTCACTTAGTCTATTTGGTTGGTTCATTTTATTTATCTCAAATGTAATTTAAGATAATAACTTGTGAATAAATATTAAATATATATAATAGAGATGCATGGAATGTAGTTTTATGATTCTCAAAAGTTAAATAATTTGAATTATTCTGTTGAAATAATGAACCATTACTACTTAAATTATTCATCTAAACATCAAAATAAAATCATTGAGAGAAGGATCAATCATTTTGATTCCCCTCTATTTATATGTATTAAACAAAATCTTAGATTAAATAAATAATAATCAATTAAGACACAGAGAAGTAGTTAAAGAGAAATTAAAATACTGACATCAAATTTGACAACCAACTCGATTGATTACGTCTTCTTTCTTCCACCAAAGTATAATTGTCCATAGGGATGTAGGTTCTTTATATAGAGAGAGTCTTGTGCTTACATGTAATTAATATTGATCAAAGAAAAGGAACCATGCATTTTTAATCCTAAATAAAATAATAATTTGTCAGCATGAACTTGACTTGAAAGAATATGTCAACAGATCAATCACTATCCTTTCATTTAAAGAAATTAAAACAGAACCGGATAGAATTGAAATAAATTTCCTTGCTCACTTTTTAGTCATAGCATTATATTAATATTTTACATGTCATCTATTTTATATATTTTAATCTTATACCGCCTTGCATATACATTGTTGTGATTGAAATGTCAGTCATATATTTTTCATTTTCCACAAGGAAAATAGTTCTCTATTATTCTGATATATTTTTTTTCTTTAGAGTTAGCTGAGCCGTGATGTAGTGTAATTTAGTAAATGTGATTAAAGTTAATTGTATTTTATAATTTAGGTATTATTTTCGCATCTCTAATATTATCCATGAGTTATTGGATTCACAACTGTGGTTTTGACCAATACGTCAGAGTTAAGATATATAAAGACATCACATCTTCACGTCTTGTTAAGATTGAACGTCTGACTATAATTCACAATATGTAATTAGTTTAAAATGTCATTCCTCACTTAGGCTCCACGTACACCTGCACTACAAATTACTGCCGTTCCATTGGAAAAAATAAGTCTTCTAATAAAAAAAATGTCTTCTACAATGGCCATAAAAAAGACCCAAGAAACATAACAGAAACTTTTGTACCGTCAAATAAATATAAGATTCAATGTAAATTGATTTCCTCATTGACTCTTCTTCTCATTATATTTATAAATATGATAGTCATTTCTTGATTTTCCACAAAAGAAAAGTCATATATATATATATGTTCGTCTTCGATTTATATTTCATTTTCCATGCCTCTCTTCATCACTAGATATGTAGCTATTACTTGGCCAACACGGTTCTCATCATCAAGATAAGAAAACACATCTCAAATCGTAACGGCTTATTATATTAAGTCTATTTTAATTATATGTCTCATTTCATTTAGAACCCAAATATCACGTTCCGTCGATACGACTGTTGCAAAGACTCGAGAGTCATGCAGTTTTTTATTTTTTTAAAAAAAGAGAATAAATATATTGCAAACTCTTGATTAATAATATATGTTAAATACTGAAAATTTTAAAATATAAATTAATGGCCAAAAATTTAGAGAAATAATCTTAGAAACTTTTCGGGATTTTTAAAGAATTTTAGGAATTTTTCTGAATTTAAATGGAGTCCGTACGAGATTATTACGGGAATAAAATAAATAGGTTTTAGGTGAGGTCTATTTAAGGGGATTAATAGGCGATATTAACCTAAGTTAGGGTTCCTTAATATCTTATTTTCTCCCAATCCTTGTTTTCTCGGTTTTCTTCCCCGTGCGTCGCTTACGCCGACTTCTCCACGTTGCAGCTCCATCCTTTCCCCCTTGGCCCTCATCGCTGCGCCACCTAGTTGAGATGTCGACGCCGTCGAAAAATCGTCAGAAGCTGGATCCGATGGACCCCAAGTTGCGATTATTCCCGCTGGTATCGCACGAGATTCCCGATTTTACCCAAAAGAAGGGCTTCTACTCCGATCTCCATCGGAGCATCCTGAAGGTCGACCATGTTGAGCGCAGTCGCGTCATCTGTTCCCTTACCGTCGATTGGCTGTAGCAAATAAATACAAGACATTGCACGGAGGGGCGGTCGCTTCAGTGGCAGAGATGGTGTCGCTCGCCTGTGCAAAGATGGTGGCTGGGGATAAGGACTTCTTCCTTGGCGAGTCGAGCACTGCTTACCTATCTTCGGCTTGAGGGCAGAACGTTGTTTGTGCAGTCGGGTGAAGGCCCTTCTTCAGAAACAAGTGTGCTGCCCACCCTGTCCGGTGGTCGCCGGAGCAAAGGTGAGGCTGCTCTTTCCCCCAATTTTGGATGGAATTGAAATCCCTACTGCGATTTTCCTTTGGTTGAACACGGATGGTGTTTGAGCAGTGGTTTTCCGACGAACAGGGTGGATTTTGGGAGGGGGGTTACTGCCGGCGAGGTTTCAACCACTGGTAAGCATGATCTGCTTCTTTTCTTTGTGCATATGGTAATTAATTTTGGTTATAAGCAGTTGGATTTTTGATCTGTGGAGTTGGCTACGAGTTTGAGTTGGTTTGGTCGTTTAAGTTGTTGTGAGTTGAGGGTTAGTCGACTGTCCAACTGTGAGGGCTGAGATGTTCTATTTGGGATGGCTATGATTGGGTTTGATGTCGATTGTACGATTGTAATTGGTAGGTTAAGTGAGCTGGGAATGGTTTAGATGTGTTTTGATCGATAATGAAACTATTTGGGTTTGGGTCCGGCCTGTGGTCGGTGGATTTGGGAGCGGCTCGGTTATGAGCCGATTTTGGTGTGTTGCCGGTTGAGAGAACTGTGAAGGTGGTTTAAAAGGTTAGAGAGTTGTGTTGGTTTGTGAACCATTCTATCAATATAGGAATTGGTGTATGGAGTTGAAGGTTGTAGGTTAGCATATTTGCTAGTTGGAAAATGGTGGGTTTTATTATGGTGTTAAATGTATAATTTGGGGATTTTTAATTCGTATTTAATATAAGGATGCGAATATAGAAACTATATAGTAGTGAGTTAGCACGTTGTTGTGTGCTAGAACTTAATGATAGTTATGATGTATGCAGGTTTCGGTCACGAGGCAGGTTCACGGTCGTGACGATTTGGTTCTTTTGTGGATATTTTATCAGGCGGGTATTTTGACTTATCTCCTAGATATAGTCAAATGTTGATATGCTAGTTAGGATAGCTTGCAATAATTTTCATGTTTATATGCCTAGTATGTTTTCTGTGCCTACTAGATACATGCATTTGATCAATATGATTATATCTTCCCTGTTTTATTTGGATCATAGATATGCACTTATTGATTGTGCATATTATTCGGATAGGTATTTTTAGTTGGATTTACATGCTTTAGTATCATGCACCATCTAGCATGATTGCATACTAGCTGGACGGGGTTCCTTTATAGTTGAGCTCGCAGCCAGTTACATGGCCTGCACACACTGCCACTCATGGGTTAGTGGTACATTAGGAGGGTGTGTGCAGTTGCTCTATCAGGCTCCGCTGGTTCGCTCATGGGTAGCGATGAGGCAGCGTGGTAGTGGGTAGGGATCCCTCCTCTGGTCTATGACACCGGGAGATGAGAGCTTAGCTCTCCCACTCTGTTTGGGGCAGGAGGATAGGTGTACTCCGACAGCATCCTATCCACTCGGTCACTCAGGAGCAGTGATGGCAGAGTGCACAGTTGTCATAGCCCCTACCCACTCGGCTTCACCATCGCGTGTGAGGCGGCTGACTGGCGTCAGGGGTGACCATGTCATTTGCACAGCATGCACTTTGCATGGATAGCATTTGTATTGTGTTTGCTGCATTTTTTATTGATGCCTTGGATGTTGCATATGATTGTCATGTATACAGGATACATGTTTGTATATGATCTGATGACTTTGCTTCTTATAGTATGGCACATGCTCCTATATGGCTATATCAGGGTAGGAGATTCAGGTAAGTACAGTCCTTTTATATTTCTTGCTTGCATACCCTATTTATGTGAGACTGTACTGACATGATTCTTATTGTTAGTTATATCTTACTTTGCATATCGACCATATCCGCTAAGTTCTTTGAACTTACCCCGTTGATTTTTATCTATTTCAGGATGAAGCTGTCAGGAGAGTCCAGCTGCCAAACCCCCTCATCGCGAAAGTTTAATATTTATTTGTTTTATGGTTTTGGATATTTGAATTAGAAGATATGTTTAGGATTGGAGTTGGATTTATGTACTCGTGGGTATTTGGTGTCCTTATGGACCTTTATTCGGATTCTATTCGATTGGTTTTGGTTGGGTATTCCTGCTCAGACGGCAGAAGGGGTAAGTCTAGTTGTTGTAGACGATTTACCATTTACTTTGATTGTTGGCCTGAGGCCTTATTACCTGCGTGGGTTGTTTGGATTCTCGTGTTGGCCAGATGTATAGTCCTTGTATATGAGATTAGTATTGTCACCCCGTGCGGGAGATCTTTGTCGGATTTTTTAAATGCAGCGGTGGACTCTCTCCCGAGCGTGACAATTTATTTAGTATCGAGCTAGGTTCGAGTTCCTTAGGAGTCTTTGGGTTTGGAGTTTGCCATGTTTTGGCGGGTTAACTAGGGTATTTTCGAGTTATGCAGTTTTGCGATTTTTATGTTTTGAAATTCAAGGTATTATTGAGAGTCAATTTGGGGATTTAGCGTGACAGGACATCTCAGACTGACTATAATTAAATAAATTCTTGAAAATTTTCTAGATTAAGTACATATTTGTATTGGTTATATTCATTATGCGGTTTACTTATGCGGTATCATGTTTTGTCTAGTATTGTTTTAACATTATATCTGTTAGACTGTTAGATTTTTTTTAGGTTGCTGGTTTATCGTTAGCATATGGTTATTAACTGCTATTACTGTTATACGTAACTAGTTATCATTGTGATATAAATGATTAGATATTATTGGTAGATGTTTACCTCTTACTTTTTGGACTAGTATTAGGATTGGACTAGTATTGGGATTAGACTAGTTGAACAATATGACTAAGGTGGATAAATTGGTAGAAGGTATACATAGAGGTTCTTTGACTTTCTAGATCCTAATGCATGAGGACATGATTACATTGCTTACATAGTTTATGGTATATATAGGCATCTGATGCTTTATTTAGTGTTGCCTTGACTTTGTTCTGGCATGACCCTTTAGTTATACCCTAATAAATTTCCGCCATTGATTGCCATTAGTATGATTATGCTGTCATTTATTAGACAGTGTGTTATATGTTTATAGGGTTATGTGTTTTTACGGTGGATACCATGATTAAGACTAGTAGAGGTAGAATAACTTAGATGAGGTTATTCTGTTGGAGCGGATCTCAGGAATGAAACAACAATAGTAGATTTATGGTCCTTATTGGCCTTGATAGACGTTTCCTGTTAGCTGGGACGAAACCTTATGAGCAATCGTCTCGACGTGTTTGTTAGTGGACTTGTGATTTTTATCGACTTTGATAACCGTTCATGTTAGAAGGGTTGGAACTCTAGACTTAACCATCTCGACTTATTTATTTATAAGTCGATGATCTTTACTGGCTTTGGTAGAACTTTCGTATTAGAGGTGTTGAAACCCTCGCTTGACCGCCTCAATGGGTTTAATTGTAGATCTATAATCTTTGTCGACGTTGAAAGTCGATTTATGCTGGATGTATTGGATAATCCTAGGCTTAACAACCTAGGATAATCGACTGCTCACGCGACCTATTGGTGGTAGTATGCTAGTGCGTGCAGTCAATAATTAGATATTTATATACTACCTGTCTATCCACGAGTCTCATTCGTGGTAGCATGTAGTTGCACGTAGACAGTGCTATTGATTGTCGACCCACGAGTTACGTTCGCGGTAGCTCATAGATAGTTCCCTTTGTATTACCTCGAGAGCCACGAGGCTTTATCGTGGTATCTAGAGGTGCACTGCTTGTTGCAGTGGTTGTGTATGTTGCAGGTATATTTATTATACTGCTGATCAGGTTAGTTGCAGACTGATATTGATACTCTGAGGGTTGGGTTACTCTAGCATGTTCCCTGTGACTTCCATTATGTGCATTATGAATATGCACTATTATCTATCCATCCACTGAGTGGTTGTACTCACCTCCTCCTCACTTATCCTTTAGGTTAACTGATGGAGGACGTGTCCTGTTGACCTACCTTCGAGTCGCTCAGAGAGTTCCTTGTCGTGCTTGTTCTACTGCATCGTCGAGATGCCATTTTGTTTACTTTATCGGTATTGCATTTTGGTTATGCACTTTGGATTTTGTCGCAATTTGTTTTGATGTCATAAAAACTATTTTACTTTAATGGATATATGTTTAGTCGTGCATGCATGCAGTTAATAAAATACTTGTATTTCTATTATTATTTTGAGATTTTTACCATATCTGGTCCATGTATTTCGGAATATTGTCACTAAGGGGCTCCTCTGTCATTTGGATGACGGATATGCCCCCAGGACGTGACAATTTTATTGGTTTGCGGTTTTGGTTTAAGGATTTTGTGTTTCGAGGATTTTCTTTTCCTTGGATATTTGGGAGTTCTCGTGTTTTGGGACCAGACAAGCTAAAGGATATCTCTGAGCTATAGGAAAAGTATTGTCTTTAGTGGTTATAGTACTTTAGTGGTTAGAAAAAGTATGGACTTAGTGAAATTGCCCCTACTCATGGTCGGGGACGAGGTCGAGGACGTAGTGACCTTGCGGAACCTAATGATGATTTCAGAAGTACGGACTCTTTAGAGGTGCCGACTAATGACGAATTAGGAAACTAGGGATTTGGCCTGCTAGCCACCAATTTGAAGGACAAGGAGTAAACCCTCAGAGAATATCAGTCCCTACTAATAGTGATTTAGTTATGGATAAGGCGTGTATACCTACACTGGTCAAGACGATGAAAGATCATTTTACCTTATTATAGGAGGTGTTGGATGGGATATTTATCTGTCCCAGTATTTGTCTAGAGAAGATCCGGAACTCTTTGTTAAAAGAGAGACGGACCTTTGAGGTTATGCATCGATTATCGATGATAGAATGCGGTAGTTGTGGAAGGAAATGAATATCCTTCATTGTGGATAGAGGATCTATTTAGATCAGCTATAGGACACCTGTGTGTACTCTAGGATTGATCTATGGCTGGTGGGTTGATATTGTAGTGACATGATGTCATACAATTATCATTGTTGTTGTGATGATTGTTATATCATCAGCCTAGAGTAAAGAGAATGCAGGTGTATAGCGACGATAATTTCATACTTGGTATGAATTGTATGAGCTTGTGATTATCTTGTTAGACTTATGACAACTTAGTTGTCCAGGGATTTAGGAAATCGTGTATTCTGGACACGATTGGATCATTTGTGATGGTGGTAGTTGGAGTTGCACACTCGACCACCGTAGATGGTGGTTTCCTTTTTATTGATTGATTATTACCATAGATATGGATAGGATACTCTAGCGGTACTACATCGCTGACTGGTTGGATCAGGAAGGTGATGGAATTTACTTGGTCTGAAGCTTGTGAAACTAGTTTCAGGGTTCAGACGATGGTTGACCTTTACGTCAGTGTTGATTAATCATTCTAGTTTGGATGGAAGGGTAGTGTACATGGATGTATCATTTCGGGGATCGTAGCGGTTCCGATGCTATTGAATAGACGTATCCAAACCTTACGGCAGTTAAAGGATTGCGAGATAAGCCGTCATATATATGACATGGACTTCGCAGTTATTATGTTGTTTTGAATAGGTGAGGAGCAGAATGCTCATGGAGTTTTTGGCTAGCTACTGGATAGCTACTATAGGGTAGCTGGAACACAAACAGTTGTAACAAGGCAATTTGGTCACGATAGCCTCCCATACACTTACAGGGTGTGTGGTGGAGTGGATTTTAGACGGTAGATGGACTGTCATCTCTGACTCCGAGGAGGATAATGGTTTCTGGAGTTGCATTAGTTTAAGGAACAGATGCTTCAAGAAATTCTGATTTCGGAATGGAAGTGGAAGCGTAATTATTATAGATTTTTGTGGTGGGTTTGCCTAGGACACACGTCAAGGTCATGACGCGATTTGGGTAGTTGTTGATCGACTAACCAAATCCGCGCACTTCTTAGCGATTCGGAAGACCGACTCTCTGGATCGTTTGGCAGAGCTATATTGTCGGGATATCATCAGATTGCATGGTGTTCCTTTGAGCATTATATCAGATAGAGATCCCCGATTCATGTCTCGATTCTGGCAGAGTATGCAGCAGGCCTTAGGCACACAACTTTGTTTTAGTACTGCATTTCATCCCAAACAGGTGGACCGCCTGAGCGGACCATTTAGACTCTAGAGGATTTCTTTGAGTCTGTGTTATGGATTTGAGGGCGGCCAGGAGGACCACTTGCATTAGTGGAATTACTTTACAGGCTATCATTCGGCTATCCAAATGGCTCCGTTTGAAGCATTGTATAGTTGACAGTGTCGTACACCCACCCTCTGAGAGGAGGTTGGGGTGGCCCAGTTGCTAGAACCCCAGAGAGCTCAGCATTGAGGCAGAGTTGGTCTGTACTATCCGACGTAGGATGGCAAAGGCGCGGGATCATCAGAAGAGTTATGCAGATCGGAGAAAGAGACCTCTAGAGTTCTCTATTGGTGATCATGTATTCCTGCGAGTCTCACCCACGAAAGGGGTGAAGAGATTTGGCTTCCGTAGTAAGCTAGCTCCTAGATATATTGGTTCGTTTGAGATTTTGGAGAGGATCGGAGCAGTCGCTTACCGACTAGCGCTACCACCGTTTTTGGCTAGTATCCATGATGTATTTCATGTGTCTATGCTAAGGAAGTATGTGCCAGACTCTACGTATATTCTATCAGATGTGTTAGGTTCCATTCAACTTGATGCTACTTATGCAGAGGTTCCGGTATGGGTTTTGGATCACAAGGAACGACAGTTGCGAAATAAGATTGTGCGACTTGTCAAGATCGGGTGGAGTCACCTCATAGATGAGGAGGCTACTTGGGAGCTTGAGGAAAAGATCAGAGCTCAATACCCCACTTAGTCACTTGAGGTGTGTGACTTGTCTCCAGATATCTGAGATGGTTGTTGTGACATCTCATACTCGTACATGAGCAGGAAATTTGAGGACCAAATTTTTATTAGTGGGGGAGAATGTTAAATACTGAAAATTTTAAAATATAAATTAATGGCCAAAAATTTAGAGAAATAATCTTGGAAACTTTTTGGGATTTTTAGAGAATTTTAAGAATTTTTTTGGATTTAAATAGAGTCTGTACGAGATTATTACGGGGATAAAATAAATATGTTTTAGGTGGGGTCTATTTAAGGGGATTAATAGGCGATATTAACCTAAGTTAGGGTTCCTTAATATCTTATTTTCTCCCAATCCTTGTTTTCTCGGTTTTCTTCCCCGTGCGTCGCTTACGCCGACTTCTCCATGTCGCAACTCCATCCTTTCCCCCTTGGCCCTCATCGCTGTGCCACCTAGTTGAGATGTCGACGCCGTCGGAAAACCATCAGAAGTTGGATCCAATGGACCCCAAGTTGCGATTATTCCCGCTGGTATCACACGAGATTCCCGGTTTTACCCAAAAGAAGGGCTTCTACTCCGATCTCCATCGGAGCATCCTGAAGGTCGACCATGTTGAGCGCGGTCGCGTCATCTGTTCCCTTACCGTCGATTGTCTGTAGCAAATAAATACAAGACATTGCACGGAGGGGCGGTCGCTTCGGGCGAGATGGTGTCGCCGCTCGCAAAGATGGTGGCTGGGGATAAGGACTTCTTCCTTGGCGAGTCGAGCACTGCTTACCTATCTTCGGCTTGAGGGCAGAACGTTGTTTGTGCAGTCGGGTGAAGGCCCTTCTTCGGAAACAAGTGTGCTGCCCTGTCCGGTGGTCGTCGGAGCAAAGGTGAGGCTGCTCTTTCCCCCAATTTTGGATGGAATTGAAATCCCTACTGCGATTTTCCTTTGGTTGAACAGGGATGGTGTTTGAGCAGTGGTTTTTCGACGAACAGGGTGGATTTTGGGAGGGGGGGTTACTGCCGGCGAGGTTTCAACCGCTGGTAAGCATGATCTGCTTCTTTTCTTTGTGCATATGGTAATTAATTTTGGTTATAAGCAGTTGGATTTTTGATCTGTGGAGTTGGCTACGAGTTTGAGTTGGTTTGGTCGTTTAAGTTGTTGTGAGTTGAGGGTTAGTCGACTGTCCAACTGTGAGGGTTGAGATGTTCTATTTGGGATGGCTATGATTGGGTTTGATGTCGATTGTAGGATTGTAATTGGTAGGTTAAGTGAGCTGGGAATGGTTTAGATGTGTTTTGATCGATAATGAAACTATTTGGGTTTGGGTCCGGCCTGTGGTTGGTGGATTTGGGAGCGGCTCGGTTATGAGCCGATTTTGGTGCGTTGTCGGTTGAGAGAACTGTGAAGGTGGTTTAAAAGGTTAGAGAGCTGTGTTGGTTTGTGAACCATTCTATCAATATAGGAATTGGTGTATGGAGTTGAAGGTTGTAGGTTAGCATATTTGCTAGTTGGAAAATGGTGGGTTTTATTATGGTGTTAAATGTATAATTTGGGGGTTTTTAATTCGTATTCAATATAAGGATGCGAATATAGAAACTATATAGTAGTGAGTTAGCACGTTGTTGTGTGCTAGAACTTAATGATAGTTGTGTTTCTGGCCATTTAGGCGAGTTCCAGTCGTGACGATTTGGTTCTTTTGTGGATATTTTATCAGGCGGGTATTTTGACTTATCTCCTAGATATAGTCAAATATTGATATGCTAGTTAGGATAGCTTGCAATAATTTTCATGTTTATATGCCTAGTATGTTTTCTGTGCCTACTAGATACATGCATTTGATCAGTATGATTATATCTTCCCTATTTTATTTGGATCATAGATATGCACTTATTGATTGTGCATATTATTCGGATAGATATTTTTAGTTGGATTTACATGCTTTAGTATCATGCACCATCTTGCATGATTACATGCTGGCTGGATGAGGTTCCTTTATAGTTGAGCCCGCAGCCAGTTACATGGCCTGCACATACTACCACTCATGGGTTAGTGGTACATTAGGAGGGTGTGTGCAGTTGCTCTGTCAGGCTCCGCTGGTTCGCTTATAGGTAGAGATGAGGCAGCGTGGTAGCGGGCAGGGATCCCTCCTCTGGTCTATGATACCGGGAGATGAGAGCTTAGCTCCCCCACTCTGTTTGGGGCAGGAGGATAGGTGTACTCCGACAGCATCATGTCCACTCGGTCACTCAGGAGCAGTGATGGCAGAGTGCACAGTTGTCATAGCCCTACCCACTCGTCTTCACCATCGCGTGTGAGGCGGCTGACTGGCATCAGGGGTGACCATGTCATTTGCACAACATGCACTTTGCATGGATAGCATTTGTATTGTGTTTGCTGCATTTTTTATTGATGCCTTGGATGTTGCATATGATTGTCATGCATACAGGATACATGTTTGTATATGATCTGATGACTTTGCTTCCTATAGTTTGCACATGCTCCTATATCAGGGTAGGAGATTCAGGTAAGTACAGTCCTTTTGTATTTCTTGCTTGCATACCCTATTTATGTGAGACTGTACTGACATGATTCTTATTGTTAGCTATATCTTACTTTGCATATCGACCATATCCGCTAAGTTCTTTGAACTTACCCTGTTGATTTTTATTTATTTCAGGATGAAGCTGTCAGGAGAGTCCAGCTGTCAAACCCCCTCGTCACGAAAGTTTAATATTAATTTGTTTTATGGTTTTAGATATTTGAATTAGAAGATATGTTTAGGATTGGAGTTGGATTTATGTACTCGTGAGTATTTGGTGTCCTTATGGACCTTTATTCGGATTCTATTCGATTGGTTTTGGTTGGGTATTTCTGCCCAGACGACAGAAGAGGTAAGTCTAGTTGTTGTAGACGATTTACCATTTACTTTGATTGTTGGTCTGAAGCCTTATTACCTGCGTGAGTTGTTTGGATTTCGGTCGTGTTGACCGATGTATAGTGGCCGTGTAGGCCTTGTATATAAGTTTGGTATTGTCACCAGTACAGGGGAGATGCTGCCGGATTTTCGTCTGGCGGGGACTCCCCCAGAGCGTGACAATATACATATTGCAAACTGGGTTTATACAAACTCACGATTATAAAAACTGAATTTTCTCCTAACCAAAAAAAAAAAATGAAAAGTCTTTTGCAATGGCAATTGAAAAAGACCCAAGAAACATGATAGAAGATTTTTGCAATCAGTGTCGTTTCCATTAAATAAACGTAGAATTCCATTTCCATGTAAGCTGATTTCTCGTTGACTATTCTCATCGTATTTATAAATATGATAATAAATCCTTGATTTTCCACAAAAGAATAGTCATTTTCGTCTTCAATTTATATTTCATTTTCCACACCATATTTAACATTATATATATATATATATATATATATATATATATATATATATATATATATATATGTTGCTTGGTCAACACGGTCCTCACGATTAAGATATATAAAGACATCTCTAATCCCCTTGTTAAATCTATTTTAATTCTGTGTCCCAGTCTACTAATTGTAACCCAAGTATCTGTAAAATATTCCTTATATATACGACGACTGCTGCAAAGACTTAAGAGCATGTAAGTCTTCTTTGACCGCTAATAATTGCCACAATTATCGTCGTAAAAATTTCTAATTATAGTATGCAATCAAATAATGTCATCATAAAAGCTTAAGTATCTACAACCACAAAATAGTGATTCAAGGTTTCCACGATAGCTCTAGTGATTGCAACATTGTTCCAACTCCCAAGCAAATGAAATTTTAAAATAAAAAATTATTTAAAAAATGAATCACATACATATCGACAATATATATATCCAAAAATAAAAAATAATTTTCATAATCAATAAATTAAATAGGATATAAAGGACATCTCACAGGAAAATAGACTAATTTTTTTAACGAGAAATTATTTGAGTCATTAAGAGTTGATCCAATTAAATCAAATAAAAATAGTGACCCCTTCGCGGGAGAAGTTAATTGATGTTAACGTATGTTAACTTTAATATGCATGAATATTGATTTTTGTGGGACTATGAAGATATGAGAAATCGGTTAAAAAATAAGATCGATGGAATCTAAAAAATTGACTATGTGCATAATTAAAACATTTTCAAATCTATTTTGAGGAGATAGAATATGACTCGAAAAAAATACAAAGGTGCACAGTATCTAGGCTGCCCATGCAGCCGAAGGACACATAGCCCATGCATCTACCAGGGAAATAAGTGTCTTACTAACTAAATGGGTATATAAAAAATTTAAAAAAGACATGATCTATGTCGTCATATTATTACTCTACGAGAGCAAGCCATTAACTTGTCAACAACAACTAACTGAACCGTTAACTCATTATGGTGATTGTTGCAACCTGAGATTCTAAGTTATTGATCCTGTGTTAAGATGAAGGTGACCACGTATATATGGAAACAAACTTAGATCTCTTTCCCTTTTTTGATATCATTGCGATGACTCAAACTTGTACATTTGGGATTGGAAAAGTCATGAGAGAAGTTTGTGAGATAGAGGGAGAAATATATAATAAAATGTAAGTTAAAACAGAATGGTGTCTTGGCCAAATTTTTACAATACTTTAGATACATGAATCATGTTCTCAATTTTTCTCTTTTTTAAAAAAAAAGATCAATTAAAAATCTAAAATTTCTCTACCTTTATTTTTCTTAAAATGGATTGGATCGACGTTCAAAATTCCATCATGGATCACAATACCAAGGCAAGATCTACTAACAATGATATATAGTTAGGTAGAAACAACGACGTCGTAATGAGAAATTAGTTTACATATTTTACAGAATTCCTTGTACAATCTATATGTGAATTTTTTATGGTGCAGTGCCCAAGAACTCACAAATTTTTGAGAGTGGAATGCAAAGAAATCAGGCAAGAGGTACAAGATGCCTACATTTCTCGTGAATGACATTGTTTTTCTAACAATCAAGCATCATTTAAAAAAAAAACTTATCTAGGGAAATTTCATATTAATTGTTCCTTCTAGTGGGAAAGCAATGGTGTCAAATAAATAATGAATATTGAACCATTGAAGAAAACTAAAAAATCTATATAATTGGCCAAAAGTGAAGACATGCCAATGCCGGCTAGGAAGATTGTCAATTTGGATATGTCATCTCTTGCTAAAAAGAACAAGGTACATGATTTGGAGGTTCCCAAAGTATCATATATGATACCCAATTTTATGTTAAGGTTACATTAACAAGGTATTTGAGAATTCAATAGAAGTTGAGGAGGACCTTACCCCTCATGACTATGCTAAAGGTGCAAAGCCTATTTTTAAATTTATCTAGATATTCAGTAAGTCTCTTTCAAAATTTGATTTATTTTGGTTGTCATCGAGTTGCTACATGGATTGTTGCTTTATATGGAGAGAATCAGAGGTGGAATGTCTTGAAACCCTACAACAGCTTGGTTGATCCATTCTCAGTAATGGTTCCCTTGGGTGGATTTAAACATATTGGATTGTCATATATGTGAATCAATCTGCTTTCTACATGGAGTGTTGCCTTATATGGAGAAAATGGATGTGATGAATGCATTTCGTGTTTTAGAGGAGCATATTTATATGCGACAATCAAAGGATTTAGTCAATCCGGAGAGGAGCATTTAGTCTGTAAGTTAAAGAAGTCATATTATGGGCTAAAGTAGTCTCCAACGGAATTGTACAAACGTTTTGATTAATACATGATTCAAAATGAGTATATAATATGTGAGTATGACTACTGCATATATATGAAGAACCTTGATGATGATTCGCTTATTTTTTTATTATTTTCTGTGAATGATATGTTGATTGTTGCGAAGAGTATGACTGGGGTCAATAAGTTGAAGAAGCTATTGAGCAAGAAATTTGACATGAAAAATTTGGGTGTGACCAAGAAGATTTTTGAAACGGAGATACATAGAAAAAGAGTCTCTTAGAGATTATTGCTATCTCAGCATAGTTACATTAAGAAGGTGTTGGATAGATTCAACATGAGTAATACAAAATCTGTGAGTATACCTCTGATGCAATACTTCAAATTATCTATTGCACAATGCCTAAAGATAGATGATGATATTCATGATATGTTAAATATTTCATATGTCAATGTAGTTGGTTGTCTAATGTATATTATAGTTTGCACCAAACCTGATTTGGTGTATGCTATTAGTACTATGAGCAAGTTTTTTTCAAATCCAAGTCAACAATATTGGGATACAATTAAGTGAATTTTTTTATACTTGAGAGGTACTATAAGTTATGACATTATGTTCAATAGACAATAAGATGATCTTTCAGTGATAGAATATGTAGATGTCGGTTATGTAGGAGATTTAGATGATAGAAGGTTTAATATAGAATATATGTTCACTATGGTGGGAGAACCTGTTTGTTGGAGGTTTATGATACAATTTATAGTTGCATTATTTACTACAGAGTTGGTCCTTATTGTTTAAAGGTCTTAGGCAAAACTATAAAATATGCCCCTATTTTATTGGCGAGCATGCGTCGCCAATAAAAAATATGCCCCAATTAGCCCTAAAATTTTTTGGATCTTGGGCAGGAGCCCTAGCCCAGGGCCCGGGTCTGATTCACTATTGAGTTGGAGTACATGCATGGCAATTGCTTAGGTAGCCAAGGAAATATTATGGATTATAAGATCAGTTAGAGAATTGGGTGTTCAACAAGGGAGAATCAAATTATATTGTGATAGTTAGAGTGTTATCTATTTGGCAAAGAATCAAGTTTATCATGCGAGAATCAAGTATATAGATGTGAGATTTTATAAGATCACAAAGCTGATTTCTTCTGGTGACATTCAACTTGAAAATATTCATACTCCAGAAAATGTTGTATATATGTTGACAAAGTCAGTCACCATAGAAAAGTTCAAGCATAATTTGATCGAACTTGATCAATTTCTCTAATTGATAGAGGGGTTGTAGTTCGAACTTAGTATTCCAAGAGGTGTTATCTTCATATGCTCGTATTTTCTCATAAGAGGTGGATATTCACCAAGATAGAGATGTTTGAAGGTAACTCATATGGAGAGAAGAAACCATGAGCGTAATCAGAACCACAGGCAAGTTGGGGTTCACTATGGAAGCCACACCATAGTCGTGGTAAGCTCCACGGGCAAGTCGTGGTGTGTCATGGAGGTGACGACATGCCAACACCACGATCGTGGCTAGCTCTATAGCTAGGCCATGGTACGCTTTGGAGGTCACACCACGGTCGTGGTAAGTTCCATGGTCAGGTGATGGTGCATTATGGAGGTGACGACATGCCGACACCACGGTTGTGGTCGTGTCCACGACCAAGTCATGGTTCATCCAAGAGGTAGCGCGGAGTTCAAAATTTTTCATGAACTTATGATATTTTAGGTCTAGAATATTATATATGCCTAGGGATGTATGTATATATAGGAAGATTGTAACCTAAACAAATAATCCTAATTGTTTTCTCTTGATCGTTTTGTGGAGTAGACAGTTTTAACAAACTAGGTTAAAATCTATTGTCTTTCTTTTCGGTTTCTATTTTTTCCCATCATCATTTTTTTTGCTATTGTTGCGTCGTGATTCCTTTAACTGTTGTTTCATGTCTGATTTTATATTCAGTACAAAACTCAGCATATGATGATATAAATTCACCATCCCAATCACTTCGAACTAGCTTAATTTTTTTTATTAAGATAATTCTCAATCTTATTTTTATAAAGGATAAAATTTTTATCATTGCTTTAAAAAATATATATACATAAAAAAAAATATATTATTTATAAAAATAATGAAATATTTATTTCTATGACGTGTTGATACGCCTTCTAAATTACACACTTCTATTGACTTTATTACACGAGTCACTGGATTTATCGGTGACTGTTGTTTAAAGATGCAAAAGGGATTTCATGGTGAAACCTGGCAAAAATGTTTATAAACTGCACTAAATTATTAAGTATGACTGCCTCTCACAAAAAATTACGTAGTCTTTGAGTGCGCTTCTACGTTGAAGTCTTGTATTTTTCATAAAATAAAAATTCAAGTGTATAAAATTATGTTTATTTTATATTTTTATGTTAAGATCCTATTTGAGCAGTGGGTAATTGATACTCATGGAGAGTGATTTAATTGTCCTATGTGATTATGATTACTTATTGATATGATTTTGAAGGGATGTAACTATGATTGACTTTTAATTAGTCACGTGTGTATATTCCTTGCATTAATATATATTTACATTTTAAATTAAAAAAATAGACGTCCAACCATAATTTAGAATATGTAATTAGACGGAAGATCATATAATAATAAGATTTACGACAATTTTAGTTTTAAAAATATCACACCTCATTTAGGTTTTATGCCTTCACTATAAATTATTGTAATCGTAAAATAAAGTCTTCCCCTGACCCAAACCAAAAAGTTTTCTGCAACGGCCATTGAAAAAAGACCCAAATTAAAGAACACGATAGAAGTTCTTGTACAATCACTATTCTTTTAATCAAAATAAACACATAAATTAATGTAATTAAGTTGATTTCCTTATTCACTCTTTTTCTCACTATCTTTACAAATGTATACATCTTTGATTTTTCTATAGAAGAATAGACGATAGTCATATGTTGGACTTTCATTTATATTTCATTTTCCACATCTCTATTTATAATTAGATATGTAGCTGTTGCTTGGCCAACGCGACCTTCACCATTAAGAGATATAATAAAAGGCATCTCAAATCATGACTCCTGTTCAGTCTATATTAACTGTATGCCCCACTTCATATAGCCCTGAAAGATCTTTAAAAAGTTCTTTATCTACGACCACTATCGCGAAGATTTAAGGGTGCATTTAGTTAAGTTATCATGTATAACTTTGATTATGTGATTATCAAATAATCATATAACTAGGGATTATGAGAAATGAAACATAACCAAGGATTGTATATTTCAATCATAAATAATACAATAAATACTTGTTTAGAGGTTTTAATACATAATCTAAGTTGATATTTATCATATTACCCTTGATACAAATTTAATTAGATATTCTTTTAAAAATTAAATGTACATTCTTATTATAATTTTATCATTTTTTTCAAAAATTATTAAAATATTATTTTAATATTTTTTTTAATTATAAAAATATCTAAGTCATACCCATACAAAATAAAAAATATAAAGAAAAAAATATATGACGTTGAATTGTTAAAATATTATTTTAATATTTTTTAATCATACAAATACCTAAATCATATCCATGCAAAATAAAAAATATAAAGGTTAATATTGAAAAAGAAAATTCCTTAATCCCGGAATAAATAAAAACCTCTTTTTTCTTAAGTTTTTCAATTCCAGTTTGTATGACCTTGCATGGATTATTTGTTGACGTGTAAGATATTCTTCATTACTTGGTCATCGTTGAAAACTTAAATCAAATAAGGATTTTGTTGATAACCTTGAATGAATAATCAAGGTTATCCCCAATAAATCCGAACCAAATAACCCCTAAAAGTCATGCAAAGGTCGCGTAGACTTGAGAGTCATGCAAAAGTCGCGAAGACTTATGAGTCATGCGGAAGTCTTTTATGATTGCCAATAATTACCATTGCACAACTATTGTTGTAAAAAAAAAATTTAATTATAGCTTGTAATCGAATAACGTCACCGTAAATACTTAAATATCTACGACGGATTGAAGATGTCTACGATGACTCTGATGATTGCAATATCGTCACAAGCAAAATGAGATGTTAAAGTAAGAATTACTTAAAAATTAAAAGAACCATGAATTTCATACATATCAATAATATATCTAGAAATATATGGAAAATTAATTTTTATGATCAATAAGTTAAATATGATAATGAATAATTATTTCATAAATATATGTCATAAATTCATTTCTCGAATAGAGAAATAAAAAAATAATATTTAAAGCTATTTAAATTATAAAAAAAAATGATCGAATAAAAATAGTGATTCTTTCATAAATACGAACGTACAAATGCTAACTAATATTTTCTTTTCCCTATCCTTCAGTTATACCATTGTACACCAAGATTTATTTGAATCGGCAGTTTAAATAATCAATTCAAACTTAATTTCGTACCACTTGCAATTCTGATCCGTGGAATTGAATTATTGATTCGATCACAATATCCTAGATCGGCTCTAAAATATGTAACAACAAGATAAAGCTAATAAATGAAAATTAAGAATAATTTTTATTAAAAAAAGTGTTTTAGATTTGGTTCCTGATGGTGTTCCTTTATTTGACACGCTCGAATCCCTCCTTTTCTTTCGCCGGTAAGAAACGAAATGTGTAAGATATGTGAAGATGCTACTAGGGTTCCTAATCTGCAACATAATTAAACGCTTAGAAGTGGGTGGGTTTTACTGGCATTGTCTCTCCAATGCTCAAGTCAATGTCCATCGAAGAGACCAGAAAAATACAGTAAAAAACAAGAGAATAAAGGAAGAAATTTTAGGAAGAAGAAGAGTTATCTCCACATACTAATAGAAAAATATTCATTCCCCGCTCCTTTTTCAGCTCTTTATATAGGAAATAGTTATCTTTATCTCTAGCTTAATTCACTATAATGCCCTCTGGGGTATTAAGAAATAACCATTATGTACAATGAATACTAGAGTCAGAAATCGATGATCGGGCAATTGAGAAAGTTTGAGTGCAAGGATTATAATGAAGCAGTCGACTGTCATAATGAGATAGTAGACTGATACCGAAACAGAAGGATGATGCTCAACCAATTCTCGGCTAGAAAGAAGGTGCTCGGGAAATACATAGCATGATCGAAAAATACATAGCGTGGTCAGAAAATACATAGTGTGGTCAGAAAATTCATAAGTTGATCGAAAAATTCATAGGATGGTCAGGAAACCCACAGTGTGCTTTGGAAATACATAGTATGATCAGGAAATACATAGTGTTCTCGAGAGTAAACCTTGTGGTCAGGAATACATATCAGAACTCCTAGGTACCATCATAAGTCTCCCCCTCTTCAAGTTAAACTGAAGAGCAAAATTGAATGAAGTTTAATAAGTATAAAAAGAGAGTTACTCAACTCAAGAGGCCCTTTCAATATTTGAAAATAAGAATGAAGTTCAGGAATAAGACCAATGTTCAACCAATATGCTAGATACCTAGGAATAAGATAGGTGTTTGGCAAAAAAAAAAATGGTGTGCTCGGGGATGAGGCTTGTATTCGGCAAACAAACAAGGTGTTCAGGAACACAAGGCAGGTAGTCGACAAATAAACTGAGTACTCAAAAATATGACTCAGTGCTCGGGAAATACAAAGGATGTTCAACCCAAATCATAATCCGAACTCTGATTCAACTATGCCTCTCAACTCTTCTGTGCTTGGGAACAATGTATGATGCTCATGGAACATACAGAATACCCAGCGCACATATCATAACATAAATTCTAATTCAGCTGTGCTGCATAACCCTCATAAAACATACATAGTGCCAAACAAAGTGCTCAACATAAACACTTCACATTGAGCTCTGAATCAACTACATCATTCTTCGTTGCTATGCTCGGAAAATATATATGGTGTTCAGGAAAAACCCTGGCTGCTTTGCCACGTTGTCTCCGACAACCATTAGAATGCCCCATTTCACAATGAATACTTAAGACCTTGGACCCATCATAATATTTAGCCAAAAAACCTCAAACTGTTATATTAGGCGTAGGGCCTCAAGTTTTCATATTAGACGTAGGCATAGTTAAATCACTAGTGAGACATTGATATCCACATCCTTCTTCATCTTCAAGACTCTTGGTCACTCTCCTACCGCTATTTGGTGTTGAATCACCCTCTTTAAATGGTCTTAACAAAGGCATAGTTACAATTATATTGAAGCTAGCATATCATGCATCACGAATTTATCATTAAATATACTTCAATTATTGAAATTAACTTTTGGAAAAATGAAACGAGAAAACTTTATGTCAAAAAATTGATCATATAATTATTCCTCTTCAAGCATCTTACATATATATGAAAAAATGATCGAAATTAAAACCTTTTAGGTAGCAATATAATTCCAGAACATATATCTTTAAAACTAGTTATATGGTATCACAAACTAGAAATTCATTTTATCTTTATTTAGGACAAGATAAAATATATATTACATAATAGAGTACTTGTAGAATTATCTACTTATACTAAGTTCAAGATGATAACAAATGCATGCGAACTATACATGCTTGCATATGCTTAAAATAAACCCACCGAGTATAATTTTGTGCCAACGTGAGTTCCTTTTCTAAGCTATAATTTATTGAATTTTCTTAATCTATTTGGCCTATCAATTTGTCTTCTAGAATGATATATTGAGTAAATATTCAATATCCTCGTTGCCTTCTACAATACAAACTCTTTTTTTTTTTTCATCCTAGTCTTTTTCATATTTTGTAATTTATACTCAATTTCTTTCATTATAGGTCTTTTTGCACCTTTTAAGGTCAGTTATATTTTTATCAAACTATTTATTTCAAAAAGCTCTTGTTTTGTTCTTGCAAAATATGCCCTTTTATGAGATCAAATGTTCTCTCGTTGATTGAAGGAAATTCAATGTTAAATTATGTTGCGTGACACATTATTTGTTGAGATGATAGGTTTCTTTTCCTTGATTAACTCTAAAGCTATAAACATCACTCTTCTTTATTAAGTTACTAGTCTAATAATACTTTAAATCTAAATATCCAAAGATACTATGTATAACAGTTGTGTGTTTGATCAATAGTATTAAATCTTGAGACTCCAAAATCTAATACTTTTGCTCTAAAAGTATCATTTAAAAGAATATTTGATGATTTGATGTCCTTAGAAAACATAGACATGGAAGCAACTAAGTGTAGATAGACTAGTACACTGGTAAATTTTGTGGCAATCCTAAGATGATCATCCTATATATGATAATGTAGATTCACTTTGTGGAACATGAAAATGATCTTAAGAATAGATTGAATCTTCAAAAAGGACATCATAGCATTCACTTTCATTACTACAACATGCAAAATTGTTGGTCAACTTAGTCTTTCGTTTTCAATTTAGACTAATTTACTGGTAATATAACAATTTTACTTAAAACCATATATGAATCCTTAGAGGCAAAAGGTAATTATGTTCAACTCAAGTGCCTCGCTGATCGGTCCTACAATATGTGAAAGAGAAATAAATTGTAGTCGTCTATTAGAGGAGCAGAGCAGTCTCCTAGCTGAGAGGAGCGATGTGTCTCGAAATATCAAAGCACTCAGTAGGAATTGATCCTTATTTATTAAAATAAATTTATCATCTGAATATCAACTTTGTTATAAATGCGAAGGCTGATATTTGGATCTCCTTGGGCTTTATAGAAGGGTTATTCTCTTGAGAATCAATAAAGAAAAAAAAAAGAATATATAACAGTGTAAATCGGATGAAAAAAAAAGAAGAGAAAAATATAACCATGGCAGAGAGACAAAGCAGTGTACGCAGGGAGACGAAAAGATGCATCGGTTCTGTGGAATTAAAGACTAAGGTTAAATTTTGGTACGGGATAATCAGATTTGTAATATAATCAGGATTATATTATAAGATTATTTATTTTGTTGGATAATATTTTAAAGATATAATATAATTACATTATAAAATAAGAGTCAAAATCCGTAATCTTGATTACGAATGAAAAACTATGTAATCCGATTACATTACGGATTCAATATTTATCATGACAAATATATCATTCTTTTATTTTTCTCATTGCTTCTCGGCGCTCGTTGACGACGATCACTGACGACGGTTGTTGGCCGGTGATGGTTGTCGGCCGACGACCGACGACCAACGACCGACGACCGCTCGGCGATCGATCGACGCCCAACGACCGACGATCGGTCGACGATCCGCGATCGGTCGACGATCCGCGATCCGCGATCGATCGACGATCGGCCGGCGATCGATGGTCGGCGACCGGGCCACGATTGGTCGATGACCGATGATCAGCCGACGACCTACGATCGACCCACTGTCAGTAGCACGCTGGCGATCGGGCGACAATCGACTGGCGACGATCGGCGATTGGTCGACGACGATCGGCGATCGGCCGACGACGATCGATGATGATCGACCAATGGTCAACGATCGACAATCGGCGACTAAGAATTATATTACCTTAAGAAATTATAAGGGTATTTTTGTTATTTTATAATAATATGAATTACATTCCTTATAACAAATATGGATACCAAACAAACGAATGTAATCACTTTTATAATCAAATATTACACATCGATCGCTAATCAAATACAGTAATCTAATACACATTATATTACATTACATTACAAACTTAATTATATTATAAAATTGATTACATTATCTGGTATCAAACGTGATCCACAACATTAAGGCTACGTTTGGTACAGGGTAATCAGGCTTGTAATGTAATCAGGATTACATTACAAGATGATTTACTTTGTTTGGTAACATTTCAAAGATGTAATGTAATGTAATCGCATTACAAAATAAGAGCCAAGATTCGTAATCTCGATTACGAAGGAAAAGCTATGTAATCCGATTACATTACGGACTTAATATTTGTCTTTACAAATATATCCTTCTTTTATTTTTCTAATTGCTTCGATGTTCGGCGGCGACCATTGGCGCGATGCCGATCGACGACGACTGACGGCGGCCGCTTCGGCCGCCGGCTTGCGATCGCCCGATGGTCGATCACGGCCGGCGATCGATCGCCGGCCGGCGCCGATCGGCGATCGACGGCCGCCCGGCGACCAACGAGCGGCGGCCGGCGATCGGCCGACGGCCGCCGACGACGACGATCGCCGCGGCCGACCGGGCCAATGACCGACGACGTGACGATCGGCCGTGACCGATGATCGGCTCGGCGACGGGCGACCGACGACCGCCCACCGTCGACCGGTGCCCTTCGGCGATCGGCGACAACCTTATAAGGGTATTTTTGTCATTTTATAATAATATGAATTACATTCCTTATAACAAATATGGATATCAAACAAACGAATATAATCACTTTTGTAATCAAAGATTACACCTCAATCGCTAACCAAACACAGTAATGTAATATACATTACATTATATTATATTACAAATTTGATTACATTATAAGGTTGATTACATTACCCCGTACTAAACGTAGCCTAAGTGTCTTTTGATAGATGTGAAAGGACATACAAAGAAAAAGGATTTATTTAGTTTTACTTGGCCATAAATATATATTTAATTAATTTTGTATCAATAAAACGGCCGGCCGTCTCACTCAGGGTTGGTTCATCGGAAGGGACGTAGAACATTCGGAATTGAAGTGTCTTATGCCGTTTTAGATTTCTGGTTTAGAATATTTCACGTTGAAGATATTGACTGAGGGAGAAGACGAATCGACGAAGACTGAAAGAAAGAGACGACGTACTGTTCTGAAACGAAATCAGAAGCGGAATGGGAAGGGAGGAGTCCAGACGATTACGTGACCGTTCCGACGAACCCTGCTCAGGGCGGACGTCTACCTCCTTTTTTTTTTTTCCCATTTAGCGACAGATTGTATGCGCTTTCCCTTTCTCCTCCGAGCTCTACTTTCTCCCCTACCGAAACCGGCGACATCGACGACACGGCCGTGAGGTCGCCGCCTTGCCGTGTGGTCGCCGCAGTGCCGCGAGGTCACGCCCGTTCCGCGAGGAGCAAAATGCCATAGATCCTCTTTGTATGCGACCTCGCCAATGATGGGAAGAAGTGGAGGTGCTCAAAGGATGCCCATCCTGACTCTAAATATTGCAAACATCACATGCACCGAGGTCGCAACCGTTCAAGAAAGCCTGTGGAATCACAATCTATCTCCCAATTACAGTTATCTTCCTCAACTGGGACCACCGTCTCTCCCACTGCAGGGTCCTCCATTCCCAAGCGTTCTATTACAGGACGTAGCAATACGCCAAGTTTGTTACTTGGTTCCTCAAGCTCTTTGCAGCTGCATATGGACCCTGGTCCTTTAGAGAGCAGGTAGTCTTTAGTCTTCCCCTCATGTTGAAAAGGCAGTTTAAGTTTCACTTTCATATTTTGCAAATGTTTTAAGATAGTTGGCAGTAAAATAGATTAAAATTTTGAGAATTTTAATAGTAAGTGTAGTATCCTACTTGTTTCGTAGACATGCAATATCTCCACCCCCATCATTATTCTTGTCCATTTCTGAGTAATCTGAACCTGAAGGCTTTAGGTTGTCAGTGCTGGAAGAATCAGAGGATAATCTGTGAACTTGCTCTTTTTCCACATATAGAGTATAAGATAGGAAGATGTTTCTCTTCTTATTTGGCTGTTGACTTTTCTAAGACTAATTTTGCAGTCTGGATTCATGCAGACTCCAGATAAATTTAAGGCTTCTTTAATTTAGTGCAGATGGTAGATGCAGAGTGTGTGTTTGGGTCATCATATGCTATCATTTATCAAGTGATCAACAGAAGAACAGGAAATGCTATTGTTTTGTTGACATCTAATTTGTGTGGACGACTTGCACAAGGAATAGATTCCATGGTAATGCTTGTCAAATTTATGTTCCTTTCCAGGAACAGATTGGAGTTGTGGCATCTGATTATGGTTTTTAATCTAATTGTTTTTTGTTTTTATTCAGGTTGTGGTGTGATTCACGGAGTGTAATCGTGCTACTAAAAAATACAAGATGTTGAGCAATTTGAATTGTAAATACTCAAGTTGTTTTCTATCATCTTATCTTGCCATATAGCTAATTTGTTTAGCGATCATATACTGACATTTATTGTATAATAATTCAGGTTGGTGTAATTATTGGCAAGAGTGAAGAGACTATCAAATATCTTCAACTTCAATCGAGGGCTAAGATTCAAGTAACTAGAGATATTGATGTTGATCCTAATTCACTGACTAGGTCAGTGGAAATTGATCGGGTACATCTGAACAGATTAGCAAAGCTGAACAGTTGATCAATGATGTGCTTGCTGAGGTATTCGTTTTATTTTGGTATCTATAAATTGTTTTCCAAGGTTAATTAAGGATATTTTCTCTTAACTGCAATTTTTATGACAAAATTACTTTTCTAGACTGATGCTGGGCCTTCTTCCATCGTTGCATCTCGAAAATTTAGTAGTGTTCAACTTGGTGCTTGCAGAGCAATTTCATATGAAGGTTCCAAACAACAAGGGTTGGTCTCGTTATTGGTAAAGATGGGGAAACTATAAAAAGTATGCAAGCTAGATCTGGTGCTCGTATCCTGGTTTACATTTTTTGCCAATTAATTTTGAGCACTTTCCCTCTAGCAAATTTCAATTACAACTGATTTCTTGCACAATTTCCTATTTTATTTGTGAAAAATACATGACAAGGTGGATCTGACTCTTAAATCCAAAATTAAATTTTAAATTAGTTTTAGCCTTTTGGTGAGAGACTTTCATATGTTTGATTTGTTTTTCAACTCTTATCAGATCCTGATTGGTTGCCTTAATGTCTTCTTAATTAGGACTTCTTAGGATGCGTTTCATCTTCAATCACTGTGTGTCAAATCTTGTTAGGTAGTACTGGGGTTTAGAAAATATTGTTGCATCACTTGCAAGGTTTGGATTCCTGTTCTAAGGAAAATCTATAAAATTATATTTTGTAATATATCTTACTCAAGTATGACAATTTTGTTACAGATAAAATTATGCAAAGACATATATGTTATGTTGCAATTGATGCTCATGTAGACAACAGTGGAGCATAGCATGCTTAGAAATCAAGGAACATAACTTGAAGCAAAAGGTGTATAAGAGCATAGAAAACTTTTTAATCTGATTGTATTTTATTTTAATTTAGATTGTGGCGTGATTTATGGATTATAATCACACCACTAAAAACATATATAAGACATTGAACAATTTGAATTGTAAATAGTCAAATTGTATTTTGAAAATTAATAATTTCCATATATATTATTATTGAATAAAATTTTAATATAGATTATTGTCAATATTGTAATTGCTTATTAAAATAATTGATGTTAATATATATCATTGCAATATATTATTAATGTGGATAGATTTATATACTAAATTTTATTTGATTAAAACTATTAAAATAGTGATGGAAATTTAAATTCTATTATTAAATTTAGTGACGGAAATTAAATTCAATCGCTAAATTTAACGACTAAATTAAATTCGATCGATAAATAAATTTTATCGCTAATTTGAACTTAATTTACGTCGCTAATTAGCAATGAAACTTAAATTTTATCGCTAAATTTAATAATGAAATTTAATTTTCATTACAAACTTAGCGATGAAATTTAATTTTCATCGCTAAATATTATATTATTTTATCATATTTGATTCAAAGTAATCAACGATTCCGAAGTAATTGAGGATGTTTGCTACGTCAGCAAAGGGGACATATAATCCGGAATCTAATTACTTTGGAAACGTAAAGTTTTTGTTGATTCGGAGTTAACAAAGGATAATTCAGTCAATTATCTAAAATTTTCAAAAGTCCCTTGCATAAGTTAACACCCAATTAATATCAATTAAGGATAATACAATAAAATATTAAATCAAGTTATAAATTAAAACTTTCAAACAAATAAATTTTTATCGCATTACCTAAGATTAAATCAATTATGTTTTATTCCGTAATTGTGATTATGTGTAATCAAGATTATGCATGATAATTTGAACCAAATGCATATGAATCATGAAGCAGTAATGTGTGGAACCAAATACTAATATATAATTGGCGCGACTACAGTCATAAAAATTTAATTGTAGTTTGGAATTAAAAAAATCTTAAATATTTAATCATCTAAAACCAGCTAATAATGATTAGATGTTTCTACTAGTGATTGCAACATTGTCACAAATGAGATTTTCAAATTAAAAAATTAATAACCATAAACTTCTTACATATCAACAATATTTCCAAAAGCAATCATGCATAAAAATATGTTCATAATTCTTAAATCATGTGTTTAATACAATACTATAGAGTCAAATATTCAATATCTTTCAACCCATATTCAACATTATGGTTTTGATGGAAAGCAAGCTCCACGATGATGCTCTTGTAAACCTTCTTATGACTGAAAGAGAGGAGAGTCTTTTTCCACTTTCCCATTAACAAAGATGGAAGCAAATAGAAGCCTTGTTTCTTGTCCCCGCTGCTGGAGATTGACGTCATGATCAAACCGGATTATTGTTGGCTAAGCCCGGCGAATTGTTTTTCTTCAAATTTTTTCCTTTTTTTTTACCCCTTTTGCTTTCCTTGCCAATATAATTGTTCCATTGCCGATTTTTTTTCCCATTCCACTAATGATTTCGCACTATTGATTACCTTTCCCTCCTTTAAACAGTCGTAGCATCCTTCGGTTGAGTATAACAATTGGTGTTTGAGGTTGGAATTTGTGGAATTAATTTGTCCTGATCGATATAAGTTAAAATATGCCGGTGTTTTAGCTAAACTAATTTGTCTCCTCGTTTAGTTACACAACCATTGTCACGCCCCGAGGGAGTCCCCGCCAGACAAAAATCCGGCAACACCTCCCCTGTACAGGTGACAATATCAATTTTCATACAAGGCCTATACGGCCACTATACATCGGTCAACACGACCGGAATCCAAACATCACACGCAGATAATAAAATATGCCTCAAGCCAACAAATCAAGGTAAATAAAAATCTACACTAACTAGACTTACCCCTTCTGCCATCTGGGCAGGAATAACCCAACCAAAACCAATCAAAATAAGATCCGAATAAGGGTCCACAAGGACACCAAAAATCCACGAGTACATAAATCTAATTTCCAAGCCTAAACATATCTTCTAATAAAAATCCAAATCCATAAAAAAAAAAACCAATAAAACTGTCACAACGAGTGGGGTTTGACAGTTGGACTCTCCTGACAGCTTCATCCTGAAATAGATATAAATCAACGGGGTAAGTTCAAAGAACTCAACGGGTATAGTCGATATGCAAAGTAAGATATAACTAACAATAAGAATCATGCCAGTACAGTCTCACATAAAATAGGGTATGCAAGCAAGAAATACAAAAGGACTGTACTTACCTGAATCTCCTACTCTAATATAGGAGCATGTGCCTGACTAGAAGTAATAAAGTCATCATCATATATATAAATATGAATCCTGTATGCATGACAATAATATGCAACATCCAAGGTATCAATAAAAATGCAACAAACACAATACAAATGCTATCTATGCAAAGTGCATGTCGTGCAAATGACATTGTCACCCCTAATGCCAGTCAGCTGTCTCACACGCGATGGTGAAGCCGAGTGGGTAGGGCTATGATAACTGTGCACTCTACCATCACTGCTCCTGAGTGACCGAGTGGACAGGATGCTGTCGGAGTACACCTATCCTCCTGCCCCAAACAGAGTGGAGGAGCTAAGCTCTCATCTCCCGGTGTCATAGACCAGAGGAGGGATCCCTGCCCGCTACCACGCTGCCTCATTGCTACCCATGAGCGGACCAGCGGAGCCTGACAGAGCAACTGCACATACCCTCCTGATGTACCACTAACCCATGAGTGGCAGTGTGTGCAGGCCATGTAACTGGCTGCGGGCTCAACTATAAAGGAACCCCGTCCAACCAGCATGCAATCATACAAGATGGTGCATGATACTAAAGCATGTAAATCCAACTAAAAATACCTATCCGAATAATATGCACAATCAATAAGTGCATATCTATGATCCAAGTAACTATGATTCAAATAAAACAGGGAAGATATAATCATACTGATCAAATGCATGTATCTAGTAGGCACAAAAACATACTAGGCATATAAACATGAAAATTATTGCAAGCTATCCTAACTAGCATATCAACATGACTATATCTAGGAGATAAGTCAAAATACCCGCCTGATAAAATAAATATCCACAAGAATGAAATCGTCACGACCGGGGACCTGCCTCGTGACCGAAACCTGCATACAGCATAGCTTTTGTTAAGCATAAAAATACAATTCACCGACAAATCGAATACTTAATCGATTTCGTTCATAACCCAATTAACCCAAACTATTTCTAATTTTCACTAATTTTCCAACAATCTTATTAATCTTTTCCTACCAAAAATATTCATACAATTATTTTAGCCCACTAAATCAATTGATCAAAATTTTGATTAATTAATGATAAGCTAATTAATCAATTAAACCTGGATTAACCCGCATTTTAACAACCTAAGCCAAATAAATAAAATTTAATGGCTTTTAATTTATCCAATAATTGTACCAATCAATTTACCCAATTAATTCCTAATCAACTAACCTAATTCATCACCTACAGCAAACCAAACAATATCCGTGTCTATGGCCGTGATGGCGTGCGAATGGCGAAGTTCGCGATGGCCGCGGTGATCGGCAGTGGTCCCTGGCCGCCTTGGTCATTGCGAGGGACGACGACGGCAGCACCCACCCCTCTTGTGGAGCAGCGCGAAAGGGAAAACGACGACGGAAGGCAAGGCGTTGGTGATCCCGTATCGCAGCGCGGAAGCGATGGCGATGTGGCAAACCCTGCAGCGCGGAAGCGATGGCGATGTGGCAAACTGGCGGCTACCGAGCACCGGAAGGCGAGCGCCCGCAGACAGGGAAGAGGAGGCTCGGGTGATCCTGTGGTCGTAGAGGTCGGCGCTCGTCGTCTAGGGCAGAGGAGTCCGGCGACGATCCTGTGGCCGTGGAGGCCGGCGCGCGCGGCTGGGGTCGGCGACGGGAAGATCTGGTGTGGACGGCGTCGGGCTGTCGGCCGCAACGATGAAAGGGGCAACGGCGAGGCAGCAGGTGCGTACGCGGGGGAAGGGGAAGAGAGCGAGGCACGGGGAGAAGAAGGCGATGTGTAGGGCCGGGCCCTATTGGCTCGGCGATTTTATGGTCGAATCGCCTATTAGTCGCCGAGCCCTATTGTCGTCGGTGATCGTCGCCGCTGTTGGCCGTCGTTACTCACCGACCCACCGAAGTGGTTTTGCCTTCCCAGATTTGAACTCTAGACCTCAGGCAGTACTGTTTATGAATCCTGGTAACCAAGTGGTCCTAGGATCACGTGGTTACCAGGATTCATAAACTTTAGTACTTAGCCTGGAGGTCTAGAGTTCGAATCCTGGGGAAGGCAAAAACTCACTTGTGGGTGAAGTCCAGTGAGTAACGACGGCCAACAGGCGATGCGCCGACCAATAGGTCGACGCGACCCGCCAATAGCGATTTGTCGATCAATAGGGTCGCCGACTCGCCAATAGGGGCCCGGTCGTTACACGATGGCTTCGGGCGCGAGGGGAAAAGGAGTTATCGCGGAAATTGCTGCGAGGGGAAAAACGTCGGGTGCGGTGGGGAAAGAAAAGTTATCGCGATGGTGAAAAACAAACCTAGGTTTAGGTATTTGAAACCTTAGGTTAATATCGCCTATTAACTCCCTTAAATAGACTCCACTAAAGCCTATTTAATTTATCCCCATAATTATCTCGTACAGACTCCGTTTAAATCCAGAAAAATTTCGGATAAATTCCTAAAATTTCCTAAAAATCCCGAAAAATTTCCAAGATTATTTTTCTTAATTCTCTAGCCATTTAATTTAATAATTTAAATTTTTCGTATTTAACATTCTCCCCCACTAATAAAAATTTGATCTCCAAATTTCCTACTCAGATGCATAACGAGTAAGAAATACCACAAGTACTGAAAAATATACTTCACGTACCTTAAGTAAACAGGTGGGGTATTGAGCTATGATCCTTTTATTCCTCAAACTCCCATGTAGCCTTCTCATCGATGTGTTAACTCCACCCGACCTTGACAAGTCGCAAAATCTTATTCCGCAACTGTCGTTCTTTATGATCCAGAATCCGTACCTGAGCCTCTTCGTAAGTAGCATCAGGTTGAATGGAACCTGACACATCTAACAGAATATGTGTAGGGTCTGACACATACTTCCTCAGCCTGAACACATGAAACATATCATGAATACCCGTCAAAGATGGTGGTAGCGCTAGGCAGTAAGCGACTGCTCCGATCCACTCCAAAATCTCAAACGGACCAATGTACCTAGGAGCTAGCTTATCACGGAGGCCAAATCTCTTCACCCCCTTTCGTGGGTGAGACTCGCAGGGATACATGGTCACCAATAGAGTACTCCAGAGGTCTCCGTCTCCAATCCGTATAACTCTTCTGACGATCCTGCGCCTTTGTCATCCTACGTCTGATAGTACAGACCAACTCTGTCAAACGATCCAAAAAGTCGGTCTTCCGAATCGTTAAGAAGTGCGCGGATTTGGTCAGTCGGTCAACGACTACCCAAATCGCGTCATGGCCTTGGTGTGTCCTAGGCAAACCCACCCCAAAATCCATAATAATATGCTTCCACTTCCATTCCGGAATCAGAATTTTCTGAAGCATCTGTTCCTTGAACTAAAGTAACTCCAGAAACTATTATCTTCATCGGAGTCAAAGACGATAGTCCATCTACCGTCCAAAATCCACTCCACCACACACGTTGTAAGTGCTTGGGAGGTTATTGCGACCAAACTTCCTTGTTACAACCGTTCGTGTTCCAGCTACTCTATAGTAGCTATCCAGTAGCTAGCCAAAACTTTCCGTATTTAACAACCATATGAGTACAATATTAAATTCTAAAATTTCTCCCCCTCTCTCTTCTTTAAATTTATTGTATCAACCTCCAAAATTCCATCATAGATCACAATAAGGTAAGTTCTACCAACAATGATATCTAGGTAGAATCATTAGGAGGGATTAGGTTAATTATATATTCGATAGAATTTGATGTACAATCCACATGTGCATTCTTGATGCTCCAGTACATTAAGAACTCCCAAATTCTTGGGAGTGGAATACAAAGAAGTCAGACAACAAAAGGATAAGGTTCTTGAAATTGAGGTGGATGACTTTCCTTGATAATCAAGTATTGTCGCTATTTTTTATTTAGATAAATTTCACATTACATGTTCCTTTCAGTAAGAATTATATACCAGTAAATAATAATATCAAACCATTGAATAACTATGATTGGTTCTTTAACTAAAATCATCCATTAACAATGTTACTTTGGGAGCGAATCAAATTTACATCAACTACCTCAATGGATAGAGATAACCATTATTTCGCTGCAAAAATTTTCGGAGTGTCTATCCTCCCGCCGTACTAATTCTTGGTTGGGCAAAATACTCCTCGTAATTTACCTTCCTTACTATGATTGTATGAGCATTATAATTGCTAAAAATATAGGAGTTGTTCTAGTGTAATAAACTTAGGAATTTATTTATATAAATATATAGAGACATGATAAAATATACATTCCACAATATACATATATCAATGTCTATGAAATTACTTATACTAAGTTCAAGATGATAACAAAAAGATACAAATTGCACATGCTTGCATATACATAAAACATATTACCGAGCATACTTTTGTGACCACATGAGTTCCTTCTCAAAACTATAATTCCTAGAATTTCCTTAGCATATTTGATCTAATAATTCCGAAGAAGAGTGAGATGACACAGTGAGTAAACATTCAGTTTCTTCATTCCCTTCTAGAATACAAGTTCCTTTCTTTTTCATTCTTGTCTTTCTCATGCTTTGTAATTTATATTCAACTTCTTTCATTGTAGGCCTTTTTTCACCTTTCAAATTAAGGCATATTTCTATCAAACTACTAATTTCAAGAAATTCTTGCTTTGTTCCTTCTTGTGAAACACAATCTTCTAAAAGATCAAGTAACGTATTCTCTCTTATTGTTTGAAGGAAATTCATTGCTAGGTTTTGTTGTAACCCATTTTTGGTCGAGTAGATGGGCTTCTTTCCGGTTAAAAGTTCAAGAAGAATAATTCCAAAGCTATAAATATCACTCTTCTCTGTCAACCGACTAGTTTGATAATACTCTGGATCGATATATCCAAAGGTACCATATATTGCAGTAACTATGTGTGTTTGATCAAGAGGAATAAATCTTGATGCTCCAAAGTCCGATACCTTTGCCTTAAAAGTATCATCTAAAAGAATGTTTGATGACTTGACATCCCTGTGAAAGACAGACATAGAAGTAGCTGAGTGTAGGTAAGCAAGTGCTCTAGCAGATTCCGTGGCAATCCTGAGACGATCATCCCAAGATAATTTCGATTCACTTTGTGAACATGTAGATGTTCAGAAACGGTTCCGTTGGAGATAAATTCATAAATCAATAAAGGAACTTCAGTTTCTAAACAGCATCCAAGAAGCTTAACTACATTCCTATGATTGATTTGAGAAAGAATTGCAACCTCATTTATAAATTGGTCAATCTCACTTGTTTCAACTATTTTTGACTTTTTTATGGCAACAACTTGTTGATCGGATAGAATTCCTTTGTAAACCGTACCATGTCCTCCCTTTCCAAGTACTCTAGTTTCATCAAAATTGTTTGTTGCCTTTTCTATTTCCTCTAGTGAAAATATATTTGTTCTTTCCTCAACATGATTATCACTTGTGGAGATTAATTGTTGAAGCAGTAAACCATGATTCCTAAGAAAATTCCTTTTTTTGATTTTCTTTTGATTTGTTTGCTTCCATTTCCTCCATACTATGACCAATGCTAAGCAGAAGAGTAAGGACTTGTTCCAATGCTAGCACCAAGGATGACACCTGCACCAATAGATTTGTTGTTTTCTATCTCAATTTAAATTATTTAACATTAATGTTATTCATAAGATAATATTTCTTGCATATATATCAAATCTAACTTAGAAGTAGGGATAAGGATGTACCAAATAAAAGAGAATTTCTTTTGTGAGGGACGCATTTTCCTCGATAAGGATCACCAAATGTTCCCGGGGGACATATACAACTGTAATCTCTTCCTTTATTTAAACAAATTCCAGTGCAAACTTGTGGAGAAGAATTACATTTGTTGGGATCTAAAATTTCATAGCACTTTGTCAATATATCACACACTTGTCAATATATCACACATCACACATTTAAAATAAAAATTATATATACGACCAAGTTTCCTTTCATCGATGTGTTAAATGCCAAAACTAACCATAATCAACTTTAGATGCAATATTTTTTTTAGAATTTACTCATTCATGAAGATTTTATCAGTACTTTAATTATATACAATAATAGCTCAAAATTGTATGCAAGAGTTATAAATGCAATTCCTCTTCTAAATTGTGTAGATATATATAATTTAGGGTTTATATATTAGTATTGTTAATTTACATAGGCACTTTTATTTGTATTATTAAATAAATAAATACAAATATTTTATTATAATAATATATTAAATAAATTAAAAGTTTAAACATTTTATATCATCAATTAACAATTTAATTCTTTTTCAACTCTTCAATTCTATTTGAACTGTATATTTATAAACCTATATATATTAATTAACTTTACTGAATAAACAAATATTTTTATACAATAATTATAATTTTTTTATGCGTTATATTTATATTAATTATTCAATAAGTATAATTATCATTTCTTGGTCTTAATATAATTATTAGTCGAGGTAATTACATTATTATTTTTTAAAAATAAATGTGGACAATGAGACATTTAAAAAGATATTCATGGAAGGTATTTTGATGAAAGAAAATATTTTTTTTAATGTGTAAAATAATAATTAATATTTATTAATTAATGAATACATATAAAGGATACGGTTATATATATTATAATATGCTATTAAAATTGTGTCAGTGTGCATACTATTTAATATCCAGAATTTCTTTTTCTTATACATATATAGTCAAAATTCAAATAGCATACATATCTTCAAAAAAAAAAAAAAAAGTGAGAAAGGAGATTTTTATACCTTGACATCCATCCTGAAGGTAAGGATTTCCATCATAGCCATCCTTGCATATGCATCTATACCCTTCATTTTCGTTCTCGTCATATTTTACATACAAACATGAGCTGTGTTTGGAGATACATGCGAAGGTGGAATTGTCTTTTGCAGCATCCTCGCAAGATTGACCGTCTACTACCCAATTAATGACCCTGGTCTCCTTTTCAAAATCAGAAGAAATACTATACTCCAATTGCCCTTCCTTTAATGAAATTTTGCTCACTACAGTATGATCGCCATCCCAATATAAGAGGTGGGAGGTCTCATTGCATGTTAGAGCATAGGATTCATCTCGATAACAACCTTGTTTTAGCCCAAACGGAAATAAAACTGTAATATTTCCACATTCGGTTGGGCAATCTTTTCCCGGAGTGATTGTGAAATTTTTATCTGTTAATGAACTCACAAATGATTAGCTATAATAATATATATGAATTCAATAAATTATGCATCATTAATTTATTTAGATCAATTAATTAATTAAACAAGTATACTTTTACAAGAAAGAATGGAAGAGATTTAGAAACATCAGCTAATTGACAACCATCATGTATGTAGGGATTGCCGACATAATATGAATAACATTGACAAATATAACCAATGGTTTTATTCGAGGATGATGGATCTTCGACGATGTCATAGCATTCACTTTTATGACTACGACATGCAGTATTGTTCCTCTTCATAGCCTCTTTGCACGTTGAATGGTCATTGAAGTACCAACTAAGAGAGGCCATCATTCCAGTCCTACTCCCATGATTTATAAAACTTTTGACGTCATCATCAACATCAGTGTACTCTGCAGAAGGGTAAACTCTCCCATAGGCTCTATCAATGTAACCATTGTATATGATGGCTGTGATGCTAGAGGTACTATTGATGATCATATGATTAAAATTCCCATTGAGTCTAGTCAACTGAATAACCCATGAATGTTGACTAAATATCTCACTATCCAAGTCAATGCTACAATGATTATTTTTATAAAAATATGGTTGCTCAATAGTTGAAGTATTGATAGTGGAGCACATTGTAAAGCAACCATCTACTATATACTATTGTTAACAAGATTAACAATATTGGCAATAGCACTACAACCAACCGCAACTAATTTGGCTCCTGAATTTAAGCTAAAAGAGGAAGGCAAATTCTTAAGATCGATCAATGTAGTATTAATAAATTGTTCATCTGCATTCAATGTGACAAGTGGTGGTTCAATGTATACTACCCCCTCTTGTATATCAATTTTTTTTTATTTGGATATTGCCATCTCCTAACAAGAGTCTTGGAGGATTCGATTCATGTGAACAAGTAAAATTAAATCCAATAGCATAAGAACAACTAGTACCAATTCCGAAAGGATATCCAATTTTTATATCGCCACATTTTTCGGAACAGTTGGAAGGAAAGCTATCTGTTGGCTAACTTGTAAAACCCTTCAATGATATCAATAATATAATTTGCAGCAACAATATGTCCGTGAATTCCATAATATTCCTACAAATTAAATAGTAATAAAAGTATATAATCAATAAACAGAGATAAATTATTATAACATTATATGCATTGATTAAAAAATAACTACTAGGTACGAGTTTGCATGATGTACACTATTATTCACGAGTTGTAATATATTTATTCTCTTTTTCTAAAAATAGAATACTCTTTCTCTTGCAATAGAAGATAAAGAAAACTTAATTGATTTAGTTGGAATTTTTTTAGGAAAAATGATAATTATGAAAATTAAAAATGCAATGTATGTTTAAGAATTTTGAAAAAAAAAAGTTTTTTATTTTTAAATAATCAAATAATAAAGTTAACTCATCTTGTTAGTAATTTATGAGTGTTTCACCTAACAAAATAATCTCAATTAACTCGATAGAGTAGCTCATGCCGATTAGTATCAGACAACAAGACATATTATTCATTGTGTACTAATTGAATAGTTGAAGTTGTAATTTGTACAACATCTTGATTGATAATGTAATAGCAATGAACATCATGATAGCATTTGGATGCATCTTTAGAGCGCTAGGAACAATTAATGCTTGATTGCTTACATAATAGATCTGTTGTATCTTGGGAATAAATGGCCATTCAAATCTCTAAGCATTGCTAGAGAGATGACAAGTTGTTAATTCATGCCCACGTTGGAGCATGGGAATATGTCTATGTTGGGACATGGGATAATGGGTAATCCCATTATCCCATCTTAATTGCTATCTTCCCAAATATATACGGTTGCTTCTACTTGTTAGAAAGATGATGAAATGATGATGATTGTAGGGGCACTTTTATTGAGGGAGCACTTTTATTTTGTTGAGAATAACAAGATATCTATCATCATACATCACCGGGCTAAAGTTGTGACGTTGTGACATTGTGGTGATAGTTCAATCTACGTAACTATCATCCCAATTTGTGTGTTTCATGATCACATTTGGCAGTGCTAGAGCTTTCGGAATCATCTATCGATCAAGGTATGCTATTTGTGATTATGCAAGTATTTCCTTTGTGTATATTTAACATTGGTATTAGAGCAAGGTTAGATGTAAATAATTTTGTGTTCAATGATTCTTGAGTTAGGAATTCAGGAGAATGGATGCCGAAGTTATTCACTCTGGATCACAACTGTCGATTTTGAGATCAACATGCGCAAAGAGGTGCTTGGAAAGCCTAGGAAGAGAAACTCAAGCGCACACGTAGAGGTGCTTGGGAAGGTTGGGAAGAGGAACTCGAGAGCGCTGCAATTCTCGGGCGGGTGAGGTGCTCAGGATGCCATGCTCAACACTTGTGATTCTCAAGTGCAGCGAGGTGCTTGGGACACCGTGATCGACAATCGGGGTTCTCGAGCTCATAGCGGTGTTCAAGTGCACTACGGTTCTTGGGCGCTTGCGATTCTCGAGTAGTGCACTCGGGAATGCGACTATTGAGTTTGATATCGGGGCGTTCACAAAAATGCTTGGGGCCGAGATGCTATACTCATGCGCAGAGGTGCTCAGGGCACCAAAGGTGTTTGGGATTCCAGGAGCACGATGCTCAGGTATACAGTGGTGCTTGGGCGCCAGAGGTGCTAGGGACCCTGGATGCGGTGCTCCAGCATAGAGGTTCTCGCAACACGAGCCTCGGGAGCACAACACGAGCGAAGAAATCGAAGTGTGCAGTGCTCAGGATAAGCTGCGATATGCTCGGGACGAGGCACAGTGCGAGGTGCATGACGAATGGGAAATTGGAAGGTTGAGTGGTAGTCAATTTTTGAGAGTGTCCAAACAAGTCGAGTGTCCGAACCCCACTTGCACTCAGCCAACCAAGTTGGATTTTGAAGTTGTCCAAAATATAATCGAACTCAGTGAGTCGAGAAGGAATTCCTGAGTGAATTGGACTCAGCCTAAGTTGAGAGTCTCGGAAAAGATGAAGAGATCTAACTCTGAGGCATGTGAAGAAGCGCTATCGGTGTTTGGCAGTGTGTGGACTCTCATGACAGCATGTAGGTTAGCTGTAATGGTATAATGTGACTCATTGTGTATCATATCTTAGTTCAAATGATGAGATGATATTCCAGATTGTGGCGTATGGTGCCCATTGACTCATACACTCGTCTTGGAATTTGTATTTGAGTCATTTGGAGCTTAACGATTAGTAAGGTACATAAAGTTGAGACATTAAGCATCGCTTGTCACTAACGTCTCTATTTTCTATGTGACAGAGATATAGCTGCAACAAAGAATGTCATACTAGATCTCATGAAGGGAGACAAGCTGAACGGTAACAACTATGATGTTTAGCACCAAAAGGTTTAGTTTGTTTTTGAGAAATAAGAACTCAAGGAGGTTCTTAAGTACGAGATGGTGGACTCCAAGGGAGGGTACCATAGCATAGGCGAGAAGGGATCAAGAGGTATATCACGCTTGGAAAAAGAAGGATGACAAAACTAGGATAATTCTTTCCAGTAGCATACATGATGAGCTAATCCCGATATATGAGCAGTATCCTACTGCTATGTCAGTTTGGCATACTTTGAAAGAGCATTATGGTGCTCCATCAACTCCTAAGTTGAGGATGCTAACCTATAAGTTCATCACTTATAAGAAGAGACTTGATCATACTATGAAGCAATATTTAATGTGCATGTCGAATATGATTGCTTCTCTGAAGAATATGGGAGAGTCTATGTTTAATAAGCTTCAAGTACTAGGAGTGATCCAGTTCTTGCCTGATTCCTGGGATATGTTAAGACATATCTCACACACACTGAGAGTATCTGTATTTTCATGGATATGAGTAGGCACTGTGAGCTTAAGGAGGAGCGCCAGAAGGTGACCAGGTCCACTTCAAGTCATACTTACTTTGCAGAGTCGAGTAAGAGCTCTCGGGGAACAAAGCACAAGTGGTGTAAGCATGAAAAGAAGATTAAAGGTCAAGGAAAAAAGGAGTCATTTGTCAAGACAAATGAGAAAAGATAGAAACACTATGATATTTGGCACTGAAAGGTTCAATTTGTTTTTGAGGAATAAGAACTCAAGGAGGTTCTTACGAGATGGTGGACTCCGGGGAGGGTACCATAGCACAGGCCAGAAGGGATCAGGAGGTATATCATGCTTGGAAAAAGAAGGATGGTCAATATAGGATAATTCTTCTTAGTAGCATGCATGATGAGCTAATCCCGATATATGAGCAATATCCTACTACTATGTCAGTTTGGCATATTTTTGAAAGAGCACTATGGCGCTCCTTCAGCTCCTAAGTTGAAGATGTTGACCTATAAGTTCATCACTTATAAGAAGAGACTCGATCATACTATGAAGCAATATTTAATGTGCATGTCGAGTATGATTGCTTCTCTGAAGAATATGGAAGAGTCTGTGTCTAATGAGATTCAAGTACTAGGAGTGATCCAGTCTTTGCCTGATTCTGGGATATGTTAAGACCTATCTCACACACACTGAGAGTATATGTATTTTCATGGATATGAGTAGGCACTATGAGCTCAAGGAGGAGTACTATGAGGTGACCAGGTCTACTTCAGGTCATGCTTACTTTGCAGAGTCGAGTAAGGACTCTCGGGGAACAAAGCACAAGTGGTGTAAGGATGAAAAGAAGATTAAAGGTCAAGGAAACAAGAAGTCATTTGTCAAGGCAAATGAGAAAGGGAAGAAACACAAGAAGGAGCTCGAAAAGAGTAATGTTCGATGCTACGTATGTAGTAAGCTTGGGCATTTTGCATGCGAGCGTAGCAAACAAAAGGTATATCCTTTTTCTTTACATGGTTTGATTTTTGTGTCATCTAGTGTGATCCTCGCTAACTCTTCTCTTTTGTGGATTGTAGACTCAGGAGTCACATACTATATAGCTCGTGATAGGAGTGCATATGTATAATTCTACCGTTTAAGTCCACATGCGAGAAGGTTATATGTGGGAAACAAGGCATTTGTGGTGGTGAAAGGGATTGACACTTAAGCTGCAGTTGCAAAGTAATCAAGTTTTGTATCTCCATGATATATTGTATGCTTTAGAAATTAAGCAGAATCTTGTTTCTGTCAGATGTCTAGACCTATTAGGATACTATGTTTCTATTGAAAACTACAAAGTTTTCATCTCGTTTGACTGTTCTTTAATATGTTCCGATTTAGTCCATGAGGGACTTTATGTATTGGACTTGATTCAATTTCCTGAGTGTTATGGTACTTCTCCTATTGTCTTTGCATCTGATAGTGTAGTGAATGATGTGAATGTATGACATAGTAGACTTGACCACATAAGGTAAGAGAGAATGGGTCGGTTAGCAACATGTGGCATGTTAGTGTTGGTGCAACAATGCTCCAAGCATTTATATGTTTTGATGTTTGGCTAATCATCTAAGTTAGGCAATATCTTGTGATCTAATTACGAATGTGTTTAAGTGACAGGGAAATCCAAGGATGAAGTACTTGGTAAAAGGAAGTCCAAGTATGATCTTGGCAAAGGAAGTCCAAGGGATGGACTTGGCGGCATAAGACCAAGCTTGTAGTCTTGGCAGCATAAAGTCTAAAAGTGAACCTTGGCAAAGGAAGTCCAAAGTAAAGTCTTGACAGCATAAGTCCAAGCTTGTAGTCTTGGCGGCATAAAGTCCAAGCATTTGGCAACCCAAGACATGACGAAACCGAAGGAAGCTCTTGGAAGCAAAGCGCAAAGGATGAACAAGTCGCGGACTTGGAGGGATCCTGAAGGCGCAAGGCTTATTGAGGAGCTAGAAGGTTAAGTCTAGGTCTAGGGTATAAAATCAAGTATGAATTACTCATACTCGATGTATCGATCTCGAGCGCTCGATCGAGTCGTGGTGAAATCGGCCATCGGTCGACCGCTTTGATCGTAGCGATCGATGATCTGCGATCACGATCGAAAATGACATCATCGACCGATCAAGAGAAATATCGCCACGACGCACGCGGCCTCACTCGATCGCCGTCTTGATCACTCGACTGATCACCCAATCAGTCGACTGATGGAGGGATCAGTCGACTGATCACCTGGCCGTTGGAAATTGCGGCTACGAACCGCGGAGATCGCATTTCAGAAGCCGTTGCGGCGAATGATCGATGGCATGCATCACCGATCGATCGACTAACGGGAAAACAGCTCTTCTATAAAAAGGGGTGATGGGGAGCTTGGTGAAGCTAGTGCTCTAAATCCTAACTACAACCACGTGCTCACCAAGCTTCCAAGTGTTTTAGTGATTCAAAACCTCCTCTTCTCTTGTTCTTGATCATCCATCATTGTAAAGAAGAGGAGATCATTGTAAGAAAGGTTTCTCCACCTTGGCTCATTCAAAGGAGAAGATAGTGAAGCTTGGCTAGGACTAATCCACCTTACGGATTGCTATGGAGTAGGAGCGTCATCTCCGAACCACGTAACATCGGGTAATCGAAGAAACGCTAATCACCCCCCCTCTAGCCTTTCCAAGGGTCCTAACAAGTGGTATCAGAGCCCGGTTTGCTTGGAAGATCTCACCATCAACCAAGGCATCAATGGCTCTTCAAGAGGGATATAGCATCGCCAAGCCACCACTCTTCGATGGGAGTCACTTCGCATATTGGAAACGTAGGATGAAATACTATTTAATGAGTAATATTGAAATTTGGCATAGTGTTGTAGATGGCTTCAAGGAACCGGTGGATGAACGTGGAAACCCTATTCCGAGCAAGGATTGGACAAGAGAAATGAATAGGAGTTTCGAGTCAAATGCAAAAGCGGTACTCACCATCCAATGTGGGATTACCATGGAGCAACTTAACAAGGTGGGACCTTTCGAATCCGCCAAGGAATTATGGGAAAAGCTCATTGAGCTAAATGAAGGTTCCAAGGAATCAAAGAGGGCCAAGAAGGACCTATTGATTGGACAACTTCAAGCCTTCCAAATGAAGATGCATGAAACCGTAAGTCAAATGCATGGAAGGTTCAAAGAAATTGTTAACGGACTCCATATCATAGGTGAGCGAGTTGACAATCGGGATTTGGTAAGGTATATTTTACAAGCATTTCCTAGAAATTCTTTATGGACTTCTATAGTTGATGCAATTAAGGTAACTAGAGATTTATCTCAAATTAAAATTGATGAATTGTTTTGTGAGTTTGAATTACATGAGCAAACTAACATGTCCTCTAAGGAAAAGGGTTTAGCTCTATTCGTTGAAAAGAAGGACAAGAAAGAAAAGAAGAAGAAGGAAAGAAAAGAAGCATCATCATCATCCGAGTCGGAGGATGAGTCAAGTAGTGATGGAGACTCATCTAGTGAAATGACAAATTTCGTCAAGAAGCTTTATAGGAAGTCAAGAGAGTTCAAGAATAGAGAAGCAAGGAAGGGGTCTCATTCCTCAAAAGGTAAATTTAATGGTAATTCAAGTTTTAATAATAATGTGATTTGCCATGCTTGCAACAAGAAGGGGCACATAAAGCCGAATTGCCCGGAGCTAAAAAAGAAGGAAGAAAAAGAGAAGAAAAAGAAGGACAAAAAGGAAAAGAAGAAGAAGGAGGCCATGGTGGCTCAAACCACATGGGACACACCAAGCATTGAAGATTCTTCCTCCGATGATGAGCTTTGCCACATCACACGCCATGTGACACTCATGGCCCTAGGAGATGATTCGAGCATCTCAAGCCAAGAAGATTCCTCAAGCGATGAATCGTCATCTAGTGACGATGAGGTAATGAACTCTCCTAAGGTTAAGCTCCTTTATAAATCAATTGCCTATCTTAAAGAAGCTCTAGATAAGTCAAAATCTAAGGTTAAAAGCATGAAGGTAGAACTAAAAGCCATTAGAAATGAAAAATCCTCACATATTGACTCTTGCATGCTTAAAGAAGAAAATGATAAACTTAAGGATGAGGTTAGTGAATTAAAAGCATGTTTAGAAAAATTTTCAAATGGCTCAAAGTGTCTTGACATGATTCTTAGTAGGCAAAGAGCCGTTTATAACAAGGCCGGTTTAGGATATAAGCCAAAAGAAAAAGAAGTTGCTTATATTTCATTAATTAATAGGAAAGCAACCATTAAGGGTAAGGTTAAGAAAGCTTGGGTACCTAAGAAGTTTTTACTTAATGTTACCGGTCCAAATGTTTGAGTACCAAAAGCTTGTGTTTTTCATGTGATTTAGGTAAGAGAGCGAGGTATGTGGATTGTGGATAGCGGTTGCTCAACACATATGACCGGGGATGTGAGCAAGTTCTCCACAATTAAATATGTGAAGAAGGGAGCGGTGTCTTTTGGGAATAGTGGAAAACTCAAGATATTAGGTAGAGGTACAATTGAGGTATCCCCCAAAATTATTATTCACAAAGTCTTGCTAGTTGAAAATATGAAGTTTAATCTATTGAGTGTTAGTCAACTTTGTGATGCAAACTATCATGTTTCCTTTGAATCCTCTAAATGCATGATTAGACACAAGGAATTAAATGATTGCATGTTAGTTGGATATAGGAAGTCAAATATCTATTATGTTGATCTTTCATATGCTTCTAACATTTCTACTAAGTATTTTGTTGCAAAAGAAGAGGAATGTTGGCTATGGCATAGAAGATTGGGGCACATCAACATGAAAAACATAGCCAAGGTAGCCAAGATGGAGTTGGTCAAAGGGCTACCAAAGATCAAGTATGTCAAGAACAAATTGTGTGATGCATGCCAAGAAGGAAAACAAACAAAGGCATCACACAAAGGTAAAACTCTAACTAACACATCTTTACCATTAGAGTTATTGCATCTTGACTTATTTGATTGCCATGGTACTCCATCTTTAAATGGTAATAAATATTGCTTGGTTATAGTAGATGATTTTTCTAGGTATACTTGGGTCTATTTTATGAAACATAAGGATGATACCTTAGAAATAATCATAGGATTTAGTAAAAGGGTTGAAAATGAAAAGAGTCTCAAAATCAACCGGATCCGTAGTGATCATGGTGGTGAATTTGAGAACTCAAAATTTTCACAATTTTGTTTAGAATAAGGGTACAAGCATGAGTTCTCTTGTCCAAGAACACCCCAACAAAATGGGGTGGTGGAAAGGAGAAATCGTGCCCTACAAGAGGCCGCTAGGACCATGCTTAATGCATATTCACTTCCTAGCTACTTGGCTAAGCGGTGAATACCGCTTGCTATATCCAAAATAGGGTTCAAATCCATAGGTTTTTAGGAAAAACACCTTTTGAACTATGGAATGGAACTATTCCCACAATTCACTATTTCAAAGTCTTTGGGTGTAAAGTTTATATCTTAAATACCAAAGATAACTTAGGGAAATTTGAATCTAAAGCGGATGAGGGAATCCTAGTTGGATACTCATCCACAAGTAGAGGGTATAGAGTCTATAATAAGAGAACCCAAGGGATTGAGGAGTCCTCAAATGTTAAATTCGATGAAACCACTAGTACCTACCCTAGAAAGTCCTCCATTGATAAGGATATTAATGACAATAATCAAGACATTACCCAAAAACTTCAAAATTTGACCATTAGGGGTAATGATCAAGGGGGAGGAAGAGGAGACTCCGATGATGAAAGAAGGGTGGAAGATAACAATGATCAAATTGAAACCCCTTCTAGAAACCTAAGAATTCATCAAGATCATCCACTTGACCAAGTAGTAGGAGATCTATCTCAAGGAGTAAGAACTAGGTCATTTCATAGACCTCCTACTAGTCAAGTTGCTCTTATCTCACAAATTGAGCCCAAGTCGATCAATGATGCATTACATGATCCGGATTGGATTTTGGCAATGCAAGATGAATTGGCTCAATTTGAGAGAAGTCAAGAGACGGAATTAGTGCCTAGACCCAATGATAGCACCATAATTACTACAAGATGGGTCTTTAGGAATAAGCTAGATGATCAAGGAAATATCACTAGAAATAAGGCTAGGTTGGTTGCTAGGGGATTCAATCAAGTTGAGGGGCTTGACTATGATGAAACTTATGCCCCGGTTGCAAGGTTAGAATCTATTAGGATACTCTTAGGGTATGCTTCCTTCATGGGATTTAAACTTTACCAAATGGATGTTAAATCGGCATTCTTAAATGGTTTTATTAAGGAGGAAGTATATGTAGAGCAACCACCTGGATTTGAGAACATAGATTATCCAAATCATGTATGTAAGCTTAGGAAAGCATTATATGGGTTAAAACAAGCTCCCCGGGCATGGTATGAAAGATTGTCATCCTTCTTAATTTCTAAGGATTTTAGAAGAGGCCAAGTAGATCAAACCTTGTTTATAAAGTCAACGTTAAAAGATATATTCATAGCCCAAGTATATGTTGATGATATCATTTTTGGGTCAACAAATGATGATCTTCTTCAAGACTTTATAAAAATATGGAAAATGAATTTGAAATGAGTTTGGTTGGAGAGCTTACCTTTTCCTAGGTTTACAAGTCAAACAAACTAATGAGGGTATTCATATTATCGGACCAAATATGCAAATGAAATGATCAAGAAATTTGGTTTGGAAAATGCCAAAATTGTAACCACTCCTATGGCCACTAGCACTAGGATTGATAGTGATCATGAAGGTAAATCAATTGATCTTAAACTTTATAGGAGTATGATTGGTAGCTTACTATACCTAACCGCTAGTAGACCCGACATTTTATTTGCGGTAGGTATGTGTGCAAGATACCAATCTTGTGCTAAAGAATCACATTTGTAGCCAAAAGAATATTAAGGTATATTAAAGGCACCTAAATGTAGGACTTTGGTATCCTAGGACTAGGTCATTTGAATTACTTGGTTATACCGATTCCGATTATGCCGGGTGCAAATTGGATAGGAAAAGTACTAGTGGTGGATGCCAATTTCTTGGGTCCTCCTAGTTAGTTGAGTAGTATGAAGCAACATTGTGTTGCTTTATCAACCACCGGGAATATGTGGCTATGGGTGGTTGTGTAGCTCAATTACTTTGGATGAGGCATACTCTTGTGGACTATGAGCTACACTACTCTAACATTAAAGTGTATTGTGATAATGTGAGTACCATCAACTTGACCAAAAATCCGGTACATCACTCTAGGACCAAGCACATTGAAGTGAAACATCACTTCATAAGAGATCATGTGGCAAGAGGGGACATTGAGCTTAATTATGTAGAATCTAAGTCCAATCTTGATATCTTCACCAAAGCTCTTCCAAAAATGAATTTTCATCTTTAAGGAGAGAGCTTGGTATGTGCCTCAGAGAGTAAAATTCTAGGTTTGCATGATCCCATGTTTATATGTTATCTTTATACCTTGATACATCTCACAAAAAGCCTTAAGAAACCTTGATTTTTGTATTGAGACACTTAGAACCATGTGAGATGATAGGGAAGGTGTACTTGGCTCATCATGCTTGTTATGATGCATTACTATGAGTCAATGACACACCTAGAGACATAAATACCTTATGGACCAACCATTGGGAAGACTTGTATTCAAGTAATGAGTACATAGCTCTAAGAACATGGTTGGAAATTCCAAATCATATATATTTTAAACTATGTTCATTATATTTTGGAAAACAGTTTTCAAGTGAATCACAAAAGTGATACAAAGGTTGAAAATTCTTTAGAACTTTTGTAAGTTTCCAAATTTGTATCAATCTTGGAATCTGGAAAACATATATTTTTCAAATTATTTTTCCTTAATAAAGTATGATTTCGGAAATGTGTACGCAAAATTTCGTGATTTTTCGAGATTTCTGGAATTTCTACCGCATTTCTGAAAATGGGCTGAAAAGGCTGAAATTTCGATTTCAGGCGTAGCAGTCGACTGGTTCAGATACCAGTCGACTGATACACTGGGTTTTCTGATAATAAGCTCCATTTTCTGATATTTGGTGTATTTTTGATGTCCTAACACTCTAGTATAATAATATTGCGTATAAACGAGTTTTAGGACTGCTCAATACAGTGGTTTAGGGGGAGTTTCAATAAATTCTATCCTTTTATCCCCAAAACCATTGTTGGTGCAAAGTTAGGATTTAACTTTTGAATTTTAGATTATGCTTTGCTTCAAATGTAATTTACATTCTATCTTGGATTAAGGGGGAGCTTAATTTCAATCTAATACCTTAGTCCAAGATCCAACATTCTTAATTCTTTCATCCTTCTCTTTTTGATGTATGTCAAAGGGGGAGAAGGAATGCTTAAGTTAGATGATTATGTGTGTATCGTTAAAGACCTAACTTAAATGATTGTCAAACATCAAAAAGGGGGAGATTGTTGGTGCAACAATGCTCCAAGCATTTATATGTTTTGATGTTTGGCTAATCATCTAAGTTAGGCAATATCTTGTGATCTAATTACGAATGTGTTTAAGTGACAGGGAAATCCAAGGATGAAGTACTTGGTAAAAGGAAGTCCAAGTATGATCTTGGCAAAGGAAGTCCAAGGGATGGACTTGGCGGCATAAGACCAAGCTTGTAGTCTTGGCGATAAAGTCCAAAAAGTGAACCTTGGCAAAGGAAGTCCAAAGTAAAGTCTTGGCGATAAGTCCAAGCTTGTAGTCTTGGCGGCGTAAAGTCCAAGCATTTGGCAACCCAAGACATGACGAAACCGGCGAAGGAAGCTCTTGGAAGCAAAGCGAAAGGATGAACAAGTCGCGGACTCGGAGGATCTGAAGGCGCAAGGCTTATTGAGGAGCTAGAAGGTTAAGTCTAGGTCTAGGGTATAAAATCAAGTATGAATTACTCATACTTGATGAGTATCGCCGACCGATCGATGTATCGGCCGATCGTCAGCGTTCGAGTCCGAGTCGGTGAAACCCGGCCATCGATCGCCTTGATCGAAGCGATGATCGATGCTGCGATCACCGCCGAAAATGACATCCGATCGATCGAGAAATATCGCCACGAGAACGCGATCTCACTCATTGCCGTCTTGATCACTCGACCGTTGATCACCCAATCGATCCGATCGATGGAGGATCGATCGTGATCACTGGCCGTTGAAATTGCGCTCTGAATCTCCGCGGAGATCGCATTTGAGCCGTTGGCTTTGGCGCACGATCGATGGCATGCATCACGACCGATCGGACGCCAACGGGAAAAACAACCCCTCTTCTATAAAAAGGGGCCATGGGGAGCTTGGTGAAGCTAGTGCTCTAAATCCTAACTACATCCTCGTGCTCACCAAGCTTCCTAAGTGTTTTTAGTGATTCAAAACCTCCTCTTCTCTTGTTCTTGATCATCCATCATTGTAAAGAAGAGGAGATCATTGTAAGAAAGGTTTCTCCACCTTGGCTCATTCAAAGGAGAAGATAGTGAAGCTTGGCTAGGACTAATCCACCTTACGGATTGCCGTGGAGTAGGAGCGTCATCTCCGAACCACGTAACATCGGGTAATCGAAGAAACGCTAATCACCCCCCCTCTAGCCGTTCCAAGGGTCCTAACAGTTAGGTCAACTAACCAAGGTTGAGTTGTCCTTTTGTGAGTTTTTCCTAACATGCAAATCTATGAGAAAACCATTTGGGAAAGAAATGAGAGCTGAGACTCCATTGTAGTTGATTCATTCCGACATTTACGGACCTATGAATGTGTGAGCCCGAAATAGAGTCACCTGTTTCATTACATTTATAGATGATTACATGTGTTTTGGTTATACCTACCTGATCTCACACAAATCTTAGGCACTGGATGCTTTAGGAGGTTTATTAGCGAGGTTGAAACTTGAGGGTGAAAACTCTCAGAACCGATCGGGGGCATTAGTATCTGTCCAATTAGTTCAAAGAGCTATATTTCGAAAAAGACATTACAAGATAGCTAACTATTCCTACTACTCCTCGTAGAACGGAGTCGTCGAGAGAATAAATAGGATTCTATTGGAGATAGTGAGGTCTATGATAGCGCAGGCCAATATACATATCTCTCATTGGGGGGATGCATTATTTATTGGTGCAAGAATGCCTCAAGTATTATTTACTCTTGATGTTTGGATAATTATTTATGTTGGTGCAACCGGCCTAGGTCATGATTGACCTTACTCGAGTTTGACACGAGTAGTATTTTGATGTTTGACAATGGTTTGGTGAGATTGTTGTAACAATCGGCCCAGGTCATGATTGACCGAACTCGAGTTTTAACTCGAGTAGTACTTTATTGTTTGACTATATGGTTGACATGAGGTTGACCATATGATGGAGAAGTCTAAGTGGGACACTTGGCAAATTGGAAAGTCCAAGTCTTGTGTACTTGGCAATGGAAATCTAAGTCTTAGGTACTTGACATGGAAAGTCCAAGTCTTGTGTACTTAGCATGGTAAAGTCCAAGCATGGGTCTTGGCATGGAAAGTCCAAGCTTGGGCCTTGACAATTGAAAAGTTCAACATAGAGTTGGCAAGGAAAGTCCAAGCATGGGTCTTGGCATTTGGAAAAGTCCAAGGATGTGATATTGGCGGCGTAAAGTCCAAGCGGTGGTCTTGACAGTATAAGTCCAATGTTTGGCGACGTAAAGTCCAAGCATGTGTCTTGGCAGCGTAAGACCAAATGTGCTTTGGCGGTGTAGACCCGGTTAGCATGACAATAGCCGATGGAAGTACCTGAAGGCTAGCATATGGATGAACAAGTCATGGATGACTTGGAGGGGTCCAATAGACGTGAGGCTGATGGAGGTGGCTAGAAGGCTTAGGTCTAGGCTAAGGGTGGTCTAGAAAGTATGAGGACATCATACTTGAGTTAAACCTCATGGTTGAGGTTTATCAGTCGACTGGTCAAGTGTTTTGACACTTGATAGTCAACTGAGATTATGACGATCATCGCGTGAGTCAACGGAGTTCGATCGCTAAATGGCCTTGGCATCGACTACGATTGGGCAATCGATCGACCTTAAGCGATTGGTCGCCATGGAGGGTAGTCGACATCGGTTTTGGTTACGAGCACGTAAATCGATGGTGAGCGATCGATTACATAAGCTTGGCAGTCAACTGCCAGTGTATCCGTTTTGTATCCGTTGGCTTGAATGCCAAGTGGATTAAACCCATTGTGAGACAACGACACTGTAGGCAGTCAACTGGGGCTTTTGGCAATCAACTGTTAGGCATTGAATCAGTCCGATGCAGGGATAAAAGGAGCAGCTTGTGGAGGATTTCGGTCATGGTTTCTTGAGGAGTTCTTGAGGTGATTTGCTAGTACAAGTCAAGGTCTTCAAGTCCAGTCCAAGCAACCATCCAAGCAAGCTCATCTTCCGGTATCTAACAATGCTAACACACTACATGTCAATTAGATGAGATGTGAGTTTTATTCCTCCTCAAACTAGGGTTTCTTGCTAGCAATACGTAATTTCTCCTCCTCCGGTGTGTCATCGAAAATGAGTGTTTTTTATTAGTGGCGGTGTGCATCACTAGAGCTCGATATTGAGCTCACCCCATGGAGTAGGAATGTAGTTGTGTGTTGTGTGTTTGACTTTATTTGTTTTGTTTTATTATTATTTCTGTTGCTCTTTAACAATTTTGTATAGATGAACATGCAAGAGATCGATCGCAATCAAATTCCATTATCGACGTAGCACAACGCTATTCACCCCCCCCTCTTGCGCGTCATCGACCCCCCCTACAATTTATAGTTAGGTAATATTTGTGATCTAACATGAATGCTGAGTATAAGGTATATGGAAGTCTAAGTGTGAAGACTTAGCAAGGAAAGTCCAAGAGTGAAGTCTTGTCAAGAAAAGTCCAAGAATGAGGATTTGGCGGCATAAGTCCAAGCATGTAGTCTTTGCGGCATAAGTCCAAGTGAATCTTGGCAAGGAAGTTCGAGGATGAGGTTTTGGCAGCATAAAGTTGTATAAAGTCCAAGTGTGTAGTCTTGGCAGCATAAGTTCAAATGAATCTTAGCAAAGGAAGATCCTACGGCATGACAAAGTCGAAGGAAGCTTTTGAAGGCAAGCGCAAGTATGAAGAAGTCACGGACTAGGCGGGATCCTGAAGGCGCAAGGATGATGGAAAATTTTGAAGGTGTAGTCTAGGCTTAGGGTTAGGTTTCAAGTACAAAAGTCATACTTGAGGTGTATTAGTCGATTGGTTCTTAAACCAGTCAACTGGTCCAATGAAGCCGACTCCTACTGCAGGGCTTGGATTTCAGTCTAGGTGCTCGGCAGTCGACTGAAGATATGGACCATTCGACTGGCTGCGGGTGTTCGGGAAATAGGCTAGTGCTCGGGTGACTTCGGTGCTCAGAATAAGAAATCGTAGCTATGAGTCAATAGTCGACTGCTATGGTATAACAGTCGACTGGTTGCGGGTGCTCGAGAAATAGGCTAGTGCTTAGGTGACTTTAATGCTCAGAATGAGAAACTGAAGCTACAAGTTAGCAGTCAACTGGTGACACTGTAGCAAAGAACAGATTGTTTAATAGTCGACTTTTGGCTTATAGCGGTCGACTGATTAGGTATCCGTTGAGTGGTGACAATCATGATCAGGCTTTATCAAGAGTCATTGGATGCGATCAACAGTGCTACAAGTCGACTGCTGGTATGTAGTAGCCGACTGTCGAAACTCTCAACGGACAAAAATGGGCAGACGCTCATTTCACTATAAAAGAGAAGGCTTGGGGCTTTGAAGAGGTTACTATTCTTATACGGAACTCTTGCCCTTAAGCTCCCAAGTCTTCTCCTTAATCTCTAAGCTCTCAATCTCTTCCTCCTAAGCTCATTCTTCATCATCTTGTAAAAGGAAGAGGTTGCACTGTAAAAAAGGCTTCTCCACCTTAGTGTTCTCATCAAAAGGAGTTTTAGTGAAGGCTTGCAATGGGTGATCCACCTTAAAGATTTCCATGGAGTATGGGCTTCATCTCTAAACTACATTACATCTTGGAGTTAGCATTGTTACTATTGTTATTTCAATTCTAGTTTTCGATTCAATTTTGTTTTACTTCTGCTAATTACTTGTGTAGAAATTGAAAGAGGTTATTTACCCCCCTCTAGCCATCACAACGATCCCCAACATTATTGACTGCAACCTACATCCTTAATCGTGTTCCAATGAAGTCCATAGTCAACACCTCATACGAGCTTTGAATAGGGACACAATCTATCCTTAGTCATTTGAGGTCATGGGATTGTTCTACGTATATTAATGATTCCATGGACAAGTATGACAAGTTAGGCCAATGAAGAAAGAAGTGTATCTTCATTAGATACTCTGAACACTCCTAGGGATATGTGTTCCAAGGAGAACATATGGATGGGACAGTCACTGAGATTGAGTCTCGTGATACCATATTTCTCGAGAATGATTTTCCTAAGAGAGGAGAAATCGATTGAGATTTCACATTCTATGAGATGGACGAACCTAGTGGTTCATTCGAGCCTAGTGGTTCATTCGAGCCTAGTGGTGGGATTCAAAACCTTGTTAGGGATTTGGGTCCTAGTGAGAGTGGTCCATCTGGTTGTGTAGAGGCTCTCTCTCTTTGTAGGAGTGGTCAGGGTAATGTACCTCATCATCGTTTGTCAATTGATAATGACATTCTCATTGTGACTCAGAGGATGAGGAAGGCCCGAGAACACTAAGAGAGGCTCTAGAGGGTTCGACGAATGACCAATGGTTTAAGACTATGCTGGAAGAAATAGAATCAATGAAAGTCAATGAGATTTGAGACCTAGTTGACTTACTTGAGAATAGAAAGGTCATTGGGAATCTCAAAATCAAGAGGAAGGTCGGTAGATCGATCAAGAGGTATAAGACTTGTCTGATAGCCAAGGATTACACACAGACAAAGGGCATTAACTACGAGGAGACCTTCTCTCTAGTAGTTAAGTTTACATTGATCTGTTTACTTTTAGTGATTGTCGCAAGTTTAGATCTAGAGTTACACCAGATGGACGTGAAGACTACTTTCCTTAATGGAAGTTTGGATGAGGAGATCTTCATGGAACAACTTCCTAGGTTTATTCCAGTAGATCAGGAAGATAAGGTCTGTCGACTTCGGAAGTCGATATATGACCTAAAGTAATCATCCAAGTGGTGATACCTAAGATTTCATGAGGAGGTGATGTATTATGATTTTACAATGGTTGAGGATGATCATTATGTCTATCTAATCAAGTCAAATAATTCTTTTGTGATTCTATTGTTATATGTGGATGATATAATGTTGGCTAGGAACAACATTGAATATCTAATAACCATTAAAGCATGGCTATCATCCAGCTTCGATATGAAAGACATGGGTGAAGCTGAGTTCATCCTCGGAGTACATGTCCAGATGGATCGCTCGAGAAAATTGTTGGCTCTTTTACATGAGACGTATATTAAGAAAATTCTTGAGCACTTTGGGATAAGTGATTGTAATCCCATAGAAAATCCAATCGCTAAAGGTGAAGGTCTGAGCTTGAAAATGTGTCCTAAAACTCAGGAAGAAATAAGAAAATGAGTAAAGTACCTTATTCTATTGTAGTTGGAAGTCTAATATACGCAATGATATATACATGACTAGATATATGTTATGTAGTTGATCTGATATGTAGATATTAAGCAAATCCTGGAAGAGGTCACTGGAGAATAGTGAAAAGGATTTTTCGATATCTCAAAAGAACTACAAACTTCTCTCTATGTTACTAAGGAGACGATTTGCGACTTGTGAGATATTCGAATACCGATTGGGGAGGCTATTTGGATAAATACAAATCAATGTCAGGTTTCACTTTCTTGCTCAATGGTGGGGCCATCTCTTAGAGTAGTAAGAAGCAAACCTGTGTTGCTTTATCAATAATGAAGGCTGAGTTCGTAGCATGCTCAGTAGCAGTTCAGGAGAGTGTTTAGCTCTAAAGACTATTAGATGACTTAGGGATTGTAGCGGATAGTGGGAGGCTAGTAATGATTTATTGTGATAATTAGACCGCTATTGCTTACACTCGAGACCATAAGTTTTATAGTATAACCAAATATATTGATATCAGATATCATTTTGTGGGAGACCTCATTGAGAAGAATGAAGTGGTTGTCAAGTACATGTCAATACACAACATGGTGGCTGACCCCTTCACCAAGTCTATCACTAGAGGCTCCTTTATGGGACATAAAGAGCCAGTGGATTTGAGTACTTTATGAAAATTTTCAATTTGTACTTTATTGACAAAAGTGATGTTTAATGATATATATAACTACTTGTGCATTAATTAGTCACACTTATATTATGAAATGCACTTGTTATATATATGATTTGTCATATAATAAATATGTCAAGCAGGCGAGGTCAACTCTCTCACATGAGTGACCACGTACAAGAGTGGAGATAAGATGGTTTCTAACTGTAAGAGGTTTTGAGAGTAATCTTGCTAGAACTTAAGTTGCCCTGATATGTGTTTAGAATGAAGTCATGTGTAACATGATTGACATGGGTATAGTCACATCCATATTGTCTGCAAGAAGATAGATTTCAGATTTCAGATATTACCTATAATTTGTGATATTGTCTTTGAGGTACTTTGTTTGAGATCTCTGGGTAGAGTCTTTTGTGTAGATTGAGTCTCATACTTATACAGTGTTAGAGAAATTTGACATATGCTCTTATGAGAAATGGAGAATCAAGACTGTGGCACGTGTTTCACACCACGTGTAATAAAATGATTAGAGATAGTGGGAGCCATATTATTTGAGACTAATTTCATATCCCTAAAATTATTATTGATAATCGGAACCTATACATGAGATCCTTTGGGTGTGATTTCATATGCCCTTATGACTTTCGATTATTTCTTGAAATCTTGATTCAGTATTTGCTACTTTAATCTATTTTCTGATGGCCCGAAAAATAAATTGAGGTTCGAGGGACAAGTCTAGCAGTTGAGTTGAGATTGATAGATTTTGAGTTTGGAAAAAAGAAGGCCAATTGACAATACATTGTTATCTAATATTCACCGACTAGTCTTTTATGTTTAACTATGTAGGGATTAAATATATTAGTGAATATAATATCAAGCGATATCTGGATATTACTTTCAATGAGGAAAGAAGCTCAATGGATGTAATTAGTTTTGGATATGGGGTACAATGAGATTTTGTATCTTATGATACAATAATGACTACTTAATCAACCTAATAGGTGTATTAAGCAGTTTTTATTTGCAGGTATACTCGCAAGTCGCAAGACGTCCAACCCTATATGGAAGCCCAGTAGGGTGATGTGTGATGGGTCACATGAGTTGTGACCTAATGACAAAGATTAAATACCCTCGTGTGCAAGTGGGAGATATTAGTTCATGCCCACATTAGGGCATGGGAACATGCCCACATTAGTGCATGGGATAATGGGTGACCTTATTATCCCGTCTTCTTAACTGCTATCTTCCCAAACATGAGGCTACTTCTGCTTGTGAGAAAGATGATGAAATGATGATGATTGTAGGAACATTTTTATCTTATTGAGAAGAACAAGATATCTATCATCATATATCACCAAGTTAAAGTTGTGACGTTGTGACATTGTAGTCATAGTTCGATCTACATAACTATCATCCCGACTTGCATGTTTCGTGATCACAATTTAGCAGTGATGGAGCTTTCGAAATCATCTACTGACCGAGGTATGCTATTTGTGATTCCGTAAGTATTTCCTTTGCGTATATTTAACACGAATTTATTTTAAAAAAACTGCGTTTGTCATAGACTTTGGTAGTTTAGCCTCCCGACCACCTAACATAACTTCTTGAATTGAGCCCCCAGGGCAAACCCAGATGGCTAGCGCAACCGTGTTAAGGCTTGAAAGGGCAAGGGGTCGATTCCTAGAAGTGACGACCAGGCTACCGATGACTCCGTATTTCTGCGCTAGCCACCTAGGACCTGATTTACCCCCCTCCACACGTAGGGGCGGCAGTGGGGGGGCCACTAATGTGGCGGTTCCATATTTTTTTTGAATTGCTGCAATTGACCTCCTTCATGTTGGTTGTGGGATCGGTTGGTAGGGGCACTGAGGGCGAGCGAATTGTCTTTTGCATCAATTGAATTGCTTTATACAACTCAACCTCCTTATCACTAACTCGGCTTCTCAAGATGCTCAGCATCTTGACCTCACAACCTCATATGTAATATATCAGAAAAAAAATTAAATTAAAATTTAATTTAAATAATAATAATATAATTTAAAACAAAATAAATAAAATAAATGTATTTATTTATTAAAATGAAATGTAGTTATCTATTAGTATTTTGGTTGATAATTTCAAGATAAGATTTTGTTAGATTGGGCTAAGTCGAATTATTTTTAATCATGATATTGATTAATTCAATAAAGTTTAAGGTAAGTTTAAATATTAAACCCTAGGTTTAAGTGGATCATTTTCTTCTCCTCCTTGATTTCTCACGCCGCATCCCCTCTTTCTCGTGCCAATCTCCACGCCCTCTGCTCGTCTCCTCCCCACGTCGCCCACACCAACACGCCGCAGCTCCCTTCAGCCACCGTCAAGTCATCATCATCGAGGCAGATGGTGATGCATCTCCCAATGGTATTGTTGTTGTTGTTCATAAGTAAGGCAGTGGCACTACACCCGACGATGGTAAGGGCGGTGATGGAGGAGAAGAGGGCGACAAAGGGCCCCTTTGCCCAACCGGTGAAGAGGGAGCGTGATTGGTTGCTCATGGTGGCAATGTCGAGTCGGATGTTCATGATGGGGGTGGGCATAGTGTAACGATCGGGCCCCTGTTGGCGGAATTCGGTGACCCCTATTGGTCAACGACCGTCGCCCCTGTTGGCGGAATTCGGTGACCCCTATTGGTCAACGATCGTCGCCCCTGTTGGCCCGTCGTTACTCACCTGGACTTCCCACCCCTGGAAGTGGGTTTTTACCTTCCCCAGGATCACTTGGTTACCAGGATTCATAAACTTTAGTACTTAGCCTGGAGGTCTAGAGTTCGAATCTTGGGGAAGGCAAAACCCACTTCGGTGAAGTCCAGTGAGTAACGATGGGCCAACAGGCGATGGTCGCGACCAATAGGGCCATCGATTCCGCCAATAGAGCGACGGTCGTTAGTCACCGACTCGCCAACAGGCCCTGGCCGCCACAATAAAAGGCGCCTTTTTATTGTAACGGACGTGTTGGCGGAGTCGGTGACCCCTATTGGTCAACGACCGTTGTGTGGAATTCGATGACCCCATTGGTCAACGACGGCCGCCGCCTGTTGGCCGTCGTTACTCACCGACTTCACTGGAAGTGGGTTTTGCCTTCCCAGATTCGAACTCTAGACCTCCGTGCCAAGTAAAATCTATGAATCCTGGTAACCAAGTGATCCTAGATCATTTGGTTACCAGGATTCATAAACTTTAGTACTTAGCCTGGAGGTCTAGAGTTCGAATCCTGGGGAAGGCAAAAACCCACTTCCAGGGGTGGGAAGTCCAGGTGAGTAACGACGGGCCAACAGGGGCGACGATCGTTGACCAATAGGGGTCACCGAATTCCGCCAACAGGGGCGACGGTCGTTGACCAATAGGGGTCACCGAATTCCGCCAACAGGGATCCGGTCGTTACACATAGAGATGCTGAGCACCTTGGTGGGGATGCCACTAAGAAGGAGGAGCTTGGTAGGGTAGGCATCGTGGTCACAGAGGAGCCTGAAGCCGGAGTGGAAGCAGTCGCACTCGATCCCAAAGGGTTGTGATGTGTGACCGATCCATATTAAATAAGGATTGGGTTCCTTTTTGCACATCAAGATGAAGAGGAGGTTGAATCAGTGTGAAGACTTTGATTGTGATAGACTCTATGACATGAAGACAGTTGCACGGTCTACATATCAGGTGGGTGGTTCTGTGATCTCTTTAGAATTTAGTGCATGATTATATTGGTTACGTTGTTTACTTAGGTTATATTGTAGTTACACTTTACGTTCTTTCTAGAATTGCTTTAACCCTATATCTAATAGACCGTTGGATTCTAGGTTGCTTGCTCATCATTAACATGTAGTTATTGATTGATATTACTATTATACGTGCCTATTTATTGTTGCGATATAAATTGATAGATATTATCGGTATATGCTTATCTATTATTTGTTGGATTGGTATTATGATTGGACTAGTAGGGTAGTATGACTAGGATGAGATAAATTCTTAGAAGGTATATATAGGTTCTATGAACTCTTTAGATTTTTGTGCATGATTATATTAGTTACGTTGTTTACTTAGATTGTATTATGTTTACACTTTATGTTCTGTCTAGTATTGTCTTGACCTTGTACTTGCTTACCTCCTTTTTATACCCTATTTGACTTCGGGCTATTGATTTTCATTAGTATGCTTATGTTGTTGTTTATTGGATATCACTGTTATGTGCTTATTTGGTTATGTATTGTTGCGGTTGATACCATGATTGAGACTAGTAGAGATAGTATAACTTAGATGAAGTTATTCCTTATGAGCAAATTTAAGGAATGAAACAACATTGATAGAACCCTAGGTGTTAGAACACTAGGCGTAATAACCTGGACGTGCTTATTGGTAGATGTTATTGATATATGTTTATTTAGTTATTACTTCGATTGATATTTTGATTGAGATTAGTAGAGATAGTATAATTTAGATGAGGTTATTCCTTATGAGCGAATCTAAGGAATGAACCAATATTAATAGATCCCTAGGTGTTGGAACCCTAGGCATAATAACTCGGGCATGCTTATGGGTAGATGCTAATGGTATATGTATTATCTATTTATTGTTTCGGTGGATATTGTGATTGGACTAGTAGAGGTAGTATGATTAAGATGAGATTAATCCTTAGAGGGTATATAACGTTTCTTATATCTCGGCTGCCAATTATGTCTCCCATTAGTGGTTGAGAAAGTTTGTAGTAGAGTTTCCCTACTTTTGAACTACGGTTGCTTTGTATACCTGGGGTCGATCATGTCTCCCAATCATGGTTGAGATAATCTACCGTAAAGTTATACTCTTGCATTATCTATTCAGTGTTAGTGATAATTGGATTTGTATGTCATCTGTAGCTAGATAGCTACCTTACATCTTAAGTACCCACGAGACATGTTCGTGGTAGCATATTGTTGCATGCATGATTGAACTGGTAGAAATAATATAATTTAGACGAGATTATTTCCTTAGAAGGAAATGTAAGGGATGAAACATTAGTTATGGAACACGTATTATTAGTGGATTTGTCATCCTTATCAGCCTTGATAGGCGTTTTATGTTTTATGTATTGGAATCCCAAGCTTAACCACCCCGATGATTTATTAGTAGATTTATTGTCTTTATCGGCCTTGATAGGCGTTTCACGTTAGTTGGGTTGGAACTCTAGGATTAACCACCTCGACATGCTTATTAGTAGATTGACGAGCTTTATCGACTTTGATAGACGTTCCATGCTAGATGTGTTGGATAACCCTAGGCTTAACAACTTGATATAATTAACTACCCACGAGACCCATTCATGGTAGCATGTTGTTGCATGCAGTCGATAACTAGATAATTATATACTTTGGTTGTCCACGAGACTCATTCATGGTAGCATATTGTTGCGCGTAGTCAATAGCTAGATAGCTATATACTCTGTCTGCCCATGAGACCCATTCGTGGTAGCATGTCGTTGCCCGCAGACATTAAGTCTTTATATTGTCTGTCTACCCACGAGTCTCGTTCGTGGTAGCATGTGATTGCGCGTAGACAGTACTTTGTATATTGTTTGTCGGCCCACGAGTCTCGTTCGTGGTAGCTCACAGATAGTGCCCCTTTGTATTACCTCGAGAGACACAAGGCTTTGTCGTGGTATCTTGATGTGTATTGCTTGTAGATTACAGTTGGTTGTATATGTTGCAGGTGTATTTGTTATACTGCTGACCAGGTTAGTTGTAGACTGATATTGGTACTCTGAGATTTGGATTACTCTAGCTTGTTTTCCTTTGACCTCCATTATGTCCATTATGTCTATTATGATTATGCACTATTTTCTATTCACCCACTGAGTGGTTGTACTCATCCCCTCTTCTCTTATCCTCCAGATTAGCTAATAGAGGATATGTCCTGTTGACCTACCTTCGCGTCACTCAGAGAGTCCCTTGCCATGCTAGTCACACTGCATCGTCGAGATGCCATTTTGTTTCCTTTATTGTTATTGTAACTTGTTTACGCACTTTGGTTTTGTCAGAATTTGATTTGGTATCATAAATCTAATTTATTTTTAATTGATTTATATTTTAGTCGTGCATACATGCTGTTAATAAAATAATTGTATTCTATTATTATTTTGAAGTTTTTTTTCATATCTAATTCTAGCAATGTATTTCGGAATATTGTCATTAAGAGACTCCTCCGTCATTTGAATGATGATTGTGCCTTCGGGGCGTGACATCATATATGATCACTAACTCAACTTTATGAGTGACTCAACATCCTGACATAGCTTCTTGAGTCATTTGACAGTTTAGCCTCTCGACTACCTTACTTGGCCTACGATTCATCGAACGTCTCAGCCATTGAGTACTTCAACTCGGCTAAGTCCCTTGAGCACTCTTGCCTTGGCTATCTCCAATGCTCTTTGAGTTGTCCTTGTGTCCCAAGTACTCTGAATCGGTTGCCTCCTAAGCACTCTGACCCAGCTATCACTAAAGCCCCCTGGCTTAGCTCATTACTTGCTTGACTCGATTTTCCAAGTATTCTAGTTTAAAGCACATGTTCTCAAGATCTTTATTCTCCAAGAAGACTAGATAAGTTTTTATGTGAATTAACATTTCCATTTGTAACTTTAGTATACCCCACTTTAACTATAGTATTAAGTGTATCTTGTCTTCTTTACTAATTTGAGTGATTCACCCAACAAACGGATCAAGTTAATTCATATAATCTTAATCAACTTGATCAAGTAGGTCATCCAAATTAGTATTAGACCAAACATCTTATTCATTATATTTTCTAACTTTAATTAATTGTGTGCTGAGTGAGTGAATGTTGAAAGGTGTAATTGTTAGTTGACCTCTTCTTTTGAAGATGGTTTTGTTGAACTTTTACTGAAATAATCTAACTTTAAATTCACAAAATGAATTTAGACTTATCTATCAAGATGACACTTTTTTTGACCAAGTAGTCGAATTGTTGAGTGTCGATGGTTAAACTGCGAACTAGGTGGCTAAGCTAGCCAAGTTACCAAATGTCAAGCTAATTAAGCTATCAAGTGTTGAGCTAGCTAAGTCGTTGAGTGATGAACTGGTTAAGTTGCTGAGTACCGAGCTAGCCAAGCTATTGAGCTACCAAGTGCCAAGTTGCTTAGATGGCTGAACTATCGATCTAGCGAAGCTATTGAGTTGCCAAGTGCCAAGTTGCTGAGCTACCGAGATAGCCAAGCTACCAAGTGTCAAGTTGTCAAACTCGTTAAGCTTGTTGAGTTGTTGAGTTGTTGAGTGTTGAGCTGTCAAGAGTTGAGCTACTGAATATCGAGCTGATCAAGTTGATGTGTGTTGAGTTGGCTGAATGGTCGAGCTATCAAGTTTCCAAGTCACTTGAGTGGTCGAGGTGGCTTGAGTCATCTAGTAGAAAGAGATATTGAGGCTTATAGTTGACATAGTTTCCTTAAAATAGATTCAACATCTCTGACAATACTTCGAGGTTACGACGAACATCTATTTCCTATGATATAAAAATAGAATCGCATGCACATCCAAGTACAGATTGTTCGTGGTGAACTGAGTAGGTACCCTAATACTATCATGGAAGAGTTGTCAAGCAAGTTGCTCAACAGGGAGGAAGAGAATGTGGGGGAGCCAAGTTGGATGGAGAATTTATTTGTGTTGTTTGCTCTCTGCCCAAGGTCATCGCCTCCTCATATAGGCTCATTGCATCCAATTAATGACTGAGTAAAGGCCATTTATAGTCTTTGCCCCCTCGACTCGAAACAACAGCAGTCAACCATCTATGGTTGGTTGGTTGTTTCCTTCAGGTGATTATTGAATCTCCATTAATTATCCAACTATTTCACATCGGCAATTTAGTGCATACGTCATGCAATTGAGCCGGTAGCAAAATGGATTCGGGTGAAAAAAATATAAGTTGATGAGTTTGGACAAAATTTTGCCCTGATCAATTCAACATTTGACGTGCATAGGTCACGCTCACACATGAGACACCTAGTTTAAGTGCAATCCCAGCTCTAAATTTGCACCCCTTACGAGTATGTGTGTGAGAGAGGGTCACATTCGCACATGAAATACCTAATTTCATTGCAATCTGAACTATTAATTTCACCCCTATGAGTATGCGTGTGAGAGAGAATCTCTCACTTATACATGTTCACAACTTCATGTATTATGATACAATATAAACCAATTAATTTGCCATGAAACTCATAATATGAAATTAAAGGAGAGCTTTTATTCCATTCATCTATTTCATTTCTATTTAAATTTTCAACGGTAATTTGCACAGCGAAGTTTGTACCTATATATTTTTTCAATTACTTTTATAGCTACGGCTACCATTTTGACTAAGTGTGGCAGCCATTCACACCTTCTCCTCCACTCTCTTTCAATTATCTGCTTATGTTCATTTTTCTTTCTCACTCTCTCTCTAAATCAGCTAGCTAGCCCATATCAATTTAATTGGTCTATTTCAACCACCACCTCTATCCAATTAACTAGACTCATCAAACCAGTCATCAAATATAGATAGAGGTTTCTCACTTGAGTCTATCTTAAACCACCATTAAATGAGCCGAGCTAGAGAACTCATTAATCTGATACGGCCAGTTATAAGTCTAAAAATACTTAAGACTGCGCGCACTCAAATTATTAAAGACGTACAATATTCTAAATGAAATTGTTAGTTTTATATAGGAAGAAGAATGAGTATATAAAATAGAAAGAAAAAAAAATTACTTGGCTCACCATGTCTGCTCCATTTGATTTCGCCCATCCACCCAATTAACTTATTCAGCTTGCTTCAATAATTTATTTTATGTATTTCAACTATAAATTTAGGATAATAATTTATGAATGAATATTATTATGTGATAGAGGTGAAATAAAGTTAATTTCTGACTTTAAAGAGTAAAATAGCAAAATTTTATTCTTTAAAATGAATCATATTCCTTGAGTTATTTATCAAAACATTAAAATAAAATCATTAAAGGAATAAGCCATTTTGATTCGGTTATATTTACGAGTACTCAGAGCAAATAAATATTTGTTGAAAAAGACATTGAAGATCAAGGAGAAAGCACTGACCTCTCCGGTTATTTTAGATATCAAACTTGGCAGCCAACTCGCTTGGTTGATTAAGGTCCTTTTTTTTTCTTCTATAACCCAAGTACAATCATCCTGTGAGATATATAGATTCTTTATATAGAGATAGAGTGTTGTGTTTCATAAAATTCATATTGGGCACCGAATAACAATTATGCCATTTAGAAAATGAGTTAGTTTTTTAAAGTTGACTGACTTATAGAGTTGTGAAGTTGACTGACTTATAAAGCAATACAATTTAGAAAATAAAGCTTTCATGTTTGACACCTCTATGAGTGCTTAGATTGTTGTTGTTTGGCAGAGCCGTACCTGTGTTTAATAGGGCCCGAAGCGAATAAAAAAATGGGCCTTTTATCACAGTAATTGATTATAAAATTCAATTTACAAATAACGAATACACTAAATAGATAAATAACTCAGAAATAATATATTGCATCAATAAATTAAAAAGTTAACAAATATTTGAAATAATTACATAAACATTACTCGTCTAGCTGTTTTAGAGGCAAAAATATTTATCAAATCTGCATAATCCAATTGTTGAACTATTTCTTTCTCAATCGATAACATTGCTAGCCCATTTAGTCTATCCTGTGACATTGTTGATCGAAGATAATTCTTGATTAACTTCAACTTCGAGAAACTTCTTTCTGCCGATGCAACTGTTATTGGTATGGTTAACAAAATCTTATATGCAATGTAAGTATTTGGAAATAAACCATCCAATTTTGTCAGACATCGTAGCATATCAATTGCTCTTTTTTCATTTGTTAAATAGCATCTCACAACCATCAACTCTGAATATAACTCATCACCATTAATGTCTGAATGCCCATTGTGACTCAAAAATCGCTGAAGCTCCATACAAGACTTCATCAAGCTAGTTAAAGGCTCACTCTTTAACTTCTCCAAATTCCATAAAATCCAAAAATCCTTGATATTGTTTAAGTTGTTCAAACCGAACTTGAAGAGAAGATCGAGCTTGATCAATTATAAATAGAAAATATTCAACTCTAAAAGATTCTTCACCTGATTGTGTCACATTGTCATTGTCATTGTCATTTTCATCAAATTGTTTCTTTCTTCGAATGATACGTTTTTCTCGAAATTTAGGTTCAATCCCCATTTCACTTGCCATTTGTATAGCTTCATTCATAGCAATAGCAAATCCCTCTTCTCTAAACTCATTAAGAAATTGATCAAGTCCCTGTAAGAGGTTAATCGCAATATCAATATCCATGTCTTCAAATTGAATAAACTTACTCACGGTATTTATTGCTCGTAACAAGTTATACCAAATTACTATTCCAAGCAAAAACTCAAAACTCTCAAGATCATACAGTGCTAAGGTCTCAGCATCACTCTTTGTTTTAGAATCTTCAGTAACTTCTGCCAAGTCAAGTAAAGCATCTCTTATATGTACAATTTGCTCTTTTATAGCTTTTACACTTTCAATATGACTTTCCCAACGAGTATGTGACAATGGCTTAACAGTCAAACCAGATACCTTATCTTTAAAAATTTTCCATCTTTTTGTAGAGGAAGAAAACAATGTGTAGATGCGTTGCACTACTCCAAAGAAGGATTTGGCTTTAGGACAACATTCCACCATATCAACCAAGGCCAAATTAAGACTATGACAACTACATGGTGTGTAAAAAGCTCTAGGATTTATTTCAAGCAATCTTTTTTGTACACCTTTGTGTCTTCCACTCATGTTAGATCCGCTGTACCTGCCCTCTAATGTCATCAATGTTAAGGCCAATTCTAGTTATTGCATTCAGAAGTTCATTTGATAACCCAAGACCTGATGTGTCATCCACCTTCAAAAATTCAATCCAATATTCTTCTACTTTTGGCATATCTATTGAATCATCCAAGCATCGTAGCACTAGAGACATTTGTTCTTGATGACTTGCATCTGGAGTACAGTCAAGTATTACTGAAAAATATTTTGCATGCTTAACTTTTGCAATAATTGTCCTTTTCACTGCTTGCACAAAGTCTCTATTAATTCATTTTGAATTTTGGGACTCAAATATGTATCTTGAGATTCTCTTACTTCACAACGCGTAACATGCTCCTCCATCACTGGATCAAACTCAGCAACCATTTCTATCATTTGCAAAAATAGTCCATTGTTCTCAACATAAAGTTTCTCATCATCTCCTCGAAAAGCCAAAGTATTTTTGGCAAGTGTTTTCACAATAGAGATTATTCTTGTTAACACTTGCCTCCAATGTTGTCTTTCTTTCTTTGTTGATTTGAAGTTTCATACTTGAATCAATTGTTTGATTTTTTTTCAGCCTCTTTTCTAATTCAACCCAAGCAATCATGCAATCCATATGGTCTCTACTAGCTTCATGATGTTTAAGACTCCTATGCATGTTACGCCAATCTTTGTATCCATCATTACTCAAATTCCCCATTCTACTCATCATTGATTCAGTCTTGAACAACTTGCAATAAAAGCAAAATATTCTATCCAATGAAATAGAATAAACAAGCCATCTTCTATCTACTGTTTGTCCATTTGCCATAATCCGTGTATAATGCGATGAATCAAAATGTCTGTTGTTACTATCCTTAGGAAATAAAAACCATCAATTTTTGGACCCATTTCTACTAAGTAATCTCTTAATTTTTGTGGATGCTATTCCAATTTCGGGATCCTCCAAATTGAGTCGAATTTAATTTTTCATGTTGGGAGTCTTCTTAAGTTCTCATTCGATTCAACCAAATTGATGACCTCAAAGAAATTCTTCATTTTCATAGTGACTTTGTTCTTCAATCATCGAATTATCCTCTAATTCTCCTTTTCTATTCTACTTTTTCTAAAATATTTGTCAATATCACCGGCTTGACTTTGTATTAATGTCTCCTCCCTTTGTTTCATTTTTCTCTTTTGAGCTCCAGATAAATGTTTAGGAGGCATTTCAATGTTCTTTGATTATACCTATAAATTATAAAAAGTAATATATAAGTTATAACTCAATAATTTATAATGAAATTAATTCAAAATTTCTCATTTAATCATATATTATTGCTCTAAGATTTATGTAAACAATATCAATAAACTATTCCAAATATTGCATCAGCTGATATTGAATCAAAATTTACATTCAAATCAAAATAAATATGATTTATGAATCAAACATGGAAACACTTGTAAATTAAAATGAAACAAGTATCACAATACCTCAATGATCAATTTTTTTTTGCAATGGTGATGGTAGCAAGTAGTAACTGTAGCAGTGTGGTGAGCGATGAGACGATAACGGTCAGTGAGATGCTGGCAATGACGACGATAAAAGATTAGGAAAAATAGAAAAAACAGAGATGGTAAAAATGAAAAAGGCGATGAAAGTGAAAGAGGAGAAGAAAAGATCGACGGTAGAAGTAAAAGAGGTGGAAGAATAGAGAAAAAATAAAAAAAAATGAAAAAGTTGAGCGGCCAAAGAGAAGAAAAAAAATTTTGAGAAGAGAGCGATGAAATAAAAAAAACGAAAGAGAGATTAGGGCATGCATGCGGAGAGAGAAGAAACGTATCCTTTATTTTTTTTACAACATTATAAAAAAGCCCATAATAATTTTGAAATTATGATTAGGCCCTTTAAATAAATTTTTCTAGTAATAAATTTTAAAAAAATTAGGACCCATTTGTGGGTGGGCCCTGAGGCAATTGCCTCACTTGCCTCGTGAAAGGTACGGGCCTGTTGTTTGGCCTCACCACTAAGGCTACTGATATTGATGTTAATAATATTGATAAACCAGAAGATACTGCATCATTTTATTTTAAAGTGATAAGTCGTATATTATAATTAAATTGTCTTATACACATGTTATATTACTACGTTGAGAAATGGTTCAAATTTTTTATTATGTCGCCCCACGAACCAAGTCGAGTTAGTACTCAATGAGCTAGGTTCGAATCCTCTAGGAGACCACTTGGTACTAAAATTTACCACTATAAAAATCATTGGATTTTGCGACGAATTTTGCAACGAATTTTGATTTAAAATTCGTTGCTAAATTATTTTGCAACAAAATTTACAACGAAAATATTTTCGTTGCAAATAAGCCGTCGCAAAATTTTTGCGACAAAATTTGATTTTCGTCGCCAAATTTTTGCGACGAAATTTGATTTTCGTCGCAAAATTTTGATTTTTCCGATGAAATAAATTTCATCGCTAAATTAGCGATGAATATTTATTTCGTCGCTAAATTTGCAACGAAAAATAATTTTATCGCCAAATCACAGGATGACATGTTGATAGAAAAACCTAAATTGGATGACACTTTCAAATTACTATCCAATTAAACGTTCTGCAAAGATGAAGACCCATAATCACCAGAATTCTGTAACAATAATAATTGATCTAAAGACCTTAAGTATCACACATCACCAAGGTCCAAAATCTATAATAATAATTGATAGCCATCAAACTTTTGACGCTCATGAGAACATTCAGAACAAGTATCATTCATCGTCATCAGAAAAAGACATCAGTACATTTGAGGGATAAGAAGATCAAAAACATGATAAAAATTTTAATTCATCTTACATATATATGCACAGAGCAGGTGCCATCTTGTTGGTGAGTGTTCCGGCGACGATCATGCAGTCGGACTGGCGAGGGCTCGGGCGGAAGATGACACCAAATCGATCAAAATCACAGTGCGCAGTGTGAGCATGCATCATCTCCACCGCGCAGCAGGCGAGCCCGAAGGTCATCGGCCAGATCGACCCGCGACGCGCCCAGTTCATCAGATCGTCAACCTTCGAGATCACGTACTCTGCTACCTTCGAAAATCCCTTCGACGACGACGCCGAAGGGGGAGGCGCCTGTGCATACGGCGGCGGGGATGGAGAGGAGCCAGCGGAGGAGGATAGAGGCGTAGACGCATGGATCGCGGCCAACCTTTGGGTGGAGAGAAGGGCTAGGCACGCAGTCCGAGATCGAAACCCTTTTCTCCCAAACGCAGACCTTGAATTCGCTTTTCCAGCTCCTCAATCCGTGTCTCCCAATCGCTCCTGATCTCATCGACCGGACTTGCTCTGTAAAATACCGGAATAATAAGAATAATAATAAAATAAAAATAAAATATATTCCTCGATAATTGATAAAATATCTTGTGGAATTTTTTTCAGAAATTTTTAGAAATTTTTCTGGATTAAACGGAGGTCTTATGGACATTTTATGGGGATAAAGCGAACAGGCTTTTGTAAAGTCTGTTTAGACAATTTCCTAATATATTAAATGGTTTAATTAATTGATTCCTTCCGTTTTTCTTTCGTCGATTTTCAGTTTCACCGCAATCCCCTTTCTTCTCCCGATCCCGATCTCCTTAGCCCTTGCATCTTCTTCCTCTCGGGTTCTCGCACGCCGCCTTCTTCTCCGCACGCAACACCGGCCAACCTCCGCTGCACGCATGCACCGGCAGTTGCGATCTCCGAGCAGAGCACCCCACGTCGCGCCGCCCCTGCACGCGTCGCAAGACAGACCGGCGATCGCCGCTGCGCGCGGCGAGCGACTTACAACCTTGACATCGCCGACCACCGCCGTTCTTGGATCGTCGTCCGGTGATCGCCATCTCCGATCGCCATCGTCGAGCCCTAGCCACCGCTTTTATCTCGCTTCTCGATATCTAGCGTTCCCTTTCGTGATCCCGACGCAGAACTTGCCACCATCGTCGGTGATCGCGAGTTGGCTTGGCCGGGTCGCCGAGCTTGGGTCGCCGGCCTTCGTGAGTTCTGAGCAAGTGTTGTGTGCGGTGGACAAGGGATAAAGGGGAGGGTCGTCGTGAAGTTGAATTTAGGTATACCTTTGGTGCCTGCGTTCCTTATTTTCACTCGATCTTGAAGGATCCATTTGTGATGCGTTACATTTTGTGATGGCGATGGGTTGAGCACAATCTTTCCGACGGATTGAGCGATGGGGGAGGAGAGCTGCCAAGGGAAGGTTGCTGTTGAGGGATTGTCTAGTGCCGGTGGAGCTTCAATTTCTGGTAAGAAAGATCAATTCCCTTGCTGTACTTGATAATTGGGGGTGAATTGAATTGCAGTTAATTGAATGAGGATAGATGTGAAGGCTTGATTAGGTTAAGTGGATAACAAGATCGATCCAGTTGATCGGGATATGAAGTCATATAGCATTCGATACGATCACTTGTTGTATAACAGAACTTAATATTTGTTCATGTTGTCTTGCAGGACTTTGATTAGTGACAGATGCTTGTACGCTTGGATAGCGAGCGAAGCTATTTAACAGGTGGGTAATTTCCTACCTGGTCTGGGTAGTTGTATTTCATTCAGATTTAGTCATTGATATGAGCATGTTAGGTGTTCATATTACCTTGACCCTGTTCTTTTTATCGTATGCTTGATCCTTTACCGTTGGCTATTAACTCCATTGTTGATATCATGTTTATTTTATCATGATTAGGAGTTATACATATAGATGATGTAAATAACTTAGAATTTGTTTAAGTTAAGTGCAAATAGTAAAGTCCGGATGACAACCTGATTGTACTTTGGGTAAAAAGGTCATCCGTAGGTAGATAATGTCTTTAACCTAGGATTAGTACTAGTACCCTTAGGTTGTATGTTACCACGGAACTTGTATTGTGTAAATGGTCAGAGGAATGATACTTAGGGTATCGCTACGGACCGATGGTCCTAGTTTGTTATAATCAGATAAGTACGACTCTCTACAAAATAGAGAGTGTGTCCATTAGTTGAGTATGACTCTCTACAGGATAGAGAGTGTGTTGCTTAGATTGGTATGACTCTCTACAGGATAGAGAGTATTATGATCGATTGAGTACGACTCTCTACAGGATAGAGAGTGCGTAGATCTGGTTAGTATGATTCTCTGTAGAACAGAGAGTCTATGGTGGATGTCGGTATGTGAGACATTGCATTCATGCATTTACATGCACGCTGGCGACGAGGTCTCCCTTGTGGTTGAGAGTGTCGCCATCATCCCGCCTCCACTGCTACTCATGGGAGGAGTCACCCGTGTGAGGGCGATCGAGGTGCCGTACTTTATCACTATAGGACGGTGGTAGTTGGATTCGCGGCGTAGTCCTGCGTGTGTGGTACTCGACCACTCATGGGTAGTGATTTGTCGGAGTGACCAACAGGACCCCCATCGTGTAGCTTGCTCTTTACGCTTATATGCTACTCGATCATACTGCCCACTCGGCCACTCGAGAGTAGTGGTTGGTGTTGAGTTGGGACAGTTGTCATGCTCGAGCCACCGAGGCCACACTGGGGTCGTGGTAGCTTTAGGGTGAGCCGACATGACCATGCATGCTGCATTGCCGTATCTGATGGCGTTTTGCATATTACCATATATATATATATACATATATGCATGTATATATATATATATATATGGATGGTTGAGATTAATATATATATATGGATACAGTCTATATATATATATATATATCTGATTATTGTGATGTTGCATTTGTTTGTACTATGCTTGCTGCATTTGGGTGGACATCATATTCATGTATGTTTCTTGCATATGTTATACACTTGTGTCGGATATTGATATGTGTTGGACAGACCATAGATACCTTGCCCTGTAGCATAAGTAGATTATGTGTTGGTATTACTCTTCCTGTTATATATATATTGGATATATGTTTAGGTTGGATCAGAGTAGCGTAGCAGACTTCAGGTATGTCTGCATTTTTATATTGTTCATTCAGTTAGACGGTATATGCTTGTATTTATATACTATGCTGATATACCTATTGTACATCTAGATATGTCGTTGAAATACATGTGATATTACATATATACATATTTTCTCTGATTACCTGCTGAGTTTTACTCACCACCCCCCACGGACCCTGGGTATTCTGTCACCCAGGTAACAGGTAGAAGACTTCGTGGTAGCTTGGAGCATCGCCGGCTGACGTCATCTCATCTCACGAGGCTTCCGTATTTTGTTTTGGGCCTGCTGCCCGTGTGTGACATTGTATTGTTGTTGTATCGTTTCCGCTGTGTATTTGTCGTAGTAGTTTTGTTATGTTGTTGGGGTGTGTTAGTCATACCGGTATGCATGTGTGGGATTGTTGTGGTTTGTTTCCGCTGTGTCTTGTATAGTTTTGTTTTCATACATATATATTGTTGTTATTGTGGGCCTACGGGCCTTGTATTAACCCGAAATGTTGCCACGTACAGGGGAGGTGCCGTCCGTTTGATTTTCGGTTCGGCATGCTGATCGGGGCGTGACATGCTCACCGAGATCAAAGCCCTTTTCTCCTCGCTCTATCTCCTTGCATCGTCGGCGTTCTCCTCTTCCCCTTCCTCTTCTTCTCGCTCAGCCTCCGCGCCTCCTTCTCGGCGATGGCTCTTTGAAGTGCCAGCAGAATGTCGGATCCCCTTAAAGCTCCTCCGGAGGAGGATTCGCTCACGGAATCTGGAAGGCGAGGAGGAGGGTACCTGATCGCAGAAAAGCAATTGGATCGGGCGGCGAAAGGGTTCCCAGACGACCCATCGATGGTCGGGATGCTGGTGGCGAGGACGACGGAGGTGAAGGAGCAACGTCGAGGGAGAGGCACACGAGGGAGGCGGACCAGGAGTGCGAGGGGCGACAGAGCAGGAGAGCAAGGGCGGCGAAAGAGCTCTGGCGAAGAGCATCGAGGGAGAAAAGGGGAAGAATTATAATTATACAGAATTCTGCGACGAATTTTAAAATTCGTCGCAAAATCAACGACGAATTTAAAATTCGTTGCTAAATTTTCGTATGATATTAAGCGTCGTTTTTTGAGAAATAATTGAAAATTTGCAACGATTTTAATTTTCGTAGCATAATTGACGACGAATTTCATATTCGTGGCAAAATTTACAACGAATTTCATATTCGTCGCAAAAATTTGCAACGAATTTCATATTCGTTGCAAATTCTGCAACAAATTTGAAAATCTTTGCAAATTTTTGCGACGAAAACAAAATTCGTTGCAAATTTTTGCAACGAAAATGAAATTCATCGCAAAAAATTGCAACGAATTTTGGATTACCGAGACTTTATGTTAAGGTTGGAGAACATCCAAAGTATTGGATCTTGATTTGTGAAATAGTAAAGATGGTTCATAATCGTGATCGTCTTTCAAACGACAAAAGATCTCCACCTGAAATTGTTCATTTTTGAAAGAATTTAACGAATCACAGTAAGTTATTTGTTTATAATATTTAAATTCATACAAAGATTATCTGAGACCTATATGATGATTAAAACTTTAGAAATCTCAAAATCCTCATAAATAAATTCTTGAGCATATCAAGCAGCGAGTGTTTTTTCACCTGTGATGTAATTCAATATAAGATATTTTTTATAAAACAAAAAATTGTTAATTAAAATTGAATGTTGAATTTTTCTCTAAATTAATTTTGATATTAATTAAAATTGGGCTATAATGATATATGAAAAGTGGACCGTCAAGTCCGATCGAATTGGGTTGTGAAGGATGTGATTCATAAGTCCGGTAACCTTTTATTGTTTGGGGGAGGGAGGGGGTTCCTTGGGTTTTTTCTTCTATAATTAAAAAATAAATTAATACCTCTCTTCTCTGTTAATGAGTTGTGTTCAAAGCTAAAAGAGCCATCTAAGGAGAGAGAAGGAAGAACTAAAAGGGCGTTTGGTTATAGTGTTTTTCGTTTTTATTTTTTTGTGAAAAATAAGAAAATATGGAAAACATATTTGGTTGGACATTTTTTATTTTTATTTTCTAAAAAGCACAATTTATATTTGATTGAAAAATAAAAAATGATTTAAAATTATTTTTCGTTTTTCAAGAAAGAAAAAATACGGAAAAAAAAAAAGAGAATAAAAAAGGATAACGAAACACAGCCTAAATCTCCTCACGATCGGAGATGGCCCAAAGCCTGGCCAAAAAAAGGCTATACTTTTAATTTTTGTCTAATCTAATTTAATCTGATTCTAGATATATTGTAAATGTTAATTTTGGGTGGAAAGCATGCCCGAGGGATGTGGATGTTTAGGCATGACAAGTAAATCATACTAATTCTATGTTGATAAAGAAGCTACTGCAAGTACAAGATGGCATCTCGGTCTCAACTAGTGATGCAGACTACAAGGTATTAACTGACAATGTAGTTCAACTAGAGGCAGTCAAATCAGACACTGTTTGCAGGGATCTGAGTACTATGAAATCTTAGGCGAGTATAAGTATGAAAGATGTATTTACAATTTAGTTATGCTTTTATGCTACGGATGTTGGTGTGTACACAACCTATACTATAAAAAAAAAAAAAAAAAAAATTGTGGCAAATTTTAATGACGAAAAAAATTTATCACAAATCTATAACAAAATTATTGACCAAAAAGAAATAAAGAATTTTGTGGCAAATTTTAATGACGAAAAAAATTTATCGCAAAAAGAAATCGTCACCAATCAGTAACAAAATTAACAACAAAATTTTTTCCCTTGCAAAATTAGTAATAAAAAAAAATTCATCACAAAATTAATAATAAACAAAATTTCATCACAAAATCTGTGGCTCAAAAAATTAATGTGGCAAAATTCATTGCAAATAAGACGAATATAAACATTAATCACAAAATTTACCACAAATTCAAAAATTCATCACACAATTTACAATGAAATTGAAATTCATTAACTTATCATAAAACTAAAATTTATCGCAAAATTTATAATGAAATAAAAATTGATCGTAAAATTTGCAGCGAAATAAAAATTCATTATAAAATTTACTACGAAACTAAAATTCATTACAAAAGTTACAACAAAATAAAAATTCATTACAAAATTTACAACAAAATGAAAATTCATAGCACAATTTGCCATGAAATAAAAAATTCATCATAAAATTTACAACGTAAAAAATCATCGTAAAAATTACAACGTAAAATTTCATCACAAAATTTTACTATGAAACCATATATATTCTTATATACTTCTAATAATGCACCTCATCTTCATCTTCACTTAAGATAAGTCAAAAAATAAACTATTTTATTTTGATGCTAAGGAAGTTTGAAAGGTCAAAAGGTCTAATTTAGATTATAAATATAAATATTTTTCTTAAAACTTCAGTTTTGAGACGGAGTATATAATATTCATTTTAAAATACATTACTTATATTGTATTAAAATTAAAATATAATATCATAATCATATAACAATATAAATGTTAGAAATTTAATTAGTAAAAATTTAGAGTTTTTTTTCTATTTTTATTTTTATAGATTTAAAAAAATATCTATTTTTGAATTCTTAATTTATTCCATTTTGTTTTAACAAATCGATTTTTTTTCTAGTCCATTTTTAATTTATTATATTTTATAAATTGGTTTATGAGAGTAGATTAGGAAGAAAATCTATGTTATTCATGTATATATTTTTTGTTTTAATAAATAATATTTATATTTGTTGGATCGATGCGGTTCGCTAGAGGGGGGGGGGGTGAATAGCGATAAAACTTTTTTACGTTTCTTTCGTTAAAACTCGAGAGATAATTAATTGCAGCGGAAATGTAAAGTAAATAGAGACAAATAGGTTTTACTTGGTTCGTAGCCTTCGGCTACTACTCCAAGGCCCTAATGGTCCTTGACCACGCACGGAGGGCAAATACTAAACGAACTCCTTCTCGATGGAGATAGGAGTTAAACGAATACAAAAACTCAAGAAAGACTTAAGGTAGAGGGACACTCCCCCTCTCCTTGATATGATTTAAAGCTCGAAATAAAAAACAACTTATACAAATTTAAAGATTATACCGACGACTTCAAAGATTGGAGGTTGAAGCTCTAGTCGTCGTCTCGGCAGCGCTTCGTCGTAGGGATGTCGGAGAGTCGGAGCGTATCGGAAGCACTTGGAAGCTTTTTAATTGATGAAAAACCCTAGGTTTGACCCTCCTTTTATAGCCTTTGAGCCCCTCATCGAATGGGTCTTTAGCCAATCACAAATGGGCACAAAACCCCTTGAAAAATGGTGATAACTCTTGACTACTCGAGGTCGATCTTTGACCGGATCTGATGGCCATCACCGATCACTGGCGATTACGAATGCTAGCCATAGTCACTCGACTGATGGACGACAGTCGAGTCCTTCAGGTTGGCAGTCGATTGATGCTGGCTGCAAGGCAATGTTAGCTTAAAGAAAATATTATTTCGACGGTCGTCGACCGTCCGATCTCGACCTAGACCACCTATGAGATGTCTTGGGTCGGATCTACGCTTAAGTCTTTCCCCGTAACGAGGATACGACCTTCCTTACACTCGCACACACGAGCTTACCTCGATACTTACGTGTTGCTTTTGCTTCCGGCCTTCCACTCAATTCCTTCGGCTCCCTCCGAAGTCTCTTGAGTGTCGCCCGACCACCGCGACTTCCTCCGGGTGTCGCTAGCCTTTAGCTCCAGCGTTGAGATTTTTCTGCACACTTAATTTAGCTCGTGAGATAACAATATATGCTTAACTTTGTATCGTTTGCTATAATCAAAATTTAGGTTCGACTTAGGTGCCTACTGCACCAACAATCTCCCCCTTTTTGATTTATGGCAAACCTACATACAAAGTTAAGTAAATAGTAGGCATGAAGAGTAATAATGTGCATGATAAACAAAAAAAATATGAAGATTAAGTTGGAGTAGTAAGGATTTTCTTCAAGTACTCCCCCTTGAGGAAACCTCCCCCTTGACCGAGGGTGAGTCTTGAAGAAAGACCTTAATCCTCCCCCTTGAGGGTTGCTTTAAGTTAATTAACATTACTTAAAGTTTGGCCTTAGTAAGACATTTTAGTTAAGCCCTTTCTCCTCTTTAAATAAAACATTAACGACATAAAGTAGACGGCACAAATAAGTTTAAGAATTCTTTGGCCTTTTGTTAAAGTTTAACTTTTGGTTTAAATATGAAGTAAGAGTATCAAAAAAAAATTTGATCCCTTAACTTTGGCCTTTTCTCCCCCTTTTGCCGTATATCGAAAAGAGTAAGGGGTGTGTGGAAAACAAAATAAGTGTTAAATTTAAAGTCCAAGCATGTTTCCCATTTTCTATTTTTTTTAAAATAACATACTGAAAATAAGCTCATCTATAAAATGTTCGACTCATATTTGGCTTGATTGATATGAAAGATCAACCAGTCCTGGTCAGAGTCGGTTAGTATGTATGATTATACTCCGTGGTTCATAGCGATGCACTAGCTCTACATCTGGAACCAGGAGTAAGGTCCTAACATCTCATGCTGTCACGCCCCGAGAGCATGCCGAATCGAAAATCAAACGGACGACACCTCCCCTGTACGTGGCAACATTTCGGGTTAATACAAGGCCCGTAGGCCCACAATGACAACAATATATAAAAATATACCAAACCACAACAATATATATAAATCAAAACAACTACACACAGCGGAAATGATACAACAACAACAATACATCCTACACATGCATACCGGTATGACTAACGCCATAACATAAAGAAAAATCTCGACAAAACCCGCACCAACATGTGCGTACATCACATAATACATAACATCACGAAAACTCCGAATGCAAAACAAGACATACGGAAAATCCGAAAATAGACACGGGAGCCTCGGAGGTGAGACGAGACGATGTTAGCTGGCGGTGCTCCAATGCCATCACGAAGTCTTCTACCTGTTACCCGGGCGACAGAAAACCCAGGGTCCGCGGGGGGTGGTGAGTAAAACTCAGCAGGTAATAGAAAACATGTATATATATGTAATATCACATGTATTTCAATGACATACTCTAGATGTACAATGTATATCAAGATAGTATATAAATACGCCTAATCAAAATGAATAACATAAAATGCGTATATACAAGTTCACTACGCTTACTCGATCCAACTTTGAATATATATCCAACATATATATATATATAGCAGGAAGAGTAAATCAACTCAAAATATACTCTAGCTACAGGTCAAGGTTTCTATGGTCTATCCAACACATACCAATATCTGACACAACTGTATAACATATGCAAGAAACATGCATGAATATGATGTCCATCCAAATGCAGCAAGCATAGTACAAACAAATGCAACATCACAATAATCATATATATATAGACTGTATCTATATATATATTAATCTCAATCATCCATATATATATATATATACATGCATATATGTATATATATGGCAATATGCAAAAATGCCATCAGTCGGCAATGCAGCATGTATGGTCATGTCGGCTCACCCTAAAGCTACCACAACCCCAGTGTGGCCTCGGTGGCTCGAGCATGACAACTGTCCCAACTCAACACCAACCACTACTCTCGAGTGGCCGAGTGGGCAGTATGATCGAGTAGCATATAAGCGTAAAGAGCAAGCTACGATGGGGGTCCTCGGCTGGTCACTCCGAGCGGTCACTACCCATGAGTGGTCGAGTACCACACACGCAGGACTACGACACGCAAATCCAACTACCACCGTCTATAGTGGTAGAGTGCGGCACCTCAATGCTCTGCCCTCACACCGGTTACTCCTCCTATGAGTAACCGTAGAGGCAGGATGACTGGCGACCCTCTCAACCACAAGGGAGACCTCGTCGCCAGCGTGCATGTAAATGCATGAATGCAATGTCTCACATACAGACATCCACCATAGACTCTCTATTCTACAGAGAATCATACTAGGCGATCAACGCACTCTATCTGCAGAGAGTCAGACTAATCGATCATGATACTCTCTATCCTGTAGAGAGTCATACCAATCTAATCGATGCACTCTCTATCCTGTAGAGAGTCCTACTCAACTGATAGACACACTCTCTATCCTGTAGAGAGTCGTATTCATCTGATTATAATAAGCTAGGACCACCGGTCCGTAGCGATACCCTAAGTATCATTCCTCTGACCATTTATACAACACATATTCGGTGGTAACATACAACCTAAGGGTACTAGAACTAACCCTAGGTTAAAGACATTATCTACCTACGGATGACCTTTTTGCCCAATGTACAATCAGGTTGTCATCCGGACTTTACTACTTGCACTTAACTTAAACAAATTCTAAGTTACTTACATCACCTATATATATACTCCTAATCATAATAAAATAAATATGATATCAACAATGGAGTTAATAGCCGACGGTAGAAGATCAAGCATACGATAAAAAGAACAGGGTCAAGGTAATATGAACACCTAACATGCTCATATCAATGACTAAATCTGAATGAAAAACAACTACCCGGACCAGGTAGGAAATTACCCACCTGCTATGGAGACTTATCTGAGAATCTCCACGCCTGGAATCCTATTCCATATTAAGGTCCTGCAATTAAAATACAAATAACAACAAATTCTATCATTAGTCCAATAATGGTATCAAGTCTCAAATCAAGTCTAAATCCTAATTAGCTAACCAACACATACACTGATACCATTACCGATTGAATCTACTATTTAATCAAATCCAACCCCACCATTATCACAACCTCCATCTATTAACGGTTAATTAACAAATTAATCACCACACAACTATAAACATAATATCCATATCATTACATAACCCAATTTACTTACCAATTTCTTAAGCTTCCATCCCACTGCTTCAAATATGACGCCTAATGCCTTCTTCCTCAGATTATCACCACAACTACAGTACACCAATCTTCCTCTTCGAAATGATGAAGCAACCCTAAGTTGCTTGTCCAGGATTATCCCAGCACAACTCTAATGTATTTTAGTGCCTACAACAGAAATTAAACTTGTAAGCTGTGATTTACCAATCTAAACTTTTAGATTATCAAAAGATAGAGTTTCTTCTCGCTACACGACATCCCAAATGATAATGCTACTCGTGGTGAAAATAGGAAATCTGACCAAGAAGTAGGTTGTGTCACGACCAAAACAGGGGAAATGGTGATCGATAAGCTACCCCTTTGCGATTATAATCCCGCGATCCCCAACTCAGAAATGTTGTAGAGATGATCGGGAAGAAGAGAGGCCGACACACGGCGACAGGGGGCAGGGAGGCAAGATCAACTTGGCAGATCAGGCAACCGGTAGCCGATCTAGGTGATCCAAGGCGGCTGTGACGGCTAAGGCAAGTCGGCGCATCAATAGTGGATGGCAACAGTGTCGCGTGAAGGTTGGCATCGATCGCGATCGACGCTGGCACGGAGCAGCGACATCGGACGCAGGGCAGTGGAGCTTCAACTGTAACAGGCGACAGCCGGAGCAAATCCACAACGGCAAGAGGAAGGCGACGGCTCTTCTGCTCTTGGAGGTGTTTGTTGCCGTCGAGATCGGGAGGGTCCGCCGCTCGCCGCCGCTTGCAGAGAAGGGGCGACCTGTGGTCAGCCATCGCTCGCGCCGACACTCGAGTGAAATCGAGGGGAACCGCGGCGGCGACAAGCCCAGTGCGGAGATCAGCGCCGGCGACAATCGCTCCTCTCGCGGCGGCGATGGAGCGGCAGCGGCGTGCGGCGCGGCGTCTGCGAGTTAGGGCTCGGGAGGCGACGGTGGAGAGAAGAAAAGGAAACGGCGGTGCGGGAGAGGGGAAGTCGCGATTTCGGAAGAAACGGTCGATCGGGAAAACAGAAAAATATAATAGGTTTTTAATTAAACCTATTAATTCCTAACAGATACTCTAAACAGGTTTTACAAAAGCCTATCCGCTTTATCCCCATAAAATGTCCATAAGACCTCCGTTTAAATCCAGAAAAATTTCTAAAAATTTCTGAAAAATTCCACAAGGTGTTTTATCAATTACCAAGGAATGTTTTTTTTTTCTGATATTTTACATTCTCCCCCACTTATAAAAATTTGGTCCCCAAATTTCGTACTAACATGCAAAAATTTACTTCAAGCAAGTTTCCGAAAGGACCACATACCTTCCTCAAGTGACCAGATGAGACCATCGAGCTCGGATAGAATCTTCCAGCTCCCACTACTGTTGCTCCTTGCGACCCAGGCTCCACCCTGGAATCACCTCGTAAGTCACATTATACTGAGGTAGAATTCGGAACCTCTTTCAGAGCATGATCAACATGCGACATGTATTTCCTCAGTATAAAAACAGGGAATACGTTGTGAGCACCCGCAAGTGTCGGAGGTAAAGTCAACTGATAAGCTACACCTCCATAATCCATGTATAGGCAGAAAGTGAGCTGATTTGGGTAGTCGATCCACTATCACCCAAATCGCACCATGTCCTTCACGGGTTCTAGGTAATCCCGTAACGTCACCAATAGTGATTATGCTCCTACTTCCATTCCGGAATCGAAATTTCCTGGAGCAATCCAGCGAGTTTCTGATCTTCAACCTTCACCTACTGGCATACTAAACATCGAGCAGCAAAATCTGCTATAACTCTATAGTAGCTATCGAGTAGCTAGTTAAATTCAATGAGCACTTCTGCTCCTTACATCCACAAATCCAGATAATAACTACTAAAGTCACATCATGTATATGACAGACTATCTCGTAGTGTCTTAACTGACGTAGACATAAGATATGCCTCATTCAACTGCATCGGAATCGTTCCGATCCCTGAAACGACGCATCTGCGTACATCATCCTTTTATCTACTCCAGAAGGATTAACTAATACTTGTGTAAAAGTTAACCTTCGTCTAGGTCTTGTAACTGGTTTCACCAGCTTATGACTAAACGATTTCCAACATCACCATTGTCAAACAAGTCTGTGGTATAGTAATGCTAAAACATTCTATCCACATATACAGTGATATCTAAACTATACAAGGAAAACCACAACTCCATCTAACCAACAACGGTGGCGTGTAACAACTCCAACAACCACGAACTGATCCAATCGTGTCCAGGATACACGATTCTCAAATCCAGTGGCGACTAAATCGTTAATTAGTCTAACTTAATCAAAATTCATACAATTCATACTAAGTATGAAATTGACATCTCTACACACCTGCATCCCCTTTACTCTAAGCTGACGATATAATAATCATCTCAACGACAATGATAATTGTATGACATCATGTCACTACAATATCAACACTCCAGTCGTAAATCAACCTTAGAGTATACACAGATGTCTTTAGCTAACCTAACAGATCATTTATCCTCAACGTAGGATATTTACTTTCAGCAATTATCACATTCCATCATCGATAATCGATGCATAATTTCAAAGGTTCATCCCTCTTTTATCAAAGAGTTCTGGATCCTTCTTAAGGAGAAATACTGGGATAGATAAATATCCCCTCCAATATCTCCTATAGTCACAACTTATATTCTTCCAATTTCTATAGTGTTTAACAACACTGATACCCATAAAACTATCACTCAATATGTGATCTTCGATACCGAACTATTTTCGCAATCAATTCGATCGCCTACTCCACTTGCCTAAGCAACGACAAGGCTAGGAGTTCTTCCGAACTACATCCGAAGGGTCTCGGATTATACGCACATCCGAGAAACATATCATACCATACTTCCAATAATTTGACCATCCGTAAGGATATGTCTATAGTAAAAGTATGTCTATCCAAGTCTAAGGGCCTCCCTTGACTTCTTAATTATTGGTCCACATCTCACCTGACAGTAGAGATACCATCGACCCACAAGTCGATGTAAAGGACCCTTCTAATCCAACTGAGAATGTTCTAGATACAGATACCTGTAACTACAAGCATCTCTCAACATATTAACCTAAAAGGGTAAAACTAGAGTAATACCCTGAACGATAAAATATTTGTCGATCCGATCCCAAAGGCTCCGCGCGGGTCTCGGCCTTTCTCCGAAGAGAATAAGATCAGATCCAACAGTCTGCGACAAAGCGATCATATTTCTGCGACGAATGCCGCGGAGATTTTTCCTAGATCATCTGATCTCATCACTTAATCCTACGAAATCAGAGAATATCAATAAATATGACCATCGTCAGATCCTCTCTCCTCCGCACTAAGCAAATCACATCCGAGGTAACTTGTTGTCGAATCTTCTAACGCTTCGGGCCGATCTCTCGCCAAGGGGAGTATCACGGAACTTCAACCACGCCGAGGTAGTAGGTCGCCGATTTAAATAACCCAATCTTCGGTCGATCTCCCGCCGAGACGGTGTATCATCTTCCCGGAATATCCCGGATAGTCTTCAACTGAGTCTTCAAAGTACACCTCCTCCACTGTACTGGTTGCTCACAATAGCAACAGCTGAACTGGCCCAACGAATATCTGACTTCGCGTGTCTTCGTGATCCGCACTGCACGCACATAATCACTTCGGAGTCTTTGTTCTGATTTTGCTGATATCCATGAGAACATCCTGATGATCCGCGGCTGGTCTTCTATAATCGAAAAATAGCTCGACGCCTATGACTCCGATCTTACTCCTTTATCCAACAATCGGAGACTTCTGACTCTATTAAGTTGACCTGCAATATTTGCTTACCGGTCTCCAACTCTTAAACTCTTGTACAGAGTCATTTTTAAACTCCTGTCTCAATCCAACGTCTTTCGGCAAGATATGGTAGAAGGTCCCGTCATCTTAATCCAACAATAAGCCAACAATCGTAGGTGGCTTAAATCATCCATTCATCTTCTTGAGCTATTAGGTGGTCGTATCCTCTGTAAGTCTCACGACTCTACACAGTACACTGTTACTAACCGATCACCTTTTCTTGAAGCTCAAGAATTCCTTACAATGTGTCACTAAAAGTGACACGGGGAAATACTCTCTCTCAACATCACTAAACCATGATCAAGTGATATATTATTTCCCCGAAGATTATTTTCTGCATTTATCACCAAATACCGGCTTGACCACGATAATGGTATGCAAATAACTCTATTTTCTCGGTATAACATGAGTTAAGTACTTAAAAGTACTCTCAAAGTTATACAACTTAGTACGAACAACTCAGGGACAAAATCCCTATGAACTCCATAAACTAGCCTTCCGCTATCTGCATCACAATAGTCTACAAGTCTGTTCATTACTCACAGGTAATGATCTGACTAACACAGTTAGTGGAAATCTCTAAGACTGTAGTCTCTGATTTCCATAATAAATGTGACGACTTGACCCCTGTGTTCCGACTCGGTATCAGTCGGCTCTCAAAGGTAAATCACCCTTTCGATACAGGTTCAAGACTCACAGACTTAATAGGTTGTTTTCGGGGTCAACTAACACCACGGTTACGAATAATAACCAACACACTACAGGTTATTCCCTGGTATAAGCATCTAAATGCATAGCCAACATAACCGGGAGTATAAACCCTAAAGTAACTCCGGTTGGTCGTCTCGATGGACGACCCCTACTACAAGTCTGTACAGGTATCATAACTATACTGTATACAACTACTGATCTAGTTTAGATAAATATCTACTAAACCACAAGTTTTCAGGAATTCTTACCTCGTGCTGCTTGGAGCTCAGGCCGCTGTCCATCTCATCTCAAAAACCAAAACCGAATAAATCGACTCCCGAGAATCCAAGACTCGACACAAAAACAACATTGTATGACATCGCAGAACCTTGGGCTCTGATACCACTAAAGTTGTCACGCCCCGAGAGCATGCCGAATCGAAAATCAAACGGACGGCACCTCCCCTGTACGTGGCAACATTTCGGGTTAATACAAGGCCCGTAGGCCCACAATGACAACAATATATAAAAATATACCAAACCACAACAATATATATAAATCAAAACAACTACACACAGCGGAAACGATACAACAACAACAATACATCCTACACATGCATACCGGTATGACTAACGCCATAACATAAAGAAAAATCTCAACAAAACCCGCACCAACATGTGCGTACATCACATAATACATAACATCACGAAAACTCCGAATGCAAAACAAGACATACGGAAAATCCGAAAATAGACACGGGAGCCTCGGAGGTGAGATGAGACGATGTCAGCTGGCGGTGCTCCAATGCCATCACGAAGTCTTCTACCTATTACCCGGGCGACAGAAAACCCAGGGTCCGCGGGGGGTGGTGAATAAAACTCAGCAGGTAATAGAAAACATGTATATATATGTAATATCACATGTATTTCAACGACATACTCTAGATGTACAACAGGTATATCAACATAGTATATAAATACAAGCCTATACCGTCTAACTGAAATGAATAACATAAAATGCGTATATACTCAAGTTCGCTATACGCTACTCTGATCCAACCTGAATATATATCCAACATATATATATATATAACAGGAAGAGTAAATCAACTCAAAATATACTCTAGCTACAGGTCAAGGTATCTATGGTCTATCCAACACATACCAATATCTGACACAACTGTATAACATATGCAAGAAACATGCATGAATATGATGTCCACCCAAATGCAGCAAGCATAGTACAAACAAATGCAACATCACAATAATCATATATATATAGACTGTATCTATATATATATTAATCTCAATCATCCATATATATATATATACATGCATATATGTATATATATGGCAATATGCAAAAATGCCATCAGTCGGCAATGCAGCATGCATGGTCATGTCGGCTCACCCTAAAGCTACCACGACCCCAGTGTGGCCTCGGTGGCTCGAGCATGACAACTATCCCAACTCAACACCAACCACTACTCTCGAGTGGCCGAGTGGGCAGTATGATCGAGTAGCATATAAGCGTAAAGAGCAAGCTACACGATGGGGGTCCTCGCTTGGTCACCCGACTACTACCCATGAGTGGTCGAGTACCACACACGCAGGACTACGACACGCAAATCCAACTACCACCGTCTATAGTGGTAGAGTGTGTCACCTCAATGCTCTGCCTTCACACCGATTACTCCTCCTATGAGTAACCGTGAAGGCAGGATGACTGGCGACCCTCTCAACCACAAGGGAGACCTCGTCGCCAGCGTGCATGTAAATGCATGAATGCAATGTCTCACATACAGACATCCACCATAGACTCTCTATTCTACAGAGAATCATACTAGCCAGATCAACACACTCTCTATCCTGCAGAGAGTCGTACTCAACTGATCATGATACTCTCTATCCTGTAGAGAGTCATACCAATCTAATCGACGCACTCTCTATCCTGTAGAGAGTCCTACTCAACTGATAGACACACTCTCTATCCTGTAGAGAGTCGTATTCATCTGATTATAATAAGCTAGGACCACCGGTCCGTAGCGATACCCTAAGTATCATTCCTCTGACCATTTATACAACACATGTTCGGTGGTAACATACAACCTAAGGGTACTAGAACTAACCCTAGGTTAAAGACATTATCTACCTACGGATGACCTTTTTGCCCAATGTACAATCAGGTTGTCATCCGGACTTTACTACTTGCACTTAACTTAAACAAATTCTAAGTTACTTACATCACCTATATATATACTCCTAATCATGATAAAATAAACATGATATCAGCAATGGAGTTAATAGCCGACGGTAGAAGATCAAGCATACGATAAAAAGAACAGGGTCAAGGTAATATGAACACCTAACATGCTCATATCAATGACTAAATCTGAATGAAAAACAACTACCCGGACCAGGTAAGAAATTACCCACCTGCTATGGAGACTTATCTGAGAATCTCCACGCCTGGAATCCTATTCCATATTAAGGTCCTGCAATTAAAATACAAATAACAACAAATTCTATCATTAGTCCAATAATGGTATCAAGTCTCAAATCAAGTCTAAATCCTAATTAGCTAACCAACACATACACTGATACCATTACCGATTGAATCTACTATTTAATCAAATCCAACCCCACCATTATCACAACCTCCATCTATTAACGGTTAATTAACAAATTAATCACCACACAACTATAAACATAATATCCATATCATTACATAACCCAATTTACTTACCAATTTCTTAAGCTTCCATCCCACTGCTTAAAATATGACGCCTAATGCCTTCTTCCTCAGATTATCACCACAACTACAGTACACCAATCTTCCTCTTCGAAATGATGAAGCAACCCTAAGTTGCTTGTCCAGGATTATCCCAGCACAACTCTAATGTATTTTAGTGCCTACAACAGAAATTAAACTTGTAAGCTGTGATTTACCAATCTAAACTTTTAGATTATCAAAAGATAGAGTTTCTTCTCGCTTACCACGACATCCCAGTCGATAATGCTACTCGTGGTGAAAATAGGAAATCTGACCAAGAAGTAGGCTGTGTCACGACCAAAACAGGGGAAATGGTGATCGATAAGCTACCCCTTTGCGATTATAATCCCGCGATCCCCAACTCAGAAATGTTGTAGAGATGATCGGGAAGAAGAGAGGCCGACACACGGCGACAGGGGGCAGGGAGGCAAGATCAACTTGGCAGATCAGGCAACCGGTAGCCGATCTAGGTGATCCAAGGCGGCTGTGACGGCTAAGGCAAGTCGGCGCATCAATAGTGGATGGCAACAGTGTCGCGTGAAGGTTGGCATCGATCGCGATCGACGCTGGCACGGAGCAGCGACATCGGACGCAGGGCAGTGGAGCTTCAACTGTAACAGGCGACAGCCGGAGCAAATCCACAACGGCAAGAGGAAGGCGACGACTCTTCTGCTCTTGGAGGTGTTTGTTGCCGTTGAGATCGGGAGGGTCCGCCGCTCGCCGCCGCTTGCAGAGAAGGGGCGACCTGTGGTCAGCCATCGCTCGCGCCGACACTCGAGTGAAATCGAGGGGAACCGCGGCGGCGACAAGCCCAATGCAGAGATCAGCGCCGGCGACAATCGCTCCTCTCACGGCGGCGATGGAGCGGCAGCGGCGTGCGGTGCGGCGTCTGCGAGTTAGGGCTCGGGAGGCGATGGTGGAGAGAAGAAAAGGAAACGGCGGTGCGGGAGAGGGGAAGTCGCGATTTCGGAAGAAACGGTCGATCGAGAAAACAGAAAAATATTATAGGTTTTTAATTAAACCTATTAATTCCTAACAGATAGTCTAAACAGGCTTTACAAAAGCCTGTCCGCTTTATCCCCATAAAATGTCCATAAGACCTCCGTTTAAATCCAGAAAAATTTCTAAAAATTTCTGAAAAATTCCACAAGGTGTTTTATCAATTACCAAGGAATGTTTTTTTTTCTGATATTTTACACATGCCCATCTACGTGGCTAAGTACACAAACACATTAGTCCTATGTGTTGTGAGATGTACTGGCTCCTTAAATCTATAGGTGCATGAAATCTAAGGTATGTCCTATGCTAGTTCCATAAAAATGAAAATTTAAGAAATAGTATTTAAGAAATAGTAGTAAGAAAATATAATTTGCAAGTTCCTATTCTATTACGCACATGCCCAATTTTCGTCTTAATAGACTAAATTCGGCTTCGGGTAGGGGTTTAGTAAATAGGTTTGCTAAGTTAGATTTCGATTCGACGTATTCGAGTTGTATGGCTCCGTTGGCCACATGTTCTCGAATGAAATGGTGTTTGACTTCTATATGTTTGGTCCTAGAGTGACATATTGGATTCTTTGTAAGATTAATTGAACTAATGTTATCTACGTGAAGTTTAGTATTCGTAAAGTCTAACTTAAAGTCGCGGAGAGTGTGCTTCATCCAAAGAAGCTGTGTGACACATTCACCCATCGCGATGTATTCGGTTTCGGTGGTAGATAAAGCAACACAGTGTTGCTTCCTACTGCACCAACTCACTAGACTCGAGCCGAGTAGTTGACAACAACCACTCGTACTCTTCCTATCGAGTTAACTACCGGCATAGTCCGAATCGGAGTAGCCGGTTAGTTCGAACTCGGTAGATCTAGGGTACCAAATACCAACGTTAAGTGTACCCTTTAGATATCTAAGGATACGCTTAACTAGGGTTAGGTGAGACTCCTTAGCACAGGTTTGAAACCTGACGCACATACTTACTACAAATAGGATGTCAGGTCGACTCGCAGTTAAGTATAGGAGACTTCCTATCACGCTCCTATAGTACTTTAAGTCAATGGTCTTACTTTCTAGGTCTTCTCCTATGTTAACGTTAATCGCCATTGAGGTATTTATTACCTTAGCGTCTTGCATTCCAAATCTTTTAATTAACTCCTTAGTGTATTTTTGTTGATATAGGTATATACCATCCTTAGTTTGTTTAATTTGTAGACCTAAAAAGAAACTTAACTCGCCTACCAAGTTCATTTCGAACTCACTTTCCATGAGTGAAACGAACTCGTTTAGTAAGGCTGAGTTAGAGGTAAATTTAAGCTATGAATATTTCTTTACCTAAGGTTTTTACGAAGAGAGTTGGGTCAACTAAGCCTTGGTTAAACCCTTTTCACTTAAGATGGATTGAAAGTCTTTCGTACCAAGCTCGAGGAGCTTGTTTAAGTCTATAGAGAGCTTTCTTAAGTTTTAGAACATGGTCGGGTTTATCTAGATTTTCGAATCCGGGGGGTTGACTAACATAAACTTCTTCTTTAATGTATCCATTTAGGAATGCCGACTTAACATCCATTTGAAACAGCTTAAATCCTCGATGTGTGGCATAAGCTAGCAACATTCGAATGGATTCGAGTCTAGCTACTGGGGCATAGGTTTCGTCGTAATCTAAGCCTTCGACTTGACTAAACCCTTTGGCGACTAACCTAGCCTTGTTTCTAACTACTTCACCTTTATCATCAAGCTTATTTCGAAACACCCACCTTGTTCCAATTATCGTTTTGTCTTTAGGTGGTGGTACTAATTCCCACACTTCATTCCTAGTAAATTGAGCTAGCTCTTCTTGCATTGCAATAATCCAATCGGGATCAAGAAGAGCTTGTTCAATTGATTTGGGTTCTATCTTTGAAATTAAAGAAATTTGACTAAGGTTCCTATAGGATGCTCTAGTTCGAACTCCTAGATTAGGATCTCCTATCACTTGATCGATAGGGTGGTTAGTCTGAATCCTAGATTGGGTTGGGTTTGTGTCACCTAATGCTTGATCAATGGGGTGACTTGGTTGAACACTAGTTTGGTTGGAGTCATCTATCACTTGATCAATAGAGTGACTAGGTTGACTTAGGTTAGGATTAACACTAGACTTGATCTCCGGATCAGAGTTAGGTCTAGTATGAATCGACTCGCTAATTGGGGTTGTCGGGGGTTTTGTAGGTTCATGTCCTTCATCAAATACTACATTGATAGTCTCCTCGACTCTAAGGGTGTCATGGTTATATACTCTATAAGCTCTACTTGTAGTCGAGTATCCTAGAAAGATTCCGGTCATGGTTTTGGATGTAAATTTCCCTAGGTAATCCTTAGTGTTTAGGATATGTACCTTACACCCAAATACCCTAAAGTACTTGATGTTAGGTATTTTATCGTAATAAATCTCGTACGAGGTCTTAAGGTGCCTCTTTACCATAAGGATCCTATTCTGGACATAGCAAGCCATGCTAACGGCTTCCGCCCAAAACCTATCGGGTAGGTCGTATTTGTTTAACATGGTCCTAGCGGCTTCTTGTAGAGTTCGGTTTTTCTGCTCCACTAGGCCATTTTGTTGAGGGGTCCTAGGGCAAGAGAATTCATGGTGGTATCCGTTTAGGTTACAGAAGTCGGTGAACCTTTGATTTTCGAATTCACCACCATGATCGCTTCTAAGTCTTTTAACCTTAATGTCTTTTTGATTCTCGATTAATTTGAATAGATTGATTAATTGATCTAGGGTATCATTTTTATGTTTGATAAACCTGACCCAGGTAAACCTGGAGTAGTCGTCAATTATGACTAAGCAATATTGACTTCTATTGAGTGACTTGGCTCCATGTGAATCGAATAGATCCATATGCAGGAGCTCAAGTACACTTGAGGTTCGTTCTTGATTAGTTGGTTGATGTTGTGCCCTATATTGTTTACCTTGTTGACAAGTATTACATATTTTATTATCCAAGTTGTTGAGGTTAGGCAAACCTCTGACTAAATCACTCTGACTCATCTTGTGGATGAGTCTTGGGTGTGAGTGACCGAGTCATCGGTGCCACAACCATGATTCCTCTTGCCGTGTCATAAGACACTTAGTTGAGGAGTTAGTTAAGTTGATCGTATAAATGTTGTTATTTCTAGTTTCTTTAAGAATTGTTTTAGCGGTTTCGTTGGTATTAATTATGCATTCATTTTCTAGAAATATGACCTTATAGTTATTATCACACAATTGGCTTACACTAAGTAAATTATATTGAAAATTTTCTACTAGTAAAATATTTTGAATAACAAAATTTGAATTGAGCTCAATATCACCTGATCCGATGATTTTGAGCTTGCCGTTATTTCCGAAGGCTACCGATCCTTGTCGTTTGAATCGAAGCTTTGAAAACTTGAGTTGATCCCCGGTCATGTGTCGAGAGCAACCACTGTCCAACATCCATTGATCCTACACACAAGGTGGTTGGATTGGATGTTAGATTTTTTTTTTTAAATTGGTTGTAAGTTGTTAAACCTAGGTCATCTCACCTGTGTCAATATGATCAAACATGTTTTACCTATGTGTTTTTTTTTTGTGAGATGACTTTAAGTTTATTAAGTGGATTTAGGTTCAAGTAATTTTATGTTAGATTTGGATTTAACCCTAGGCTTGTCAAGTTTACCTTTTCAAGATCATGGCTTCCAGGCCGTGGCGAGGCACAGGGGCCTTCTTTTATCGGATCATCGACCACTTCCTTAGACAAAGCCATGTTCAAGAAAATGATGACTTGACTCACCTAAGATTATTTCCTAGTCTAACTGGTTATTTTTGAAAAGAGGCTCCCCGAGGCTCAATCTTTTCGAAGAATTATTGTTGGTTATGTACGTGTTCTAAGTGAGTTCACAAGTTTTAAAGCACAAACTTTCTAAGTTAAAACATGCAATTTCTAAGTTAAAGCACAAACTTTCTAAGTTAAAACATGCAATTTCTAAGTTAAAGCACAAACATGTTTTGTACTGGCTCCCCCTAGACCGTTGAATCGGTTCGGTCTATCCACATAGTTGATTTGGTCCTTGGGAATCCAGTACGGGTTGGATTCTAAAGTTGAAATCAAAAAGTTCTTAGGGACCCATGCTTGGACATGTTTCCTATGTCGACTTACAATCGACATATACGACCTATTAGTCGTGTTTGAGTTAAACCCTAGTCCGGCCTTGTTGTACACGGCCCTTTGAGATCCAAGTAGGAGGTCAAGTCCTTTGGATCCCGAAGTGAACCTTTCCAACGTGTTCCTAAGATCTTCGACTTGACTTTTCAAGAGTGAGTTCTCAACTTCGAGTTTTTCAACCCGAGTTGAGTCCTTCTCTTGAACTCGACTAGCCGAAGAGGTTAGGGAGACCTTGTGTTTGAGGAGTTTGACCTCCTCAACCAGGGTCTCGACCTTGGACTCGGATTTAACTAATTTCCTAGACAAAAACCTAACCGTATTTTGTAAGGTATTAAATAAATTTTGACTTACTTTAAGGGTATCTTTTGAACCGGATGCGTATCCGTGGCTTGACTTGAAGGTAGCTTCATAGTCCGAGTCATCCTCAGGTTCTGACTCAAGTTCGGTCTCCGTGTCTGACTCAATTGATTTCGCCATGAAGACGTGGTCTTCGTCTTCTTCAGATGACGCTTCTTCCCATGTCGCGTTGAGGGCTTTCTTGTGCTTAGGTGCTTTGTGGTTGAGCTTGGGGCACTCGGACTTGATATGTCCAAACCTGTTACACTCATAACACCTAATATTAGAACTTTTAGGCTTACCTTGGTTGGGTCGAGTCGTGGTTCGTTTTCGTCCCTTGGCTATCCTTCGAGCTAGGTTCATTAGTTCGGCAGTCAACTCCGAGTCAACTTCTTCTTCGGACTCGTCTTCCTCCTCGATTGGTGGTGGCCTGCTTGCGATTTTCTTCTTCTTTGATCCTGCAAACAAGGCTATACACCTCTCGGGCTCCGAGTTAGACTGCTCATGAAGTTCAAAATCCGAAAAGAGTTCATCTAACCTAATTTTAGAAAGATCCTTGGAGACCTTATAGGCATCGACCATGGATGCCCATAAGGTAGTCCTCGGAAAAGAATTTAGGACATACCTTATAAGGTTACGGTTTTCGACCTTTTGCCTGATTGCATGTAGATTGTTGACTATGTCCTGGACTCGGGCATGAAGTTGCGTCGCGGACTCGTGTTCCTGCATTTTTAGATTATATAATTTATTGAACAAAAGGTCACGCTTACATACCTTGGCTTCATCGGTCCCTTCGTGTAGCTCCACTAGTTTTGTCCAAAGATCTTTTGCGCTTATGAAGGGGCCGATGCGATTTAGCTCCTCCTTGGATAGGCCGCATTGGAGGATTTGCGTTGCCTTAGCGTCGGCTTCGACTTGTCGTTTTGTTGCAATGGTCCATTGATCATAATTCAAGGAGTCACCCACTTCATTAGTCGGAAGTGTGAAACCCGTTTGGATTATGATCCACATCTCGATTTGGGTTTTGAGAAAGCATTCCATCTGACCCTTCCAATAACGGAAGTCATCTCCGTTGTAAAACGGAGGTCGGACGGTGCTAAAACCCTCGAGATGGGCCATTAGAACAAAAGACACAAATAGACGGAGACGAAGAAACTAACAACGACAAAAACACGAAAACAAGTACCAAGACTCGCGTCTTGGATTAGTAGTGCGGGAGAAAAACTTAACAAAGCGAAATAAATAAAAAACAGAATTAAAAGAAAAAATAAATCTGTAAAAAGGCTAGATTGGTGGTTTCACCAAATCTTAGCAACCCCCGGCTCTGATACCAATTGTTGGATCGATGCGGTTCGCTAGAGGGGGGGGGGTGAATAGCGATAAAACTTTTTTACGTTTCTTTCGTTAAAACTCGAGAGATAATTAATTGCAGCGGAAATGTAAAGTAAATAGAGACAAATAGGTTTTACTTGGTTCGTAGCCTTCGGCTACTACTCCAAGGCCCTAATGATCCTTGACCACGCACGGAGGGCAAATACTAAACGAACTCCTTCTCGATGGAGATAGGAGTTAAACGAATACAAAAACTCAAGAAAGACTCAAGGTAGAGGGACACTCCCCCTCTCCTTGATATGATTTAAAGCTCGAAATAAAAAACAACTTATACAAATTTAAAGATTATACCGACGACTTCAAAGATTGGAGGTTGAAGCTCTAGTCGTCGTCTCGACAGCGCTTCGTCGTAGGGATGTCGGAGAGTCGGAGCATATCGGAAGCACTTGGAAGCTTTTTAATTGATGAAAAACCCTAGGTTTGGCCCTCCTTTTATAGCCTTTGAGCCCCTCATCGAATGAGTCTTTAGCCAATCACAAATGGGCACAAAACCCCTTGAAAAATGGTGATAACTCTTGACTAGGTCTGATCCTTTGACCGAATGACTTATGGCCATCACCATGATCGCGATACTCGAATGCTAGCCATAGTCACTCGACTGATGGACGACAGTCGAGTCCTTCAGGTTGGCAGTCGACTGATGCTGGCTGCAAGGCAATGTTAGCTTAAAGAAAACATTATTTCGACGGTCGTCGACCGTCCGATCTCGACCTAGACCACCTATGAGATGTCTTGGGTCGGATCTACGCTTAAGTCTTTCCCCGTAATGAGGATACGACCTTCCTTACACTCGCACACACGAGCTTACCTCGATACTTACGTGTTGCTTTTTCTTCCGGCCTTCCACTCAATTCCTTCGGCTCCCTCCGAAGTCTCATGAGTGTCGCCCGACCACCGCGGCTTCCTCCGGGTGTCGCTAGCCTTCAGCTCCAGCGTTAAGACTTTTCTGCACACTTGATTTAGCTCGTGAGATAACAATATATGCTTAACTTTGTATCGTTTGCTATAATCAAAACTTATGTTCGACTTAGGTGCCTACTGCACCAACAATATTTCCTATAAAAAAATAAGATAAATAAAACTATTTTAATAATGATTTAAAATAAAAAAAACTATTTTAATCTCCAAGTCAAAAGATATAATTTAGATTACAAATATAAATATGTTTCTTTAAACTTGAGTTTTGAGGCAGTCATGTGTAATATTTTTGGTAATTTATCAAAGGACGTATCTCAAGTTTAGAATTGTCTAAACACAGTCTCATAGTTTTATATTTACCAATGAGCATATCTTATTCCCTTTTTACCTCTTCCGCCAAATGTGGATTTAATGCTCATATATTACATGTATCCGAGCCACAATTGAAAATCCCGAACTATCCAAATGTGGTGCTGGGAATTCAAATCGCAGGACCACTGTGTTCCTGGGAATATAATTTTCAGCACCACTTTTTTTCGGTCTGATTTATAAAATATGGCTGTATACCTAATAAAACCTTGAATATCTGAAATTTAGGTACGAATATACAGAGGGACACTTTCTAAACCCAATGGACTTGGATTGGATTGAAAAAGAGGTGAATATGACCATCAATGAGTTTTGATCGAAACCTATTAATGGACCTAGAGGAGTACAAATTTTGAAATCTTGACATTGACTGAAAGATCTTACGGCATGAATTATTGATGTGTCGAGAAAATTTGATTTTGATCCTTCTACCTCCCAGTTTTAGTCGCGTACCACGTATAAATTTAAGCCGGGCGAGAAAAAAGATGGTGTTGAAAATTATAATCCTAGGAACACAGTGATCCTGGGATTTAAATTTCTAGCAACACGTCCAATTTCAAACTGGCCGAGAAAAAAGTTGCGATGAAAATTATATTACCAGGAACATAGTGGTGCTGGAAATTATATTACCAAGAACATAGTGGTGCTGGAATTTAAATTCTCAGCACCATATACAATATAAAACTGTCCGAGAAAAAAGATGGTGCTGGGAATTATATTCCCAGAAACACAATGGTCTTGAGATTTAAATTTTCAGCACCACGTACAATTTCATGCTAACCGAGACAAAAGGTGGTGCTGGAATTAAATTCCCAATAGCACCGTGGTGTTGGTGCACCATCGTGGATTTTAATGCGGTGTTAATTTTAATTTGGAGTTGAAATTTAAAATCCTTGACATAATGGTATTGGTGCTGGTCTTACAAGAAAATTAAAAAAATATTTATATATGCAAGACCAACACCACGGTGGTGTTGGAATTGCAATTCCAGCACTAGGTGTTGATTTTAATGCAGTGTTAATTTTAAGTCGGAGTTGAAATTCAGATTCCTTGATATGGTAGTGTTGATGCTGGTCTTGTAAGAAAATTCAAAAAATATTTATATCTGCATGAGTGAGAGAGTTCGAGAAACTCATTGGTGTGCATTAATATGTATATTTTTTAGCATCGCTAGCGATGGTGCTCACAATAGAGGGACGACGATGCTCGATCGGAAACGTTGCCAGCAGCATGCTGCAGAAGGTGGTGTTAGCATTCCGCGAGGAGATCCGGTGCCGAGAAGAGGGGCAAATGGGTGAGGAGAAGAAAGGGGAGGCAACGGTGAGAAGAAAAGGGATCGAGAGGATTTTTGCGCTGAAGAAACGAGAGAGACGAAGAGGAGGGAGGATGGTTCGGGATTTTCAATTGTGGCTCGGATGCATGCAATATCTGAACATTAAATCCACATTTGGCGGGAGGGGTAAAAAGGGAATGAGGTGTACTTTTTGATAAATATGAAATTATGGAACTGTATTTGGGCAATTCTAAACTTGAGCTGTGTCTTTTAGTAAATTGTCGTAATATTTATATTGAATTAAGTTATTTATATTATATCAAAATGAAAATATAATATCATAAAAATATAACAACGTAAATATTAAAATTTGATATAATTTTTTTTAATCTATTTTCGAATTCTCTATGTTCCCCCATTTTTCAGATGTTCTATTTTAAATATTTTCAAAATTTTAAATTATTTATTTTTTTAATACAAAAATTTTTTTGGCCTGGTGGATCTGACCCACTTGCCCACGCGTTGATGACGTCATGCTCGACATGGCTAATGACGTCGTGTCGTGCTCCATACCACTTGAAATGTAAACAGGCCAAACTGATCCCGTGTTGTGTCCTCCTCGTTAGGCCCATTCCGACACTATTATTTCGAGCTTAAAAAAAAAAAATGGATTTTTGGACAATCATATCCGAAAGAAAATCAAACATTCATAGGAAATTACTAATATTCCATGCACACAATCAGTTTACAAGCATAAATCATTGCATTATAAAGCAAAGCAATGACCTTCCTTAGAAGTAAAGAAGTTAAAGCTTCAAGCTAGAAGTTCCTTTTCTCAACACATGATCTCATGCAGTGACCTTTCAAACCGGTGTTCTACTATTTGTCTGAGGAGCTACATCGGCCAATTGGCAGCAAAGGAAGTTTCGATTCTATCCCCGCAGGATACATCTTCATCTTCTGCTAGTTGCCATTCACTGGCATCCCAATCCCGCCACTGCCGATCTGGTGCCTCGTCTTGATGTTGCGGTTAGGACTAAAAATTCCTACCGGATTGTAGCTCACCAAATAGCATTATACAGAACATTCAAAGGTTACCATACGTATTTTTTCATATCAGAGTTTTTTTTTCTTTCCTTTCCTCTCGCTACAGTTTGGTACAAAATAATAATATGATGCTGACGTGGTATAATAAAATCTTGTCGACAATTACAAAAATGATGAAACTAAAATTTTGCATGTTGCAACATAATAATAGAAAATATGAGTTTTCATTCCTTCAAACTGTTGTTCTTGTTTAATAAGATTAGGAATCCATATATATTATACACACACAATATGCATACATGATCATCTGCAAAACTACTCGTATCGAGGTTAAGATAATAAGAAACAAATGCAAATTGTACATGCTTGCATATTAAAAAAAAAAAACAACTTACCTAGCGTAGTGTTGTGAATGCATGAGTTCCTTCTCAAAGCTATAATTTCTAGAATTTCCTTGATTTATTTGGTCGGCCAATTCCGAGGAAGAGTAAGATGACGTACTGAGTAAACATTCAGTTTCTTCGTTGCCTTCTAGAATGCAAACTCTCTTCTTTTTCAATTTTGTCTTTCTCATGCTTTGCAATTTATACTCAACTTCTTTCATTGTTGGTCTTTCCGCACCTTTCAAACTCAAACATATTTCTATCAAATTGCTTATTTCGAGAAGCTCTTGCTCTATTCCTTCTTGCAAAATACAATCTTCTACGAGATCAAATAACTTCTTCTCTCTCATTGCTTGAAAGAAGTTCATTGCTAGATTCTGTTGCAACTCATTGTTGGTTGAGTAGATGGGTTTCTTTCTAGTTAGAAGCTCAAGAAGAATAATTCCAAAACTATAGACATCACTCTTCTCTGTCAGCTGACTAGTTTGATAATACTCTGGATCTAAATACCCAAAGGTGCCATGTATAGCAGTAACTATATGTGTTTGATCAAGAGGGATAAATCTGGATGCTCCAAAATCTGATACTTTTGCTCTAAATGTATCGTCTAAAAGAATATTTGATGATTTGACATCTCTATGAAAAATAGAAATAGAAGCAGCTGAGTGCAGATAAGCAAGTGCTCCTGCAGATTCTGTGGCAATCCTGAGACGATCATCCCAAGATAATTTAGATTCATCATGTGATACATGAAGATGATCTGAAAGGGATCCATTAGAGATAAATTCATAAATCAATAAAGGAACTTCCGTTTCCAAGCAACATCCAAAAAGCTTGACTACATTCCTGTGATTGATTTGAGAAAGAACTGCAACCTCATTTATAAATTGGTCGATCTCGCTCTTTTTAACTGTTCTTGACTTTTTTATGGCAACGATTCGTTGATCCGATAAAATTCCTTTGTAAACTATTCCATGCCCTCCCCTTCCAAGTACTCGAGCTTCATCAAAATTATTCGTCGCCTTTTCTATTTCTTCCAAAGAAAATATATTTGTTCTTTCCTCGGCATGATCACTCGTGGAGATTAGTTGTTGAAGTAGTAAACCGTGATTTTGCTGAAAATTTCTTTGTCTGATTTTCTTTTGATTTATTTGCTTCCATTTCTTGCCTGCAATGACTAATGTTACTAAGAAGATCAAGAGGCCTATTCCAATGCTAGCACCAAGGATGACACCTGCACCAAATTCGTTTGTTACTTATTATTATTTTATATGATCACATAAATGTCAATCATAAAATAATATTTCTTACAAATATAAAATTATACTTAGAACTAAGTACATACCAAATAAAAGAGTATTCTTTTTGTGAGCTAGGCAAACTCCTCGATAAGGATCGCCGGATGTTCCCCTAGGACATATACAAGTATAACTTCCATTTGTATTTATACAAGTTCCAGTGCAAATTTTTGAAGAATTGCACTCGTCGATATCTAAAGTTCCATAACACTTTGTCAGTACTTCATCACATGTTCAAAATATAAATTATATATATCATTGATTTTTCATTGATTAATATATTAAAGTTCAAGACACAATATTAATCTGTATTGAATCAATCTATTTTAAAAATTATTTTTTGAGAATAATTTAAAAAGGATGATTTTATTAAAAAGTACCTTTTTTACTTTGTTAATGTGTAAAATAATCATTAATATTTATAATTAATTAATATATAATATAAATAATATGGTATACTAGTTTATTATAATTATGTGAGTATTATGTATGCTATTTTATGTCTATATTTTATTCTTTAGCATATCTCAGGATGAGTGAGAAAGGATGCATTTGATTAATACCTTTACATCCATCGTCGACATAGGGGTTTCCTTCGTAGCCATCTGAGCATTTGCATCGATAACCACTGACTTGGCTATTACTTGTGCCATTCACATCCAAACATGAGCTATGTTCATGGATACATGCGAAGGTGGTCCTATCTTTTGCAGCATCATTGCAAGATTGGTAGGCTATTACCCAATTATTTATCATAGTCGCCTTGTAAGAAATGAAATGTGAATATGTATATGAATAGTAATAATCGTCGTAATCATAAGAATGAGGACTATAATACTCCATTTGGCCTTCTTGTAATGAAATTTTGCTCACTATGTAAAAATTTTCAAACAAGAGTGTTGGAGGTTGAGAGGTTTCATTGCATATTAGAGCAAAGTCTTCACCTCGATAACAACCCTTTTTTAGCCCAAAGGGAAAGTTAATTGAAATATTTCCACATTTAGCTTGACAATCTTTTGCAGGAGATGATGTAAAATTTTGATCTGTTAACACACACAAATCATTAGTTTTGATATCCACGAATTTTATGACACTGCTATATGTCATCAATTTATTTTGTTCAATTAATTAACATATATATATATATTTCACGAGAAACTACAAAAAGAATTTAAAATAATTACCTGATTGGCAGCCATTAGGTAGGTAGGGATTGCCAGTATAATCTAAAGAACATCCACAGTTGTAACCAATGGTTTCATTCAAGTAGATTGAATCTTTAGAAAGGATATCATTGCACTCACTTCTGTTGCTACGACATGCATAAGTGTTGGTTCTCTTGGCCTCTTTGCATGAGCTATAGTCCTTGATGTACCAAGCGAGAGAGGCCACCATTCCAGTTGTATTCTGATGGTTGATATACATTTGGGGATTATCATAATTAAAGTGTTCGTAATCAATTATGAAGGCTGTGATGTTGGAGGTACTGTTGATGATCACATGATGCTGCTCATTCTCATTCTCATTGAGTCTAGTTAATTGAATATCCCATGATTTTTTATTAAAATTTACTTCGTGCAAACTAAGCAAGCAATATCCATTCTCGTACGTAAAACTTTGCTCCTTAGTTGACGTATTGGTAGTGGAGCATATTGTAGAACAAGAACTTAATATACCAGTGATATCAAAATCAAAAATACTGGCAGTAGCACTACACCCAACTACATACAAATAGTTGTGGTTCATATTTCCTCTTGATCTTCTAAAGTAAACTAAAGGTAAGTTAAAAGAGAGAGGCAAATTCTGAAGATTAATCAATGTGGTGTTGATGGATTGTGCATCCACATTCAATGTAACATATGGCGATTCGATATAGACTAGACGCCTCTTCATATCAAAATTCCTTATTTGAATATTGCCATCTCCCAACAGTAGCCTTGGAGGATTAGAGTCATTTGCACACGTAAGATTAAATCCAATAGCATAGAAACAACCCTTGCCAATACCAAAAGGATACTCAATCTTTATATCACCGCATGTTTTGGAACAATTGGCAGAGGGAATAAAATTGTCATTTGCCATTACCCAACTTATAGAACTCTCAACAAATATCAATAGTGTAATCACTTCCAGCAACATTTTCTGTGAATCCCCTTATATTGTTCTACAAATCAACTATAATAAGATATACCATGAATTAGCAAAATCAAAAGATTGATAATTTATCCAAATACACACATATATAAATAATCAATTAATTAAAAACTAACCAACTACTCCAAGGGAAAACATGCAGTTAATTTACAAATATCAAATCACTTCCAAAGATGAGTTTGCATGATTATTCTACCTAATTAATCAGGAGGATGCTTCTTCCAAAAATAAATAGAATATTCTTACGCTTGCAATAGAATAAATTTTTTTAATTAATTTGGTTGGAATACTTTTTATAGGGGAAAAAAATCTAATTATAAGACAACTTAATTATGAATGCACTTTCTTTATTAATGGTCATTTGGCCTGAGTTCACTCAAATTGTTGGGCTCACCCTACGCTCAACTTGATTAGCTACCCGTTAAATTCATTTGCACTTAGCTTATTTTATTATTTCTCTCAGTTATAATTTTAAGATGACAAATTGTGAATAAATATTAAATTTAATAGAGGTGGAATGAAGTTTGATGATCCCTAAAGAGTTAAATAAATTGAGTCATACCGTTTAAATGAATTATTCCAGCTTATATTATTCATTTTAACAACAAAATGAAATAGAGAATGAATGAATTCTGATTCCATTTTGATGATTCCGTGTGCAAAACACAATCATAGAATAAATAAATATTGGTTAATTACCAGGAGGAGCGAGGAGAAAATACTGACCTCTATCTATTTTAGATATCAAATTTAGCAGCCAACTCACTTGATTGATTACGGCCTCTTCTCAACCCAAACACAATCATCCCGGGGGCTAGCTATAACTTCTTTATATAGAGAGAGTGTTATGTTAGATTGGACATCCAACTATAATTCACAATATGTATTTAGTTGGAAGACCACATAATAATTAGGTTTAAGTCAATTTTAGTTTTAAAATGTAACACCTCACTTAGCTAGGCTCTATACATACGCTACAAATTATTGCCATTATAAAAATTAAGTCTTCTCCTAATAAAAAATAAAAAAGTCTTCTGCATATGGCCATTGGAAAAGACACTCAAGAAACGTGATAGAAGTTTTTGTGCAATCATTATTGTTTCCGTCAAATAAATATAAATTTCCATGTAAGTTTATTTCCTTGTTGACTCTTCTTTTCGTTGTATTTATAAATATGATTTTCCACAGAAGAATAGTCATATGTTGGACTTCCATTTATATTTCATTTTCCACATCTCTATTTATGACTAGATATATAGCTTTTCCTTGGCCAACACGGCCCTCACAATTAATGACTGGTTTAAGTCTATTTTAATTAATTATATGTCCCAATATTCCTTTGCTAGCAAAGACTCAAGAGTCGTGAAGAAGTTTTTTTTTAACTGCTAATAATTGCCACAATTATTGTTATAAAGAAAAATTATTATAGTTTGCAAGTGAATAAAGTCATGATAAATATTTAAATATCTACAACCACATATATAGAGTGATAAGCAAATGAGATTTTAAAATAAAAAAATATTTGAAAAATTAAACGATCATGAATTTTATGCACATCAATAATATATCTAAAAATATATTTAAAATTAATTTTTTATAACTAATAAATCGAATAAATATATATATATATATATATATATATATATATATATATATATATATATATATATATATATATATATATATATATAAATAGTTAATATTCAAAATTATTTGAATTAAGAACGTACAAAATTCTTCTATTATAGTGTTAGCTAATATTCCCTTCTCTTTGTCCTTCCATCATTCCATTCCATTTGAATAGGAAAAAAATTTGAAAGCGATTATGATTTAAAAACTAAGAGATAAAAGTAAAGAAGTTGATGTAAAAATATTGAAATAGAATAGTACATTCCCAGGGTATTAACAAAAAAGGAAAAATATCAATACTAAGAATAAGGTTAAACAACCGGTATTCTCTAAGGCTTCAAGGCATAAAGTGCAAAGGCAATAAAATTAGGAAACAATTCATTTCTTTTGCAAAAAAAAAAAAAAAAAAAAAATCTAAAGAAGGATTGTCCTAGATACATCAACTGTTGTATTAAGAAAGATATACTTAACTTTGTTAGTTCAGAAGTCAACCTAATCACTATACCTAATGACACTTGATGGATATATAAATACTAGTGTCACTACTCACATAAGCATCACCATGCAGGATTGCCTCTAAAGTCGAGTATCAATTAACGATAAAAGATACATCTATATCAAAATTGATAAGAAGGATAAAGTAGAAGTAAGTAATAGGTGTTTTTAGAGTTTATTTTAGGACCAACATATATTTAGATTTAGAAAATATATTTGTCGTGTCATCTTTTAGACAAAACTTAATTTTTGTTTCTTGTTTGGACAAATATGATACTTTTGCTTATTTGAAAATGGAATGTTAAGCGTTTTTTCAAAATTCAATTTTGGTTGGTACTGATTCCTTAATTGATGAACTATATGAGTTAAATAATGTGGCTCTTATTGACAACATAATAATGCATAGTATATATAAAGTATAGTTTAACTAACGAGAATTCATCCATATTGTGGCATAGAAATTAGGATATATTTTTAAATAATGCATAGAAAGGTTAAATGTCAAAATTAATTATTAATTCTCTTGAATGCTAGACTTTAATATATGCATTAAGTATGTTAAGGAGAAGACAACTAACAAGCAAAATAAAGGTGTAATTCGGTGTGGTCAAGTCTTAGAACTAATATATATGGATATATATCTAAGTCATTGCCTAAGGTTTTATAGAATGGTCAAATATACTTTATTAGTTTTATAGATGATTATTCCCGATATGGTTATTTGTATCTAATCCATGAGAAATCACAATCCCTGAATATTTTTAAATTCTTTAAAGCCGAAGTTGAAATCAACAGGCAAAAACATTAAGAATGTAAGATCTAGTCATGGTGGTAAATACTATAGCAAATCCAACAAATTAGGTGAACAATATCGGGGTTATATGTGGAATCCCTTGTTGAGTATAGTATTGTAGCTCAATATATTATGTTTGGTAGTCCTCGTTAGAATGATGTAACTAAGTGACGAAACTAAACCCTTAAAGACATTATGAGAAGTATGATGGGCTTTTCTTCCCTACCGGAGTCTATGTGGTGAGACACTCAAGACGACAATGTAATTAATAGAGTAGTTAGTAAGACATTGACCAAAACTCCATATGAATTAGGTACTAGTAAAAGATCTAGTATTAGACATTTATATCTTTGGAATTGTTTAGTTAAAACTAGGCTTTATAAGCCTAATCAAAGAAAATTAGACTCTAGAATAGTTAGCTATCATTTTATAGGATACTCTGAAAAGTTAAGGGACTTTAAGTTTTATGATTCCTCAAGCAAGTCTTCTTTGAGACATGCAATGTTGAGTTTATTGAGAACAGTGAAAATACTAAAGTTAGAGATATATTATTTAAGGAGGAGATCATTGACAATCCTACTATGACCACTATTATTGCAGCTGACAATGGAATGGTAATCTTTTTTTTGTACATTTGGAACTATAAAATCCAATAAGAGTAGTGGGCCAAGATATTACTATGTCCCCTCCAATACAAATGGGGAAACAATCTGCTTAAGTTGAAGGGTTCCCTCTTATAGTTGAGCAAGTGTCCCAATTGTTGGAATTATTGCATCTAATATGATTTGTATGAATTTAAAATGTTGTAAATAAAATTATAAATGTGGAACTTACAGCGATTCGTCAGAATCTTCACGCTTCCGAAGATGAACAACTTCTGGGAGAGATCTTTCGATCCGAAGCTTGCCATCTAAAGAACGATCACGTACTCAAACCGTTCTTACTCTTCCATAAACCAAGATCCGACGTCTTGGATGTTCTCCGACCTCGACACAGAGTCTCGACAATGCTTCTGTAGCGCTTTTCTGATCTCTCACTCACACTCTACCTCTTGCCTTCACACTCTAGCCTCCACACACTTGCACATCACTTAGATGCCTTTGCCTTGCTTGAACGCATCCTTTTATAAGGATCAATGCAACACACGAAATGCACTAAGTGCATTTCGTGCGCTGCAATCACACGTTACCTTCATGGCAACGTGTTAGCAGTTTTTTTTTTAAAACTGCTGTCTATATCTTTAACTCGTCCAAGTTATGCTACATAGGCAAATGGTCACTTAGATAAATAAGAGGTATTTAGCCACATAGACTAAATAGAGCCAGAGTCTATAGTCACATAGACTAATAGAACAGAGATCAATAGCCACAAAGACTAATAGAACAATCAATTCATACTTAGAAAATGGTTCGTGCGACATCGAGCACACTGAACAATCTAATACTAAGAAAGTTGTTACATCTTACATAGTTGCTTATAGAAAGATCAATGCTAAGAAAAGTTATTACACCTAACTTAGCCGCTCCCCAAATGATACATAATCATTCTCTGAATGACACATGCATAGTCATATTTCCAGGTGGCACATAGTCGTTCTCCATGTGATAAAAAATCATTCTTCTGGTGGTACACAACCATTTTCTTGGATATATCCATGTCTTACTATTTATCTAGATTAAATAATTTTCATTTATATCAATATCTGTAATCTCTCATAATGACCATCATGTCAAGAGTATATTCCATATTGTCAATATTCACAATCATTTCTATACACAACAGAAATGGATCGACCAGTGAATAATTATCAAAAAAATATAAATCTATTTAATCTTCCTTTTTAGCTTGAATCCATTCATTTTAATCAGTCATTTTTCTAGTCATGTTCCATAGACCGAATCATTCATAGTCAATAGGTTTACATTGTCACGCTAGAGAGTATATTTGTCCGTCAATCGGACTGTACCCTCTTGTGACAATATAAAAAACAATACCGATACAAGGCCCAAATAACTGCTGGGACACAAAAACCATAAGTCACAGTGAAATAACATTGACAAATAATAGAAATACAAGGACATGAAGATGCACTTCGAAGTGACTTTAACACAACAAAAAAACATAATCGAAACCAACATCCAAACCAAAACCATAAAAAATGCCAAATACATAACACCACCACCATATACCAAAATACGGAACAAATATAGAATAAAATCCAAAACATACAATCATCAGGGATTCAACCCAAAATGCACCATATGAGATGGAATCGCCAGATAGACCTCCAAGCTCCTTATGACATCCTCTACCTGCTACCTTGGTGATAGGAAAATCCAAGTTCTGTGATGGTGAGTATAAGACTCAGTGATATATAAAAGATAGTGCATGAATAATATATAAGCATATGGAGATCAATAGACATATAGTCTTAAAGGTAATAACAAATAAACATCAATATAAATCTAATCAATGCATATACCAACCTGACGCATCAGATATAACGTAATGTATTGACATACATGAAGGTCTGTAATGATACAACTCATAATAACCTGAACAAGTATATAATAATGTAACACATACAAATAACATGCCTGAACAATATCACACCTGTGATAAACACATAATCATATAAACAATGTATAATCAAATGCACATAACAACCTGATCCAACTCATACCCAAATACACCACATACAATAGTATAGAACATGCAAATGATATGTATAATGATGTACAAACATATACAACAATCATAGCTCAACCAAATGCAACATCTCACAAGCATATGTAATATGTATCACACACATATATGAGCTACCACACATGACAATGCATATGCAATATGTATCACACACATATACGAGTCATCACACATGACAATGCATATACATGGTCACTGCCTGCACACCCCTCTCGCTACCATGACCCCGTGTGGCCTAGGTGACACGACATGATAACTATCCCAACTCTAGCTACTACTACTCTCGAGTGGTCGAATGGGTAGTATGAGTAAGTAGCTACAAGCTATACAATAAGGGTCCCTGTTGCTAGCCACTCAAACTATTACTATCCATGAGTGGTCGAGTATTGCACGACAGGATAAGCTGCACGCAACTCCAACTACCACTATCACACAGTGGACGAGTGTGGCACAATAAATAAGCTGCACTCAACTCCAACTACCACTACCCCGAATGGCCGAGGAGACAGTAATAACTGACAACTCTCTCAACCACAAGGGAGACCAAGTCGACAGCATGCATATAATGTGATGATGCACAACTCCAAGCACATAAACCCATAACACGCTCTCTATCTCACAGAGAGTCATATACAACAGACAAACAACTATGCTAGAACCTCCAGTCCGTAAATAGAACTCTACCGATAATCCACTCAACCATACATAGAAGCATGATCAACAAGAGACACACAATACAAGGTAATATGATAAGACAATCAAGTCTACATTTAAAACCATCACCTACCCTCAATGATATAACTTGATGACCTAATCCAATACTATAACTGTACTCAACAACATGTACTTATGCAATACATATATATATATATATATCAACCAAACATAATATATATAATCAACAACAGTGATGAAACGAGACTGTATAGATAACGAATGAGCATCTCAAAGTTTAACAACTAAGTATCAAGCACAGGAATAATAAGAGTGAAGTCAAGGTAATGATATTATCATCATCACCAAAGCTCATGCACTAAGATCATCGATCTACTGAACCAAAGGAAGGAATTACCCACATAGTATGTAGACAGTGCTGATTGTATTCACGTCTGCGAACCTGCCTCGTATCAAAGTTTTGAAATCGTAGAATGCCAATATAACCAAAGTAAACTAATCTCCACTAATCACCCATATAATCCAACAATAACACCACTATAATAATAATCATGGAACAATACCGTTAGTGTATCACTATGGCACATATAGATCTGGACTTACCTCACGCTGATTCAATCTCACCCAGCTTCTCGATTTGCTTAAAAAATCCGATTTGCATCAAACAATTGGACTGAAGGCAACACCCAACTCCAATTGTCCTCTGCAGATATATCAATCCTAATTCATCAATTGCATAACCCAACAACAATCTAAAATCCTTACTAACCACAATTTCAACCACCGTGCTTACCTAACATTGCTTCAATCACCCACAGCTAATCCAGAAATAAAACCTATTGTCTGGCGATGACAAGGTCCAGGTAGACGACAATGACGAACTTGGTAGTGGCTGAGGTAGATGGCGTCGTCAATCTGATCACAGTGGAGATGAAAGGCAATGTCAAGCTGAACTCAAGGAAAGACGGTTGACTTCCACTGTGGCCCTCAAGCCTTGTTACGAACTCATGTCCTAAAGCAAAGACACCCCAATCTCCCCTCAAGCCTTAGTCACTGATCTCCTAGACTGGTGGCAGTGGTCGTGGAGACGAACCGACAATAGTTGATGCTGCTCATAAGAGAGAGGTCGATGGCAATTTGACACAAACAGGGGTGTTCGACGACGATAGCTCGGTCGCTCACGGCGAAAAGCTGAGCAAAGAGAAAGCGATCCACAACTGGTGTGGCATGAGATGGAGCACGAGAAGCCAACAATCGAAGAGATACCTCTCTCGCAGTGGCACCTTTCCCCAGAGGCGATTGACAAGGAAGATCGCCGGTGATAGTGGCGATCGGATGCAATGACAGCATTACCGAATCAAGTTTCCGCTAAGAGAGTCGACGGATGGGAAAAGGGAGGCAGTGATGAGTTGAGCTTAGGTGGCGGTGAAATCGGGAGAAAGAAAAGGAAATCGAAAGAGGAATGAGGGATCGAGAGAAGTGGAATGGCAGTCGAAGAAATGGAGCTGCAGCTCCGTCGTGGCTGAGCTTGCGGCGAGGGCACAACAGCGATCGCGAGAGGGCAGGAGGCACCTCCGTTGTCCGTCGAGTGGTGGAGATGAAGAGAAGAAACACGCTATCGGGAGAGGGAAGAGGGGTTATGGCGTGAGAAATGGGAATCGAGAGAAATAAGGAGAAAAGAAAACCAAACCTAGGTTTTCTTAACTTAGGTTTCCTTATATACTTTAGGTTAATGAAACCGATTAATTCCTTAATAACAATTAACCCAAGCAGGTTTTAATAAAACCTATTAAATCTTTCCCCCATAAATTATCTAAACATTTCCATTTTTTTCAGAAAAATTCCTGAAAAAAAAATTCTATAAGGTAATTTCTTAATCAACCATTTATTATTTTGGTGTCATATTTTACAAACATGCTAAAGTAGTAGACCCTGATTAAAACTTTAAGTAGACAACTAGAAAAGCAGGGATTAACATATAATCTCAAAGGGCTCACATAGTAGAGAAGCAGAGATCCATTCTCCTACTACCTTTATTGTCGTCTTAGCACATGTGGTATGAATTATATGTTATGATGTTATTCTCTTTACTAATAAAGAGCACATGTTTTCATCAAATTAACATCGTACAAATTTCGATCTAGACACACTACAAGAATAATAATCTATTATGATATTTTCTTAACGACATTTATTTTATAATGTAGTTATAAACATTTTATAAGGACACTTATTAAAAGTGATTATTGTTAAAAAAAAAATCCAATTAGATCCCTTTTAATGACATATTTAATAAATATCATTATAGATACTAAGTTTATATATATTTAAAAAAAAAATAGGTTAAATAATTTCCTTCGCCATTCCCTAATTTCCAAAACCTCCGCCGTTCTCCGCTGCGCGCTCGTCCGTCCCTTCTTCTTCCACGCTGCCTTCTCACAATTGCTCGCCCTCCGTTCATTCTCTTCCTTTTCCGTCGGTCATTGCTCGACCTCCGTCTGTCGACCATCGTCCATCGTCCATCGTTCAACGTCCTGATTCCATCCCAACAGGTTCTATAAAATACCGCAAAAAGATGGCTAAAGGGTAATATTATTAGTGGGTTAATTAAAAATTTTTAAGGGACGGTTAGAGATTTATTTTAAACCTAACCTAGCCCAAGAGTTTAATGGTTTAATTGAATCTAGGTTTAATCGAACCAAGGGTTAAATTGCTGATAGGGTTTGAAACCCAACCCATTTTCCCCAAACCCGACCCACTTGCTTTTAATGCTGACCCATTTTTAGCCGTCTCCTCATTTATTTTTTCCGTTTTCTCGCCCAAGCGGTTTCCGAACCGCGATTTCTTCCCCGACTCCTCCTTCTTCTGTGTGATCTCTCTGCTTCTTGCCGCTCTCTCCTTTTCTCTGCAAGCGATGCCAACCACAATCGTTCCCTTCATTGCGAGCGTCGATCTTCTTCCTCCCTGCTGCAAGCGGCGGTGAGTGAGTTTCCTCGCTGATGCCACGGATGAGCCAGAGCAGCAAGAGAGTACACGTGGCCGAGAGTTCGGGTCGACAGCAGTTCGATCAGGAGTTGCCCTTCCCGATCGTTGCCGGAGCAAGGTAAAGCATTGTCCGTTCTTTGTTTCCCTTTATCTTGAAAGGGATCCTCCTGTGAATGCGTCCCTTCGTGTTTAGGCAGTGATCTTGAGAGCGGATTTCTCTGAGGAACACGGGATAGGAGGAAGGGGGGCTGCCGATGGAGTTTCTAGGGCTGGTAAGCTGTGATTTACCCTTTTCTCTTCATCTATATTGTTGTGTTATATGTTGAGTCAACGTTTTTGGGGTTGATCGATTACTGTCGATGGTGCCTACCGAATGGGTGGCTGAGTGGTTGCGAGCAGGGGAATTGCTGACTTTGAGGGCTATTCCGATGAACAGAGAAAGCTGTGAAGGGGTCGATGGCAGTATGGATTGGAATGGGGGGTTGAGGTTGAGGTAAGGTTTATGTTGATCCATGATTTTTTCATGTTTTGTATGCTACAACATGGTTGTTTGTGGTGATTTGGTTGTCGAATAAGGTTGTGCTACTTTGTTTGGAGGTTTTCTAGCCTGTGGATGAGTTGTGTGATTCACTTCGGGTTGGTCAGATCTTCAAATTAGTGTGAACATGGTTGTAAATGGCTGTGGATTAAGTTGGGTTGCGATGAGGATGTCAATTAGGGTGGTTAGATCCATAAATTGATGAAATTGTGAGTTGTGAGGGATGTGGTGGATTAATTTATGAAGAAAGGAGTATATTGATCTATAGTTGGTTGTGCTGTTGAATTTGGTGTGGATAGATGTGTGTGTGATGATGATCTGCTCTGTAATTGTGTATGGAGTTGAATGTTGTAGGTTAGCATATTCGTTAATTAGAAACGGTGGGTTTAATTACGGTATTAACTGTACAAGCTAAGGGATTAATGTAAAGGCTTGATTAGGTTAATTGGATAATTAGATCAATCTAGTTGATCGGGATACGAAGTCAATATAGGATTCGATTCGATCATTTGTTGTATGCTTGCACTTAACCATATTGTTATGATATGTGCAGGACGTGGATACGAGACAGGACCGCGGACGTGAAGTTATTATTATTACGAGCTTTATCGCAGGTGGGTAATATTTCCTACCCTGGTCAGGTAGTAGCTAAACCCTGAAGTAAATAACTTCATATTGTTATCACTTTGACCTTGACTCCACTCTAGTTTTTCGGATGCTTGATACTTGCCTTTGCACTTAAATACTCTATTATTGTTGTTATCTATTCATTCATCTTTGTTATGAATTATAGATGTTATGGTAAGTGGACTTGTAGTGGTTTACCTATGTGTACGTAGCTAAATTCGATTGTAAAACTGAATTGTGCAATCTAGATAAATCATCCGGGGATGAGTAGGATTCTAGAAGTAATGTTAAGTTTCCATGTTATATCCTGATGATGTGTACATATCTACTATGGATCATGTAGTCGTGTATGGACGTGTGATTATCGATACAACGTTGCTACGGATCGGTGGTCCTAGCTTGATTATGATCAGTCGAGTATGACTCTCTGTAGGATAGAGAGTGTGTTGATTAGTCGAGTATAACTCTCTGCAGGATAGAGAGTGTTATGATCAGTTGTGTATGACTCTCTGCAGGATAGAGAGTGCGTTGATCAATCGAGTATGACTCTCTGCAGGATAGAGAGTGTTATGATCAGTTGAGTATGTGTGATTGTGCATTCATGCCATTTACATGCATGCTGATAACTTGGTCTCCCTTGTAGTTGAGAGGGTCGTCAGTCATCCTGCCTCCCAGTGTCACACCCCGAGGGAGTCCCCGCCAGACAAAAATCCGGCAGCATCTCCCCTGTACGGGTGACAATACCAATTTTTCATACAAGGCCTACACGACCACTATACATCGGTCAACACGATCGGAATCCAAACAACCCATGCAGATAATAAAATAGGCCTCAGACCCTCAATCAAAGTAAATAATAAACCGTCTACAACAACTAGACTTACCCCTTCTGCCCTTTGGGCAGGAATCCCAACCAAAACCAATCGAAACAAAAATCCGAATAAAGGTCCATAAGGACACCAAATATCCACGAGTACATAAATTCAACTCCAATCCTAAACATATCTTCTAATCAAGAATATCTGAAACCATAAAAAACAAATAACCAAATAAAACTTTCACGACGAGTGGGGTTTGGCAGCTGTACTCTCATGACAGCTTTATTCTGAAATAGATATAAATCAACGGGGTAAGTTCAAAGAACTCAGCGGATATAGTCGATATGCAAAGTAAGATATAGCTAACAATAAGAATCATGCCAGTACTGTTGGTGAAATCGGCCCAGGTTGACTCGAGTTTGACTCGAGCAGTACCTTAATAGTATTTTGATGATAGATAAAACTCATAACATGGGATTGTCATGGGAAAGTCCAACATGGGGTTGGCATGGAAAATCCAAGCATGGAGCTTGGTGTGGAAGTCCAAGGGGGAAGCCTTGGCATGGGAAAATCCAAAGCATTGCGAAGCCGTGCGCTTGGTTCTTGGTGAGAAATGCATTGTGAAGCCGTGCGCTTGGTGCATGTGGGAAGTCTTGAGAACTTGGCAAGTTCACTAGGCTCGGGGTCCTTGAGTCGGTGAAGGATGATATTGCGAAACCGTGCGCTTGGTGCATCCGAGGGACCGCCGGACGGGGAACGAATGGAGTGAGCCCAAAGGGAAGCATACTTCTAGGGCATGAGACGCGAAAGATGCCATTGTGAAGCCGTGCGCTTGGCGCATCCGAGGAACGTAGGCCGAGGGAAGAGTGCTTTGGTGGGGAACTCCATGAGGGATAAGGTGGACTTGGCCAAGTGGCTAAGACTGAGTGTCGGAGGCTCAAACTGGTGTTTGAGGGTTTACCCGACAGTCAGATGCTCAAACAACTTGGTGTTTGAGGTTTTGCCGAATGCCGACCGGGCATATTGCCGGTTCGACCGTCCAAGTCGACTAGGGTTTGACCGAGTGTAAGGCAGATTTTGAAGCGGCCGATCGCCATGGACCGCAATGATCGCCGAGGGATGGCAGTTGATTGATGGGAGTGTCGTGAGCACAGAACGCTCCGTAGCCGACTGGGCGGTCGACTACTAGGTCACCAATCGGCTGCCATGGACTGACAGTCGATTGGTAGGTGATCCGTTGGAACTTATCCGACATGGATCTGGCCATTGTGAGATAACGCCATGTGGGCAATGATCGGGCCTTTTGGCAAGAGGATGCTAGCGAAAAATAGCTCGATGCAGGTTATAAAAGGAGCTCGAGATGGAGGTGTTTGCAAAGATTTTTGTGAAGATATTGGAGGGGAATTGCTGCTGCATTCCAGTCCTTCAAGAGCCATCCAAAGCAAGCAACAAGAAAGGGTTCAAAGCTAAGAGTTGTAAAGTGTTCTTTACTTGTATTTCTTAGTGTCTTTGTATTTCTTGTAGTATTACTGTTGTAATAGCTTGTACGAGGTTTCTCCACCTCCGACGTGTTGTCGAGAAGGAGTTTGAGTATTGCCGTGTGCATCTCTAGAGCTCGTTGAGCTCGCCCCGTGGAGTAGGAACCCTAAGGTTCCGAACCACGTATATGCTTGCATATTTTGGTGTGCTTGTATTGTTGTTAGTATTATTATTGTTTCTATTATTTCTGTTGCGCTAACGACAATCGTAGACAAGCAACGCAAGAAGAACGAACGAATTACGTCATCGTACGAAAGAGGGCTATTCACCCCCTCTAGCCGGTCGATCGATCCCCTACAAGTGGTATCAGAGCCAAGGTTGCTCTTCAAGGACTAACCGCTGTGAGAGAACTACAAAATGGCCGGCTTCATCCATCCATCGAAATTCGATGGAGATTTTGCTTGGTGGAAGAAACGGATGGAGGTATATCTTGAAACCAATTTTGATTTTATGATTATTGTAGAAAATGGTTTTGAGATGCCTAGGGACAAATACAACAAGCCAATTGAGAAGTCAAGGTGGACCCAAGACCAAATTAAGGACTTCAAGACAAATCTCGAGGTAATAAAATTATTTAGTGATTTATTACCTAATCATATTTGGTCTAGATTGGGTGACTATAGGGATGCAAGGGAGCTATGGAATAAGATAACAAAATTCCAAGAAAACTCCCAACCGGCACAAGTAGAGGAGAATGCCGAGGAAGAAGCACCCACACCATTTGAAGATATTGATGATTTAGTGGAGACCTCCACCTCTAGCATTGAGGGGGAGGAAAGGATTTCCATTCCAGAGCAAGATCAAAATGAAGCTTCTACCTCCGAAAGAAGTGAAGAGGCCTCCACTACCTCCCTAGGTGACTCAAGTATTATAATTTTAAATAAAGATCACATAATATGCTTTGAGTGTAGGGAGAAAGGGCATTACAAGAGCAAATGCCCTAAATTGGCTAAGAAAAAGGCATCGACACCAAAAGTCAACCAAAAGTCAAAGGATGTCGGAGTCCTCACAACTAGAAGCAAAGAGCACATTGTGTGCTTTAAATGCAATCAAAAGGGGCACTATCGAAGCCAATGCCCTAGGGGGAGGAAGAAAGGGTAAGAAGGTGTGACTCATGTAGGGGGAGCTTCTAAAGCTAACCCTAAGGTACATTTAAATAATGCACCTTCAATTTCTAGGGTCAAAAAGCATGCTAAAAATTATTTTAGTTCTCTTGCTATTATCAATGAAAAGCATGCTAGGAGAAACAATAAGGTTTATTGCTTAGGTGATAAGCATGTTAGTTTCTCTAAGGACAAACCTAGGACCAATAACACTAGACCTATTTTACCTATGGAGTCAATTAGGAGAATTGAAGAAAACTTGGGTGTTAATCCCAAGAAATCTAGGCATATGCCTAAGAAGAAAACCAACTCCCAAAAGATCAATGAAAAATCAAAATTGGGAAGATTAGAGGTGGAAAATCAAGTCTTGAGGTCAAGACTTGAGAAAATGGAGAAAACCCTTAGAATCATAGAAAACTCAATTCTAGGGTCAAATGCTCAAAAATCAAGACCTAGGAAACAAGAAGTGTCCAAGGGCAAGAAGGGTTTGGGTCACAAACCTATGTCCTATCATAATGTTCCATTTAATTATGGAACAACATCTAGGTCTAGAAAAACCAAGGCTAATAGGGAAGTCATCCCTAAGTCTAGCCATGGTATGTGTTTAGTGGCTAAGACCTCAAAGAAATCAAATGTAGCCACTAAGAAGGTCAAAGGAGGAGTCACCTCTAGAGTTGACCTAGGAAAGACCCAAAAGACTATGACTTTAAAGCCTAAAAGGGGCATTAGAAAGGTATCTAGGGAAGTTATCCCTAGGGAATATCTTGTTAACCCAAGGAGCTCCAATAGGTATTGGGTTCCTAGAAGCGTGATCGATTCACACTAGATGAGTTAGAGTGTGTCAACCCTAAATGGATGGGTAGTTAACCTAGCCATGGTGAGTTGACACATTAGGATGTGCCAATATGTTTGAGAAGTTTAAAATGATTTAAATTGGCACAATTAGGTCTTAGAGGTATTGGTGTGCCATTTTGGATTTATGACACACTTGGGAGCTAAATGGTTTAAGGCAAACTGAATTTAATCCCTAGAAATGGCAAATTGATTTTAACACTTAGGTATTCTATACCTTAGTATATTTTACTTGCCATGCTTTATTTGCCTTGCCATGTCATGACATCATTTTCATTTTTATCTCTAAAAATGTCATGATCATGTTTAGACTTATTTTTATATGTGTCATGTATGCTAAAGTTTCATTCACATGTCATGACATCATGATTTTGACATATGTTTTCATTTATATCATATCTATGCCATAATCATTATCATGCATAAAATAAAATGAAATTAAGGACTATGACATGATTTGATGGGAATCAAATAATATTGCCTAGAAATATGTATGAGACCATTAAAGAACAAAAACCCACATCTCACTAGATTAATTGCCTTGAATATGTTTTACACATCTAGATATAAGTGAGATGCTTTAGGAAAAGAAATTAAAGGTTTTGAAAACATCTTGAAAACATTTTGAAAAACCTTGGTGAAGTCTATCTTTTGATAGCTATCACCATTGAATGGGATGATACAAAGAGGGCTTATTATTGAAGCTTTTCTAAACTTTTGGACTTTGTATCAATATCCTAATTTAGTGGATAAAATAATTTTCAAATATTTTTCACCCATAGTGTTTATGATAAGTAATATACATACCAAATTTTAAGATTTTTAAACTTATGTATATTTACTTACGAATTTCAGAAATTCATTTATGAAATGCTAAAACTGAATGAATATGATCGCCATGGACCGGCAATGATCGATGGGGGTGGCAATGATCGATTGATTTCAATGATCGCCTAAGCTGATTTCGGGTAAATCTTGTTGGTTAGGCTCATGTTCAGCTAGGTTAAAGTCCCCTAACCACTCCTAACCCTAGGATATGCTTGGGAGAGCATTAGAAAGGGTGGAAATCCATTGGACATGGATTAGAAGATGGGTTTAGGGAGAGTATCAATTTTAAGGTGGAAAAAAGTTCATTGTTGAACTTTGCCTTAATTTTGATTGGTAAAATGTTCCTATTGGCTTAGGGACTCTCCAAGGACATTGTTGGTGCAATGGTCAAGGGGGAGCAAGCCTCTAGGGAGAGGTATCCATCATGGGAAGATGGATGTGTATTTCCTCATGGGAGGAAAATTGGGTTGCCTCTCTTAAGTGATATGGGATCACTAGAAAGATTGAGGGCATGCCAAGGGGAAGATTGTAAGATCTCATTGGGATATGAGACATTGAAACCCTTGAGGACCTTTTTGATGTAATATCAAAAAGGGGGAGAAGTTACCAAGTTACCAATTAGGGTTCGTTGTAATTCTCATTGGGATATGAGAATTGCCAATATGGGAGAATTGGTAGACTTGAGATGGTAGTTTTGTCAATCATCAAAAAGGGGGAGATTGTTGGTGCAATCGGCCCAGGTTGACTCGAGTTTGACTCGAGCAGTACCTTGATAGTATTTTGATGATAGACAAAACTCATGACATGGGATTGTCATGGGAAAGTCCAACATGGGGTTGGCATGGAAAATCCAAGCATGGAGCTTGGTGTGGAAGTCCAAGGGGGAAGCCTTGGCATGGGAAAATCCAAAGCATTGCGAAGCCGTGCGCTTGGTGTTTGGTGAGAAATGCATTATGAAGCCGTGCGCTTGGTGCATGTGGGAAGTCTTGAGAACTTGACAAGTTCACTAGGCTCGGGGTCCTTGAGTCGGTGAAGGATGACATTGCGAAGCTGTACGCTTGGTGCATCCAAGGGACCGTCGGATGGGGAGCGAATGGAGTGAGCCCAAAGGGAAGCATACTTCTAGGGCATGAGACGCGAAGGATGGTGTTGCGAAGCCGTGCGCTTGGTGCATCCGAGGGACGTACGCTGAGGGAAGAGAGCTTTGGTGGGGAACTCCATGAGGGATAAGGTGGACTTGGCCAAGTGGCTAAGACTGAGTGTCGGAGGCTCAAACTGGTGTTTGAGGGTTTACTCGACGGTCGGATGCTCAAACAACTTGGTGTTTGAGGTTTTGCCCGACAGTAGTCGACTGGCACAGGTGCCAGTTCGACTGGTCCAAGTCGACTAGGGTTCGACTGGTGTAAGGCAGGGTTTTGTGCTTGGCAGTTGACTGCCATGGACTGGCAGTCGACTGATGTCGACAGCAGTGGATTGCTGAGGGATGGTAGTCGATTGATGAGAATGTCATGAGCACAGAACGCTTCGTATCCGATCGATCGATTATTAGTTACGTTACCGCGCTGGACCGGGCAAATGATCGTAGGTGATCCGTTGGAACTTATCCGACGTGGATCTGGCTGTTATGAGACAACGACTACAGGGGCAGACGACTGGGGCCTTTTGGCAGTCGACTGCTAGGCGCAAAAATAGCTCGATGCAGGTTATAAAAGGAGCTCGAGATGGAGGTTTTTGCACAGACTTTTGTGAAGCTATTGGAGGGGAATTGCTATTGCATTCCAGTCCTTCAAGAGCCATCCAAAGCAAGCAACAAGAAAGGGTTCAAAGCTAAGAGTTGTAAAGCGTTCTTTACTTGTATTTCTTAGTGTCTTTGTATTTGTTGTAGTATTACTGTTGTAATAGCTTGTACGAGATTTCTCCACCTCCGACGTGTTGTCGAGAAGGAGTTTGAGTATTGTCGTGTGCATCTCTAGAGCTCGTTGAGCTCGCCCCGTGGAGTAGGAACCCTAAGGTTCCAAACCACGTATATGCTTGCGTATTTTGGTGTGCTTGTATTGTTGTTAGTATTATTATTATTTCTATTGTTTCCGCTGTGCTAATGACAATCGTAGACAAGCAACGCAAGAAGAACGAATGAATTACGTCATCGTACGAAAGAGGGCTATTCACCCCCCTCTAGCCGGCCGATTGATCCCCTACAAGTACAGTCTCACATATAGGGTATGCAAGAAAGAAATACAAAAGGACTATACTTACTTGAATCTCCTACCCTGATATAGGAGCATGTGCCATACTATAAGAGATAAAGTCATCACCATATACAAATATGAATCATGTATGCATGATAATCATATGCAACATCCAAGGCATAAATAAAAATGCAGCAAACACAATACAAATGCTATCCATGTAAAATGCATGTGATGCACATGACATGGTCACCCCTGACACCAGTCAACTGCCTCACACACGATGGTGAAGCCAAGTGGGTAGGGCTATGACAACTGTGCACTCTGCCATCACTGCTTCTGAGTGACCGAGTGGACAGGATGCTGTCGGAGTACACCTATCCTCTTGCCCCAAACAGAGTGGGGGAGCTAAGCTCTCATCTCCCCGTGTCATAGACCAGAGGAGGGATCCCTGCCCGCTACCACGCTGCCTCATCGCTACCCATGAGCGGACCAGCAGAGCCTGACAGAGCAACTGCACACACCCTCCTGATGTCCCACTAACTCATGAGTGGCAGCGTGTGCAGGCCATGTAACTGGCTGCGGGCTCAACTATAAAGGAACCCCGTCCAGCCACCATGCAATCATGCAAGATGGTGCATGATACTAAAGCATGTAAATCCAACTAACAATACCTATCCGAATAATATGCACAATTAATAAGTACATATATATGATCCAAGTAACACAGGGAAGATATAATCATAACCGAGCAAATGCATGTATCAAGTAGGCACAAAAACATACTAGGCATATAAACATAAAAATTATTGCAAGCTATCCTAACTAGCATATCAACATGACTATATCTAGGAGATAAGTCAAAATACCCACCTGAATAAAAATGTCTGCAAGAATGAAATCGTCACGACCGAGGACCTGCCTCGTGACCGAAACCTGCATACAACATAACTATTGTTAAGCACAAAAATGGAATCCATCGACAAATCGAATACTTAATCGATTTCTTACATAAACCAACTAACCCAAATCAATTTCCAATTCCACTAATTTATCTAACCCTTTCACCTAATAACAGTCTTTTCGTCCAATTACTCTTCACTCGAATACACCTCTTCACTCGAATACACCATCCACGGACAGAACCAAAACCCAAATAGCTACCTCACATATCAAAACACATCCGGAACCATTCACAGCTCACTAATCATACCACTTATGATTGTACAACTGACACCAACCCAATCATAGCCTTTCACAACCTATGAACAACCCGAAACACCTTCTATACCCACCTCCTCCTTCACAACCGGCCAACAACTCCAAACTCAGCCCATTTACAGCCGTTCTTGCACGACCATCTCCAACTCTAAACGCACGACACCCCCAAATAAAACCCTCATAGCCCCTCTCAGCCGACCCCAATTCCTTCCCTACTGTCCTATTCTCCGGAACCATCCACACTCACCGATAACCGTCCAAAATCACAGATTCACCACAGCAACATACACCTGCACAGACAGGAAACAAGAGGAAACTAGGTATTTACCGAAAGCTTCTCCCTCACCAGTAGCCCTAAATTCACTAGCTCGCGACATCGAGATCACACCCCAAATCAAGACGCAATGGGTGACTCGACAGTGTGCACGCGAGGATGAAGGGAGAGGAGCGGTGCCAGCTGCTGTAGAGAAATTGGCGACCGTAAGGCTCGGGAAGAAGGGCGTTTGGGAACGGCGGCCGGTGAGTCGCGCGTGAGAAGAGAACGAGGAAGAAGGGCCTCTGAAGAAGGCTCATGGCGATTTTATAGCTGTGCGCATGCACTACCGAGGTCGGAGGAAGAGGAGAACGGCGAGCCGTCGTTCTGCCAAGCCGTCTGGATACGAGCAGCAGAGAAACCGGCGGAGATGCGGGCGCAGAGGGAGGAAGAAAACGGGAGTCATCTGCCGCGAGAGAACCGTCGGAGGAAGAAAAGGTTCGCGAGAGAAAGGCAGGCGCAGCGGGGGAAGAAGGAGTTATCACAGAAACCATCGCGAGGGGAAAAAGCATCGGGTGCGGCGGGGAAAGAAAAGGGGAAATAGAAAAACTTAGGTTAATATCGCCTATTAATCCCCTTAAATAAACTCCACCAAAGTCTATTTATTTTATCCCCATTAATATCTTGTACGGGCTCTGTTTAAATCCAGAAAAAATCTGGAAAAATTCCTAAAATTTCCTAAAAATCTCAAAAAATTTCCAGGATTATTTCTCTAAATTTTTGGCCATTTAATTTAATATTTTAAATTTTTTGTATTTAACATTCTCCCCCACTAATAAAAATTTGGTCCCCAAATTTCCTACTCATATGCATAACAAGTAAGAAATACCACAAGTACTGAAAAATATATCTCACGTACCTTAAGTAAACAAGTGGGGATATTAAGCTCTGATCTTTTCCTCAAGCTCTCATGTAGCCTCCTCATCCGTGTGGTGACTCCACCCGACCTTGACAAGTCGCACAACCTTGTTTCGCAACTGTCGTTCCTTGAAATCCAAAATCCGTACCGGAACCTCTGCGTAAGTAGCATCAGGTTGAATGGAACCTGACACATCTGACAGAATATGTGTAGAGTCTGACACATACTTCCTCAGCATGGACACATGGAACACATCATGAATACTCGTCAAAGATGGTGGTAGTGCTAGATGGTAAGCGACTGCTCCGATCCTCTCCAAAATCTCAAACGGACCAATGTATCTAGGAGCTAGCTTACCCCGGAGGCCAAATCTCTTCACCCCTTTCGTGGGTGAAACTCACAGGAATACATGATCACCAATCGAAAACTCCAAAGGTCTCCGTCTCCGATCTGCATAACTCTTCTGGCGATCCTGCGCCTCTGCCATCCTACGTCTAATAGTACGGACCAACTCGCCATGCCGAGCCTCTGGGTCCTAGCAACTGGGCCTCCCCAACCTCCTCCCAGAGGGTGGGTGTACGACACTGTTTACCATACAATGCTTCATACGGGGCCATTTGGATAGTCGAATGATAGTTGTTATTGTAGGCGAATTCCACTAACAACAAGTGGTCCTCCCAGTTGCCCCCGAAATCTATAACACAGGATCTCAGCAAATCCTCTAGTGTCTGAATGGTCTGCTCAGACTGTCCATCTGTCTGCGAATGGAAAGCAGTACTAAAACGAAGCTGCGTGCCTAAGGCCTGCTGCAGACTCTGCCAGAACCGAGACGTGAACCGAGGATCTCTATCTGATATAATGCTCAAAGGAACACCATGCAATATGATGATCTCCCAACAATATAACTTTGCCAAACGATCCAGAGAGTCGGTCTTCCGAATCGCTAAGAAGTGTGCGGATTTGGTTAGTTGGTCAACGACTACCCAAATCGCGTCATGACCTTGACGTGTCCTAGGCAAACCCACTACAAAATCCATAGTAATGTGATCCCACTTCCACTCAGGAATAGGAATCCTCTGAAGTAATCCGGCTTGTCTCTGGTGCTCTGCCTTTACCTGCTGACAAATCAGACATCTAGCTACAAAATCTGCGATGTCTTTCTTCATGTCGTTCCACCAATACAAATGCTTTAAATCTCGATACATGCGGGTTCCGCCTGGGTGGATCACAAATCGAGAGCGATGAGCCTCCTGAAGTAACTCCTCCATGACCGGGTGAGACTGAGGTATGTATAATCTGCCCCGAAAATATATAATACCTTCGTCATCTCGGGTGAACTCAGTCTGCTGTCCAGAAGTTATCTGACTACCAATGAATTGTAAATGTTGATCACTGGCCTGAGCCTCCCAGACTCTCGTTCAGATAGACGACTGAGCAACCATGATAACCAGAATGCCCTGCTCTGTCGATTCCTGCTCCTCAAGGCTCAACTCAGAAAAACCCTGAATCAAATCCGTGACTAAAACTCGGAAGGAAGCTAAAGTCCCTTGGGTCTTCCGGCTAAGTGCATCGACAACCACATTGGCTTTCCCTGGGTAGTAGCTAATGGTACAGTCATAATCCTTCAGGAACTCCATCCATCTCCTCTGTCTGAGATTGAGTTCCTTCTACGTAAAAAGATATTTGAGACTCTTATGATCAGTGAGAATCTCAAATGTAATACCATATAGATGATGCCTCCAAATCTTCAAGGCAAAGATAATAGCGGCTAACTCAAAATCATGTACTCGGTAGTTTTTCTCATGCTCCTTCAACTGTCAAGAAGCATAAGAGACTACCCTGCCGTGGTGCATCAATATTGTGCCTAAACCCTGCAGAGACGCATCAGTATAAAGGACGAAACCATCGTCCCCTGATGGCAATACCAGAATCGATGCTGGCACCAATCTCCTCTTCAACTCCTGAAAACTAGTCTCGCATGCCTCTGACCACGAGAACTTCACGCCCTTTCTGGTAAGGCGTGTCAATGGCATAGCGATGCTCGAGAAACCCTCAACGAACCATCTGTAATAACCGGCCAAGCCTAGGAAATTGTGAACCTCCTGAACTGATTTCGACTGCTCCCAACTGGTGACAGTCTCGATCTTCTGGGGGTCAACTGAAATACCTCTACTAGAAACCACATATCCCAGAAAACCTACTGAGGGTAACCCGAACGCGCACTTATTTAACTTCGCATATAGTCGCTTTTGTTAGAGCCTATCCAAAACAAGGCGAAGATGCTGCGCGTGTTCCTCTTCGGAACGAGAATAGAATAGAATGTCATCAATAAAGACAATGACGAACCGATCTAGGAAATCCATAAATTCACGGTTCATCAAATCCATGAATACCGCTGGAGCATTGGTAAGCCCAAATGACATTACCAAAAACTCATAGTGTCCATATCTGGTACGAAACGCTGTCTTCTGAATGTCAGAATCTCTAACCCTTAATTGATGATATCCGGACCGTAGATCAATCTTAGAATATACTGATGTACCTCTGAGCTGATCAAAAAAGTCCTCAATATGTGGCAGGGAGTATTTATTCTTGATAGTAACGGCGTTCAACTACTTGTAGTCGATGCACAATCTCATCGAACCGTCTTTCTTCTTCACGAAGAGAACCGGAGAACCCCAGGGAGATACACTAGGGCGAATAAAACCTCTGTCCAAAAGTTCCTGAAGTTGAACCTTTAACTCATCCAACTCTCTCGGGGCCATACGATAAGGAGCTTTCGATGTCGGCGACGTCCCAGGAATTAACTCAATCATGAACTCCACTTGCCTTCTGGAAGGTAGGCCCGGTAACTCCTCTAGAAAGACATCTGGATATTCTCAGACAATAGGAATGTCCGCGATCTGAGAGTCACCACTGTCTTCTACATTGATCATAGATAATAAAAAACCCTGGCAACCGTGCAATAAAAGCTTCTGAGCCTGAATCACAGAAATGGTCGATATGCTAGTGAAATCCATGTGAAATGAGTGACCACCCTTGTCTGGCAATCAACTGTGGCATGATATGCTGACAGCCAATCCATGCCAAGGATAATATCAAACTCGACCATATTCAGTACCAATAAATCTATAGTAAGAATGATGTTACCAAAATCTAAAGGACAACCTCGGACCTCCTGGGTAACGTCCAATGTATCCCCGGACGGTAGGGAGACGGTTAATCACTGTGATCTAATAGTAGGTAGTCTACCAATCTCTCTCATAAATGTACGAGAAATAAATGAATGCGAACTGGCAGTATCAATTGGCACAATAGCTGAAAATGCATAAAGTGAAACCGTACCATGAAAAATAGATTCGCCGGCTCGCTGCACATCCTCTCTAGTAATCGCATGAATCCGCCCAATCTCCGGTGGAGGTGGAGGTGGTAGCACTGCCAGAGGTGGCTGTGCCTAGGCCTGAGACTGATACAAAGGTTGATATGAAGGCTGATACGAAGGCTAGTATAAAGGCTGGTAAGAAGGCTGCGACTGGTACTGTTCCGGTAACTGCGACTGGTACTGTTCCGGTAACTGCGACTGGTCCTAAACAAGTGGCGGAGGCCGCAATCGAGCATCAGACAATGGATGGGATCAGATTCGACATCGCGTCTCAACAGAACCTCGTGACACCGCATGCACCGTGTACTCCTATCCATGAATGCCATATGCGACTCTTGAAGGGGGAGCTGTCCTCTGTGGGCGTTGCGAAGGTCCGGCTGTTTGCCCCCCTCTCTGAGTCCCAGACTGACGCAACGGTCCTCCCTGTATAGAAACTCGGGAAGCCACATGCTGAGCCTTCAACGAACAATCTCGGCTCAGGTGTCCAGGCAATTTGCAATAATAGCAAACTGACTGTCCCAAGGTGCATGCTGAGATGATATGCTCTCTCGATCCACAACGAGTACAGTAGGTGTCACTAGTGGTCGGCCTCCGGCTCTGTTGAGAAGACCGAGAGGGCCTAGCTGAAGATCGTCCTAATTTCTGAGGCCGGCTAGATGCCCTGCAGTGACTCGACCCGACCGATCGCGGCCACTTTGTCGCCCCAAAGAGTCCGTGGTCGCTGGTCCGACTTGTGGTTCGCCTCGACCGCTTCCTCTTCCTGTCAGTATTAACTCTCTGTTGAGCCGACTCGATCAACAAAGCTCTATCCAATGTCTATCAGTAGGAAGAACTACCAAATCCTGCCATCTTGACCTGGAGATGCCCATCTAGTCCCTGAACAAATTGCATCATGCGTGACCTATCCTCAGCAACTAACTCTGGACAAAATCTGGCTAACCGATTAAATTCTATATTACACTCCATCACTGAGTGATTATTCTGTCGTAGACTCAGAAAATCCTGATGACGCATCATCTGATATGCTCGTGGGAAGTACTGACTCTCAAATGCCTCTCTAAATCTCGCCCAGGTAATCTGCTGCTCACCGATGATCGAGCGCTGCATATCCCGCCAGATCTCGACCTCGCCTCGTAAATGGAAGGCCGCCAACTCTGCCTTCTCCCACTCGGAGCAGACCATATAGTAGAAAGTATGCTCCATCGTCTCGATCCAAGACTGAGCCACGCTCAGATCAGTCTCTCCGCTGAATAAGGTGAACCGGCTTTTCATCGACTTTGCTAAACCGAGAATCCGAGCTCGTGTCGCAGCCACATCAGTAGGATGAGTAGGGGCCATCGCAGGAGTTGGAGAAACAACTGTAGATGGTGTCGCTGCCTTAGCAGGGGCAGATACTGAGTGAGGGCCGACCGACTCCACTGATGGGCCTGTCGGGTCAGAGTAGCAGCCCATCAAGTGGGTGTCGTGTAGCAACAGGTCTCCCGCTAGTACATCGGATACTCCAGAAGCGGGTATCTCTGGAGAAGGAACCGCCGAGGACTGAGGATCCACGACTCCCGCAGCACCAAGTGGAATTTGACCCTGATCAACATGCTCACCCTCAGTAGATCTCTATGGTAACTCCGTCGCCAGAGATCTCAATGTCCTCTGGCATGGTCGCCCTGCACCACATCTTGGCGCAGGAGCACGCCCACCTTGTCTCATATCTGTTAAATTATTATAGATGTTACTAGAAGTAAATACATATAAAATTAATCATCATACCTATTTCACCGTCAGGAGAGATCCCGTCGCTGCCAAAACCCCAAATTGACCTCGTCAATAATACCTCAAATTTCCGAAACTTAAAAATCGTCGAAAATCCATACCGATCCAAAAATTTTCCAAATTGCCTGGCAAAAACCTGCCAAACGTGGCAAACTCCGAAAAATCCAAAAACCCCTAGGAACTCATAAACCTGGCTCTGATACCAAATAAATTGTCACACCCTGAGGGAGTCCCCGCCAGATAAAAATCCGGCAGCATCTCCCCTGTACGGGTGACAATACCAATTTTTCATACAAGGTCTACATGGCCACTATACATCGGTCAACACGATCGAAATCCAAACAACCCCACACAGATAATAAAATAGGCCTCAGGCCATCAATCAAAGTAAATAATAAACCGTCTACAACAACTAGACTTACCCCTTCTGCCCTCTGGGCAGGAATACCCAACCAAAACCAATCGAAACAAAAATCTGAATAAAGGTCCATAAGGACACCAAATATCCATGAGTACATAAATCCAACTCCAATCCTAAACATATCTTCTAATCAAGAATATCCGAAACCATAAAAAACAAATAACCAAATAAAACTTTCACGACGAGTGGGGTTTGACAGCTGCACTCTCCTGACAACTTCATCCTGAAATAGATATAAATCAACGAGGTAAGTTCAAAGAACTCAGCGGATGTAGTCGATATGCAAAGTAAGATATAGCTAACAATAAGAATCATGCCAGTATAGTCTCACATATAGGGTATGCAAGAAAGAAATACAAAAGGACTATACTTACATGAATCTCCTACCCTGATATAGGAGCATGTGTCATACTATAAGAGATAAAGTCATCACCATATACAAATATGAATCCTGTATGCATGACAATCATATGCAACATCCAAGGCATCAATAAAAATGCAGCAAACACAATACACATGCTATCCATGCAAAATACATGTGATGCACATGACATTGTCACCCCTGACGCTAGTCAGCCGCCTCACACGCGATGGTGAAGCCGAGTGGGTAGGGCTATGACAACTGTGCACTCTGCCATCACTGCTCCTGAGTGACCGAGTGGACAGGATGCTATCGGAGTACACCTATCCTCCTGCCCCAAACAGAGTGGGGGAGCTAAGATCTCATCTCCTCGTGTCATAGACCAGAGGAGGGATCCCTGCCCGCTACCACGCTGCCTCATCGCTACCCATGAGCGGACCAGCAGAGCCTGACAGAGCAACTGCACACACCCTCCTGATGTACCACTAACCCATGAGTGGTGGCAGGTGTGCGAGCCATGTAATCGGGTCATGGCTCAACTATAAAGGAACCCCGTTCAGCCAGCATGCAATCATGCAAGATGGTGCATGATACTAAAGCATGTAAATTCAACTAACAATACCTATCCGAATAATATGCACAATCAATAAGTACATATATATGATCCAAGTAACTATGATCCAAGTAACACAGGGAGGATATAATCATAACCGAGCAAATGCATGTATCAAGTAGGGACAAAAACATACTAGGCATATAAACATAAAAATTATTGCAAGCTATCCTAACTAGCATATCAACATGACTATATCTAGGAGATAAGTCAAAATACCCGCCTGAATAAAAATGTCTGCAAGAATGAAATCGTCACGACCGGGGACCTGCCTCGTGACTGAAACCTGCATACAACATAACTATTGTTAAGCACAAAAATGCAATCCACTGACAAATCGAATACTTAATCGATTTCTTACATAAACCAACTAACCCAAATCAATTTCCAATTCCACTAATTTATCTAACCCTTTCACCTAATAACGGTCTTTTCATCCAATTACTCTTGTACTACACCTCTTCACTTGAATACACCATCCACGAACGAAACCAAAACCCAAATAGCTACCTCACATATCAAAATACATCCGGAACCATTCACAGCGCACTAATCATACCACTTATGATCGTACAACCGACACCAACCCAATCACAGCTTTTCACAACCTATGAACAACCCGAAACACCTACTATACCCACCTCCTCCTTCACAACCAGCCAACAACTCCAAACTCAGCCCATTTACAGTCGTTCTTGCACAACCATCTCCAACCCTAACCACATGACACCCCCAAATAAAACCCTCACAACCCCTCTCAGCCGACCCCAATTCCTACCCTACTGCCCTATTCACCCGCACCATCCACACTCACCGATCACCGTCCAAAATCACAGATTCACCACAACAACATACACCTGCACAGACAGGAAACAAGAGGAAACTAGGTATTTATCGGAAGCTTCTCCCTCACCAGCAGCCCCAAATTCACTAGCTCCGGCGACCACTGCAGAGATCACAACCTCCTCCCCAAATCAGCACGCAGCAGTGACTCCCTGGCAGTAGGTGCGCACGAGGATGAAGGGAGAGGAGCAGCGCCGGCTGCTTCGGAGAAATCGACGACCGCAAGGCTCGGGAAGAAGGGCATTTGGGAATGACGGCTAGTGCATCGCGCGTGAGAAGAGAACGAGGAAGAAGGGCCTTGAGAAGAAGGCTCTGCGGTGATCCTGTTTCCGCGGCGACCGGTGCGCACGACTGAGGTCGGTGAGGAAGAGGAGAACGGCGAGAGCCGTCTGCCGGCGTGCGTCGTCTGGACAGTGAGCGCGCAGAGAAATCGACGAAGATGTGGGCGCGGAGGGAGGAAGAAAACGGGAGTCGTCTACCGCAAGAGAACTGTCGGAGGAAGAAAAGGTTCGCGAGAGAAAGGCAGGCACGGCGGGGGAAGGAGTTATCGCGGAAATCTCCGCGAGGGGAAAAAGCGTCGGGTGCGACGGGGAAAGAAAAGGGGAAATAGAAAAACTTAGGTTAATATCGCCTATTAATCCCCTTAAATAAACTCCACCAAAGCCTATTTATTTTATCCCCATAAATATCTTGTACGGGCTCCGTTTAAATCCAGAAAAATTCTGGAAAAATTTCTAAAATTTCCTAAAAATCCCGAAAAATTTCCAGGATTATTTCTCTAAATTTTTGGCCATTTAATTTAATATTTTAAATTTTTTTGTATTTAACACCCAAGTTACTCATGGAGGATTAACTGGTGTGAGGGCAGAGCATTTGTTGTGCCGCCCTCGACCACTATAGACGGTGATAGTTGGAGTTACGTGCAGTTGTCCTGCGTGTGTGACACTCGACCACTCATGGGTAGTGACTGTTGGAGTGGCCAACAGCAGGGACCCCCGTTGTTTAGCTAGCTCTTTATGCTTATATGCTACTTGATCATATTGCCCACTCGGCCACTCTAGAGTAGTGGTTGGTGTTGTGTTGGGATAGTTGTCATGTCGAGCCACCTAGGCCACACTGGGGTCGTGGTAGCTATTGGGGTGAGCAGGCATGACCATGCATCATGCATTGCCGTGTTCTCATTGCGTTGTGCATATTGTATATATATATATATGGATCGTTGTGATTAGCATATATATAGATGCAGTATATATGTATGCTCGTTGAGATGTTGCATTTGTTTGTGCTATGTTTGCTGTATTTGTTTGTACATCATAATACATGCTACTTGCATTTGTTATATGGTCGTGTGTGGACTACCAGAGTTGAGTAGGTTAGATTGTTGTATACCTTGGACCAGTACCTTGAGGTGATACGGGATGGACCCGGTGTTGGGTTTTTCCGAGCCGCAAAAACCGCTTTTTGCATTGCGGAAACCTCAGAAGCCCCGACCACGGATCCGTGCGAAGATGTATTAAAACTAAAACATGTATGTATTTATATAAAACCCTAGATCTACCTTAGATCTACATGATAAGGACGTTACCCTCATAGCGATGCCCTTCGCTTATCCCGCTCGTCCAAAAGCTTCGCCGGAACTCAAGAGCGTCAAGTGCACACTCCTCTATTGGTATCCACACAAGCAAAAGGTGGAGAAAAGCAATCTTGAGTGTGCTAGCACTCCTTAGATGCTCGACAAGATGAGGAAGGAGAGAGGGAGAGCTTGAGGGAAGTTGATCCAAGGAAGAAGATGAAGTTAGAGTGTAACTCACCAAATGAATTCAACCATCAAAACTCCTAAAGTGGCCGGCCACTTCAAGGCTTGGGAGGTTACATGCATGCATGTAACTCCCATGACACTTGGTCTCCCTCATGAGGTGGCACCACATGATAAGTCAATGATGATGTGGAGCATCATCATTGGCCGGCCATGCCAAGTCATCATCATAACATGGCATTTGGTCAAGTCAAACTTGACCTTTCATCTTCCCTCTCAAGTCAAGTTAAACTTGACCTCTAATCTCCCATGGTTGATCAAATCTAACCACTTGACTCAAGTCAATTTGATTTAATGAATCTCTATTCATTAATTTAAATTGACTTAATGAATCAAATCTAAATTAGACTCATTCAACACTTGAATCAACTTGAGTCTAACTCAATTAGTCTAATTTGGATTACTCTTAATCCAATTTGGTTCATCCCATGAACCTAATCCTCATGGTTCATCATATGAACCTAATCTCCATCTAATTACCCTTAGTGTGTGACCCTATAGGTTCTTGTAACGTTGGCAATGTCCCTAAACCGATTTAGGAACATAAGCAATGAGCGGTATCTAATAACACATCATTGCTACCCAAGTTACAAGAATGTTGAGCTCCAACATCACCTTTGTGACTACTAATTGTGACTCTCACAATATGTGACAATATCCCTCTATCCTTGACATCTAGATTGACCAATTGAGGCATAGATCGTGTCATCCTCGGTACAATCTGTTAGGGCAATCTCTTGCCGTGATATGGTTTTGATGGTGTGGCAAAGGGTTTAAGTTAGTGTGTTATGTTTATTTGATATGTGCGTTGAAGTCGTGCAGGACTTAGTAATTCGCACATGGAGCCGTGGCGAGTTTCACATCTCATGACTCGTGCCTTGAGTCGGTGAAGGATAGCTTTGCAAGCCGCGGCGCTTGAGCATCCGAGGGACCGCCGGACGAGAAGCTTGGAGTGAAGCCGGAGGAAGTAGACTTCGAGGCAAGAGACGCGAAGGAGCATTGCAGAGCCGTGCGCCTGATGCTGCCGAGGGACGTGGCCGAGAACGAAGAGAACTTCGAAGGCGAGGGACTCCGAGAAATGAGAGTGAGCGATTGTAACCCGGAGGGGTAGTTTTAGGTGAAATCTATTTGGCCAAGTGTCTGATAGGTTTTTCGACACCGCCGATCGCCATGGAATGGCAATGATCGCTTCCGAGTCGAGTGTAGCTCGACCGTATACGATCGATCGGTTTGTGGTCAGCCGATCGCTATACGCTGGGGGCCGATCGCTAGATTAGCTGATCGGCCAAGGCGCAAATGATCGTCAATAGGGTTTTGGCCATATCGCCAGCCGATCGCGGGCCGATGACGGGGTCGCAGCCGATCGGTGAGGTCCAGCCGATCGCTAAGAGTTCCGCTGGATAACAACGGCCGATCCGACGTGTTCGAGGCCGCTAGGTGCGGCAATGATCGCCATGGGCGGCAATGATCGATGGCGGCCAACGGGAAGAAGTTAGCCCTCTCTATAAAAAGAGAGGGTGTGAGCCTTTGAGAGGCTAATGCTTAAGTTCCAATCAATCTTCCTAGTGCCCCACAAGCTCTAAACTCTTCTTACTCGCTTTTACTCCATTCTATTTGTAAGAAGAGTGATCTTGGTTGTAAAGGTTACCCACCTAGCTTTGTGCAAAGGAGAGACCGATAGTGATTGGTTTTGGCGGAGTGATTCACCGTGGATTTAATCGGACTGTGGGATTAGCGGCGAGCCGTGAACCACGCTATATCTTGGTGTTTGTATTGTTTGTTTCTATTTTGCTTGTCTTTATTTATATTTGTATATTCGCTTATGCTAACGCTTTGTAGACGAGCAAAATACCATTATCCAAACGAAAAGGGCTATTCACCCCTCTAGCCGCCATCCGATCTCTCACAAGTGGTATCAGAGTGAGGTTGCTTGTCACCGACTAACCGCCACGAACAAGCCCTACATCAAAATGGCCGGCTCCAACATCCATCCTCCGGTTTGAAGGAGAATTCGCTTGGTGGAAGAAGCGAATGGAGGTATTTTTCAAACGGATTTTGATATAATGATTACAATGGAACTCCGTTTCATTTTGCCTAGGGATGAAGAGGGGAAGCCAATAGAGAAATCTAGGTGACCAGAAGCAAAGAGAGGAGCACCTTGCAAACTCCAAAGCCAAGCACCATCTCTACAATGTGCTTCTCAACAAGAGATCAACCGAAGAGGAGAATGCCTACGGGCCAAGGAGATGTGGGAGAAGCTAATTGAGCTTCAGGCAGGCACATCCGAGGCAAAGCTAGCAAGGAGAGATCTCCTCCGCTCCCAACGATCCAACCTTAAATTAGAAAAGGGAGAAAAGGTAATGTCTTTGCATTCTAGATTCAAAGAAATTTTAAATGGACTAACAAGTGTAGGTGAGAAGCTATCAAACCGGGACATGCTCATGAAGGCTATAGATGCCTTTCCCCGGTCCTCAAAGTGGAGCTCCATGGTGGACTCCTTCTACATGTCCAAGAACCTAGAAGTGAGTACCTTGGAGGAGTTCTTCTCAACGATGGAACTCCACGAAACTAGGCTTGAGGGAATTCAAGAAGAGCCAAGAATTCAACCCTCAAGAGGAGTAGCATTGTTGGCAAACACTGGGACGAAGAAGATGGAAGTCCCCTCCTCCTCCGATGATGAAGCCTCCTCCTCCTCCATGGATAGCACCGAGAAGCCTACATGGTAAGGAAGGTGAGGCGTGTATTTAAGAATTTTAGATTTGATAAATCTAATGATAGGAATAGAAGACCAAGGGGGAAGGTCATATGCTACAATTGCCAAGGAGAGGGACACATAAGGGACAATTGTCCTCTCCTAAACAAAAGCACGGAAGAGAGGAAAAAGAAAGAAGAAAAGAAGAAGAAAAAGGGGAGCAAGAAAAAGAAGGAAGAGGAGAAGAAGACAAAAGAAAAGGGGAAGGCCAAAGCATTCAAGGCCAAGACATGGGATGATCCTTCCTCATCCTCCTCCTCATCATCGGATGAGGAGAATGCCTTTGTCGCCAATTTGGCCTTGATGGCCTTTGACGACTTGGATTGCTCCTCCTCCGAAAATGAAGGATCAAGCACAAGAGGAGAGAGCTCAAGTGAAGGGGGAGCCTCCTCCACATCATCATCCTCCTCATCATCCGAAGAAGAAGAAGAGGACATGGAAACTATGGTAACGAAAACCTCTCCTAGTAAAATAGTTTCTATGATTTCTAGTTTAACTAGGGATTTGTTTAGAGCAAAGAAGAAAAATAAATGCATGCTAGATCAAATTAAGGCATTAGAAAATAAGCTAGAAAATGCATGCTTAAATAATAATGATACTTCTTCTTGCCATGATGATGCATGCTCACATGATAATTATGTGCCTTTAGATGTTAGTGATGCATGCATAGAAGAAAATAGGGCATTAAGGGAAAAGGTAGATTATTTAACCAAAGCCCTAGGAAAATTCACAATTGGCTCCAACACCTTGAATATGATCATAGGGAGCCAAAGGGCAAGTTTTAACAAGAAAGGCCTAGGATATAAAGAGAAGAAAAATGAGAAGGCCTATAGATGCCTAATAGCTAGGGGACAAGACAAAAAGAAAGTAATTGCTAGAAAATGGATCCCCAAGGAGTATTTAGTGAACCCAATAGGAAAGAATCTATTTTGGGTTCCAAAATCCATCCTTAAGGGTTAGAATAACCCTAGGGTAGTCAACCATATGAACTTGACCTATATCATATTTTGGTTGACTTAGGATGACGGGACAACATTTTTTAGATAGTGTTGGGTGATGATAACGTGCCCATAAATAGGTAATAATGCTTAAATCATGATGATTGATGTAATTCCTATGTATATTTACAATCATGATTTATGTTTTTGAAATTTGGCATGTTATCATGAGAAATAGGGTTAAGTCATGCTTTAGGTGACACTTTGGTTATTATCATCATATAATACCTAATGCATGACTATTATTTGATGGATACATGAGTTTCATGATCATAATGTAGAATTAATTGATATATGTCATTATGATCATGTAGGATGTTAGGTTGATACTTAACCATGATAGAATTGCATGAATATATGGGTTAAGTATATACAAATATCCCCTAGGATGCATCTCACACTCACTATAGGCTAACTTGATTGCAAACTTAGCATGGGTGAGATGTTTGGATGATACAAATGTCCACTAATGCCTATGGCATTTAGATGGTCATTTAAAGTATCAAAATATCAATAATAGACCAATCATGGGGAAGGCTTATGTTTAATTCATAGACATATTGCCCAAAGATCATGGTTGGATATTTCATATGTTTTCAAAACAATTTCTTACCCTAAAATACATGTATTCATGTTTTGAAACAATTGGATGCAAAACTAGGTAGCTAACTTGACACTAGAATGATCAAAAACCTAGTGGTTTTTAGAACTTTTGGATTTTTGGCAAAAACAAGAAAATATAATGAGTTTTCATGAAAACTATTTTTCATTGATAGATATACTTAAAAGAAATATGTTTCCAAAATTTCATGATTTTTCATATTTTCTGAATTTATAATGCATTTCTGAATTTCATCCAAAAATCGTAAATTGGCTTTTTGTGCCGACTGATTATATCGATAGCAATGATCGTGGCCTGTAAATCAGAATATTGAAGGCCGAATTCAGTTTATAAACCTCCTACAAGTGGTAGAAATTTACTTGATGCCACCAACCAATGGTACCCAATTTTTAAATCAACTTGACATATTTTTCCTCCATTATAATTGATGCCATGAGCTTATAACTTAGTGTTAATCTTTTGATGGTGTCAAAGGGGAGAAATAAATGTTAATATTTAGGGAGAAATATATCGGAGGGGGAGAAAGATATGATAGGGGGAGAAAATTTGCATAAAGAATTTCATGGATTAAGGGGAATTGCATGTTGTTATATCATGTTTATCTTTACATGCTTTCTTACCCTTAGAATTTATATCAATGTTTTACCTAACTTAACGGATTGCCACACATCAAAAGGGGAGATTGTTAGGCAATCTCTTGCCGTGATATGGTTTTGATGGTGTGGCAAAGGGTTTTTAGTGTGTTATGTTTATTTGATATGTGCGCTGAAGTCGGGCAGACTTAGTAATTCGCACATGGAGCCGTGGCGAAGTTTCACATCTCATGACTCGTGGCCTTGAGTCTGAAGGATAGCTTATGGCCGCGGCGCTTGAGCATCCGAGGACCGGAGCATTCAGCAGAGCCGCTCGATGCCGCGAGGACGGGCCGAACGAAGAGAACTTCAAGGCGAGGGACTCCGAGAAATGAGATGGCGATTGTAACCCGGGAGGGGTAGTTTTAGGTGAAATCATTTGGCCAAGTGTCGGATAGGTTTTTCGACACCGATCGCTGGAATGGCAATGATCGCTTCCGAGTCGAGTGTAGCTCGACCGTATACGATCGATCGGGTTTCAGGGCCGCAGCGATCGCATACGCTGGGCAGATGATGATTAGATCATCGGCCGCGCAATGATCGTCAATAGGGTTTTTGGCCAGACCGGCGATCGCGCGATTACGGGTCGATGCCGCGGTGAGGTCCAGAATGATCGCTAAGAGTTCCGCTGACAACAACGGCCGGCATCCGACGGTTCGGAGGCCGCTAGGATGCAAGCCGATCGCTATGGGCGGCAAATGATCGATGGCGCCAACGGAAGAAGTTAGCCCTCTCTATAAAAAGAGAGGGTGTGAGCCTTTGAGAGGCTAATGCTTAAGTTCCAAACAATCTTCCTAGTGCCCCACAAGCTCTAAACTCTTCTTACTCGTTTTTACTCCATTCTATTTGTAAGAAGAGTGATCTTGGTTGTAAAGGTTACCTCCACCTAGCTTTGTGCAAAGGAGAGACCGATAGTGATTGGTTTTGGCGGAGTGATTCACCGTGGACGAATCGGACCGTGGATTAGCGGCGTAGCCGTGAACCACGTTATATCTTGGTGTTTGTATTGTTTGTTTCTATTTTGCTTGTCTTTATTTATATTTGTATATTCCGCTTGCGCTAACGTTTTGTAGACGAGCAAAATACCGCCATCCAAACGAAAACGGCTATTCACCCCCCTCTAGCCGGCCATCCGATCTCTCACACAATCTAAATCTTGAACTCCAAGTAGACTCACTCTAATCAAATGAGCTCAATATCTCATATTGACTCATTTGGGCATGGCCATGCACTTCGTGGTCTCACTCTATCAAGAATATCGATGTCACTCCTGTCATATAGGTGGGATAGATCCCATCTACATCACTCATATCCCTCCGCATAATTTGTTACATACCCAGTAATCGCCTTTATAGTCCACCCATTTACGGGTGACGCTTGACGAAGCCAAAGTATGCAACTCCTTATGTAGGGAACCATGGTGACTTCAGGTCTAAGGACTAATAGTCATACTAATAGCCACATGAGAAAGTATATGACACTCATATAATGATCCATGATACTTTCTCATGGCGGGTCATTCAGTATACATTCTCCAATGCATACCCATGTGTCAACTTGATATCTCATATCCATGGCTTGTGAGATAAAGTCATCGTGTTGACCTACATGCTAGTCTCTACGCATTAACATTGTCCCTGAATGTTAATACTCGACTAGGAATGATTAAGAGTAGTGTTCTCTATATCATCTTATTATCGATTCAACCAATCGATTGATATAGATAAGAAGCTACTACTCAAGGACATTATTATATTTAGTTATTTGGCACCAATACAAGTAAATATAATAACCATGCCTTTATAAATAGGAATATGATACAATAAAGTCCATACAACAATCATCACATGATTGACTCTAGGGCTTTCACTAACAATCTCCCACTAGCACTAGTGCCAATCACTGTAGTATCTAATACCCAATGACCTAGTGTGACCATCATGCTTTTTCTGTGTCAAAGCCTTGGTCAAGGGATCTGTGATGTTAGCCTCTGTGGGTACTCTGCAAATCTTTACATCTCCTCTATCGATAATCTCTCGAATGAGATGGAAGCGCCGTAGTATGTGTTTGGTCCGCTGGTGTGAGCGAGGTTCCTTAGCCTGTGCAATCGCTCCATTTTTGTCACAATAGAGCTCTATAGGATTTGCAATGCTAGGAACCACCCCAAGCTCAATAATGAACTTGCGGATCCAAACTGCCTCCTTTTCACGCTTCGGATGCGCGATATACTTCTTCTATTGTAGAATCAAGAATCGTGTCTCGCCAACTCTTCCAGCTCACAGCGCTACCATTCAAGCAAAACACGAACCCTGACTGCGATCTATAATCATCCTGGTCAGTTTGGAAGATGACATCGCTGTAACCCTTTACAGGTAGCTCCTCATCGCCTCCAAATATCAAGAAATATTCTTTAGTCCTTCTCAAGTACTTAAGAATATTCTTGACTGCTATCCAGTGACGCTCACCTGGATCTGACTGGTATCTACTTGTCATGATCAAAGCATATGAGACATCAGAACGAGTACACAGTATGACGTACATGATAGATCCTATAGCAGATGCATAAGGGATCTTATCCATGCGGTCTCTCTCCTCTCTAGAAGAGGGACTTTGATTCTTCGAAAGACTCACATCATGTGACATCGGTAGAAGTCCCTTCTTGGAATTCTGCATGACAAACCGTAGTAATACCGTGTCAATGTATGTACTCTGACTTAGGCCAAGCAATCTCTTAGATCTATCTCTATAGATCTTGATGCCTAGAATACAGGCTGCTTCACCTAAGTCCTTCATTGAGAAGCACGTCCCCAGCCAAGTCTTCACAGACTGTAACGAAGGGATGTCATTCCCAATGAGCAGTATGTCATCAACATACAATACAAGGAAGACAACTGTGTTCTCATTAACCCTCTTGTAGACACAGGGTTCATCTTCATTCTTGATGAAACCAAACTGTTTGATCACATCATCGAATCGAAGATTCTAGCTCTGAGAGGCTTGCTTTAGCCCATAAATGGACCTTTGCAGCTTGCATACTTTCCCAGTATGCTGTGGATCTTCAAAACCCTCAGGTTGTGTCATGTACACATCCTCGAGTAAGTTTCCATTCAGAAACACAGTTTTGATATCCATCTGCCAGATCTCATAATTGTGGTATGCTGCAATAGCAAGCAAGATCCGAATGGACTTAAACATCGCCACTAGAGAAAAGGTTTCATCATAGTCAATACCATGAATTTGCTTGAAACCTTTAGCCACCAATCGACCCTAATAGGTAAGCGTAAGTCCATCCATGTCAGTCTTTCTCCTAAAGACCCACTTACACCCAATGGGTTTGACCCCTTCAGGTGGATCAACCAAAGTCCATACTTGGTTGGTGTACATGAATTCCATCTCGGATCTCATGGCCTTTAGCCATTTCTTAGAATCTGGGCTCATCACAACTTCCTGATAGGAGGTAGGCTCATTCTCAATAAGCATAACGTCATCATGGTCAGACAAGAGAAATGAGTATCTCTCAGGCTGACGACGTACCCTATCAGATCTGCGAAGAGGTAGGTCTACCTGAACAGGTGGTTGTTCCACAACTCTTTGTGCAATAACCTCATCACCCACAATACTTTATGGTTCCTGTTCAACCTCCATCAAGGCTTCAGTGCTATGGTCCTTATCTTGAATTTCTTCAAGATCGAAGGTACTCCCACTAGTTTTTCTAGAAACAAAATCCCTTTCTAGAAAAACTCCAGTCTTTGCCACAAACACTTTGTGCTGACTGGGAATGTAGAAGTAATATCCCTTTGTATCCTTGAGATATCTAACAAAATAGCACCTATCGGATTTGGGTCCCAGTTTGTCTGAGACTTAACGTCGAACATAAGCCTCACAACCCCAAATCCTCATGAAAGACATCTTGGGATTTCTCCCTGTCCATATCGTATATGGTGTCTTTATCACAGCCTTGGATGGTACATGGTTAAGGGTAAAGGCTGCTGTGTCTAGAGCATATCCCCAAAAGGATATAGGAAGATCTGTGTGACTCATCATAGATCGTACCATATCTAATAGGGTATGATTCCTCCTTTCGGATACACCATTCCACTGTGGTGTTCCAGGAGGAGTGAGTTGGGATAGAATCCCACACTCAGCTAGATAGTCACGAAACTCATGGCTAAGGTATTCACCACTCGATCCGATCAAGTATCTTAATACTCTTGCTGTCGGGTTTTGTACTTCATTCTTGAATTCTTTGAACTTTTCAAAGGATTCTGATTTATGTGTCATAAGATACACATAACCATATCTACTGAAATCATCAATAAATGTAATGAAGTACCTGTAACCACCTCTAACAGCAACATTGAAAGGACCACATACATTACTATGTGTAAGTCCTAATAAATCTGTTGCTCTTTCGCTGTGTCCACTAAAGGGAGTCTTGGTCATCTTGCCTAAAAGGCAAGACTCGCATGTTTCATATGATTCAAAATCAAATGAGTCTAGCAGCCCATCCTTATGGAGCTGAGATAAGCGACTCTCATTTATGTGACCTAAGCGACAATGCCAGAGATAGGTTTGGTTCAACTCATTTGACTTGAACCTCTTGATACTTATGTTATAGATAGGGCTCTCTAAATCTAGAAAGTAGAGTTCATTCATTAGAGGTGTACTACAATAGAACATATCATTTAAATAAACTGAACAACATTTATTCTTTATTATAAATGTAAATCCTTTCTTGTCCAAATAAGAAACCGAAATTATGTTCTTAGTCAAAACAGACATATAACAACATTCATCTAATTCTAGTACAAGCCCAGAGGGCAGAGATAGATCATAAGTTCCTACAGCAACAGCAGCAACCCTTGCTCCATTGCCTACTCGTAGGTCCACCTCGCCCTTTGTCAATGCCCTACTATTTCTTAGCGCCTGCACATTGGTACAAATGTGAGATGCACATCCGGTATCTAATACCCATGATGAAGAAATAGATAGATTGACTTCTATAACATTTATACCTGAAGTAGAAGTCTCACTTCTCTTCTTCTTAAGATCTTCCAGGTAAGCTTTGTAGTTATGCTTCCAGTGTCCAACTTCCTTGTAGTGGAAGCAAGCCCCTTCCTTGGCCACCCCTCCTTTGGGTTTAAGTTCTTTGCCTTTGCCCTTGTCTTGGGACTTTCCCTTACCTTTAGGCTTGCCCTTGCCTTTTGTTGGTGCAATCAGCCCAGGTTGACTCGAGTTTGACTCGAGCAGTACCTTGATAGTATTTTGATGATAGAAAAAACTCATGACATGGGATTGTCATGGGAAAGTCCAACATGGGGTTGGCATGGAAAATCCAAGCATGGAGCTTGGTGTGGAAGTCCAAGGGGGAAGCCTTGGCATGGGAAAGTCCAAAGCATTGCGAAGCCGTGCGCTTGGTGCTTGGCATGGGAAATCCAAAGCATTGCGAAGCCGTGCGCTTGGTGCTTGGTGAGAAATGCATTGCGAAGCCGTGCGCTTGGTGCATTTGGGAAGTCTTGAGAACTTGGCAAGTTCACTAGGCTCGGGTCCTTGAGTCGGTGAAGGATGGCATTGCGAAGCCGTGCGCTTGGTGCATCCGAGGGACCGCCGGACGGGGAGCGAATGGAGTGAGCCCAAAGGGAAGCATACTTCTAGGTCATGAGACGCGAAGGATGGATGCGGCCGCGGCGCTTGGTGCATCCGAGGGACGAGGCCGAGGAAGAGAGCTTGGTGGGAACTCCATGAGGGATAAGGTGGACTTGGCCAAGTGGCTAAGACTGAGTGTCGGAGGCTCAAACATCGTTATGTTTGAGGTTTTAGCCGACATCGATCCGATCGGTGCATATAGGTGCCACGACCGCTTCTAGGTCGATAGGTTCGACCAAGGTTCGATCAACTAAGTTCGGCCGATCACCGACCGCCGAGGAGGGCAATGATCGTTGAGGATCACCGATCGCGAGGGATGGCAATGATCGATGACACTGCACGCGCACGTGGAGTCGAGCTCGCCAACACTGATCGATGGATGATCACCGATCGATGGGTGCCATCACGATCGATGTGTGATCCGCTGGAACTTAACCAACGTGGATCCGCCGCCAGTGAGACAACGGCATCGGACCGGCCGATCGATGGTCACGATCACCGATCGATGGGCGCAAAATAGCTTGATGCAGTTATAAATGGAGCTCAAGTTGGAGGATTTCGCCAAGACTTTGTGAAGCTATTGGAGGAATTGCGCTGCATTCCGGCACTTCAAGAGCCATCTAAAGCAAGCAACAAGCAAGGGTTCAAAGCAAGCGTTGTAAAGTGTTCTTTACGTGTATTTCGTATTTGTCTTTGTATTGCTTGTATTTCATTACTTAGTGTAATTGCTTGTGAGAGGTTTCTCCACCTCCGACGTGTAGTCGAAAAGGAGTTTTTTAGTTAGTGCCGTGTGCATAACTAGAGCTCGAGGAGCTCGCCCATGGAGTAGGAACCATTCGGTTCCGAACCACGTATATCGTGTGTATTTGCATGTGATTGTATTTGTTGTTAGTATTCATATTTGTATTAGTATTCCGCTGCGCTAACAACAATCGTAGACAAGCACGCGACGAAGACGAGCAAATACCGACATCCAACGAAAGAGGGCTATTCACCCCCCTCTAGCCGACCAATCGATCTCCAACAAGTGGTATCAGAGCTGAGGTCGCTCTTCAAGGACTAACTGCCGCGAGAGCACTTCAAGATGGCCGGCTACAACCTTCAACCACCAAAATTCGAAGGAGACTTTCTATGGTGGAGAAGAAAAATGGAGGTATATCTAGAAACCGATTTTGATTTTATGATTATTATAGAAAACGGTTTTGAAATGCCTAGGGACAAGTACAAGAAGCCAATTGAGAAGTCAAAATGGACCCAAGACCAAATCAAGGATTTCAAGACAAATCTTGAGGTAATCAAGTTGATTAGTGATGTGTTACCTAACACTATTTGGTCTAGATTGGGTGATTATAGGGATGCAAGGGAATTATGGAATAAGGTAATGAAATTCCAAGAAAATTCCCAATCGGCACAAGTAGAGGAAGATGCCGTGGAAGAAAGCCCATCCACATTTGAAGATGTTGATGATTTGGTGGAGACCTCCACCTCTAGTATTGAGGGGGAGGAAAGGATTTCAACTCCAGAGCCAATCCAAAATGAAGTATCTACCTCCGGAAGAAATGACCAAGAGGCCTCCACCACCTCCCTAGGTAACTCAAGTGTTGTAATTTTGAACAAAAATCACATAATATGCTTTGAGTGTAGGGAGAAAGGGCATTACAAGAGCAAATGCCCTAAATTAGCAAAGAAGAAGGCATCGACACCAAAAGTCAACCCAAAGTCAAACGATGCCGGTGTTCCCAAAATCAAGAGCAAAGAGCACATTGTGTGCTTCAAATGCAATCAAAAGGGACACTACCGAAGCCAATGCCCTAGGGGGAGGAAGAAAGGGCAAGAAGGTGCAACTCATGTAGGGGGAGCTCCTAAAGCTAACCCTAAGGTAAATTTACTTAATGCACCTTTAATTCCTAAAGTCAAAAAGCATGCTAAAAATTATTTTAGTTCTCTTGCTATTATCAATGAAAAGCATGCTAAGAGAAATAATAAGGTGTATTGTCTAGGTGCTAAACATGTTAGTTTTTCTAAGGATAAGCCTAGGATTCAAAACACTAGATCTATTTTACCTAGGGAGTCAATTAGGAGAATTGAAGAAAACTTGGGTGTTAATCCCAAAAAATCTAGGCATATGCCTAAAAGGAAAAACATTTCCCAAAAGATAAATGAAAATTCAAAATTGGGAAAATTAGAGTTAGAAAACCAAGCCTTGAGGTCAAGGCTAGAAAAATTGGAGAAGACCCTAGCAATAATATCAAACTCGGTTAAGGGGTCTAATGCACAAAAGTCAAGACCAAGGAAACAAGAAACATCTAAGGGAAAGAAGGGTTTGGGTCACAAACCTATGTCCTACCATAATGTTCCATTTAATTATGGAACATCATCTATGTCTAGACAAACCAAGGATAATAGGGAAGTCATCCCTAAGTCTAGCCATGGTATGTGTTTAGTGGCTAACACCTCAAGGAAAATCAAGAAAGCCACTAAGAAGGTCAATGGAGGAGTCACCTCTAGAGTTGACCTGGGAAAGACCCAAAAGACTATGACTTCAAAGCCAAAAAGGGTCATTAGGAAGGTATCTAGGGAAGTTATCCCTAGGGAATACCTTGTTAACCCAAGGAGCTCCAATAGATATTGGGTTCCTAAGAGCGTGATTGATTCACGCTAAATGGGTTAGGGTGTGTCAACCCTAAGTGGATGGGTGGTTAACCTAGCCATTGTGAGTTGACACATTAGGGTGTGGAAGTCATGGTGTGCCATTTTGGGTTTTTGGCACACTAAGGAAATAATGACATTAAGGCAAAATTGGTTTAATCCCCAGAAATGGCAAATTGATTTTAACACTTAGGTATTTTATACCTTAGTATATTTTTCTTGCCATGATTTATTTGCCTTGCCATGTCATGACATCATTCTCATTTTTATCTATAAAAATGTCATGATCATGTTTAGACTTCCTTTTAGATGTCATGTATGCTTTGTTCTCATTCACATGCCATGACATCATGATATTGGCATATGTTTTTATCTAAATCATATTTATGCCATAATCATTATCATGCATAAAATAAAATGAAATTAACGACTATGGCATGATTTGATAGGAATCAAATAATATTGCCTAGAAATATGCATGAGAACATAAACAAAACAAAACCCACATCTCACAAAAATTTGACTTGTATGTGTTTTACACATCTAGATATTGGTGAGATATTTAGGAAAAAGAAAATAAAGGTTTGAAAAACATTTTGAAAACATTTTGAAAAACCTTGGTGAAGCCTATCTTTTGATAGCTATCACCATTGAATGAGATGATACAAAGAGGGCTCTTTATTGAAGCTTTTCTTAAATTTTGAACTTTGTATCAATCTCCTAGTTTAATGGGTAAAATAATTTTTTTAATATTTTTCACCCATAGTGTTTAGGATAAGTATTATACGTATGCATTTTCAAGATTTTTAAAATTACGTATATTTACTTATGGATTTCAAAAATCCATTTAAATCGAAAAGCTAGAATCTCGATTATCGTCATCGTAATGGCAATGATCGATGATGATAAATCGATCATTTGGTATCGTCGTCGCACAGCCGATTTCGTAAACTTGATAGTTAGGCCCATGTTTAGCCATGTTTTGGTCCCTAACCACTCCTAACCCTAGGATATGCTTGGGAGAGCATTAGAGAGGTGGAAATCCATTGGATATGGATTAGGAGTTGGGTTGAGGTGAGTATCAATTTTAAGGTGGAAGAGTTCATTGTTGAACTTTGCCTTAATTTTGATTTGGTTAATGTTCCTATTGGCTTAGGGACTCTCCAAGGACATTGTTGGTGCAATGGTAAGGGAGCAAGCCTCTAGGGAGAGGTATCCATCATGGGAAGATGGATGTGTATTTCCTCATGGGAGGAAAATTGGGTTGCCTCTCTTTAAGTGATATGGGATCACTAGAAAGATTGTAGGCATGTGTTCCTCAAGGAAGAGATATAAGATCTCATTGGGATATGAGACATTCATACCCTTAGGAGGACCTTTTGATGTAATGTCAAAAGGGGAGAAGTTACCAAGTTACCAATTAGGGTTCGTTGGAATTCTCATTGGGATATGAGAATTGCCAATATGGGAGAATTGGTAGACTTGAGATGGTAGTTTTGTCAATCATCAAAGGGGAGATTGTTGGTGCTGTCGGCCCGAGTTGACTCGAGTTTGACTCGGCGGTACCTTGATAGTATTTTGATGATAGACAAAACTCATGACATGGGATTGTCATGGGAAAGTCCAACATGGGGTTGGCATGGAAAATCCAAGCATGGAGCTTGGTGTGGAAGTCCAAGGGGGAAGCCTTGGCATGGGAAAGTCCAAAGCATTGCGAAGCCGTGCGCTTGGTGCATGGCATGGGAAATCCAAAGCATTGCGAAGCCGTGCGCTTGGTGCTTGGTGAGAAATGCATTGCGAAGCCGTGCGCTTGGTGCATTTGGGAAGTCTTGAGGACTTGGTAAGTTCACTAGGCTCGGGGTCCTTGAGTCGGTGAAGGATGGCATTGCGAAGCCGTGCGCTTGGTGCATCTGAGGGATCGCCGGACGGGGAGCGAATGGAGTGAGCCCAAAGGGAAGCATACTTCTAGGGCATGAGACGCGAAGGATGGCGTTGCGAAGCCCGTGCGCTTGGCGCATCAGGGGCGTAGGCGAGGAAGAGCGGTGGGAACTCCATGAGGGGATAAGGTGGACTTGGCCAAGTGGCTAAAACTGAGTGTCGGAGGCTCAAACATCGTTATGTTTGAGGTTTTAGCCGACATCAGTCGACTGGCATAGGTGCCAGTCGATTGCTCTAGGTCGTATGGGTTCGACCCGGTGTTCGGTGAACCAAGTGCGGTGATCGGTCATTTGCTGAGTTAGGATCCGATCGCCGAGGGATGGCGATCGATGATGACACGCGGCACGCGGCATTGCATCGGAGTCGGCCAAAGACTCGATCGATGGATGATCGGGCCGATCGATGGGTGCCATCACGATCGATGTGTGATCCGTTGGAACTTAACCAACGTGGATCTAGCCGTTGTGAGACAATGGCTACTGGACCAGTCGACTGATGGTCACGATCAGTCGACTGATGGGCGCGAAAACAGCTTGATGCAGGTTATAAATGGAGCTCAAGTTGGAGGATTTCGCCAAGACTTTTGTGAAGATATTGGAGGGGAATTGCTGCTGCATTCCAGACCTTCAAGAGCCATCTAAAGCAAGCAACAAGCAAGGGTTCAAAGCAAGCGTTGTAAAGTGTTCTTTACGTGTATTTCGTATTTGTCTTTGTATTGCTTGTATTTCATTACTTAGTGTAATTGCTTGTGAGAGGTTTCTCCACCTCCGACGTGTAGTCGAAAAGGAGTGTTTTAGTTAGTGCCGTGTGCATAACTAGAGCTCGAGGAGCTCGCCCGTGGAGTAGGAACCATTCGGTTCCGAACCACGTATATCGTGTGTATTTGCATGTGATTGTATTTGTTGTTAGTATTCATATTTGTATTAGTATTCCGCTGCGCTAACAACAATCATAGACAAGCACGCGACGAAGACGAGCAAATACCGACATCCAACGAAAGAGGGCTATTCACCCCCCTCTAGCCGGCCAATCGATCTCCAATACCTTTCTTTTTGTGCACCATCAAAATGGTGTCAGATTTTCCCTTCTCAGCAGTTCTCAACATGCTGAGCATCTCAAGTAGTGGCTTATCAATTTCATTCATGTTATAATTCATGACAAATTGATTGTAGGCTTGTGGCTAAGATTGCAAGATCAGGTTAGTGGCCAGCTCTTGGCCAAGTGGGAATCCCAGCCTTTGTAGGTTTTCTACGTACCCAATCATCTTGAGTACATATGGACCTACGGGAGTCCCATCTTGCATTTTGGACCCAAACAATGCCTTAGAGACTTCATATCTCTCATGCCTTGCTTGTCCTTGATATAGTTGATGAAGATGTCCAACCATATCATAAGCATTCATGAACTCGTGTTGCTTCTGAAGCTCAGAGTTCATGGTCGTGAGCATTAGACATGATACATCTAATGCATTATCTTGATGCTTCTTGTAAGCATCTTTGTCAGCTCGCGAGGCAGTGGCAGGAGGTGCCTCCGGAATGGGTTGCTCCAGGACGTACAACTTCCTTTCTTGGGTGAGAACAATTCTCAGGTTCCTGTACCAGTCCAGGAAATTTGCTCCATTGAGCTTGTCCTTCTCAAGGACAGAACACAGAGAGAGAGTGTTCGTGTTTGTCGACATAGTAATCTACAACATACAATGCAGAGAATTAATATCATATTCCTTTTATCATTTAACTAGGCCTTTAATCAAATGATGCTCCCACTGAATTATAGGAATTTTGTAGAATCGAGTTATGGATGTGGTTAAACCACATTACTAGATTCATACAAACTAGCTGTAATTCTTGCGGGATAAGATCCACATCATACTAAGCCTTGAGTTAGCTTTGGCTAAATCGCCCAAGACTTAGTACGATCGGTGGGTAACACATTACCGATTACATCTCTATGCAACTCTTGTTTATAGGATCAAGACCCACATTTACAAAAGACCTTGAGTTAGCTTTGGCTAAATCGCCCAAGATTTAATGTAAATGCGATCTTATCCTATCTTTCCAATGATTGGAATATGCCTATAGTTCTACTCGATCCAATTGAGTTAACTAGTTTTTCTCAATCTAATTGAGCTTACTCTAACCCAAGCGTGATAGGCGGGACCAAGATTGTCCCTCCGCACCCTACCAAGATAATATGCGTTGCTCTACTTTGGCAGATTCAACAACAATAAATGATCGAGGTAGTGATGGGTATCAAGGCTCGGTAGGCATTTTCGAGTTGATTCGATTATGTTTTAATCTAATCGTAATGTGTATCATATATGCATTGAGGCCTTTATTGTCCTATATTAGCATGCATCACATACATACATACATTATTCTAGCATGCATCATATACATACAAGAAAATTATCCTAGCATGCATTATATACATAGAAGCATTATTCTACTAGCATGCATCACATACATACAAGAAAAATCAAATATATATATATATATATATATATATATATATATATATATATATATATATATATATATTTATTTATTTATTTAACTGTGATGTAGTCATGGCCCTACTACGATCTTCTCAAGCCAATGAGAAGATCGGACGGTCAACCTAAGGCTAGCGGCTTCTCCAAGCGCTTCCTTTGACCGCCATGTGTCGTCGGCACCCTTCTCGTAACTTCGTCTACAAGTGGACTTTCCATCGCTCCATTTTGTACATTACAAATATGAAACTCGAGTTACATTCAAGTCTAAAACTATTTACAACTAGAATTTCAAAAGAAGAGGTACGATACAGTCGCATACACTATACAACAACTACAAAACCACAAAGACGCAGCCGTATTATGAATTACAACACACATAATCCAATCAAATTGGGGTCATTGGGCCATGACAATCACAGAATTATACATAATTCTAAATTATGTATTTTTACAGAAAATTTCTATAATTTTTCCTTTTTTTTTCAAATTTATGAGTCACCTCTCCATAACGGTCCTGCTAAGCGGTTTCCAGGTGCGATCGCGGGACAAGGCCCCTTTCGGGGATAGGGGCAGTGCCCATACTCACAAAATAAACTTTGTGAGTGTCCCTACTACGATCTTACAGTGACTTAAGTCGCTTTCCCAAAAACCTAAAGCGAGAACTCGCCGTTTCGGAGAGTTTTTCTCAATGGTTGAAGCCTACAAGTGTCCCAACACTCGTTGCTTCAACTCTTCGAGAAAAATACCCAAAAATTCTATAAAATTAGGAAATTTACAGAAACATAAAAATCTGTAATTTTTATATCTAATATAAAAACCACAAAAATGAAACACATACATGCTTCGCACGTGGCTCTGATACCACTGTTGGGTTTTTCCGAGCCACAAAAACCGCTTTTTGCGTTGCGGAAACCTCGGAAGCCCTGGCCACGGATCTGTGCAAAGATATATTAAAACTAAAACATGTATGTGTTAATATAAAACCCTAGATCTACCTTAGATCTACATGATAAGGATGTTACCCTCGTAGCGATGCCCTTCGCTTACCCCGCTCGTCCAAAAGCTTCGTCGGAACTCAAGAGCGTCAAGTGCACACTCCTATATTGGTATCCACACAAGCAAAAGGTGGATAAAAGCAATCTTGAGTGTGCTAGCACTTCTTAGATGCTCGGCAAGATGAGGAAGGAGAGAGGGAGAGCTTGAGGGAAGTTGATCCAAGGAAGAAGATGAAGTTAGAGTGTAACTCACCAAATGAATTCAACCATCAAAACTCCTAAAGTGGCCGACCACTTCAAGGCTTGGGAGGTTACATGCATGCATGTAACTCCCATGGCTCTTGGTCTCCCTCATGAGGTGGCACCACATGATAAGTCAATGATGATGTGGAGCATCATCATTGGCCGGCCATGCCAAGTCATCATCATGACATGGCATTTGGTCAAGTCAAACTTGACCTTTCATCTTCCCTCTCAAGTCAAGTCAAACTTGACCTCTAATCTCCCATGGTTGATCAAATCTAACCACTTGACTCAAGTCAATTTGATTTAATGAATCTCTATTCATTAATTTAAATTGACTTAATGAATCAAATCTAAATTAGACTCATTCAACACTTGAATCAACTTGAGTCTAACTCAATTAGTCTAATTTGGATTACTCTTAATCCAATTTGGTTCATCCCATGAACCTAATCCTCATGGTTCATCATATGAACCTAATCTTCATCTAATTGCCCTTAGTGTGTGACCCTATAGGTTCTTGTAACTTTGGCAATGTCCCTAAACTGATTTAGGAACATAAGCAATGAGCGGTATCTAGCAACACATCATTGCTACCCAAGTTACAAGAATGTTGAGCTCCAACATCACCTTTGTGACTACTAATTGTGACTCTCACAATATGTGACAATGTCCCTCTATCCTTGACATCTAGATTGACCAATCGAGGCATAGATCGTGTCATCCTCAGTATAATCTAAATCTTGAACTCCAAGTAGACTCACTCTAATCAAATGAGCTCAATATCTCATATTGACTCATTTGGGCATGGCCATGCACTTTGTGGTCTTACTCTATCAAGAATACCGATGTCACTCCCGTCATATAGGAGGGATATATCTCATCTACATCACTCACATCCCTCCGCATAATTTGTTACATACCCAGTAATCGCCTTTATAGTCTACCCATTTACGGGTGACGTTTGACGAAGCCAAAGTATACAACTCCTTATGTAGGGAACCATAGTGACTTCAGGTCTAAGGACTAATAGTCATACTAATAGCCACATGAGAAAGTATATGACACTCATATAACGATCCATGATACTTTCTCATGGCGGGTCATTCAGTATATGTAAAATATGAAAAAAATATATATTAAAATTTAACCCTTTAATTAATTGGGTTTAATTAGTGGATTAATTGGACTTAATTAGTGGGCTAATGAGGTGGATTAGCTAGTTGGATTGAGTCCATTGGGCTGGTTTCGGATTGGGCTAAAACCTATTGGGCTTGAAATAGGCTTGGACTAGATGGCTGAATTTGGATTGGACCTGAACCAGTTTGGGTTAATAGATTGGGTTGACCCGATCTGACCCATTTTCATCCTTTTCTTTTCCCAGCCGCAACTTCTCCCTCAAATCATGATTTTCCTTTCCGATCGCGCGATCCCTTCTTCTTCTTCTCTCTTATGACGCCGATTCTTCTCTGCCGTGAATGCTTTCTCTCTGAGCTTCCTCCCGTCGGTTCTTCTTCCGAATCTCCACTGCTCGAGCTCGGGAATCTGTTGCCTTGCCTTTTCTACCGCATTATCGCCACCGCCGAGCCGCTGTCGTCGCCGCTTTCGGATGTAAGAGCGCCAACCTCCGGCCTCGCCTACCGGGAGGAGGTCCGTCTGGAGGGAGGGTCGCCGGTAGAGGCCGACAGGTGGAGAGCTGAAAAGACCCAACCTGATACATATATATATATGTACAAGCCCTTAGCCCGACCTCTAAAATTATCACATAAACCACCTACACATGATTGGATAATCCTCTTTATTTTATTCAATTTCAAGTAAGTGTCTCAATTACAGCCTCTTCACTCAGCACCTCACAGACAGTAATTCATCCATTCCAACCCTACAACTCGCATCCTGCATCATCAAGTCCTGCATACGTGTGGCATGCTCATCATCGCCTCCTCGCACATCACCCCAGCGTCTCCCAACTCAGCTTGAGAACTCAATTCTCTACCTGTAAATATTTAGTGACATCATGAGTTCACAGCCCAGTAAGTAAATCAAGGGTAAATACACGACGTAGAGGGGGAAAAAGAAATCAAACATACATCGTAAAGTTATATATATTTACATCTAGCATGCAACTCCAAATTTAGCATCAATAACTCATAATAAGTCATGCAAATATTACACCATGGTAGTGCAACCCATTCTTAAACAAAGGGGACATGTAAATATAACAAGCAATAACCCCATTCATGCTTTTCTATCATGCTAATCAGATAACATAAATCTCGTGGTACCTCACATTTATTGCATTTGTTTTTAAAATGCGAGCTACCAAAACCTTATTTTCTTGTGCAATCTCGAGGTACCTCTAGAAAGAACTAAGGGATTCACCATCACCATCAACACTAATTTGTGGGCCCTTCCGAGCTCATCCCGAAGCCCAACCCGGCCTGTGCACCACTAATACTCATGTACATACAGCTTAGCTAGATCGAGGAAGTCTTTCATTTCTTCTCATAGTCAATCATATCTACTTCATATGCAATTGAACAATTTAAGCTAGCATTTAACTCGAATACAGACGGATGATATCACGTAACGCTATGAAGTAGCCTCTAATCTCATACGGTAGATGTTAGTTATAATCAAGCTGCAAAATAGATAGGCATATGCAAGGTTTGATGAACAATAACTATCATGAAAACATGGCACATCATGGATGACCCTAGATATCTATACATAGCATCTAACCTCATACATGTAGATGGTAATGACACCCAATTACTTATAGCATCTAACCTCAGACACAGGTAGATGTTAGTTATAACTGATTCACATAGCCGATAGGCATTTGAAAGATTTGATGAACAATAAACTAACATGGTAACATGGCACATCATGGATGATCATAAATATCTATACATAGCATCTAACCTCATACACAGGTAGATGGTAATTACACACATTTACATATAGCATCTACACTCATACCTGGTAGATGGTAAGGACACCCATTTGTATATAGCATCTAACTTCATACACAGGTAGATGATAATTATAATATTTTACATAGCAACTACAACATAAAGAAAAATCTTCCGAATCATTAACTAAGCATGTAGAGGAAATAAGAACATAACAGAGTTACTCTACTAAAATTGAAGTCTCATCTATAATCCAGTAACCCCAACTTTCCACGGCTCCATCATTTTATACTAACAATTAGCTCCTACCTAAACGATTTCACCGCTATATCCCCAGTAAAGCTAAGAGAATTTCCAGAACCCTAAAACAGCCCTCCGAGACCCTTAACCGAAATTGACCTATATTCCACCGCAACTGCACTACACCTCTTCCTATCTCCGCGCAAAAGATCCAACCGAATCATCAAATCCCATACGCCATTCACCACAGAACCCATCCGGTCTTGAACCCAATCCAACCCGATGGCATCATTCATCCAGTTCTACTGCCCTCTACCCCCCAAATCCACCAAAGTAAATCCTCACCATCCTATGCAAAACCTCAATCTCAAGCACGAACAAATCCCGATTCAACTCTAAACCAACCTATATCCCTCGGCCCTTTCCAGATTTACTTATCATGACAAACGATCGATGGCGCCGGCGTTGAACGATCTTGGCAAGAAATCGCCGTCTGACTTATCCGGGAGCTGGCGAATAAGCGACGGAGGAATGTACGAGATACCGACGGAGGATGATCGGATACGCGCCGTGGGAAGAGACGCCGGAAAAGAAATCCGGGCCTTGATCGGGGTGGCGTAGTAGCGACGGAGGGATTAGTTCGCGGAAGAAAAGGATCGGCCGGTGGCTTATAAATCGCCGCTGGGGTTAAGCCAACTCAAAGTTAATCCAAACCTAAGCTAACCCATATTTAACCCACATTTAACCTAGGCTAACCTCGGTTAATCCAATCACTCCTTCAGCCCAAATCTTTCTCTGATCATATGAATCCTTTAACTCGGACTTCCCATTCGACTATACATACCCATTTATTTATATTATTGTTATATATATATATATATATCTAGATATTTTATTTTATTTTATTATTATTATTATTATTATTATTTTTTTTTTCGAGACCTGACAACTCTCCTCCCCTTAGAAGAATTTCGTCCTCGAACTTCGACTTACCAAATAATTCGGGGTAACGGTCGTGCATGTCCTGCTGGCCTCCCAAGTAGCTTCCTCCTTTGCCGATTTCTCCATAAAACTTTCACCATTCGGATTTCTTTATTTCTCACCCGTGACTTGATGATCCAAAGATTTCTTCCGTATTGCCTCGTAAGATAGGTCTGGTGTCCACTGTATGGCCTCATGCCCAATTACATGTGCGGGGTTGGATAGGTACCTCCGGAGCATGGATACATGGAACACATTATGAACTCCCCGCCAAAGTTGGGTGGTAGTGCAACTGTATGCCCCTCGTCCCAATCCGGCCTAAAATCTCAAAAGGCCCAATATACCTGACCGAGTTTGCCCTTCCCGCCAAACCTCAAGACTTCTTCATAGGTGACACTTGAGAAATACATGGTCTCCCACCGTGAACTCCAAGTCCCTCCTTCGATAATCACAGAACTCTTTGGTGACTTTGGGCCGATCAGATTCTCGCTCCTGATCCGCCACTAAATTCCACAGGCCACAATCTCCGACCCAAACTGCCTCTCTCCCACCTCTTCCCAATGCAATGGGGTTCTACACCTTCTTCCAGATATAGTGATAGGAGCCATACCGATGGTGGCTTGATAACTATTATTATTTGTGAACTCCACCAAGGGAAATTTAGACTCAACTCCCTTTCAAATCTATAATGCAAGCTCAGAGCATATCTTCTAAAATCTGAATTACTCGCTCATTGACTGGCCGTCTGGGATGGAAAGCGGTGCTAAAGGTAAGTTTCACTAATCCCCTGCAAACTCTTCCGTAATCCTGGATGTAAATTTTGGATCTCTATCCGACACAACTGATCCGAATTCCATGTAACCTTACTATTTCGATATACACCTCTGCGTATTGTATCATAGTGAAAGTGGTTTTCACCGGCAGAAGTGTCGACTTCACAATCGATCCACAATGACCCACACTGCATTTGATCCCTTAGTCGAGATCGTAACCCTACCACAAAATCCATGGCAACATTTTCCCACTTCCGCGGTATCTAAGTGGTTCCGAGTAATCCCTGGCCTCGTGCTCCTTTCACCGCTGATGTAAGGCACTCATGGACCATCTTGAGTATGTCTCTTCATGCCCGCCACCAATATAACAAATGATATCTTTATACATCTTCGTGCGGGGTGAACTAGAGTACGGGTAATGTGGGCTTCCATCATGAGATTCTCTCTCGAGATCCTTCTTTAGGCACCCATATGCGGCCCTTGTATCTCACAATCCCATCAACCACCGAGTAGAGGGTGCCCCTTTGCTTCATCTCGCTTCCATTCCATTAATCGCCGATCCGATGGCTTGTTCCGCCTGACCGATTCCAGAATCCGATTTAACCGCTGCCGCCAATCTAGCTCGCCACCGGTGCTATCACCTCCACTCACCGCTTGAAATTCGATATCAACCTTTGTTGGGTGGTCAATCGACAAATATCGCCAACTTATTTACTCAAATGATCCGCCACCACATTTGCCTTACCCGTGATAGTTAATATTGCAAATCATAATCCTTTACCAACTCCAACCATCGCCTCTCACGATATTCAGTTCCTTCCGAGAAAAAAATATTTCAAGCTTTATGTGTAGATCTCACAACGCTCTCCGTAAAGATAGTGTCGCCAAATCTTCAAAGCAAATATGATCGCTAATTCTAAATCATGTGTAGGATAATTCGCTTATGCACCTTCAATCGGGCGTGATAGGCAATGACCTCCCATTCTCGTGACAAGATGTTCTAGCCCTGTTGAGGCATCAGCAGTACACCACAACCGCCTGTAATGTCTCGAACCGCAAGCACCGCGCATCACCTTCCTTTAACTCCATAAAACTCCTCTCACACCGAGTAGCCCATTCATACCTCACCCCTTCTTGGTCAACGGAAGTCGGGGTAGCGAATGCGTGAAAATTTTTTAATGAATTTATCGCGATAATACCCCGCTTAGTCCCAAGAAACTCAATTTCGTAATACATTTGAGTAGCCCAACTCGATTGCCTCACTTTGATCGATCCACTCTATTCCCTTCTCTCGAGACTATATGCCCTAGAAATGATATTTCGCTCAACCAAAAATCGTGCATTTGAATTTAGCGATAACCGCTATCCTTCAAAGTCCGAAAGACTAGCGTCGATGTTGCCTGTTCTTCCCGACTTTGGGAGTAAATTAGTATATCATCAATAAAGACAATCACAAACCGATCCAAGTATGGCCGGAAGATCCGATTCATCAAATCCATAAAGGCCGCGGCAGGCATTAGTAAGCCCAAGCGGCATAACTAGAAACTCGTAATGACCATATCGAGTTACGAATGCGATTTTATGAACATCCTCTCCTTTCACTCAATTGGTGGTACCCCGACCTCAGATCAATCTTTGAGAATACGATTGCTCCTGTAGTTGATCAAACGGATCATCGATTCTAGGCAGCGGTACTTATTCTTAGCGTAACCGGTTCAACTCCGGTAGTCAACGCACAGCCGCATCGACCCGTCCTTCTTACGGACGAACAACACTGGCGCTCCCCATGGTGACACACTGGGTCGGATGAAACCCTTATCCAATAGTTCTTGTAGTTGCTCCTTCAGTTCCTTCATTTCAATAGGTGCCAGGCAGTACGGTGCTTTAGACACAGGGGTGGTTCCCGATATTAGTTCTATCCCAAACTCGACTTCCTTGACAGGGGGTAAACCTGCAATGTCCTTCGGAAACACCTCGGGAAAATTCCGAACTACCTCTACTTCCTCAGTTTGGTCTAGGGCCTCGACTACTCATTATGTTGACTAGAATCCGTTACACCTTGCTCAACATTTTTGAGCTTTACATGCGGATACAATATGAGACTCAGTGTGGAGGTTGCATTGAAGATGAAAAATTCATCATTTTGTAGTTTCAGTTTAACCGTCCTTTGTCTATAGTCAATAATTGCCTCGTACCGGGTCAGCCAATCCATACCCAGAATCACATCGAAGTCCACCATTTCCAACACAATAAGGTCGGCGTACACTGTAGAGTTCTGCATCTTCATCGGACAGTTCCTCACTATTCTATTGCTGGCGATTCTTCCCGAAAGGCAAGGACACGATAGCGGTAGCCATCCAATCACATGAAATATCCAGTCTTGCAACATAAGCCACGGATATGAAAGAGTGTGTAGCTCCAGAATCAATTAAAGCATGAGCGGGTAGATTGACAATATAAATTCTACCTGTGATGATGGTCGATTCGGGATCCACCTGCTCTTGTGTCATGGCATACACCGTGCCTCTGGTTGGCTCTGTGGTGAGGCGATTCATAGCAAAATGCCCGACTTCTTGCACTTATAGCACACATCTGTACCCACTAAACATTGACTGCATGAGCCTTCTCACACTTGGGACCACGAATTTTCTTTCGCCCTTGGAAGCAGTGTATGGTCAGGTCGGGAGTTCTGAGAATTATTGTCGTGCTTGCGTCTAGCGTATGGTACTTACCTCTCGGTGAGGTTCCCTTCCACAGTAACTCGGTCTCTTGTTACAGCCTCATCATGTCATTCCACCATCCCTCTCATCGAGCCCGATCCAACGCCTCCTCAAGGTGGTAACTCGGCTCACCCCTAACATCATGTCGAATCGCCGCCTCAATCCCTCAAGAAATGTTTCACTCTCCTCATGGTTGACTTGCAATCATAGGTACAAAATACCGTCCCTTCTCGAAGTCTCTGACATACTCAGCCACTGTCCGGTCCCCTTGGCGAAGCTCTAAGAATTCCCTAGCCATTCGAGTTCTGGTGTCAGCAGTGAAATACTTACCATAGAATACCTCTTTGAATTCAGCCCAAGTAACTGTAGCTAGGTCCACTGCTGCGCGTGCCCCCTCCCACCATATCCGAGCATCGCCACGCACCATGAATATGGCCCTCACCTTGTCAAGATCCGTAGTCGCATGAAGTCATATCATCTCCAATGATCGAATCCATCCTTCCGCAATGATAGGATCAGATTTCCTTAAACTCCGCTGACCAAGATCCTTGAATCGCTTGTAAACCGGGTTCACATCGGCGGTAGGCCGCGCGTATTTCTTGCTCCTCGGCTCAACAGGTTGTTGGATCTGCTCTCCATGAATCCGACTGCTTCTCGCATGATTGCGCAAGCTCGGAGAAACGACTATTCTCGCCTAACTTCCCCATTGTTCCTTGACCCGCCATTCACCTATAAAACGCAATACCTACACCGTTATCTCAGCTTTTGTACATAAACTCAAACATGATTACATTAAGATAACTACTTGAAAAGTAAGTATAAAATACAACGCGGGATGAATGTATCCGAAGTCCTTGATGAGATGGCATGCCAACATCGCCTTTGGAATCGATGCTCGATACCAACCGAAAAGACCTAACTCGATATATATATATATATGTACAAGCCTTAGCGACCTCTAAAATTATCACATAAACCACCTACACATGATTGGATAATCCTCTTTATTTTATTCAATTTCAAGTAAGTGTCTCAATTACAGCCTCTTCACTCAGCACCTCACAGACAGTAATTCATCCATTCCAACCCTACAACTCGCATCTGCATCATTGAAGTCCTGCATGGTGTGTGGCATGCTCATCATCGCCTCCTCGGTTACATCACCCCAGCGTCTCCCAACTCAGCTTGAGAACTCAATTCTCTACCTGTAAATATTTAGTGACATCATGAGTTCACAGCCCAGTAAGTAAATCAAGGGTAAATACACGACGTAGAGGGGGAAAAAGAAATCAAACATACATCGTAAAGTTATATATATTTACATCTAGCATGCAACTCCAGCCTAGCATCAATAACTCATAATAAGTCATGCAAATATTACAACCCATTCTTAAACAAAGGGGACATGTAAATATAACAAAGCAATAACCCCATTCATGCTTTTCTATCATGCTAACTGTAGATAACATAAATCTTCGTGGTACCTCACATTTATTGCATTTGTTTTTAAAATGCGGAGCCAGTCAAAAACCTTATTTTCTTGTGCAATCCTGAGGTACCTCTAGAAAGAACTAAGGGATTCAGTTATCAGTCATCAACAATCATTAATTTGTGGGCCCTTCCTGAGCTCATCCCGAAGCCCAACCCGTCACCACCAATACTACTCAAGCTAGATCGAGGAAGTCTTTCATTTCTTCTCATAGTCAATCATATCTGTTACTTCATATGCAATTGAACAATTTAAGCTAGCATTTAACTCGGAATACAGACGGATGATATCACAGAACGTTATGAAGTAGCCTCTAATCTCATACACTGGTAGATGTTAGTTATAACTGTTTCGCAAAATAGATAGGCATATGCAAGGTTTGATGAACAATAACTATCATGAAAACATGGCACATCATGGATGACCATAGATATCTATACATAGCATCTAACCTCATACACAGGTAGATGGTAATGACACCCAATTACTTATAGCATCTAACCTCGCATAAGGTAGATGTTAGTTATAACGATTCACATAACATAGGCATTTGAAAGATTTGATGAACAATAAACTAACATGGTAACATGGCACATCATGGATGATCATAAATATCTATACATAGCATCTAACCTCATACACAGGTAGATGGTAATTACACACATTTACATATAGCATCTACACTCATACCCAGGTAGATGGTAAGGACACCCATTTGTATATAGCATCTAACTTCATACACAGGTAGATGATAATTATAATATTTTACATAGCAACTACAACATAAAGAAAAATCTTAGAATCATTAACTAAGCATGTAGAGGAAATAAGAACATATGAGTTACTCTACTAAAATTGAAGTCTCATCTATAATCCAGTAACCCCAACTTTCCACGGCTCCATCATTTTATACTAACAATTAGCTCCTACCTAAACCGATTTCACCGTTATATCCCTCGGTAAAGCTAAGAGAATTTCCAGGAACTCTAAAACAGCCCCTCAGGACCCTTGAAATTGACCTATATTCCGCAACGGACTACACCCCTTCCTATCTCGCAAAAGATCCAATGAATCATCAAATCCCATCGCCATTCACCACCGCGAGAACCCATGCAGGAACCCAATCAACCCGATGGCATCATTCATCCAGTTCTACGTTCCCTCTACCCCCCAAATCCACCAAAGTAAATCCCTCACCATCCTATCAATCCATCCTGTCCGTGCCCGGCGTGAACCCATGAAACGGCGAACTCCTTAACCCAATTATCATCACGATTTCCGCCTAAATCTAGCTACATCTACCCAAATCCGATCAAAAGCAAAACCTCAATCTCAAGCACGAACAAAAATTGAAACCCCCGTTCACTCCCGATTCAACTCTCTAAAACCAACCTATATCCCTCGTCGCGGCCCTTTCCGAGATTTACTTCTATCGGTACCGGCGGAGACGATCGGATGGCCGCCGGCAGCGTTGAGACGATCATCGGCGGAAGAAATCGCCGAGTACAGCTTATCTGGGAGCTGGCGGCGAATAGGCGACGGAGGAATGTAAACCGGAGGATGATCGGATGGCGCCGGCGTACCAATGAGCCGAGCGGAAGAAATCGCCTATGATTTATCTGGGGCTGGCGAGTAGCACGGAGGGATTAGTTCGCGGAAGAAAAGGGATCGACTGGTGGCTTATAAAGGTCGTTCCGTTGGGGTTAAGCCAACTCAGGTTAATCCAAACCTAAGCTAACCCATATTTAACCCACATTTAACCTAGGCTAACCTCAGTTAATCCAATCACTCCCTTCAGGCCCAAATCTTTCTCCGAACCGATCATATGAATCCCTTTTTAACTCAGACTTCCCATTCCGGCTATACATACCCGTTTATTTATATTATTGTTATATATATATATATATATATATCTAGATATTTTATTTTATTATTATTATTATTATTATTATTATTTTTTTTTTTTTTCGAGACCTGACAACTCTCCTCCCCTTAGAAGAATTTCGTCCTCGAACTTCGACTTACCAAATAATTGGGTAGATCGTGCATATCCCGCTCGATCTCCCAAGTAGCTTCTTCCTTTATCTGATTTCTCCATAAAACTTTCACCATTCGGATTTCTTTATTTCTCTTCCGTGACTTGATGATCCAATGATTTCTTCTGTATTGCCTTGTAAGATAGGTCCGTGTGTCCATTTGTATGGCCTCATGCCCAATTACATATGCTGGTTGGATAGGTACCTCCCGAGCATGGATACATGGAACACATTATGAACTCTGCCGAGGTTGGGTGGTAGTGCAATTCGGTATGCCCGTGTCCCAATCCGGTCTAAGAATCTCAAAAGGCCCAATATACCTCTGACCGAGTTTGCCCTTCCCGCCAAAACCTCGTACTTCTTCATAGGGTGACACTTGAGAAATACATGGTCTCCCACTGTGAACTCCAAGTCCCTCCTTCGACAATCTGCGTAACTCTTTTGGTGACTTTGGGCTGACTGCATTCTGTCTCGGATCCTGGCCACCAATTCCACAGTTTGTGCCACAATCTCCGGACCCAAAACTGCCCTCTCTCCACCTCTTCCCAATGCAATGGGGTTCTACACCTTCTTCCGTATAGTCCGCATAGGAGCCATACCGATGGTGGCTTGATAACTATTATTATAGGTGAACTCCACCAAGGAAATTTAGACTCAGCTCCTTTGAAATCTATAATGCAAGCTCGTAGCATATCTTCTAAAATCTGAATTACTCTCAGATTGACTGGCCGGTCTGGGATGGAAAGCGGTGCAAAAGGTAAGTTTTGTACCCAATCTCGATGCAAACTCTTCCAGAATCCGGATGTAAATTTTGGATCTCTATCGATCAACTGATCCGGAATTCCATGTAACCTTACTATTTCCGTATATACACTACAGATTGTATCATAGTGAAAGTGGTTTTCACCGGGCAGAAGTGTCTTGACCGTCAATCGATCCACAATGACACACAATGCATTTGATCACCTAGTCGATATTGGTAACCCTACCACGTAATCCATGGCAACATTTTCCCACTTCCGCATGTATCTAAGTGGTTCAAGTAATCCAATGGCCTTTGGTGCTCGGCTTTCACCGCTGACAGTAAGGCACTCATGGACCATCTTGAGTATGTCTCTCTTCATGCCCCCACCAATATAATAAATGCATATCTTTATACATCTTCGTGTCAGGGGTGAATAGCACGGGTAATGTGGGCTTCCATCATGAGATTCTCTCTCGAGATCCTTCTTTAGGCACCCATATGCGGCCCTTGTATCTCACAATCCCATCAACCATCGAGTAGAGGTGCCCCCCTTTGCCTTCATCTCTGCGTTTCCATTAATCGCTGATCCGATGCTTGTTCTCGCTCGAATCCGATTCAGTAAATCCGATTTAAAATGCTGCCGCAATCTAGCTCGCTCACCGGTGCTATCACCTCCACTCTCTGTTGAAATTCGATATCAACCTTTGTTGGGTGGTCAATCGAATAGCGCGCCGCCAACTTACGACTCAACAGATCCGCCACCACATTTGCCTTACCCGGGTGATAGTTAATATTGAAATCATAATCCTTTACCAACTCCAACCATCGCCTCGCCGCATATTCGCCTTCCTTGAGAAAAAAATATTTCAAGCTTTTATGATCTGTGTAGATCTCACAACGTTCTCCGTAAAGATAGTGTCACCAAATCTTCAAAGTAAATATGACTGCTGCTAATTCTAAATCGTGTGTAGGATAATTCTGCTCATGCACCTTCAATCGGCGTGATGCATGGCGATGACCTCCCCATTCTCGCATCGACCCTAGACGTGTTGGAGGCATCAGTGTACACCACAAACTGCCCAGAATTGTCTGGAACTGCAAGCACCGGTGCCATCGTCAGCCTTTCCTTTAACTCCATAAAACTCCTCTCACACCGAGCAGTCCATTCATACCTCACCCCCTTCTTGGTCAAAGTCGGGGTAGCGCAATGTGAAATTTTTAATGAATTTGCGATAATACCCGGCTAGTCCCAAGAAACTCAATTTCTGTAACATTTCTTGAGTAGCCCAACTCGGATTGCCTCCACTTTGACCGGATCCACCTCTATTCCTCTCTCGAGACTATATGCCTAGAAATGATATTTTTCCCAACCAAAAAGTGCATTTGCTGAATTTAGCGTATAACCGCTTATCCTTCAAAGTCTGCAGGACTAGCGTCAGATGTTGTCGGTGTTCTTCCCGACTTTGGGAGTAAATTAGTATATCGTCAATAAAGACAATCACAAACTGATCCAAGTATGGCTGGAAAATCCGATTCATCAAATCCATAAAGGTTGCGGGGGCATTAGTAAGCCCAAACGGCATAACTAGAAACTCATAATGACCATATCGAGTTCTGAATGCAGTTTTATGAACATCCTCTCCTTTCACTCGCAGTTGGTGATACCCCGACCTCAAATCAATCTTTGAGAATACAGTTGCGCCCTGTAGTTGATCAAACAGATCATCGATTCTAGGCAACGGGTACTTATTCTTAACTGTAACCCGGTTCAACTCTCGGTAGTCAATGCACAAGATCGACCGCCCTTCTTACGGACGATTTAACAACACCGGCGCCCCATGGTGACATCGGGTCGGATGAAACCCTTATCCAATAGTTCTTGTAGTTGCGCCTTCGCCTTCATTTCCCAAAGATACGGTGCTTTAGACACAGGGGTGGTTCCCGCTATTAGTTCTATCCCCAAACTCGACTTCCCGATAGGGGTAACCTGCAAATCCTCTGGGAACACCTCGGAAAATTCGACTACCTCTACCTCCTCCAGATTTGGTCTAGGGGCCTCAGCACTACTCATTATGTTGACCAGGAATCCGTTACACCCCTTGCTCAACATTTTCTGAGCTTTACATGCGGATACAATATGAGGGAGACTCAGTGTGGAGGTTGCATTGAAGATGAAAAATTCATCATTTTGTAGTTTCAGTTTAACCGTCCTTTGTCTACAGTCAATAATTGCCTCGTACCGGGTCAGCCAATCCATACCCAGAATCACATCGAAGTCCACCATTTCCAACACAATAAGGTCGGCGTACACTGTAGAGTTCTGCATCTTCATCGGACAGTTCCTCACTATTCTATTGCTAGGCAGTTCTTCCCCAGAAGGCAAGGACACGCGATAGCCAGTAGCCATCCAATCACATGAAATATCCAGTCTTGCAACATAAGCCACAGATATGAAAGAGTGTGTAGCTCCAGAATCAATTAAAGCATGAGCGGGTAGATTGACAATAGAAATTCTACCTGTGATGATGGTCGATTCTGGATCCACCTGCTCTTGTGTCATGGCATACACCCTTCCTCTGGTTGGCTCTGTGAGCTGAGGGCAATTCATAGCAAAATGCCCCGACTTCTTGCACTTGTAACACACGTCTGTACCCACTAAACATTGACCTGCATGAGCTTTCTCACACTTGGGACACTGACTTTTTCTTTCGCCCTTGGAAACAGTATGGTCAACTGGTCGGGGTTCCTGGGGTCGCTGTCGCTCAGAATCGCGTGGTTGCTTGCCTCAAACGGGCGGTGCAAACTTCTTGACTCGGTGCTTGAGGTTCCCTTCCTCGTAACTCGGCCTCTTGTTCTGTACTTCCTTTCATCATGTCATTCTGCCCTCTCGACATCGAGCCTCGATCCACTGACCTCCCTGAAGGTGGTAACTCGGCTCACCCTGACATCATGTCGAATCGCTGCCCTCAGTCCCTCAGTAAAATGTTTCAGCTCCTCTACTGGTTGACTTGCAATCATAGGTACAAAATACCGCCCCTTCTCAAATTCTCTGACATACTCAGCCACTGTCCGGTCCCCTTGGCGAAGCTCTAAGAATTCCCTAGCCATTCGAGTTCTGGTGTCAGCAGTGAAATACTTTCCATAGAATACCTCTTTGAATTCAGCCCAAGTAACTGTAGCTAGGTCCACTGCTGCGCGTGCCCCCTCCCACCATATCCGAGCATCGCCACGCAACATGAATATGGCGCACCTCACCTTGTCAGCATCCGTAAGCTGCATGAAGTCGTATATCATCTCCAATGATCGAATCCATCCTTCTGCAGCGATAGGATCTGTATTTCCCTTAAACTCCGTCGGACCGAGATCCTTGAACTGCTTGTAAACCGGGTTCACACTGGCGGTAGGCCCGCTGTGCGTATTTCCTTGCTCCCTGGCTCTCAACAGCTGTTGGATCTGTTCTCCATGAATCCGACTCTGTTCCTGCATGATTGCGGCAAGCTCAGCGAGAAACTGACTATTCTGCCCAACTTCCCCATTGTTCCTTCGACCCGCCATTCACCTATAAACGCAATACCTACACCGTTATCTCCAGTTTTGTACATAAACTCAAACATGATTACATTAAGATAACTACTTGAAAAATAAGTATAAAACATACAACCGCGGGGATGAATGTATCCGAGTCCTTGATGAGATGGCATGCCAACACTGTCCTTTGGAATCGATGCTCTGATACCAACTGAAAAGACCCAACCTGATACATATATATATATGTACAAGCCCTTAGCCCGACCTCTAAAATTATCACATAAACCACCTACACATGATTGGATAATCCTCTTTATTTTATTCAATTTCAAGTAAGTGTCTCAATTACAGCCTCTTCACTCAGCACCTCACAGACAGTAATTCATCCATTCCAACCCTACAACTCAGACAGTCCTGCATCATTGAAGTCCCAGACAGTGTGTGGCATGCTCATCATCGTCTCTCCTACATCACCCCAGCGTCTCCCAACTCAAATTGAGAACTCAATTCTCTACCAGAAATATTTAGTGACATCATGAGTTCACACCGATAAGTAAATCAAGGGTAAATACACGACGAGGGGGAAAAAGAAATCAAACATACATCGTAAAGTTATATATATTTACATCTAGCATGCAACTCCAGCCTAGCATCAATAACTCATAATAAGTCATGCAAATATTACACCATGGTAGTGCAACCCATTCTTAAACAAAGGGGACATGTAAATATAACAAAGCAATAACCCCATTCATGCTTTTCTATCATGCTAATCAGATAACATAAATCTTCGTGGTACCTCACATTTATTGCATTTGTTTTTAAAATGCGGAGCCAGTCAAAAACCTTATTTTCTTGTGCAATCCTGAGGTACCTCTAGAAAGAACTAAGGGATTCAGTTATCAGTCATCAGTCAATCTGTCAATTTGGGTGGGCCCTTCCCGGAGCTCATCCCGGGAAGCCCAACCCGTCCAGGCACCACTAATACTCATGTACATACAGTTAGCTAGATCGAGGAAGTCTTTCATTTCTTCTCATAGTCAATCATATCTGTTACTTCATATGCAATTGAACAATTTAAGCTAGCATTTAACTCGGAATACAGACGGATGATATCACAGAACGTTATGAAGTAGCCTCTAATCTCATACACTGGTAGATGTTAGTTATAACTGTTTCGCAAAATAGATAGGCATATGCAAGGTTTGATGAACAATAACTATCATGAAAACATGGCACATCATGGATGACCCTAGATATCTATACATAGCATCTAACCTCATACACAGGTAGATGGTAATGACACCCAATTACTTATAGCATCTAACCTCAGACACAGGTAGATGTTAGTTATAACTGATTCACATAGCCGATAGGCATTTGAAAGATTTGATGAACAATAAACTAACATGGTAACATGGCACATCATGGATGATCATAAATATCTATACATAGCATCTAACCTCATACACAGGCAGATGGTAATTACACACATTTACATATAGCATCTACACTCATACCCAGGTAGATGGTAAGGACACCCATTTGTATATAGCATCTAACCTCATACACAGGTAGATGATAATTATAATATTTTACATAGCAACTACAACATAAAGAAAAATCTTCCGAATCATTAACTAAGCATGTAGAGGAAATAAGAACATAACAGAGTTACTCTACTAAAATTGAAGTCTCATCTATAATCCAGTAACCCCAACTTTCCACGGCTCCATCATTTTATACTAACAATTAGCTCCTACCTAAACCGATTTCACCGTTATATCCCTCGGTAAAGCTAAGAGAATTTCCAGGAACCCTAAAACAGCCCCTCCGAGACCCTTAACTGAAATTGACCTATATTCCAGCTGCAACCAGACTACACCCCCTTCCTATCTCTGCAAAAGATCCAACCGAATCATCAAATCCCATACGCCATTCACCACCGCAGAACCCATCTGTGCCGGAACCCAATCCAACCCGATGGCATCATTCATCCAGGTTCTACCGTTCCCTCTACCCCCAAATCCACCAAAGTAAATCCCTCACCATCCTATCAATCCATCCCTGTCCCGTGCCCAGCGTGAACCCATGAAACCAGCAGAACTCCTTAACCCAATTATCAGCGATTTCACTGCCTAAATCTAGCTACATCTACCCAGAAATCCGATCAAAAGCAAAACCTCAATCTCAAGCACGAACAAAAATTGAAACCCCCCGTTCACTCCCCAGATTCAACTCTCTAAACCAACCTATATCCCTCGTTCGCCGGCCCTTTCCAGAGATTTACTTACTGTACAGCCGACGGAGGACGATCGGATGGCCGCCGGCAGCGTTGAGACGATCTTCGGCGGAAGAAATCGCCGAGTACAGCTTATCTGGGAGCTGGCGGCGAATAGGCGACGGAGGGAATGTACTGAGAGGAGGGCGATCGGATGGCGCGGCCCGAGACGAAGCCGGCGGAAGAAATCGCCGAGCGCAGTTTATCTGGGAGCTGGCGGCGAGTAGACGACGGAGGGATTAGTTCGCGGAAGAAAAGGGATCGGCTGGTGGCTTATAAAGGTCGTTCCGTTGGGGTTAAGCCAACTCAGGTTAATCCAAACCTAAGCTAACCCATATTTAACCCACATTTAACCTAGGCTAACCTCAGTTAATCCAATCACTCCCTTCAGGCCCAAATCTTTCTCCGAACCGATCATATGAATCCCTTTTTAACTCAGACTTCCCATTCCGGCTATACATACCCGTTTATTTATATTATTGTTATATATATATATATATATATATCTAGATATTTTATTTTATTTTATTATTATTATTATTATTATTTTTTTTTTTTCGAGACCTGACAAGAGCGCTTATCGGTAGCTGGGGATTAGCAGAGAGAGGTCGCATTGTCGGATTTGGGAGCGATCTGCCGATCGTTGTCGGAGCAAGGTAAGATGTAGAATCGATTTTCTGATCTTGGACGGGATCTGTTTTACTTGGTGTTCTTGTATTTTGAGCTTGAATCCACTGTTGGCAGCGATCAAAGCCCAATTGTCATTGGGAAACAGGGGACGAGGAAGGGGGCTATCGGTGGAGATCTGAGACTGGTAAGCTTGATTTCTGTGTGTTGTTCGATCTGGGTGATTGGAGATTGAGGAACTGGGGGGGGGGGGGAAGAAAGGTACTGTCATTGATCTAGATCCAGTGAGGTTAGAGTTTGGGACTGCTTCGGGGAACAGGGGGTGCTGCCGGAGATGTTCTGTTTGGTGTCGGGTGTGAGGATTTTGTTTGACCTACGCCGATGGGTTGTTTGGGTGTAGGGATTGAACGATGGAGTTTATGGTATAATATCTTCTTCCCTTTGGTTGATTTGTGTAGGAGATCGATTTGTTATGGTGTTGAGCTGTAATCGGTTTAGTGTTTGTAGATGATTAGAGAGCTGTAGATGATGAAGTTACCATGACAATAAAGAAGGTAAGTGTGAATTGATTGGAGGCAGTGATTTGGAGATTTAGGTCAGCTTGGAGGGTTGTGAGTAGTGTTTAGATCCATATATTTCAATTGATCTATGTAGTGTATCGGATTGGGATAGTTGGAGTTAACACGTATTCGGAGAGGGATGCGAATATAGAAAGAATTATTATTTTGTTCGTATAATTATAGGAGACGTGTACTTAACCATGATTGTTATTATTGTACAGGTTTGGGATACGAAGCGGGTCCGCGGCCATGAGGATTAGTCGAGCTTCGTATCAGGTGGGTAATATCTACTTGGTCCGGTAGTTTTGATCAAATTCTAGTGCATGATCTTGGATTTATGTTTATACCTGTTTACCTTAAATCCACTCTTATTTAATCATATGCTTGTACTGCCTTGACCTTTGAGATATAAACTCTGGTACTTCATTGATTATCTAGCTCGGATAGAAACTATAAACCCTATTATGTATTAGCTGATAGATGTTCAGTAAGTACATGTGGTTAGGGTTATCTTTGTGACTTCAGATTGGTTTACTGTATTACATCACTAGGGTTAGGTGATGGTTTGGATTATGGAGTCGTTTGTTATATCATATCCGTATTAGTGGTGCATTTATGATGGATCTAGTTGTCTGGGCATAAATAATTGTATGGTTGTTAGTATGTGACCAGGGACTAGAAGTCCTAGCGTGATGGTATAACCATTATGGATTGTCTGCCTGTGTATGGTTATATGGACGGTCGATTGTGTATCGCTACTGACTAGAGATCTCAGCGTGGTTGACTGTCAGAGGAGTATGACTCTTTGTGTGATAGAGAGAGTCTTGTGGATTGTAGTCCTTGCATTGTTTGACTTTTGGTTGACCAGGACTCCCCGTGGGATAGGGAGTGTGGCGAGGATACATGTATGGAGCTATGCATCATTACATTGCATGCATGCTGTTGACTGAGTCTCCCTTGTGGATGAGACGGGTCGTCAGTCATCCTGCCTCCCGACCACTCGGGTAGTAGTGGTAGCAGGTTGAGGCGAGCATTGGATGTGCGTGCTTGACCACTATGGATGGTGGTAGCCGGAGATCACCGCCACCGCGCATGAGTGGTGTTAGCACTCGCCCACTATAGGCACGGTGGTTGTGTGACGTCGCTTGTCTGTGTCGCGGCGTTGTCTACTCATGGGTAGGGACAGTGTGGCTTGCGGCGAGGGCCCCTAGGAGTAGTTAGCTTTTTACGCTTATACGCTACTCAGTCATACTACCCAACTCGGTCACTCGAGAGTGGTGGCAGCTGGAGTCGGGCTAGTTGTCATTTGTCGTGCCACCCTGACCACTCTGGGATTGTGGTTGGACGGGTCCGCAGACAGTGACCATGCATATGCATTGCTGATATATATGTATGCATGTTTTTGATATATGTTTTACATATGCCTGTGAGATGCTGCATTTGATTGAGCTATGATTGCTGCATATGGTTGTTCATCATGATACATGTCATTTGCATTTTATATACTGTTACGTTTTGAGCATGATATATGTGTTGGTCCAGACCGATATATGCATTTGATTAGCATCATGTCATAGTGTGGTATGGACCGGGTTGTTATTACAAGTGATCATATACTGTTCATATGTTGGCGTATTAGTCAGGTATGAGATTGACTTAGTATATTATATGGGTTATGTTATTGTATATCTGTCAGGATGATATAGCTTATGGTGTTGCAGACCGTCAGGTATGTTGGTACATTACTTTATGTTCAGTTGATCAGTTTAGTATATACATTGAGTATGACTTTATTGTAGTTACTTGTTATTAGATTTGGATATGACTATATGTCTATTGGACTCATGCTGTATACCTGTAGATCTTCACATGTATACTTGTAGATCTATCCTTATATGTTGTTCATGCACTTTCTATATATTACCCCTGAGTTTATACTCACCACCCCGGGACCACAGGCTTCACGCCAGATAACAGGTAGAAGATTCCTTGGACGTTCGAAGCTCCGCCAGCTGATCCCATCTCACACCGGACGAATGGATATGTTTCCGTGTTGTTGTATTCTTACAGATTGTTGGTTTGGGTTTTTCCCTGTATTGTTTCCGTATTTGTGATATACGGACATATTGTATGTATTTGGTCTTTGATTCGATTTCTATTATGATTCTTGTCGTGTCAAGTCACTCCAGAGTGCACAGTTGGTCTTTGTATCTTATTGATCTGTTTGTATTGTTTCTGCTGTGTTTAGTATGTTTGATATGTTGATATCTGTGTATATCATATTGTTGTTGTAGGCCTACGGGCCTTGTATTAACCCGATATGTTGCCACGTACAGGGGAGATGCCGTCCGTTTGCTTTTCGGCACGGCATACTCTCGGGGCGTGACAGTATACATTCTCCAATGTATACCCATGTGTCAACTTGATATCTCATATCCATGACTTGTGAGATCAAGTCATCGTGTTGACCTACATGCTAGTCTCTACGCATTAACATTGTCCCTGAATGTTAATACTCGACTAGGAATGATTAAGAGTAGTGTTCTCTATATAATCTCATTATCGATTCAACCAATCGATTGATATAGATAAGAACCTACTGCTCAAGGACATTATTATATTTAGTTATTTGACACCAATACAAGTAAATATAATAACCATGCCTTTATAAATAGGAATATGATACAATAAAGTCCATACAACAATCATCACATGATTGGCTCTAGGGCTTTCACTAACACCCAATTCATGGTTGTATTTGCCATAAAATGTTAGTATGCCTGTGTTGTTGATTATAGAGTCAGTATTTACTCTATCATGTTGTAGGTGTTGTATTATGGTACTTATACTCAGGTTGTATGAGTTACATCATTGTCAATTTTCAGGTATGTCAGTACCTTATGGTGTTATTATTGATCAGTTTAGTTATACAGTTGTTATATTATGATGTTGTATATCTGTTATACCGTTAGACAACATATTGTTGACTCGCATGTGATATATATAAATTACGCATGCACTTTTATTCTTATTACCGCTGAGTTTTGTACTCACCACCACATACCCTGGGTTTTCTTGTCGCCTAGATAACATATAGCCGACTTCGTGATGGGCTTGGATCAACGTCGGCTGGCAACCTCTCATCTCACTTCCGAGGGTCCCGGCTTGGTTTTATGTTTCCGTTGTTTTTAGATGTTTCTTATATCGATCCGGTTTTATATTGTGGATGTGTGTTTGACATTGTTTATGTACGCACATGTTGGTGCAGGTTTTGACGATGTTTTCTTTATGTTTTGGTGTTAGTCATACCGGTATGCACTGTGTGTAGTTGTTATTTCGTTTTGATAGTTTCTGCTGTGTTTTGTTGTATTTACGTTATATATGTTGTTGTGATTGTGGCCGAAAGGCCGTGTATCAACAGGATATGTTGCCACGTACAGGGGAGATGTTGTCCATTTATTTTCGGCTCGACATACTCTTGGGGCGTGATGTAACACCCTAAATTTTAATTCCTATATTTTTATTAGAGAAAAATCAAAATAAGAATAAGAATAGAAATAATAAAAATAGGAATAGAATAATAATAATAAAAAAATAGAAATAACTAAGAATATGAATTAAAAAAAAATCGAATAAATAGTTCGTTAGCCGAGGTTTGAACCATGAATCGTTGGTTAGGAAGAATAGGCTTCCCACCACAAAGTCATAAGATTACCAATGAGTAGGATATAACAAAATATATCTATAGGCAAAAAAAAAGAGAGATTGATTAATTTGACTAATTATTTAAAGGGGTAATTAGGTTAAGAAAAATTCTAATTTATATATATATATATTTTCCTTATCTCTCTTTAAATCTCACGTCGATCTCTCTCTCTCTCTCCCTCTCGTTTTTTTTTATTTCCAGTCGCCTCTCTCTCTCCCTCTCATTTTTCCAGCAACCTCTCTCTTCTCTCCTAAATTCTTTGCGTTGAAACCCACTCACGCCTAAATCTCTCGGTGGTTTTTTTTCTGCGCCGTGAGCACCCAACCGCCGACGAAGGGTTTTCTTCGAGAAATATTTTTTTGAAGAATGTGATTGATTCTTCCCTTGATTTTTCCTCCACCGTGGGATAATTCAAGAGGGAATTTTTAAGAGAAATCTCCGCAAGGACTTGGTAGAGTATCACGCTAAAGCAAAGGAACACGTAGGAGATCTTTTCCTTACGAAATGTAGCAGTATAAATTGGTGAAAAGTGTAGGAGGTAAGTATTGCTCACCTGCAGTATAAGTAGTTATCGTATATCATTGATATGTTTTTATGTGCATGTTATTTTCAGTTATGCATGGTGTTTTCAGTTACGTGATTTTACCATTATGTTATGGGTAATTCAGCATCATGTTTAGATTCATGATAAGAATGTGATTTATAATCATGCATGTTGTAGATGAGTTATAGCTTACAATTATATGCATGAGGTAAAGTAAGATGTAAAAAATATTTCCTTTATAAAGAAAATTTAAAGATGCTCCGCGTTCGAATTGGGGATTAAGAGCACGACAATCTTCAGTATGCTCCCCACTTCAGTTTAGGGGTCAAGAGCATAATGATATTTATGGTGCTCCCCATTCGTGGTTTAGGGGATTAAGAGCATTTCTTTCAGTATGTATAAGAATATAAGTATAAAGGAAGTATTTTACTTTTTGACAGGGCATGTACCGGGCATCAGTTTTGCCCACGGGCCAAGGCCCTCAGTTTCAGTTACCCTAGTAGGTTCGGTGGTTGGTCACCCCGGCCTATTAGGAATGCGTGCATTGGTACTATGCTGGGCCCATATCCAGGATGATTATTATTTTGAAGTATCAATATAAGTATAAGTAAAAGTTTTCAAAGTTAAGCATTTCAGTTCGTATACACTGTTTACAAGGTTTAAAATACTTAGGAGCATGATTTATACAAGAGACATGTAATCAGAGTTATGATTTCCAGTTATGTTTGCATGTGTATCAATGTATCAAGGGTAAGAGAATTAGTTACATGATTTCATATGTTGCATGTTTTTGTGAGCATAGAAAGTACTTACTAAGCATTATTGCTTACAGTTTGCATTTCCTTATACTGCAAATAAAGGTAAAGAAAAGCTTCAATAAGGTAGCATGGCGGATGAAGTGCTGGGTGTGTGTGGCGACGGAACAGTGGAAGTAAAAGATCCTAAGTGCAGATGTCTAAACCAGATTTTTAGTTTTAATTGTTTTCTTTTGATATTGTTGAAGTTCAACTGGATTACTTATGATTGAGACCAAAGAATGATAGAGTCATATTGGGTTAGTCTTAATACTTGCATGTTAAGCGTAGATCTTGAAATGATTATTGTTTAAGTGATGTCAAGGTCTTTATGATTATTTTAGTTGTTAGCATATTGCGTTAGTATATTGCATTAATTAAAGATAGAGATAGTAAAGTAGTGACATCTCCCCTGGTAGAGAGTGGAAAGACTAGGGGGGTGTTACAAGATGGTATCAGAGCGGGTTCCGCCCTTCTATCACACACACCTCAAGCATCAGTCCTGCCGCCTCCAAGTAAGCAAGTATTTATCTGCTTTATTTACTTTATGAGTAGTAAGGAATGCTTCTTTTAAGTTAAACATGCTCACCTAGAATGTTCTCTTTAAGTTAAACATGCTTGCATATATATATATATGAAGATGATAGATAGTAAGTAATAGAGCATACCTAGATATGTATGTGAAGATGAAAAAAAAATAGTGATAATAACCTAATAGTGGAATAATGCAAAGGGAGGTTCAGCCAGTAAGCAGCCTACGTATTCTACATGTTCTAAGTGTGGGAGGAAGCATCCAAGAGTTTGCCGCCAGGGCATGAGCGGGTGTTATATATGTGGTGTCGAGGGACACTTCACCAAACAGTGTCCCACTAAGACCAATCTGCCTCCGCCACAGTCTATTCAGTATGGAGGTAGACTGGCCCACCACATCGGATGCAGAGCACCGAGGGTCCTTACATCAGCCAAGGAAGATTGGAGGCCCCATCAGTTACACCTAATGCCCGGATCTTCTCCCTCACCAGGGAAGAGGTAGCAAATGCTTCTACGATAGTCATAGGTCAGATACCTATCCTTAGTCAGCATGCTACCGTACTGTTTGATATGGGGCAACCCATTCATTCATGTCTATGGAATTTGTTAAGAAGATAGATATAACTCCTGATATCTTAGATATTTAGTTTTTAACGACCTATCTTCGGGTGAAACAATGACATCTACACACTGGTTGTGTGCCGTGCCGGTCAGAATTTCAGACAGAGAGCTTTATAGTGATTTGATCTTGCTGGACATGCATGACTATGATGTTATCTTTGGAATGGACTTTCTTAGTAAGTACGGTGCTTCCATTGAGTGTCGTAAGCGAAGAGTAGTATTCCAACCCGAGACTGAGGCCAAATTTGAGTTTATTGGAGAACCAAGGAAGACGACTAAGAAGTTCTTATCTGCCATGGAAGCTCAGAAGATGTTAGCTAGTGGATGCACTGGGTATTTAACACATATAGTTGATACTAAGCATGAAAGAAGCCAACAACTGGAAGAAGTCCCAATTGTATGTGATTATCGGAAGTATTTCCTGACGAGATACCAAGACTAGCACCTAGAAGGGAAGTTGAGTTTGAGATTGAGCTTATTTCTGGTACCCACCCAATCTCAAAAGCACCCTATCGTATGGCTCCAGTTGAATTGAAAGAGCTTCAGGAACAATTACAGGAGTTATTAGACAAGGGATTCATCTGCCCTAGTCATTCCCCGTGGGGAGCTCCAGTGTTGTTTGTGAAAAAGAAAGATGGGTCTATGAGGATGTGCATAGACTACCGAGTCTTGAATCAAGTGACGATCAAGAACAGATATCCTCTGCCAAGGATAGAGGATTTATTTGATCAATTGAGGGGAGCCACAGTTTTCTCCAAAATTGACTTGTGGTCAAGTTATCATCAAGTAAGAGTTAAAGAGGATGATATACCGAAAACAACCTTCCGAATGAGGTATGGACACTATGAGTTCGTGGTCATGCCCTTCGGAGTGACAAATGCACCCACTATGTTTATGGACTTGATGAATCGGATATTTAAGGAGTACCTTGACAAGTTTGTGGTCGTTTTCATTGACGACATCCTTATCTACTCGAGAACCCAGGAAGAACATGTCGAACACTTGAAGACAGTCTTGCAGACCCTTCAGCAAAGACAGTTATATGCAAAGTTCTCCAAGTGTGAGTTTTGGCTTGATCGAATATCGTTTCTGGGTCATGTTATTTTAAAAGATGAAGTTATGGTAAACCAGACAAAGATAGAAGCAATCAGTAATTGGGGTCAACCAAAGAATGCCAGTGAAGTCAGAAGTTTCCTCGGATTAGCAGGGTACTATCGAAAGTTTGTGGAAAACTTCTCAAGGATAGCTTCACCGTTGACGGTTCTTACCAGAAAGAACAAGAAGTTCGAATGGACCGAAGATTGTGAAAAGAGCTTCCTTGAATTAAAGAGGAGACTCACAAGTGCTCCAGTGCTTACCCTTCCAGAAAGTAATGAGGGATTTGACAAGTATAGTGATGCATCCAAGATGGGACTTGGAGCAGTACTTATGCAGAAGGGTAAAGTCATTGCTTATGCATCTAGGCAACTCAAGGACTACGAAAAGAATTGCTCCACTCATGACCTTGAGTTGGCAGCAGTTGTCTTTGCTCTGAAAGTTTGGAGACATTACCTATATGGAGTCCAATGCAAGATTTACATAGATCACCAGAGTCTGAAGTATTTCTTCACTCAGAAGGATCTGAATATGTGACAGCGCAGATGGCTTGAGCTAGTAAAGGACTATGACTGTGAAATCCACTACCATCCTGGAAAGGCAAACAAAGTAGCAGACGCGCTGAGTAGAAAATCATGCACCACTTTGATGTCCCTAGCAACACTATCCCAACCATTGGAGAAAGAGATAATGAATTTTGGAGTTGAGATCATTTCTGGATAGCTCTCCGCCTTGACCATAGTACCTACACTGTTTGAGGATATATTAGCGAGACAGGACAAAGATCATAGCATCCAAAGGATCGAGCAAGAGATCTAAGAAGGGAAGGATGAAGGATTCCGTGTCTCTGATAGTGGGGTATTATATTTGGGTGAACGCCTATGTATCCCTAACAACCCAGACTTAAGAAAGAAGATCCTAGAAGAAGCTCATGGGACCCCATATTCGATGCATCCTGGATCCACCAAGATGTATCAAGATATGAAAGGGAAATTTTGGTGGCTTGGTATGAAGAGGGACGTGGCTAAGTATGTTAGCACTTGTCTGACATGTCAGAGAGTGAAAGTAGAACACCAGAGACCAGGAGGAGTTCTACAGCCTATTCAGATTCCAGAATGGAAGTGGGAGGAAATAGCCATGGATTTTATAGTAGGACTGCCCAAAACAACCAATGGCTACGATTCTATTTGGGTAGTTGTCGATAGATTGACAAAGTGTTTTCACTTCATGCCTATTAGAATATCATACTCCATGGAATAGTTAGTCAGTTATATGTCAAGAATGTGATTAGATTGCATGGAGTACCTATGACCATTATCTAGGATAGAGATAGTCGCTTCACTTCACACTTCTGGGAGTGTGTTCAGAAAGCCCTCGACACTAAGCTACGATTCAGCACTGCATTTCATCCTCAGATAAATGGGCAAACAGAAAGAGTGAATCATATTTTGGAGGATATGCTAAGAGCTTGTGCCTTAGATTTTAAAACAAGCTGGTGCAAATATTTGTGTTTGGCAGAGTTTGCCTACAATAATAGTTATCAAACCACAATTGGAATGACACCTTATGAAGCCTTGTATGGGAGGAGATGCATATCACCTATCTGTTGGTATGAGGGTGGCAAGAAGAAAGAAATGGAACTCAAGACTGATTTTATAGATGATGCCACCGAAGCTATAAAGAACATATGTCAAAGGATAGAGACTGCCCAAAGTCGGCAAAAGAGTTACGCCGATGTCCGACGCAGACCCCTAGAGTTCCAAGTCGGAGATTCAGTGTTCATTAAGGTAGCTCCTATGAAAGGGGTAATGAGATTTGGGAAGAAAGGCAAGTTAAGTCCCAGATATGTAGGCCCCTACCTGATCACCAAGAGAGTTGGTAAGGTAGCTTATAAGCTAGAACTACCATAGGAAATGTCAGCTATCCACAATGTATTTCATGTTTCAATGCTTAAGAAGCACGTCCCAGACACCAACCAAGTGATTGAGCCACAGACGGTACAGATTCAGAAAGATCTAAGTTATGAAAGTTGACCTATTCAGATAATAGATCGAACAGTCAGGAAACTAAGAAATAAAGAAATATCGTTAGAAAAAGTCTTATGGCAAAGTCAAAGGGTTGAAGAAGCAACCTGGGAACGTGAGGATGACATGAAGCAAAAGTACCCCGAGTTGTTCTAAGTTTCGAGGACGAAACTTTTATAAGGTATAAGGGATTGTAACACCCTAAATTTTAATTCCTATATTTTTATTAGAGAAAAATCGAAATAAGAATAAGAATAGAAATAATAAAAATAGGAATATAATAATAATAATAATAATAATAATAATAAATAAAAATAATTAAGAATAGGAATTAAAAAAAAATCGAATAAATTGTTCGTTAGCCGAGGCTTGAACCATGAACCGTTGGTTTGGGAGAATAGGCTTCCCACCACTAAGTCATAAGATTACCAATGAGTAGGATATAACAAAATATATCTATAGGCAAAAAAAAAAGAGAGATTGATTAATTTGACTAATTATTTAAAGGGGTAATTAGGTTAAGAAAAATTCTAATTTATATATATATTTTTTCCTTATCTCTCTTTAAATCTCACGCCGATCTCTTTGTCTCTCCCTCTCGTTTTTTTATTTCCAGCCGCCTCTCTCTCTCCCTCTCATTTTTCCAGCAACCTCTCTCTTCTCTCTTAAATTCCTTGCGTCGAAACCCACTCACGCCTAAATTTCTCGGTGGTTTTTTTTCTGCGCCGTGAGCACCCAACCGCCGACCAAGGGTTTTCTTCGAGAAGTATTTTTTTGAAGAACATGATTGATTCTTCCCTTGATTTTTCCTCCACCGTGGGATAATTCAAGAGGGGATTTTTAAGAGAAATCTCCGCAAGGACTTGGTAGAGTATCACGCTAAAGCAAAGGAACACGTAGGAGATATTTTCCTTATGAAATGTAGAGGTATAAATTGGTGAAAAGCGTAGGAGGTAAGTATTGATCACCTGCAGTATAAGTAGTTATCGTATATCATTGATATGTTTTTATGTGCATGTTATTTTTGTAGGGTTGTGTCTTCGAGTCCGTGAGGGGAAACTTCGCTTCCCACTTCAACTCAGTCGCTTGTTCATGGAGATCCCATCGATGTCCCCGGATTAAAAAAAATTTAATCCTAAACAAAAGGGAACACCCAAGCAACCTTATCATCGTCGTGCTATTCATTTAGAGTGGTCACTTGAACAAACTTGTTGTTCAAGCGACCTACCTCTATTCTATGAGTAGCCGCGGAATAGACGATGTACGGATCGCCGGCTGTCACGCCCCGATGGAGTCCCTGCCAAACAAAAATCTGACAGCATCTCCCCTGTACGGGTGACAATGCCAAATTTACATACAAGGCCTACACGGCCACTATATATCGGTCAACACGATCGGAATCCAAACACCCACGCAGATAATAAAAATAGGCCTCTGGCCATCAACCAAAATAAATGAGTAACATCTATCACAACTAGACTTACCCCTTCTGCCATCTGGGCAGAAATACTCAACCAAAACCAATCCAAACAAAACCGAATAAAGGTCCACAAGGACACCAAAAATCCACGAATACAAATATCAATCTCCAAACCTAAACATGTCCTCTAATCAAAATGTCCAAACCATAGAAACAAATAACAAATAAAAACTTTCACGAGTGGGGTTTGGCAGCTGCACTCTCCTGACAGCTTCATCCTGAAATAGATATAAATCAACGGGGTAAGTTCAAAGAACTCAGCGGGTATAGTAGATATGCAAAGTAAGGTATAGCTAACAATAAAAACCATGTCAGTACAGTCTCACATAAAGGGTAAGCAAGAAATAAATGCAAAAGAACTGTACTCACCTGAATCTCCTACCCTGATATAGGAGCATGTGCCCTACTATAAGAGACAAAGTCATCACCATATACGAATATGAATCCTGTATGCATGGCAATCATGTGCAACATCCAAGGCATCAATACAATAATGCAGCAAACACAATACAAATGCGATCCGTGCAGAATGCATGCCGTGCAAATAACATGGTCACCCCTGACGCTAGTCAGCCGCCTCACACGCGATGGTGAAACCGAGTGGGTAGGGCTATGACAACTGTGCACTCTGCCATCACTGCTTCTGAGTGACCGAGTGGACAGGATGCTGTCGGAGTACACCTATCCTCCTGCCCCAAACAGAGTGGGGGAGTTAAGCTCTCATCTCCCAGTGTCATAGACCAGAGGAGGGATCCCTGCCCGCTACCACGCTGCCTCATCGCTACCCATGAACGGACCAGCGGAGCCTGACAGAGCAACTGCACACACCCTCCTAATGTACCACTAACCCATGAGTGGCAGTGTGTGCAGGCCATGTAACTGGCTGCGGGCTCAACAATAATGGAACCCCGTCCATCCAGCATGCAATCATGCAAAAATGGTGCATGATACTAAAGCATGTAAATCCTACTCAAAATACCTATCCGAATAATATGTACAATCAATATGTACATATCCAAAATCCAAGTAACTATGATCCAAATAAAACAGGGAAGATATAATCATAACCTATCACATGCATGTATCTAGTAGGCACAGAAAACATACTAGACATATAAACATGAAAATTATTGCAAGTTATCCTAACTAGCATATCAACATTTGACTATATCTAGGAGATAAGTCAAAATACCCGCCTGAATATATATATCCACAAAAAGAACCAAATCGTCATGACCGGGGACCTGCCTCATGACCGAAACCTGCATATAACATAACTATAGTTAAGTACAAAAAGAAATTCAACGACAAATCGAATACTTAATCGATTTCGTTCATAACCCAATTAACCCAAACTATTTCCAATTTTCCTTGTCCACAAATATCCATACAATTAATTTAGCCCACTAAATCAATTGATAAAATTTTTGATTAATTAATGATAAGCTAATTAATCAATTAAACCTAATTTAACCCACATTTTAACAACCTAAACCAAATAAATAAAATTTAATGGCTTTTAATTTATCCAATAATTGTTAATCAACTAACCTAATTCATCACCTACAAAAATCATCAAGATCAAACAATATACCAACAATAGATAACTCAAGATATACCTGCGATTGAAACCTCCCAGCCGTGGAAACCTCCCCGACAGCCCTTCCCCTAAAGCCGCCTTGTACGCTTGAAAACGCAACTATAATACCACTGCCCTAATTCCCCTGTTCCCTATAGAAATCGTAAACATAGAACACCACATCTCGTTAAATTGATATCCATCTCAAAGGAAAGGAATCCTGTCCCAGATTAAGAGAGAATAGAGCTTACCTATCTCTGGTGACCACCGGCAGACTCTAAGCCGTACGTTCACTGTCGACTTGGCTGCTAGTTCCAGTGGCTACGGGCGAGAGCGTTGGCAAGGCTGCGGACTGGCCGGAGGACGGCCGGCACTGGCAGAGAAAGAGGGGCATCGGCGGTCCTGTGGCAGAGGAGTCGGAGAAGAGCGGCGGAAGGCAGCGCTGCCTGTGAATTGCAACCCCGGTGCGACCTTGGCGGCGAACGGCGAAGGGAAGCACGGTGTGTGCGGCGGTAGATGGCGAACTCGCGTCGCGTCGGGCGGCGGTGCTCGCGGTAACGAAATCTCTTTCTGCTGCACGGTGAAGGAGACTTGTTGGCTTCAGCTTGGTCCTCGGCGAAGAGAAGACCGATGGCGGAAAAATAGGGCGCCGACGGAGGAGGGATTGCGTCGGGCGCGGTGGGGAAGAGGAGGGATTCGACAATGGAGAGATCACACGAGAAACTGCCGAAGGAAAGTGTCGCGGCGGGGAAGGGAATAGAAATTTTAGGTTTTCATCGCGTATTAAACCCCTTAAATAGACCCCACCTAAAACCTATTATTTTATCCCCGTAAAAATCTCGTACGGACTCCGTTTAAATCCAGAAAAATTCCAAAAAAATTCCTAAAATTCCCTAAAAATCCCGAAAAATTTCCAGGATTATTTTCTTAATTCTTTGGCCATTTAATTTAATATTTTAGAATTTTTAGTATTTAACACCGGCTTTTGTGTTTATGTTCGGGATCCAAGTATTATTTAGCCACAAAACAGAATATATCATGCACATAATTGAAAAACAAATATAAATATGATACAAGAGAAAATAGAGAATCGATATACCTCTCGATCTTCTATTGTATGACCTTCCTCCTTTCGAACGTCGTGTGGGCGACGATCTACCAAAAGTTGAAGCTCCTAGATCATTAATCTTCCTTTCCTTGTTCACTCTGAACAAAAGAAGATCATAAAATAAAACTCTTCTCTTATCTAGGACCAACCATCAAGCTCCAAGCTTGATGCTTGTCGCCGACCCAAAGAGATGAAGACTAGAAGTGTAGGCGCCGGCCAAAAGCTTCAAGGAAAGAATCCCTAGCTCTTGTTTCCACCGGGCAAGGAGAAGATGAGGAATAGGTTGAGCTCCAGCCAAGGTAGAGAGGAGAATTATGGGCGCCGACAATCACCTTAGGAAGAAGAAAGAAAACCCTCCATAGTTTCCGCCCAAGCACCCTCTCAAACCCTAGCCGCCCAACCTAAATCCTAACCTAACTAGGATTCCTTGCCACCCAAGGAAGCAAACCCTAATCTCCTAAGCATGTTGTTGTCGCCCACCCCCTTAAGGCTTATATATAGGTTTAGGGATAAGCCTTGTTTTAATCTCCACCATTGGTTCTAGGGATTTAATCTCAATCGTCGGATCTAGAGATTTAATCTCTACCTTTGGATCTAGAGTTTTGTTTCTATCCATTGGATCTAAGCTTCATGAGGTATTAATAGGCTACAATAGAGACCATGAGGAGGAGTTGGATCTTGGCCACCCAATGGATCAAGCCCACATAAAATCTGATCCATTAATGATAATCCAATCCACTAAAGGATTATCATTGATCTACCTCACTAACCCCCATAAGTTAATATGAGCTTCATATATTATTTGTACATTTTCTACCCGTGTTCAAGATCTCGAATGTCCATCGATTAATTAATTTACTGACCATTAATTAATCAACATCTAACTCCATGAGTAGTACCACTCAACCTTTTCATCATGCCGGACCAAGTCCACCTGCAGGGTTTACATGATGAACCTTATGAGCTCCTCAAGGGGACATCATCATCCTAATATATAGGACACGGTTTTCTCCTATAATCAACGACACACCATATAAATAATATGATTTCCTAACTTACCGAGTCTATCGATTTAATCTATAAATCTCACCCATTGGTAAATCAAAGAGATGAATACTAAGTATATGTGCCCATTATTATATGGGGATTAAGAGTATGTACAATATAATATCTGATGTTTGATTCGATTATGTAGTCAGCAATAAATCGAATCACCTCTAAGTCGGTTCTACTCAATACACACAAAGTGCACTAGTGTGATTATATGGTCAAGACAAACCAATACCAAATCACACTACAACCATTCTAATGGTTTGTCCAAAGTCATCTCGGTTGTGAGCCTTTACTTATACTTTACAAGGAACCGATAACATGATCTCCCATGTGACACCACACATCATGTTATCTACAATGTAATGTATTAGACAATATGCATATCCATAAAAATATGCAAATAATGATCATGTGATTCTTATTTCAAAATAAAGATGTTCATACAAAAGATAACTTTTCAGTATACATCCCAATAATTTTCAGTTATGCATGGTGTTTTCAGTTACGTGATTTTACCGTTATGTTATGGGTAATTCAGCATCATGTTTAGATCCATGATAAGAATGTGATTTATAATCATGCATGTTGTAGATGAGTTGTAGCTTACAATTATATGCATGAGGTAAAGTAAGATGTAAAAATATTTTCTTTATAAAGAAAATTTAAAGATGCTCCCCGTTCGAATTGGGGATTAAGAGCACAACAATCTTCAGTATGCTCTCCACTTCAATTTGGGGGTCAAGAGCATAATGCTCTTTATGGTGCTCCCCATTCGTGGTTTAGGGGATTAAGAGCATTTCTTTCAGTATGTATAAGAATATAAGTATAAAGGAATTATTTTACTTTTTGACAGGGCATGTACCGGGCATCAGTTTCACCCACGGGCCAAGGCCCTCAGTTTCAGTTACCCTAGTAGGTTCGGTGGTTGGCCACCCCGGCCTATTAGGAATGAGCGCATTGGTACTATGCCAGACCCATATCCAGGATAATTATTATTTTGAAGTATCAATATAAGTATAAGTAAAAGTTTTCAAAGTTAAGCATTTCAGTTCATATACATTGTTTACAAGGTTTAAAATACTTAGGAGCATGATTTATACAAGAGACATGTAATCAGAGTTATGATTTCCAGTTATGTTTGCATGTGTATCAATGTATCAAGGGTAAGAGAATTAGTTGCATGGTTTCATACGTTGCATGTTTTTGTGAGCATAGAAAGTACTTACTAAGCATTATTGCTTACAGTTTGCATTTCCTTATACTGCAGATAAAGGTAAAGAAAAGCTTCAGTAAGGTGGCATGGCGGATGAAGTGTTGGGTGTGTGTGGCGACGGAACAGTGGAAGTAAAAGATTCTAAGTGCAGATGTCTAAACTAGATTTTTAGTTTTAATTATTTTCTTTTGATATTATTGAAGTTCAACTGGATTACTTATGATTGAGACCAAAGAATGCTAGAGTCATATTGGGTTAGTCTTAATACTTGCATGTTAGGCGTAGATCTTGAAATGGTTATTGTTTAAGTGATGTCAAGGTCTTTATGATTATTTTAGTTGTTAGCATATTGCATTAGTATATTGTATTAATTAAGGATAGAGATAGTAAAGTAGTGACATCTCCCCTGGTAGAGAGTGGAAAGACTAGGGGGGTGTTACACGTGACAACTTTATTGGTATCAGAGCGCTAGGTTCTGCGATGTCATACAATGTTGTTTTTGTCGAGTCTTGGATTCTCGGGAATCGATTTGTTTTCGGTTTTGGTTTTGTGAGGTGAGATTGATAGAGGCATGAGCTCCGAGCAGCACGAAGTAAGAATTCCTGATAACTTATATTTAGTTAGATACTTATCTAAACTTGTTCAATAGGTGTATACAGTCAGAGTTATGACACCTGTGCAGACTCATAGTAGGGGTCGTCCACCGAGGTGACCAGCCAGAGTTGCCTTTAGGGTTTATACTCTCGGTTGTGTTGGCTATGCATTTAATGTTTATAACAGGGAAAAACATGTAGTGTGTTAGTTATTATTTGTAATCGTGGTTTGAGTTGACCACAGGAATGACCTGTTGAGTCTGTGAGTCTTGAACCTGTGTCGAAAAGGTGAATTTCCTTTGAGAGCCAACTAATACCGAGTCAGAAAATAGGGGTCAAGTCATCACATTTCTTGTGGAAATCAAAGATTACAGTCTTAGGGATTTTCACTAATTATGCTAGTCAGATAATTACCTATTGGGTAATGGACAAGACGTGTAGGCTATTGTTGATGCAGATAGCAGAGGTTAGTTTACGGTGTTTCATAGGAATTTTGATCCCTGAGTTGTCGTGCTGGGTTGTATAACTTTAAAAGTACTTTTGAGTACTTAGCTTGTGTTATACAAAGGAAGTAGAGTTAGTTGCATACCATTATCGGGATCAAGTCGATACTTGGTGGAAGATGCAGAAAATAACCTTCGGGGAATAATATATCACTGATCATGGTTTAGTGATGTTGTGAGAGGGTATTTTCCCCGTGTTATTCCTTTGACTTATTGTCATGGAATTCTTGAGCTTCAAGTAGAGTGATCGTTGATAACGGGAATACCATATAGAGTCGTTAGACTTGCAGAGTTTACGCTCACCTAATAGCTCAAGAGTGTAAATGGATGTCTTAAGCCACCCAGAGTTATTGACTTACATTTGGATTATGATGTTTGGATCTTCTATCAGATCCTGCCGGAAGACATTGGATCGAGTCAGGAGTTTAGAAATGACTTCGTATAAGTGTTTAAGAGTTGGATATCAATGAGCAGATATTGCAGGTCAAATTATTAAAATTAGAAGTCTCCGAATGTTGGATAAAAGGAGCAAGATCGGAGTCATGGGTTATGAGCCGTTCCAATTTGCATCTCCGTTTTGGCAGTTGATTACTGTGATGATTATTAGAGAGTCATGATATTGATCTTGGATGTTTAGAGGTTGATTGTTGGAGATGTTATATTATGGTGGGAGAGTTGACTTAGTTGTTATATTGTTGACTTGATTGGTATGATGTGGATATCTTGATATTAACTTGGATGTTATGATGTTGAAATGATGGTATAAAATGTCTCTCGGATGTGTGTATAATCCGAGAGTATTTAGATGTAGTTTCGAATGAACTCTCAGGCTTACCATTGCATAGGCAAGTGGAGTATACGATCGGAGTGACTTCGGGAATAGTTTCGATACTGAAGACCTCATATCAGGAGAAAATTTTTGATGATTACTTTACCGATTGAGATAATGATATTTTAGAATCAAATGTCTTTACTTATGGTGTATTGGCTGAGGGCTGGTGTAAAGCACACGAAGTAGTTGAAGCTTGTGATGTACTCAATGCAATGTCATTCATTGGTTGTGAGCCTAATCAGGTTGTTTGTGTAACGCCCGCCCTTCCCGTACCTCAGAGGGGAGCGAAAGGCGGCGCTACGCGATCATACATACATGCATATACATACAGCGGAAGCATTTAAAACAATAAAATCCCTTCTTAAGCTAACTATATTAACCTAATCCACCTAACAGATTAATTATGATGTAACGGTCTTAGCAATTTTCTTAACTAAACATGTACTAAAGAAATTCAAGATTTATATAATAAACGGGAGTGACAACCAAGGCAAAAACATCATTTAAGTCTTAACACTGAACGGTAAAACATGCATAATCTCCCCGAAGCATAAACTAAATCTTATCCACCAAGCCACTGCCACACACATCTTTGCCTCCTGCTGCTCCCTTCAATTATTCCATTCCTTGCCTTGATCTGCAGTACAAGGGAAAAACGACACTATCAGCACATATGCTGAGTAAGATCCTTTCCTACTCACAAAATCCATACGACATAAATTACACATAAGATAGTGACATGTTCATTTAACTAACATATAGTCATAGCATGGATGTAACTATTAACATGATCATCAAGAGGCATATAGACTTAGCATTCAAAATTCATGAGTAAAGCAATCCGTGACATGATCATCTAGGACATGTATCCCTATGACATTTTTATCACAATAACATAACATCTCATAATAACATAGGCATGGAATAGTTATATGCAGAATGCTCTTTGAAAACATATACTTTCATAAGTACTTAAACATAATCTCAACATTAGGGCCCGACATTGTATCCATGACTCGGCCCAGCCCATTTGGCGGTCCATTCGGCAGCCCATTTGGCGACCCCTTGTGGTCGTCGACCGTCGACCGTCGACCGTCGGCACGTCGACCGTGTCATTACCACTAGGCCCGTACTTCGACCTAGGGGCAACTTTGAATACAAGCCATGCGTAAAGTAAAATAGTATACATGTTCTTTGACATAACATAAAGAGTGTTCTTGTCCCCACTCTTAGGGAAACATTTCTTAACCAATTCATATTCATAAGCCTTACGTAACCATAGCATAGGGGTGTCTATCGTTCATGAACATAAACAGGTACATCATGATAAAATGAGAAAAACTTAACATATACATTATGATACAATGGTCCTACATCAGCCGTTACATAAGGTATGAAATCATGCAAATATATCGTCTAACTAGCATCATATCAATACCATATATATACCTGGCATAACATGGAAAATCATTCGGAATCATGTTCGGAATTTTTTTTTATTTATTTTCTTGTCCTTTTTAATCTTCCCGGAATCATGTTCGGATTTTTTATTTATTTATTTTCTTGTCCTTTTTAATCTTCCCGAGCCCGCCAGACACCTGCGTTGGGCGACACACGTCGTGGTGGCCAAGCACGCCTGCTAGCCGAGAGGTACGCTTTGCCGAGCAAAGCGGCTTCAGCCCGAATGAGCGACACACTGCGCCCGAGCGACATGCAGGCGGCAAAGACGCTGTGCCCGGCAAGACGCTTTATACGAACCTCGTCCTAGGGTCTTAAGCAATATCAACCATGGAACCTCGACTAAGGTTAATCATATACAATACAGGGAAAAGAAGAACATGAAAAACTCTTTATTGCATAGCACAACATTAGAAACATGAAAGCCATTCGAGAGAAACCCATGTACTGCAGGTGAGGGAATTCTTACCTTCGATTGCTTTAACTTATATTTGTAAAAACCTAATGAGATGCAACCTTCTATCCCGCCCTAGCAGCTGCCCTCCAAGGTCTCTTGAATCCCACCTTTCCTTGGATTCGGCGGAGAAGACAACCCTAGGAGAGAATTCTCCTTGATGTGTGGTTCAAGGTGGAGGATCAAGAGAGTAGAGAGGTGTCCTCTAGGGTATTAGGGAGGTTAAATTTATAACCATCAAGGCTTAACCTATTCCCTTATAAATTTCCTTAAATTTCTCTCTTTAATAGAATTAATTCCTTCTTCAATTAAATTCGTGACTTCTCCCTAATTATATAAAATTTTTATTGGATTTTTGGTGACTCACCCCTTCTTGTCTGGTTTTCCTTTATTTTATCTTTTCTTGTATTTCCTTTAAATCCCACGTAAGCCTATTATCATCATGCATAATTATCTTTATTTTCTTAAACCCACATAAGGGCCCCTTTATTATCATGCCTCATTATCTATAAAACTCCTAAGATTTTTCGGGCGTTACAATCCCCCATACCTTATAAAAAGTTTGTCCTCGAACTTAGAATAGTTCTGGGTATCTTCGTTTCATATCGTCCTCGTGTTCCCAGATGGCTTCTTCGTATTGTTGACTTTGCCACAAAACTTTTACTAAGGGCACTTCTTTATTTCTTAGTCTTTTGACTTCCCGGTCCAGTACTTAGATCGGTCGACTTTCGTAACTCAGGTCCTTTTGAATTTGCACTGTCTGTGGCTCAACCATCTGGTCTCTACTGGAAATGCACTTCTTGAGCATCGACACATGGAACACGTTGTGAATAGCTGACATCTCCTGAGGTAGCTCGAGCTCATAAGCTACCTTGCCAACTCTTTTCAGGATCGGATATAGTCCTACGTATCGCGGACTTAGCTTCCCTTTCTTCCCGAATCTCATTATTCCTTTCATAGGTGCTACCCGGAGAAATATCAAATCTCTGACATTGAATTCCAAAGGTCTACGTCACTGATCCGCATAGTTTTTCTGTCGCCTCTGAGCAGTCTCTATTCTTTGGCGGATATTCTGTATCGCTCGGGTGGTGTCCTCGATGAATTCCATCCGAAGTCCCATCTCTTTCTTCTCACCACCTTCGTACCAACAGATTGGAGACCTACATCTCCTCCCATATAAAGCTTCATAAGGTGCCATTCCGATGGTAGCCCGATAGCTATTGTTGTAAGTGAATTCCGCTAGACATAAATATCGGCACCAACTCCCTTTGAAGTCCAGGGCACAAGCTCATAATATGTCTTCTAGTACTTGGTTCACCCTTTCTGTTTGTCCGTCTGTCTGAGGATGAAAGGCGGTACTGAAATGCAGCTTCGTGCCAAGAGCCTTATGAACGCATTCCCAAAACTGTGACATGAAGTGACCATCCCTATCTGAAATGATGGTCTTGGGAATACCATGCAGTCTGATGATTTCCTTAGCATATAATTGAGTCAGTTGCTCAATCGAATAGGTCATCTTGATTGCTAGGAAATGGGCTGACTTCGTCAATCTGTCAATGATAACCCATATTGTGTCATATCGGTTCATAGTCCTGGGAAGACCTGAAATAAAGTCCATAGAGATGTCTTCTCATTTCCATTCTGGAATTTGGATCGGTTGCAGAACTCCTCCAGGCCTCTGATGTTCTGCTTTAACTTGCTGACAGGTCAAACAGGTACTGACGTGTTGTGCTACATCCCTCTTCATACCGGACCACCAGAATTTCTCTTTCAGATCTTGATACATTTTGGTGGATCCCGGATGCATAGAATAGGGGGTCCCATGAGCCTCTTCCAATATCTTCTTGCGTAGTTCTGGATCATAAGGGATACATAGACGATCCCTAAGGTATAATATTCCGCTATCAACGACACGAAAATCCTCGATTTTTTCCTTCTAGGATCTCCTGCTTGATCCTCTGGAGATTTGGATCACTACTTTGTTTTGCCAATATGTCATCGAATAGTGATGGTACTATTGCCATAGTCGAAAGCTGTCCAGAAATAACCTCGATTCCATAGCTCATAATTTCCGTCTCCAGCGGTCGAGACAATCCCGATAGAGACATCAAGGTGGCATTGGACTTCCTGCTGAGTGCATCGGCCACTTTGTTCGCTTTCCGTAGGTGATAGAAAATCTCGCAGTCATAGTCCTTCACGAGTTCAAGCCATCTGCGTTGTCTCATATTGAGGTCCCTCTGTATGAAGAAATATCTCAGACTCTGGTGGTTTGTATAGATCTTACACTGTGCTCCATACAGATAGTGCCTCCATACCTTGAGAGCGAAGACCACAGCGGCCAACTCTAAATCGTGAGTGGGATAGTTCTTTTCATGTTCCTTGAGTTGCCTAGAGGCATAGGCAATAACTTTACCACTCTGCATAAGTACAACTCTGAGTCCCAATTTGAAGGCATCGCTGTACATGTCGAAGGATTCGTCAAAGTTTGGAAGAGTAAGGATAGGAGCACCGGTCAATCTCCTCTTCAATTCCATGAAACTCTTCTCGCAGTCATCCGTCCATTCATACTTCTTATTTTTTTCCGGGTGAGAACTGTCATAGGTGCTGCGATTCTAGAGAAGTCCTCTACGAATTTCCGGTAATAGCCCGCTAATCTGAGAAAACTCCTGACTTCGCTAGCATTCCTTGGTCTGCTCCAGTTACTCATGGCCTCGATCTTCCTCGGGTCCACCATAACTCCATCCTTGGAAATAATATGACCCAGAAAAGATACTTGATCGAGCCAGAATTCACATTTGGAGAACTTGGCATATAACTGCTTTTCTTGAAGAATCTGTAACACCATCTTCAAGTGTTCGGCATGCTCTTCTTGATTTCTTGAATAGATGAGGATATCATTGATGAAGACGATCACGAACTTGTCGAGAAATGTCGAGAATACCTGATTCATCAGGTCCATAAACATAGCAGGAGCATTGGTCACTCCGAAGGGCATGACGACGAACTCAAAATGTCCGTATCTGGTCCGGAAAGCCATCTTCGGAATATCGTCTGGTTTCACCTTCACTTGATGGTAGCCGGATCTGAGATCAATCTTTGAAAAGACGGTGGCACCTTTTAACTGGTCGAACAGATCGTCAATCCGTGGTAAAGGGTACCTATTCTTGATCGTCACATTATTTAGCGCTCGGTAGTCTATGCACAGGCGCATAGTCCCATCCTTCTTCTTTATGAATAGTACCGGAGCTCCCTATGGAGAGTAAAATACTGTCTCATCGACTCTATTACTACGTCTTCCATATATTACTGTCTCATCGACTCTATTACCACGTCTTTCATATATTACTGTCTCATCGACTCTATTACTATGTCTTCCAACCATGCTTATCTTCATATATTATAATAAGGCTAGCATAAGATTATTATGCATATATTCATCTCATCGACTCTATTACTACGTCTTCCATATATTACTTGTCTCATCGACTCTATGACTACGTCTTCTAGCCATGCTTATCTTCATATATTATAATAAGGCTAGCATAAGGTTATCATTCATATTTATTTATGCATATTTAAACTAAAAGCTAGCATAAGGTTATCATACATATATTCATGCATTAAAAGCATTTCTTATCTTACATGAAAGAAATAGAATAGGGATAGAATTTCTTACTTGGAGCGGCAGAATTTGGAGCTTGATGTGTGTGTAGTGGAAAGGCAAATCTGGGCTCTGATACCACCTGTAACGCCCGCCCTTCCCATACCTAAGAGGGGAGTGAAGGGCGGCGCTACGCGATCATACATACATGCATATACATACAACGGAAGCATTTAAAACAATAAAATCCCTTCTTAAGCTAACTATATTAACCTAATCCACCTAACAGATTAATTATGATGTAACGGTCTTAGCAATTTTCTTAACTAAACATGTACTAAAGAAATTCAAGATTTATATAATAAACGGGAGTGACAACCAAGGCAAAAACATCATTTAAGTCTTAACACTGAACGGTAAAACATGCATAATCTCCCCAAACCATAAACTAAATCTTATCCGTCATGCCACTGCCACACACATCTTTGCCTCCTGCTGCTCCCTTCAATTATTCCATTCCTTGCCTTGCTCTGCAGTACAAGGGAAAAACAACACTATCAGCACATATGCTGAGTAAGATCCTTTTCTACCCACAAAAGCCATACGACATAAATTACACATAAGATAGTGACACGTTCATTTAACTAACATATAGTCATAGCATGGATGTAACTATTAACATGATCATCAAGAGGCATATAGACTTAGCATTCAAAATTCATGAGTAAAGCAATCCGTGACATGATCATCTAGGACATGTATCCCCATGGCATTTTTATCACAATAACATAACATCTCGTAATAACATAGGCATGGAATAGTTATATGCAAAATGCTCTTTGAAAACATATACTTTCATAAGTACTTAAACATAATCTCAACATTAGGGCCCGACATTGTATCCATGACTCGGCCCAGCCCATTTGGCGGTCCATTCGGCGGCCCATTTGGCGACCCCTTGTGGTCGTCGACCGTCGACCGTCGGCACGTCGACCGTGTCATTACCACTAGGCCCGTACTTCGACCTAGGGGCAACTTTGGATACAAGCCATGCATAAAGTAAAATAGTATACATGTTCTTTGACATAACATAAAGAGTGTTCTTGTCCCCACTCTTAGGGAAACATTTCTTAACTAATTCATATTCATAAGCCTTACGTAACCATAGCATAGGGGTGCTTATCGTTCATGAACATAAACAGGTACATCATGATAAAATGAACAAAACTTAACATATACATTATGATACAATGATCCTACATCAGCCGTTACATAAGGTATGAAATCATGCAAATATATCGTCTAACTAGCATCATATCAATACCATATATATACCTAGCATAACATGGAAAATCATTCGGAATCATGTTCGGAATTTTTTTATATTTATTTTCTTGTCCTTTTTAATCTTCCCAGAATCATGTTCGTATTTTTTTTTAATTTTCTTGTCCTTTTTAATCTTCCGGAGCCCAGCACAGCCGGCTTGCGTTGGACGACACACCCGTGTCGTGGCCGAGCGGCACGCCTGCTAGCCGAGAGGTACGCCTGCTAGCCGAGCAGCACCTTCAGCAGTCGAGCGACACGCCTGGCGCCCGAGTGGCATGCTTTGTGCCCGGGCAGCATGCTTTACACCCGAGCTGTTTGGCCCCGACACGCCTGTGCCGGGGCGGCATAGGCGTGTCCCGCGCTGCTCACCCCGACACGCCTGTGTCGGGTGAAAGAGCGGTGTGTTGGCCTCTGTATGTGTTCTGCTTAACAAAATTTATATGAACCTCGTCCTAGGGTCTTAAGAAATATCAACCATGGAACCTCGACTAAGGTTAATCATATGCAATACAGGGAAAAGAAGAACATGAAAAACTCTTTATTGCATAGCACAACATTAGAAACATGAAAGCCATTCGAGAGAAACCCATGTACTGCAGGTGAGCGAATTCTTACCTTCGATTGCTTTAACTTATATTTGTAAAAACCTAATGAGATGTAACCTTCTATCCCACCCTAGCAGCTTCCCTCCAAGGTCTCTTGAATCCCACCTTTCCTTGGATTCGGCGGAGAAGACAACCCTAGGAGAGAATTCTCCTTGATGTGTGGTTCGGCGGTGGAGGGATCAAGAGAGTAGAGAGGTGTCCTCTAGGGTATTAGGGAGGTTAAATTTATAACCATCAAGGCTTAACCTATTCCCTTATAAATTTCCTTAAATTTCTCTCTTTAACAGAATTAATTCCTTCTTCAATTAAATTCGTGACTTCTCCCTAATCATATAAAAATTTTATTGGATTTTTGGTGACTCACCCCTTCTTGTCCGGTTTTCTTTTCTTTTATCTTTTCTTTTATTTCCTTTAAATCCCATGTAAGCCTATTATCATCATGCATAATTATCTTTATTTTCTTTAACCCACATAAGGGCCCCTTTATTATCATGCCTCATTATCTATAAAACTCCTAAGATTTTTCGGGCGTTACAGTTTGATACCCTCAGTGATTGGTGTTGCAAAGTTAGCAAGGAATGACAATTTTACCAGGAGATAATTTTATTGGTAACAGTGTTGGTAATCACTATGGAAATTGGAAGAACATAAGTTGCGATTATAGGAGGTGTTGGATGGAATATTTATCTGTCCCAGTATTTCTTCTAGAGAAGATCCGGAACTCTTTGTTAAAAGAGAGATGGACCTTTGAGATTATGCATCGATTATCGACGATGGAATACGGTAGTTGTTGAAAATGAATATCCTTCATTGTGGAAAGATGATCTATTTAGATCAGCTAAGGACACCTGTGTCTACTCTAAGGTTGGTTTACAACTGGAGCATTGATATTGTAGTGACATGACATCATACAATTATCATTATCATTGTGATGATTGATATATCATCAGCTTAGAGTAAAGAGGATGCAGGTGTATGGAGGATGACATTTCATACTTAGTATGAATTTATGAGTTGTTGATAATGTTATTAGACGTATTTAACGATTTAGTCGCCCATGGATTTGAGAATTGTTTATTCTGGACACGATTAGATCAGGTTGTGGATGTTGGAGTTGCGTAACTTGGCCACTATTGATGGTGGTAGTTGGAGTTGCACACTCGGCCACCCTAGATGGTGGTTTCCTTGTATGATTTGGTTATTACTGTAGATGTGGATAGAATATTTGGCATTACTATACCACGGACTTGTTTGACCAAAAGGGTCATGGAATTCACTTAGTCGAAAGATGGTGAAACCAATTTACAGGACTTAGACGGTGGTAAACTATTGCATGGGTATTAGTAAATCCTTCCGAGGTGGATGGAAGGATGTTGTAGGCAGATGCATCGTTTCAGGGATTGAAGCGATCCCGATGCAGTTGAATAAGGCATATCTTAAGCTTACGACAGTTGAGGAACTGCGAGACAAGCTGTCATATACATGATGTGGACTTAGTGGATGTTATCCTGATTTGTGGATGTATGGAGCAGGAATGCTCATGGGATTTTGACTAGCTACTGGGAAGCTACCATAGAGTTGTTGAAACACGGACAATTGCAACAAGGGAGATTGGTCGCTATAGTCTCCCATGCACTACAGAGTGTGTGGTGGAGTGGATTTTGGACGGTAGAAGGACTTCTCTTGTGAAAAGATAATTCCCCATCTTTGATAAGGATAGTGGGTTCCGGAGTTGCATTGTTTAAGAAAGAGTTGCTACAGAAAACACATCATTTGAGATTTGCTATACATCTTGGTGGTACTCGGATGTATCGAGATTTGAAACGTTTATACTGGTAAGAATGGTATGAAGAGAGAAATTGCAGACTTCATTGCTCGATGTTTAGTATGCCAGTAGGTGAAGGCTGAACATTAGAAACCCGCTGGGTTGCTTTAGGAAATTCCGATTCTGGAATGAAAGTGGGAGCATATCATGATGGATTTCATTACGGGATTGCCCAGAACCCGTAAAGGACATGTTGCGATTTGGTTGATTGTGGATCGCTAACTAAATCCTCCCATTTTGTTCCTATTCATGGGACGGACCCATTGGATCGTCTGGCAGGGTTGTACTACCGAGAGATTATCAGATTGCATGACGTACCTTTGAGTATCATATCTGATAGAGATCCGCGATTTACCTTGCGATTTTGGCAGAGTCTGCAGCAGGCCATGGGCACAGAGCTTCGGCTTAGTACAACATTTCATCCGCAGATAGATGGATAGTCTGAGCGTACCATTCAGACTCTGGGGGATCTATTAAGATCTTGTATCATGGATTTCGGAGGCAGTTGGGAGGATCACATTCCTTTAGTAGAATTTGCCTACAATAATAGTTATCACTCCTCCATTCAGATGGCTCCTTTCGAGGCCTTATACGACAGACTCAGTAGATCTCCTGTGTTATGGGAGGAGGTTGGGGAACGACAATTGTTGGGGCCACAGAGCATTCAACATGATGCAGAGTTGGTGTGCATCATCAGACGATGGTTATTAGAGGCACAGAATCGACAAAAAAGTTACGCAGACCGAAGGTGAGGGCCTTGGGAATTCTTAGTCGGGGATCATATATTCCTACGAGTTTCACCCACCAAAGGAGTCAAAAGATTTGGGTTAAAAGAAAAGTTAGCTCCACGCTACATTGGTCCATTTGAGATATTGGAGCGGATTGGAGGTGTAGCTTACCAGTTGGCTTTACCTCCGACACTTGCGGGTGTTCACAATGTATTTCCTGTTTCTATGCTGAAGAAATACGTGTCGCGTGTTGATCATGTTCTGAAGGAGGTATCAATCCCACTTCAGTCTAATGCATCTTATGAGAAGATTCCAGTGCGGATTCTTGGTCACAATTGTTGGTGCAATCGGCCCAGGTCACGATTGACCAGGACTCGAGTTTGGCTCGAGTGAAGTTTTGATGTGTTTTGATGTTTCGACAAAAACATGTGACAATATAATTGTCAAGGAAAGCCCAAGCATGGGTCTTGGCAAATGGAAAGTCCAACATGTGTTGGCAAGGAAAGTCCAAGCATGGGTCTTGGCAAATGGAAAGTCCAACATGTGTTGGCAAGGAAAGTCCAAGCATGGGTCTTGGCAAATGGAAAGTCCAACATGAGTTGGCAAGGGAAAGTCCAAGCATGGTCTTGGCATGGAAAGTCCAACATGGGTTGGCATTAGAAGTCCAAGGGGTTTGATATTGACGGCGTAAAGTCCAAGCGGTAGTCTTGGCAGCATAAGTCCAATGGTTAGCGGCGTAAAGTCCAAGCGGAGTCTTGGCGGCGTAAGTCCAATGTGCCTTGGCGGTGTAGACACCGTTAGCATGACATAGCCGACGGAAGCACCTGAAGGCTAGCGCGATGGATGAATAAGTCATGGATGACTTGGAGGGATCCGAGAGGCGTGAGGCTGATGGAGGTGACTAGAAGGCTTAGGTCTAGGCTAAGGGTGGTCTAGCAAGTATGGGGGAACCATACTTGAGTTAAAACCTCATGTTTGAGGTGTGCGGTCGGGATGCCATGTGGCGGTCGGGGACCGAAGTCAACTAGGGTTTATTTGCGGGTTATGTAGCCTAGCGATGTCGACTACCATAGGTTGCGATCGGTGATGGCTCGGCGATCGGTGATAGTATGATCAGTCGACTGGTGCTCGAGAATTCGGCCACAGAATGGAGTCGAGACTCGACTGGTCGAGTGAGGACTCCATCAGTCGACTGATGGTCACAATCAGTCGACTGATGGTAGTTCCGTTGGACTTATCCAACGTGGAACTAGCCGTTGTCTCACGACAACAGTGGCATCAGTCGACTGATGGTCTCGATCAGTCGACTGATAGACTTTTTCCAACACAGGTTGAAGCTATATATGGAGCTCGTGATGGAGGAAAAAGAAACCGGTTCTTAAGGGCTATTGGGGCGATTTGTTGGTGCAAATCAGGTCTCCAAGTGCAAGCAAGCAACCAAGCATTCAAGCAATCAAAACAAGTGTTGTAAAGTCTTTTCTTTACTTGTATTTCATATTTACATTGTATATTGCTTGTATTTCATTCTTATTGTTGTAAGACTTATTGTAAGGGGTTTCTCCGCCTCCGACTTGTGTCGAGAAGGAGTGTTTATCATTAGTGAGTGCGTGTGCATCACTAGGGCTCTTTAGAGCTCGATCCGTGGAGTAGGAACCGTGCGGTTCCGAACCACGTTATATCATTGTTGTCTATTTCGTTATCGCTTTTATTATTTCTATTTCCGCTGCGCACTAACGAAATTGTAGACACAAACGAGAGCGAATTTCATCTACGCTATTCACCCCCCTCTAGCTATTCCAACGATTCCTAACAAGTGGTATCAGAGCCCGGGGCTCTTCTACGGATTAACAACCGGGAGCTAAGGTGAAAGGCTAGAGGGTGAAGATGGAATTCCAAGACAAGCTTGGATGGGAAATCAACACTCCACCTCCATATGATCCAGAAGATTTTCCGGCATGGAGAGCAAGAATGGAAACATTCTTGATGATGAACATAGAGGATTGGTTTATCCTCATTGAAGGTCTTGAACCCCCTAGGGATAAGAAGGGGAATGTCCTAAAATTGAAAAAGTGGACCCAAGAGCAACGCCAAAAGCTCAAGACCGAAGTTAAGGTAACGAAACTTTTGGAAGATTTAATCCCTAATGATGTTTTGTGCAAGTTAGGGGATTACATGTATGCCAAGGAGCTATGGAGAAAATTGGCAAGATACCATGAGGATTCCTCAAGTGAAAGTGAGGAATCGGAAGTTGAGATGGAGTCAACTTCCGAATCGGAGAAAGAAGAAGTAGAAGAGATGGAAGAAGCATCTACTTCTAGGATTGAGGAGGAGAGACCATCCTCTACACCGGAGCAACCTCAAGAAGAGCCTTCAACATCCGATCAAGATGAGGAAGCTCAAAATTCAACTCCGGCACCTACCACCACCCTAGGTAACTCAAACACTTTATCTTCAAATAAAAATCATATTATGTGTTTTGAGTGTAGGGAATTTGGGCACTATAAGAGCAAGTGCCCAAAGAAGATTAGGAAAGCTCCACCGGCACCAAAAGTCAAGGATGCCGGTTCCCCAACACCTAAAGGCAAGGAGCACATCATATGCTTCAAGTGCAACTCAAAGGGACATTATCGGAGTCAATGTCCAAGGGGAAAGAAGAAAGGGCAAGAAGGAGCAACACAAGTAGGGGGAGCCTCCAAGGCAAACCCTAAGGTAAAATTTATTAATGCACCTTCAATTTCTAGGGATAAGAAGCATGCTAGGAATAATTTTAATAGTCTTGCTATTGTGCATGAAAAGCATGCTAGAAATAATAGATATATTTGCCTAGGAGCTAAGAGTGTTCACTTAGGAAATAAGAAGAAATTTGGGACTAATGTCCCTAAAAATATATTACCTAAGGAAAGCATTAAGAAAATAGGAGAACATCTAGGCTTTAATGCTAAGAAATCTAGACATATGCCTAGAAATAAAAATATCTCAAGAGAAAATGAAAAATCAAAAATTGAGATATTAGAAAAGGAAAATCAAGCCTTGAGATCAAGGCTTGAAAAACTTGAAAAGACCCTTAACGTTATGCAAAATCAAATGCAAGGGTCAATTAGTCAAACTTCTAGGTCCAAAAGTCAAAGTCAACACCTAGGACCTAAGAGTCAAAAGTCAACTAAGGGCAAGCAAGGTTTGGGTCACAAACCTAAGCCTAAGGTGGCTTACCATAGTGTTCCATTTGATTATGGAACACAAACTAGGTCTAGGAAGACTAAGGTCAATAGGGAAGTCATCCCTAGAGTTAACCAAGGGTTGTGCCTAGTGGCTAAGGTTTCTAGGAAACCTAGGGTGGCCACTAAGAAGGTTGCAAGGGGAGTTACCCCTAGAGTCAACCTAGGTAAGACCCAAATGACCAAGGCTAATAAGCCTAGGAGGGTCATTAGGAAGGTATCTAGGGAGGTTATCCCTAAGGAATACCTAATTAACCCTAGGAGCTCAAATCGGTTTTGGGTTCCTAAGAGCGTGATTGATTCACGCTAAATGGGTTAGGGTGTGCCAACCTTAAATGGATGGGTAGTTAACTCAACCATGGCAAAGGTGGCACTTTAGGTTATTTTCAAGGTTATGGATACCTTGGAAATAGATTTGAATTATCATCCTAAAAGATTTTAGGGTGTGCCAATATTATTTGAGAAGCTTGATAAAATGGTCAAATTGGCACAATTTAGGTTTAGAGGTCGTAGTGTGCCATTTTGGGTTTTTGGCACACTTGGGAGAAAAATAGAAATATGGTAAAATATAATTAATTATATGAAATGGCAATTAATATTAAAAATTTAGGTATTACTATACCTATATATTTTTTATTTGCCATGCCTTGTTTGCCATATGCCATGTCATGACATCATGCCTAGTTCTATGATTTTATATGTCATGTTCGTGTTTAGGATTAAGGATTAAATGTCATGTGTTTTTAGATTTCATATTATGCCATGACATCATGATTATGAGCATGTGTTTATCTATATCATCTCAAATGCCATAATCACTCATGCATTTAAGATAATTTGATTAAAATTGATTTAAGGACAATGGCATGACTTGGAGTCCCATTTATAAGGGAATCAAGTAGAGTTGCCTTCGAAAAATGCATGAAACCCTAGTTTAGAGAGAATAAAACTCACATCTCACATCTAATTGACATGTATGTGTATTTATACACCATAGACACATGTGAGATGCTAAGATATGAGTTAAGTTCAAGGTGCATAGTTTTTGCATCTAGATGAACTAAAACTCATCCAATTCCATTGTGGATCATTGGGAGAGCATGTGTACAAGTCATGTACATAGAGCCCAAGGAATATGATCCAAAATAAGGTTTTTAAAACATTTTAAAATCATTTTGAAAAACCTTGGTGAAGTCTATCTTTTGATAGCAATCACCATTGATGAGATTGATACAAAGTGAGCCAAAAGCTTAGAAGGTCTCTTCACTTTTGAATTTTGTATCAATTTCAATATTTTATGGGTAAAATATCTTTCAAACATTTTTCACCCATTGTATTGGTCATAGGAATTATACGTACCAAATTTTGTGATTTTTCGATATATGTATAATTAGTTATGATTTTTCAAAACTCATTTCTGATAACTGAAAATCGGGATTTTGATTATCGATCACCTACAGGTGGCGATCGGTGATGTGTGTCGATCATTGTAGCTGAACCACTCGACTGATTGTCTGATTTCGGGAAAACTATGGTTGTTTAACCCGATTTCAGCTACGGTTATGGTCCCTAATCACTCCTAACCCTAGGATATGCTTTGGGAAGCATTATAAAGGGTGAAAATCCATTGGATATGGATTAGGAGAGGTGTTTAGGGTTTGTATCAATTTCAAGGTGTTGGAAAGTTCAATGTTGAATTTCTAACCTTACTTTTAATGGCTTAGAGTTCCTATTGGCTTAGGGACTTCCCAAGGACATTGTTGGTGCAATGGTCAAGGGGGAGCAAGCCTTTAGGGGGAGGTATCCATCTTGGGATGATGGATGTATTTTTCTCCTTGAAGAGGAGAAGTTATTGGAAGAGTATCATCAATTTGGGAAAATTGATGGGTTTTGTGATACCCAATTTGGAAATTGGGAGAGTGAATAGGATTGCCTCTCTTGAGTGATATGAGACTTATCACTAGGAAGATGGTAGACATCCTAGATATTTTTAGACCAAGGGGGAGATTGTAAGATCTCATTGGGACATGAGACATTGACCTCCTTGGAGAGAAGACCTTTTTGATGTTAGTCAAAAAGGGGGAGAATGTTTGAGAAAAACATTTGGAGAGTATTTACCAATTTGGGATAATTGGTAAAGGTTTTGAGTTAGTATTCTAACTCAATTATTTGTTTGGTTTTTGTCAAACATCAAAAAGGGGGAGATTGTTAGTGCAATCGGCCCAGGTCACGATTGACCAGGACTCGAGTTTGGCTCGAGTGAAGTTTTGATGTGTTTTGATGTTTCGACAAAAACATGTGACAATATAATTGTCAAGGAAAGCCCAAGCATGGGTCTTGGCAAATGGAAAGTTCAACATGTGTTGGCAAGGAAAGTTCAAGCATGGGTCTTGGCAAATGGAAAGTCCAACATGTGTTGGCAAGGAAAGTCCAAGCATGGTCTTGGCATGGAAAGTCCAACATGGGTTGGCATTAGAAGTCCAAGGGGTTTGATATTGGCGGCGTAAAGTCCAAGCGATAGTCTTGGCAGCATAAGTCCAATGGTTGGCGGCGTAAAGTCCAAGCGGAGTCTTGGCGGCGTAAGTCCAATGTGCCTTGGCGGTGTAGACACCGTTAGCATGACATAGCCGACGGAAGCACCTGAAGGCTAGCGCGATGGATGAACAAGTCATGGATGACTTGGAGGGATCCGAGAGGCGTGAGGCTGATGGAGGTGACTAGAAGGCTTAGGTCTAGGCTAAGGGTGGTCTAGCAAGTATGGGGGAACCATACTTGAGTTAAAACCTCATGTTTGAGGTGTGCCAGTCGACTGATGCCATGTGGCAGTCGACTGGACCGAGTCAACTAGGGTTTGACTGCGGGTTATGGCCTAGCAGTCGACTACCATAGGTTGGCAATGATCGATGGCTCGAGCAATGATCGATAGTATGATCACCGATCGGTGCTCGAGAATTCGGCCACGTATGGAGTCGACTCGACCGGGTCGAGTGAGGACTCCATCAGTCGACTGATGGTCACAATCAGTCGACTGATGGTAGTTCCGTTGGACTTATCCAACGTGGAACTAGCCGTTGTCTCACGACAACAGTGGCATCAGTCGACTGATGGTCTCGATCAGTCGACTGATAGACTTTTTCCAGCACAGGTTGAAGCTATATATGGAGCTCGTGATGGAGGAAAAAGAAACCGGTTCTTAAGGGCTATTGGGGCGATTTGTTGGTGCAAATCAGGTCTCCAAGTGCAAGCAAGCAACCAAGCATTCAAGCAATCAAAACAAGTGTTGTAAAGTCTTTTCTTTACTTGTATTTCATATTTACATTGTATATTGCTTGTATTTCATTCTTACTGTTGTAAGACTTATTGTAAGGGGTTTCTCCGCCTCCGACTTGTGTCGAGAAGGAGTGTTTATCATTAGTGAGTGCGTGTGCATCACTAGGGCTCTTTAGAGCTCGATCCGTGGAGTAGGAACCGTGCGGTTCCGAACCACGTTATATCATTGTTGTCTATTTCGTTATCGCTTTTATTATTTCTATTTCCGCTGCGCACTAACAAAATTGTAGACACAAACGAGAGCAAATTTCATCTACGCTATTCACCCCCCTCTAGCTATTCCAACGATTCCTAACAACAAAGAGGGTCAGTTGCGAAACAAAATCATCCGACTCGTAAAGGTTGGATGACAACATCATACTGTTGAGGAGGCTACGTGGGAGCTGAAAGATACTATCCGAGCTCGATACCCTCATCTGTTCACTTGAGGTATGTGGTCATTTCAGAAATTTGCTTGAATTAACTTTCACATTTAAGTATGAAATTTGGGGACCAAATTTTATTAAGTGGGGAGAATGTAAAATACCGTAAATAGATGGATAAAGGGTAATATTATTAGTGGGTTAATTAAAAATTTTTGAGGGACGGTTAGGGATTTATTTTAAATCTAACCTAGCCCAAGAGTTTAATGGTTTAATTGAATCTAGGTTTAATCGAACCAAGGGTTAAATTTCTTATAGGGTCTGAAACCCGACCCATTTTCCCCAAATCTGACCCGCTAGCTTTTAATGCTGACCCATTTTTAGCCGTCCCCTGATTTATTTTTGTCGTTTTCTCTCCCAAGCGGTTTCCAAATCGCGATTTCTTCCCCGACGACTCCTTCCGTGCGATCTCTCTGCTTCTCGTCGCTCTCTCCTTTTCTCTACAAGCGGCGTCGACCACAGTCGTTCCCTTCACTGCGAGTGTCGATCTTCTTCCTCCCTGCTGCAAGCGGCGGCGAGTGAGTTTCCTTGTCAGTGCCACAGACGAGCCAGAGCAGCAAGAGAGCACGTGTGGCCGGGAGTTAGAGTCGGCAGCAGTTCGATCAGGAGCTGTCCTTCCCGATCGTCGCCGGAGCAAGGTAAAGCACTGCCCATTCTTTGTTTCCCTCGATCTCGGAAGGGATCCTCCTATGAACACGTCCCTTCGTGTTTAGGCAGTGATCTTGAGCGCGGATTTCTCCGAGCAACCATGGAATGACAGTTGCGGAATAAGATTGTGCGACTTGTCAAGATCGGGTGGAGTCACCACACCGATGAGGAGGCTACTTGGGAGCTTGAAGAAAAGATCAGAGCTCAATACCCCCATCTATTTACTTAAGGTACGTGAGATATATTTTCAGTACTTGTGGTATCTCTTACTCATTATGCATTTGAGTAGGAAATTTGGGGACCAAATTTTTATTAGTGGGGGAGAATGTTAAATTCGAAAAATTTAAAATATAAAATTTAATGGCCAAGAATTTAGGAAAAATAATCCTAGGAATTATTTCAGCATTTTAGGAGAATTTTAGGAATTTTTCCAAAAATTTTCTGAATTTAAACGTGGCATGTACGAGATAATTACGGGAATAAAATAAATAGACTTTGGTGGAATCTATTTAAGAGAGATAATAGGTGACATTAACCTAAAGTTTCAAATACCTAAACCAAGGTTTAGTTTCCCGATCGCGCCGCACCGTCGGTTTTTCCCCTCGTGACCACATCTTTCTCTCGCGATTTGTTTCCACGCGATGTCGGTTTCTTCTTCTTCTGCGACATTTTCACCGTGCGCCGCACCCCTCCTTTCTCCCGTGAGCCTTCTCTTCCTCGCATCCGTGGCCACAGGATCTCCGCCTCTTTCTTTCTTCCCCCTTCGCTGTAGCAAGCGTCTACTGCAGCCAGTAGCCCGACGCCACCGACCTTGCGTCCGACCTCCGACACCTCTGCTACATCCCGACGGGCGATGCGACAAAAAGGGTCAGCACCGTGCGTGTCACCGTTTAACACCATCATGTTTTCGCCGCCTCCGTTGGGGGTTGTGGTCTCTCTGGTGGTTGCCGGAGCAGGCGATTAGGGCAACGATAGATCCTTTTCTTCGATGAACTGAGCGGCTGGGAGGGAAGTGTCGACGGTGAAGTGGAAGTTTTCGGTAATTACCTTGTTTTTTTCCTTATTTTCCTTTCTGTCCAACGTGTGTGTTGGTGTCGGGTGGTGAGACATGGGAAGTGGTCGGCTGTTAAATAGGGGTTGAGTCGGTTGTAAAGGCTGTGAACAGCTGTGGGTGGGCAGTGCACGACTGTGGGTCGGAGTTGTGGTCGATTAGGGGCTGTAAATGGAGGGTTTGCACGGCTGTGGTGGCGGTGGGTGAGAGGAGAGACTGGATTGGTTGTGAATGGGCTGATTTTGGGGTTTTGGTCGACTGTGAATGGGTTAGATAATTTGTGAAATTAGGAGTTGATTTGGGAAGGAATTATGTTTTGATATGACAGTGAGTGATCGTTTAGGTGGATAGTTTAATCCATTAGGTTTTGGACTTGATATTAGGGTTGACAACATAATCTGAGTATATTATGTTTTATGCAGGTTTCTGTATGAGACAGGTCCACGGGCGTGAAGATTTGCATTATTTCGAGCATTTTATCAAGCGGGTATTTTGACTTATCTTTTAGATAATGTCATATTGATATGCTTAGTTGGTTATAGCTTGCAATAATTTTTATGTTTAACTGCCTTGTATGTTATTGTGCCTACTTGATACATGCATTTGATCAGCTTTTAGTAATATCTTCCTTGTTTTACTTAGGTCATTGATATGTACCTATTTGTTGTGCATATTATTCGGAGACATATTATAGTTGGTGTTACATGCTTTAGTGTCATGCACCATCTTGCATGATTGCATGCTGGCTGGACGGGGTTCCTTTGTAGTTGAGCCCGTAACCAGTTACATGTTCTGCACACACAGCCACTCATGGGTTAGTGGTACATCAGAAGGGTGTGTGCAGTAGCTCTGTCAGGCTCCGTTGGTCCGCTTATGGGTAGTGATGAGGTAGCGTGGTAGCGGGCAGGGATCCCTCCTCTGGTCTACGACACTGGGAGATGAGAACATTGCTCCCCCACTCTGTTTGGGGCAGGAGGATAGATGTACTCCGACAGCATCCTGTCCACTCGGTCACTCAGGAGCAGTGATGGCAGAGTGCACAGTTTTCATAGCCCTACCCACTCGGCTTCACCATTGCGTGTGAGGCGGCTGACTGGCGTCAGGGGTGACCATGTCATTTGCATCGCATGCATATTGCATGGATGACATTTGTATTGTGTTTGCTGCATTTTGGTTGCTGCCTTGGATGTTGCATATGATTGACATGCATACAGGATACATTTTTTTGTATTTGGTCTGACGACTTTATTTCTGCTAGTATGGAACATGCTTCTATGTCAGAATAGGAGATACAGGTAAGTACAATCTTTCCGCATTTCTCTTTTATGCATTTCCTATATATATGATTGAGGAGACTATACTGGCATGATTAGTATTATTAGTTATATCTTACTATGCATATCGACTATTATCCGCTGAGTTCATTGAACTTACCCCATTGCTTTATATTTTTTTCAGGATGAAACTGCCATGAGAGTCCAGCTGCCAATCCCCCTCATCGAATTGGATTTGTTTTTGTTGGTCTTATGGTTTCGAGTTTTAACTAGAAGATATGTTTAGGATTTGTGTTTTGATTATGTACTCGTGGATGTTTTGGTGATATTGGTTATGTCCTTATGGACTTCTATCCGGATTTTTATTCCATTGGTTTGGTTGTGTATTCCTGCTCAGATGGCAGAAGTGGTAAGTCTAGATATTGTAGACTTTCGTTATTTACTTTGATTGTTGGCTTGAGGCCTATTTAAGACCTGCGTGTGTGGTTTTTGTTCCGGTCGTGTGGGCCTTGTATGCAAGTTTCATATTGTCACCCGTACAGGGGAGATGCTATCGGATTTTTGTCTGGCGGGGACTCCCTCGGGGTGTGACAATTTATTTGGTATCAGAGCCCTAGGTTTTTGAGTTCCTAGGGGTTTTTGGATTTTTCGGAGTTCGCCACGTTTGGAAGGTTTTTGCGAGTCAATCTAGGAATCTTTGGATTGGTATGGATTTCTGACGATTTTTATGTTTCGAAAATTTGAGGTAATATTGACGAGGTCAATTTGGGGATTTGGCGGCAACGGGACCTCTCCTGGTAGCAAAAATAGGTATGATGATTAATTTTATATGTTTTTACTTGTAGTAACATCTGGTAATAATTTAACAGATATGAGACGAGGTGGACGTGCTCCTGCACCGAGACGTGGTGCGGGGCGGCCATGCCAGAGGACATTGAGATCTTTGGCGACGGCGTTGCCAGAAAGATCTACTGAGGGTGAGCATGTTGATCAGGGTCAGCTTCCACATGGTGTCGCGGGTGTCGTGGATCCTTAGTCCTCGACGGTTCCTCCTCTAGAGATACCCACTTTTGGGGTATCCGATGTACCATCGGGAGATCCTGCTTCTACACACCAGGCACCCCCACTAGTAGGGCCTGCTACTGCAGACCTGATAGGCCCATCAGTGGTGCCGAACATCCCTCACTCGGTATATGCCCCTGCTCATGTAGCGGCACCATCTACAATAGTTCCGCCAGCTCTTGCGACGGCCCCTACTCATCCTACTGATGTGGCTGCGGCACGAGCTCGGATTCTCGGTTTAGCCAAGTCGATGAAAAGCCAATTTACACTATTCAACAGAGAACCTGATCCGAGCGTGGCCCAGTCTTGGATCGAGACTATGGAGCATACTTTCTTCTATATGGTTTGCTCCGAGTGGGAGAAGGCAGAGTTGGCGGCCTTCCATTTACGAGGTGAGGCTGAGGTCTGGTGGGACACGCATCATTCGATTATCGAAGAGCAGCAGATTACCTGGGAGAGATTCAGAGAGACCTTTGAGAGTCAGTACTTCCCACGGTCATATCAGATGATGCGCCATCAGGATTTTCTGAGTCTTCAACAGAATAATCACACAGTGATGGAGTATAATGCAGAATTTAATCGGTTAGCCAGATTTTGCCCAGAGTTAGTCACTAAGGACAGGTCACACATGATTCAATTTGTTCAGGGACTAGATGGGCATCTTCAAATCAAGATGGTAGGCTTTGGCAGTTCTTCCTACCGAGAGGCATTAGATAGAGCTCTGTTGATTGAGTCAGCTCAACAGAGCTATCGACATGAAGAGGAAGCGAGCGAGCGAACCAGACAAACCAGCGACCCACAGACTCTTGATAGCATAGCGGCAAAGTAGCCCACGATCGGTCGGGTCAGAGTCACTATGGGGCATCTAGCCGACCTCAGAAATCAGGACGATCTTCCATTGGACCCTCCCGGCCTTCTCAGCAGAACCGGAGGCCACCCACTAGTGACACTTATTGAACTCGTTGTGGGTCGAGAGAGCATACCATCTTAGCCTGCACCTTGGGACAGTCAGTTTGCTATTATTGCAAACTGCTTGGAAACCTGAGCCGAGATTGTTCGTTGAAGGCTCAGCATGTGGCTTCCGGGGTTTCTATCTAGGGAGGACAGTTTCGTCAGTCTGGGACTCAGAGAGGGGGGCATACAACCAAACCTTCACAACGCCAGCAGAGGACAGCTTCCCCTACAGTAGTCGCATATGGCATGCATGGACAGGAGTACTCCAGTGCCCGTACGATGTCACAGGGTTCTGTTTCAGGACCTCGATGATCGTGCAACCCCATCCCAGCATGCGGTACCGATCGCGACCTCGACCAGCGATTCAAGATCAATTGCAGCGCCATCGTTCAGAGCCAGAGCTACTGAGGTCGATCGTAGCCTTCGTGATCACCTTCATATCACCTTTGTCACCTTGACGGCCTCGAGCCTAGACACAACCACCTCTGGCAGTGCTACCACCTCCACCTCTGCCGGAAACTGGGCGGATTCATGCGGTTACTAGAGAGGATGCGCAGTGAGCCAACGAATCCATTTTCCACGGTACGGTTTCACTTTATACATTTTCAGCTATTATGTTAATTGATTCTGGTAGTTCGCATTCATTTATTTCTCGTGCATTTATGAGGGAGATTGGTAGACTACCTACTATTAGATCACAGCGATTAACCATCTCCCTACCGTCCGGTGATACGTTGGACGTTACCCAGGAGGTCCGAGGTTGTCCCTTAGATTTTGGTAATATTATACTTACTGTAGATTTATTGGTACTGGACATGGTTGAGTTCGACATTATCCTTGGCATGGATTGGCTGTCAGCATATCATGCCACAGTTGATTGCCAAACGAGGGTGGTCACATTCCGACCTCCGAACCAACCCTTGTGGGATTTCACTGGCATCCGGGATGACGACATATCAACCATTTCTATGATTCAGGCTCAGAAGCTTTTATTACATGGTTGTCAGGGTTTTCTATTATCTATGATCAACGTAGAAGACAGTGGTGACTCTCAGATCGCTGACATTCATATTTCTGAGAATATCCGGATGTCTTTCTAGAGGAGTTACCGGGCCTGCCTCCCAGAAGGCAAGTGGAGTTCACGATTGAGTTAATTCCTGGGACGTCACCGACATCGAAACCTCCTTATCGTATGGCCCCGAGAGAGTTGGACGAGTTAAAGGTCCAGCTCCAGGAGATTTTGGACAAAGGTTTTATTCGCCCTAGCGTATCTCCCTGGGGGTCTCCGGTTCTCTTCATGAAGAAGAAAGACGATTCGATGAGATTATGCATCGACTATAGGCAATTGAACACCGTCACTGTCAAGAATAAATATCCCCTGCCCCGTATTGAGGACTTGTTTGATCAGCTCAGAGGTACATCAATGTATTCTAAGATTGATCTGTAGTTTAGATATCATCAACTAAGGGTTAGAGACTCAGACATTCAGAAGACATCATTCCATACCAGATATGGACACTATGAGTTTTTGGTAATGTCATTTGGGCTTACCAATGCTCCAGCGGTATTCATGGATTTGATGAACTATGAATTTATGGATTTCTTAGATCGGTTCGCCATTGTCTTTATTGACGACATTCTAGTCTATTCTCGTTCCGAAGAGGAACACACGTAGCATCTTCGCCTTGTTTTGGATAGACTCCGACAGAAGCGACTATATGTGAAGTTCAGTAAGTGCGCATTTTGGTTATCCTCAGTCGGTTTTCTGGGACATGTAGTTTCTAGTAGAGGCATTTCATTTGACCCCCAGAAAATCGAGGCTGTCACCAGTTGGGAGCAGCCGAAATCAGTTCAAAGGTTCGCAGTTTCTTGGGCTTAGCCGGATATTACAGACAGTTCATTGAGGGTTTCTCGAGCATTGCTATGTCGTTGACATGCCTTACCAGGAAGGGCATGAAGTTCACGTGGTCAGAGGCATATGAAACCAGCTTCCAGGAGTTGAAGAAGAGACTGGTGTCAGCACTAGTTCTGGAATTGCCATCAGGGGACGACGATTTCATCCTTTATACCGATGTGTCTCTCCAGGATTTAGGCACAGTACTGATGCAACATGGCAGGGTTGTCTCTTATGCTTCTCGCCAGTTGAAGGAGCATGAGAAAAACTACCCAGGACATGATCTAGAACTAGACGCTATTATCTTTGCCTTGAAGATTTGGAGGCATCATCTGTATGGTATTACATTTGAGATTTTCACTGATCATAAGAGTCTCAAATATCTATTTAAGCAGAAGGAACTCAATCTCTGATAGAGGAGATGGGTGGAGTTCCTGAAGGATTATGACTGTACCATTAGTTACCACCCAGGAAAAGCCAATGTGGTTGCCGATGCACTTAGCCGGAAGTCCCGAGGGACTTTAGCTTCCTACCGAGTTTTAGTCATGGATTTGTTCAGGATTTCTCTGAGTTGGGCCTTGAGGAGCAGGGACTGACAGAGCAGGGCATTCTTGTTACCATGGTTTCTCAGTCATCTATCCGGATGAGAGTTTGGGAGGCTCAGGCTAGTGATCAACACTTATAGTTCATTGACAGTTAGATAACCTCTAGACAACAGATTGAGTTCACCCGAGATGATGAAGGTATTATATATTTTTGAGGCAGATTATGCGTACCTCAGTCTCACCCGATCATGGAGGAGTTACTTCAGGAGGCTCATCGCTATCGATTTGCGATCCACTCAGGCAGAACCCGCATGTATCGAGATTTAAAGTGTTTGTATTGGTGGAACGACATAAAGAAAGACATCGTAGATTTTGTTGCTAGATGTATAGTTTGTCAACACGTGAAGGCTGAGCACCAGAGACCAGCTGGACTACTTCAGAGGATTCCTATTCTTGAGTGGAAGTGGGAACACATTACCATGGATTTTATGGTGGGTTTGCCTAGGACACGTCAAGGTCATGACGCGATTTGGGTAGTCGTAGACCGACTAACCAAATCCGTGCACTTCTTAGTGATTCGGAAGACCGACTCTCTGGATCGTTTGACAGAGTTATATTGTCAGAAGATCATCAGATTGCATGGTGTTCCTTTGAGCATTATATCAGATAGAGATCCCCAGTTCATGTCCCGGTTCTGGTAGAGTCTGCAGCAAGCCTTAGGCACGCAACTTCATTTTAGTACTGCATTCCATCCGTAGACAGATGGACAGTCTGAGCGAACCATTCAGACGCTAGAGGACTTGCTAAGGTCCTGTGTTATGGATTTCGGGGGCAACTGGGAGGACCACTTGTCATTAGTGGAATTCGCCTACAATAACAGCTATCATTCAACTATCCAAATGGCCCCGTTTGAAGCATTGTATGATAGACAGTGTCGTACACCCACCCTCTGGGAGGAGGTTGGGGAGGCCCAGTTACTAGGACCCCAGAGAGCTTCGCTTGAGGCAGAGTTGGTCCGTACTATCAGATGTAGGATGACAGAGGTGCAGGATCATCAGAAGAGTTATGCAGATCGGAGACGGAGACCTCTAGACTTCTCTATTGGTGATCATGTATTCCTGCGAGTCTCACCCACGAAAGGGGTGAATAGATTTAGCCTCCGTGGTAAGCTAGCTCCTAGGTAAATTGGTCCGTTTGAGATTTTAGAGAGGATCAGAGCAGTCGTTTACCGCCTAGCGCTACCACCGTCCTTGGCTGGTATCCATGATGTGTTTCATGTGTTCATGCTGAGGAAGTATGTGCCAGACTCTACACATATTCTGTCAGATGTGTCAGGTTCCATTCAACCTGATGCTACTTACACAAAGGTTCCAATACGGATTCTGGATCACAAGGAACGACAGTTGCGGAACAAGATTGTGCGACTTGTCAAGGTCGGGTGGAGTCACCACACCGATGAGGAGGCTACTTGGGAGCTTGAAGAAAAGATCAAAGCTCAATACCCCCACCTGTTTACTTAAGGTACGTGAGATATATTTTCAGAACTTATGGTATCTCTTACTCATTATGCATTTGATTAGGAAATTTGGGGACCAAATTTTTATTAGTGGGGGAGAATGTTAAATATGAAAAATTTAAAATATAAAATTTAATGGCCAAGAATTTAGGAAAAATAATCCTGGGAATTATTTCAGCATTTTAGGAGAATTTTAGGAAATTTTTCAGAATTTTTTTGGATTTAAATGGGGCATGTACGAGATAATTACGGGGATAAAATAAATAGGCTTTGGTGGAATCTATTTAAGGGAGATAATAGGCAACATTAACCTAAAGTTTCAAATACCTAAACCTAGGTTTAGTTTCTCGATCGCGCCGCACCGTCAGTTTTTCCCCTCGCGACCACATCTTTCTCTCGCGATCTGTTTCCACGCAACGCCGGTTTCTTCTTCTTCCGCGACATTTTCACCGACATCGCACCCCTCCTTTCTTCTGCGAGCCTTCTCTTCCTCGCATCCACAGCCACAGGATCGTCACCTCTTTCTTTCTTCCCCCTTCGCCACAGCCAACAGCCCGATGTCGTCGGCCTTGCGTCCGACCTCCGACACCTCTGCTACATTCCGATGGGTGACGCGACAAAAAGGGGTCAACACCGTGCGTGTCGTTGTCTCACACCACCGCACTATCGCTGCCTCCGTTGGGGGTTGTGTTCTCTATGGTGGTTGCCGGAGCAGGTGATTATGGCAACAGCAGATCCTCTTCTCCGGTGAACCGAGCGGCTAGGAGGGAAGTGCCACCGGTGAAGTGGAAGTTTCTGATAATTACCTTGTTTTTTTCCTTATTTTCCTTTCTGTCCAGCGTGTGTGTTGGTGTCGGGTGGTGAGACATGGGAAGTGGTCGGCTGTGAAACAGGGGTTGAGTCGACTGTAAAGGTTGTGAACAGCTGTGGGTGGGCAGTGCACGGTTGTGGGTCGGAGTTGTGGTCGATTAGGGGCTGAAAATTGGGGGTTTGCACGGTTGTGGTGGCGGTGGGTGAGAGGAGAGACTGGATTGGTTGTGAATTGATTGATTTTGGGGTTTTGACCGGCTGTGAATGGGTTAGATAATTTGTGAAATTAGGAGTTGATTTGGGAAGGAATTATGTTTTGATACGATAGTGAGTGATCGTTTAGGTGGATAGTTTAATCCATTATGTTTTGGACTTGATATTAGGATTGACAACATAATCTGAGTATATTATGTTTTATGCAGGTTTCGATCACGAGACAGGTCCACGGGCGTTAAGATTTGCATTATTTCAAGCATTTTATCAGGCGGGTATTTTGACTTATCTTTTAGATAATGTCATATTGATATGCTTAGTTGGTTATAGCTTGCAATAATTTTTATGTTTAACTGCCTTGTATGTTATTGTGCCTACTTGATACATGCATTTGATCAGCTTTTAGTTATACCTTCCTTGTTTTACTTAGGCCATTGATATGTACCTATTTGTTGTGCATATTATTCGGAGACATATTTTAGTTGGTGTTACATGCTTTAGTGTCATGCACCATCTTGCATGATTGCATGCTGGCTGGACGGGGTTCCTTTGTAGTTGAGCCCGCAGCCAGTTACATGTTCTGCACACACAGCCACTCATGGGTTAGTGGTACATCAGGAGGGTGTGTGCAGTAGCTCTGTCAGGCTCTGCTGGTCTGCTCATGGGTAGTGATGAGGTAGCATGGTAGCGGGCAGGGATCCCTCCTCTGGTCTACGACACCGGGAGATGAGAGCATTGCTCCCCCACTCTGTTTGGGGCAGGAGGATAGGTGTACTCCGACAGCATCCTGTCCACTCGGTCACTCAGGAGCAGTGATGGCAGAGTGCACAGTTGTCATAGCCCTACCCACTCGGCTTCACCATCGCATGTGAGGCGGCTGACTGGCGTCAGGGGTGACCATGTCATTTGCATCGCATGCATATTGCATGGATGACATTTGTACTGTGTTTGTTGCATTTTGGTTGCTGCCTTGGATGTTGTATATGATTGACATGCATACAGGATACATGTTTTTGTATTTGGTCTGATGACTTTATTTCTGCTAGTATGACACATGTTTCTATGTCAGGATAGGAGATGCAGGTAAGTACAGTCTTTCCGCATTTCTCTTTTATGCATTTCCTATATATATGATTGGGGAGACTGTACTGGCATGATTAGTATTGTTAGTTATATCTTATTATGCATATCGACTATTATCCGCTGAGTTCATTGAACTTACCCCGTTGCTTTATATTTTTTTTCAGGATGAAACTGCCAGGAGAGTCCAGCTACCAATCCCCCTCGTCGAATTGGATTTGTTTTTGTTGGTCTTATGGTTTCAATTTTTGACTAGAAGACATGTTTAGGATTTGTCTTTTGATTATATACTCGTGGATGTTTTGGTGATATTGGTTATGTCCTTATGGACTTCTATCCGGATTTTTATTTCATTGGTTTGGTTGTGTATTCCTGCTCAGATGGAAGAAGGGGTAAGTCTAGATATTGTAGACTTTCATTATTTACTTTGATTGTTGGCCTGAGGCCTATTTATGACCTGGTGTGTGGTTTTTGTTCTGGTCATGTTGACCGATGTATAGTAGGTCGTGTGGGCCTTGTATGCAAATTTCATATTGTCACCTGTACAGGGGAGATGCTGCCAGATTTTTATCTGGCAGGGACTCCCTCGGGGCGTGACAAGAAGCCTTGGTCATTTGGGTCTTGCCTAGGTTAACTCTTGGGGTAACTCCCCTTGTAACCTTCTTAGTGGCTTCCCTAGGTTTCCTTGAAACCCTAGCCACTAGGCATCTACCTTGGTCAACCTTAGGGATGACTTCCCTATTGACCTTGGTTTTCCTAGACCTAGGTTTTGTTCCATAATCAAATGGAACACTATGATAAGTCCTTTTGGGCTTAGGTTTGTGACCCAAACCTTTATTGCCCATGGATGGTTCTTGTTTCCTAGGTCTTTGACTTTGACTCATAGACCTAGATTTTTTATCACTTGACTCTTGAAATTGATTTTGCATTTTCTTAAGGGTCTTCTCCAATTGCTCAAGTCTTGACCTCAAGACTTGATTTTCTAGCTCTAATTGCCCAATTTTTGAATTTTTATTCAATCTTTGGGCATTACCATTCCTTCTAGGCATATGCCTAGTCCATTTAGAGTTGATACCTAGGTGATCCTCTATTTTCCTAATGGTCTCCCTAGGTAGAATATTTTTAGGAACATTAGTCCCAAATTTCTCCTTCTTTGAAATATTATATGATTTTGCACCTCAAGTCTATTTTTAGCATGCTTTTGTTCACGAGTAATAGAAAGAGTGTTTAAATTATTTCTAGCATGCTTTTTGATATTAAAACTAGAAGGTGCATTATTGAATTTTACCTTAGGATTTGCCTTAGAGGCTCCCCCTACATATGATGCTCCTTCTTGCCCTTTCTTCTTCCCCCTAGGGCATTGACTCCTATAATGCCCCTTTTGGTTGCATTTGAAGCACACCACGTGCTCCTTACTCTTAATGGTTGGGGCACCGATATCCTTAGCTTTCGGTGCTAGTTGACTTTTCTTGACTTTCTTAGAACATTGCTCTTGTAGTGTCCTTGTTCCCTACACTCAAAACACATGATATGATTTTTATTATTGATTGATGTGCTTGAGTTACCTAGGTTGTTGACGGTGGCCGGAGTTGATTCTTCATCTCCTCCAGAGGTTGAAACCATTTCTTGACCTTGCTCCGGCTCCAGTGGTCTAATATCCTCCCCTCAATCCTAGAGGTGGAGGCTTCTTCCAATTCCACCTCTTCTTCCTTCTCGGATGTTGACTCATCTTTAACTTTCGAATCCCCACTTTCTTGTGAAGATGAGCTAGCTTCTTCTTGAGCTTGAGAGGATGAGCATTCCTCTTCTTCTTGGACCGGTGATGGGCCTTCATGGAACTTTGCCAATTTGCTTCAAAGCTCCTTGGCATCTTGATATTCACCTAGTCTAGACAAAATATTATTAGGTATCAAATCTTCTAAAAGCTTTGTTACCTTAACTTCAGTCTTGAACTTTTGACATTGCTCTTAGGTCCACTTTTTCAATTTCAAGACATCTCCCTTCTTATCCCTAGGGGGTTCAAAACCTTCCATGATGATGAACCAATTCTCTATATCCATCATCAAAAATATCTCCATTCTCGCCCTCCATACCGGAAAATCTTCTTGGTTATATGGTGGAGGTGTGTTGATATCCCATCCTAATTTTCCTTCAAACTCTATCTTCTTCCTCTAGCGGTGCTCTCTTGGTTGTTAATTCTTGAAGAGTGGTTTCGCTCTGATACCACTTGTTAGGACCTGTGCGCCCGCTAGAGGGGGGGGGGTGAATAGCGATTCATCATCGAAGATGGATCTCGATCGTTTGCTTACTACAAAACTTGTTATACGCAGCGGAATATACAATAATAAAATAAATACAACAAGAGCACAAGCACAACATGATAATATAACGTGGTTCGGAACTGTACGATTCCTACTCCACGGATTGGGCTCGAACGAGCCCTAGCGATGCACACGCAACCACTAATCAATAACTCCTTCTCGGAACAATCCGAGGTGGAGAAAACCTCTTACAATAGTTCTTACAACAATAAGAATGAAATACAAACAAATACAAATAAACTACAAAAATACAGGTAAGGAAAACCTTTACAAATGTGAACTTGAATGCTTGATCTTTGATTGCCTTGGACTAGCCTTAAAGGACTAGAAAACACCAACTATTTCCCTTCAAATCGCCCAAGAGAACCTTAGCCAAAACCTTCTCCACGAGCTCCTTTTAAAACTTCACTCGGGCTGGATTTTTTCCTGGCAGTCGACTACCATAAGGCCCCAATCGACTAGCAACACTGTTGTTGTGAGACAACGACTTGATCCACGCTGAAAAAACTCCAACGAATCACTAGGTAGTCACGCGGCCGTGTCGACGCCGATTGGCTACGGGCGTTACGTCCTCCATCGGTCGATTGTCATACATGGCACCGATCGATGGAGCTAACGCCCGTAGCCAATCAGCGACGGCTTCTGATCGTCAGCTACTCGAGCAGTCGACTGCCAAGGCATTTTCGACCCTGAGCTGCAGTCGAGCAGTAGTCAACTCACAGCAGTCGAACTGGTCATAATCCTAGTCGACTGCTGAGGGTTGACTTGGTTGTCAAGTGTCAAACACTTGACCATTCGACCAGTATAAAGCTTCGGTCAACCGATAACCTCAAACATGAGGTTTAACCCCAAATATTGTGCCCCCATACTTGCTAGACCACCCTTAGCCTAGACCTAAGCCTTCTAGCCACCTTCATCAGTCTCATGCCTATCAGATCCCTCCAAGTCATCCATGACTTGTTCATCTATACGTTAGCCTTCATGTGCTTCCATCGGCTATTGTCATGCTAACGGTGTCTACATTGCCAAGGCACATTGGACTTACGCTGCCAAGACCACGCTTGGACTTTATGCTGCCAACCATTGGACTTATGCTGCCAAGACTCCACCCTTGGACTTTACGCCACCAATATCAACCCTTGGACTTCCCAAATGCCAAGTACCCATGACTTAGACTTTCACCGCCAAGACTACACCCTTGGACTTACGTGGCAAAGACTACACTCTTGGACTTTCCATGCCAATCCAATGTTGGACTTTCCAAATGCCAAGACTCAAGCTTGGACTTTCCCTTGCCAAGATCCATTCTTAGACTTTCCATGCCAAGTGCACAAGACTTGGACTTCTCCCATGACAATGGTTGAACCATCGTCAAACATCAAAATCATGACCTGGGTCGATTGCACCAACAATCTTCCCAAAACATTGTCAGACATCAATATTAAATATCAAAACACTACTCGAGTCAAACTCGAGTCTGGTCATCGTGACCTGGGCCGATTGCATCAACATCGAGCATGGCCGCCTCTGTCGCCCGACCACCACATGTCCAGCCCAAGCACTGTGCATTTCATTGTCGAGCCAAGTATCAAGCACTTTTGCCCAGCGGTCGAGTACTCCCGAGCACACAACCCAAGAGATTCATCGCTCGACTTACGATGTCGAGCACCGGTTGCTCGGGCACTTTATGCCTGCCGCAGTGTCGAGCACACAGAGCTCGAGCACCATGTGCCCAAGCACCGCGTGCTAGGGTGTTGCGCTTTGTCACGGTGCCATGAAGCCAATGATTAATCACCGTGCGCCCGAGCACCACCTGCTCGGGTGTTGTGTGCCTGACGCGATGCTGAGCACCGAGTTCTCGAGTACTGCGCACCCAATTTCTTCTCATCGAGTGACCTAAGTGGTGGTTGTTTACCACTCAGAAATTGTCAATAGACCATTGGAAAATCACCGAGCGCTTCACACTCCTTGTCCTGAGCATAGAAAATTCTTATGTAACCACATTTTCAAGTCCGGTTCAACTCGACAATTTTCACTGTTCATCATTTTTGCGATGAACCATGAAATTTACAATCTAAATTAACACGAATAAATGCAAACCAATGTTTACTCTGATACCAATGTTGGAATTATTGTATCTAATACAGTTTGTATGTATTTAAAATATTGTAAATAAAACTGTAAATGCAGAACTTATAGCGATTCGACATAATCTTTGCCTTCCGAAGATGAACAACTTCTGGGAGAGATCTTTCGATCCAAAGCTTGTCATTTGAAGAACGATCATGTACTCAAACTGTTCTTACTCTTTCACAAACCAAGATCCAACATCTTGAATATTCTCCAACCTTGACATCGAGTCTCAGCAGTGCTTTTGCAGTCCTTTTCTAATCTCTCACTCACACTCTACCTCTTGCCTTCACACTCTAGCCACCACACACTTGCACATCACTTAGATGCCTTTGCCTTGCTTGGATGCATCCTTTTATAAGGATCACTGTAGCACATGAAATGCACTAAGTGCATTTCGTGCGTTGCAATCACACGTTGCCTTCATGGCAACGTGTGAGCAGTTTTTTAAAACTGTTGTCTACACCAATCACCTCAAGTATAAAGTACCACTAAGGAGGAGACCCACTAGGAATAGGAGATCTATAATATCATGTGATTATATATATCTTTAAAACTATGAGTTTGATATAGATTTAAAAAGTGATCTCACATCTTTCCAAGAAATCAAATAATGCTCTAATATAGAAAGGTGAATTAAAGTCATGATCAAAGAAATGAAATCTATGACAGACAATGACAATTGAAAATTTTGTAGAATTGCCTAAAAATGTGAAATTGATCTATTGATTGTAAATAGATATTTAAAAGCAAATGGGATTCATAAGACAAGATTGAAAAGTATGAGGTTTACTTTGTTGTCATGGGATTCACTCAAAAGAAGGGCATTAATTACAAGGAAACCTTCTTGTTGATTTCAACGAAAGAATTTCTTAAAGTAACCATGACACTTGTGGCTTATTATAATTTAAAGTTATACCAAATGGACGTAAAGAATGTATTTTTCAATGGAGACATTGAAAATACTATATATATAATGTAATTGGATAACTTTGAATCTAAAAATTTAAAACATTTAGTTTGTAGTTTAAAGAAGTTGATTTATGGTTTAAAGTAGACATCCCATCAATGGTATCAAAAATTTGATCAAGTGATTATTTCATTCGGTTTTAAAAAGAATCTCGTTGATCAATTTTTATATGTCAAGTTCAATGGAAGCAAATTTATTATATTGTTCTATATGTGGATGATATTTTACTAGCAAGTAATGATAAGTCTACTATGTGAAACCAAGTCATTGCTAGTAGGTAAATTTAAAATAAAGAATCTTGGTGAAACATCTTTTAATTAAAGCATATAGATATATCAAGAATATACTTAATTTTTCACAAAAGACTTGTATTGAAAAAGCGTTTAATTGGTATGACATGTAGAATTGTGTACTTTGTGATACACCAATGACACTAAACTTAAAATCAAGGAAATATAGTAATTCTCTTATGCATCAGCTGTAGGGAGTTTCATGTATGTGTTTAGATATTACGCACATAATAGGGATGTTGGACAAATATCTGAGTAACCCTAGACTAAAATATTAGAAAATTCTAAAGAGAGTTAAGAGATATTTGTAAAAAATCAAAGATTACATGCTTACGTATCAAAGATCAGGTCATTTAGAGGTCATTAAATATTTAGATTCTAATTTTGCTAGATGCTTAGATAACAAAAGATTTATCTCAGGTTATATATCTCCATATTTGATGAAGAGGGTATATCATGAAAAATGTCAAATAGATGCTTATAACCACTTCATTATAGAGGTAACATTTATAATCTACTATAAAACATCTAACCATGGAATATGGCTGCGGATGTTAAATACTGAAATTTAAAATATTAAATTTAATGGCCAAAAATTTAGGAAAAATAATTCTAGGAATTATTTTGGGATTTTTGGAGAGTTTTAGGAATTTTTCCAGAATTTTTCTGGAAAAATACGGGGCTTGTACATGGTAGTTACGGGGATAAGCAAACAACAAGTTTTTAAAAGGTCTGTTTGGATTATCTGACCTAAGGTTTTAAATAGAAAACCTAGGAATTTCCCTGATTTTTCTTTCCCTTCCGCGATCTTCCCTTTTCTTTCTCACGACCTCAGCAGCCCAAGCCCTTCCCCTTTTCTCGCGCTCGTCGCGTCTGTGCCATCGAACCGCCGCCACCGTTTCTTCGTCGCGCCCGTAGCCACCGCAACCAGCAGCCGACGGCTAGTCCCCGCGGCCACCGGATCGCCGCTTCTTTCTTCTCCCCCGCACCTCGCCCTCATTTTTCCCCCACCGCATCGCAGCAAGCCTCTACCGCTTCCCGCGAGCACCGCCCGACGCGTCATGCGCTCTTCGTCCCCAGCCGGACGCGCCGGCTCCTCTGCCACCGACATCGATGCTGCTGCCATCCTTGCGTCCGATTGTTCGACACCTCTGTTTCAACTTCGCTTCACACCGCCGTTGCGTGCACACCGCCATGCGCCCCGCTCAACAGCGCTGACTTGGTTATCGTCGTCGCCTCGATCGATGGAGCCGCCACTGCTCTCGTCTTCGCCGCTAGACGATTTGTCTCCGGCCACCAGGACAATCCCGTCGCTCGACTTTCGTTGAGGTTCCCTGATTTTGCGGCGGTCATCACCAACTCGGATCGACGTCGATCCTTCTGCTCACTGCCGACGTTCTCTCGGTGGGAAACCCAGCAGTAGGGAAGAGCACCGAATTGAAGCTCTACCAGGCGTGATCTGGTCGAGTGCTCACCAGGAGCAGGGGGATCGACAACGATTTCGGGGTTGCTTGATTGGGAGTTGTCTCTGCCCAATTCTCCGGGAGCTAGGTAAGCAAAATCTCTCTTTGATCTTGGAAGAAAACTATACCTAGTTGTAAATTTCTGTGGTTGAGTCGATTTGTGATTTAGGGCAGCGATGTTTTCCGACGTATTGTGGAATTGAGAAGGATTGGCTGTCGGTGCAGTGCAGGGCTGGATCAAGGAGTCTGCTATGGGATTCCATATAGTGATCACCCTCGATTTATGGTAAGGGACCCCTGTGATCTATTCCTATAGATTAAGGGAAACTGAGAATTTACAGATTTGTTGTGAGCTTGGAGATTTTGATTGCAGGGGTTAGGGTAATTAAAATTAGATTTTTTTTGCCGATCAATCGAATGATTCCTATCGGAGAATTACAGGTGGATCAAGAAGCTGTGAAGCATTGTAAGATAAGCTTTGATTTAGTATGTTATGAAGTAGGATGTGTTATCTTTATAGTTGATACTAGAGTTGATTCAGGAATTATACGGTGAATTTAATCTGATTAAGGTTGGATTAGATTCATATCCCTATCGTTTGTTTAGGCTAGTGATTGGTTATACTGGTATTCTACGATTACAGGAGGTGGATACGAGACAGGTCCACGAGCGTAAAGACAGTGATATTCTACATAGCAGGCGGGTATTTTGACTTATCTCCTAGATATAGTCAAATGTTGATATGCTAGTTAGGATAGCTTACAATAATTTTCATGTTTATATGCCTAGTATGTTTTCTGTGCCTACTAGATACATGCATTTGATCAGTATGATTATATCTTCCCTGTTTTATTTGGATCATAGTTACTTGGATCATAGATATGCACTTATTGATTATGCATATTATTCGGATAGGTATTTTTAGTTGGATTGACATGTTTTAGTATCATGCACCATCTTGCATGATTGCATGCTGGCTGGACGGGGTTCCTTTATAGTTGAGCCCGCAGCCAGTTACATGGTCTGCACACACTACCACTCATGGGTTAGTGGTACATCAGGAGGGTGTGTGCAGTTGCTCTGTTCACAGTTCACCGGTTCGCCATGGGTAGCGATGAGGCAATGGTAGTGGCGGTGATCCCTCCTCCGGTCTATGACACCGGAGATGAGAGCTTAGCTCCCACTGCTTGGGGGCAGGAGGATAGGTGTACTCGACAAAGATCCTCGTCCACTCCTGTGAACTCAGAGCGGATGGCAGAGTGCACAGCTTGTCATAGCCCTACCCACTCGGCCACCATCACGCATGTGAGGCTACCGATCAAGGCCGGGTGACCATGTCATTTGCACGGCATGCACTTTGCACGGATCACATTTGTATTGTGTTTACTGTATTATTTTATTGATGCCTTGGATGTTGCATATGATTGCCATGCATACAAGATTCATATTCGTATATGGTGATGACTTTATCTCTTATAGTAGGGCACATGCTCCTATATCAGGGTAGGAGATTCAGGTGAGTACAGTCCTTTTGCATTTATTTCTTGCTTACCCTATATGTGAGACTGTACTGACATGATTTTTATTGTTAGATATATCTTACTTTGCATATCAACTATACCCGCTAAGTTCTTTGAACTTACCCCGTTGATTTATATTTATTTCAGGATGAAGCCGTCAGGAGAGTCCAGCTGCCAAACCCCACTCGTCGTGACAGTTTTATTTGTTATTTGTTCCTATGGTTTGGATTTTTTTTTATTAGAAGACATGTTTAAGATTGGAGTTGGATATTTGTATTCGTGGATATTTGGTGTCCTTATGGACCTTTATTCGGTTTTGTTTCGATTGGATTTGTTTCGGTATTCCTGCCCAGATGGCAGAAGGGGTAAATCTAGTTATTGTGGACTAGTTACCATTTACTATGATAGTTGGCCAGAGGCCTATTTTATTACCTGCATGTGTGTTTGGATTCCGATCATGTTGACCGATGTATAGTGGTCGTGTAGGCCTTGTATGAAAATTAGTATTGTCACCCGTACAGGGGAGATGTTGCCGGATTTTTGTCTGGCAGGGACTCCATCGGGGCGTGACAATTTATTTGGTATCAGAGCCAGGTTTCCGAGTTCCTTAGGGTGTTTGGGTTTTCGGAGTTTGCTTCGTTTGGCGAGTTAAGCGGGGTATTTTGGGTTATGCAGTTCGCGATTTTATGTTTGAAATTGAGGTATTGTGAGGTCAATATGGGGGATTTGGTGGCAACAGGACATCTCCAGACGACTAACAGGTAAATAAATTCTAGAAAATTTTTCTAGATTTAGTGCATATTTATATTGGTTATATTGGTTATGTGGTGATATCATGCTTTGTCTAGTCTTGTTTTAACCTTATATCTGTTAGACTGTTAGATCTTTAGGTTGTTGGTTTATCGTTAGCATATGGTTATTAATTGCTATTACTGCTATACGTAACTAGTTACCATTGTGATATAAATGATTAGATATTATTGGTAGAAGTTTACCTATTACTATTTGGACTAGTATTAGGATTGGACTAGTATTAGGATTAGACTAGTTAAATAATATGAATAAGATGGATAAATTCGTAGAAGGTGTATATATAGGTTCTTGGACTCTCAGATCCTAGTGCATGAGGACATGATTACATTGCTTATGTAGTTTAGGGTGCACCTGATGTTTTATTTAGTATTGCCTTGACTTTGTTCTTGCATGACCCTTTAGTTATACCCTAATTAATTTCAGCCATTGATTGTCATTAGTATGACTATGTTGTCGTTTATTAGACAGTGTGTTATATGTTTATATGTTTATGAGTTTTTGCGGTGGATACCATGATTGAGACTAGTAGAGATAGAATAACTTAGATGAGGTTATTCTGTAGGAGCGGATCTCAGGAATAAAACAACATTAATGGAACCCTAGGTGTTGGAACCCTAGGCGTAAGAACCCGGATGTGCATATTGGTATATGTTTATCCATTTACTATTTCAGTGATATGGTGATCGGACCAGTAGAGTTCGTATGGTTAGGATGTGATTAATCCTTACTATATCTCCCATTCTTGGTTGAGAGAGAGTCTGCAGTAGAGTCTCTCTATAAGTAGGCGCTTTGTATAATAGTGGTCAATCATGCCTCCCAATCATGGTTGAGATGACCTACTGTAAGGTTATATTCTTGCGTTATTCGTTCGGAGTTGGTGATAATCAGATTCGTATGACGCCTGTAGCTAGATAGCTACTTTACATGTTAAGTACCCACGAGATCTGTTCGTGGTAGCATATTGTAGCATGCATGATTGTGTTGGATCGAGAAGCGTCGCTAGAGGGGGGGTGAATAGCGATCGTAAATCTTTCGTTCGAATTCGTTCGATACACAAAGTAAGAGCAGCGGAAAATAAATGAACACGTTTATTTTACTTGGTTCACAACCCAGCAGTTGCTACTCCAAGGCCCTATCGGTCCTAGACCGCGTACGGAGGGCAAAACACTATAACGTCTCCTCCTCGTTGGAGGTAGGAGACAACGATCACAAAACCAAATATACGAGGATGAGGCAACAAGCCTACCTCACCTCGTTATGAAGAAAAACAAAGAATACAGTATCAAAAATATTACTTGATTCTGCTGCCGACGAAGAAGATCGAAACTTAGCGTCGCGTCGGCGTTATGACGATGTTGGAGCGTTGGCGTTGTAGGAGCACTTGATGAATAAACTTGATGTAATTTGGAGTTGGAATCCTCCCCTCCTTTTATAGATTTTTGCCTCTGAATTTGTCTCCTATTTCTTTGGAACGGATCATGAAGTTTTATAATTTTTATCGCAAAGTGGTCGCGTTAAACGTTATCCGTTTTGACCTAGCGCAAAGTCGAGCCATCGATCGGATCGATGCCTCCCATCGATCGATGGGCATCGATCGGCCGCTCCATGTCCAGCGGATCATTGCCGGGCTAACCACTTCCTCGCAAAAGGTTAGCTCGGAAAATGATAAATACGATGGTTTCTAACCGTCCGATCTCGACCTAGACCTTCCACAAGAAGTCTTAGTCGGATCGTCGCCTACGGTCATCCCCGTAAAGAGGACACGACCTTACAATCTCTCACTCACACGAGCTTACCTCGATAGTAGCTCTTGCTTCCGGCCTTCTACTCGATTCCTTCGGCTCCCTCCGAAGTCACTCGAGTGTCGCCCGACCACCGCGGCTTCCTCCGGGTGTCGCTAGCCTTCAGCTTCAGCTTTAATACTTTTCTGCACACTCGATAGCTCGTGAGATAATGATGTAAACTTAACTTTGTGTTTTTGCCATAATCAAAACACAGGTTCGATTATCTAGTGCCCCTGCACCAACAGATTGAACTGGTAGAATGATATAATTTAGGCTTAACTCTCTTGAAGGGCTTGATAGTAGATTTGCGGTCCTTATTGGCCTTGATAGACGATTCCTGTTAGTTGGGATGAAACCCTATGATTAATCGTCTCGACGTGTTTATTAGTGGATTTATGATTTTATCGACTTTGATAATCGATCATGTTAGAAGGGTTGGAACCCTAGACTTAAACCATTTCGACTTATTTATTTATAAGTCGATGATCTTTACCGGCTTTGGTAAACATTTCGTATTAGAGGTGTTGAAACCCTCGCTTGACCGTCTCAATGGGCTTAATTGTAGATCGATGATCCTTATCGATTTTGATAAACGTTCTATGCTAAATGTATTGGATAACCCTAGGCTTAACAACCTAGGATAATCGACTGCTCACGCGACCTATTGGTGGTAGTATGCTAGTGCGTGCAGTCAATATTATATACTGTCTGTCTATCCATGAGTCTCATTCGTGGTAGCATATAGTTGCGCGTAGACCGTGCTATTGATTGTCGGCACATGGGTTACGTTCGCGGTAGCTCATAGATAGTTCCTTTTTTGTGCGAGAGCCACGAGACTTTGTCGTGGTATCCGGATGTGCATTTCTTGTTGCAGTGGTTGTGTATGTTGCAGGTATATTTGTTATACCGTCGACCAGGTTAGTAGCAGACTGATGTTGATACTCTGAGGGTGGGGTTACTCTAGTTGTTTCCGTTGACTTCCATTATGTGCATTATAAGTATGCACTATTGTCTATCCATCCACTGAGTGGTTGTACTTACCTCCTCCTCACTTATCCTCTAGGTTAACTGATGGAGGACGTGTCCTGTGGATCTACCTTTGTGTCACTCAGAGAGTTCCTTGTTGTGCTTGTTTCCCTGCATCGTCGAGATGCCGCTTTATTTACTTTAACGGTATTGCATTTTGTTATGCACTTTGGATTTTATCGCAATTTGTTTTGGTGTTATAAAAACTATTTTACTTTAATGGATATATGTTTAGTCGTGCATGCATGCAGTTAATAAAATACTTATATTTCTATTATTATTTCGAGGTTTTTACCAGATCTGGTCCAGGTATTTCTGGATATTGTCACTAAGGGGCTCCTCGGTCATTTGGATGACGGATATGCCCCCAGGACGTGACAATTTTATTGGTTTGTGGTTTTGGTTTGTAGGTTTTATGTTTCGAGGATTTTCTTTTCCTTGGATTTTTGGGAGTTCTCAGGTTTTGGGACCAGGCGAGCTGAAGGATATCTCTGAGCTATAGGAAAAGTGTTGTCTTTAGTGGTTACTGTACTTTAGTGGTTAGGAAGAGTATTGACTTAGTGAAATTGCCCCTACTCATGGTCGGGGACGAGGTCGAGGACATAGTGACCTTGCGGAACCTAACGATGATTTCAGAAGTACGGACTCTTTAGAGGTGCCGACTGATGTCGAATTAGGAAACTAGGGATTTGGCCTGCTAGCCACCAATTTGAAGGACAAGGAGTAAACCCTCAGAAAATATCAATCCCTACTAAAAGTGATTTGGTTATGGATAAGGCGTGTATGTCTACACTGGTCAAGACTGTTTTACCTTATTATAGGAGGTGTTGGATGGGATATTCATCTGTCCCAGTATTTCTTTCAGAAAAGATCCGAAACTCTTTGTTAAAGGAGAGATGGACCTTTGAGGTTATGCATCGATTATCGATGATAGAATACGATAGTTGTAGAAGGAAATGAATATCCTTCATTGTGGAAAGATGATCTATTTAGATCAACTATAGGATACCTGTGTATACTTTAGGATTGATCTATGGCTAGTGGGTTGATATTGTAGTGACACGGTGTCATACAATTATCATTGTCATTGGGATGATTGTTATATCATCAGCCTAGAGTAAAGAGAATGTAGTTGTATAGCGACGACAATTTCATACTTGGTATGAATTTTATGAGCTTGTGATTATCTTATTAAACTTATTGATGACTTAGTCATCCAGGGATTTGGGAAGTCGTATATTCTGGACACGATTGACTCAGTTGTGGTCGTTGGAGTTGCATAACTTGGCCACTGTTGATGGTGGTAGTTGGAGTTGCGCACTCGGCCACCGTAGATGGTGGTTTTCTGGTATTGATTTGATTATTACCATAGATATGGATAGGATGCTCTAGCGGTACAACATCGCTGGCTGGTGGAACCAGGAAGGTGATGGAATTTACTTGGTCTGAAGCTTGTGAAATTAGTTTCAGGGCTCAGACAATGGTTGACTTTTACGCCAGTGTTGATTAATCATTCCGGTGTGGATGGAAGGGTAGTGTACATGGATACATCATTTCGGGGATTGTAGTGTCACACCCCGAGAGTATGTCGTGCCGAAAAGCAAACGGACAGCACCTCCCCTGTACGTGGCAACATATCGGGTTAATACAAGGCTCGTAGGCCCACAACAACAACACAATATATAAAGATATCAACATATCAAACACAGCGGAAACATACAACAGATAAAACAATATACAATGACCCAACTGTGCACTCCGGAGTGACTTGACACAACATGAAAACATAATAGAAGCCACATCGAAAGCCAAATACATACAACACGTCCGTATATCACAGATACGGAAACAATACAGGCTAAAACCACAAAACGACAATCCACACAAATACCACAATGCGGATTAAATATCCATCCATCCGGTGTGAGATGGGATCAGCTGACGGAGCTCCGAACGTCCAAGGAATCTTCTACCTATTACCTGGGCGACAGGAAGCCCAGGGTCCCAGGGTGGTGAGTATAAACTCAGGGGTAATATATAGAAAGTGCATGAACAACATATAGGATAACGAGATCTAAAAGTATACATGTGAAGATCTACAAGTATACAGCATGAGTCCAATAGACATACAGTCTTATCCAAATCTAATAACAAGTAACTACAGTAAAGTCATACTCAATGTATATACTAAACTGATCAACTGAACATGAAGTAATATACCAACGTACCTGGCGGTCTGTAACGCCATATGCTAGATCATCCTGAACAGGTATACAATAACATAACCATATAACGTACCAGGTCAATCCCATACCTGACCAATACTCAGACATATGAACAGTATATGATCACCTGTAATAACAACCTGGTCCATACCATACAATGACATGATGCTAATCAAATGCATACAACAGTCTGAAATAAATGCACGTATCATGCTCAACACATAGCAGTATATATAATACAAATGGCATGTATCATGATGAACAACCATATGCAGCAATCATAGCTCAATCAAATGCAGCATCTCACAGGCATATGTAAAACATATATCAAATACATGCATACATATATATATCAGCAATGCATATGCATGGTCACTGTCTGCAGACCCGTCCAACCACGACCCCAGAGTGGCCAGGGTGGCACGACAAATGACAACTAGCCCGACTCCAGCTACCACCACTCTCGAGTGACCGAGTTGGGTAGTATGAATGAGTAGCATATAAGCGTAAAGAGCTAACTACTCCTAGGGGTCCCTGCTGCAAGCCACGCTTGTAGGGAATTCTCGTATGCCAAATGGCATATGCGCAACGGAAAATAGGATCCCTTCCTAGTGATCCATGCGAAAGCAAACTCGTATAAAATAAATTTCTCTAAAAACAAACCTATCTTATAGGAGAGTTCTACCTTTGTTGCGTGCCCTTTGCAATCCCGCTTTTCCTTGTTGTTGGATCTTTTAGCACGTTCAAGTGTCCGTGCCTCTATACGTATCCACACGAGCACGCTCTTGTCTCACAAAAGGAAAACTAGAAGAGCTCTCCTTTACTTCTTGCTAGAGAAGTCCCTAAAGGAGAGGAAGAGAGGGAAAAGGAGAAAGGAAGAAGAAGACTCCTCTTCTTGCTAGCCTACACTCACAAACCCACACAACTAAAGCTTCCACCAAGCTCTCTCACAACCACAACACCAAAACTCTACAACAATTGCATTATGGCCGGCCACCCCATGGAGCCTTTTATAGGGTTGGAAAAACCCTTCCACCTCCTTCACATTCAATGCAATCCATTGCATTGAGACACCAAAAGGGATTTGGCTTCCTTGTTTGGCCGGCCACTTAAGGAGACAAAACCATTTTGTTTCCTTCCACCTTAACTAGCTTAGGTGGATGCTTAGGTGGCATGCTTATGTGGCATGCTTATGTGGCATTCTTATGTGGCATTCATGCATGTTGAATTAATCTTATTAATTCAATTAAGCTTATGTTATCATATTGAATTAATCTTATTAATTCAATTAAGCTTATGTTATCATATTGAATTAATCTTATTAAATCAATAAGGTAACATATTGAATTAATCTCATTAAATCAATTAGCTAAAATTCTCATTAAGCTTAAAGTCCAAAAACCATTTTGTACTTAAGCTTATTCCCATATTATTCTAGTCAAACTAGAATACTCTAATTCCTCTAATTATCATGCTCTTTGTGTGTGACCCTATAGGCTCTCATAGCGTTGGCGGTGGACCTAAACTCTTTTAGATACACAAGCAATGGCATCTAGCAATACATCATTGCTACCCAAGTTCTGAGATAAGTCAAGATCCGACTAACCTTTCCGTGACTACTATAATATATGACCGTGTCCTTCTATCCTTGATATCGAGTTGATCGATGAGGCATAGACGTGTCATCCTCGATCAATCTATGTGTTTCTTGATCCCGAGTAAACTAACTCAAACAAATGAGCTCAATATCTCATATTGACTCATTCGAGCATGGCCATGCGTTTTAGTAGTTCTACTCAATCAAGGCCCACCGATATCACTCCGTCATATGGAAGGGATAGATCCCATCTACATCACTCACATCCCTCTCGCATAATTTGTTACATACCCGATGTCGCCTTTATGGTCCACCTATTACGGGTGACGTTTGTGATACCAAAGTACATAACTCCTTATGTAGGGAAGTAGTGACTTGGTCTAAGGACTATTCATACCAATAGTCACATGAGAAAGTTTATGACACTCATATAACGATCCATGAAACTTTCTCATGGCGAATTGATTCAGTATATATTCTCAATATATACCCATGTGTCGACTTGATATCATATATCCATGACTTGTGAGATCAAGTCATCAATTGACCTACATGCTAGTCTTTATGTATTAATATTGCCCTTGCATATTAATACTTGACTAGGAACATTTAGGAAAGTGTTCTCTCTGACCTCTCATAATCAATTCTAATCAATTGATGTCGTAGATAAGAACCTACTTTTCTAGGGCATTATTATATTTAAATTAGCTGCACAAGCAAGATGTAAATATAATAACCAATCCTTTGCCTTTATAGAATATGATACAAAATGTTCCTATTCAACCATCACATGATTGGTTCTAGGGCTTTAACTAACAATCTCCCACTAGCACTAGTACCAATCACTATGATATCTAATACCTAGTGACCTAGTGTGACCATCATGCTTCCTCTGTACGAAGCCTTGTCAATGGATCTGCGATGTTAGCTTACATCGGTACTCTCCTCACATCTCCTCTATCGATGATCTCTCGAATGAGATGGAAGCGCCCATGATATGTGTTTGGTCCGATGTGATCGAGGTTCCTTAGCTGCAATAGCCCCATTGTTGTCACAATAGAGGTCTATTGGATCTGCAATGCTAGGAACTACCCCAAGTTCAGCGATGAACTTGCGGAGCCAAACAGACCTCCTTTCTGCATCGATGCAATATACTGCTCATTGTAGAATCGACAATCGTGTCTGCTTGAACTCTTCCGACTCACGGCTCCACCATTCGAGCAAAAACACCATTACCGATTGCGATCTATAGTCATCCTTGTCTGTTTGGAAGCTTGCATCACGTAACCCTTTACGATTAGCTCCTCATTGCCTCGAATATCGGGAAATATTCTTTCGTTCTTCGTAAGTACTTAAGAATATTTTTGAGCTATCCGATGACTTTCACCGATCGATCGTATCTACTCGTCGTACTCAAAGCATACGAGGCGTCGGAGCAGTACAAAGCATGGCGTACATGATAGACCCTATAGCGATGCATAAGGGATATTATCCATGCGATCTCTCTCCTCCTTAGAAGAGGGACATTGAGTCTTCGAAAGACTCACACCATGTGATAAAGGCAGAAACCCTTTCTTAGAATTTTGCATAGCAAAACGATCTAGCACTTTATCAATGTATGTACTCTAACTTAGGCCAAGTAATCTTCTAGATCTATCTCTATAGATCTTGATGCCTAGAATATAAGGCGACTTCACCTAAGTCCTTCATCGAGAAACAATTTCCTAACCACATCTTCACGATTTGGAGTGAAGGAATATCATTTCCGATGAGAAGTATGTCATCTACATACAAGACAAGAAATACAACTGTGCTCCCACTATTTCTCTTGTAGACACAAGGCTCATCTTCATTCTTGATGAAACCAAACTCTTTGATTGCATCATCGAATCGAAGATTCCGGCTTGAGGCTTGCTTTAGTCCATAAATGGACCTTTGCGGTTGCATACCTTTCGAGGATGCTTTGGATCTTCAAAACCCTCGGTGTGTCATGTACACATCCTCGAGTAGCTTTCCATTCGAGCGGTTTTGACATCCATCTGCCAGATCTCATAATCGTGGTAGGTGCGATAGCAAGTATGATCCGAATGGATTTAAGCATATGGCGGTGAAAAGGTTTCTTCATAGTCAATACCATGAATTTGTAAGAATCCATTACCCACCAATCTACCTGAATAGGTATGCTTATTACCATCCATTACAGTCTTTACTTTAAAGACCCACTTACACCCAATGGGTTTTACCCCTTCAGGTGGATCAACCAAAGTCCATACTTGGTTAGTGTACATGGATTCCATTTCGGATCTCATGGCCTCTAGCCATTTCTCAGAATCTGGGCTCATCATAGCTTCTTGATAGGATGTAGGCTCGTCAAGATCGACAAGCAATACTTCACCGTTGTCAGTCAAGAGAAAAGAATATCTCTCGGGTTGACGGATCCTATTAGATCTGAAGAGGTTGGTCTACTTGAACAGGTGTTTGTTCCACAACTCTTTGGGCAACAATTTCCTCATCCACAACACTTTGTGGTGCCTGTTCATTTTCCATCGAAGCCTTAGTGTTATCATCATCTTGAACTTCTTCAAGATGAATTTTACTCCCACTAGTATTTCTAGAAATAAATTCTCTTTCTAGAAAGACAGCATTTCTGGCAACAAACACCTTGCCAAGTGTGGGATTGTAAAAGTAATATCCCTTAGTTTCCTTGGGATATCCTACAAAATAACACTTATCTGATTTGGGTCCTAGTTTATCTGAGACTTGACGTCTAACGTAAGCTACACAACCCCAAATATTTATAAAGACATTTTGGGACTCTTCGGTCCATATCGTATATGGTGTCTTTTCTTGGGCTTTTGATGGAACGCGATTAAGTGTGAAAGCGGCTGTCTCTAGAGCTAAATCCCAAAAGGAAGTAGGTAGATCAGTCTGGCTCATCATTGATCGTACCATATCTAATAGAGTACGATTTCTCTCGGATACACCATTCCATTGTGGTGTTCGGTGGAGTTAGTTGGGATATTATACCACACTAAGCAATTTGATCACGAAACTCTTGAATAAGGTATTCACCAACTCGATCTGATCGAAGTATCTTAATACGCTTACCAAGTTGGTTTTGTACTTCATTCTTGAATTCTTTGAACTTTTCAAATGATTCTGACTTATGTCTCATCAAATATAAGTAGCCAAATCTACTCATATCATCAGTGAAAGTAATAAAGTACTTATAGCCTCCTCTGGCTTCGACATTGAAAGGGCCACATACATCGGTATGTATGAGTCCTAACAAATCGCTCTCTCGCCATGTCCACTAAATGGAGTTTTAGTCATCTTTCCTAAAGACAAGACTGGCATACCTCATATGATTCAAAATCAAATGAGTCCAAGAATCCATCTTTATGGAGTTGGGATATGCGTTTTTCATTTATGTGACCTAGGCGACAGTGCCAGAGATATGTTTGGTTCAAATTATTCGATTTGAACCGTTTAGTATTAACGTTATAAATTGGGTTATCTAAATCTAGAACATAGAGACCATTCATAAGTGGTGCATTACAATAGAACATTTCATTTAAATAAATGGAACAACATTTGTCCTTTATTATAAAAGAAAAGTTTTCTTGTCTAAACAAGATCACGAAATTATGTTCTTTGTTAATGCTACATAGAAGCACTCCTCTAGTTCTAAGATAAGCCCGAGGCAAAGACAAAGAATATGTTCCTACACTGGCAGAACTTTTGCGCCATTGCCTACTCGTAGGTCCACTTCACCCTTTGCCATTATTCTACTATTTCTCGGTCCACGCACATTAGTACAAATGTGAGATGCACATCGGTATCTAATACCCATGTAGAAGAAATAGATAGATTAACTTCTATAACATGTATACAGGAAGTCCCACTTCTCTTGTTCTTTACTTCCTCAAGTAGACTTTGCGGTTCGCTTCCGATGTCGATCTTACGCAATGGAAGCGGTCCCTTCCTTAGGTACTTTACCTTTACCCTTTGAAGTGGATGAATTGGCCTTGCCTTTGGCTTAGGTCTTACCCTTGCCTTTAAACACCTTTGTCCTTCTTGACCATTAGTACATTACTAACTTTCTTCTTGAGATTTGGTTCAGTGATTCTTAACATCTTTGAGAATCTCGAGCAAAGGTTTATCAATTTCATTCATGTTATAATTCATGGCGAATTGATTGTATGCTTTAACAATGATTGCGAGGATAACATCGATTGCCAATTCTTGGCTCGATGGAAAACCTAGTCTTTCAAGGTTCTCAGCGTACCCAATCATTTTGAGTCGTGAGTTCCTACAGTGTTCCTTCTTGCATCTAGCATGAAAAAAGAGCCTTAGACACTTCAAAACGATCGAGCCTAGCTTGACCATGATATAGTTGTTACAACTAATCAACCATATCATATGCATCCAAGTTCTCATGTTTATACGAAGCTCAGAGTTCATGGTGGCAAGCATAAGGCATGACACATCTAATGCGTCATCTTGATGCTTCTTATAAGCATCTTTTTCAGCACGAGTGGCCGCAGGGGCGGGTATTTCAGGGGTAGACTGCTCTAGGACATATAGTTTGCGTTCTTGCTTGAGGATAATCCTCAAGTTCCTATACCAGTCAAGAAATTTTGCTCCATTGAGCTTGTCCTTCTCAAGGACAGATCGCAAGTTGAGGGGGTGTGTCGTGTTAGATGACATGGTGATCTACAACATTAAAATGCAAAGTTAAGTATCATACCTAAATCATTTAATTAGGCCTTTAATTAAATGAGGCTCCCACTAAATTCTCATAGCTACTATTTAGCTATAAATTTATATGGGATAAAGATCCACATCATAATTCGTCTTGAGTTAGCTTTGGCTAATCGCCCAAGACGTAGTATAATTAGGTAGGCAATCTTTTGCCAATTACATCTGATGTAACTCTTTAATAGCTTTGGTTAAGTTTTAGATTAGTTTAGTGTTTATTCCTAAACCGACTTCGGTGTGGCGAGCCTGGGCCTTCTTGGATATCGAAGCAACGACCACTTCTAAGACAAAGCTGATGTTCGGAAATCACACAAAACTAATGTTAACACTTATGTTCAAAGCTAATATATGCCTCTACTTTCTTAACCAATTAAGAAAACACTTAATTAAGTCTTAACCAAGGGATAGCGGGACATCACGATTGTCCACTCGCACCCCTCCAAGATAAAATGCATTGCTTTGCTTTGGCAAACCCAATAACAAATGATCGAGGAAGTAGTGAGTACCAACTTTGGTAGGCATATCCTTTAGACTTATTAAGAAATAAACATGTATCATATACATATTAGCATACATCACATATAAGCTAAACTAATCATGCATCACATACATATTAAACTAACATGTCATGGTTATGGCCCTTATTCTACAATCTTCTCAAGCCAATGAAAAGATTGATTGGTCAACCTAGGGATAGCATCTTCTCCTAAGTGCTTCCTTTTGGTTGTCTTGTGTGTTGACTTCCTCCTTGTAACCTCATCTTCCAATGGACCCTCCATCCTTGTTTTGTACATTACAAAAAGGAGAAATACTCGAGTTACATTCGAGTCTAAAACTAATTTTACAACAAGAATATTAGGAGAAAGGCACGACCATGAGCCGTATTAAGAATTACAACACACAATCACAAACTTTTTGGGACTAGGCCATAACCATGCACCATGTCATTTTAACTTTTAAAAGACATTGGATATTTTATTATGTTTGAAAATTTGCTAATGCAATTATCAACTCATAATAAAATTTATCCTACTTCTATATCACATATAAAATAGAAAACCTATTTTTATCGATCTTTACTTAAGTGGCTCTGATACCCTTTGTAGAAATCTCGTATGCCAAATGGCATATCTTGACGGAAAATAGGATCCTTCCTAGTGATCCATGCAGCAAACTCGTATAAAATAAATTTCTCTAAAGCAAACCTATCTTATAGGAGAGGTTCTACCTTTGTTGCGTGCCCTTGTTAATCCGCTTTTCCTTGTTGTTGGATCTTTTAGCACGTTCAAGTGTCCGTGCCTCTATACGTATCCACACGAGCACGCTCTTGTCTCACAAAAGGAAAACTAGAAGAGCTCTCCTTTACTTCTTGCTAGAGAAGTCCCTAAAGGAGAGGAAGAGAGGGAAAAGGAGAAAGGAAGAAGAAGACTCCCCTCTTGCTAGCCTACACTCACAAACCCACACAACTAAAGCTTCCACCAAGCTCTCTCACAACCACAACACCAAAACTCTACAACAATTGCATTATGGCCGGCCACCCCATGGAGCCTTTTATAGGGTTGGAAAAACCCTTCCACCTCCTTCACATTCAATGCAATCCATTGCATTGAGACACCAAAAGGGATTTGGCTTCCTTGTTTGGCGGCCACTTAAGGAGACAAAACCATTTTGTTTCCTTCCACCTTAACTAGCTTAGGTGGATGCTTAGGTGGCATGCTTATGTGGCATGCTTATGTGGCATTCTTGTGTGGGATTCATGCATGTTGAATTAATCTTATTAATTGAATTAAGCTTATGTTATCATATTGAATTAATCTTATTAAATCAATAAGGTAACATATTGAATTAATCTCATTAAATCAATTAGCTAAAATTCTCATTAAGCTTAAAGTCCAAAAACCATTTTGTACTTAAGCTTATTCCCATATTATTCTAGTCAAACTAGAATACTCTAATTCCTCTAATTATCATGCTCTTTGTGTGTGACCCTATAGGCTCTCATAACGTTGGCAGTGGATCTAAACTCTTTTAGATACACAAGCAATGAGCGGCATCTAGCAATACATCATTGCTACCCAAGTTCTGAGATAAGTCAAGATCCAGGCTAACCTTTAGTGACTACTATAATATATGACCCGTGTCCTTCTATCCTTGATATCATTGATCAATGAGGCATAGGCGTGTCATCCTCGATCAATCTATGTGTTTCTTGATCCACTGAGTAAACTAACTCAAACAAATGAGCTCAATATCTCATATTGACTCATTCGAGCATGGCCATGCGTTTTAGTAGTTCTACTCAATCAAGAACCGATATCACTCCGTCATATGGAAGGATAGATCCCATCTACATCACTCACATCCCTCGCATAATTTGTTACATACCCGATGTCGCCTTTATGGTCCACCACATTACGGGTGGCGTTTGTGATACCAAAGTACATAACTCCTTATGTAGGGAACCATAGTGACTTGAGTCTAAGGACTATTCATACCAATAGTCACATGAGAAAGTTTATGACACTCATATAACGATCCATGAAACTTTCTCATGGCGGGTCGATTCGTTATATATTCTCCAATATATACCCATGTGTCAACTTGATATCATATATCCATGACTTGTGAGATCAAGTCATCAATTGACCTACATGTTAGTCTTTATGTATTAATATTGCCCTTGCATATTAATACTCGACTAGAACATTTAGGAAAGTGTTCTCATACCTCTCATAATCAATTCGCCAATTGATGTGTTTGTAGATAAGAACCTACTTTTCTAGGCATTATTATATTTAAATTAGCACAAGCAAGATGTAAATATAATAACCAATCCTTTGCCTTTATAGAATATGATACAAAATGTTCCCTATTCAACCATCACATGATTGGTTCTAGGGCTTTAACTAACAATCTCCCACTAGCACTAGTACCAATCACTATGATATCTAATACCTAGTGACCTAGTGTGACCATCTTCCTCCTGTACAAAGCCTTGTCAATGGATCTGCGATGTTAGCTTCGCTTGCAGATCAGATATCCTCACATCTCCTCTATCGATGATCTCTCGAATGAGATGGAAGCGCCGCAAAGATGTGTTTGGTCCACGATGTGATCGAGGTTCCTTAGCTCGCAATAGCCCCATTGTTGTCACAATAGAGGTCTATTGGATCCGCAATGCTAGGAACTACCCCAAGTTCATCGATGAACTTCATGAGCCAAACAGCCTCCTTTCACGCATCGACGCAATATACTCTTCGTAGAATCAAGAATCGTGTCCGCTCAACTCTTCCACCACACCCACCATTCAGCAAAACACGCATCTCGATTGCGATCTATAGTCATCCTTGTCCGCTTGGAAGCTTGCATCACCGTGAACCCTTTACAGCTTAGCTCTCATTGCCTCCAAATATCGTGAAATATTCTTCGCTCTTCGTAAGTATTTAAGAATATTTTCGACGCTATCCAAAGGACTTTCACCGATCCGACCGTATCTACTCGCCATGCTCAAAGCATACGAGACGTCAGACGAGTACAAAGCATGGCGCATACGATGATAGACCCTATAGGCGATGCATAAGGGATCTTATCCATGCATCTCTCTCCTTAGAAGAGGGACATTGAGTCTAAAGACTCACACCATGTGATAAAGGCGTAAATCCTTTCTTAGAATTTTGCATAGCAAAATGATCTAGCACTTTATCAATGTATGTACTCGACTTAGGCCAAGTAATCTTCTAGATCTATCTCTATAGATCTTGATGCCTAGAATATAGGCATACCTAAGTCCTTCATCGAGAAACAATTCCTAACCACATCTTCACAGCATCCGGAGTGAGGGAATATCATTTCGATGAGAAGTATGTCATCTACATACAAGACAAGAAATACAACTGGTTCTACTATTTCTCTTGTAGACACAAGGTTCATCTTCATTCTTGATGAAACCAAACTCTTTGATTGCATCATCGAATCAAGATTCCAAATTTCGAGAGGCTTGCTTTAGTCCATAAATGGACCTTTGCGCTTGCATACCTTTCCAGATGCTTTGATCTTCAAAACCTCAGTGTGTCATGTACACATCCTCGAGTAGCTTTCCATTCGTAAAAGCGGTTTGACATCCATCCGCCAGATCTCATAATCGTGGTAGGTCGCAATAGCAAGTATGATCCGAATGGATTTAAGCATCGCAATCGTGAAAAGGTTTCTTCATAGTCAATACCATGAATTTGTTTGAACTTTAGCCACCAATCTACCTTTATAGGTATGCTTATTACCATCCATGTCGGGCCTTTTACTTTAAAGACCCACTTACACCCAATGGGTTTTACCCTTCGTGGATCAACCAAAGTCCATACTTGGTTAGTGTACATGGATTCCATTTCGATCTCATGGCCTCTAGCCATTTCTCTAACTGGCTCATCATAGCTTCTGATAGGATGTAGGCTCGCCAAGATCGACAAGCAATACTTCACCGCTGTCACCAAGAGAAAAGAATATCTCTCTGACGACGACGATCCTATTAGATCTACGAAGAGGTTGGTCTACTTGAATGTGTTTGCTCCACAACTCTTGGGCAACAATTTCCTCATCCACAACACTTTGTGGTGCCTGCTCATTTTCCATCGGCCTTAGTGTTATCATCATCTTGAACTTCTTCAAGATGAATTTTACTCCCACTAGTTTTTCTAGAAATAAATTCTCTTCTAGAAAGACAAGATTTCGCAACAAACACCTTGCCAAGTGTGGATTGTAAAAGTAATATCCCTTAGTTTCCTTGGGATATCCTACAAAATAACACTTATCCGATTGGGTCCTAGTTTATCCGAGACTTGACGCCTAACATAAGCTTCACAACCCCAAATCTTTATAAAAGACATTTTGGGACTCTTCCCACCCATATCGATATGGTGTCTTTTCTACGGCTATGGACGCGATTAAGTGTGAAAGCTACTGCCTCTAGAGCTAAACCCCAAAAAGGAAGTAGGTAGATCACCGCTCATCATTGATCGCACATATCTAATAGAGTACGATTTCTCCTCGTATACACCATTCCATTGTGGTGTTCCAGTGGAGTGAGTGGGATATTATCCCACACTCACCAGTGATCACGAAACTCGACTAAGGTATTCACCACCTCGATCCGATCAAGTAGCTTAATACGCTTACCAAGTTGGTTTTGTACTTCATTCTTGAATTCTTTGAACTTTTCAAAGGATTCCGACTTATGCTCATCAAATATAAGTAGCCAAATCTACTCATATCATCGGTGAAAGTAATAAAGTACTTATAGCCTCCTCTGGCCGGCGTTGAAAGAGCGCATTACATCGGTATGTATGAGTCCTAACAAGTCCGTCGCTCTCTCGCCATGTCCACTAAATGGAGTTTTAGTCATCTTTCCTAAAGACAAGATTCGCATACCTCATATGATTCAAAATCAAATGAGTCCAATAATCCATCTTTATGGAGTTGGGATATGCGTTTTTCATTTATGTGACCTAGGCGATGCGGAGATATGTTTGGTTCAAATCATTCGATTTGAACCGCTTGGTATTTACGTTATAAATTGGGTTTTCTAAATCTAGAACATAGAGACCATTCATAAGTGGTGCATTACAATAGAACATTTCATTTAAATAAATGGAACAACATTTGTCCTTTATTATAAAGAAAAGTTTTTCTTGTCTAAACAAGATAGAAATTATGTTCTTTGTTAATGCGGTACATATAAGCACTCCTCTAGTTCTAAGATAAGCCCAAAGGCAAAGACAAAGAATATGTTCCTACATTTCTGAGAACTTTTGCGCCATTGCCTACTCGTAGGTCCACTTCACCTTTGCCATTATTCTACTATTTCTCACCTCGCACATTAGTACAAATGTGAGATGCACATCCAGATCTAATACCCATGTAGAAGAAATAGATAGATTAACTTCTATAAGAGGCGTAAGTCCCACTTCTCTTGTTCTTTACTTCCTCAAGGTAGACTTTGCATTCCGCCTGTCGATCCTCACCGCAATGAAAGCGGTCCCTTCCTTAGGTACTTTACCTTTACCCTTTGAAGTGGATGAATTGGCCTTGCCTTTGGCTTGGTCTTACCCTTGCCTTTGCGCTTACCTTTGTCCTTCTTGACCATTAGTACATTAATAACTTTATTCTTGAGATTTGGTTCGCAGCTTCTCAACATGCCGAGAATCTCAGCAAAGGTTTATCAATTTCATTCATGTTATAATTCATGACGAATTGATTGTATGCTTCCGAACGATTGCAGGGATAACATCGATTGCCAATTCTTGGCTCGATGGAAAACCTAGTCTTTCAAGGTTCTCAACGACTCCAATCATTTTGAGTACGTGAGTTCCTACAGTGTTCCTTCTGCATCTTGCATGCAAAAAGAGCCTTAGACACTTCAAAACGCTCGTGCCTAGCTTGTCCTTGATATAGTTGTTTCAAATGCTCAACCATATCATAGGCATCCATGTTCTCATGTTGCTTCAAGCTCGTAGTTCATGGTGGCAAGCATAAGGCATGACACATCTAATGCGCCATCTTGATGCTTCTTATAAGCATCCTTTTCAAAGACGAGTGGCCGTAGGGGCGGGTATTTCAGTGGGTAGATGCTCTAGGACATATAGTTTATGCGTTCTTGCTTGAGGATAATCCTCAAGTTCCTATACTACCAAGAAAGTTTGCTCCATTGAGCTTGTCCTTCTCAAGGAGATGATCGCAAGTTGAGGGTGTGTCGTGTTAGATGACATGGTGATCTACAACATTAAAATGCAAAGTTAAGTATCATACCTAAATCATTTAATTAGGCCTTTAATTAAATGAGGCTCTACTAAATTCTCATAGCTACTATTTAGCTATAAATTTATATGGGATAAAGATCCACATCATAATTGCCTTGAGTTAGCTTTGGCTAATCGCCCAAGACGTAGTATAATTAGGTAGGCAATCTTTTGCCAATTACATCTGATGTAACTCTTTAATAGCTTTGGTTAAGTTTTAGATTAGTTTAGTGTTTATTCCTAAACCACTTCCAGTGTGGCGAGGCACGTGAGGCCTTCTTGGATATCGAGCAACGACCACTTCTAAGACAAAGTCGATGTTCTAAATCACACAAAACTAATGTTAACACTTATGTTCAAAGCTAATATATGCCTCTACTTTCTTAACCAATTAAGAAAACACTTAATTAAGTCTTAACTAAGAGATAGCGGACATCACGATTGTCCACTGCACTCCTCCAAGATAAATGCATTGCTTTGCTTTGGCAAACCCAATAACAAATGATCGAGGAAGTAGTGAGTACCAACTTTGGTAGGCATATCGTTTAGACTTATTAAGAAATAAACATGTATCATATACATATTAGCATACATCACATATAAGCTAAACTAATCATGCATCACATACAAGCTAAACTAACATGCATCACATACATATTAAACTAATGTGTCATGGTTATGGCCCTTATTCTACAATCTTCTCAAGCCAATGAAAAGATTGATTGGTCAACCTAGGGATAGCATCTTCTCCTAAGCGCTTCCTTTTGGTTGTCTTGTGTGTTGACTTCCTCCTTGTAACCTCATCTTCCAATGGACCCTCCATCCTTGTTTTGTACATTACAAAAGGAGAAATACTCGAGTTACATCTTAGTCTAAAACTAATTTTACAACAAGAATATTAGGAGAAAGGCACGACACGCAGCCGTATTAAGAATTACAACACACAATCACAAACTTTTTGGGACTAGGCCATAACCATGCACCATGTCATTTTAACTTTTAAAGACATTGATATTTTATTATGTTTGAAAATTTGCTAATGCAATTATCAACTCATAATAAAATTTATCCTACTTATATCACATATAAAATAGAGAAAACCTATTTTATACGATCTTCGCAAGTGGCTCTGATACAATCAGAGGGAAATCTTATGCCAAATGGCATATGCAACGGAAAATAGGATCCTTCCAAGTGATCCATGCAAAAGCAAACTCAGATAAAATAAATTTCTCTAAACCAAACCTATCTTATAGGAGAGGATTACCTTTGTTATGCGTCTTGTTAATCCCGCTTTTCCTTTGTTTGTTGGATCTTTAGCACGCTCAAGTGTCCGGTTCTATAAGTATCCACACGAGCACGCTCTTGTCTCACAAAAGGAAAACTAGAAGAGCTCTCCTTTACTTCTTGCTAGAGAAGTCCCTAAAGGAGAGGAAGAGAGGGAAAAGGAGAAAGGAAGAAGAAGACTCCTCTTCTTGCTAGCCTACACTCACAAACCCACACAACCAAAGCTTCCACCAAGCTTTCTCACAACCACAACACCAAAACTCTACAACAATTGCTTTATGGCCGGCCACCCCATGGACCCTTTTATAGGGTTGGAAAAACCCTTCCACCTCCTTCACATTCAATGCAATCCATTGCATTGAGACACCAAAAGGGATTTGGCTTCCTTGTTTGGCCGGCCACTTAAGGAGACAAAACCATTTTGTTTCCTTCCACCTTAACTAGCTTAGGTGGATGCTTAGGTGGCATGCTTATGTGGCATGCTTATGTGGCATTCTTATGTGGCATTCATGCATGTTGAATTAATCTTATTAATTCAATTAAGCTTATGTTATCATATTGAATTAATCTTATTAATTCAATTAAGCTTATGTTATCATATTGAATTAATCTTATTAAATCAATAAGGTAACATATTGAATTAATCTCATTAAATCAATTAGCTAAAATTCTCATTAAGCTTAAAGTCCAAAAACCATTTTGTACTTAAGCTTATTCCCATATTATTCTAGTCAAACTAGAATGCTCTAATTCCTCTAATTATCATGCTCTTTGTGTGTGACTTATAGGCTCTCATAACGCGTTGGCGGTGGACCTAAACTCTTTAGATACACAAGCAATGAGCGGCATCTAGCAATACATCATTGCTACCCAAGTTACGAGATAAGTCAAGATCCGACTAACCTTTCCGTGACTACTATAATATATGACCGTGTCCTTCTATCCTTGATATCATATTGATCAATGAGGCATAGACCGTGTCATCCTCGATCAATCTATGTGTTTCTTGATCCCTGAGTAAACTAACTCAAACAAATGAGCTCAATATCTCATATTGACTCATTCGAGCATGGCCATGCGTTTTAGTAGTTCTACTCAATCAAGGGGCCCACCGATATCACTCCCGTCATATGGAAGGGATAGATCCCATCTACATCACTCACATCCCTCCGCATAATTTGTTACATACCCAGTAATCGCCTTTATGGTCCACCCTGTTACGGGTGACGTTTGACGATACCAAAGTACATAACTCCTTATGTAGGGAACCGTAGTGACTTGTGTGTCTAAGGACTATTCATACCAATAGTCACATGAGAAAGTTTATGACACTCATATAACGATCCATGAAACTTTCTCATGTCTCGATTGGTATATATTCTCCAATATATACCCATGTGTCAACTTGATATCATATATCCATGACTTGTGAGATCAAGTCATCAATTGACCTACATGCTAGTCTTTATGTATTAATATTGCCCTTGCATATTAATACTTGACTAGGAACATTTAGGAAAGTGTTCTCTACAGCCTCTCATAATCAATTCTGCCAATTGATGTGCTGTAGATAAGAACCTACTTTTCTAGGGCATTATTATATTTAAATTAGCACAAGCAAGATGTAAATATAATAACCAATCCTTTGCCTTTATAGAATATGATACAAAATGTTCCCTATTCAACCATCACATGATTGGTTCTAGGGCTTTAACTAACAATCTCCCACTAGCACTAGTACCAATCACTATGATATCTAATACCTAGTGACCTAGTGTGACCATCATGCTTCCTCTGTGCCAAAGCCTTGGTCAATGGATCTGCGATGTTAGCTTCTGTCGGTACTCTGCATATCCTCACATCTCCTCTATCGATGATCTCTCGAATGAGATGGAAGCGCCGCAGTATGTGTTTGGTCCGCTGATGTGATCGAGGTTCCTTAGCCTGTGCAATAGCCCCATTGTTGTCACAATAGAGGTCTATTGGATCTGCAATGCTAGGAACTACCCCAAGTTCACTGATGAACTTGCGGAGCCAAACGGCCTCCTTTCTTTGCATCGATGCGCAATATACTCGCTACATTGTAGAATCGAATCGTGTCTGCTGAACTCTTCGACTCACACTCCACCATTCGCAAAACACGTACTCGATTGCGATCTATAGTCATCCTTGTCTGTTTGGAAGCTTGCATCATCGTAACCCTTCTGATTAGCTCCTCATTGCCTCCAAATATCAGGAAATATTCTTTCGTTCTTCGTAAGTACTTAAGAATATTTTTGACTGCTATCCAGTGACTTTCACCTGGATCTGACTGGTATCTACTCGTCATGCTCAAAGCATACGAGACGTCAGGACGAGTACAAAGCATGGCGTACATGATAGACCCTATAGCTGATGCATAAGGGATCTTATCCATGCGATCTCTCTCCTCCTTAGAAGAGGGACATTGAGTCTTCGAAAGACTCACACCATGTGATAAAGCCAGAAACCCTTTCTTAGAATTTTGCATAGCAAAACGATCTAGCACTTTATCAATATATGTACTCTGACTTAGGCCAAGTAATCTTCTAGATCTATCTCTATAGATCTTGATGCCTAGAATATAGGCAGCTTCACCTAAGTCCTTCATCGAGAAACAATTTCCTAACCACATCTTCACAGACTGGAGTGAGGGAATATCATTTCCGATGAGAAGTATGTCATCTACATACAAGACAAGAAATACAACTGTGCTCCCACTATTTCTCTTGTAGACACAAGGCTCATCTTCATTCTTGATGAAACCAAACTCTTTGATTGCATCATCGAATCGAAGATTCCAGCTTCGAGAGGCTTGCTTTAGTCCATAAATGGACCTTTGCAGTTTGCATACCTTTCCAGGATGCTTTGGATCTTCAAAACCCTCAGGCTGTGTCATGTACACATCCTCGAGTAGCTTTCCATTCAGAAAAGCGGTTTTGACATCCATCTGCCAGATCTCATAATCGTGGTAGGCTGCAATAGCAAGTATGATCCGAATGGATTTAAGCATCAATCGTGAAAAGGTTTCTTCATAGTCAATACCATGAATTTGTTTGAATCCTTTAGCCACCAATCTACCTTTATAGGTATGCTTATTTTACTTTAAAGACCCACTTACACCCAATGGGTTTTACCTTCGTGGATCAACCAAAGTCCATACTTGGTTAGTGTACATGGATTCCATTTCGATCTCATGGCCTCTAGCCATTTCTAACTGGCTCATCATAGCTTCTTGATAGGATGTAGGCTCATCAAGATCGACAAGCAATACTTCACCGTTGTCAGTCAAGAGAAAAGAATATCTCTCGGGTTGACGACGGATCCTATCAGATCTACGAAGAGGTTGGTCTACTTGAACAGGTGTTTGCTCCACAACTCTTGGGCAACAATTTCTCATCCACAACACTTTGTGGTGCCTGCTCATTTTCCATCGAAGCCTTAGTGTTATCATCATCTTGAACTTCTTCAAGATGAATTTTACTCCCACTAGTATTTCTAGAAATAAATTCTCTTTCTAGAAAGACAAGACATTTCCGCAACAAACACCTTGCCAAGTGTGGGATTGTAAAAGTAATATCCCTTAGTTTCCTTGGGATATCCTACAAAATAACACTTATCCGATTTGGGTCCTAGTTTATCCGAGACTTGGCGTCTAACGTAAGCTTCACAACCCCAAATCTTTATAAAAGACATTTTGGGACTCTTCGGTCCATATCGTATATGGTGTCTTTTCTACGGCTTTTGATGGAACGCGATTAAGTGTGAAAGCACTGTCTCTAGAGCTAAACCCCAAAAGGAAGTAGGTAGATCGATCGGCTCATCATTGATCGTACCATATCTAATAGAGTACGATTTCTCCTCTCGGATACACCATTCCATTGTGGTGTTCGGTGGAGTGAGTTGGGATATTATCCCACACTCGGCACCAGTGATCACGAAACTCTTGACTAAGGTATTCACCACCTCGATCCGATCAAGTAGCTTAATACGACTTACCAAGTTGGTTTTGTACTTCATTCTTGAATTCTTTGAACTTTTCAAAGGATTCGACTTATGTCTCATCAAATATAAGTAGCCAAATCTACTCATATCATCGTGAAAGTAATAAAGTACTTATAGCCTCCTCCGGCCCGACATTGAAAGGGCCACATACATCAGTATGTATGAGTCCTAACAAGTCCGTCGCTCTCTCGCCATGTCCACTAAATGGAGTTTTAGTCATCTTTCCTAAAAGACAAGACTCGCATACCTCATATGATTCAAAATCAAATGAGTCCAATAATCCATCTTTATGGAGTTGGGATATGCGTTTTTCATTTATGTGACCTAGGCGACAGTGCCAGAGATATGTCTGGTTCAAATCATTCGATTTGAACCGTTTGGTATTTACGTTATAAATTGGGTTATCTAAATCTAGAACATAGAGACCATTCATAAGTGGTGCATTACAATAGAACATTTCATTTAAATAAATGGAACAACATTTGTCCTTTATTATAAAAGAAAAGTTTTTCTTGTCTAAACAAGATACAGAAATTATGTTCTTTGTTAATGCGGTACATAGAAGCACTCCTCTAGTTCTAAGATAAGCCCATGGGCAAAGACAAAGAATATGTTCCTACACTAGACAACTTTTGCGCCATTGCCTACTGTAGGTCCACTTCACCCTTTGCCATTATTCTACTATTTCTGGTCTCGCACATTAGTACAAATGTGAGATGCACATCCGATCTAATACCCATGTAGAAGAAATAGATAGATTAACTTCTATAACATGTATACCGAGGCGTAAGTCCCACTTCTCTTGTTCTTTACTTCCTCAAGGTAGACTTTGCGGTTCGCTTCCGATGTCCAAAGGTCCACCACCAATGGAAGCAGTCCCTTCCTTAGGTACTTTACCTTTACCCTTTGAAGTGGATGAATTGGCCTTGCCTTTGGCTTGGTCTTACCCTTGCCTTTGCGCTTACCTTTGTCCTTCTTGACCATTAGTACATTACTAACTTTCTTCTTGAGATTTGGTTGTGATTCTCAACATGCCGAGAATCTCAGCAAAGGTTTATCAATTTCATTCATGTTATAATTCATGACGAATTGATTGTATGCTTAACAGCGATTGCGAGATAACATCGATTGCCAATTCTTGGCTCTGGAAAACCTAGTCTTTCAAGGTTCTCAACGTACCCAATCATTTTGAGTACGTGAGTTCCTACAGTGTTCCTTCTTGCATCTTGCATGCAAAAGAGCCTTAGACACTTCAAAATGCTCGTGCCTAGCTTGTCCTTGATATAGTTGTTTCAAATGCTCAACCATATCATAGGCATCCATGTTCTCATGTTGCTTCAAGCTCGTAGTTCATGGTGGCAAGCATAAGGCATGACACATCTAATCGGCCATCTTGATGCTTCTTATAAGCATCCTTTTCAAGACGAGTGGCCGTAGGGGCGGGTATTTCAGGTAGACTGCTCTAGGACATATAGTTTATTCTTGCTTGAGGATAATCCTCAAGTTCCTATACTACCAAGAAAATTTGCTCCATTGAGCTTGTCCTTCTCAAGATGATCGCAAGTTGAGGGGGTGTGTCGTGTTAGATGACATGGTGATCTACAACATTAAAATGCAAAGTTAAGTATCATACCTAAATCATTTAATTAGGCCTTTAATTAAATGAGGCTCCCACTAAATTCTCATAGCTACTATTTAGCTATAAATTTATATGGGATAAAGATCCACATCATAATTGCCTTGAGTTAGCTTTGGCTAATCGCCCAAGACGTAGTATAATTAGGTAGGCAATCTTTTGCCAATTACATCTGATGTAACTCTTTAATAGCTTTGGTTAAGTTTTAGATTAGTTTAGTGTTTATTCCTAAACCGACTTCGGTGTGGCGAGGGAGGGCCTTCTTGGATATCGGAGCAACGACCACTTCTAAGACAAAGCTGATGTTCGGAAATCACACAAAACTAATGTTAACACTTATGTTCAAAGCTAATATATGCCTCTACTTTCTTAACCAATTAAGAAAACACTTAATTAAGTCTTAACCAAGACTGATAGCGGGACATCACGATTGTCCACTCGCACCCCTCCAAGATAAAATGCATTGCTTTGCTTTGGCAAACCCAATAACAAATGATCGAGGAAGTAGTGAGTACCAACTTTGGTAGGCATATTGTTTAGACTTATTAAGAAATAAACATGTATCATATACATATTAGCATACATCACATATAAGCTAAACTAATCATGCATCACATACAAGCTAAACTAACATGCATCACATACATATTAAACTAACGTGTCATGGTTATGGCCCTTATTCTACAATCTTCTCAAGCCAATGAAAAGATTGATTGGTCAACCTAGGGATAGCATCTTCTCCTAAGTGCTTCCTTTTGGTTGTCTTGTGTGTTGACTTCCTCCTTGTAACCTCATCTTCCAATGGACCCTCCATCCTTGTTTTGTACATTACAAAAGGAGAAATACTCGAGTTACATTCGAGTCTAAAACTAATTTTACAACAAGAATATTAGGAGAAAGGCACGACACGCAGGCCGTATTAAGAATTACAACACACAATCACAAACTTTTTGGGACTAGGCCATAACCATGCACCATGTCATTTTAACTTTTAAAAGACATTGGATATTTTATTATGTTTGAAAATTTGCTAATGCAATTATCAACTCATAATAAAATTTATCCTACTTCTATATCACATATAAAATAGAGAAAACCTATTTTTATACGATCTTTCGCAAGTGGCTCTGATACAACTGTAGGGAAATCTCGTATGCCAAATGGCATATGCGCAACGGAAAATAGGATCCCTTCCTAGTGATCCATGCGAAAGCAAACTCGTATAAAATAAATTTCTCTAAAAGCAAACCTATCTTATAGGAGAGTTCTACCTTTGTTGCGTGCCCTTTGCAATCCCGCTTTTCCTTGTTGTTGGATCTTTTAGCACGTTCAAGTGTCCGTGCCTCTATACGTATCCACACGAGCACGCTCTTGTCTCACAAAAGGAAAACTAGAAGAGCTCTCCTTTACTTCTTGCTAGAGAAGTCCCTAAAGGAGAGGAAGAGAGGGAAAAGGAGAAAGGAAGAAGAAGACTCCTCTTCTTGCTAGCCTACACTCACAAACCCACACAACTAAAGCTTCCACCAAGCTCTCTCACAACCACAACACCAAAACTCTACAACAATTGCATTATGGCCGGCCACCCCATGGAGCCTTTTATAGGGTTGGAAAACCCTTCCACCTCCTTCACATTCAATGCAATCCATTGCATTGAGACACCAAAAGGATTTGGCTTCCTTGTTTGGCCACTTCAGGAGACAAACCCCTTTTGTCCCCTTCCACCTTCTCTAGCTTAGGTGGATGCTTAGGTGGCATGCGTAGGTGGCATTCATGCATGTTGAATTAATCTTATTAATTCAATTAAGCTTATGTTATCATATTGAATTAATCTTATTAATTCAATTAAGCTTATGTTATCATATTGAATTAATCTTATTAAATCAATAAGGTAACATATTGAATTAATCTCATTAAGCTTAAAGTCCAAAAACCATTTTGTACTTAAGCTTATATTATTCTAGTCAAACTAGAATACTCTAATTCCTCTAATTATCATGCTCTTTGTTGGACCTAAACTCTTTTAGATACACAAGGCAATACATCATACTACTATAATTGTCATCCTCGATCAATCTATGTGTTTCTCAAACAAATGAGCTCAATATCTCATATTGACTAAGGGATAGATCCCATCTACATCAAGTGACCTCAGGTCTAAGGACTATTCATACCAATAGTCACATGAGAAAGTTTATGACACTCATATAACGATCCATGAAACTTTCTCATGGCGGGTCAGTTCAGTATATATTCTCCAATATATACCCATGTGTCAACTTGATATCATATATCCATGACTTGTGAGATCAAGTCATCAATTGACCTACATGCTAGTCTTTATGTATTAATATTGCCCTTGCATATTAAAACATTTAGGTGTTCAGATAAGAACCTACTTTTCTAGGCATTATTATATTTAAATTTGCACAAGCAAGATGTAAATATAATAACCAATCCTTTGCCTTTATAGAATATGATACAAAATGTTCCCTATTCAACCATCACATGATTGGTTCTAGGACTTTAACTAACAACGCTGTCCCTACCCATGAGTAGACAAACGCCGCACAGACAACCCGCACACACAACCACGGCCTATAGTGGGCGCAAAACACCACTGCATAAAGTGCAATCTCCAGCCCACCATCCATCCATCCGATAATCATCCAATGCTCGCCTCAACCTCCACCGCTTCATTTACTCCCGAGGAGGCGGGATGATCGATGACTCATCCACAAGGGAGACCTACCAACATGTAGTAAAGATATACATAGATCCATACATGTGTATCCTCACTCCTATCCTATCGGGAGGCACAGTCAACAAAAAGTCAACTATGCAAGGACTACAATCCACAAGACTCTCTCTATCCACAAAGAGTCATACTTCGACCCCAACCACGCACCTCATCAAGAGATATACAATCCATCCATCATACCATGCGTGCACACAATCCATAATGGATATACCATCATGCTAGGACCTCTAGTCCATGGTCACATACTGACAACCATACACTTATCTATGCACAGATAACTAGATCCATCATAAATGCACCACTAATACGGAAATGATATAACAATCGACTCCATAATCCAAACCATCACCTAACCCTAGTGATGTAATACAGTAACCCAATCTGAAGTCACAAAGAGAACCCTAACCACATGTACTTAATGAACATCTATCAGCTAATACATAATAGAGTTTATAGTTCCTATCCGTGCTAGATAATCAATGAGTAACAGAGTATATATCTCAAAGGTCAAGGCAGTACAAGCATATGATTAAATAAGAGTGGATTTAAGGTAAACAGGTATAAACATATATACAAGATCATCGATAATTGATCCCTACTATTAGATACTACCCACGATATGCAATGTATTTCATCCATCTCACGCCCATGTATCTATGAATCTAAAGTTAGCAATAGGTATACGATTAAGTATCATCACACATCTAATGATCAATCAAATCCTACTTCATCCTAGTATCTCGATCAACTAAATCAATATTAACAATCGAGAAATACTAAATCTAAGCTATAGCATGAGCTTACCATCCGATCACACACCGATAGACCATAGGAAAAACATCTCGCATGACTCCCGCCAAACAAGCTCTTTCTAAAGTAGTATCACCAATCACCCACATTGGCTTCCATCAACAACATCTTGATCATAGTTTAGAGTACCAAATAATCTATTCAATTAAAGAAAACCTTACCCATATCATCTTCATCCTGATCCTTGCACTCACAATTCAAAAATTAGAGATATGGATCTCGAGCCTACCTAACAATGGAAAAATCGGGATAAGTGAATTCACCAAAATCACAATGGTACCAAAATACCATCCATCACCATCCATAGGCCATTATAAAACTCCACTAGCACACCTTGGATCGAAATATCCGCTGAGATTCACAATTACCACCTCCTCTTCTTCACCATATCCTGGCGATGGTACTTCCTAATAATCGGAAGCTTGTTGTCGAGAATCCCAGGAGCTACAGATCTTCTCTAACGAATGATAGCTCTATAAAATAATACAACCATAAATCAAAAACTTCCAAATCCCCATTCTCCAGAGGATCAAAGAGATCACCCAAGCAAGATCAAGATCAAGCTAAGGGAATCAATCAATCCGAGTTGTATTTCATCCTCAACATGATGCGAAGAAAGCAGGGCGGCACAACTCGCTCGCCATCGGCGACCTAACTCCGTGAAAGCTAAGAGCACGGAGATGGTAGCGGTATTGCATACCGATCAATTAGGCTAACCTCGCGAGTTGCTGCGGGTGGTCGGATCAAGAGGCCGAGGTAGGCGATGGCCGAGAATCGCTGCTCCCAATCAACCTCCACCCATTTCCAACTTGCTGGCCAGCTCCTCTCTCCGGATCTCCAAGCGCGCTCGTAAAGGGAGGAAGAAGGATGAAGAAATCACCGATCGTGACGAGCCGAAAGAGGCGATCGCGAAGCTGCGCGATCGGGTTTTCGTGTTTAAATCGATCAATCGGTTCAAACCTAGCCGTTCAAACCCCAACGCCTCACCAATTAGCTCAAGCCCAATTTCACCAAGCCCCAACCAAATCCGACCCAATTTTAACAACTAGATAACCAACCCATTATCCCACTAATTAAGCTCCAATTAATCCCTAATTAATCCCAATTAATTAAAGGGTTTAATCCATAAAAAATTCCATTAATTATAAAAATTTACTTATAAAAATTTCCCCATGTATGAGTCCGAGATGTCACAACAACCATCTCAAATATTCGGAGAAAGTCATACACATCAAATACTAAGTGGGGTAATGAACTTGAATACTACATTCCAGATCTTATATACACTCTAAATCAACCTATTAAGAGGTCAATAACTATACCAAAGTGGAGCTCTATATCCATAATCGGTGGGAAACTTTGCCAGAATCGTAAGGTGAATCATGAATCACTAGAATGATAATGATATTCAAGGTTACTCCATGGATATAATTCCATCAAGCGATCCAACGGAGTCCATCTTACGGCTCTAATAAAACGAGCGGACCTAATTAATTGATCATCCGATTACCCAAATCCTATCAAGTCCTTTCAAATTCTAGATAATCTTCCAACAGTCTAACGCATCTAGGCTCACTTCATAGGTGTAACCCTCACACTAATATTCCACCTTTGCTTGTTGGCACCCAACATCAAATTACGCAATCAACCATATCCATATATTGTTCCACCAACTAACTCAACACCCTCACAATATTTTCGATACACTCAATAAATCATCACTCACTCGAATGAAGAGTCTCAAACAACTTCTTTCTAAAATCAATGCAACTCGGGAACCACTATCCTTCCCGAGAGAGATTTATTCTCACAAGAGAAATTAATCTAATGTCCAAAAAATGTAATCAGTAATAAAGTAATCGAAGACTATAATGATTAATCTCACTAGTTTCTCAACTAGCATACACATAATATACGCCCTCATTTCCGCATGCGCATCGATCGCTCCTAATCCTCGCAATGATGCATCTCAATACCTTCCATCCATATCGGATTAACTAACACTTCACAAAAGTCACCCACCACTTCTAGGCCCCAAACCTAGCTTCACAAACTTCTTGGTCCTAAGTCGACATATATATCCTTAGTGCATCCTATCCACATCTAAATATACCAAAACAATCTGACAAAACCACAACTTCCTCAAGATTGAAATATATCCATAAATATATACCTATATGATGTCAAGCGATCCTTTATCTCAAGAGTACTTGATTCCTTATTCCTTATCGATAATCGATCGATGACAACCTCAAAGGTCAATTTCTTTAACAAAGAGTTTCGGATCTTCTCAAGAAGAACCACTAGGATAATATCTCCCATCCAATCAGATACATCGCAACTTACGCTTCTTTCAATTTTCATAACAGCAACATCGATACCCATAAATCATCTCCCAAAGATGAGGTCTCCAATATATCGATTATTCCAAATCACCAATCGCATATTCCACTTGCCATGCATGCAACTTAGAGTTCATCCGTAACTACATCTGAATACTTGGATTATATACATCCGAGAGTCCTAGTATACCAACGCTCCAACAATCCAACTATCCGTGATATGTCTATAGAGGTATGTTCAAAGGCTAAGGGTATCCTTGACTTCTTGTTGATCAACATCTCACCCGATGAGAAAAATCACCAACCACACAAGATGCTAGGAACCCTTCAACCCTATCCAAGAATGTTCTAGACAAAGATACCTATAAACTACCAAGATCTCTCGATATATCCGCAAATAGGATAACCTAGTAATCCTTCGTATATCGATCCTTCTCTCTATACTTTTCTCGAGTAATCATGTAAACTTGTCCAACATCTGCTCGACTGCTAGCTCATGTAGATGTAAAGACTATCATGGAGGTGGCCGAATCCGAGGTACAATCAAACAACTACATCGGAGATGATAAACGCATATCTCGCAAGGGTACATCCGACATAACATCAAGAAGCCAACATCGTATACACGCTCCAACTCGTGAAAGGTATAGCTGCTCAAGAATACAGAAGATAGATACGACTATCGCGTATACTCTCTCCTCGAACAAATCATAACCAACCTCGGGAAGGTAATACTGTCCGTCGGGAAGGTAACAATTGTTGTCTCGAATGTCAGTCTTCGAGATGTCTACCGACATCTTTGGAGTAACTTACTTCTTCCTGGATGAAAGTATCAAAGAAGAACTATACTATATGGGGTAGTAGATCGTCGATGTGATAACCTAATCTTGTGATAAATGATCTCTTCGAGGTTGTGGATCATCCGCCAAAGCATCATCCATAGTCTTCAATGTCTTCAAAATACATACTCTCCTCGTAGATGCTTATAGTAGAAAAATACAATGGTCCATCGGATAATCTGACTCAGTAGACCGCACACACACATAATCTCCTTCTGAGTCTTTCCTCCGAGTTCATTGATAACATGAGAAGTCACGACAATCTACAATCGGCTTCTATGATCGGAAAACTCTCCAATAGTCGTCGTGACTCATAGACTCTAATCTCTTTTATCCAACATTTGGAGACTTCTGATTCTAATAATTTGACTTGCAATATATGCTTATCAAATCTCCAATTCTTAAAACACTTGCTACGGAGTCATTTCTATACACATGACTCGGTCTAAGGACTTCCGGTAGGATCTGATAGAAGATCCAAACATCATGATCAAGATGTTAGCCAATAAACCGTGGGTGGCCGAAATCAACCCAATCACATTCTCGAGCTATTAGGTGGTCATAACCCTCACAAGTCTAACGACTCTGCATGGTACTTCCATTATCAAATGATCACTCACCCTAAAGCCCAAGAATTCCTTGACAATGAGTCAAAGAAAATGATGTGGGAAAATGCTCTCTCACAACACTACACTGTACTGAGTGATGTGATTTCAAGGTTATTTCCTATATCTTCCACCACCTGGCTAAATGATAATGGTATTCAACTAACACTATCTTCAGATAACCCAGTAAAGTACTCTAAAAGTACTTCCAATGTTATACAACCTAGAACGACATCAGGATCATCATGAATATCATCCACTAATTTTCTACTATCGCAAAATAGTATACTCACCACGTCCATTACTCAGGTAATGATCTAACCTAATTAGTGAAAAAATCCAGTAATCCTTGATCTCCACAAGAGATGAGATGACTGACTACTAACTCGCTATCCGACTCTCAAAGGTAATTACCATAGCGTACATGTCTAATAATCTCAATATCGCTCCCATCTCAAACTCAAACCACGTAATACTAACCAATATCCTACAAGTCATCCATGTTATAAGCAACTAAATGCATAACCAATAGAAGGATATGTAAAACAATTAACATACCTTAAACCCTTGTAGCTGAGATGTCCGCAATGTCCAGATAACTCACAAAAAATCAAAACCGAGTAAAGCAAAACTCGATGTCCGAACAAAATAAAATCCAAAATGGACTTCGAACCTAGGGCTCTGATACCAATAAAATTGCCGAAAAAAGACGAAAAGCTCCTCAGACGTGAAACATATATTAATACAAGGCCCAGGCACAACACAATACAATATATAAAGATATCAACATCATATCAAACGAAACATACAATGCAAAACAATATACAACTCATACACTCAAGTGACTTGACACAACATGAAACATAATAGAAGCACATCAAAGAATACATAATACATCCGTATATCATGTATACAATAATAACTAAAACCACAAAACACACAATACCATAATACAAAATATCCATCCGTGTGAGATGGGATCACCGACGGAGTCTCAACGCCCAAGGAATCTTCTATACTCTAGCATGTAGAAGCCGAGTCCCGTGTGGTGAGTATAAACTCAGGTAATATATAGAAAGTGCATGAACAACATATAGGATAGATCTAAAAGTATACATGTGAAGATCTACAAGTATACAAAGATGAGTCCATAATACGACATAATCTAATAATAACAAGTAACTACAGTAAAGTCATACTCAATGTATATACTAAACTGATCAACTGAACATGAAGTAATATACCACGTACCTGGCGGTCTGTAACGCCATATGCTAGATCATCCTGAACAGGTATACAATAACATAACCATATAACGTACCAGGTCAATCCCATACCTGACCAATACTCAGACATATGAACAGTATATGATCACCTGAAATAACAACCCGGTCCGTACCACACAATGACATGATGCTAATCAAATGCATACATAATCAATCAACACATGTATCATGCTCAACACACATAGCAAGATATAAAATGCAAATGACATGTATCATGATGAACAAGCATGTGCAACAATCATAGCTCAATCAAATGCAGCATCTCACAGGCATATGTAAAACATATATCAAATACATGCATACATATATATCAGCAATGCATATGCATGGTCACTGTCTGCGGACCCGTCCAACCACGACCCCAGAGTGGCCAGGGTGGCACGACAAATGACAACTAGCCCGACTCCAGCTGCCACCACTCTCGAGTGACCGAGTTGGGTAGTATGACTGAGTAGCGTATAAGCGTAAAGAGCTAACTACTCCTAGGGGTCCCTGCTGCAAGCCACGCTATCCCTACCCATGAGTAGACAGCCGACACAGATAACAACACCTCACACAACCACCGTCTATAGTGGGCGAGTGCTAACACCACTCTGCACAGTGGCCAGGTGCGCATCTCCAGCTACCACCATCCATAGTGGTCGAGCGCGGCACATCCAATGCTCTGCCCTCAACCCTGCTACCACTACCCCGAGTGGCCGGGGAGGCAGGATGACTGACGATCCGTCTCAGCCACAAGGGAGACCCAGACAACAGCATGCATGTAGTGTAATGATGCATAGATCCATACATGTATCCTCGCCCCACTCCCTATCCCACGGGGAGGCCTGGTCAACAAAAAGTCAACTATGTAAGGAATACAATCCACAAGATTCTCTCTATCGTACAAAGAGTCATACTCATCTGACAGTCAACCACGCTAAGACCTCTAGTCAGTAGCGATACACAATCGACCGTCCATATAACCATACACAGGCACACAATCCATAATGGATATACCATCATGCTAGGACCTCTAGTCCATGGTCACATACTGACAACCATACACTTATCTATGCACAGATAACTAGATCCATCATAAATGCACCACTAATACGGAAATGATATAACAATCGACTCCATAATCCAAACCATCACCTAACCCTAGTGATGTACACAAGAATCCAACTGAGGTCACAAAGATAACCCTAACCACATGTACTTACCGAACATCCATCATAATACATAATAGGGTTTATAGTTCCTATCCGAGCTAGATAATCAATGAAGTAACAGTATATATCTCAAAGGTCAAGGCAAGATAAGCATATGATTAAATAAGAGTGGATTTAAGGTAAACAGTATAAACATATATCCAAGACGACTACGCGGCTATCATTCCATACTCACACCCTCCTCCAAGGGGTCAACTGGCTGATCACCCCGTCAAAAGCAATAATAGTAACTGAAACGAAGTTAAAGTCCTGTAACAATAGGTTACGGTTAAGTATCATCACACATCTAATGATCGAATCAAATCCTACTTCATCCTAGTATCTCGATCAACTAAATCAATATTAACAATCGAGAAATACTAAATCTAAGCTATAGCAGTAGCTTACCATCCAGTCTCACACACCGATCTGATCAGACCATAGGAAAAACATCTCAGTGACCCCGATTGCTGCCGGAAAGTCCAAGCTCTTTCTAAAGTATCCCAATCCGACACCCACCAAGTTTGGCTTCCACTGCACAACATCTTGATCATAGTTTAGAGTACCAATCTGCATAATCTATTCAATTAAAGAAAACCTTACCCATATCATCTTCATCCCCTGATCCTTGCACTCACAATTCAAAAATTAGAGATATGGATCTCGAGCCTACCCAACAATGGAAAAACTGAAGGATAAGTGAATTCTTACCAAAATCACAATGGTACCAAAATCGATCACCATCCATTGGCCATATAGGCTATAGAAACTCCACTAGCACACCTTGGATCGAAATATCTGTTGAGATTCACAATTACCAGCTCTCCCTCTTCACCTTCAGATCCATTCACAAGTGATGGTACTCCAATCGGTAACCTTGGCAAGAAAAGCTCATCGGAGCTTACTGTCGACGGAATCGAGGGGTCGGAGGAGCTAGTTGCAGATAGATCGTCGGCCGAATGAAAAATGACAGCAGTTAACAATGAAACAACCAAGGTAAACCAAACTTACCGATCCTAGATCTCCACCGACAACCCTTTCTCGTCTCCTATTCATCCACGAAATCTGAGCTCCGATCAGCTTACCCAACTACAAAAAAACTCCCTATCGCATCTGGTCAATGTGATGATCACAAACAGAGGATCAAAGACCAATCACCCGAAGCAAGATCAAGAACTAAGCTAAGGGGAAAATGGCAATACCAATCTAAGTTGTATTTCCCCCGGTGGTCGGCCGGGATGGTCGACGGAAACAGGCGGTGGCGGCGACCCTGCTCACAGCCAGTGCTCCGCTCACGTCACGAAGTGACCCACTGCGGTGAAAGCTAAGAGCGACGGAGATGGTAGCGAGTATTGCATACCGATCAATTAGGGCGACCGGAGGAGTTAGCTCAGTGGCCGCGGTGGCTGGAGGTCGGAGAAATAGAGCGCGAGGGTAGGCGACTGGCCGACACTGCTTGCTCCCAATCGACCTCCACCCATTTCCAACTTGCTCAGCGTCCTCCCTCCAGTCGGATCTCCGACCAAGTGCGTCAGAACAACGGCTCGTAGAGGAAGAAGAAAGGATGAAGAAATCGTCGATCGCACGAGCTGACACAGAAGAGGCGATCGCGAAGTGAAGCTGCGGTTGATCGGGTTTTCAGCGTTTAAATCGATCGAACTGGTTCAAACCCAACTGGTTCAAACCCCAACCGGTTCAGCCAATTAGCTCAAGCCCAATTTCAGCCCAAGCCCCCAAATCCAACCCAAGCCCAATAGATTTAACCCAACTAGATAACTAACCCATTAGCCCACTAATTAAGCCCAATTAATCCCCTAATTAATCCCAATTAATTAAAGGGTTTAATCCATAAAAAAAAATTTTCCGTATTTTACACGTAGCGATTCCAATGCTATTGAATAAGACGTATCCTAAGCATACGGCAGATAAAGGACTGTGAGATAAGTCGTCATATATATGACATGGACTTCGCAGTTATTATGTTGTTTTGAATAGGTGAGGAGCAAAAATGCTCATGGAGTTTTGGCTAGCTACTGGATAGCTATTATAGAGTAGCTGGAACATGAACGGTTGTAACAAGGAAGTTTGGTCGCGATAGCCTCCCATGCACTTACAGAGTGTGTGGTGGAGTTGTATTGGTTTAAGGAACAGATGCTTCAGGAAATTTCGATTCCAGAATGGAAGTGGAAGCGTATTATTATAGATGTTGTGGTGGGTTTACCTAGGACACAATAATGACATGATGCGATTTGGAAAGTCGTTGACCGACTAACCAAATTCGCACATTTCTTAGCGATTCGGAAGACCGACTCTCTGGATCGTTTGGCAAAGTTATATTGTCGGGAGATCATCAGATTGCATGGTGTTCCTTTGAGCATTATATCAGATAGAGATCCCCGATTCACTTCTCGATTGGCAGTCTGCAGTGAGCCTTAGGCACCTTCATTTTAATCTTGCATTCCATCCGCAGATAGATGGACAGTCTGAGCGGGCCATTTAGACACTAGAGGACTTGCTGAGGTCCTGTGTTATGGATTTCAGGACCAACTAGGAGGACCAGTTGCTATGACCCATAGAGCTCAGTATGAGGCATGGTTGGTCCGTACTATCAGACAAAGGATGGCCGAGATGCAGGATCGTCAAAAGAGTTATGCAGATTGGAGACGGAGACCTCGGGAGTTCTCTATTGGTGACCAGGTATTCCTACGAGTCTCACCCACGAAAGGGGTGAAGAGATTTGACCTCTGTGGTAAGTTAGCTCCAAGGTACGTTGGGCCTTTCGAGATTTTGGAGAGGATCGGAGCAGTCGCTTACCGACTAGTGCTACCACCGTCTTTGGCTTGTATCCATGATGTGTTTCATGTGTCCATGCTGAGGAAGTATGTGCCAGACTCTACACATATTCTATCAGATGTGTCAGGTTCCATTCAACCTGATGTTAGTTACGAAGAGGGTCTGGTACGGATTCTTAGTCGCAAGGAACGACAGTTGCGGAACAAGATTGTGCGACTTGTCAAGGTTGGGTGGAGTCACCACACCAATGAAGAGGCTACTTGGGAGCTTAAGGAAAAGATTCAAGCTCAATACCCCCAACTGTTTACTTAAGGTACGTGAAATATATTTTCAGTACTTGTGGTATCTCTTACTCATTAGGCATCTGAGTAGGAAATTTGGAGACCAAATTTTTATTAGTGGGAGAGAATGTTAAATACTGAAATTTAAAATATTAAATTTAATGGCCAAAAATTTAAGAAAAATAATTCTAGGAATTATTTTGGGATTTTTGAAGAATTTTAGGAATTTTTCCAGAATTTTTCTGGAAAAATACGGGGCTTGTACATGGTAGTTACGGGGATAAGAAAAAAACAGGTTTTTAAAAGGTCTGTTTGGATTATCTGACCTAAGGTTTTAAATAGAAAACCTAGGAATTTCCCCAATTTTTCTTTCCCTTCCGCAATCTTCCCTTTTCTTTCTCGCGACCTCAGCAGCCCAAGCCCTTCCCCTTTTCTCGCGCTCATCGCGTTTGTGCCATCGAACCGCCGCCACCGTTTCTTCGTCGCGCCTGTAGCCACCGCAACCAGCAGCCGACGGCCAGTCCCCACGGCCACCGGATCGCCGCTTCTTTCTTCTCCCCCGCGCCTCGCCCTCATTTTTCCCCCACCGCGTCGCAGCAAGCCTCTACCGCTTCCCGCGAGCACCGCCGCCTCGGCGCGTCGTGCGCTCGCCGTCCCCAGCCCACGCGCCAGCTTCTCTGCCACCGACGTCGATGCTGCCGCCATCCTTTCATCCTATTATTCGACGCCTCTGTTTCAACTTCGCTTCACACCGCCGTTGCGTGCACACCGCCGTGCGCCCCGCTCAACAGCACCGACTTGGTTGTCGTCGTCGCCTCGATCGATGGAGCCACCGCTGCTCTCATCTTCGCCCCTAGACGATTTGTCTCCGGCCACCAGGATAGTCCCGCCGCTCGACTTTCCTTGAGGTTCCCTGATTTTGCAGCAGTCATCACCAACTCGGATCGACACCGATCCTTCTGCTCGCTACCGACGTTCTCCGGTGGGAAACCCAGCAGTAGGGAAGAGCACCGAATTGAAGCTCTACCGGGTGTGATCTGGTCGAGTGCTCACCAGGAGCAGGGGGATCGACAGCGATTTCGGGGTTGCTTGATTGGGAGTTGTCTCTGCCCAATTCTCCAGGAGCTAGGTAAGCGAAATCTCTCTTTGATCTTGGAAGAAAACTATACCTAGCTGTAAATTTCTATGGTTGAGTCCATTTGTGATTTAGGGCAGCGATGTTTTCCAACGTATTGTGGAATTGAGAAGGATTGGCTGTCGGTGCAGTGCAGGGCTGGATCAAGGAGTCTTCTATGGGAATCCATATAGTGATCACCCTCGATTTATGGTAAGGGACCCCTGTGATCTATTCCTATAGATTAAGGGAAACTGAGAATTTACAAATTTGTTGTGAGCTTGGAGATTTTGATTGCAGGGGTTAGGGTAATTAAAATTAGATTTTTGTTGTCGATCAATCGAATGATTCCTATCGGAGAATTACAGGTGGATCAAGAAGCTGTGAAGTATTATAAGGTAAGCTTTGATTTAGTATGTTATGAAGTAGGATGTGTTATCTTTATAGTTGATACTAGAGTTGATTCAGGAATTATACGGTGAATTTAATCTGATTAAAGTTGGATTAGATTCATATCCCTATCGTTTGTTTAGGCTAGTGATTGGTTATCTATTCTACAATTGAGGTGGATACGAGAGCAGTCCACGTAAAGATATTCTACATAACAGGCGGGTATTTTGACTTATCTCCTAGATATAGTCAAATGTTGATATGCTAGTTAGGATAGCTTACAATAATTTTCATGTTTATATGCCTAGTATGTTTTCTGTGCCTACTAGATACATGCATTTGATCAGTATGATTATATCTTCCCTGTTTTATTTGGATCATAGTTACTTGGATCATAGATATGCACTTATTGATTATGCATATTATTCGGATAGGTATTTTTAGTTGGATTTACATGTTTTAGTATCATGCACCATCTTGCATGATTGCATCTTTGTTCCTTTATAGTTGAGCCCGGTCTGCACACACTGCCACTCATGGGTTAGTGGTACATCAGGAGGGTGTGTGCAGTTGCTCTGTCAGGCTCCGCTGGTCCGCTCATGGGTAGCGATGAGGCAGCATGGTAGCGGGCAGGGATCCCTCCTCTGGTCTACGACACCGGGAGATGAGAACTTAGCTCCCCCACTCTGTTTGGGGCGGGAGGATAGGTGTACTCCGACAGCATCCTGTCCACTCGGTAACTCAGGAGCAGTGATGGCAGAGTGCACAGTTGTCATAGCTCTACCCACTCGGCTTCACCATCGCGTGTGAGGCGGCTGATTGGCGTCAGGGGTGACCATGTCATTTGCACGGCATGCACTTTGCACGGATCGCATTTGTATTGTGTTTACTACATTATTTTATTGATGCCTTGGATGTTGCATATGATTGCCATGCATACAGGATTCATATTCGTATATGGTGATGACTTTATCTCTTATAGTAGGGCACATGCTGTTATATCAGGGTAGGAGATTTAGGTGAGTATTGTCCTTTTACATTTATTTCTTGCTTACCCTATATGTGAGACTGTACTGGCATGATTTTTATTGTTAGCTATATCTTACTTTGCATATCAACTATACCCGCTAAGTTCTTTGAACTTACCCCATTGATTTATATTTATTTTAGGATGAAGCTGTCAGGAGAGTCCAGCTGCCAAACCCCACTCGTCGTGACAGTTTTATTTGTTATTTGTTCCTATGGTTTGGATTTTTTTTTTTATTAGAAGACATGTTTAGGATTGGAGTTGGATATTTGTATTTGTGGATTTTTGGTGTCCTTATGGACCTTTATTCGGTTTTGTTTCGATTGGATTTGTTTCGATATTCCTGCCCATATGGCAGAAGGGGTAAGTCTAGTTATTGTGGACTGGTTACCATTTACTGTGATAGTTGGCCAGAGACCTATTTTATTACCTGCGTGTGTGTTTGGATTCCGGTCATGTTGACCAATGTATAGTGGCCGTGTAGGCCTTGTATGAAAATTGGTATTGTCATCCGTACAGGAGAGATGCTGCCGAATTTTTGTCTGACGGGGACTCCTTCGGGGCGTGACAGCGGAACCTCGTCACAAAATTATAGATCATGGGAATCAACTGTGACAATAAAACTGTAGAACTATATTCTAAGAATAACAATAGTTCATTGAAGTCTAAACACATCAATATCAAGTTTCTAGTGGTTAAAGAAAGAAATCAGAGTGGTCAAGTGACCACAAGGCATATTGACATAGATTTAATATTGACAGACTCACTCACTAAGGGTTTGCCACCCAAAGTATTTCATCAACAGATGATGAATATGGAGATTATTCTTTTGAATAAAATACTCATTTAGAGAGAGTCTATAATTTGGTGTAATACTCTATGTTAATAAACACATGTATATTTCAATTTATTATACATATTAAAGTTTTTAGGTACATGTGTATTTAGTTTTTGACACTTCGAGATAAAGACATCATGATTTATTATTTTGATTTTACATATGATGCTTGTAAATGTGATATAGGACTTTATTTAGAATCATAAAGTTTAAATCATTATTTACTACTATGATTTAGCATAAAGTATCTATAAATATAATTTAAACTCTTGAATCATAAGGAGGGCCAATTGAGAATGTTCATATGTAGATCACATTTCATGTCATCCTCATGCTACACATTCACTTAAGATCTATGTTGTTAATGAAGTTGGCATTGTGATTGTTAGGACCTATGCGCCCGCTAGAGGGGGAGTGAATAGCGCGTTGCCCGTACGTAGATGTAATTTGATCGCGATCGTCTCTACAAAACTCGTTATGCGCAGCAGAATAGTAATAATAAAAGCAATAACGAAATGAAACAACCACGAACACAAAGATATAACGTGGTTCGGAACCAAACGGTTCCTACTCCACGGATCGAGCTCTAAAGAGCTCTAGCGACGCCAATGCAATCACTAATCACAAATACTCCTTCTCGACACAAGTCGGAGGCGGAGAAACCTCGTACAAAAGATTACAACAATAATCTAAGTGGGTACAAGCAAATACAATAGTGAAATACAATGAAAGTAAAGAAAACTACTTTACAAGAGCACTTCGGTTGCTTGATCTTTGGTTGCCTTGGACTAGCCTTGAAGGACTGGAAGAGCACCAACAATTCCCCTTCAAATCGCCCAAGAAAACCACTGCCTCAATCCTCCCACGAACAACTCCTTTTAACCTGTGTCGGGCTGGATTTCTGTCGATCAGTTGACTGCCATAAGTCACCAGTCGACTAATGCCACTATTGTCGTGAGACAACGACTCGATCCACGCTAGAAAAACTCCAACGGATCTCTTGGCAGTCGACTGCCAACATTGGCGATCGATTACTACCGAGCCGGGCCATCGGATACGGAGCATTCTGCTCAACAAGGCTGATCGCCGCAGCCTTAGCGATCATTGCCGATCGACCGATCGGCTCAATGAGCAAACGATCGATTGCGGCATTTCTAGCTCTATACCGGCAGTCGAACTCTAGTTGACTCATGGCAGTCGAACCGACCATAATGTCAGTTGATTGCCAACCTCAAAAATGAGGTTTTAAACCAAGTATGGTGCCCCCATACTTGCTAGACCACCCTTATCCTAGACCTAAGCCTTCTAGCCACCTACATCAGCCTCACGCCTCTCGGATCCCTCCAAGTCATCCATGACTTGTTCATCCATCGCGCTAGCCTCCAGGTGCTTCCCTCGGCTATGTCATGCTAACGGTGTCTACACCGCCAAGGCACATTGGACTTACGCCACCAAGACTCCGCTTGGACTTTACGCCGCCAACCATTGGACTTATACTGCCAAGACTTCACCCTTGGACTTTACGTCGCCAATTTTAATCCCCTTGGACTTCTCAAATGCCAAGACTCAAGCTTGGACTTTCCCTTGCCAACCCATGTTGGACTTTCCATGCCAAGACCCATGCTTGGACTTTTCCTTGTGCCAAGTACTCAAGACTTGGACTTTCCCAAATACCAAGTGTCCCACTTGGACTTTCCATGCCAAGTACCCATGACTTGGATTTTACCTTGCCAAGACCCATGCTTGGACTTTCCCTTAATCACATGGTCAACCCTAGTCAACCATTAAAGTCTCCCTTGAGTCAAACTCGAGTCCGGTCAAACATGACCCGGGTCGATTGCTCTGACAATCTCCCCAATATATTAACCGACATCAATGTCCAACATCAATGTCAAACCACTTTGTCAAACATTCTATGTCAAACATCAAAACATCACTCGAGTCAAACTCGAGTATGGTCAATCGTGACCTGGGTCAATTGCTCCAACAATCTCCCCCTTTTTGATGTTTGATAAAACAAACCTTGAGTTAGGCCCCTAACTCAAATTCCCTTACCAATTTTTCAAATTGGTAATTTAATCTTCTCCCCCTTTTTGACATACATCAAAAAGGTTATCTCTCCAAGGAGGTCAATGTCTCATGTCCCAATGAGATCTTACAATCTCCCCCTTGATCCAAAAATACCTAAGATGCCACACTATAACCTCTAAACCTAAAATGTGCCAATTTGATCATTTTATCAAACTTCATAATTAATATTGGCACATCCTAAAATCTTTTAGGATATAAATCAAACTGCATTCCCAAGGTAACCATAACCTTTTAGGATATGACCTAAAGTGTCACCTTTGCCATGATTGAGTTAACTACTCATTCAATCAAGGTTGGTACACCCTAAACCCATCTTAGCGTGAATCAATCACGCTCTTAGGAACCCAAAATCTATTTGAGCTCCTAGGGTTAATTAGGTATTCCTTAGGGATAACCTCCCTAGATACCTTCCTAATGACTCTCCTAGGCTTGTTAGCCTTGGTCATTTTGGTCTTGCCTAGGTTAACCTTAGGGATTGCCTCCCTAATAACCCTCTTAGTGGCCACCCTTGGTTTCCTAGAGACCTTAGCCACTAGGCACACACCTTGGTCAACTTTAGGGATGACTTCCCTATTGACCTTGATCTTCCTAGACCTAGTTTGTGTTCCATAGTCAAATGGAACACTATGATAAGCCACCTTAGGCTTAGGTTTGTGACCCAACCCTTGCTTGCCCTTGGTTGGCTTTTAACTCTTAGGTCCTAGGTGTTGACTTTGACTTTTGGACCTAGACTTTTGATCACTTTACCCTTTAAATTGATTTTGTATCCTATTTAGGGTCTTTTCAAGCCTTGATTTCAAGGCTTGATTCTCTAATTCTAATTGGTCAATTTTAGAATTTTAATTTAAATCTTAGGCATTGGACTTCCTAGGCATATGCCTAGTCCATTTAGGATTGAAACCTAGGTGCTCTTGCACCTTTCTAATGGTCTCCCTAGGTAAAATTTTTCTAGAGTTATTTGACCTAGGTTTGTCCTTAGATAAGTTGTTTTTAGGGACATTAGTCCCAAATTTCTCCCTATTTCCTACATGGACTCTCTTAGCTCCTAAACAAAAATACTTGTTCCTATTAGCATGCTTTTCATAAAATGCAAGAGAATTAAAACTCCTAGCATGCTTTTGTCTATTAACTAAAGAAGGAGCATTATTATTATTGAAATGATATACCTTAGGGTTTGCCTTAGTGGCTCCCCCTACTTGTGAAACTCCCTCTTGAGTCTTCTTCCTCCCCCTAGGACATTGATTCCTATAATGTCCTTTTGAGTTGCACTTGAAGCATATAACATGCTCCTTGCTCTTTTGACTTGGGGAACTGGCATCCATGACTCTTGGTGCCGGAGGAACTTTCCTAATCTTCTTTGGGCACTTGCTCTTGTAGTGCCCGGCTTCCCTACACTCAAAACATATGATATGATTTTTATTACAAATTGATATGTTTGAGTTACCTATGGTGGTGGTAGGTGTTGGAATTGAAACTTCTTCATCTTGACCGGATGTGGAAGCTTCTTCTTGTTGCTCCGGAGTGGAAATTCTTTCCCCCCCCCCCTAAATCCTAGAGGTGGAGGTTTCTTCCACTTCTTCCATCTCCTCTTCCATCGATCCTGTCACGCCTCGAGAGCATGCCGAGCCGAAAATCAAACGGACAGCACCTCCCCTATACGTGGCAACATTTCGGGTTAATACAAGGCCCGTAGGCCCACAATAACAATAACATAACAAATAAAAACACAACAACATAACGAAACACAGCGGAAACTAATACAACGACATACCCATAACCCCACATATATAATACATCCACATCATGCATACCGGTATGACTAACACACCATAACCATATACAGTACATCGACAAAATCCGAATCTACAAGTCCACAACACAGTACACTACGAAAACTCCAAATGCAATGCACGACGATCGCAAAGCCCAAAACCAATACGGGAGCCTCGGAGGTGAGATGAGATGTCAGCCAGCGGTGCTCCAAGTCCATCACGAAGTCGGCTACCTATTACCTGGGCGACAGAAAAACCCAGGGTCTGTGGGGGGTGGTGAGTAAAACTCAGCAGGTAATAAAAAAAATATGTATATATGTCATATCACATGTATTTTCAACAACATACTCTAGAAGTACAACAGGTATATCAGCATAGTATATAAATACAAGCATATACCGTCTAACCAAATAAACAACATAAAAATGCAGACATACCTAAAGTCTGCCACGCTACTCTGATCCAACCTGAACATATATCCAACATATATATATATATATAACAGGAAGAGTAGATCAACTCAAAATATACTCTAACTACAGGTCAAGGTATCTAATGGTCTGTCCAACACATACCAATATCCGACACAATCGTATAACAAATGCAAGAGACATGCATGAATATGATGTACACTCAAATGCAGCAAGCATAGTACAATCAAATGCAACATCACAATAATCATATATATATATATATATATATATTAATCACAACCATCCATATATATATATACATACATATATGTATATATATATGGTAATATGTAAAGTGCCATAAGATACGACAATGCAGCATGCATGGTCATGTCTGCTCACCCCTACTCGCTACCACGACCCCAGTGTGGCCTAGGTGGCACAACATGACAACTGTCCCAACTCACACCAACCACTGCTATAGAGTGGCCGAGTGGGCAGTATGATCAAGTAGCATATGAGCGTAAAGAGCTCGCTACACAACGGGGGTCCCTACTGCTGGCCACTCCGACTAACACTACCAATGAGTGGTCGAGTACCACGCACCCAGGACAACTGCACGCAACTCCAACTACCACCGTCTATAGTGGTAGAGTGCAGCACAACAGATGCTCTGCCCTCACACCAGTTACTCCTCGAGGAGTGCTCTGGGAGGCAAGATGCTGACGACTCTCTCAACCCCAAGGGAGACTATGTCGTCAGAATGCATGCATATGACATGAGTATGTTGTCACTTGTACAGTCATCTACCACAGACTCTCTGTTCAACAAAGAGTCGTACTCATCTGATCAATACATTCTCTATCCTGTAGAGAATCGTACTCGACTGATCGACCGACTCTCTATCCTGTAGAGAGTCATACTCGACTGATCATGACTCTCTCTCCAATAGAGAGACGTACTCAACTGATCGACGCACTCTCTATCCTATAGAGAGTCATACTCGACTAATCATATCAAGCTAGGACCACCGGTCCGTAGCGACAGACTAATCACCTTTCACTTAACCATTACACAACTCATGGTTGGTAATAGTATGCAACATACGAGTATTGGAAATAAATCCTACATTTAGGGCATTACCTATCCACAGATGACCTTTTTTTCAATTTATAAATTGGGTCATCACCCGTACTGACATTTACACCCTACTAAACATCTAGGCCAATTTACATCACATCTATAACTCCTAAATCATGATAGGGTATATGTGATATCAACAATTGAGCATAAATATATCCAACGATAAGTTCAAGCATACGATAATAAGAGCAGGGTCAAGGTAATATGAACACCTAACATGCTCATATCTATGACTAAATCTGAATGCAATACATCTACCCGGACCAGGTAGGAAATTACCCACCTGATAAGAAGCTCATGATAATAATCTTCATGCCCGTGGACCTGCCTCGTAACCAAGTCATGCACACAACATAAACCATCATTAAATCCCAACACATGACAACAATTTAAATCAAACCCTACATCCTTTCGTATTCACTCAATCTACCGAATACGAAATAAAATCTTGATCACCCACCCTTCGTAACCCCAACTATATCTCAATGAGTACAACATGCTAAAACCCATTCGAGTCTTACACTAATTCACATTTCAGATCAGTAATCATCCCTTAGCTCACACCCGAAATATTTTCCACTTCAACTAATCTTAACACTCAACCCATCGTCCACAGCTTCACCACAAGCACAAACAGAACACCACAACTCCTTTCATACATCACCTTCATCAGCCATTATAGCTCATAACCGTGCCCAAAACACAGTTCCTTCCCCAACAAAATAGATCAATCCACAGATCAATCCCATAGCCAATCAATATACACGAATTCAAAGATCTATCCAACCCTAAGTTGGAATCCTCAGCTCAACCTAGCTCCATCCTTCTCCTCCACTCACTCACAGCCGACACCACTCCAACAACTGCCTCCATACAATGTGATCCCTCGATCAGAAACCCATCATATCTAAAAGCATCCACACACCATAGAATGCAACAATTACAGATGAAAAGAAAAGGGTAAATCAAAGCTTACTGACCTTAGAACTCCACCGACAGTAACCTTTACCTATCCCCTGTTTGCCGACACCAAACCTATCCGACACAGATCGAGCTCAACGCAAGGAAGATGCACTATAGCCCTAAATCTGGTCCAATGTAAGGAATCACCCCTTACCTAGCACCCACAGCGATCGCCGGCACTGATCGACAGAGGAGATCAACAACTCGCGACGGAAATACCCGAAGGTGGCTTGCTCCATCAGCGCTCGAGAAGTACGACACCTGATCGACTCGCCATCGACCCGAATTCCCGGTCACGCGCATCGACGCCCGTCGACCTCTTCGCCTATAGCCAAATCTCCCACCGGCAACGTGTCGACAGCGACTGAGATATGGTGGAGACGACGACAGTGGCTACGGCTCGATGGCGTGTGCAACGAGTTTCTCGAGTAGGCGGCTCCGGCGGCAACAAGCTCGAGGCGAAGATGGGGCGGGGATCGGGCTGGATCGGCACCGGCAACAGTGAAGAGGCGGCCATCAGAGGCAAGTGGTGCGGCGACGGTGAGCACAGGCATGAGGGAAGGAGACGCGGGGCTCTGATCGCCTCGGAGACGAAGAGGAGAGGTCGCGAGCGATCGGGCTGAGCACAGTGGCGTTCGGCGAGAAGAGAAAGGTCACGATTTGGGAAGAAACGGCCGATCGGGAAAACGAAAAAATATAATAGGTTTTTAATTAAACCTATTAATTCCTAACAGATAGTCTAAACAGGCTTTACAAAAGCCTATCCGCTTTATCCCCATAAAATGTCCATAAGACCTCCGTTTAAATCCAAAAAAAATTCTAAAAATTTCTGAAAAATTCCACAAGATGTTTTATCAATTACCGAGGAATATTTTTATTTTTATTTTTTTTCTCCGGTATTTTACATTCTCCCCCACTTATAAAAATTTGGTCCCCAAATTTCGTACTAACATGCAAAAATTTACTTCAAGCAAGTTTCCGAAAGGACCACATACCTTCCTCAAGTGACCAGATGAGACCATCGAGCTCGGATAGTATCTTTCAGCTCCCACATAGCCTCCTCATCAGTATGATGTTGTCATCCAACCTTTACGAGTCGGATGATTTTGTCCCACTACTGTCGCTCCTTGCGACTCAGGCTCCACCCTGGAATCACCTCGTAAGTTGCATTAGACTGAGGTAGAATCGGAACCTCTTACAGAACATGGTCAGATCGCGGCACGTATTTCCTCAGCATATAAACATGAAATACGTTATGAACACCCGCAAGTGTCGGAGGTAAAGCCAACCGATAAGCTACACCTCCATAATCCACGATACAAGATCTGAATAGATCCTCCAACATCTAAATGATACACTTAGACTGTTCATCTGTCTGCGGATGAAATGTTGCACTAAGCCGAAGCTCTGTGCCCATAGCTTGCTGTTGACTTTGTCAACATCGCAAGGTAAATCACGCGTCTCTATCAGACATGATACTTAAAAGTTACCCCCCCCCACAATCTGATAATCTTTCGGTAATACAACTCTACCGAATGATCCAACAAGTACGACCCACGAATATGAAGGAAATGAGCTGATTTGGTCAGTCGATCCACAATCACCCAAATCACATCACGTCCTTTACTGGTTCTAGGCAATCTCGTAATGCAATCAATCGTGATATGCTCCCACTTCCATTTCGGAATCGGAATTTTCTAGGGCAATCTAGCGGGTTTCTGATGTTCAGCTTTCACCTGCTGGCATACTAAACATCGAGCAGCAACATCTACTATAACCCTCTTCATACCGTTCCACTAGTATAAACGTCTCCAATCTCGGTACATCTGAGTACCGCCAAGGTATATAACCCATCTCGAATGATGTGCTTTCTGTAGCAACTCTTCCTTAAACACTGCAACTTCGGAATCCACTATCCTCATCAGAGACGGGGAATTATCTTCTCTAAAGAGAAGTCCATCAACCATCCAACATTCACTCCACCACACACTCTGTAAGTGCATGGAAGACTATAGCGATCAATCTCTCAAGTTGCAACTGTTCGCGTATCAGCAACTCTATAGTAGCTACCGAGTAGCTAGTTAAATTCAATAAGCACTTCTGCTCCATACATCTACAAATCCAAATAATAACTATTAAAGTCACGTCATGTATATGACAGCCTATCTCGTAGTGTCAAATGTCTTAAGCATAAGGTATGCCTCATTCATCTGCATCGGAATCATTCCGATCCCTGAAACGACGCATCTGCGTACATCATCCTTTTTATCCACTCCGGAAGGATTAACTAATACTCGTGTAAAAGTTAACCGCCGTCTAGGTCTTGTAACTGGTTTCACCAGCTTCCGACTAAATGATTTCCAACATCACTTTTGTCAAACAAGTCCGTGGTATAGTAATGTCAAGCAGTCTATCCACATCTACGAAATTAACCAAAACATACAAGGAAAACCACCATCTACGGTGGTCGAGTGCGCAACTCCAACTACCACAATCTACAGTGGCCAAGTTACACAACTCCAACAACTACAAAAGGATCCTTTCGTGTTCAGGATACACGATTCTCAAATCCCGTGACGACTAAATCGTTAATTAGTCTAGCAACTTAATCAAAATTCATACAATTCATACCAAGTATGAAATTATCGTCTCCACACACCTGCATCCCCTTTACTCTAAGCTGATGATATATTAATCATCACAACGACAATGATAATCGTATGACATCATGTCACTACAATATCAGTACTCCAATCGTAACCAACCTTAGAGTATACATAGGTGTCTTTGGCTGATCTAAATAGATAATCTATCCACAACAAGGATATTTATCATGACAACTACTATATTCCATCATCGATAATCGATGCATACTTTCAAAGGTCCATCTCTCTTTCAACAAAGAGTTCCGGATCTTTTCAAGGAGGAATACTGGGATAGATAAATATCCCCTCCAACATCTCCTATAATTACAACTCACATTCTTCCAATTTCTATAGTGTTTAACAACACTGATACCCACAAAACTATCACTCGATATGTGATCTTCGATACCGGACTATTTTCGCAATCATTTCGATTGCCTACTCCACTTGCCTAAGCAACGACAAGGCTAGGAGTTCATCCGAAACTACATCCAAATGCTCTCGGATTATACGCACATCTGAGAGACATAATCATACTATAATCTCAACAACTTGACCATCCGTAAGGATATGTCTACAGTAAATATATGTCTATCCGAGTCTAAGGGTATCCCTTGACTTCTTAATTATTGATCCTCATCTCACCTGATGGTAGAGATACCATCGACCCACAAGTCGATGTAAAGGACCCTTCTAATCCGACTGAGAATGTTCTAGATACAGATATATGTAACTACAAGCATCTCTCAACATATTAACCCAAAGGGTAAAACTAGAGTATTACCCTGAACGATAAAATATCTGTCGATCCGATCCCAAAGGCTCCACGCAGGTCTCGGCCTTTCTCCGAAGAGAATAAGATCAGATCCAACTGTCCGCGATAAAACGGTCGCATTTCTGTGATGAATGATCCAAGGATTTTTCCTAGATCATCTGATCCTATCACTTAAATCTACGAGCTACAACTGTAGAATACAAAATAGATATGACCACCGTCGTATACTCTCTCCTCTGTACAAATCAACTCACATCTGGAGGTAACTGTTGTTGTCTGCTAAATCTTCTAAGATGTCTTCTCGATGCTATACGTGTGATCTCTGTGAAGGGAGTATCAGGAACTCCAACCACGCTGAGGTAGTAGGTTGTTCTTGATGAGATAACCCAATCTTGTGTTGATCTCTGCTTATCGAGGCGGTGCATCACCTTCCGGAATCTTAGGATAGTCTTCAATGAGTCTTGAAAGTACACCTCCTCCATTTGTCTTGGTTGCTCACAATAGCACATGGCCGATCCAACGGATAATCTGACTTCGCGTGTCTTCGTGATTCACACTGCACGCACACAATCCCTTCGAAGTCTTTGTTCTGATTTTGCTGATATCCACGAGAATATCCTGATGATCTGCGATTGGTCTTCCATAATCGGATAGTAGCTCAAAGCCTATAACTCCGATCTTGTTCCTTTTATCCAACAGTCAGAAACTTCTGACTCTATGAAGTTGACCTGTAATATTTGCTTATCGGTCTCCAACTCTTAAACCCTTGTATGGAGTCATTTCTAAACTCCTGTCTCAATCCAACGTCTTCCGGCAGGATCTGATAGAAGATCCCGGCATCCTAATCTAACTATAAGCCAATAACTCTAGGTGGCTTTAATCATCCATTCATCTTCTTGAGCTTTTAGGTGGTCGCAACCTCTGCAAGTCTCACGACTCTGCACAGTACACTATTACTAACCAAGCACCCCTTTTTTTTTTTTGAAGCTTAAGAATTCCTTACAATGTGTCACTAAAAGTGACACGGGGAAATACTCTCTTTCAACATCACTAATCCATGATCAAGTAATATATTATTTCCCGAAGATTATTTTCTGCATCTATCATCAAATACTGGCTTGATCCCGATAATGGTATGCAAACAACTCTTCTTTCTCGGTATAACATGAGTTAAGTACTCTCAAAGTTATACATCTCAGTACGAACAACCCAGGGATAAAATCCCTATGAAACACCGTAACCTAGCCTTCCGCTATCTGCATCACAATAGTCTACAAGTCTGTTCATTACCCACGGGTAATGATCTGACTAGCACAGTTAGTGGAAATCTCTAAGACTGTAGTCTCTGATTTCCATAATAAATGTGACGACTTGGCCCCTGTTTTTCGACTCGGTATCAAAGGTAAATTACCTTCTCGACACAGGTTCAAGACTCATAGACTCAACAGGTCGTTCCCGTGGTCAACTCATACCACGGTTACGAATAATAACCAACACACTACAGGTTATTCCCTGGTATAAGCATCTAAATGCATAGCCAACATAACCGGGAGTATAAACCCTAAAGGTCACTCCGGTTGGTCGCCTCGGTGGACGACCCCTACTACAAGTCTGCACAGGTGTCATAACTCTATTGTATTCACCTACTGATCAAGTTTAGTTTAATATCTACTAAACCATAAGTTATTAGGAATTCTTACCTCGTGCTGCTTGGAGCTCAGGTCGTTGTCCATCTCATCTCAAAAACCAAAACCGGATAAATCGACTCCCGAGAATCCAAGACTCGACTCAAAAATAACATTGTATGGCATCGTAGAACCTTGAGCTCTGATACCACTAAAGTTGTCACGCCCCGAGAGCATGCCGAGCCGAAAATCAAACAGACAGCACCTTCTCTGTACGTGGCAACATTTCGGGTTAATACAAGGCCCGTAGGCCCACAATAACAATAACATAACAAATAAAAATACAACAACATAACGAAACACAGCGAAAACTAATACAACGACATACCCATAACCCCACATATACAATATATCCACATCATGCATACTGGTATGACTAATACACCACAACCACATACAGTACATCGACAAAATCCGAATCTACAAGTCCACAACACAGTACACTACGAAAACTCCAAATACAATACAGGGCGGACGCAAAGCCCAAAACCAATATAGGAGCCTCGGAGGTGAGATGAGATGTCAGCCAGCGGTGCTCCAAGTCCATCACGAAGTCGGCTACCTGTTACCTGGGCGACAGAAAAACCCAGGGTCCATGGGGGGTGGTGAGTAAAACTCAGCAGGTAATAGAAAAAACATGTATATATGTCATATCACATATATTTTCAACAACATACTCTAGAAGTACAACAGGTATATCAGCATAGTATATAAATACAAGCATATACCGTCTAACCAAATAAACAACATAAAAATACAAACATACCTGAAGTCTGCCACGCTACTCTGATCCAACCTGAACATATATCCAACATATATATATATATATAACAGGAAGAGTAGATCAACTCAAAATATACTCTAGCTACAGGTCAAGGTATCTAATGGTCTGTCCAACACATACCAATATCCGACACAATCGTATAACAAATGCAAGAGACATGCATGAATATGATGTACACCCAAATGCAGCAAGCATAGTACAATCAAATGCAACATCACAATAATCATATATATATATATAGACCGCATCTATATATATATTAATCACAACCATCCATATATATATATATACATACATATATGTATATATATATGGTAATATGCAAAGTGCCATAAGATACGACAATGCAGCATGCATGGTCATGTCTGCTCACCCCTACTCGCTACCACGACCCCAGTGTGGCCTAGGTGGCACGACATGACAACTGTCCCAACTCACACCAACCACTGCTATAGAGTGGCCGAGTGGGCAGTATGATCAAGTAGCATATGAGCGTAAAGAGCTCGCTACACAACGGGGGTCCCTACTGGTGGCCACTCCGACTAACACTACCAATGAGTGGTCGAGTACCACGCACTCAGGACAACTGCACGCAACTCCAACTACCACCGTCTATAGTAGTAGAGTGCAGCACAACAGATGCTCTGCCCTCACACCAGTTACTCCTCGGGGAGTGCTCTGGGAGGCAAGATGCTGATGACTCTCTCAACCCCAAGGGAGACTATGTTGTCAGAATGCATGCATATGACATGAGTATGTTGTCACTTGTACAGTCATCTACCACAGACTCTCTGTTCAACAAAGAGTCATACTCATCTGATCAATACAACAACTCACGACGGAAATACCCGAAGGTGGCTTGCTCTGTCAGCGCTCGGGAAGTACGACACCTGATCGACTCGCCACCGACCCGAATTCCCGGCCATGCGCGTCGACGCCCGTCGGCCTCTTCGCCTATAGCCGGATCTCCCACCGGCAATGTGTCGACAGCGACTAAGATATGGTGGAGACGACGGCAATGGCTACAGCTCGGTGGCGTGTGCAGCGAGTTTCTCGAGTAGGCGGCTCCGAAGGCAACAAGCTCGAGGCGAAGATGGGGCGGGGATCGGGCTAGATCGACACCGGCGACAGTGAAGAGGCGGCCATCAGAGGCAAGTGGTGCGGCGACAGCGAGCACAGGCACGAGGGAAGGAGACGCGGGGCTCTAATCGCCTCGGAGATGAAGAGGAGAGGTCGCGAGCGATCGGGCTGAGCACAGTAGCGTTCGGCGAGAAGAGAAAGGTCGCGATTTGGGAAGAAACGGCCGATTGGGAAAATGAAAAAATATAATAGGTTTTTAATTAAACCTATTAATTCCTAACAGATAGTCTAAACAGGCTTTACAAAAGTCTATCCGCTTTATCCCCATAAAATATCCATAAGATCTCCGTTTAAATCCAGAAAAATTTCTAAAAATTTCTAAAAAATTCCACAAGATGTTTTATCAATTACTGAGGAATATTTTTATTTTTATTTTTTTCTCTGATATTTTACAGATCCGGAAGTTGATTCCCTATCAACCTCTTCATCCTCACTTTCTTGTGAGGATGAGCTTTCTTCTTCTTGGGTCGTGGATGGTTCTTCATGGAGCTTGACTAATTTTTCCCATAGCTCCTTGGCATCTAGAACTTCTCCTATCTTTGACAATAACTCGTTAGGTATTAAATTAACTATCATATCGATTACCTTGTCATTGATTTCGGATTTTTGAAGTTGGTCTTGAGTCCATCTTTTCTTCTTGAGATATCCTTCTCTTGGCCCTCTTTGTTAGTGCAATCGGCCCAGGTTGACTCGAGTTTGACTCGAGCAGTACCTTGATAGTATTTTGATGATAGACAAAACTCATGACATGGAATTGTCATGGGAAAGTCCAACATGGGGTTGGCATGGAAAATCCAAGCATGGAGCTTGGTGTGGAAGTCCAAGGGGGAAGCCTTGGCATGAGAAAGTCCAAAGCATTGCGAAGCCGTGCGCTTGGTGCTTGGTGAGAAATGCATTGCGAAGTCGTGCGCTTGGTGTATTTGGGAAGTCTTGAGAACTTGGCAAGTTCACTAGGCTCGGGTCCTTGAGTCGGTGAAGGATGGCATTGCGAAGCCGTGCGCTTGGTGCATCCGAGGGACCGTCGGACGGGGAGTGAATGGAGTGAGCCCAAGGGAAGCATACTTCTAGGGTATGAGACGCGAAGGATGGCGTTGCGAAGCCGTGCGCTTGGCGCATCTGAGGAACATAGGCCGAGGGAAGAGAGCTTCGATGGGGAACTCCATGAGGGATAAGGTGGACTTGGCCAAGTGGCTAAGACTGAGTGTCGGAGGCTCAAACATCGTTATGTTTGAGGTTTTAGCCGACATCAGTCGACTGGCATAGGTGCCAGTCGACTGCTCTAGGTCGTATGGGTTCGACCAGTGTTCGACTGAACCAAGTTCGGCTTATCGACCGGCTAGGGAGGGCGATCGTTAGAACGATCCGATCACGAGGATGGCGATTGATGGCACTGTGCACAGGCACAGAATGGAGTCGAGCTCGCTAGCACTCGACTGATGGATGATCAGTCGACTGATGGGTGCCATCAGTCGACTGATGTGTGATCCGTTGGAACTTAACCAACGTGGATCTGGCCGTTGTGAGACAATAGCTGCGGGGACGATCGGTGATGGTCACGATCGATCGTGATGGGCAAAATAGCTTGATGCAGGTTATAAATGGAGCTCGAGTTGGAGGATTTCGCCAAGGGTTTTGAGGTGACTTTGGAGGGGAATTGCTGTTGCATTCCAGACCTTCAAGAGCAAGCAAAAGCAAGCAACAAGAAAGCGATCAAAACAATTGTGTAAAAGTTCTCTTTTGTATTGTCTTTGTATTTCTTGTTGTATTTCATATTACTTGTTGTAATAGCTTGTGAGAGGTTTCTCCACCTCCGACGTGTAGTCGATAAGGAGTGTTGTTAGTGTCGTGCGCATAACACGAGCTCGTTGAGCTCACCCCGTGGAGTAGGAACCATTCGGTTCCGAACCACGTATATGCTTGTGTATTGATTGTGCTTGTGTATTGTTGTTATTTCTATTGTTATTCCGCTGCGTATATTAACGACAATTGTAGACAAGCACACGAGAACGAGCAAAATACGACGTCCAACGAACGAGGGCTATTCACCCCCCCTCTAGCCGGCCAATCGTCCTCCTACAAGTGGTATCAGAGCCAAGGTCGCTCTTCAAGGACTAACCGCCGCGAGAGCACTACAAATGGCCGACTTCATCCATCCACCAAAATTCGATGGAGATTTTGCTTGGTGGAGGAAACGGATGGAGGTATATCTCGAAACCAATTTTGATTATATGATTATTGTAGAAAATGGTTTTGAGATGCCTAGGGACAAATACAACAAGCAAATTGAAAAGTCAAGGTGGACCCAAGACCAAATTAAGGACTTCAAGATGAATCTCGAGGTAATAAAATTATTTAGTGATTTGTTACCTAACAAAATTTGGTCTAGTTTGGGTGACTATAGGGATGCAAGGGAATTATGGAATAAGGTAATGATATTCCAAGAAAATTCCCAATCGGCACAAGTAGAGGAGAATGCCGAAGAAGAAAGCCCATCCACATTTGAAGATGTTGATGACTTGGTGGAGACTTCCACCTCTAGCGTTGAGGGGGAGGAAAGGATTTCAATTCCGGAGCAAGATCAAAATGAAGCTTCTACCTCCGGAAGAAGTGAAGAGGCCTCCACCAACTCCCTAGGTAACTCAAGTGGTGTAATTTTAAATAAAAATCACATAATATGCTTTGAGAGTAGGGAGAAAGGGCATTACAAGAGAAAATGCCCTAAATTGGCTAAGAAGAAGTCATCAACACCAAAAGTCAACCCAAAGTCAAAGGATGCCGGTGTTCCCAAAATCAAGAGCAAAGAGCACATTGTGTGCTTCAAGTGCAACCAACGGGGACACTACCGAAGCCAATGCCCTAGGGGGAGGAAGAAAGGGCAAGAAGGTGCAACTCATGTAGGGGGAGCTCCTAAAGCTAACCCTAAGGTAAATTTACTTAATGCACCTTTAATTCCTAGAGTTAAAAAGCATGCTAAGAATTATTTTAGCTCTCTTGCTATTATCAATGAAAAGCATGCTAGGAAAAATAATAAGGTTTATTGCTTAGGTGCCAAGCATGTTCATATAACTAAGGACAAACCTAGGACTCATAATTCTAGACCCATTTTACCTAAAGAGTCCATTAGGAGAGTTGAAAACCATCTAGGCATTAACCCTAAAAAGGGTAGACACATGCCTAAGAAGAAGAGTCTTTCCCAAAGAAAGAATGAAAATTCAAAATTGGGAAAATTAGAGTTAGAAAACCAAGTCTTGAGGTCAAGGCTAGAAAAATTGGAGAAGACCCTAGCAATAATATCAAATTCGGTTAAGGGGTCTAATACACAAAAGTCAAGACCTAGGAAACAAGAAACATCTAAGGGCAAGAAGGGTTTGGGTCACAAACCTATGTCCTACCATAATGTTCCATTTAATTATGGAACCACGTCTAGGTCTAGGAAAACCAAGGCTAATGAGGAAGTCATCCCTAAGTCTAGCCATGGTATGTGTTTACTGGCTAAGGACTTAAGGATAACCAAGAAAGCCACTAAGAAGGTCAATGGAGGAGTCACCTCTAGAGTTGACCTAGGTAAGACCCAAAAGACTATGGTTTCAAAACCTAAAAGGGTCATTAGGAAGGTATCTAGGGAAGTTATCCCTAGGGAATACCTTGTTAACCCAAGGAGCTCCAATAGATATTGGGTTCCTAAGAGCGTGATTGATTCACGCTAAATGGTTTAGGGTGTGTCAACCCTAAGTGGATGGGTGGTTAACCTAGCCATTGTGAGTTGACACATTAGGATGTGCCAATCCGGTTTGAGAAGTTAAAAATGATTTAAATTGGCACAATTAGGTCTTAGAGGTATTGGTGTGCCATTTTGGGTTTTTGTCACACTAGGGAAATGAATAGTTTAAGGCAAAGTGAATTTAATCCCCAGAAATGGCAAATTGATTTTAATACTTAGGTATTTTATACCTTAGTATATTTTTTCTTGCCATGCTTTATTTGCCTTGCCATGTCATGACATCATTTTCATTTTTATCTATAAAATGTCATGATCATGTTTAGAATTCTTTTTAGATGCCATGTATGCTTAGTTTTCATTAACATGTCATGACATCATGATATTGGCATATGTTTTTATCTAAATCATATTTATGCCATAATCATATCATGCATAGTTTAAAATGAAGTCAAGGACTATGGCACAATTTGAAGGGAATCAAATTAATGTTGCCTAGAAATATGCATGAGAACATAAACAAAACAAACCCCACATCTCACAAAAAATTGACTTGTATGTGTTTTACACATCTAGATATTGGTGATATGTTTAGGAAAAAGAAAATAAAGGGTTGAAAAACATTTTGAAAACATTTTAAAAAACCTTGGTGAAGCCTATCTTTTGATAGCTATCACCATTGAATGAGATGATACAAAGAGGGCTCTTTATTGAAGCTTTTCTAAAATTTTGAACTTTGTATCAATCTCCTAGTTTAATGGGTAAAATAATTTTCTAATATTTTTCACCCATAATGTTTGTGATAAGTAGTATACATACCAAATTTCAAGATTTATCTACTTATGTATATTTACTTATGAATTTCGGAAAGTCATTTACGAAATTGACTATATTCTGATTATCGATCATTGCCGATAGGCGATCGGTCGATGATGAGTGTCGATCGTTTACGATCGATCGATCGACAATCTGATTCAGGTAAACCTTTGTTGGTTAGGCCCATGTTCAGCTGTGTTTTGGTCCCCTAACCACTCCTAACCCTAGGATATGCTTGGGAGAGCATTAGAGAGGGTGGAAATCCATTGGATATGGATTAGGAGTTGGGTTGAGGGTGAGTGTCAACTTTAAGGTGGAAGAGAGTTCATTGTTGAACTTTGCCTTAATTTTGATTTGGTTAATGTTCCTATTGGCTTAGGGACTCTCCAAGGACATTGTTGGTGCAATGGTCAAGGGGGAGCAAGCCTCTAGGGGGAGGTATCCATCATGGGAAGATGGATGTGTATTTCCTCATGGGAGGAAAATTGGGTTGCCTCTCTTTAAGTGATATGGGATCACTAGAAAGATTGTAGGCATGTGTTCCTCCAAGGGAGAGATATAAGATCTCATTGGGATATGAGACATTCATACTCTTGGAGAGGACCTTTTTGATGTAATGTCAAAAAGGGGGAGATGTTACCAAGTTACCAATTAGGTTTAGAATTCTCATATGAGAATTGCCAATATGGGAGTGGAAAGTCATGGGGTTGGCATGGAAAATCAAGCATGGAGCTTGGTGTGGAAGTCAAGGGAAGCCTTGGCATGAGAAAGTCAAAGCATTGTTGCTAGTGAAATGCATTGCGGCCGTCGTGCATTTGGGAAGTCTTGAGAACTTGCAAGTTCACTAGGCTCGGAGTCCTTGAGTCGGTGAAGGATGGCATTGCGCCGTGCGTGCATCAGGACCGCCGGGCGGACGGGAGCGAATGGAGTGAGCAGGGAAGCATACTTCTAGGGTATGAGGCGAAGGATGGCGTTGCGCCGTCGCTTGGCGCATCGAGCGTAGGCGAGGGAAGAGAGCCGATGGGGAACTCCATGAGGATAAGGTGGACTTGGCCAAGTGGCTAAGGCGAGTGTCGAGGCTCGAACATCGTTATGTTTGAGGTTTTAGCCGAGGATCAGCATAGGTGCCGATCGACTACTCAGTCGTATGGGTTCGACCGTGTGAACCAAGTCGGCTTATCGGTCATTTGGGAGCGATCATTGTTGAGCGATCGATCGGCTGGGGATGGCGGTCGGAGGCTTGTCTGCGAGCCGGAGAATGGTCGAGCAGCCTCGGATCGATGGATGGTCGATCGATGGGTGCCATCGATCGTGATGATCACGATCCGTTGGAACTTAACCAGCGTGGATCCGCGTTGTGAGACAACGGCTACGGGACCGATCACTTGATGGTCGATCGGTCGTGATGGCAAAAGCATACGATGGTTATAAATGGAGCTCGAGTTGGAGGATTTCGCCAAGGGTTTTGAGGTGACTTTGGAGGGGAATTGCTGTTGCATTCCAGACCTTCAAGAGCAAGCAAAAGCAAGCAACAAGAAAGCGATCAAAACAATTGTGTAAAAGTTCTCTTTTGTATTGTCTTTGTATTTCTTGTTGTATTTCATATTACTTGTTGTAATAGCTTGTGAGAGGTTTCTCCACCTCCGACGTGTAGTCGATAAGGAGTGTTGTTAGTGTCGTGCGCATAACACGAGCTCGTTGAGCTCACCCCGTGGAGTAGGAACCATTCGGTTCCGAATCACGTATATGCTTGTGTATTGATTGTGCTTATGTATTGTTGTTATTTCTATTGTTATTCCGCTGCGTATATTAACGACAATTGTAGACAAGCACACGAGAACGAGCAAAATACGATGTCCAACGAACGAGGGCTATTCACCCCCCTCTAGCCGGCCAATCGATCTCCTACACTCTTGGCAATTCAAAGCCTTCAATTAAAATGGCCCATTCCTCAATGTCCCTCATCAATAAAAAATATTCAATTCTTCTCTTCCAAGAATCGAAGCCTTCTTGTCTATATAATGAGTACGGGACCGGCATGTTGATGTCCCAACCTAATTGTTCTTGGACTTCCATCTTTTACCCTCTAGCTTGCTCCCTTCGTTGTTAGACTTAGAAGAGCGGTCTCGCTCTGATACCACTTGTTAGGACATGTGCGCCCGCTAGAGGGGGGTGAATAGTACGTTGCCCGTACGTAGATTGAATTTGATCGTGATCGTCTCTACAAAACTTGTTATGCGTAGCAGAATAGTAATAATAAAAGCAATAACGAAATGAAACAACCACGAACACAAAGATATAACGTGGTTTGGAATCAAACGGTTCCTACTTCACGGATCGAGCTCTAAAGAGCTCTAGCGACGCCAATGCAATCACTAATCACAAATACTCCTTCTCGACACAAGTCGAAGGCGGAGAAACCTTGTACAAAAGATTACAACAATAATCTAAGTGGATACAAGCAAATACAATAGTGAAATACAATGCAAGTAAAGAAAACTACTTTACAAGAGCACTTTGGTTGCTTGATCTTTGGTTGCCTTGGACTAGCCTTGAAGGACTGGAAGAGCACCAACAATTCCCCTTCAAATCACCCAAGAAAACCGCTGCCTCAATCCTCCCACGAATAGCTCCTTTTAACTTGCGTCAGGCTGGATTTTCGTCGATCAATCGACTGCCATAAGTCACCAATCGACTGATGCCACTGTTATCATGAGACAACGGCTCGATCCACGCTGGAAAAACTCCAACGGATCTCTTGGCGCCGGCCAACATTGGCGATCGGCCCGTCGCCAAGCGCCAATGTCGGCTATAGAGCATGCTCGACACGGTAGTACATCGTAGCCGAGCCTTGGCGATTTGCCGTGATCGGCTCCGATAATGAGCAATGATTTCGAGCAGCATTTCGGCTCTTAAATCGACAAATCGAACTCTAGTCGACTGATCAGGCCATAATGTCAGTCGACTACCAACCTCAAAAATGAGGTTTTAACCCAAGTATGGTGCCCCCATACTTGCTAGACCACCCTTAGCCTAGACCTAAGCCTTCTAGCCACCTACATTAGCCTCACGCCTCTCGGATCCCTCCAAGTCATCCATGACTTGTTCATCCATCGCGTTAGCCTCCAGGTGCTTCCCTCGGCTATGTCATGCTAACGGTGTCTACACCGCCAAGACACATTGGACTTACACCGCCAAGACTCCGCTTGGACTTTACGCCGCCAACCATTGGACTTATGCTGCCAAGACTTCACCCTTGGACTTTATGCCGCCAATATCAATCCCCTTGGACTTCTCAAATGCCAAGACTCAAGCTTGGACTTTCCCTTGCCAACCCATGTTGGACTTTCCATGCCAAGACCCATGCTTGGACTTTTCCTTGTGCCAAGTACTCAAGACTTGGACTTTCCCAAATGCCAAGTGTCCCGCTTGGACTTTCCATGTCAAGTACCCATGACTTGGACTTTACCTTGCCAAGACCCATGCTTGGACTTTCCCTTAATCACATGGTCAACCCTAGTCAACCATTAAAGTCTCCCTTGAGTCAAACTCGAGTCCGGTCAAACATGACCCGGGTCGATTGCTCCAACAATCTCCCCAACATATTAACCGACATCAATGTCCAACATCAATGTCAAACCACTTTGTCAAACATCAAAACATTACTCGAGTCAAACTCGAGTATGGTCAATCGTGACCTGGGTCGATTGCTCCAACAGTGATTACTTGTGAGCCTTGTTACAAAAGAGGTCACTGTGATTTCTTTAGTCTTGTACTGACTAGATTGTTTAAGTGGTATTTAATACATAAAGTTTAGTATCGTCGAGCTCAATTAAGATATTGTGTGTTGTATTTAGATTCACATGTAGCCAAAATGAAAGATTGTTGAATTTTTTTTAATCCTCCATTAGATGGGTGTCATGTTATTTAACAACACACTAATCACCATTAAGGATTAAACTTTATGAAGTGATCTCAAGCATGTTTTATTATGGGTTTGATTTATTGGATGTTGATTACATGTGTAGAACCCGATTCATTATTATTGATGGGTTAATAACAGATTTTCGAGCCAAGTATATATATGTATAACGAACTTTCTTGGAAGGACACTCTTCTCCTCCCTATCGAACGAGAGATTTCAGTGTTGTTGCCTTAGCTATTGCAAAAGACAATCTCCATTGCATTATAGGAACTCCTTCCAACGATGGGATGATGGCGATGACTGTGGACTTATATAAGCATTTGGTATCGCTGTCATTTCAATATTAATTTCAGTCGGAGTTTCAATGATGACAAGGTACTGTTTAGTTCATAAATCCTTCAATTTTGATTTTTGATATAAACTCTATCGAAAATAACTATAAATTTTATAATAGGTCTAAAAACATATTGTAAATTAATTTTGTAAATGAATAATTATTCATATATATATATATATATATATATATATATATATATATATATATATATATATATATATATATATCTATATATATATATATATATCTATATATATATCTATATATATATGTATATATATATATATTTATATATATATATATATATATATATATTCGTTATTATCTTTAAGACTGTATACCTGTTGATCTCTATATGTTTATATAATGTTCATGCACTATCTTTCATATACCATTGAGTCTTATACTCACCATCATATACTCTGGGTTTTCCTGTCGCCCAGGTAGCAGGTAGCAGGTAGAGGATTTCTTGGGTGCTCGAAGCTCCGCCAGTTGATCCCATCACACACCGAGTGTTTGGATTTTATTCCATATTGATATTGTATTATGATGGATTGTATGTTTGGAGTTTATTCTATATTGTTTCTGCATTTTGATATATGTTGTGTTGCTATGTATTTGACCTTTATTATAGATTCAGTTTGGATGTTGGTTTTGATTATGTTTTTTTGTTGTGTCAAAGTCACTCTAGATTGCATCTTTGTGTCCATGTATTTTTATTATTTGTCAATGTTATTTCATTGTGATTTTATAGCTTATGTGTACCAGTAGCTATTTGGGTCTTGTATCGGTGTTGTATCTTATATTATCATTTGAGGGTACCGTCCGATTGACGGACAAGTATACTTTCGGGGCATGACATATAAACTTCTTCATTATTTGTTCACACAATTTCAGGTGGAATTGTTAGTTTGATAGGAACAAGAATAACAACAACAACAACAACAAAGCCTTATCCCACTAGGTGGGGTCGGCTATATGGATCCTTCTACGCCATTGGACTCTATCCCCTACTATATCATCATCTATATTTAAATAAATTTTATCTTGTTTTATTGTTGCTAACCAAGTCTTTTTTGGTCTTCCTCTTCCTCGTTTGATATGTATATTTGGTATCGTTTCACATCGCCTAACTGGAGCATTTATTGGTCGTCTAAGTACATGTTCGTACCACCTTAAACGTGTCTCTCGGAGCTTTTCTTCAATAGATGCAACACCAACTTTTTCTCTAATGCTCTCATTTCTTATTCTGTCCATCCTCGTATGTCCGCACATCCACCTTAACATCCTCATCTCTGCAACTCTCATCTTTTGCTAATATGCTCGAGTCGTAGCTCAACATTCAGCTCCATATAACATAGCAGGTCTAATCGCCGTTTTGTAGAACTTCTCTTTAAGTTTTAGAGACACTTTATGATCACATAAAATATCCGATGCTTTCCTCCATTTCAACCATCCTGCTTGTATTCTATGTAAGACATCGCTCTCAATCCCTCCATCATCTTGCAAAAATGATCTTAAATATTTAAAGCTCTCAATTCCAGACAACTGATCATCTCCTATCTTAACACTTGTCTCATTACGTCTAATATTGCTAAATTTAAATTCCATATATTCTCTCTTTACTCTACTAAGCTTAAAACCTTTCACTTCTAGTATTTCCCGCCAAGATTCTAGTTTAGCATTTACTCCTTCACGTGTCTCATCTACTAAAACAATATCATCTGCAAACAACATGCACCACGGTAATGTGTCCAGTGAGTTCGTCCATGATTAGTGTAAAAAGATAGAGACTTAAAGCTGATCCTTGATGTAACCCTATCTTTATTGGAAATGTTTCAGTTAATCCACCTGAAGTCTTCACTCTGGTCGTTACTTCCTCATACATATCCTTAATTAGTTCAATATATGTTACACTAACACCTCTTTTTTCTAAAATTCTCCATATTATTTCTCTTGGAACTCTATCATAAGCTTTTTTCTAAATCAATGAATACCATGTGTAGATCCTGCTTTTGCTCTCTATACTTTTCAATTAGTTGTCTGAGAAGATGTATAGCTTCTATTGTCGACCTTACTGGCATGAATACAAATTGATTTTCGAGAACCATGGTCTCCTTCCTTAATCTTTTTTCTATTACTTTTTCTCAAAGTTTCATGGTATGACTCATTAGTTTAATACCCCTATAGTTTTCACAAGTTTGTATGTCTCCCTTATTCTTATATAAGGGAATTAGGATACTTACCCTCCATTGATCAGGCATCCTTTTTATTTTCAATATCATATTAAATAATTTTGTAAGTCATTCAATACCTTGTTTCCCTAGACACTTCCATACCTCTATCGGAATATCATCTGGTCCAACGGCTTTTCCATTTTGCATTCTATTTAAAGCTTGTTCTACTTCTGAAATTTGAATTCTATGATAAAAATTTAAATTTTTATACTCATTTGACCTACTTAAATTACCTAAATTAAGTTGGTCTCCTAAACCTTCATTAAAAAGTTGATAAAAATATCTCTTCCACCGCTCTTTTATTTCTTCATCATTTACTAGTACCCTATTGCATTCATCTTTAATACATCTTATTTGATTAAGATCTTTTGTCTTCCTCTCTCTCACTTTAGCTATTCTATAAATGTCTCTTTCCCCTTCTTTTGTATCTAATTTTCGATATAACCGTTCAAAAGTTTCAGTCTTAGCTTCATTCACTGCTTTCTTAGCTTCTTTCTTGGCTATTATATATTTTTTCAAATTTTCCTCATTTTTACAAATATTTAATTTCTTATATGCTATTCGTTTTTCCTTGACTTTCTCTTGCACTTTTTCATTCCACCACCAAGATTCTTTACTTGGTGGTGCATGTCCCTTTGACTTGTCGAGTACACTCTTAGCTACTATTTTCAATTTTGATACCATCTTATCTCACGTCGTATTAGGGTCACTGTATATGTCATCTAATACTTGTACTCCTACCTTCTCTTTGAATATATTTAGTTTCTCATCCTTTAACTTCCACCACTTAATTCTAGGGGTCGTGTATATTTTCCTTCTATTAATACTATGTTTGAGGCGTATATCTAATACTACTAACCTATGTTGAGTAGTTAAACTTTCTCCAGGAATGACCTTACAATCTTTACAAATTTTTCTGTCTCTCTTCCTAACCATAAGAAAGTCAATTTGTGATTTATTATTTCCACTTTTGAATGTGACCAAGTGTTCTTCTGCTTTCTTAAAAAATATATTAGCTACTATAAGATCATATGCTATTGCAAAATCCAATATAATTTTACCTTCTTCATTTCTTATTCCAAACCCATAACCCCTATGCACCCTCTCATATTCGTCATTTTTCACTCCGACATGCCCATTTAAATCGCCTCCTATTAAAATCTTCTCATTTGACGAAATATTTTGTAATACTTCATCCAAGTCCTCCCAAAACCTTAATTTCGTATTTTCATCTAATCCTATTTGAGGTGCATATACACTAATTACGTTTATAGTTTCTTTCTCCGCTACTATTTTGAGAGCTATAATTCTATCTCCCTTTCTAATTACTCCTACAACTTTATCCTTTAACGAACTATCAACAATAATACCCACTCCATTTTTTGTTTTACTCTTGCATGTATACCATAACTTAAAATCTGAGTTCTCTATTATCTTTGCCTTCTCACCAACCCATTTTGTCTCTTGTACACATACAATATTAATTTTTCTTCTAATCATCGTATCTACTATCTTCATTGTTTTACCAGTGAGGGTTCCTATGTTTCATGTACCAAATCTTAGACTACTATTTTTTCTATAATATTTATTCTTACCCAACCTATGGTGTGAGAACTCTTGCTTATTTAACACTACACCCAAGTTCTCATGGAGATGTAGCGGTCCTTGCCGATACGTTGCAGTCGGATCCTGCAACGTGAACTCTAGCATATTTTTCACTACACCTGAGTTCTGAAAATGTAGCGGTCCTTGCCGAGACATTACAGTCGGACCCTGTAACGCGTTCCTTCCAGGGAACAACCTAGCATTAGCACAATAGTTTGATTGATCCATTCATTGAATATTTGTCTTAGTTTAACGCTGACAGGCAACCTAACGCAACCCTCCTCCTTTATCCAGGCTTGGGACCGGCCACGACAAGGTTAACTTATCATGGACGGAGTTAAGGAACAAGAATGAGAATATAAAATGGAAAATTTTTATTAATTCGAATTTGTTTAAAGAGCTTGGAATAGTTTACAAGATGGTTAGTTAGTTTATAAGATAGTTGGAAATGAGATGCCTTGAGAACCTTTGAGCAGAGCTATAATTATAGCTAGGTTTTTTTATTCACTTAGGTTGAATTTTGGAGGCTTGAATGGAATAGAATGGAATAGAAAATAGTAAGAACAAAAATTCAATGGAATAAAAGAAAATATTTTAACTAATATTTAACTCTTTTATTTCTCTAATTTTGCTGGCCAACTTAATTAATTACATCATTCGGAGTGGTTAATAGGTATCGATTGATAAACTCAATATATCTACGTACCATACTCATTCAATTCAATAATGTTACTTGATTCATTCATCCTAACCAATCCATTTAGCCATCTGGCCTAATGAATTTGCTTAGTTTGCCTAGCTAGTGAGACTAGCTTATCGGTCCAATTAATTTATTTAGTTTTTTTGACTAGATCAACTCCACTAACCAAATCAGTTGACCTTGTTTGCTTGATCAGACTGATCCACTCGACCCAATTAGTTCACCTAGCCTATTAGTCCATGCTTCCTTAGCCTAGCCTGACCCAACTAACCTGTTTGATCAAGCAGTACTAGTCTTGTCCCTCAACCTGATTGGCTAGCTCATCCTACCCACTTAACTTGATTAGCCCATCCATCCAATTGATTCACTTGGTCTATTTGGTTGGTTCATTTTATTTATCTCAAATATAATTTAAGATAATAACTTGTGAATAAATATAAAATTTAATAAAGGTGGAATGTAGTTTTACAATTCCTAAAGAGTTAAATAGATTGAATTATTCCTTTGAAATGAATCATTCATGCTTAAACTCTTCATCTAAACATTAAAATAAAATCACGGAGAGAATGAATCATTTTGATTCCACTCTATTTATGTATATTAAACATAATCTTAGAGTAAACAAATATTAATAATTTTTTTTTAAAAAAAAAGAGAAGCAAAGAAAAAATACTGATATTAAATTTGACGGCCAATTCACTTGATTGATTACAACCTCTTTCCTCAACCAAAGTACAGTATAATTATCCGGTGAGATCTAGCTAGCTTCTTTAATATTTAATTTATATAGAGATAATAGTGTGCTTGCCATGTGGAATTCACTTTGATCAATGGACAAGGATCATGCATGTTTAATCCCAAATAAAATAATAATAATATCTCAACGTGGACTTGACTTGAAGGAATATGTGATCAGGCCAATCACTGTTGTTTCATTTAAAGCAATTAAAATAGAAATCGATAGAAATTAATTTACTTGCTCACCTTTTAGCCATATTGTTATGTTCATCTTCTACATATTACTTATTTTATTTTAATCTTGTGCGCCCCATGTATATGCATATGTGAATGAAATTTCAGTCTATATTTTTCATTTTCCACCAAAGAATACTTCGCTATTTTTCTGATGAGACTTTTTTTAAGAGTTGGCTGAGCGATGAAGTAGAGCAATTTAGTAAATATGATTAAAGTTAATTGTAGATTATATAATTGCTGTATTATTTTCTCAACTCTATTATCCATGAGTCACTGGATTCACACAACTGTTGCTCGACCAACATGTCACAATTAAGATATAAAAGGCAATCACAACATCTTCACGTCTTGTTAAGATTATTGAATGTCCAAGTATAATTAATTCACAATATGTAATTAGTTCTGAAATGTCACAACTCACTTAAACTCTGCACATAAACTACAAATTATTGCCATTATAAAAATAAAGTCTTCTGCGACAAATGAAAAATTTTCAAGAAACATGATAGAAGATTTTGTGCAATCATTGTCGTTTCCATCAAATAAACGTAGAATTTCATGTAAGTTGATTTCCACGTTGACTCTTCTTCTCATTGTATTTATAAATATGATAGTAAATCCTTGATTTTCCAAAAGAATAGTCTTCGATTTATATTTCATTTTCCACGCCATATTTAGCATTATATATATAGTTGTTGCTTGGTCAACACGGTCCTCACCCTCAAGATAAAAAACAGACATCTCTAATCCTCTTATTAAGTCTATTTTAATTTTGTGTCCCACTTGACTTGGATGGAACCCAAATATCTATAAAATGTACCTTATCTACGACGACGACTACTGCAAAGACTCAATGGTGCAACCTTTAAAGTCTTCTTTGACCGCTAATAATTGCCACAATTATTGTCGTAAAAAATTCTAATTATAGTAAACAATCGGATAATGTCATCATAAATGCTTAAATATTTACAACCATAGAATAGTGATTAAAGGGGTCCACGGTGGCTCAAGTCAACATTGTCCAAGCAAATGATATTTTAAAATAAAAAATTAAACAACCATGAATCTCGGACAAATCAACAATATATCCTAATTAATTTTTTTTATAACCAATGATTTAAATAAATTAATTATGGTATAAATTAAGGATATCTCACAAGTAAATAAACTATTTTTTTTGAATGAGAAGAGTATTTAATATGCATTTTCCTCTTTTTTTTATTGTTACAATCTAATTAATTATCGAATATATATATATATATATATATAAATAAAGAGAGAGGGGAAATTTTTTTTTTTTGAAAGCCTCCAATCAAATTGAGCCGTAGGCATAGGCTTTAATTATAATGGCCTATGGCTCAAGCTGATCATGCCCTCAAGATTTGTTTATGAATCATATTTTTGGTGTAAAAGGTGATACATTCACCTTGGATTTTCTTCTCGTCGATTTCAAAGTTAATGAAGAAAGATAAATTATAGTCGATCTTTAATCGTACCGGTGCCTATCCATGAATCATACTCGCTCATGGGAAAGTTAATTAATTCCTTTGTCCGATTAAACTAAAATTAAATATATTAAACATTAATTTCTTTTTCATTTGAAAAGTTATTTTTCAAATATTTGTTTATAAAATAGTCATCTATATCCATATTCTACCAACTGACGTAGAAATCAATTTGCAAAAATATCACTTTGAGAATACTACACCTGATATTTCCAACTCCAAATTTCAGAAACTACAACTAACAATAGGAAAATTTATTAGGATTTAGATTGAGTCATGATACAACTTAGGCTGAGTCATATTATCAATTTGAAAAAATAGTTTAGATGAATTTTTTAAGACGATGCAAAAGAGGTTTTGAGTTGTAGAAAGAGTTCTTATGTGATTGCACGTATGATCAAATATTTGTGTACAAAATACTTGATACTACTATAATCTAGCTAAGTGTATGAGGTGAGGAGTTAAGAAGATGATTTACGCAGACTGAAGGTCCAGATGAGGGAGGTCAGTTTGGAGAATAACTCGAGAGCCAAACTGAGATAGGTCAGTTCGGAAAATAAATGGAGAGCTAAGCTAAGAAAGGTCAACTCGGAGAGTAAGTCGACGGTCAAGCTGAAGTAGGTCAGCTCGGAGAACAAGTAAAGGGTTGAGCTGAGGGAGGTCAGCTCGGAGATAAATTGAGAGTTGAGCTGAAGTAGGTCAGCTCGAAAAATAAGTGAAGAGTTGAGCTAAGAAAGGTCAGCTCAGAGAGTAAGTCAGGGGCCAAACTGAGGTAGGTCAACTCGGAGAACAAGTGGAGAGCTGAGCTGAAGAAGGTCAGCTCAAGGAATAAATTGAGAGTCGAGCTGAGTAAGATCAGCTTGGGAAGTAGATTAAAGGTAGAGCTTAGAGGGAATAGCTCGGAAAGCGAGGCAAATGATATATCATAAAGAGGACAACTCAGAAGGCAAGTTGGCTGGTGGATTAAGAGTTACTTAGGATAGATGTTCGATTATTGAACTTCATGGGAGAAATAATGAGAAAGGGGAACAATATATTAACTGTCATGGGGCCTCTTTACGAAGAAGCAAGCGATCGAGTTGTTAAGAGGTGGGGACCTCATGAAATATTCCCTTATCAGTTTGTTATAACGAAAGCAAACTTGTCATCCTTGGGGATAATCACCGGAGACTCTTCAAGGGTCCCATGAAAGAATCATTCTCTAATGATCTAAAAAGAAGCCTCACCTGGGTCATGGGGCCTTTCCACGTGGACGGTCATCATCGCAGTTGGTTATGCAACAACTTGCTCTAGGATTAGAGGGGGATAAAAGGAAGAAGAGAGGAAGGAGAAAAATATCTGATCTCATTCTACATACATTTTTACTATTCTCTACTACACTCATCTGCTTCACAACTGCTACTACTTGTTTTCTCTTCCTCATACAAGCTCTAACTTAAACATCGGAGGATCCCTGCTGGGCAGGTCGATGGTGGTCTAATGTGTATTAACTTGCTCAGGAGGAGAGCAAGGAGACATTTAATGTTGTGGTCGGAGAGAACCCACCCTCGACAATCCAACCTCGAGGAGAAAAATCCGTGTCGCATTAGTTAACGCCATTTGTGGGAAACTTTACTGAACAAGACGTTGAAATGTATCTCCAAGAGATCCCTCCCCCGGCTACATCTTCCGCTGAAGAAGCTCTGTAAAATACCACAGAAATAAAATAAAATAAAAAATAATGTTGGGTAATTGGGAGAATACCCTATGGAATTTTTCAGAAATTTTTAGAAATTTTTCTGGACTTAAATGGAGATTTCTAAGGAAAATTACGGAGAAAGATTTAACGGTCAAAAAGGGGGTTTTAAGCTCAACCCGTTAAATCTTAACCCGATCCACTTCTTCCCATAAATCCCGATCTAATTGCGACTTCTCCGCGATCGCCCCTCCCTCTTCCTCTTCTTCATGCGCTGCAAGCTGCTCCTCCTAAATGCTAGCCGTCCTTCTCAATAACTATCACTGAATTCCTCTCTACCTTCACGCGTGACAACCTTTCCCCACTGCGCGATCTCCTCTCTACGGAATGCACGACTGTTGGACGCCCTCTCCTTCTCGCTCGTCTTCTTCTTTCTCACGACCCTCCCCTCTGTAAGCAGCGACCGGCGACCTCGACAGCCTCCCCGGGATGGGCTGGAAGCTTTGATTTAGCGACTTCCCGACGGTAGGTAGCCGTGCAATTTCTGATCTCTGGGTTCATCCGATCGATCGCAGCTGGAGCAAGGTAAGGGATGGATCTTCTTACAGTGGACGAAATTTTGGAGTTCTGAGGATCTGCCGTGGCTAAACTCGAATATTGTTGGTTTGGGCAGTAGGTTGTCCGGTGAACAGGGCTGCCAATTTTGGGGTATTGCTCGGTCGGTGAGGTTCCAACTGTCGATAAGCCTAATCTCTTCTTAGTTTACTGTGTTGTTCCTTTCCTTGGCTGAGACAATTGTGAATTAGGGCAGAGGCATTCTTCCAGGTTGCATATCCGCAATTGAGGTATCAAGCCGGAGGGATGGCACGGCGAGGCCCCCGAACCAATGTCGTCCGTCCGGGGCCGTATAATCAACAACCTTGGGTCACTTTCCCCCAAACGCTGTCCCGAGAGGTGGTCTCTCAAGAAGGTCCATCAGGTGAGGGCCCTTCCTCCACTTCAGATGACCTTCCCCCTCGGGGAGTTATCCATGTGATAGCCGGAGGACCTACTGACGGGGACTCTAACCGGGCACGGAAGTCATACGCCCGTCTTATGGAGAGTTTGGCCATCGTCATCGACCAGACTGTACAAGCGGCGCCACCCGTTTCGTTCGGGCCAGAAGATCTGCAGGGTGTTCTGCTGCCTCATACAGACGCCTTGGTTATCCGTATATCCCTGGCTAATTATGAAGTGGCCCGGGTGCTAGTTGATTCGGGGAGCTCTGTCAACATCCTCTTCCAGGAGGCCTTCAGGCAGATGCAACTGGGAAATGCCCAGCTAGAAGATGTGTCCACTCCCCTTTTCGGATTCGCAGGGCACATGGTCCACCCGACGGGGCAGATTTCATTGCCTTTAACTCTGGGTGAAAAGCCCCGCCAAAAAACTAGTATAATCCCTTTCCTTATCGTGGATGCTCCATCCACTTATAACGCTATTCTTGGGCGCCCTTTCCTCACCCTTTTTCAGGCCGTGGCTTCCCCGTACCACCAGAAGCTGAAATTTCCAGTGGGACAATTGGTGGGAGAAGTTCGTGGAGAACAGAAGGCCTCCCGGAGCTGCTATGTGCAAATGGTTCGGGACGATCAAAAGAAGGCTAGAACTGAAGACCTAAAAGGCAAAGTGCTATCATCGACGTCTCAAGGCGTCTAGAGGAATCTCCCCAAGTGATAAGATAGAGGAGGGAGAACTGGTGGAGATCGCTCCGGGAAAGGCCACACGGATAGCACAACAGTTGGATGTCAAAGGAGAGCTGGTGGCCTGCTTAAAGGAGAATGAGGACATCTTTGCAAGAGATGTGCATGATCTGTATCCATCCTCAAATAGCGGAACACCACCTCAACATCATTAGAAGAGCCCGACCGTCCAATAGAAGAGCGACATTTTGGACCGAGAAAGACAAGATCATAGCCGAGGAGGTGGATAAGCTACTAAGCGGGCCATGTAAAGGAAATCCAGTTTCCCGAATGGGTTTCTAATGTAGTCTTGGTCCCCAAGCCTTCTGGGCAATGGAGGATGTGTATCGATTTCCGTGATTTGAATAAAGTATGCCCTAAAGACTGCTACCCCTTGCCTCGTATTGATCAATTGGTGGATTCTACTGTAGGATATGAAGTGGTTTCCCTAATGGATGCCTATCAGGGATATCATCAAATACCTTTGGCCGAAGAGGATCGAAAGAGGGTTAGCTTTGTGACTGCAGGGGGATTATATGCCTATGTGGTCATGCCGTTTGGATTAAAGAACGCCGGGGCTACATATCAGCGCCTTATGGATAAAATTTTTGCAGAACAGAAAGGGAAGAATGTGGAGGTATACGTGGATGACATCCTGGTCAAGTCGAAGGTCACTCGGGATTTAGTCAAGGACTTGAATGAAACCTTCGCTACGTTAAGGCGATTTAATGTGAAGCTAAACCCTAACAAATGCTTATTCGGGGTAAAAAGTGGCAAGTTCTTGGGTGATCGAGAAGGGGTTGCAAGCCAATCCCGAGAAGGTGAAGGCCTTATGCAACATGAAATCACCTACTAATCTACAAGAGACCCAGAAGTTAGTGGGCAGGATTGTTTCTTTATCCCGATTCATAGCCAGATCGACGGACAAGGGGCTACCTTTCTTCAAGATCTTGCGCAAAGCTACTAAATTTGTGGGACGATCAATGTGAACAAGCTTTCCAGAGTTGAAGAGATATCGGCGGACTCCACTCTTGGCTAAACCAATACATGGAGAACCATTATGGATGTATCGCCATCTCGAAGGAGCCGTTTAGTTGGTATTCGAAACAAGAGGTTCTCACCAAAGAACCTATTTACTATACCACCATATTCGAAGGGGCGAATTCCGTTATCTGGAGTTAGAGAAGTGGCGTATATCTTAGTGCTAACTGTAAATTGAGGCCATATTTTTTGGCTCATCCTATCACCGTTTTAACACAGCGAATTGGGCAAGGTCGTCACTAAGCCAAATTTCTCGGGAAGGTTAGCCAAATGGGTGGTAGAGCTAAGCGAGTATGATATACACTACCAACCTCGCACGGTCATCAAGGCCCAGGCACTCACTGATTTTCTGACCGAAGTACCTTGTGGTTCGGAAGAAGGTTCAGCTATGAAGGAGAGGGAATCAAAGGCATGGAATATATTCGTAGATGGCTCTTCAGGATCTACAGGCAGTGGTGTTGGTGTTCTATTAATTACCCCGGAGGGTGAAGAAACTCGATTAGTCGTTCGCCTGGAATATCGGGCATCTAATAATGAAGCGAAATATGAAGCTATCCTAGCGGGATTGCAGGCTGCTAAAGCGGTAGGGGCTTCTTCCATGATTCCACTGGTAATATCCCAACTTCAAGGTTCTTTTGCGGTTCGGGAGGAAAGGCTGCATAAGTACTTGAAAGCTTTTGAGAAAGAAAAAGCTCAATTTCATCAGGTCCTCTTGAAGCAAATCCCGCGGGAGCACAATGAGAAGGCAGATGAATTGGCTCGGATGGCTAGCGCTGTGGGAGGAATAAAATCATCGGAGACGATCCAGGCGAGAATTCACACTTCCTTAGCAATATGCAACATAGAAAGAGACACACCCGAATCAAGCCTAATTCTTGATTGGAGAACCGATATCATAGCTTATTTACGGCACGGGAAGATTCCTGAAGGGAAAATTGCGGCATCTACTTTAATAAACCGAGCCAAACGGTTCATCCTCTTAAATGAAGACCTATATAAGACCTCTTTCGGGCGACCTTTGTTAAAATGTTTGGGAAATGAGGATGCGGAATGGATACTCCGGGAGATCCATGAAGGATGCTGCAGCAATCATTTAGGAGGGAGAGCTTTAGCAAGAAAGACCTTGTTGGCCGGATACTTTTGGCCTACTCTTCAACGAGATGCGGCTCGTATAGTGCAAAGTTGCATCGCTTGTCAGAAACATAGCAACCGTTCTGAGCGACCAGCTGAGTTAATGAAAGTTGTAGTCTCTTCCTGTCCTTTTGACCAATGGGGAATGGATATAGTGGGTCCGATGCCAACGGCACCTTTACAGAAGAGGTTTTTATTGGTCGCTGTGGATTATTTTTCCAAATGGGTGGAGGCCGAGCCCTTAGCCAAAATTACTGAGAATGCCGTAATACAGTTCTTATGGAGAAATATCATTTGTCGGTATGGTATCCCTCGGAAAATAGTCAGTGATAATGGGCGACAGTTCCAAGGGAAAAAGATTCAAGAATGGTGCCAAAGTCTCAACATTCAGCAAGCTTTCACTTCGGTAGCTCACCCTCAAGCGAATGGACAAGTGGAGGTAACTAACAGGATCCTCATTCAAGGATTAAAGACCAAGTTGGGTGCTCAGAGGGGAAACTGGGTGGAAGAGCTACCAGGCGTCCTGTGGGCCTATCGAACCACACCTAAGACAGCGACAGGAGAGACTCCCTTTAGTTTGGTATATGGGGCAGAGGCCGTTATTCTGGTCGAAGTTTTGTTGGATAACACTCGGGTAAAAGCATACGAGCCAGATCAGAACCAACTTATCCGAAGCACCGAATTAGATCTGGTGGAGGAAAGGCGGGAGATGGCCCGGAGGCGAGCGGAATTTTACAAGCAGAGAGTTCAGCGAGCCTTTAATAAGAAAGTGGTGTCTCGGAGATTTCAAGAAGGAGATTGGGTTTTGCGTAAGGTCAATCCCGCTGGAGATCCTGGAAAGTTGGCTCCCAACTGGGAGGGACCCTACGAGATAACGCGCTGCGTAGCAGGGTCAGCATATTATCTGAAAGACGACCAAGGCAAAGAGCTTCCACGACCTTGGAACGCCCTTCACTTGAAGCTCTTTCACACTGTATGAGAAATATGAAATAGAAAAGGAGAAATTATGAAACTCAGAGGGGGTGTTTATTGAATTGATTATATTAATTAAATGCCAAGTGCTCTCTAAATTTCATTAAGGGGTTATTTACAAGGGCAATACGGTATTACAAATGAGTATTGAAAGAGAAACAGAAAAACAGAAAGGAAATTCCCGTTTCAAAATGAGATATTGTATTACAGCTTAAATCGTTCAGGAGGATAACGTTTGAACCCAGCCTCCCAATTTAAAGAAAATGAAGGATAAGTTGGAGGAGGTAATCCTTGGGCAGCATACTGCCGAACCGCGTCATTGAATCCGTCCTGATAGGTGGCGCGCATTAAAATAATGAGTCGCTCCTGGCGGTTCGGACGATCAGGGCTTCGTTCTCGATGCTGCCTCTCACATTTTTCTTGTTGTTCGTGAAGATTTCGACGCACGTCCACATAGCGCCGTGACACCTCCATAATTGCGTCAGCCAGGGTGGAAACGTCATCAGCTCGAGAACTTTGGTCCTGCTGCACAAGGTGTGTCATCTCCACCATATTTTGGCGCATGGAAGCTGAAATCCCCTCCACTGCTTCGGAATACGATCTGGTTCGGGCAAGTTCAGAGCTCATCCTCTGGAGGGAAGTCTCTTGCCTGCGTAGACGGGCATGAGCATGCGCCCGGGAATTTATAAGGGAGGAGTTTTCTTGTACCTCCTTGCATAAGCGGGTGCGAAGGTCCCCTATCTTATCTTATGCTCACTGATATTGAACCTGAAGGCGAGCGAGGGCGTCGGAATCTTGTTGCTTCCCCTTGAGGAGCTCTGCTACCTGCCCTTGAAGATGTATTAACTCTTGAGCCGAGGAAGATTCTGTGTTAAGAGAGGCCGACTGGATTTCTTGCTGGGGGACGAGTGGATCTGCCCCTGGACGTGATTGCGCCTTCAATGCTGCAATAGTGTCAGCATCCCTTTGTATTTGTTGGTGGGCCTCGGCTAATTGCTCCTGGCACCGGTATAATTGTTGGGACAGGAGTCGTTCCCGATTCTGAGCATTCTCCAAATCTTCCCGTTGTTGTCGTTCCCATTCTTGGGCTTGAGCCCGGTATTGGTGAAGGGAACGATCCAATTCTCGGTAGTTGGTCAGGGCCTACATGCCGGTTGAAGAGAAGAGAAATGGGTCAGTTAAACAAAGCTAAGGAAATTGATTAAGAAAACGTACCAGGTCTAAAGCATGATGCAGGCCTTCCATACGAGGAGTCATCTCCTCTAAGTTCAGAATCCGAAGACTCCTGGGAGAAAGGGAAGAAGACGGGACGGATGATGCCGAAGGGGGAATCTCACTCGTAAAGGGAAGAATGAAGGCGATGTTCGGTGGTGGGGAACGGAGAGAAGGAGGAGTCTCATTCAAAAGGTCCATGGAAGTGGTGGTCAAGGGTGGTATATTCAGAGATGCGGGGAGAATGGGTGTCACATTTGTCTGGGAGGTGAAGTCGGAAGGAAAAATCGAAGGAGGCTGATCGGAGGAGGGTCCTGGAGAAGATGAGATGATGAGCACTGGGTCGGGGAAGCCTTCAAGGGGGATTTTAGAAGTAGAAGGCTCCTGATTAGGGTCTACAGGAAGGGGAGGACTCTTCAGGCGATAAACGAAGGGGGAGGTTGGCAGCGAAGGAATGTCAACCGCCATGGGTTCAGGAGAGGAATGACGGACCGAGGAAGGAGAAGACAGGGGCGGTATAACCTCTATCATCGGCGGACATGAAAGCATCTCCTTCCCAGATGCATCCCCAGGTTGTGGGGAAGAAGAAGGCAATGTCTGAACGTCATTGGCGGAGGGAGGCAAAGGGGGAAAGTTAGGGTTTGTACAGGTAGGAGGAAGTGAAGAGGGACTGATGACCCCGACTTCCTTCGGGATGGGGGTAGCGAAAGTCACCGAAGGAGGAGAGGGAGAACGACGAGGTGATTCCTGTATGGTGGTGATCGAAGGAGGTGAAGAGGAAGAAGAAGCTGAGGGCTGACCGACACCCCGTTTACGATTCGTGTAGCGGCCCGCTATTTCCTGGAAGAAGGTGGAATGCATTTCGGATATCTGAAAATAACGAAAGACGAGGAACCGGGAAGAAAAGATCGAAGAAACGAAATTTGGCGACAGAGGAGAAAACGGATGAAGAAGAAGGAGACCAAAAGACGAGGGGATGAAGGTAGCAGAAGAAACGAAGGCGAAAGAGTCCCCTATAAAAGGAGGAAGAATGGGCTTGCAGCTGTTAATGGGCTTCGCATCGGTAGTGAAAGGGAAAGAAGGATTTACTTTTTTCTAAATAGCCCATTATATACAAAGTTCTATCCCCGCAAGGAAGAGCGGAAGCTATCCCCGTGTGGTGGTGGAACGGAAGAACCGAAATACATCGATTATTACTTATGTTATATATAAAATGCTATCCCCGCAGAGCGGAAGAACTATCCCCGTGTGGTGGTGGAACGGAAGAACCGAAATACATCGGTTATTACTTATGTTATATATAAAATGCTATCCCCGCAGAGCGGAAGAACTATCCCCGTGTGGTGGTGGAACGGAAGAACCGAGATTCCTCGGTTACTACTTACTTTATATGCAAAGTTCTATCCCCGCAAGGAAGAGCGGAAGCTATCCCCGTGTGGTGGTGGAACGGAAGAACCGAAGTACATCGGTTATTACTTATGTTATATATAAAATGATATCCCCGCAAGGAAGAGCGGAAGCTATCCCCGTGTGGTGGTGGAACGGAAGAACCGAGATTCCTCGGTTACTACTTACTTTCTATGCAAAGTTCTATCCCCACAAGGAAGAGCGGAAGCTATCCCCGTGTGGTGGTGGAACGGAAGAACCGAAGTACATCGGTTATTACTTATGTTATATATAAAATGCTATCCCCGCAAGGAAGAGCGGAAGCTATCCCCGTGTGGTGGTGGAACGGAAGAACCAAGATTCCTCGGTTACTACTTACTTTATATGCAAAGTTCTATCCCCACAAGGAAGAGCGGAAGCTATCCCCGTGTGGTGGTGGAACGGAAGAACCGAGATTCCTCGGTTACTACTTACTTTATATGCAAATTGCTATCCCCGCAAAGCGGAAGATATCCCCGTGTGGTGGTGGAACGGAAGAACCGAAATACATCGGTTATTACTTATGTTATGTATAAAATGCTATCCCCGCAGAGCGGAAGAACTATCCCTGTGTGGTGGTGGAACGGAAGAACCGAGATTCCTCGGTTACTACTTACTTTGTATGCAAATTGCTATCCCCGCAAAGCGGAAGTTATCCCCGTGTGGTGGTGGAACGGAAGAACCGAGACTCCTCGGTTACTACTTACTTTATATGCAAATTGCTATCCCCGCAAAGCGGAAGATATCCCCGTGTGGTGGTGGAACGGAAGAACCGAGACTCCTCGGTTACTACTTACTTTATATGCAAATTGCTATCCCCGCAAAGCGGAAGATATCCCCGTGTGGTGGTGGAACGGAAGAACCGAGACTCCTCGGTTACTACTTACTTTATATGCAAATTGCTATCCCCGCAAAGCGGAAGATATCCCCGTGTGATGGTGGAACGGAAGAACCGAGACTCCTCGGTTATTATTTATTCTCTGTCTCAGTTGCTTGTATTAATCAACTTTGTATGGTTGTATTCTTGTGCAATAGCAGAGTCGGCTCGTCTAAGGGGTCTATATACCCAGTAGATTGAAAAGACGGAAGAGATGAAATATGCCCCAAATTACATGTAAATACAAAAGGAGTAAAGAGTAGTACAACTCAGAAGGTCCTGGTGGAAGGAGATAAACTAGGGAAGTTCGATGATACGGGAGAACTACATACTCCCAGCCATCTACAAGGAGAAACGACAAAAGAAACCCTAATACATCTAGGGTATTACAATTCTTTGTTAGGAGGGACAGAGGGGGTTCCTTTGTATTGACGCTGTAGGAGATAGGGCTGCAGAAGGTCTGCCTGGCCAATTCCTTTTGGGACCCTATCAGTTGTTGACGCAGGGAACGATTATGGGCGGAAGTTTCCTCCAACTATTGTTGTAAACACTTCACTTGTTCCTCCAAGATGTCTATGTATCGGCGGTCATTTATCTGTTCTTTAGAAGGCGAGGAACTGCTGCCCTGTTCCGATATTCTGTCCATGACAAGCAAAGGGAAAAGGAGAAGGGTGGAAGCTATCAAGTAAAGGTCGGTGGGTTTTTATGGCGACGAAGGGGAAGAGTGCATTCATTGATAGGAGACGTGAGAACCATAACTGCCGATACAGAAGAGGAAACGTGGGGGCAGTAGCGGGAAGGTTGACGGGACTGCAATCGTAATTAAGAGGGTCCGAATCCCCGAGACATGATAGAGGAAGATATATTCATATCAGATTACCATCCTTCTGAAAACAGAAACCTTACTTCTATGGAAAAAAGACAAAAGCAGATATCATTTCTCCCCCTTTTATTCTTTATTAAGCATTTTCGAAATGATTACATCAGTTTAGTCTATAAGGATTTTCCATGATTACTCTTAACAGATGAGAAGGGGGATGTCTCTTTGGGGGGAGAAGGAGCTAATATAACTCTGAAGCATTCGCCTTGGGGTAGAGGAAGAACTGGTGGACCTTCATTGAAAGGGAAAGGACGAGTCCTCGCCGGGGGAACTGGGACGAAAGCCAACGCGGGTGGAAGTGGAGGAAGTTCATCAACGGCGCGGGGGTCTCCCACTGTGTACTCCCAGGTGTAGGGAGGATTCCATACCCTGTTGCGGAAGGAGGGAAAAGGAGCACGGAAGGATCTCCCCGCCGGAGGGGTGGGAGTTGGACTGAAAGGCGGAAAAGGTAGGGGACGAAAGACTGAAGTGGCGGTTGAGCGGGTCTCCGAATCTGCATCATCCTCAGAGACCCAGTCCTGTATTTCAAAAGATTCTGACTCCGAAGAAATTTCAATGGGATGCCCTGCTGAAGCCATGATGATAAGATAACAGGACGAAGACAAGGGGGACAAAGGATTTATAATGGAAGGAGAATGGCGAAAAAGCTCTGGGGAAGGGGGAGAAGACGAAGAGGCTGGCATCTTTTCCGAAGCAGGAGGAAGGATAGGGAAAATCAACGGGCAAAAGGCCATTTAAAGTGATGTCCGAACCAAAATCGGGGCGGATGTGGATACTAGTAGGCAAGATCCCATAAGAGAGCCCCCGAATCAGCCAGGCGATGACGTTATATGGTACGGGTAAAGAAATGACAAAGGGAAGCTCAAAATTGGTCCAGACACCCCGACTCGTTAGAGAACACGCAAGGACCGTAATGGACAGACATATTGATAAAAGTCAGCTCTTAACAGTAAAGAAAAAGTTATTACAGAAAAGACAGTACGGGAGATTATAACTCAAATCGTTCAGGGGAACAATTAGCTAACGCCGATACCGGATCTAAGTAGCTGGTGTCTGCGCCCGGAGGCGGATATCCTTGTTCGGCGTTTTGAGCTACAGCCCCCTCGAAGCCTAGTATAAAGAGATCTACCCCTTTCTTGACATAGCGCCTCTTAAGGTCGGCTTCCTGCTCCTTTAATTGGTCCTGATATTGAGCCACCTGAGTTTGACTTTCCGCCAATTTGACCGCCAAAGCATCTCTCTCGGTGGCTACCTTTATAGCTCGCTATCCTAAGGATGAAAGGGCTTCAAGATACTCCTGTTGGAGGGTGGATTGCTGCTGGGCCACCGGTGATAAAGTTCGGGGAAGATCCGTTATTGTAGAAGAAAGTTCCTGACATTTCTTTGCACAGGATTCCCGAGTAATGGCCCAGGCTTGGCGTTCCAGGTTAAGGCGGTTGCATTCTTGTTGAAGCTGTGAGATAGTAGCCGCAGAGTCATCATCCTTGATCATGGCATCCATAAGATATCTTTTGTATTCCTTCAACTCCCGAGCCAATTCATCTACTTGTTGCGATTCCTTTGGATTGGAGAAAATCCCGCTCCAAGTCCTCGTTCTTTGTGCACTCCTCTTTCTCGCTCCGCACCAGGGCTAGCTGCATCATCGCTTCCTCGCATTGGCCCCTTATATCGGTTTCCTTCGCCTCTTGCTCGCTTAGTTGCTGAACGAGCTTTTTCTGTTGTGACACGGAGGCGAAGTGGCGAGTTTCCTGATAGATTAAGCGGGCGGTAGAGTGACCATCTTATCATCTTTGGCGGCGGCTGGGAAAGAAACTGTCATTACAAATTGGCATATAGTAACACTTGCGGTAAAGAGAAAAGGGAGAAATAAGAGATACCTCAGCAAGTAGCTTGCCCACTTGCTCGCAGGGCCTTATGCGCTGACCGACAAAGAATTTCACCTCCGAGGATGCCGATTTGCAACAGGGGACCCTAACGTGACCCTCGGAGGAATAGGAAGGAGGGGTCCTCCTTGGAGGAAAGGGGAGGGAGTAGCCCTTAGGTCCGAAGGAACAGGAGCTTGGAGTGGCTCCACATGAGAAGGTGGAGGTGAATTTTGCGCCGAGGGGGAGGAGTGAAGAAAATGAGAAGGAGAATCCCCTCCTTGAGGAGATGGAGAATGGACAGGGGAGGTAGTACCTCCTCTTCGGGGTTCATAAATGATCAGGGGCTGAGACCCTGGTTGATCCGAAGTTGAGGGGAGATGAGCCGATGAGCTCGAGGCCCCTTTCTTAACGAGCCGCAGCTTTTTCCGAGGAGGTGACGGAGCTGCTGTGGGTTTGCCTCTTTTAGTTGCTGCCTTCTTCTTCTTAGCAGCCTCGATCGACTCCCCTTCCACCAGAGCCTTCTGCATCAGATTATCTACAAGATATACGGGTAAGAAAGATGGATGACCTAAAAAGGAAGTCACATTGCAAGATAAATGTCACCCTACCTACAGCAACCGAGGTCGTCAAAGGCAGAGGAGCTAATCCAAAGTGGCTTAGGAGGGGGGTTTCTATCAGATGGTTTGAGCAGTAATGTAATTCTCCTAAAATTCTATACACTTCTGGAAAGGGACATTTGGTCCTCACTTCCTGGAAGGGAGGCAATTCTGGAAGGTCTACTTTCCAACTATCGGAATGAGGTAAAGGCTCTGGAAGCTCTACAAAGAAGTATAGTGCTTCCCAGCCCTTGTGGGAAGTAGGCAAGTTCACCAAGAACTGGCAGTCTGAACGACTAGACAAATAGAAGAGGCCTGCCTTAGAAGATTTTAATTGGAAGAAACAATGGAATAGTTCGGGGGTCAAAGGGAGGTTCAAATGTTGGAACACTATGTGGGCTCCCGATAGAATTCGGAAGGAGTTGGGGGTGAATTGGTTCAGGGGTAATCTGTAGAAGTCTAGGAGGTCCAAGTAGACCTATGGTACTGGCAAAGATAGGCCGTTAAAAAATTGCTCGGAGAAAAAGCAGGTCAAGCCAGGAGGAGGGTTGTGAGGTCGATGTATTTTAGTTGTGAAGCAGCATTTTATAGAGGGGGCTATGTAGTCATTCTTAATGTTAAAGAAGTAATGGTTGCAATCTAACTGAGTTACGGTGTGTTCATACTAGGCAGGTGGGAGGATGGTCCTAGGAGCCATGGGTGTTAAACTAAGCAGAGCACTTACTCGGGGGTAAGGGAGGATCGTGTGAGAAGAGAAGGACTGAATCGCCGAAACGCCGCCGGTGAAAATCGCGGAAGAAGAAGAACAAGACTGGATTGTTAGGCACGCTAAATGATACCTAAGAGGAGAAGGCGGAGGTTTATATAGGGTTTCCCGTGACGATTCAATTTCACAGAGAGAGAAGGGAGTTATCGCCGCTTCTGCGCCGCATCTCCGCGACCTCTTCTCGCCGCCCGCGACCACGGGGCGACCTCTTCCTCCGCGCCGTAGTACGGGGATCGCCGCGAGCCCCTTCCGTTCCCAAACTCGCCCGAGCCTTGCGGTCGTCGCTTTCTCCGTAGCAGCCGGCACCGTCGTCTCCTCGCCTCTGAGCCACCGCGAGCTCTTCTCCGCCGACGACCAGGCCGCCGCCACCCACAGCGTCGTCCGACGCCGAGGGCGCACCGTCGTCGCTACTCATCGACAGCGCTTGCCTTCTTGCTCGCGTCGCTGACTTCGCCTGAGCGGCCTCGCGTTCGCGCACTCAGCGGCCGTGGCCGTCGTCGACACCACAAGAAGTCGGCGCCGTGCGTATCAGCTATCTCACCTGCCGTCTTGCCGCCGCCTCCGTTGGGGGTTGTGGTCTCTCCAGTGGTTGTCGGAGCAGGTGATTAGGGCAAATTGAGTGGAGATTTCTGCCGATGGGGAGCTGCCCTTCTGGCCGAGCATCGTCGGAGCAAGGTAAGGGGTCGACTTGTGTTTTGTCTAACCCCTACGGTATTTTCCGCGATTTGATAGTGGATTGTGTTTGGACAGCGATTTAGGACAGTGGCTTAGAGCGTGCGCCGGTAGTGTTCCGTTCTGAACTGTTCAGGAGCGGTGAGTCTCAATCAGAGCAAGGTAAGGGTTTACTTTTGTCTTAATTTGGATAGGATTTTTAGGGCTGTTATGGATCATATTTATTGGTTGAGTTTGGCCTGCAATTTGAGCAGTTTACCTAGGGTCGACGAACAGAGGAGTTGGGGATATTGGTTGTTGGTGGGATCCAAGTGTTGGATCGTGTTTGAGGTAAGGTTCGATTGAGTTGTGAATTAAGCTTGAGGAAAATGAAGGATTTATTTAGGATGTTGTTAAATTCCATTGTTGCAATGAGAATGGCTATGATTGATGGGTTGGATTACATACATGATGATTTTAATTTAATTACAGGTTATTAACAGTGGTTGTCTATACTTTGGTTTTATGATCTGGGTGTGAGTTAATTCTTAGTGATCCATGATTGGCTGGGTTATTGAGTTCGGTGTGATGTTAATCGGTTCTGTAATTATGTATGGAGGATGGATTAGGTTGAAGAGGATAATTAAATCAATCTAGTGGATCGGATATGAGGTCGATGTAGGATTCAATTTGATTAATTGCAAGGATATGTTCTTGGATTGAGGAGTTAATCACAATTTGTGACCTAGGGGTTGAGGGTCTACTTGGGGATACATAGTAGTAATTTAGCACGTTGTCGTGTGCTTGGATTTGATGGATTTACTTTGGATTATTTGGTTATGGAAGGAATCGATTAAGTATTCGATTTGTCGGTGAATGATATTTTGTGCTTAACAATAATTATGCATTATGCAGGTTTCGGTCACGAGGCAGGTTCACGGTCGTGACGATCTGGTTCTTTTTGCGGATATTTTATCATACGAGTATTTTGACTTATCTTTTAGATATAGTCAAGTTGATATGCTAGTTAGGATAGCGTGCAATAATTTTCATGTTTATATGCCTAGTATGATATGTGCCTACTTGATACATGCATTTGATAAGATATGATTATATCTTCCCTGTTTTATTTGGATCATAGTTACTTGGATTATGGATATGTACATATTGATTGTGCATATTATTCGGATAGGTGTATTTAGTTGGATTTACATACTTTAGTATCGTGCACCATCTTGCATGATTGCATGCTGGCTAGTCGGAGTTCCATTATTATTGAACCCGCAGCCAGTTACATGGCCTGCACACACTGCCACTCATGGGTTAGTGGTACATCAGGAGGGTGTGTGCAGTTGCTCTATCAAGCTCCGCTGGTCCGCTCATGGGTAGCGATGAGGCAGCGTGGTAGTGGGCAGGGATCCCTCCTCTGGTCTATGACACCGGGAGATGAGAGCTTAGCTCCCCCACTCTGTTTGGGGCAGGAGGATAGGTGTACTCCGACAGCATCTTGTCCACTCGGTCACTCAGGAGCAGTGATGGCAGAGTGCACAGTTGTCATAGCCCTACCCACTCGGCTTCACCATCGCGTGTGAGGCGGCTGACTGGCGTCAGGGGTGACCATGTCATTTGCTTTACATGCACTTTGCATGGATCGCATTTGTATTGTGTTTGCTGCATTATTGTATTGATGCCTTGGATGTTGCATATGATTGTCATGCATACAGGATTCATATTCGTATATGGTGATGACTTTATCTCTTATAGTAGGGCACATGCTCCTATATCAGGGTAGGAGATTCAGGTGAGTACAGTCCTTTTGCATTTATTTCTTGCTTACCCTATATGTGAGACTGTACTGGCATGATTTTTTATTGTTAGCTATATCTTACTTTGCATATCGAACATACCCGCTGAGTTCTTTGAACTTACCCCATTGATTTATATCTATTTCAGGATGAAGCTGTCAGGAGAGTCCAGTTGCCCCACTCGTCGTGAAAGTTTTTATTTGTTATTTGTTTCTATGGTTTGAATATTTTGATTAGAGGACATGTTTAGGATTGGAGTTGGATATTTGTATTCGTGGTTTTTTGGCGTCCTTATGGACCTTATTCGGATTTTGTTTGGATTGGTTTTGGTTGAGTATTCCTGTCCAGATGGCAGAAGAGGTAAGTCTAGTTGTGATAGATGTTACCTATCTATTTTGGTTGATGGCCAGAGGCCTATTTTAGTATCTGCATGTGTGTTTGGATTCCGATCGTGTTGATCGATGTATAGTGGCCATGTAGGCCTTGTATGTAAATTGACATTGTCACCCGTACAGGGGAGATGCTGTCGGATTTTCGTCTGGCGGGGACTCCATCGGGGCGTGACACAAGCCCTTTAAAAACCTATTTTTTTATCCCCGTAAATATCCCGTACAAGCCCCGTTTAATTCCAAAAAAATTCTAGAAAAATTTCTAAAATTCTTCAAAAATCCCGAAAATAATTCCTAGGATTATTTTCCTAAATTTTGGCCATTTAATTTAGTATTTTAAATTTCCGTATTTAACAAAACATGCTTTAAACATTCTCCTACAACATGCAATCTATGCCAAACGAACAAGGTGGCTATAATACCACTTGTTGGAGATTCTAGGATTATGCGCAGCGGAATAAAGTAAATAAAATAATTTTTATTACATCCTAGACATCCCCTGGGGACCAGGAAATCTTGCTTTGGCATAATTGTATGAAAACACACAAGGAGAAAAAGAAGTTATACCTTCGGGATTCTTTTGAATCCGTCGAAACCACAAGCAAGACCAATGAGCCTTGCCTCTATCAGTATCCACTCCGGGATCACCTGAGACAACTCCTAGAGAAGCAAGCCTTTGTCTCCGATTGGTGTTAGCCAACTGGCTGAGACAAGAGAAGAGGAGAGAGGAAAACGACCACCAAGAAAAACCCTAAAGTAAAAACCCTTAAAGGAAAAACCCTTAACCAAAGATTATCAAGGGATTTTTTTATAGAACTCTTGATTAGGTCATCTTATGAGGCTTAAATGGAACATATCTTACCATAATTATCCCATAATTAAGGTAAGAACAACCTAAAAAATTTCCATAAGAGAAAATCTCCAAAATCGGCGGAGATGCATCACGACCATGTGGATTCACATGGCATGGTCGTGTGGATTCACATGGCCTTGCCATGTGTCTCTCTGGGCACATCCCAGACTTTGCCAATTTGTAGCCAGAGCCAGGCACGCCCCGTGCCAAGTTAGGCACGACCGTGTGAGGCTATGTATGGTCCGTTTGACTTCGTTTAAGTGTGATATAGCTGTGCAAAGTCTGACAAGGCCATAGGAGGTTCCATAGCCTCCATTTCACACCCCCTTGGTCTGGTCCAACCAGACATATCCTCTCTCAATGAGAATCTCATTCTCAGATTTGTTTTACATCTCGAGATCACCCGTAGTGCGTGTGACCCAATAGGTTCCCGGTTATGTTGGTCATTCATAATTAACCCCTTAATTATGAATAGATCATGAGTGACATCTAGCAGTACATCATGACCCCTAATTGACCGAAAAGTCTAAATCAACTTCAAAACATTTTTTGAACCCTTCAACAACTTTAGTTGTTCATGCCTTGTTCCTTTCACTCATCCTATACTCACTTGGTTAAAGACATAGTCTATGTGTTCATCCCCACTAGGTTGACTATGTCACACCTAGTCCAAGTTATTTTTCTTGTCCTGTAGATTCAAGTTACTCCTACATGTTACCAAGAAGACCATCTTTTTAACATGTTTGCTCTAGCCAGAGACTTCTGAGTAACAATCCTGACAAGAGGCCTAGGGTATACATCTCTTTTATCAGGAGTGGTGAATCCTCTGTAGGCTATTCAAACACCTTCGATCACTTTGGTTTATACCCAATCATCCCGGAGTTACACCTACTATGTAGATGGTTGCGAAGAAGTCAAAGTACAAGGCGCCATGATCAAGGTGACTTGAATACCTTAAGTCTAAGGAAGCTCGCACTCAAGTTGCAATGAGATCTTCAACAACATATAGAACCATATGAAGTCTCATAGCATGTCACTCCAATGAACTAGTTACCATAACTAGCATCCACATGTTCACTCTCAGCGTCCCTATGCTTCCATTCAGTGAGTACTGAATGCTTGGATAAACCAAGGAGCATAACATGTGCTAGTCTCACAAAATTGATGATGTCCAATCTCATTAATTCATCGACTAGGGATAGTTTTAATACTTGCATATTTACACATAATGAGAAACCCACTAATTGTGATCCAATCATAATTTCTCTCATGTTATGCATTGTATTATGGACTTTAGTACTTGAGTTTAAGATCTAATCAAATGCATAGATAATGTACACTCAAATAGTGAATTTTATTAATAACTTCTAAAACGATTGCCTTAGGATACCTCTCAATTACATCACTTGTCATGGTCATTATGAATTTCTAGTGATGCCTTTTGGACTTACAAATACCCTAGTAGTTTTTTATGGACTTAATGAACATAGTATTTTCTATTATTTAGATCAGTTCATGATTATTTTTATTGATGACATCTTAATCTATTCAAGATTAGAGGATGAACATGAAGAGCATTTGTGTATAGTGTTGAAGACTTTATGTAGAGAACATCTCTATGCAAAATTAGTAAATGTGCATTTTCGTTACCTTTTGTGGGTTTCGTGGGACACATAGTCTCTAAGGAAGGCATCTCGGTGGATTCACAAAAGATTGAAGCAATAACCAAGTCGGAGACACCCAAGACGGTAGTAGAAGTTCATGGTATTTTGGGCTCAGCAAGCTATTATCACCATTTTGTAGAAGGTTTATCCAAGATTGTGGGACCTTTAACACAACTCACCAAAATGGGATCAGATTCTCATGGAATGAAGCTTGTGAAGCTAGCTTTCAAGAATTTAGTGCTCCTATCCTCATCATTCCTGTCAGGGAAGACAAATTTGTTCTCTACACAGATGCATCGAACCAAAGATTAGGAGAAATTTTGATGCAACATGGTAGAGTGGTGACTTATGCCTCTAACAACTGAAAAATAATGAGAGAAATTATTTAGTACATGACCTAAAGCTAGCAACCATTATATTTGCTCTCAAAATGTGGAGACATTATTTGTATGGTATCACATTTGAAATTTACGCTAACCATTAAAACCTAAAATATCTATTCACATAGAAAGAAGTAAATTTGTGTCAGAGGAGATGGATGGAATTCTTAAAGGACTATGACTACAAAATAAATTATCATCCAGTTAAGGAAAATGTTATAGCAGATGCATCGAGTCAAAAAACTAAGGGTGTACTAAGGCAAATGTTGTAGCAGATGCATTGAGTCGAAAATCTAAGGGTGTACTAGTCCATTACAAAGTATTAGTTACAGACTTAATTCATCAATTTTCACAATTAGACTTAACTAAAGTAGGTCATATAGCAAAAGGGTATCTTAGTCACTCTTATAGCACAATACCCACTCGTTGAACAAATAAAGGAGAGTCAACTACAAGATAAACATTTACAATTACTGATTGCAAAATTGGGCCATGATTCAAAATCAGATTTCTCCATTGATGATTATGGGGTTCTTCAATTTCGTAATAGATTATGTGTTCCAAAATGACACATGGAAGAGCTCTTATAGGAAGCTCATTGCTCTCGATTTTCTTTACATCCAGGTACGACTAGGATGTATAGACCTTAAGAAAAATTACTGATGGCGAAATATGAAAAGAAAAGTAGTCAAGTTCATGGTACGTTGCTTAGTTTGTCAACAAGTTAAAGCGAAACATCAAAGACCTGCAGGACTTCTGCAAAAGATTTGTATTCTCGAATGAAAATGGGAACACATTACCATGGACTTTATTGTCGGACTGCTGAGATTCAGAAAGGGCCATGATGCAATTTGGGTTGTTGTAGACAGATTGATTAAATCATCACATTTCTTACCCATTCATTAGACTGATACATTGAGCTACTTAGTTGAGCTTTATTGCCAAGAGATTGTGAGATTATATGGAATTCCATTAAGCATCTTATATGATCAGGATCCTCGTTTCACCTCTAAATTTTGGCAAAACTTATAGAAGGCTTTGGCCAGTGAGTTATGTTTCAGTTATGCATTCCACCCTCAAACGGATGGTTAGTCAGAGTGCACTATTCATACCTTAGAGGATCTTTTTATGGCTTGCTTATTGGATTTTGGAGGTAGTTGGGAGGACCATTTACATTTGGTAGAATTCACTTATAATAATAGTTTTTATTTAACAGATGACTCCTTTTGAAGCACTATATGGAAGAGCATGTAGATTGCCGGTGTTATGGAATGAAGTGGGAGAATATCGATTACTTAGTCCACGGTGCATTCAAAGACATGCAAAGATGGTGAAGATGATTAGGCAAAGATTATTGATATGGTGTGAAAAGCTATGTAGATAAGAGATGAAGAGAACTAGAGTTTGCTGAGGCGAACCATGTATTCCTTCGTGTATATCCTATTAAGGGCGTGAAGAGATTTGGAGTTAAAGGAAAATTAACACCTAGATTTATTGGGCCCTTTCAGATTCTTAAACAGGTGGGTCCAATGGCTTGTAGACTTGCTCTGCCACCTTTTCTAGAAGGAGTACATAATGTGTTTTATGTGTAGATGCTATAGAAATATATTCCAAATCCATCTCATGTGCTTGAGAGTTTGACGACACCTTTATATCCCGATGATACTTATAAGGAATATCCAATTCATATCTTGGAACACAAAGAACATCAACTTCACAAAAAGAAGATACGTTTAGTGAAAGTGGTGTGGCAACATCACTTTGATCAAGAGGCAACTTGGGAGCTTGAAGAAGACAAGTGAGAACAATTTCCTCATCTCTTCCCTTCAGGTAAGTACTTAATTTTGGAGGACCAAATTTCTTTTTAGGGGATAGGATTCATGGAAAAATTCAAAGGCCTTAATCATAATTTTTGAAACATTATGGGTTTTTTGTAATATTGCTAAACCAAATAAAAACCTTGCGAAACAAGACCTATCCTATTTCTTCCGCCGCTTCTTCTTCTTATTTTTCTCAACCTAATGCTATTTCAAAAAAAAAACCCTCCAAGTCCTTCCTTTCGTCACCATTTTTCCTCACAACACCGTCTCTACTATTGTTGCTAGCGTCATTGTTGTTATTGCTGCCCATCAATTTCGTAGTCGTTGTCGCCTCCCATTAACAACGCCTCTCGCCATTTTTTCCAATGTTGTCATCGTCGTGTTGTTGACACATCATAGAAGAAGCTTTCAATTTAGGTGGAGATTCTTGCTTGTTTTCCCCTTGAACAATCATGTGCATAATTAATCCTATCTCAAATATTTTATGAAGACTTAATAGTAACTTTAGAGTTGATGATAATTTACTAACCTTTTATATCTCTGCTGCCCAGTTATTTATTTGACCTCTATCATAAAGATAAATAATTTAATGTTGCTCAAGTTATTTGATCAAATTTTGTAGGGCCATATTTCTTCTTGGTTTAGTTGTTTACGGAAATATTTTTATTGATTAGATATTTTTATGACCATGTTTCTTTTTTGAATTAGTTGTTCACATAAACAATCCCATTGATTAATTGGATGCATGATGATAGGAAAATGGATTTATAATCTCTTTGCTCTTGAAAATTTAAATCATGCCTTAATTAGAAAAAAATATTAGTGATACATTAATCTTGTAGACAAAAATTAATTACATACTCTTTTATATATATCTATTTGATCCTATTTTTTTATATTTGCTTGACCTTTTATATTCTTTGTTGTTTTTCAAGTTGTTGTATCTTATGAAAATTTATACATATTCATAATAGTCAAATTTTGAAATTTATGTAAACTTAGAATAATCCTCTTAAGGAGAACTCATACTATATGAGAATTCGAAGTGAACATGTAACGAAAATTATTTTATGAAGATGCATGATTACTTATAATTAAATTCTACAATAGAGCTTCGGCTCAGTGGTTGAAAGAATTCATATAACTTCTCAACTAAATTACTAAAGAAATGAATATAAACTTTATGCTATAGAACTTTGGTTTTATAATCAATAAAGGTGATAATATTATTAAATTTGAGTAACTAAGTAATGCTCCATAAATATAGAGATTTTACTTTATCCTTTAAAAATAAATAACTTATCTCACGGGATGGATAGCGGATTGTTCATCTTATTTTTCATGTGAGGTACCTCACTTGATAATTGTAAGTCGTTCATCCTATTTTTATATGAGGTATTTTCGGATGGATTGCAAATCATTCACCCCATATCTATGTATGTATATGTTCATACATAAGATGTACTTCGTATTTGATGAATTGCAGATTGTTCATCCTATGCATATACAATGCAACTCTATTGGATTGTAGATCGCTCACTCTTATTTATATATATTTATATAGGATGTGTTTTATATCTAGTGGATTGCATGTCATTCACTTTTTTTTTAATACTTATGTTTGAGTTATATATTTATATAAGAGCAATATATGTTTAGTGTTAAAATGAGAAATTGAAGAAATCAATGGAATTAATTAAAGAATGAATAAGAGTTAAATTAACAAGAATTGAGTAATAATAAATGGTCTACAAAATCTAAAAATATAAATTATTTCTTTTGTTGTTGACCTCTTGAATTATATATATTCATGCACGTCTTTTCTTACTTCACTTTTCATATTGTGCTTACTCTCCGTACCTTTGACCTCCAGTGTTAAATATGGAAATTTAAAATATTAAATTAAATGACCAAAATTTAGGAAAATAATTCTAGGAATTATTTTTGAGATTTTTGGAGAATTTTAGAAATTTTTTCAGAATTTTTCTAGAATTAAACGAGGCTTGTACGAGATATTTACGGGGATAAGAAAAATAGGCTTTTAAAGGGTCTGTTTAGATTATTTAATAGGTTTAATTAACCTAAGTTATAAACCTAGGTTTTCTATTCCTATTTCCCCGATTTCCTTCTCACGTGCAGTCGAATTTTCTTCTCCTCCTCTCGATCTCGATCTCCTCAAATCCTTATCGCATTTTTACTCTCTCTTCACCGATCAGCAGCGCTTCCCTCTCTGCCGCACACAACCACTCGCGACTCCTCCTCCTCACAGTGATCTCCCTTATGACCTCACCTCCCTGCGCGACCCCTTTGACTCCTGCCCGTCCCAGATCTCATCGGCATCTCTATGCGGGTGGTGCGGCGACACTGGCACCGCAGCCAAGCACTCAGCCATAAGGTCTGTCTGATTTCCTTCCTCCTTAGCCCTCGCTGGAAGCCTTTAGCGGGTGAATCGACGGTGTCCACAGATGAGCTGGCCGAGCGTGGCGTCTTGTAATGGGAATCGCGATCTCCGCCGGAGCTAGGGCAGCGGTGTTGGCAGTGGGTTTTTCGGCAAGCAGAATAGGAGATAGGAGGGAGGTGGCTGCCGATGGAGTCCAAGGCTGGTAAGCTTGATCTAGCCTCTCTTTTAGCTGTAAATTGCTAGATTTTGAGTTGTGTGATCTGTGGGGTGGATTTCCTGTCAATGGAGTCGGCTGTGAGCAAGTAGCGCCGGTTGTGCATGACTGTTATTGGAGTTGTTGGCTCGGTTATAAATTTGTGGATGGGTGATGGGTGGCCGAGGGTGTGGGAAGGAATTTTGGTGTGAGTGGGGTGTTTCGACCATGGTGAGTGAGAGGTGGCTATGAAGGTGAGTGAGTAGTAGTAGAGCCGTGTGGTATGTGGCTATGAGAGTTGTGTGTATTTTGTGTGTGGGTTGGGAACGAGCTGGGGAAGCTCAATTCCGGTAAAGTGAGTTGTGGATGGTAAGGTAAGCTCAATTGAGAATGAATTAGGTGATTTGGGATTATAATTTGTATTTGATAAAGGATATAAATATAAGGATGATGTAGTAGTTAATTCGTATGTAGTTATATGCTTACACTTAATCGTAATTAATGATGTTTGCAGGACGTGGATACGAGACAGGTCCACGGGTGTAAAGATAGTTGATATTCTTCATAGCAGGCGGGAATCTTTGACTTATATATCTTCTTTTAGATATTGTCATATTGTTGTGCATTGTTTACTATAGCTAGTAGTAGTTTTCTATGCTTATTAACTGCCCTAGTATGTCACTACCTAGTACGTGTTGTAGTCGTTTCGTATGCTTATTATATTATGCTCTATCACTATGATACTTGTGAATTGTTTATTTAGCACTATAGTAGTGACATACTTTACATACTGGGCATTAAATGAATAATGAATATATCTTGCATGTGTACATAGACTTATGTACTTAGGTTATTTGATATGGGCTCCTATTGATACATATCATAGGTAGCCATGGATTGATAGGTGTATCGTGCATTAGTGACATGCACCATCTTGCATTATTGCATGACTGGCGATCATTGGCTCCTCGGTAGGAAGTGATACTACTTGGTAGTTGAGCTCATCATCAGTCACATTATCTACACACACAGTCACTCGTGGGTTAGTGGTATTTCAAGTGTGTGTGTGTAGTCTCTCTGTCAGGGCTCCAAGGTGGTCGCTTAGGTTATTGGTATTGCGACGTGGTAGCAGACAGGATCCCTCCTTTGTCGTGAGACGAGGAGATGAGACGAGGTGATGTCCCCCATATACATACATGGGGTAGGAGGGTGATACTCCGCCAGTATCCTGTCCACTTGGTCACATAGGTGTAGTGACGACAGAGTGCACAGTCATCATAGCCCTACCCACTCGGTCAGCACACATGACATGTCGGTGGCTTGACTGGCGTCAGGGGTGACACAGGTGATTGCATCATGTGCATACATTTTTACTATATGCATTGCTTGTTGCATATAATTGCCATGCACATATAGGAGGTATTATGTTGTTTGTTTTGGTGATTCTACATATGCTTGTGTGAATGTATTTTATGTCAGCTTAGGTGATTCTGGTATGTACAGTTTCAAGTATGTATTTTTGTTAAGAAACTGTACCAGCATGATTATTATTGCTACTTATAATTTACTATGCATGACTTCTAGATATTCGCTGAGTTTTACTCACTCCATTGATATCTATTTTATTTCAGAATGAAGCCTTCCAGAGGGTCCAGTTGCTAGTCCCCTGATCTGACGACTCCGTTATTTGGTTTTCAGGCTTCCGCATTTTTATCTCTAATACTCTATGTTTCAAACTTGTAGTATTTTATACTCATGGTTGTTTGGTAGTATTTGATTATGTCCTTATGGACTTTTTATTCAATTTGTTTTGGTTATGTGTGTGGTTATGTATTCCTGCTCAGATGGCAGAAGAGGTGAGTCTAGTAGTTTTAGGCTTCGTATGTACCTTGAGTTGTTGGCTTGAGGCCATATACTATTTGCATTGTGTTTTATGTTCCGATCATGTTGGACGATGTATAGTGGGTCGTGTGGGCCTTGTATATAGGTTCCAATTGTCCGCAGTACAGGGGAGGTGTTGTTCGATTTTCGTCGGACAAGTACCCCTCTCAGGGCGTGACAATTTATTTGGTATCAGAGCCAGGTTTCGAGTTCCTAAGGGTTTTTGGGTTTTTGGAGTTCGCCACATTTGGCAATTTCTATGGATTTTCGTCAATTTGTCGTTTCGGATATTTTGGAGTCATATTTTGACAAGATTGTATTGGGGACTTGGCGGCGACAGGACATCTCCAGATGGCTAATAGGTAAAATTATTGATTTTTATAATTTTCTACCCGTAGTAATACTTGGGTAATAATATAGCGGATATGAAGCAGTGGAGGCGTGCTCTCGCGCGAGGCGTGGTGCGAGGCGACCACGCCTTGAAGGACGTGAGATCTCTGGCGATGGAGTTGCCAAAAAGGTCTACGAAGAATGAGCTTGTCGATCAGGGTCAGACTTCACATGGTGTCGTGGTGTAGTTGGTTATCACATTCATTTATTTCTCGGGCATTCCTGAGAGAGATTAGTAGACTACCCACACTTAGGTCACAATGATTGTGGTATCTACGCCTCTGGTGATAAATTAGAAGTCACCCAGGTGGTTAAAGGATGTCCATTAGATTTCGGCAATGTTATACTCCCGATAGATTTGTTGGTTCTCGACATGATCGAATTCGACATCATACTTGGCATGGACTGGATAATAGCGTATCATGCCACTGTGGATTGCCAGACGAGGGTGGTTATGTTTTATCCTTCTGATCAACCCTTGTGGGATTTCGTTGGCACCAGAAACGATGGTATATCGGCCATTTCTGCGATTCAGGTTCGGAAGATTTTATCACATGGCTATCAAGGTTTTCTATTGTCATTGATTAATGTCGAGGACAGTGGTGACTCTCAGATCTCAGACATTCCTATCGTCCGAGAGTATCTGGATGTCTTTCCAGAGGAGTTACCAGGCCTGCCTCCTAGAAGGCAAGTAGAGTTCACAATTGAGTTAATTTTGGGGGCAGCAGCTCACGACGCCAGCTCCTTATCGTATGACCGAAAGAGTTGGGCGAGCTAAAGGTCCAGTTTGAGAGCTTTTGGACAGAGGTTTTATCCACCCTAGCTTATCTCCTTGGGGTTCTCCCATTCTCTTCGTAAAGAAGAAAGACATTCGATGAGATTATGCATCGACTACAAGCAGTTGAACGTCATCACCATCAAGAATAAATATCCCCTGCCACGTATTGAGAACTTGTTTGATCAGCTTAGAGGTACATCAGTGTATTCTAAGATTGATCTTCGGTCTGGATATCATTAGCTAAGGGTCAGAGATTCAGACGTTCAAAAGATAACGTTCCATACCAGATATGGGCACTATGAGTTTTTGGTAATGCCATTTGGGCTTACCAATGCTCCGGCAATATCCATGGACTTGATGAACCGTGAATTTATGAATTTCCTAGATCGGTTCGTCATTGTCTTTATTGACGACATTCTGGTCTATTCTCGTTCCGAAGAGGAACACACGCAGCATCTTCGCCTTGTCCTAGATATGCTTCGACAGAATCAACTATATACGAAGTTCAGTAAAAGCGTGTTTTGGTTACCCTCAATCGGTTTTCTGGGACACGTGGTTTCTAGCAAAGACATTTCAGTTGACCCTCAGAAGATCGAGGCTGTCACCAGTTGGGAGCAGTCGAAATCGATTCAGGAGGTTCGCAGTTTCTTGGGCTTAGCTGAATATTACAGACGGTTCGTTGAGGGTTTTCTCGAGCATTGCTATGCCATTGACACGCCTTACTAGGAAGGTCATGAAGTTCACGTGGTCAGAGGCCTGCGAGACCAGCTTTCAAGAGTAGAAGGAGAGACTTGTGTCAGCACTAATTCTGGTATTGCCATCAGGGGATGACGGATTCGTCCTTTATATCGATGTGTCTCTCCAGGGTTTAGGCGCAGTACTGATGCAGCACGGTAGGGTGGTCCTTTATGCTTCTCGCCAATTGAAGGAGCATGAGAAAAACTACCTAGTACATGATCTAGAGTTAGCTGCTATTATCTTTGCCTTGAAGATTTGGAGGCATCATTTGTATGGTGTTACATTTGAGATTCTCACTGATCATAAGAGTCTCAAATATCTATTTACACAGAAGGAACTCAATCTCCGATAGAGGAGATGGATGGAGTTCCTAAAGGATTATGACTGTACCATTAGCTACCACCGAAGGGAACCTAGATTATTGAGATAAATGCTTAGAAGGTAGATATTGGCTCTTTGACTCTCTAGATTTTAGTGCATGGTGATATGATTACGTTGCTTATGTGGTTTATAGTGTATTTACACTTGATGCTCTATTTAGTATTGTCTTGACTTCGTACTGGCATGCCCCCTTCAGTTATACCTTAATTAATTTCAGTCATTGATTTCTATTAGTATGTTTTTGCTGTTATTATTGGACATCATGGTTAAATACTTATTTGGTTATGTATTATCGTGGTTGA